>JAQOTA010000060.1:0-2400000 GCA_029532415.1 Marasmius tenuissimus
GATGATACAAACCATCAACCGGGAGACTAGTATATATAAATTAAATTTCCTCTTTCGCATAAATCTGGGGTCTAAACTCACTTTCCGCCGATACCAAAGCCACAGCACGCAACGAGAGCACACAACGTGGTAAAATCGTGCGCGGCCCCGGCTGCTACACCGAAAACTCCAGCGATGAAGAGAGTAATGTTGAATGATAACCGACGACCAATCAGATCTGCGAGTATCCCCCACACCGAAGCACCTAGGATCAGCCCAACGTATAACGCAAGAGTAGCGTACTCTACTCTGCTGGGATTCAACTCGTTCTTGACCTGAGGAAGGATGATAGCGACCCCCTGCAGCCAGATGTCTAGCCAGAAACACGATTAATTTTTCGATGGACCAATTCGTCACAAACGTCCGGACTCACTGTCTGCAGCCCATCCCAGACCTGTGAGTATGAACAGTTGCAATTGATAGCGACCAAAGCCAACCCTATAAGATTTTCATGAGAAACGAAGGTCTTCAGGGGGGTCCTCGGACGTGGACACATACTCGCTCTGCATGTGTTCATTGACTTTTATTTTGTTAGTGATCGGGAAAAGGTGCATATACGGAGTCCAACTCACTCAGCCTGCTCTTTGCCTCGTAAACAGCGGAGACACCCTCTTCTGTAGCGGGTAAACTGAGTTCATCAGTGCTTCCACTAGTGGCGCTCTGTGTGTGTACCTCCTTCTTCTCGACGTCGCGGCCTAGCGAATGCGGGGACGGTTGCTGGCTTGACATAATGGTGAGAGATAGAGGGAGTTAGTGAAACGAAGAAATCAATTTTCTGCTCTTCATATACCGGATAGGCCTGTCGGCATATCAAATTGGGATGCTCCACAAAAACATGATTTTTGTCCGATTTTGGCTGCATGGATCCTCGTGGATGTAAGTAGTACCTGTGACGTCTCCAGGTTCTCAATTGTAAGGCAACCGCGCCTGAAACTCCGTTGTCCGTGGTAACGCGATCTATTGTAGATCGTATTCAAGTGACATTGTGTGTTATATGTCCAGCTTTGACCCCTCGAGAGAGCTGGAACGGAGAGGGAGAGACAGTCTATTGGCGCACAAACTTCGCTGCCCGAGGTCAGCGCTGGCCGTCAACGGGACGCCGTGACCTGTTGTGACTGTTGCGTGTTGAAGAGAATACCAAGGCAGACGACCTTACATAAAAACACGGATGCCGAACTCCGGCATCCTTGGCAATCACCGTGAGCAACTTCTCTACCCCAGACTAAGGCAAATTTCAAGTCATCTCAGGACCTCTCAGGACCTGCAAACTGCTTATTCTGTGAGCTTTTTGCATCCCCAATTTTATAGGCCGTAGGATTCGACTACTCCAGGTTGGAGCTAGCTGCATTGGAATCGGATCATCAAGGCATCTAGACTCAAATACAAATGGAAATGATCATCTTCAAAAGATGGCACACCCCCTCACACCCTGCTTCCCGAAAAGAGTTTCCCCGGCGCTCCAAATACCTATTCTTCGTCTATTTGCCTCAATAGCACGCTCCTGAAGGAGATGACGAGCTCCCAAACTCCTTCACCTAAAGCCCGTGGTCATCGATCATCTAGCGAGCTAGGATCCGGAGATCTCGTTCAAAAGCTTCCCGCTGCCGCCTTAGACCGTCTTGGAGTATTGCAGGTCGCATGGTCACTGGGTCGCCATCATCACTCGCGACGTGGCGCAGCAAGGCGCCTTGAAATACTCGTGAACTTTCCACACTCTTTCCCGCTACAGCTAGCCAAGCGGTTGAACGTCTCCTCGAGACCACCACGATATTCTTGATCTCATATTTGCTTGGATACATCATGCATGGCGGCTTTCAAGGCTACATGGAAAAACAGCGAGGCTCGGTGAAAACGCTCCTTTTTGTCAGGATGCGACTCCACAGGACCTCGAGATCAAGTTGTGATCACTGATAGGAAGTCCGCGATCATCTCGGGCTTCCAGATGAGTGCAATTGGGTGCAACTGCCCTCTCTTGCGAGTTCTAGCAACTCGTGATTACCGTGGATCAGAGCGGGAGTCTGGGAACAGGTGGTAGCGTCCAGTTCTCACTTTCCCGCGGATAGACGATGGACGACCTGGATCCCGCCTTGAACAACTTTGCCAAGAGGCTCTCCTTGCATGCTCGGGGGAACAGTCTTTGCGCCCACCCCTCTAGGTTCTTACAGGCTCTTACCCGCTGCGTCTCCAGCGGTATTTAGATTGTTCCGTGTCGCCCGACGGAAGATGGATTTACCCACTCCTTTCATTCCGGGAGCCGGGTTCCAGGAAGTTCTCAGGAAGTCCCAGGTTTTGCGCCACACATCATAGTCTGGATCAAAGGGGGACATGATGCCGAATCCCGATCCCCGCGACTGCATAGTCACGATTTCGCGAGAACTTGGGTACTTATGAACACACTCATGCTCACTCATGCGATTCGATAAAATGTGATGGCGATTTCCAATCATCCATTACATGCACTATTGATACATACACTGTGGGGACAGAAATGAAAATGCTGTGAACATGAACACCTTGAATGTGGGGAAAATATGCAAGACTGATGACACGAATTTTACACGGCCTCTGCGCCGCGAGGCTGCGGTGGATCGTTTTGTAAAGCGGTATCGTCCTCGCTTGTTCTGTCTTCTGTGGTGACCTCGCTGTGTTGCTCTTCACTTTTGGTGTCGAGCTGGTAATGTTGAGTGTGTGAACATTGTCAGGAAGTCGAAACTATATCACACCTCTAGGTGGCTAGCTTCGGCTGCCTGACGGGTTTGTGTTCTCTGAGGTACCGATACGCGGAAGCTGAGAGCACTCGGCCTGATGCGACTCATCGAGGGATAATTTCCGTCGCGCTCCGCAAAGTTGCTCAGATGCCTAACGGCTCTACATGCCGCAATCTGAGATGTAGAGGCGTTAGTGTTGCTTTCAACGAAGACTACGCCACTGAGCACTTACCGAAGTGACAAGTACGGACGGGACCCAACCGGCAAGGCTCAAAACGGGATTGAGATTTAGAACACTGAATATCTGGAAGAGATCGATGGGCCCAGGGTCAGCACCAAGCTCGAACTCGAACATAGGACCGGCATGTTCAGAAAACGCGAAACTCACAACTGCTGTCAATGACACGGCAAAACTGGAAAGCGTCGTCAGTACGAATAAGCCGGCGCTCGGGAAAAGGAAACTCACGCCAGGATGAAATACATCAATCCGTCTATGAAGAGGATGTTGATTAACCTAGTTCTGTTGTCCATTCGTATGCCGGTCTTGCTACCCATGAGGCACAGTATTATGAAGTCGACCACCATCGCGTAGATGAAAACGCCCATCACGTAGTTCGTCTCCGCGATGGTAATAATACACCCTACGTCGTCCTCCCACCGTGCCCCGAAGATGACAATGTCGCGGAGAAGGACACCCCAGTATCCCAGCAGGATGAACGATACTCCAACTACAACGTAGAGGTTATGCTTCCAAACGGCCATACTAGAGAAACAATTTTAGACAGCAGAAGAGTAGGAAATAGGGTACTCACGCTCGGACCGAAAGCATAACATTTGCCGTCCCAACACTGAGGTGACCCATCGTCTGTATCACGGTCCATAGGGTGTTGCATTGTTTATCAGTGCCTCTACGTGACGCGAAAGGGAATGAACCGTCAACCCGAAGTCCCAAGTCCTGACCTCGTGAACCTTACCCTCGGACGTTCAGCACAACCCCGCTTTAAGTTCATGAGCTTGAGAGAAAATCGACTCCGTAGTGGCTTGAACTTACTAGACGATCATCCCGACGAGTGTAGCGTAGCGATTGATGAAGTATATTATCTGAGTTGAACACCGTCAGAAATAACACGGTAGAGTGAGGGTCGACAGTCTTACGAAGTGCCACTTGAACTTGTGCTTTCCAGTGACGACTTTGTAGTCGAAGTCGAGAGACATGAACCATTCCCATCTACGTGATATGGTTTAGTGAGAAGAGGAAAGGTCGATGGGACTGCAAGGAAACTCACCCGTAGAGGCCGATCAGGATATAAATGTACTTTTGGAACGATACTAGATAAAGGATGGATCAGAATGATGGACATGGTGCTCGTCAAGCAGAGGGAGGTTACGTACTGGCGTCACGTCCTATCTCGGTCGGTGAATTCCATTGCACGGGCATGGTCAGAAGTAAGAAAGGTGAGCGAAATGGGAGGGCTCCAACAGCGCCAAGTTATATGTCCCGGTATGGACCTGTCTCACCCCAGACCTCTCCTAAGATAGGTCTCGCTGATCACTGGTCTCTTCACAAGAATGGACCTTCCGATCACCTCCTCAATAGCCTGAGGTTCAGTCGAACGTCGCCCTTAGAGATGCGGGGAGGTGTGCATGAGAAGCTGTGTGACGACAAGGGCTCCGTTCAACAATTTCACCAGATAAATTTGTGCTGCCTTGAACGTTCAAGTGGTGGCTGCAATGGGTTGCGGTCAAGCAAACTTTCAGTATAACTGCGGACGTCAAGTTACCGGCGCCAAATATGTCTTGTGTCAGAGAACAAGAGAGCGCACCTCAGATCGGCGGTCGAGCTCCGAGGACTATGAAGGGGTTGCACAAGTAAGGAGAACTCCGGCGGCTCCGGCCAGCAGTTGATTCCACCAGAGCCAACGGGACTTTTCTTGATGCAACCTGAAAAAGAGATGCACATCGGGCGAGCGACATTGGTTGTAAAAATATCAATCAGAAGACCTACAGAATTGTGGTTCGACGATTTGCATCCTCGTTATGATTACACCCCCTAAGCACCATGGCGGTACCCAACCTAGATACCAACGGGCTTGGAAATTTCAGAAACATTCAGATATGAGCCTGGTAAGACGTGAAAAATCCCAAAAAAAGTTGCCAGGGTGTCTAGTCCGCATGGGGCGTCCCGTATGTCCTTCGTTCGCCCCTTTCCCTCTAACAAAAGGTTGCTCCCATACTGTCTATCTGCGCGCAACGAAGATCATCAGCACTATTCATAACCACTGAAGCTACAAAGTCCGAGTACTTTCACTGACACCGGAAGTGCTACAAATTGAAATCCTGAAGAGTAGCACCTCGAACCTACAGACCGATTGAGACGCCTCGTCCGAGAACCCCGTTTTGAGCCCAGGGGCCTACATGATATCACGCCGATAGACAGACTGAGGAGCAATCGATCAGGCAACCGTAGTGCACTGTTGCGTCTGGTGATCGACGAGAACAAACCAACAACGGGTCCAATCCTCTGAGTCCAAGCGGCGAAAATAGAACTGACTTCGAGGTGAGAGGCTCCAATGATCATGGGAACACGACACGAAGCCTGCCGAATCCATTAAGCTACTGCACAGGTCGACGAATCGGCACAAAGAATGAATCTGAAGGGAGTTGAAGGGAAAGAAACGTTTCGGGAAATGCCGTGACGATGGCATGATCCACGATCACACTATTTGCCGGCGGCAAGCACATCTTTCTCCGCCTCCCGATCGAGCAGACTGGAACAGGATGGTTAGGCTGACTCGAGAAACAGGCATGTGGACATAGAATGAAGTCGGAGATATACGGACCCAGCGGGGGGTTGGTGAAGCTTTCGAGAGCATCAACCCCCAAGAGATACTCACTGCTCCTGACAGCTCCTAACCCGGAATATGGCAGGACCGAACTTGCTTGGAAACTACGCATTTCATCTCTACATACATCCTTAGTCTATTTCAATTTGCATACATTTACGGCGGCCATCCAGGCAACACATCCAGCTCCTAGTCATATGGGATCAAGGTACAGGTTATTGCGAAAGGCGAGCCGGTGGCAGGGAACTCTACAGCTTCGCCTTCGCCACACCGACGACCTTCTCTATATCACGATACTTGTAGTACAACTGCAGGGATTCAGGGTTCGCTACAGTACCACTCGGCTTCAGATTTGACCCAGAAACGATCTGTTTGACCGCAATCTCTATTTTTTTGCCATTGACCGTATACTGGGAACGATAGATTGGTTGAGAAAGCGTGTTAATAGGTCTGGGACCAAGAATGGACACCCACCGGGATATCAGCAATTTCGAAGATGTAAGATGGAACGTGTCTTGCGCTTAACAATGTTCGAATCTTGTCCCTGATCTGTCTCTCCAACGTCGTGTTGAATGGATGGCCCTGCCGCATCTTTAAGAAAAGTAGGACTCGCTCGTCCTTGTCGTCCGGGCGCCTCTGCCCGATACATATCGAGTCGTCGATGTACTCCGAAAATACCTCGAGTGCCGTATAGATTTCCCCAGAACCGAAGCGGACACCGCTGGGGTTCAACACGCCGTCGCTATACCGAGCACAAGTCAGGATCTCTTCCTTCGTGGAACATTCATATAGAAAAACAAACCTCCTTCCGAGCACCATCACTCCTTTGGTGGCAGGATTGATAACGATAAAGTCTCCTTGTCGCCAGATTCCTAGAATGAACGAGGTTAGCAAGACCGAATCCTTTCCGTGAAGATGGCGCAAAACGCACCAGGAAAGTAACTGAAGTACGTCTCCCTCAGCTTCTTGCCACCAGGAGTGTCTCCCCAGAATTTGATAGGGAGGGAGGGGTGCGGTCTCGTACAGACCAGTTCACCAGGCACTCCCTCATGTTCTACATTTTTTCCGTCGGGATCAAATACTTCGACCTTCATACCAAGGGTTTTCCCCTGGATTTCTGGTGGCCCATTTTCGTTACGATGTTGCCTGAACGATTAGAATAATGCTCACCTCCAACATAAACAGGTCCGCTCGGGTTACCGCCGACCACTGCGTTCGGTTTCAGCTATTTACCTCACGCGGTCCTATCCCGACCAATGAATAGACTCACGGCCGCAACAAATGTCAGTTCCACCCGACATCGAGAGAAGGTGAACACGATCGCCAAAGGCGTGGAACGCCCATTCAAACAGAGGTGGCGTCAAGACCGCGCCTGTCACTGCCAGAATGCGTAAAGACTCGAACGATCCCAGCTCCACTAGAGGTTCGGATTCAAGGTCAGCGTCAGTGAGAAGAACCGGGGGAAACGGTATTTACGTGGGTTGGTATTGTTGCCTTGAACTTCGGCCAGGAACCTTGGGCTCGTTCCGATATGTGTTATGCTATCGTAACCAATGGAATGAACGTCAGTCCGACTATAGATAAAATGAATGAATAATCGTACCCTTGGTCACTGATGAACTTGAGGTATGTCTGCACATCTGGGTGGAAGGGCGACCCATCATAAAGAATTATTCGGGCACCGATCGAGAGTGTGGTGAGCATAAAGGTCCACATCATCCAGCCCGTCTAGAACGTAATTCGTTATGTAGATTTGATAAAGATGGGACACTAGTCCTTACTGTGGTATATTGGAAGTACGTGTCATCTTGTTTGACGTCGAGCTGTAGATGAATGTCCTTCTTCGTTTGCATCAAGACTCCCTATGTCAATCATGAGTTTACACGGGAGGTAGAAAAGCTATGGGAACGAGATACCCCGGCGGAATGAACGATGCATTTGGGTGGTCCAGACGTTCCAGAACTATACAAGATGAAAAGAGGTTGATTGAACGGCAGCTGTTCAAATCGTAGTTCTTCGCTGCTTCCGGTTGAGAGGAATTTCCGGAGTGTAACACTGAATAAGAATTGAGAGATGATCTGGATTTTGAGCGTCCAGAGAACCCACGTTTGGGAAATCTTCGATTCTCTCCCGCTGATGAGACTCGGAAGTAGAACGGCGCGTTTGAGACCTTTCTCGCTCAGTTTTGCGATGACTTCAGTCGCTTTCGGAAGGAGATTGACGATCTTCCCAGCATATAGAACCTCGGTTTCTGAGAATACGAGTTTCGGTTGAATTTGAAGGTATCTATCAAGTATACCCTGTGTAATATGATTCAGCATTTGTGCGTCAGCAGATATCAACTATTTTGCCCACCTGAGTACCCATATCTGTCGCCGTACTCGAGAATATGGCACCTATGCTCGCAGTCGCAAGAGCTATAGTCACAGCCGTATACGAATTCGTAATGATTGCTGGGGGGAAGCCCACAATGTTACTCAAGATTGAGGAGACTATAGACTAGCAGAACGAAGCTTACCAGCGACCCTATCACCCACACTCACACCGTTTGCGCGCATTGCGGAAGCCATTTCTTGAACACTCTGCCTTAGCTGTTTGAACGAATAGTGAACCACTTTCCCTGACTCTCCACAAGCCGTACACGCGATTTTATCGTCATTCCGCCAGAGGAGGTTCTCAGCGTAGTTCAAGCGTGCTCCCGGGAACCAGATCGGAATTTCGGGTATATGTCCTTGTGCCAGGATCTATCCAAACGTCTTAATATCCACACGACGCGACAAGTGAGGCCATACAGACTGTTTGAGGAGGTTGAGACGAGATGATACGGAAGAACTTCCACAGATCCAGCCAGAAGTCATAGTCTTCAATAGAATACTTGTGCAAATCTTGGTAGTCCTCTGTAACCGGAAAAGTGTGAATATGTACACATGTATGGATACTATGACAAACTCACTGAGTTTCTTTCCTCTCGTCCTGTTTATCATGTCTTTGAGATGTTCTACATTCGATTTTCGAGGGTTCGTGGGTGCCCATAGAAGCCGCGAGTGCTCAAAGTAGTTGCTCATCGTTGTGGGAGCTAGAGTCGAACGAAATCGGAAGACCGTAGCGGGGACCCGACCCTGGCCCCCTGCTCACGAGACCGCTTCCCGTGGAAATCTTTCCAGGGTGAATTTTCGTGGCACCACCGGGAGAAACCGAGTGGATGGTGGTCGTTGGTGGTTGGGCTTGGTTGGCACACACAATGGCGGGGAAAGTTGGCAATCAAGCTGGTCAAGTCGCGTCCCTGGGCCCGGGGTCGTTCGCGAGACTAGACGCCCGAATCTTCAGTTTGGGCGCTTATGATGCTCAAAATGCTTGCTCTCGGACTGCCATCACCCTTTTCGCTCAATTCGTTCTCCCTTCCGCGATAACGCGTATCAATCAATCATTATCAATGCTACCGAAATAAAGAACAACTAGAATGTTGAGGAGGAGGTAGCCGTTTGCAGATTCTCAAGCACACTCTTCGTTCACTATATGGTCAACTCTCCAACTTTTCATTCTGTGAATGCTCTGCCAGCCATTCTTTCTGCCCGCTCACCCCATTTGTCTCTGAGGGTCCCTTTCTGCCAAGGACCCAAAACCTGTGCATGATATTTGCCTACGAGTCTTGCGTTCAGGAATCTGGAACACTTCTGCCATCTGGACCACATACTCAATTGAACAAACGGAGGACCGGGTGAGCCATCACATCTATCTTTCTGCCTCCTAAGTACTGCTGCTATCATCTATGGAACATCGTACCTGACCGTTCGTGCGCCTCTCTAGCACCATTGGTGGCATGGTATCTCACAGGTGGAGCAAACCCAGTTGAGCCTCAAGTTCTCCGCCTTTTCTCCCGAACACTCGCACAAAATGCATCACTACGGATATTTGTCGGTGAGTTTGACTACGCTTTTTTACCTGTAAGACCGGGGCGTCCGATCCTTTCTGACTCTGTTTCTAAGATAATCAATCGAATGAAAGAAACTGCAGCGACATGTCGGGCTATGTATCTGTGTACATAGAAATCCTGAAGGCCTCAGGTTGGGCGATCAAGGAAATCTTGCCTATTCCGGGAACCGGGTACCGGCAACCACAAGATGGTGGGCACGCCGCTTGATGGGCCCTTTCCATCCGAACCCGAATGTCCAGTTTTTTTCCCTCGCGGCGACAGTAGTCCAGCAATGTCACTGGCAGTCACCATGTTGCGTCACCGTCACCGCCCCGAATTGCCCAGATGATTGGGTCCTTATATTAGAACGTGGAGGGAGACGAATACTTCTCGATCTTTCCCCTCATCCTCCTCACAGAGAACCGACCTGTTCTCGTCTTCTCGATGTGGCCAAAGCTCGAACAGCTCTCCGCGGTGGCACTCGTGCTAGCCTGTGCCGACTTTTCATCTGCACGAATTCCTCTTTCACGCCGATTCGCAGTTGACGGCCCTCTTGCGGACTCTTACGACTATGTCATTGTGGGCGGGGGTCAGTCCGGTTTAGCGCTTGCAGCACGTCTCACGGAGGATTCGTCGACGACCGTGTTGGTAATTGAGGCTGGAGACAATGGGGATGGTGCCAAGCAACGAATCGGTGCGCTCTCATCCGACCGGAAAGAAAGGACCAGGGAACTGATGCCGTAGATCTCGAACAGACACTCCTTCCGCAACGTATCTCAACTCCATCACAGGAACACAATGGGATTGGCAGTATACGACACTCCCTGAGGCTTCCACCAATAACCGTACCATATGGTGGCCACGAGGAAAAGTTCTCGGAGGAACGTCTGCCATGAATGCCATGTACATGGTTCGACCCTCCAAGATCGAGGTTGACGCGTGGGCGGACTTGACTGGGGACGCGAGCAGGTGGAACTGGGACTCGTTATACGCGGGCATGAAAAAGTCAGAATCGTTCACACCGCCCGACAATAACTTGAGGGCCATCGCAAAACCTCAGTGGAACGAGAGCAGCCACGGAACAAATGGACCCATCCACACCAGTTATCCGCCTTTGTGAGTCGACTCGTCATTTTTCGAACCATTGAGAGTGTACACGTCTGACCCTGCCCTAGCGCTTTTACTCAGAGTGGTCAGTTCCTGGATGCTATGAATAACATTGGTATCTGGAACAACCCTGATGCCATGTCGGGCAAGAATTGGGGGGCTTGGACAACGGGTACCTTCATCAACCCCTCAAACTGGACGCGTTCCTATTCCCGAACTGGCTATATCGACCCTTTGGGACAGCGCGCGAATCTCAATATCATCACCAACTCCACAGCAACCCGTATCCTCTTTGCATCGGAAAGCGATTCAACCGCTACCGGTGTTGAATATGCTCGCACGAAAGACGCTGCCAAACAGTCCATCAAAGCAACACGGGAAGTTATTATCTCGTCAGGCGCTATTGGTACGCCCCATTTGTTGCTTGTCAGCGGGATCGGACCCAAGTCGGTGTTGGAAGGCGCTGGTGTCAAGGTACAAGTTGACCTCCCTGGCGTGGGACAGCATCTCCAGGACCATCTGGTACGTCGTCATAATTACCTTTGCCGAGTAATCTCAAACAAGATACTGACGTTAATTATAATTTCTAGACCAATTCTGTTACCTGGAACACTACATCAGACACTGCTACAGCACTGTATTCAGGTGGATTGGTAGGGATTACTTCCCGATGTCGTAGTCGAGACTTTGACCCTGGTTCAATTGATACAGCGAACACCGGAATTTTTGGCCAACGTCAACTCTGGTGTTGCCTACCTCAACGCTTCCTACCTCTTCGGCAATGCTCAAAACTTCCAGAAACAGGTCCAGGACCAATACTCTTCTTCCTTGTCGAAGGCACTTCTGTCTCAAGACTCGACTATCATCGAGGGTTACAAAGCGAGATACGATGTCATCTCGAAGACAATCATCCCTAGTCAAGTCGGTTTGGTAGAGCTCTTGCTCAACATGATGGGAAACAAGACGATCTCTGTTGGCGTCGCGCTTCAACACCCACTGAGGTACTTCGCGTCTTATCTGATCTTTATCACTCCACTAAAACTGCATCAAGTCAAGGACGTCTTTACATCAACTCTTCATCTATCTTCGACCACCCGTTGATACAGGCGAACTACTTGGCTCACCCGGCAGGTATGTCATTAGTTTTGTGTGCTTCCTTGGGTACCCAAGGTTCCTCTTCCAGACGTCGTGATGCTACGAGAGGGATTGAAAGTTGCCCGAAGACTTGGTGGCGTCGCACCTTTCAACAGCACACTTCTGAACGAGCTGTCTCCTGGCGCAAACGTCAACTCTGACGAGGAGTGGGATAAGTGGATTGCAGAAAGCACCTGGACGCAGTTCCATCCCGGATGCACCGTTTCCATGCTTCCTCAGAAACAGGGAGGTGTTGTCGATAGTTCTTTGAAGGTCTACGGAACGAGTAAGTCTCAACAATTGTGAAACGCCCGTGGATATTATCTGATCGCGTAATCCCCACTTTGCAGAGAACGTCCGTGTCGTCGATGGCTCAGTGTTCCCCTTCCTGTTCTCTGCTCACGTATGTATTCATTTTGCTACTCTTGAAATATCCTTCTCACCACCCTTCTCATTCTGTTTGTGTTTAGCTTGGTGCTCCGACATACGGTATCGCTGAGATTGGTGCCACAGTCGTCGCAAACTCTTCATCCTCCCTCCCAAAAGGCTCATGGTCGTGGTTAGGTCTGTTCACATTCATCGTTACCTTCCTACTCCTATGAGTACAATGGGTGCTGATGGTTCTCTTCTCATGTACCCTGCGCCTTCCTCACTGCATCGTGCCTGCACCATCGACCTTGTATGTACTGACTCCGGACTATCTTTATCTTTCAAACATATATCAGACCTTTTTCACGGACTCATTAAACCGGGTGGTCAATGAAGCAACCCACGGATAGAAACCCGACAATACTTAGACGAAACTATTTTTATGCTCGGACACTGATATGATTTGATGGAAGGAAGGAATGTTGTTGTTCTGTAACGATGGGATTGGTCGCCCTCGTGTATGTAGCAAGCATGTATTTGGTATGTAGTGCGAAATACTTAGTGCAATCCACGTTTTCAACTGTAACGAAGATTACGAGAAGTAAGTACACGCGTTGGGAATGCACACAGCTTTTGAAGATTGTCTCAGCGCTTTTTTCTTGAGGACAATGAGGTTTCCTGAGGAGGAGGAGAAAAAGATTGGACGTTCAGGGGATTGAACCCTGGACCTTATACACACTAATCCCAGGGGATTTTGCAAAGCATACGCGCTACCACTGCGCTAAACGCCCGTACCTTCTGCTACATTGTAGCATACTACATTGGCATATTCTCATCAGCTTGTGGTTATCAATTTCCCAGCGTCAACGATTGGACGGCGTGCAATTGACTGTCGACCAGGACGTCGAGCTATGGGTGAGGAATCCGTATGTATGCGATGAGACGCTGAACCCACCTCCCGATCTTGTCTTGTGCCTTCATGGCACACCGACTTCGACCACAGCATTCACATCTCGTACCACACCTCCTGAGTGAAAGTTACGGCCAGGAGAACGATAGCCGCGGTAATGCTCAGTGATACAATAATCAAATGACATGTGAGAACACCAGTCTCCCAAAATCTCCCCAACCAGTAGTGGAACTTATTGGAAGGTAAGTCATCAAACTCAGAGTCTCGACTGATCTTAATTAACGACCATCGTATCTGAACGGAATTCGAGTTTGTCTGTAGCATTCATTCCCATTTCTCTCGGACCATCCTTGAGAGAAGTGAGCTCCTTGGCCGTAAAAACATGCTTGTAAGTGAGTTAGCTGAGAACGCCTTCCAAAGATTAGATATAATACCAACACGAATTGGCCTTCTCCCTCAATTTGACGTAGGCCAAGCGAGTAGCTGACGATGAGGCCTTGGTGGACTACACGCTATGGCTAGTAATAGATTTTCGAGAATGCTGCCCATGCGGTTGTTGAAATCAGATCATCATGTGATAGCGTCACATCCGTCGTCCCTGTCGTTCAAGACGCGAATCGGAGACTCGTACATACATGCATATAATTGGGGCACGATTTGCTGAATTTCCTTCTGATGTCGTTCGAGTTTCAGAATTGTAGCGTGTGTCATGCCTTTTGGTAGTTAATGGCTGCTGAGTTCGAATGAAGGACACATGAGATTCTTGAAGAACGACGTCAACACGATTGTTAGCAATGAACATGTTGAGGACAGCTTGTAGACTTATCTTGATTTGTGAGGAAGATGTAGCGATAGAGCGTAACGCGTTACCTCTCGCTCGTGCCGAGAAGGAGAACGGTGATCGAGAAAATGGACCAATATGGAGGGCGCTTGCACGGGCGCTCGGTCTTACCACTCTCTTACCACCATCATCAACACAATTCCCACGATCGACAACGACGAGACACGGTGACGGACAGCGAAGCCGTCTGTTTTATACCTCCGGTTCACAAGTACGCTGCCATTGAGTGCCATCAGAGGCCGCTGCTAGGGCGGAGAGTGTACATGACGACAATGCAGAGGCCTTCAGGCCTGACACCTTCGAAATTGAACCATTCCCGACCCCAGGCTCCATTGCTCCTCCGTTACAGATACAGGACATACAGGACAGATGCAGGAGATATGATACCTGGGATATTCGCCACAGCAGGCTGCGCATTAGCGCTAGCTTGCAACCATGACGGTTCTCGAAGGCGACCACTATCATGACGAACGGCCCCAGTTCCGACTGGACTAGGATGCCCACAATATGTGGCCCAGTACCAGTGGCTGGCAAGCGTCGATGCTCATACATATAGCTCACCTATCGTTTACCTCTGGGCAACGCTGCGTGTCCATCCTATCATGGAAACTACACCACGATACTCTCTCTTAGTCGGACTCGCTGGGGGCGTCGCTGTCACCCCCCAATGTCTCGGAATACAATGACCCGAATGGCTGACTACAACACGGCTCGGAACAATTATGAGTCCGGACGGCAGCCTCCATTGCTTCTACTCTAGCCTTGTTACGCGTTTCTGAATCGTGCCCTTACAGGAAAGGCCTAGCGTGGATTTGCAGCATTGTCCTGGCTGTCCAAATACGCTCGGTACCCTTATACATATCCTTGAGGCTGGACCTATCTCCATTCTAGTCTGGCCATTCTTGACATAGCATGAGACGTCCAGTTCTCGCCGTATCAATACGGCCATACCATGAGTAGTTGCCGACAGGCTTCTTCGTACTGGTGTCGTCCCTGATACGCTGTTGTTCAGTCAGTGGGCACGTCATAGCAACTGTACAACAGGTCCCCTGCATCCTATGGGTCCTAAGGGGGATGTAAATCCAAACTTAAACTTAAACTTACCCGCTTCGGGATCGCCAAGCATGGCACGCGTGACGCAACTCCTCCAATCCCCACACCCAACCACCATGTTTCCAAATTGACAAATTCTCAAGGATCAATCACATATAAAAAGCTCACCCATCTGACTTGTATGAGGTGAGTTTCATCTGCCTTCTGACATGATGAAGCTCAAGGTCTTCACAGTCCTCTCGCTCTCCATCTCTACCTTGGCTCAGTTGCCTAAGAATGGTGGCCTTACGGACGAGAGACCGACCTATCCTTCACCAGAAGAGGCCCAGTACAAGCTTGTCGAACCCAAATTGAAAACACCATGGACGGAAGCTGTCTCCTCGGACCCAGAGAACGTGTGGGCAGAATACCCTCGACCTTTACTCAGGCGAAATACTTGGGCAAACTTGAACGGTGTCTGGGAGTTCGAGAAGGCCAGTAATAGAGACGACGTGAATGATGTACCCACGGGAAGGACCTTAAACAAAGAATTTTGGTACCGTTCTGTGCAGAGTTCGTGGACGTCAATATTGTCGCCCTCATTCAAATTCACTAACATTCTGTTTGTAGGAGCGGCCTTTCTGGAATTGCTGAGCAGTCCAAGTGGAGTTGGTGAGCTTTCAAGTCAACCAAGTCAACCAGTCGAATATCTCCTCAACGACCTCGATCTCGTAGGTACCGCCGTACGTTTGATGCACCCGAGACATTCACCGAGAACACCATCCTCCATTTCGCCGCCGTCGATTATCACGCCACGGTGTTTGTGAACGGGCAGCAAGTCGGGACACATCAAGGGGGATACGACAAGTTCTTCTTCGACGTTACCGAACATCTTACATCAGACAAGAAGGGAAACGAGTTGATTGTGTTCGTTTACGATCCTACTGATGGCGAAGGCGAGAACATCCCCATGGGAAAGCAAAGACTTGTTCCCTCGCACATTTTCTACACAGTACGTTCCTATTTCTTCTTTTCAAACGCTAGCGAGCTTATTCTTCCTCTTGCGCAGCCTTGTTCAGGAATTTGGCAAACTGTTTCTCTCGAGTCAGTCCCAAGTTCAGAACACATCACCTCAATCCAGCTTCGCGCAGGCGCCGATGGTGCTGTTAACACTACGATCACAACCTCCACCAACTCTTCCACGTCGCCAGTTGCCCTATCGTTCCTCGATCCCGCCGACAACTCGAAAGTTCTTTTCACGCACAATGGCACCCTCGGGGAACCTATCACCTTCAGCGCTGATATCCCAGAGTTGAAGACATGGTCACCCGACAGCCCCAACCTTTACAACATCTCTGTCACAGTCGGAAGTGACACGGCTTTCACATATACCGGTTTCCGCACTGTCGAACGAAAAGAGGTCAACGGCATCCAACGGTTCGTTCTCAACAGCAAGCCTGTCTTCCAGTTCGGTCCGTTAGATCAAGGCTACTGGCCTGACGGTCTGCATTCGGTCAGTGTCTTCCCTGATGACTCGTGGAATTGTTCATCAAGCCTTTTGTCAGCCTCCCTCCTATGATGCCATGGTATTTGACCTGAAGTATCTCAAGGAAGTCGGCTTCAACTTTTTGTAAGTCATTTCTCGTACTCTTTGATGGTCCTTACTCATGCAGCGCGCGCTATTTAGGCGAAAGCACATCAAAATTGAACCCGACCTATTCTACTACGCGTCTGACGTCCTCGGACTGCTTGTCATGCAGGACATGCCGGCTCTGAATAGTCAGGGCAGTGTCGCAGTGAGCGATGCTCAACAAGCCGAATTTGAGCGTCAGCTTGATATCATGGTCGAATCGCACCTTAGTTTCCCGAGTATAGGTTCATTCGTGATATACAATGGTAAGTTCGCCTCTTTCCACTCGTCCCTATTCTGACTCATTGCTCGCGTCTATAGAGGGCTGGGGTCAACGTGATGAAGGACCCGAGATCTACTTGTCGCCTCGCATCCACGACATCGTCGCTGGGCATCAACTCGTCAATGCGGTCTCTGGATGGAACGACGTTCATCAGCGGAGGGAGAATGTCGCTGTGGGAGACTTCCACGATAACCACCATTATAGCACCCCGCAGTGTGGATCGCCGTTCAGTAGTTTAGCCTCGACGCCCTACGACTCCAGGAGGGTAGGGTTCCAGGGAGAGTTTGGCGGTGTCGGTGTGAACACGACTATGTAAGTGGTTCATATGTTGGCAGGGACGATGGTGGTGATCTGATATTGGGAACGCAGTGATCATTTGTGGAATGATTTTGAGGCGATTAGGGATATCCCCCAGACGTATGAGATTGATACTGATACTGGTGTATGGAACTACCGTGCATTGAGGGTACGTCATTCTCTCTATTCGGGCGTTGTTCTGTTCTCAACGTCTACCTCCCTTAGGTCATCGAAGAACTCACGGAGCAAACTCGCCTCTTCGGACACTGCAACGGTGGCGTATACACCCAGACGACCGATGTTGAGGGAGAAGTCAATGGGTTCTTGACCTACGATCGTGCCGTTGACCACCTCGATAGAGAGAAATGGCAGAAGGCAATTCAAGACTTGTACGCTGCCTTTGAGGAGAGCGTTGAGACAGGTGGGAGCTGGGATGCTAGTCAATGGGGTGGAGGGCAAGAGGTCCCGTTGTAGTGTACAACGTATCTTCGCTTTACCACTGAAAAAAGCCCTACGTTTTATGCGGCATTCAGCCATGTCTGATCATCTCAAAAGAGATAGAAGTAAGTTTCCCTCCCCGAGACCCTTTCACTGACTGGGACGAACTAGATCGTCAAGCTAGAGTATTTGGGAAAAGGGCTAAGCATAATGTTGACGTGCAGGTGGGGTGTAATGCGAACCCGATGTCTCAAATTTTCAAATTCCTGTACTTAATTAAGCCAACGGGCCATAACATCTCCTATCCTCTTTGCACTTCACCTCCACTATGGCTAATGTCACCCCTGCTCAGGTTCGAGCACTGAACCCATACATTCAGATGCAAGACGACAGACAGCCCTCGACCCCCAAGCCCAAATTCTCTGTCCTCGCCCGCTTCGTATTTGGCATGATGGCGGTCATTCCCATGGCTATCCTAACGGCCATAACAGCGCCGCCTCCTGGGCTGTTTTCTTTTCCACCCAAGCTTGATGGCCGAAATCTCGTGCTCCAAATACTTGTACACGGCAGTCTCGTCTTGTTCGCAATACCTCAAAAATCGGATCCTCAATGGTTCAAACGTCCCAACTTCGGGAATGCGACGGCAGCGACTTTGGGGATCTTTGGAAACGGATGCGTCCAAGTGTGTATGTGATCCTTCGAGCTTCGCGGTTTCGTCGCTGCATATCAAAGGTTTATTGAACTATCTTCCGCTCCATATCTAGTACTGTGGATGAACTCCATCAATAGTTATGGCACTGGTCAAACGCTCAACAACACCAGCGCCGAAATCAGTCCTACCAATGCCACCACTAGCGACTGGTTAATCTCCGTACTTTACATGGTCCTATGCATCGTCGCGGTCATAGTCATGATCGCTCTCACGACATCGTTCTTCGTCGCAGCCCTCATTGTATCCTCCGCCCTCTTGACCACCTTCCTCGCTCTCTTAATTGTTTCCTTCAACGGTCGTTTCCAGAATGGCGGTTGCGAACATTTTACGTTCGTTGTGGAGAACTTTTGTCTTGGTGTCGCCGCGCGCGCAAGGGCTTTGGTGAGTCTCATGTATTGTCTTGTTGTCTGTTTTCCTTTGGAAGTTGGAACCATGCTGATTTTGGTATTGTACGGCCAGGGCCGTTCGTTGCACGAAATACTACGCCGCCCCTATCAGGTGTTGTCGCCTAAGACACTGAAATCCGACTTGACGACCGTAGCGAGTGATGTACTAAGCTTGAAGGCGAAAGAAGGGACCCACCCTGAGGCAAATGGTGCTTCCGTGAACACGATTGTATGACCTCGAAATCATTGTATATTCGTACACTGTGATGCCATACCGTGTAATTCCGTACTCAGTTCGATCAGAACTTGCCCAAACGAGGCCTTGGGCTGTACCTTAATTGGAGCCAAATGATTTGATTGAAGGACTGAGCAGATCCAAGATAAAACTAAAGCCAGGTCCAGTTTTTGTGGCCAAGAAACGCAATAGATTTGACAAAGGCGAGCTTCAGGACAGGGTACATGTAGTAGTATACATGAGCTCGTTACAACGATCTGCGATCGACGTCAAGGTGTGGAAAAGTGAACAGGAAATACAATGCACCGGCGGACATTTTCAAACCGGAGATGAAGGTCGAAACGTTGACAATTGGTTGTTGGAGACCTCGACATCAAACCCGGCACACGAGTGGGTCATCCGCCTATCCACCCTCTACTTTCATGCCATCGTCATTTCCTTGTTGACCTCTTCCGACACTTCGCTCTCTGCCATTTGGACATCATGAGTGGGCAATATCGGGGACGTGCTGGGTTTGTGGCGGGAGAGGTACTCGTACAGCCCTTGTTTTGACGTATCGAACTCCTCAAACAAGCGTTTTTTCAACCTATCGAGCTGTGAAACGAAGATGTTATCAAACTGAACGTAGCGTCTCCCGACGAAAAGGATCAGAGCACTTACAGGTTGAACGAAGTTGCTATAAACCCCGACAGTGAACGTTTCACTTCCTCTATTGGCGAGTCTTCCGTTGATGACGATCATAAGACATCCGAGGGATATTGCCGTGGTGGCACAAAAAAAGTGCAAATGCGCCTAACATCACAACAAGCGCCCCACCAACTCAAGTGGGGTATCGGGCCCGAGTTGTTCCTGATATCGGTCAACGAACGATGCTGGTGAAAGTGAGTCAGGTGTAATAGGAGGCAATAGCCTGGGGACGACACGTACCTAGTTGGAAGGTGGAGCCCCAATAGAAAACGACCCATTCAGCGAAAACATGGAAATGTAGGAACCGAGCCAGAGAAAACCCGGTATACGACAAAGAAAAGTATGAGGTAATAGCCAAGTTGGGTTTTCAGAATTCCGGATTTGAGAGCGTTGAGCGACAGGGTCAAGGAATCGAGTGGAGGACCCGTCAGGTACTCGAGTTGAATGTAGTTGACGAGTAGGAAAATCGAGACACACAAAATTCGGGCTGGAAAGAGGCCGAATCGCTTATACACATCGTAATGAGTAAGGACGGAGTTGGGGGACTCAGACATGGTGGTGTGAAGAAAGAGTTCGTGAGAAAATAGACTCAGGCTAGCGTTTTTCGCCGCCTGAGATGAACAAGCATGACTGCTCGAGCTCGAGCCCCGCACTGTGAAATGGATTACTTCGGAGTGGGAGAAACTCAGAACTTTTGAACAAATGAACGGCTAAGGTATACGGATACGAACCTTTCTGCGAACGCGAGGTGGAACTCCTCAAAATCAGCGGGCCCAAACTGGAGTTAAGGCGAAGGTGAGGGCTGGAACGCTCCTCAAATTAAAAGAGAGAAAAAAAGACAAGCATAACTGTAAAAAGCTGTCACACTGACAGTCGACACTGGTCATTCTGATTTGAGAGCTACAGTATGCATAACTTTCTGCCCGTCGAACGATCCATTCCAACGTCGTCGACAGAGCTCAGCGGTGGAAGCTAGAGGCGCATGCAATCACGATTTATGATAGCTACTTACGTTGACGCGAGGCTTGGTGACAGAAAACAAGTCGTATAAAGATAAACTTCCAAAAGGAAACGCTAATACGAATGTTCTGTGCAGGCTTTAACTACAAGAGTCATTGGGATGCGTAAAGTCGACGACCTACCAGAGTGCATGCCGGTTCGCACCACTCTTCCAGGATCAGCTGCTTCAGGTGGCCTCTGGAGAGGCATGATACGCTGATTGTTTTTGAAAGGACCACGGACTATTTGTAGGGAACTTATGGCCGCGGTCAACGCCTAAGATCAAATCAGCCACAAGAGGACGGGGGAAACAACGACTCAGAAGAAGGTACCATCAGAACCGTGGGTTGCGGCAGACCAAGTATGGGGCCGCATTGAGAGGCAGGCATTGGGTATGTGGCAGAAGCTCCGAGATGAAGATATCACGACGTGGATCATTCAGGGCTGATTGAGTGAGTCGAAGAATACGGACAAGACACTTGATTTTCTGTGGTTACTGCAAAGCTTCCGTTCTGAACAAGCGTTGCTGAGACCTGAAATAGGATGAATGATGGATGATAGATGATGGCTGGTGACCGTTGATGCATGATGGTCGTCTGGCACTCAATCTCCTGTAAGCAGACGTCCCAAATGGATGATCGTCGAGGGAGAGTTGAGAGGGGTCGGACCGCGCTAGCCGTTTCGTTCTCCGTGAGAAACTTCATTCTTCATGCCTGCAGCCTCCTCCCTCGCTCCTCCCTTGTCTGCGAACACTACAGCGTCGCTGACACAGCACCCGCTGGTTTTCATGTCATTGCCATGATAAAGGCTTACCCCAGCACTTGAATTAGTCTCCTCTACGGCGGTTACAATACGTGCCTATGTAATCAAGACGGCCGAATGATGGATAGGATTGGTTGATGATGAACATTCGAAGCAGAGCATATAAATATTCGAGGAGCGCTAGCTGTTCTCGTCAATCCAAATCCCAATCCCCCTGTCACTTTTGAGCCATAGCAGGTGCGTCGCTGAGTATATCTCCTCGCCGTCTCGTACTGATGTTATGCCAGAGCATGGCGCAGTCAGAATCACCTACGAAAGACCACAGCGCGACGTCGAGCACAGTCACTCCGGAAACAGCCTCTGTTCAGTCCTTCGAAACCTCAGAGAGTATTGGAGAAGTGTGGTATAGACCTCCAGTACCAACATCACCGCCCAGGAATCGTCCCCAAACAAGCAGAGAAGGATCCCAATCGCAGCGAGAAGAATCACCATTCTCACCCACGGCGGATTCGAAAAGCCGAAATGTGCCAGTGAAACGGAATACTACTCCTCTGACCAACGGACACAGGACTGAGAGCCCCGGTGGTGAAAGCTCCTCAACGATAAAGAAGAAGAAATCGATCCAGGTGATCGCAGCAGAATGCAAGAAGAGTTTCGATGGGGCATTCAAATCGTGGAGGGGCTCGTCGTCAGGGACGGAACCCAAATCTTCAGTTGTGGGAAAGACGATGAAGTTGTTGAAAAGAAGGGCCGCGTCGGATTCGGATTTGGATGCGTTCCCAGGTACGTCGTTTTCTCTAATTTCTGCTGTTCTTCGCGACTTAAAGCTGTATTAGTAACTGTTATCAAGTGGGTTCGCGGTGAGCTGATTGGTGGCGATCCATCCGGTATAGGCGTCTACGTTGGCTTGAACATCAAGACGGGAGAGATGATGGCTGTAAAGCAGGCGGAAATACCACAGCTTGGAAAGGTGAACTGTGGTCGGTCCGAGCTATTGAGACGAAGAGAAGCGGTTCGAAAGCTACAGAGGGAGGGGGAGTTACTTGCAACTCTGGACCACTCAAACATAGTCCAATACCTCGGTTACGAAGAGACGGAGTCAATCTGCAATCTGTACGTCGCCACCTGGTCATTCTCAAGATGTCGAACTCACGGAGCTCGCCAGGCTACTGGGGTATGCCGCGGGAGAATCTTTGGGTGCTGTGATACGGAATTACGGTCGAATAAATCATGACAACACGATCTTCTTCGTTGCACAGATCCTCGACGGGTTAGAGTACCTTCACTCCAAAGGTATTGCTCATCGGGTGCGCTAAATTCCCGTTCTCCCCTCTTCGTGCAGCTCAATAATTCAATTACAGGACATGAAGGCGGATAGTGTACTGGTTGAGAACGACGGGGTGTGTAGACTTACCAGTTTCGGATGCCACGAGAGGATGCCAGAAGAGCCAGAAGACATCATTTCCGACGAACATCAGGCTCCAACATATTGGTTAGCACCCGAGGTGATGAGATTACGAAGAAAAGGGAACTTATTCAAGGCTGATATCTGGAGTACCGGATGCCTATGGCTGGAGATGTTGACCGGATTGGGGCCGTGGTCAGGTGTTGAGATGTCCGAAGCTCTGCGTCAAGTGAGTTGGGCTTGCGAATGCCCTTCCACCCCTGCCTCATGCTGACTTGGCCTTATTGTTACTGTAACAGCTCACTCAGGGAATTCCCCCCTCACAACTTGAGGAATTTAGTCTATCGGAACTCGCAGAAGACTTCCGGCAGGGGTGCTTTGCAATGTACGCCTCCAGCTTCCGGACTCATGGTGAAAATCTGAATCGACCTTTCCCCTTTTCAGACGTCCGGAAGAACGTGCGACTGCCGCCGAACTTCAAGACCATGAATATCTCCATTCAGCCCCGGACTGGCAGTTTGGTGGGTTTTCATAGACATAAACCACAGCTTCGGAGATATAGGAGCCAGTGGAAAGCAGAAATCAGGGGGTGTCTGCGATCTATGCTAGTCTCATGCCTCTGTAGACTGATGTGAGTATACTACGTTCAAACTCTTGAGCACACTCATTTCGAGGACATATTCGTCCCAATGTGCCGTGAAAGCCGCCAAGTCTTCTATGAATATTTAGTGACGTCGAGGCGGAACACAGACAACGTCTTGGTACTTCTGACGTGGGAAGGCGTTCCAGTCACCATCCCTGTTTCAATATTTTCCATTACTGAAGGCAATGTGTCGGAGATGCAGGTCGGTGAACCCCAAAACTGACGAGAGCCAGGGGTATCTCGAATCCAAGGATATAAGCATGCGTGCAAGCCATAGATATCCTCTCATACTCAACATTCCCCACTCCCCACCAACGAACACGTCCACAAGAACTTTCTCTGAGGTATCGCTACCGTTGCTCTCGCCGAGTCTCAAGTACTGACTTTGCACTTCTGTCCTAATCTAGTCAAAAAACAGCATTGGAAGTCGCGGCAACTCCTCACGTGCAGGACTCGTACTCCCCGATGTTCGCCAAGTTGAACCCGAATACCGTCCCCTCGACCGCTTTGCGACCTTCCCAATGATGGCGTGTTTCTTTCTGATAATTATGTGTGTTTCTGCGCAATCACCCTCCTCTCCTGAACTCCCTCTCGATATCGATGACAAGATGATTGCCTATTTCATGGTGCAAGTGTTCCTGCATGGCACGCTCCTCGTGGTCGCTATTCCTCGTTCAAGAGGACATCCCAGTACTGCCACCCTCGCTATCTTCGCTGTGGCTGTGGTTCAGTTCGGTATGTAGTCTGCGATTCCCGATTGGCGTGGTTGCACTTGTCGCTGACCATTGGCTGCCGAATTCCTTATGCTTAGGCTTGACCGATCATACCATCGGGAGCTGGCCCATCCCTCGCAGAGCGATGGCTGCTTTGGACGGTATCGATCTAGTAGACCTGATTCTGGTCGCACCGGTCGCGATAACTCTGCGGTCGGTCGGAACCTTTGCAGTATGGATCTTGTATATAGCGTTCTTCCTCCTCTGTTTCATCATCTCCTTCAACGGACGTCTCGAGAACGGTGGATGTGACCACTTCCTGGACTTTGTGAAATCCTTGGTGAGCCATCGACTTCCTTCAAGCCTTTCCCCCCCCCTTGAACCTCGACTAATTTTGGTCTCGGGATGTAGACCGCTCCGGTATCGTCCGCAGATGAGTCTCGACCGGAAGGAATAGCCACGCGCTCAGCAGTCGAGACGGCAACTTTGGACTCGGCCTACAATAACGCGGACAGCACAAACCCACTCCTGCCGATATAATCTTGGATCTTGGTCAAGCAACTTTGTGTTCATCTGATGAGATCCAGACATGGCAGCACGAGAGCAGCACTCGTAAATTCGGCCATTATGTTTCTAGTAGAGTATTACAGTAGCATCTAGCTCTCCAAATACGATGAGTAAAATGTACTGCTTCGGGATTTATGATTGTCGATCTGTCGTGTATGCCCCGTTTTCAAACTATGTCCCTCGTTTCATCGCTTCATCGTGTAACAAGAAGCCATCGCAATATACTGATATGTAGTCTCATTGAGGCCTTCTCTCCGATTCATTTGATAATCTATTGTCAGACATTGACGCGGGTTTTGTGAATGGTCGAGCATCTCTTGTATTCTGGTCGACGTGTTCTTAGTAGATCGATCCATATATCATCCAGCTCTCCGACCATGTTCAAATCTCAAATAAACCATCGTGGATGCATCCCAGAGGAGGACCCTAACCGTGGTGCATGCCGCTCGCTTTTACTCGGACTCGCTTCGTGGGTGTATCGCATTCATATATCAAGAAAAGCTTGGTGCCGTACCAATAAATAACCCAGTCACTGACCCCCGCCTTGTTCACTCTTCCACTTGTCATATACCTCCAGGGTCACGGTGGCCAAAAAGCCTGGTATGCATTGTTCCTGCTCTATCCAATGACTCTGCCAATGCGGCAAGTTCTCGCGCCAATCCTGTGGTGGGCCGTCGTCGGTGCCGACGCCTATCAGTTGCATCTTGAGGTCGTGCTACATCGAGAACATTATCAATCAACAACCTGAGAGAGAGAGATGGCCACATACCTTGTTGGGACTGAACACGAACGTCGCGGTCATGTCATATAAACTGGTTATTCGCACTGAACCATTGGGGTAGAAAGCCAATTTGATGCCAAGTAGGGTACCAACGGCTTCTCGGAACTCCGCCGATTTGGAGTTGAAGATCTACCAGAAAAAAGCAAGTGAGAAAGAAAAAGATATAGTAGTAGATCAAGGTAGGAATCTCACCTCTTTCAACCTCTGCAACCTCTTCTCCCTCCTCTCCAGCTCTTCCTGCAATCTCTTCCCCTCTCTTAACGCCGACATCAATGTCTCCTTCGGTACGAGATCACCGCTCGCCTGAGCCGTCCCTGAAGACGACCCGACCAAATGATCCCCAGGAGCACCTTCCGTACTCTTCAAAATCCTAACATTCGGTGGAACATGTCTCCCACCAGCAATTTCCCCACGAAGCTCAAAAAGCTCCTGTTCGAGGTTATCAATCGTAGCAATGTGCTCCGTGATAGTCCCCTCAAGGCTGGTGATCTTGACTTGCAATTCATTGATACGTTCCAAGTCGGCGTTGACAGACGAGGACGAGGATGAATTGGCTTTCTGGTTCAGAAGCCCCTCAATCTCCTCGCGTAAGCTGGTGTTCTCTGATTTGGCTTGTTCGAGTAGAGACTCGAGCTGGACGACCCGTTTACTGTTGAGTTCGTTCAGTGGGGTGGAAGAGGATCCCAGACCGGCATTAGGCGTTGTGAGTTGGAGTTCTGTTGCGTAAGAGTCCTGTGAGGGAGTGCTCAATCTCAAAAAAAAACCACAAAACAATCGAACGAAAGGGCTATACGTACCATCATCCCTTTCGCAAACTCCAGCTCCTTCTTCAACCCCTCAACTTCTCTCTCTCGGATCTTTAACCGACGATTTACCGCCTGAACTTCATCATCTGTCAGTTCGGTCCCCTTGCCCTGACTCTGACTCTCTTCGGATTCTTGAGGTTTCGATGTCGAAGGTCCCGCTGCGTTCCTCAAACCCGTAAGTTCAGCTTTGATTTGACCGAACTTTTCCAAAAGCTCCGCATGCTCCAACCTCAACTTGGCGAGCTCGTTCGTCTCTCGGATACTCCGAGGCGATGAGGTGGAACTTGAACTTGGTAGCGAAGGGGAGGAAATCGTCGACGCTTTAACGAGCTTCTCGATTTCTTTCTCTTGTCGTTTGATTCGGGACTGGAGAGAAGAGTTTTCTTCCTTGAGGACTTGTACGGATTCCTGGGCAGCACGGGTAGGTTAGGGCGGCAATAGCGAAAAAGGTGGAGATACGTACATCTTTACCCCGTAGGACGCCAAGCTCGGCCCTCAGTTTGACGTTTTCACTTTCCACTTTCCTGAGATGGTTCGTCAGAGAAGCCAGATGGGGTCCGAGGGCTTCGGCGTCTGGGTCTTTCTTGACTATGGAAATCTTGAGCGGCGTAGAGAGGCTGGAAGGCCCTGGGGAGAAGAGACCAGACTGGCGACGGAGAGGAGATTGGCTGTATGATGAAATGGATGAATCACGACGACGAGGAGTAGAGAGACGATTCGAGATTGCCTCTCTGGCGATGCGGGATGCGGAGGAAGGGCTGGCAAGCGACATGGATGAAAGAGTCTCCGTGCCGGTAGTCTTTGACGGAGTCGAGGGGTCGGGTTGTGTCAGTACGGGTTCAGACGATGATGGTGCAGAGTCTACGTCCATTTCCGATTCTGCAGACTGTTTTCCCATAGCCTTGGACGCAGCGGCCAATGCTTCGTTTCTGAACCTTTCCTGGTCGGCCAGTCGAGTGTTTGCGTCTGCCAATTTCTTCTCCAGGGCTTCTGCGTACTCTTCCATTTTCTTCCACTCCATTTGTTGTTCGTTCACCGTGGTTCTGAGCTCTTCGATTTCAGAGTCCTTGTCCTTGAGAGCCTCTTCGAGCGATTCCTCCATTGCCCGTCTCTCGTCTTCCATTTCCTTCGCATAGCGTTCTTCGATCTCCTTCGCGACTCTCTGGACCACTTCCTCGTGGTCCTTCCCAACTCTATCTTCCAGGGCTTCCTTCTCTTTTACAACGACCTTCAGCTTTTCCTTGTAGCCGCGTAGTTCGCCTTTGACATCGTCTGCTTCCCTTCTCACGCGCCCAACCTCCAGGTCCTTTCTATCCAACTCTGCTCTTGCCTTCCCAATTTCATCTTTCATCTTCCTCGTCTCAGCCTTGACCTTTTCTAACTGCTCCTCCGACCTGCCGGACGACGCCGAAGCCACCTGAAGCCGCGCAGCATAGTTCTTTCTCTCCTCTTCCCATTTCTTCTCGCTTTCCTCTCGTGCCTCTCGCTCAGCCTTTTCGCGATCAGCCAAGAACCGTCTATCTCGTTGCACCGATGCCAATTCGTGTTCTGTTTCGCGTAGTTTGGACGTAAGTGAGTGGTTTGTTGTTTGGAGAGAGGCTAGTTGGCGTTCGGTCGATGCCGCAGAGAGTGTTGAAGAGAGTAGAGCGCGTTTGCTACTCGCGGGGTGAGCTTCTGTAGGTCAAAGGTTTATTGAATGAATGAGTGAATGAGTGAATAGACGATAGAGCGGCGCACCTTTATCTTTATCTAGCATCGCTGTCGAGCTATCTCTTTTGAGAGTGCTGCTTCGGAGACTCCGTGTTATGCCAGGTGTTCGAGATGTGGTTGCGCCTGGGGTCCGCGTGGCACCCAGTGAAGAGCTTGAGCTCGAGGGCGTCATTGAGGGTCTTCAGAGCTGCCTCGAGGTCAAAATATGTGTTCGATTGAGTCTCCAGTGTGTTTGAGCTCAGCCTGACGCTGGCTGGGGGGTGAAGACAATGACTGGGTGGTAGTGTGAGGAAGGGTGCGGGCGTGGGAGAAAATGGCACTCCCATCATGCATGCTTGAAAGTTGAAGTCGATGCGCTCTTTCTGGGACCCTCACTGTCTATTCGCCCTACAATCATGGCAGCACTCTAAACCTACTTGCGCAACACTCAATTCTTATACCCTAGCTATGCCCAAGCCTATCGAACGATGACCGATAATAGTGCCTAAAACGCCTAATTTCACGACTCGGCCTCAATTCGCCTACTACCGTAACAAGTTGTTTCCGAGGGACGTCCCTTTACCAGCACCTCGCCAAAGCAGCCAACTTAGCGCCCGTCTTGGCCCCATATCCCCGGCTGCACCGTATTTTCTCGAAGATACACTCGTTCGTGGCTTCTATTGAAATTTATCATCTATTTGACTCGCTGTTTCTACATTTGGCACGTCAGATAATCCAACCTCAGATTGCTCAATGAATTGCGTATCAAAGAAGGCCATATGATGAGCATCCGGAGGCTCTCGGTCATGCTGAAAAGAGTGTTCATTGAACTCTTGATCCAAGTTATTCTGTGAGTTAAGAGTAGCTTCTCATTCAATGATGGCCCAAAATCATACAGCCCAGTAAAATTCCTAAACAAATTATTGTCCCAACGAGAAGTCGCTCGTTCACACACATTGTGAGTAGTCTGTAATGAAGATGAAACGTAAGCTCCCCCTCACAGACAATGCACGGAAAGGAAGTCAGAACTCACAATCATTTTGAGCCTTGCAACTAAAGCCCGACGCGCAAGTTGTGCAGCCAGAGTAACCTAATCCACCGCATTGTCCCCATTGTAAGACGGTGCTGGGGGGTTGGGATAAGATTCTTAGTGCTTCGAGTCGCGCGTATTCTTCTAAAGTGGGGGCCTCACCATCCAGTTCCACCACCTCCTGTAGGTGCTGGGCTAGTACTAGTAGTCGTCACGGTGCCTCCTCCGCCAGTGCTTCCGCCGGTACACTATCAATTTCGTTAATAAGAAGATCTGGGAAAGAGGGGACCATCAAAATGAATTCATGTCTCGACGTACCGTGGTCGAAGTCAAGAGTGCGAGTTTCCAAGGGAGCGAGTTGTAGGTACCGGTCGCACCGTTCGGTAAACCCTGATACAAGTACTGCTGGGGACCACAATCTGGAAGTGACATCGTCTGGTCAACGTTGGACCTAACAGCCTCTCCGTGACTGATATCGCCAGTCCATGCAGTACCACTGAATTGGACGTTGTTCTTTCCGGCGAAGGGGTCGGCTTCGGTGGCATGGAGGGCTGTCCAAGATCCGGCGAGACTGGACGAAGTCCAAGAGCGGAAGTAGCGCTTGCCGGCACTACCAATACACTCGACGATGAGAAGATATTGACTTCCGACTTTGTAGACGTTCGAAGCTTCGAAGAGGTCATTCTTCGCGGCTGAGAGTGCAATAACGGGATTGCCGAAACCGTTCGGGAAGTTGGTGATGGAGGTTTGGGCGCGGTAGAGGTGACCGTTGTCGTCCGAAGAGAAGTGGTGGCAGTTGGAGGAGTCGCAGATGACCCACATGTCGACCCAGTAGCCTGATCCGATGTTCTGTGAGATGATAGTTGGCATGCTGGACCAGAAATGTTTTGGAGCTGACCAGCCAGCGGGGTTGTTGATGTCCGAGTTTGTCGAGTAGGCAGCGTTGCCGTCCTGATAGATGAGGTACCACAGTTTCTGGGTGCTCATGTAGAACACTTGTGGGGCCGCTCGGTAGCCGGTGCCTATGCCGGACTGGTCGAGATAGTAGAAACTGGAGCTCTGGGCTTGATTGAAGTCTGTGAAAGACGTGTACATCATCTAGATGGAGGACTGAGCGTGAATAGACGATCATGCGGGATTCGATGCACTTACGTTATAACCTGCCTCGACAGCCGTGCTAGCAAAGACGTGGTATTTGCCATTGTAGTAGATGATAGACGGGTCTTTCAGAGCTGCGAGGTTCCTGCCGTCACTCTTGGGCTGGAGAAGTGGCTGACCTGAGGTCCATTTGAAACTGAGGGCGTTGGCTGCCCGAGCAGCGAGGGTCGCGTTAGTAGCAATGACAGAGCCGTAGACAGAGGAGGTTGTTACAGCGAGCAGAAACACCAAATAGCGAAGCATGGTTCTTCGAGCAGTCGATGTGATAATGCGATTACTTGAAAAACTCGATGTCCAAGCGATCTGGTTTATATATTGTCTGGAAGATTTGTGTGATCCGACAAAGGTGCACCGTGATATATAAAGGGACCGAGCTTGAGCCGAAACGGTGTACACTTCTGGAGACGATCCTGTATAGGTCTTCTCATGGAATTGAGGCGATTGCAACCGGGTGGCGCAGGGCCATTTTTCGTAGTGGAAGTCTCCATTATTTACCGATATTGTGTCGAAACCAAGGCCGCCGTCCAGTAATGCATATGGACGGTGTACCTGTGTACACCGTAAAGGTGTATAATGAGCCAGAATGAGCCCCAGTCATTCCACAAACATGTCGTTTCTGAGTCCCAAGGGTGCCACATTCAACTGGTATGGAGGAGACAGAAAACCACTGACAGCAGTGTGCAACCGCCGTTCAATATTCAACGGTAGGCCTGTCACGCGGCCCCTCACGGACGAGCAAGCTGAGTCGTGAGGGGCCTGTAAAACGGAAGCAAATTCTCAGCCAGAGATTTTAGGGAATTGCCGAAGCGAATATAGAAACCAAGTGCTTACCATCTAGAGTAAAATATTCTCAGGACCCTTAAATAGTAACCACCACGTTGCTCTAACGTGTCGCGCTCATGGAACCTCCTGCCTCCCCATCGAGGTTATTATCATTAATAAGATTAATTTGCGGCTTCTACTCTTGTTCTGACGTTTTGTTCCAAAGACCACTGAATAAATCTAAACCAAAACGGACACGAACAAAGAATCCTTTCAGCGGCAAGAGTCTATCGCACGACCAATTCAATGCTCAGAACACTAATCAATATGAAGCAATGTAGAACACACATGAGTGATCTGTAGATGCTTCAAGGGCGAAATGATGATTGTAATCCTGTGTCTGCTAGCCAGATGAACGAGCAAGGCCACTGCCAATGTCTTCCCCGAGCCTGTCCCTGCTATCAACGCCGAGTCGTGATTGATGGAGTGTTGATGTTCGCGTGGAATTTCTCGGCCATTCGTGGTATGAAAGGCAATAACAATAGTCCGGAGTGCTGTTGTAAGGTTCTTGCCGGAAAGTGAGTTGATATAGGTGTGCGGGTAGGAAGGGTTGGCTGGGATATCGTAGCGCTCGAGAATTTGAAGTAAAGTTTAAGGTGTATTTTGCATGGTAAGAACATCTTCTACGTAGTCAGCTACTGTCTGGCAGCCTTCTGTGGTCATTGTGAAAGGGAAAGCCGAGATTGCCAGAACGTAACTGACAGAAGTTGAGAAGGAAGTCGCGCCAGCGCGTCCGTGCACAGGCCCTGAGAATATTCTACTCTAAATGGTAAGCAAGGTGGTTTCCAAATTCTGTTCGGCAAATCCCTAAAATGTCTGGCTGAAGATTTGCTTCCGTTTTACAGGTCCGTATATACCCAGCTTGCCTCGTCATATACGGACCGGTGACAGGTCTAATTCAACGGCAGCAAAAGGATAGGACAAGTCAACGAACCTCGTGAGCTGGTATTTATATCCATTCATCCGATTTTGTCCTGCCGAAGTGAGACCCTCAAAATAGAATTCAATGCCCAGAAAACGTCGGAATCATGGTCGTCGAAGGATGAACCCGACCGACCTTCAATTGGTTCGGAGTCTGTAGACACGATGATATGGAAGTGGTTTTGCTTTGACCATCGTTAAACTGTACCTTTTGGCGCGAACGACATATTTTAGTCTTGAGTTGTATCGAGTTCAGATCCATCATTGTTGAGCCTATAGATCGCGAGTTTTGCGAAACTGAGAGTAATTTCAGACTATTGCGGCCGTGCACGGACGGTCGTTTTCCTTGTACGGTCCCGGATGTGGGAACATATTCGGGAGGGCTCAGGGCACCGGCAATCCAGGCCCGGACGCACTCTTGATCTCGACCATCATCCACCATCTTAGCTTTGCTATCCTTCTTTACTTTCAAGCAGACCTCAAGACAGCACTCAAAACCCACGATTCTACCACTTTGTATTCGACGGAACAGTATCTTATTCGTTAACCCTTCCATATCAGCAGAGCCCAGATTGGCTAAGCAGCAATCGCCTCTCGACTCGCACTCCAGAATCCTGAGCATTGGACGTCGACACTCACCAGATTACAACAGTATCAACATTAACGTTATGGCTACGAGATTCGAGGATTTCTCTTTTCATACTATTGGCAGAGAGCCAGAGCTACTCAAGCGACTATCAACACCCGATCCCAATGCCCCGTATTCTGAAGACGAGGAACAGCTGGATTCGACTGATAGCGAAAGCTCATGGGATGTTGAGCCTTTTCCTAGTGGCAGACCGACGTTCCTGCAAAGGTTATCGGGCGGAGATCCAGGGCAGGAAAACGATGACACAGCGATGATGGAGGTTGACTATGCTGGTCCCTCTGATAGCAATCCTTCGCTTCAATCTCGCTTTCAGCCATTCGCAGACACCATAAATGCCTCGAATGGGGTTCCCAGAGCTGGAAACCTGCAGAAAGCAGTGGGGAAAGCTGCAGCGGGCGTTGTTACCGCAACTCATTCGTCATCTCCAACACCCGCCAGCCGTCATCCATCCCATCCGCAGTCTACTCGTCCCCTCCCTGATCACAACTCTGCTTCATTATCCGAATCATCACAGCCACCCAGAGTCGACGGTCCAGAATCCAGACCCGATTCACCCTTCAACTTCAATCTGCAGTACCCACCCAACTCTTCTCGTTCCGTCTCGCCCGTTAAGCCAGATTTGGCACGACTCAAACTCGAACAGCTCGATCTTATACCCTCGCCTCATACACCCCGAAATCGGTCACCATCGCCGACTCTGACTGTACCAGCTCCTCCCCCCAACGCCCCGCAGTGTCCTCCTCGACAAGATGCCCTTTCACGGCTTCGATCTCTCCGCCGTCTACTTTCTTCATTCGCTTCTCTCAACGACACCAACCCATGCACGTCCCAACCCAATGCCAACGCCAGCGGATCCAATATCAACCCTGCTCCCACGGACATCGTGACCCTCACGTCCCATGCTGAAGCTCTCACTCGAGAATCGTTGGAACGTGTTCGAACGTCCACGGAAACTTCACCCGACGTAAGTGAGAAGGGTGATATGTCGTCGAATGCGGTACCTGAAATTACAGGACGGGTTGAGAACGTGGTTGATGGGGTGAAGCAGAGCGAGGAGATTCTGAGGCAGATGGGTGAATGGATTCGGGAGTATGAGATGATGTTGGGATCTCCCTCTGACGAAGACGGGGATGTCGAGATGGAGATGGATAATGACGACGACGAGGCGAAGGTGGTTGCGAGAGAGGAACGATATCTGGAGCAGCTCTCTGAACGGGTGGAACTGGCGCAGAAGAGGAGAGCTGATGCGGTGGAGAGCATCGTGGAGGCCCGTAAGATGCGGGAGAGGGAGAAAAGGGAGAAGGAGGAAGCTGAGAGGAAGAGGAAGGAGGTTGAGGCTGAGAGAGAGAGGGAAAGACAGCAGAGGATCGCAGAGGAAGAGGATGCTGCGAGAGAGAGAAGGATTGCCGAGCTAGAGCAGAAGCTTGCTAAGGAGCGGGCGGAAGACGCGGAAGCGAAGGCGAGGAGGCAAAGAGAGGATGAGGAGAGGCAACGTCGTGAAGCGGAAGAGCAAAGAGAGGAAGAGGAGAGAATGAGGGCAGCTGAGAGATTAAGGGAGGAAGAAGAAGAGAGGAAGCAGCAGGAGGCTGAGAGGAAGAGGGAGGAGGAGGAACGAAAGAAGAAGGAAGCTGACGAGGAAAGAAAGAGACAGGAGGAGGTTGAGGCAAGGAGGAGAAAGCAAGCCGAAGAGGCCGCTGAAGCCGAGCGCCAGCGCCGACTCGTGGAGGAACGAGAGAGGCAACGACAAGTGGAATTGGTTGAACAAGAGAAAAAGCGAAAGGAAGCGGAGGAACGGAGGGCAGCTGAGGCAGAGCGTCGACGACTGGCCGAAGAACAGAAACGCAAGAGGCTCGAGGAAGCAGAACAACAACGCAAGATCGAAGAAGAGCGCGCGAAAGTTCAGGAAGAAGCTGAACGTAAGGCGAAGGCGAAGATCGAGGACGAACGGAAACAGAGGGAGACCCTCAAGCTACGCAAGGAGAGAGAAGCAGCCCAGCGACTTGCTGAACAGAATCCCAATCGAGAGCAGCCTCAAGGGAAACCCACCCAGGATGGTGAAGCTGAGCAAGCGCACAGCGCTGGTATCCATTCGGCGGCACGCTCACCGATCATCCCCACCAAGACGGCTAGCTCTACGAGTCCTCCAGTCACCGCGGCTCCGTCGTCAGTTAAACACACAGTTTCTTCTTCACCACCTACGCTTCCCAAGAAAGGACTAGCCAATCCAATTGCTGGTCAAACCCTTGTGCCACTCACGCCTCCGCAACGCAAGCAACAGAAGGCTACAGACCAACAGACCTCCGATAATGTTCCCCCAGGTGTACCAACCCCGTCAACATCATCACTCACCTCCCACAACACATCCTTATCCCCCGATATTGCCCGCGTTACTTCACTTGGTCTACGTGTACCAAAACCCACCACCTCCCCTTTATCATCCAAGAAAGACTTGCGTGTCGATGCGGACGTCTTGAATGACGCGGAAGCTTTCCGCAGCCAGGCCTCTGTCTTGCTTTCGGCCAGTAGTGGAGTTTCGGATACACCAACGATCCATTCGTATGATCCTTTGGATCAGGGAAATCTGCCCATCCAGGATTATAATACGACTCCGACTCGTGCAACGAGGTCGATGAACCCACAGGGTGTACTTGCGAGTGGAAATGGGAATGCGATGGAGATTGAAGAGGTCGGGAAACAAGGAGTATCGCACCCACGAGTGGCTTCCGTGGAAGGTAGCGCAAACCAGATACCAGCACCTACCTCGTCGCGACGGTTGTCGGATGGGGGTAAGAGTAATGGTCAACAGGTTTCAGGGTCTATGAACGTGGTACCGAAACCGGGGGCACCCTCTCCATTTGGGCCCACTAAGGCTCTCGCCCCTGCTACTATCACCGGAGCACTGATTCCCCCTGGCTCAGTTGGCGGGGTACATCCTACCAATGCCTCTGCATACCCGCCAGTACCGCGCAACGCGCAGGCTCCACTTGAGCAGGACGTTGCGCAGAGGGAGTTCAACAATCCTTCTACCCCCGCTCGTAAACGTCATCCCCCCTCTGCGTTGGTTCCGCCGTCTGCCGAGCAATCGGGAGATAATCTTATCGATTCTGTCTCCTCCCCCAAAAGGGAGCGATTGCGAAGAGACAAAGATCTCAACTCTACTCCCATGTCCCAATCTCCACTTCAGGTTCAACGACAGGTCTCTGGTGAGAGTGACGAGATGTTTGATTCTCGAACCCAGTCACAGTTGCCTCCCAAGCCTGCCGGGCGGTTGGCAGGACGTAGGAAACGACCTCATGAGGACGATGACAATGGCTCTGTTTCGCGACAACGTTGCCGGTTTTCACCACCACCAGCGAGAGAGCATGACCGAGGGCAGAGGCGAGTTTCGGACTTCGTTCGGGAGACGTCGCCGTCATCGCCGCCTCGAAGGTCTGCACGGTCGGTGTCACCTAGGCCTACGGCTAGACTCGAGCAAGTGTCCCTAGAAGCACGCATAGGACCACAACAGGAAGGTTGCGGCGTTCCTGACCATGGCCTTCCTGCCGTCCTTCCTCCCAGTCCGACTTCGTACTCGGGACCACGCCATGATAGTAATTCTGGTCATGGTGGCCCCGTAACTTTTGAGAGCCCTCTATCTCTACTCCGTCGAATGGATGTTCCGGAACACAGCAAAAACACTTCGTATCACCCACCAGGGGCGGGACCGTCCAAGAATACCAACAGGAAGGGCACATTCAAGGCTAAGGGTATTAGCCAGGCCAATAAAAAGAAGTGGAGTTCCTGTGGCGGCGTTAGAAAGGGCGGTCCCGGCCCAGTTGCGCCCTCCCACAAGCAGCCAGTTAGTCTTAAGCAGCGCCTCGGTGGATATGCTGCCATCGGTTGATTCTTTCTGGAAGGTCTTTCAAACGTGGTGAGTTCTCTCATATGACTCGTCCCCTGGCCGATAGCTGACTGGTTTGATGTTCGTAGAGGTTCCTGTGTGTGTTAGGTAAGGTAAATGTCTTCTCGCGTTCTCAATCCGGTTGTTGTCTTTGAGTTTCTTTCTGCATAACTGTCCCAGTAGCGAGGTTTGAATCGCTACTATCGTGTATAATAAACCGAATTCCTTCTTGTCCTCGTCAATAACATGAGCTGCTCGAACCGATTTTCGGGAGCGTGTAGCATGCCTCTGCAAACGATATCTAGGAACCTCGTTCTCTCGACAGCCGACTCCGCGCATCGTTCCCAGCATTGTATATACAGGACCTCACTACCCGATAGCTACGCCCCGTGGTCGTTTGTTTGGTATTTTCGAGCACTCCGTTGATGAGGACGATGAAACAATTTCTTCTCGAGTTGATTGTGGGATCGATATCTGGATTCTATACATGTTGCGCCCACGCACGGCATCTGCCGGTCGGAGAGAAATGATTTAGCGTAAGCACTAGACTTCGTCTCCTAGTTCTCCTCAACGACTTCATCTTCAGCTACGATAGGCACCTCCCAGGTATTTCCGCTCTTCTTGTCGATAAAGAATAAGAGAAGATGCTGAACCAGTGATTTGCCGCACAAAGCACGAAACCGGAAACGCCTGCCCCCTTTGCTGCTTGCCTTGTCAACGGTACAACGATGTATGGCAAACTACGCATTGAACAGACAAATATACATCCAGGGATCGGAGTACCTTGTAGATGTCCTCGATCAGTATCTCCCGAACAAGCTCGCCATTCATCGTGTGAGTAGCTCATTCTACTCAAGCCTTTGTCTGGCTCTGTTTCTCACAACCGAACTGACAGTCCTATGATAACTAAATCTTTCGACAGGCTTATCCCCGGCCGCTCCTAAATCAGACGATATCCGGGGTGCGACGCAACCCCGACCTGATAACCAAGAGAACGAACCTCCAGCCAGGGACATCCTAACGTCAGAACACCCTCAGATTATCCCTCCATTAGTGGCAGCAAGAATGTCTCGCCAGATCCGTAACTCATTACCTATCTATCGATTTGTACAAACTTTTTGATGTATGCACGACGATGTTTAGAGCCTCTCTTGTCTCCGTCTCCGAGGAGAGATCAGAAACTTGAGCGAGAATTGTATCGAGGCATAAACACCATTAGATGGATAGACCATACCCTCAACCGACATGCACACGTTCAGTCCCCTAATTATCATGTTACCTTCGTCGATGAGTGATCATTGATTGTGCTATCGGATCTCCATTGACTTGTAAGCCCCATAATATATACACTGTCGTCCGTTCTGCCAAAGAAAAAGATCACTCTTGAGCCACAGCCCAGCCTTCTTTCTCTTCTCCAACCGCGATTCTCAATCCTGCCCAAAGGGCGTCGATAACAGCAGCGCCGTTCGCACATCCGAATACCAAGGTACTCGCGTAGTAGAAGTTGGCGTTACCCGTTCCTTGTGCGAGCCACAGATTGTGGAACAGCGGCATGAGGAGGGCAGCGTGAAGATGCAGAAGGGCAGTGACAATCGGATAGCGAAGATCTGTCAAAGTCAAGCACAGGGCTGATGTTAGTGGTGTGTCGAATATGGAGGTTGAGTGCCCCGGAGAACTCACATGGGTATATCTCTGGAAAGAGAACGTGCATCGTTATGAACAGACCTGGGTCTGAGAACGTCGGATACGCTTTGAAAGTTCCGAGCACCCCAAACAGGACGAATGCTGCATAGAGTGGATCGTATCTGAGCGCGTCATGGTCGGTATTAGCTAGAGAAGTAAGGTTGGCCGAAATCACGCACTGGAATTTGATGCACATAGGTGCAATATATATGAAAAGGTGCACCTATGTTCTATTATCAGACCCAACCATCAACCCAAAGCAAAGACCCACTCACCGAGAACACCATGAGGAAAAAGGGTCTGAAATGATCGAACATCTCCGTGAAAAAGTACCACCATAGTCCGGTATTGGGTGTGAGGTCAGGTAACGTCAGGCTTAACAGAAAATGTGAGCCGAAGTCGCGTTGAGGAAACATCGTAAACATACCTTGCACCCCAAGTCTGCAACATCCATGTCACACCTCCCGATACCAAACACGAAGCGATGGTCAAAGAGAAGAAGTACGCAAGGAATTCAAGCAATAGCGAAGGTATTCTCTTCAAATTTCCGGAGAAAGCTCGTGGGGATGCCAAATGTGAGTGTGGGTCGCTGAGGAGTAGTAAAAGCGTTGGCGCCAGTAAAACGATTGAAGAGAACGATAGATGTAACAGGAAGGAGACCGCAAGAAGCGCTTGCGAAGTTTTCTCTATAGATCTCGGGTTACGCGGGCCTGCGAAAGGGGAGGAATCCACGCACTCTGACAAGCGAACATCAGAACCAACAAGGCGAGCATGTTCTCGAAGGACGAGGTTGAAAGAGCTAGGCTGGGTAGGAATAGGTATGGATTGAGGAGATAACTGCGCGAGGGTCAGCAATGCGAAATTCGATACTGAAGAACAAGCGTACGCGCCGGCCACCAAGCTATCTCTCGAACTCTGAGCGGTCTTCCCAAGACCTTGTCGTGCCCTCCATATCTCAACCAGGGCATACGCGCCAATCGCATCGCACAGAGTCCATAGTATCGCGGCAAATGTTCTTGAATTCGGTATGAGGGTCGAGAACAACGAAAGATATAACGGCGACTACGCAGAAGAATGTCAGCCCGTTGAAATCGTTACGGTTCAAAACGACGGACTCACATGTCTGAACACCCCACCAGAGTATGGATCTACACCACTTCGAAACAGGTATATTCCCTCCTGCACTGTTGACGATAGTAATGAAGTTTCTTAATGTTAATTGCGAATGCGGTTCATCGCAAAGTACCCACAATTTCGGTACGAGGTCAACGGCGAGGAGAGTTGGTGGTTATGAACGAGGTCGAAAGGTTGTAAAAGTGCTACACATAGTCTAGTAGCAACTATCACGGGAAATGAATATTTTGTCGCGGTCGAGGGTGTCGACGTCGAGGACCCGGTCTTTTCAGACATCGCGTACGAAGAATGGCACTGTACAGTGTACAGCGACACGACGGTCGGACTTCTCGGAGATGAGCGCAGACTCACATCACATGATCTCGGAATATGCCGGTATTCCTTTTTGTATTTCTCCAGGCGTGCATGTTGCCTTCATCCTTTCCACCATCATCTCAATTCCCAACGAGCCGGTCCTAAGTTGGGTCAAATTATTAAGTTGCACTAGAGCCAGGTACTCGGTAATGGTGAGTTAGCTTCCATCTTTGTATCATTTTTCATGATGCTACTTCACAATATTTGCTACTTCAGAGGGCCACGCGCTCTATGAGACCACATTTTCCACCAAGATCTCTGATTCATTCTTCTCTGTGCCTCACTTATTTTTGCATGCTGACTCACGTTCGTCTACAGATTCAATTTATCGAAGTTATAAACCTTGTGTCACGTAGTCCGCGAATGAAACATTTCTATGCCACACTTCTATGAAAAACACGAGGGCGAGCCCGGTCTCTGCTCGCGCATACCTAGGACATCCCACGAATCCGACTCTGGAAAAGCAAGCGTTCAGAATAGATGCCTTGATTCCCGTGTGTCGTCCTATTGTCATCTATGGATATTCACGGATCTCAAAGCGCGTTTACCTAGTTCCAATACCCCTTGAGATCTTCCTCAGTCCGGCCGATTACAATTAAACCCATGCTTGCATCCCGCCCACCCAGCTACTGCTTCGTTTCGGGGTTTCCTTCGCATTCCTCGGTTTTTTAATTGTCTTTTCTTTTGAGCACCGCGATCCGAACTTCACCCTCGTCTGCGAGGGCTACTTTATCAACCTGATGGCCGTCTCGTCGGCGAGCCCAGTTGAACTATAGCCAAGTGCAAGTTCATGCATCTTCAGTCAGTTTCACCTGTACTGTGAGATCAGGCCTGCGCTATCGAATGGACGTCGAGGACTATCTGTGGGCCGCAGCTTTTCCTCCCAGCTCACAACCGAGTCAAATTTCCGCTAGCGACCCCACTTCCGCGACTATTTCCGTCAACCAAGGACCTCCAAGAACAAGCCTCTGATATCACAGGTACGTTTCGACGGTGCCGGTATTTCTCATTCCCACATTTCTTATTGTTCCGTTGCAGAGCAGACGGCGGGACACTCTGGATCCTGCCTTAGACAGACCCCCGAGCAATCTCCTTTCTTGTTCCCAGACCCTCCAGGCACATATGATGACCATATTAGGGAATTCACTATTGTCAATGTCCAAGTGGCGGGATTCGAGATCCAGCCTGCCTCTCCCCATCTCGGGTAGGTCCTTATTGTTTCTGTCGTACCATGGCATTTTTTGCTGACACGCTGAGGGCTCACCTCATGCCACTAGGGTATTGGGTATTGAAAGAACAATAACTGGTGGAGATATATAACCCTCACCGCTCCAGCTCTCTTACATCAAGCCAAAGAGCTATTCGAGTTCTCGTAGTCGCCTCCTCGCACAACTCAATCCTCTCCGCTACAACTTGTATTATGGACGCTTTCACCAGCCTTTTCACCATCGCCTCCACCGCCCAGAACCCTCATCCCGAGGAAGTTCCCGTCGACGAAGAGGGCAACTCCAAGAGCGGCTCGATGTGTGTTATCGCATGAGCCCAGAGCCCTACGCAATCCACATTGTACCTGTGCATGTATTGCCTACATATACCATTAATTATTGTGAGTCTTTTCCCTCCCTTCTTTCGAGCTGCACTCGATACCGACACTATGGTTTTCTCAGTTATCCTAAATATCGCGAGCTAATATGCCGACGATAAATCCGCCACCCCCCTCGTAGCGCGCGATACCTAACTCAACCCATCTCGCTACGTGGTCTACCCGCCATACCACCATCACAGCCCAGCGCTCCGACATTCACATTCGACTTTCACATTGGTGCCACACTGGCATCCCCCTTTTCTTTTTTTTTACTTTCGGGGCAGATGAATCTACACGGCCGTTGCATTTGTACTATTACCCGCAATCCATTGAATCGAAGCATAGTTTTTAACAATTAACTCGTTCCCACTGAGAGTTGAGACAGTGAAAAAGACAATAAGTTGCTCCGAACTTTGCGCGAGATGGCCATTCATTTCATATTATTTCTCCTTCTGCGGCGATGAACGTGCCCGGGAACATGGGAGCTTCAGCTGAACCCTGGCGACACGGTGACGTAGAAAACAATTGGAGGTCTTGGTGAATGCCTATGGTCTCTTACGATTCCAGTAGAGTCAGGCTGGTGGTTTCATCTACAGGGGCATGGTTCGAGAGGGCGGCAGAAACCGCAATCGCTTTCATTGAACAAACTAGTAAGTATGTAGTCGACACGAGTATCATGTAGATTATGGCGATTGTATGTTTTCCGAATTCCCATTTAGTGAATGCAACAGATATAGACTCTCTCTCAGCCGGAAGTACCCTGAGGTCACCGTGTCTCGGAAAAGAGTAGGTAGTTGAACGATAATGGTTATGTTACATCTCAGAATTCCAGGTAATCAAGATATCCTTTCTAAGTAGATGCTTCCCCGCCCCTAATAAGATCACTTATACCTCGCCATTCGAACGAAGGTGAAGAATACGAATCGCAGCTTCAGCCGCCGCCAGTCGCACCTCCTCTTGACTCGGTTTGCCATGGTATACATCGCGCTCACTGGCACCCTCTAGCAGCTCATCGTCGAGGTAAATATTACAAGTGATGTTCCCGCTCTCCTTCGCGTACTCATACTTCATCTTCTTCTGATTCTTCGCCGCCCACATCGACAATCGTGACACGGGATGCAGAGTATCGACATCTTCGTTCACTATCCGTTCGAGAACCTGCATGAGACCCAATTTCCTCATTACGTCCCGGACAGCGTCAAGGCTACCCTCAGAATCGAGGTAGACTGCACCGAGAATGCTCTCGATCATATCCGCATAGAATTTGGGAGCCTGAAGTCGGGTGAGGGAGGCCCATGGAAAGATTGTGCCTGTCTTCAAAGCAGAGTTAATTTCCTCCCCACGTCTGTGAAAGCGTGCTCGTGTCATTTGCTGCTCCTCGTGAATGTGCGTGCTGGAATGAAGCAAACACTGCCATAGATAGACAATCTTCCGGTCGACTGCGAGCGCGATAGAGCCGTCGTCGTCTGGTTCGGGCATCTGTGCATCGACCTCAAGGGAGGCGTGCAAGCACATGAACGCCAGAATATGTCCGTTGACGACGGCGACCTTCCGGAGGTATACGTGACCGGGACTGTATTCCTTTCCGGGCGCGTAGTAGAGGTGATCGTTGACGATCATGTCAAGAACGGCGTCGCCCAAGAATTCCATTCGTTCATAGGAGACGGTGCCAAAGTCTTGCTGGTGACTCGCATGCGTCAGAGCTTCTACCAGAAGCAACTTCCTCTTGAAGTTGTACCCGACGATTTGTTCCACCTGGCTCACCTGTGGTGGAAGTTCTGGAACCCGTAGATGGCTTTTGTCGACACGAGATAAGATGCTGGCCACACGGACATCGAGAGGTTTCCACTTCGAGTCTAGGCCAAGATCGAAGAACTTGATTGTCTCGTATGCCATGTTGATACCGCCGTACTCGTGCGCCGCGCCGACAAGGGATTCAATGACATCCGCGAGGACTGTATCGAAGTCTCAGTATCAATACACGGTGAGAAGGAGGTCGCCGAGACGGACCTTTGGTGGACATCTCTTGTTGGCGCTTTTTCGACTTTGGCTTTGGGCCACCAGTCGGCGGCTCGGAGGCTTGCACAGGAGGAGAGACCACGGGAGGCGGGGACGATAGGTAGGCTGGTTTCCACTTCTTGCCCACCAGACGATCTGAGAGACTGTCAGCTCAATTTGAGTAGGTGTTCGAGATCGCTGCTTACCTCGAATGATCCACTTGTACGTCTCTCTGTTAAGACTCTCTTTAGCTAACTGAGCGTTGTTCACAAGCTGGTCTTTCTTCTTGGTAAGATAGCCCTCAGGCCAAACGGGATGCTCATCGAAGAGCTGAATAGCTGAGACATATTTGAGAACAGCATCTCCTAAGGTCTCGAGTCGCTGATAATTCCGTCTTTCTTGGGAGACTGGTGCGGTAAGAGCGGTCGTTAAAAGCTCTTTCGAAATGTCGTACATGGGTGTCATGGCAAGCAACGACTCCCGCAAAGATTCAACCGTAAGCGCCATGGCGAGGGCACGGAGAACAGAGGGAAGGAGAAGGGCGTATTTAAGTTCGGTCTCAGAGAACAGAGGAACTTGCGAGAGTGCGGGTACGAGAAGGAGCTGTTTGGGTGGGCTAGCGGATCTTGTCGACGGAGGTATGGGTACCAGGAAGTTCGTTCGAGGAGGGTATGCTTCTACAACCAACAACGGAAAGATGATCTCTAGCTCGGTCTTGCGATACATATTCCGTACAGCTTCCTCTTCCTCGGTCGTCAAGGGTTCGGAGGCGAACCTCCAGCGGACGAAACGATACGATTTCGAGCCTCGTTTGATCATGACGAGATCCTGAGGATGGTCATAGTGCTGAGCCACGAGCTGTGCGTTAGCGTGGAAAGCATCCTTGACGGGAGCCTCGGGATCAATGGACTGGATCCATGATCTCCGTTCGACCCAAGTATTGTCTGGAGTGTCTTCAACTGGCAGAATAAGGTAGGAGAAGTCGTCTTTGCCCCAATCCATACGAGATCCATGGATACTCCAGAACACCATTCGCGTGTACTCTCCCGCTTTCGAGACGGTTTCGTCGTCTGCACCGATAACATCAACGCGACGGAGTTGGACTCGCAACTGCTCGCGACTAGGAAGGTGGAGGATCGGACCGTCATCGATCGACCATGGGGGAGGCTCTACACGAGTGAGAATGAAAAGGGGAGAGAGGTCTCCAATCGAAAGTTCCGACCTATACCAACGCGTGGTCCCGTTGGTAGACAACCACGGATCGATCTGGGTCTGAACGCCAACGAGACCAATGCGCTTCTCGATCTCCTGCTTGAGCTCTTTCACCTCGTCGTCGTCTACGAATCGTGGCAAGAGGTGATCATTCAGAAGGCCCTCTTCATATAGGCGACAATAGGCCTTGAACGCGACGTGCTGATGGGCAGACGTCTTGTTCAAGTAAGGTCTATCGGTGTTGAATGTCCGGAGGTCGTTTGGAAGCACTCGAGGTAGCGTTAGGGTTGAGTTCCAAGGACCTGGGTATAGAGGTGTCCCCTGCTGGAACTGTGGGCTGAATAGGTGCCAGTCGAGTGGGTAGTCTGGCGGATCGAGGTCGTAGATGGGTCGGTTATCCTCAAAGTTTCGTGAGGTCATGACCGCGCAAAAGTGTGCTAGATGAGGAATGGCGGACTGGAGTGTAAGGAGGGCGCTATGTGGTCGCTTCAGTGAATGTATATATGTCGTGCTGGACAACTCACCCAGTGTTTTCCACTTTGAACCTCAGACCATCATCGTCAGGTTGCCCTTCGTACGAAACAGCAGAATTCGTCATGGAGCTCGTGTATCGGTTGACCATTTCCTGCTCCAAATTTTGCCATTTCGTTAAGTCTTGTTGAAAGTTGGAACTCTCTTCAAACATCAACGTGAATGTACTCCTCCTCTTCCTCGCCCGTCCACGACTCTGTGCCCACGAGGCCATGTTCGGAGGCAGATCCCACCGTATCACGCACCCACACGCCTGCACATCTATCCCTTCCTCTGCAACAGACGTCGACACAATGAGGTTCTTCTCTCCAATCCGAAAGTCCATGATCACTTCATCCGCCGAGTCTTTCACCATTTGACGTGTAATATCCATCATGGCGTGTCGGTGTCCACTATCTGAAGTTCCAAGAAGAGACCCCACGCGGAAAGCGCTTGCTATAACAGGATGGTTGGAAAGCACCTCCTTCAACGCCAACACCACATCGCGACGCTGAACAAACACCAAACCACTAAACACCTCATTCTGCCTCTCCGCCTCCTCCTTCTCAGTAATCAGACATTCAATAAGAGCGACAATCTTGTCGGAAAGCCCCAGAGACACGTCCTCGGGTGCATACGACGGTCGAGTGATATGAACGCGGTTGATAATATCCAAGAGATAGACCTTCTCCTGAACCTTCCACGTTTTCATCATGTGTGCGAGGGGGTTGGCAGCTTTCTTAGCATTGTCGAGGACTTCCCAGACGAACCATTCGGCGGCCCAGTAACCGACCTCCTCGAGGATGACTTGTGCAGTGCGGTGACAATCTTTCAGTCCTTTGTGTGTGAAGGAGTCTTCTTTGGAGATGACTTTGGAGAGCTTGCTGTCGATTCGTCGATACTCGGCGCTTCCGTGCGTAGCACGAGCAAGCCCCTGACGGAGAGACTTGACGTATGGATCGTCTTCGATGTCGAGGGTGTCGATAGCTTGGCTGAGGGCGGCGACGTTGGGCGAGAAAAGGGTGGCGGAGTCGGGTTTTCGATAGACGATGTGTTTGAAAACCGGCCGATGAACAAACTGAGTCAGTTCCTGTCTGTGTTGGCGTGGCGAGACGATGGTACTATCGAGATTGTGTTGAATGACACTGTTCTTGCCCGTGAGGTCGTGGCCTGTTATGTGAAAAACAGAAAGGAACGAGCGACGTACTTGAAAGCCCGGTCGACGTTGCCTCCGTATATCGGACTGGCAGTCAGACCCATGACCATTGGCTGAACAAAATTGGGAATGGTGCCATCCGGCCCCCTGATTCGAGGGGGTAGTGCCTTGTAGAACTCTTGCATGATTCGATTGTACGGATCGCCTTCGACGGCGTGGTGGGCTTCATCGAAAATGAGAAGACTGAGATCGCGACCCATGACAATATAGCCATGGCGCAACGCATCTAAAAGAACCTGAGGGGTCGATACAACGACACGATAATCTCTCAACACCGTCTGCCACATATTCGTGTCTTTCCACTGGTCTGGATGTTTCGCACCGGTGATAAGGCCAACAGATACAGGCAGCGCCTCGCTTATAACACGGTGCTGCTGTTCACATAAGGATACTGTAGGAGCGAAGAACCAAGAAATCTGAGGGGGCGTATCCATTCTCAGTAAGTATGCAAATCCGAGAGAATATACGCCTATTACGCACCTTTCGTGATTCACGCTCTGCTTCTATCTTCAAACGGAGAACCGCGACATGCGTTTTGCCTGATCCAGTGTCCATCGCAATGATAATATTTCTGCGTAAGCTCTCCTCCAACATTTCCCTTTGATAACCTCGCGTCGTAACAGCAGGCGTTGGTGGCGTTGGATCTTGAGTTGAATTATCCATACTGTTAAATCGACTAGAAGCACTTGAGTTCATAGGGAAGTTCGATAACGGAAAAAATTTACTCACCTCGAGGTTATTGTCAAATTCCCAACATCGCTGGATCAGGCTTTTATATCCGACTTCTCTGCGAGCGCTAATCTGAGCCTGCCTCTTCACCTGACCACTTGCGCAGTATGATTATCATTTCCCGAGCTGCGAGGAGTTCAGAGTTGAAGCGTAGGGGCGAGAATCGAGATGGCCGTATGAAGTCAACTTCGAGATTATCAAGGTTCGCTGCGCAACCCAGAGTTCAACGACTGTATTACGCTTGGCCGCATGCGTGGGAATTCCTCGCACTCTCCCTCCCTCCCGTTGACCACCGTCCACGTCAAAGCCTGGTTTCCATAGTCATTCGAGGACGTAAAGTGGCTCTCAATCGATGTCTACGGGCGCTGGGATCGAGCTCAGCCGATTGAACCATTCGGCCACCCACTTTCTCACAGAAGACCCCAACACAAGTCCAACAGGAATCCGCCAACTCGTATTCGGCGAAAACTCGCAAAACCATGAACAAGAACAGCTCGCTTCGATTCATCCGCTCTGGAAGCGTGAGCTCTTTGCGCTCTTGGAGCAACCTAAATCGTCATCAGGAGCCATGCTCATCCATGTGCTCATGACCTCTCTTATCCTCACCTCTGCTGTCGTCACGGTGGTAGAGACCGTACCGGCGTTTCACACTATCAGTCCGCAGTTTTGGTTTGGGATAGAGACTACTTTGGTGGCCATGTTTACTGTGGAATATCTCGCGAGATGTGTCGCATGGAGTTCATCATGGAGAAGCTTGCTAAAATGGGTGACTTGTATGTTGTTGCTTCTTCGCCCCTCCCCTTTCTATATTTGCTGCGTCCGTAGTCGTGAACTGATTGCGATAGATGGGCAGCTTTCTTCGGAATAATAGATCTTTTGTCGGTTCTTCCATACTATATCGAGATATTAATGCAGCAAGACACGGTACGCAGCACTTCATCTCCGTGTTTGAGGCGCGTTCTAACAACAAGAAAAACACAGGCTGTCTTCTTTAGATTTTCAATATTGAGAATGTTCAGGCTGATAAGAGTGTTCCGACCGTTCAGATACAATCATACTATTCTCCTGTAGGCTTCATCCAACTTTCTTGTCTCTTCTACCCGCTCTAACGAACGACAGTACAATTGAAGTGATGTACATATCCGTGCGGAGGTCTCAATACGCCCTTTTCGCGATTGGTTTCTTCGTGATCATGGTGTTGACGGTTTTCAGTACCCTCCTGTGAGTCAAATCATATCTGCCTATCACGCAATCTTCTGACTGGAGATTGCAGCTACTTTGCAGAACGAGGGACATGGGATACAACATTAGAAACTTTCATCAATTCCGACGGAGACCCTACGCAGTTTGCTGTGCGTATGTCAACACCTGCGGGTTCATTAGCGCGCTCACTTTTTTGATAGTCCATCCCTGCCGCAGCCTGGTTTGTCCTAGTCAGTGCGTATAGTCACCATCCCGTGTATCTCGTGCCCGAACTGACACCTTACTTTAGCGATAACGACAGTCGGCTACGGAGAGATCACGCCGCGTTCGTTCCTTGGTCGACTCGTCACTCTTCCCTTATTGGTCTTCGGGCTGCTCTTAATTGCGCTCCCGAGTTTCGTGCTAGGAAGGGAGTTTAGTCTCGTATGGGAGAAAATGTCGTCAAAGCGATCGGTGCGTCAATTCCCCCTACGTACGAGCTTTGCTCATCCCGCTCTACAGGAAGATGAAGACGTGTACCATGATATGGACTCGCCAGTGCAGCACCGGCGGCCTTTGCCCAACGTGAATGCAGGAAACGGCGATTTGTCCAACATGAAGTTGGCACAGAACCAGACGGAGCTGAGTAATCAGATTTCTGAGCTGCGGGATACGGTCGAATTGCAAGGGGTTTTGATAAAGCGGCTTTTGGCTGCGCTAGAGAAGGGGAAGCAGAGGGAAGAATGAGGTACCGGTCGGCGATGTGTGAGTGCCTGTTAGCTTATATGGAGTTCGCTGTAATTGGGACTTTTTTTCGGGATATTATATAGAGCTGAATGGCTTCCGCTTACCAGAACGTACTGGTACTTGTTGCGAAGGCTCAAGCCAGACCAAGCATGACCCTGACGCTTGCTATAGCCTATCGTTACATTCAAGTCGTTTACAGGCCTAGGTACAAGACATGCCTACATGTTTACGTCGAATACCAGTGTCTGCTCGCCGTGAACCGGGGTAGAATAAGGAGCGTACTTATGTGTGCGTATAGTAATGACACTCCCGATATTACAGAACGATATAGTATCCTACTTATGCCTACTATATACACTTCCGAACACCCGAAATGTGCTAGTGCCGGCCGTTGAGATCCGAATCCCGAAGGAACTCCTGTCATGAATGATCGTCATCAAATTCCCTCTCCCACCACCATATAACTCAAGTACCCTCTCGAGTCATTCCAAGTCTCAAGAGAAATGGTGGCCATGACCTGGAAGGTTGTCAACCCCAATGACCCCATCGAATCCCAGCCAACTCTCGGTCTCATCGGTATGGGGGCCATGGGCAAGATGTACGCAAACCTTCTCTCCAAGGCTGGGTGGAAAAAGTAAGGCATTGGCCAACATACTGGAACTTGATCTACCTCGAGTTATTGATCTTCATTTCCTTCTTCAGGATTCATGTATGTGACCGCCCTGCAAAATTCCAGGAATTGAAGGAAGAATACGCCAGTGAGTTGAGCTATACCACCTCGGCCGGGATCCCTTATGACAATCCTTCTTTCCTCGTAGACGTCCCTGGAGTGAAGGTTTTCCAAGATGGGCATGGTGTGGCGCGCTCGTCGGATTTTATGATGTATTCTGTCGAGGCAGAATTCATTGAGCAGGTTGTCGCCGAGTACGGCCCTTGTGCGTCGCGTGATAATTTTTTTTGAAACTTTCGAGGTACCTAACCGTTGTTTCCAGCTACCAAAGTCAACGCTATAGTTGCTGGACAGACGTCGGTCAAAGCACCCGAACGAGAAGCCTTTGAGAAACATCTCCCTGCGGATGCTCAAATCATATCGTGTCATTCGCTGCATGGACCAACAGTCTCACCGCTGGGACAGCCTCTTGTGCGTTGGCAAAGCTTAGTCCAGGTCTTCCAGAACGAGTACTGACTTGTCTCGAAGATTTTGATTCAACATCGAGGAACCGATCATGCCCTTCATATTGTCGAGGACGTGTTACGCTCATTCGGTTCTCGCTACGTCTACCTGTCCTACGAGGAACACGACCGGATAACAGCCAACACACAAGCCGTCACCCACGCCGCCTTCATGAGGTCAGAGCCAAGTGTACCTCTCTTTTCCCATTCTCACGTTGACAAACTCCTCATTTAGCATGGGCTCAGCATGGGCCAGCGAAAAGACCTACCCCTGGGAAAAGGGACTCTACGTCGGTGGAATAGAAACCGTCAAAGTCAACCTCACACTCCGCATATTCAGCAACGCCTGGCACGTCTACGCCGGCCTCGCCATCCTCAACCCTAAAGCCCGCGAACAGATCAACCAATACGCCAAAAGCGCAACAGAACTCTACAAACTCATGGTCGTCGCTGGAACCGGCGCACCCTCCACACCGCCCAGTCCGGATCCCAACAGTTACACCAACGGGGGCGGCAACGGGCGGGTTCGCACACCGGATTATGACGCAGAGCGGGAGAAGAAGCTCCGTGAGCGGATTTACTGGGCTAGGCAGGTCGTATTCGGCGACAGCGACGGAAACGGAGGTACTAAACGAAAACGGCGACCTATCCTCCTCTCCCAAGAGCTTCTCGACCAATTCACTCTCGGCCAAGTCCCCCCACAGAAGAACGGTAGCTCCCAAACTCCACGTTACCGTCCCAACTCGCATCTATCATTGTTAGCCATGGTTGACTGTTGGGCACATCTCGGTATCCAACCATTCGAAGATCTCTCCGTCGCAGCAACGCCCCTGTTCCGTCTGTTCCTCGGTGTAGCGGAGTACCTGTTCTTATCTCAGGAGTTGTTGGATTCTTCGATCAATTCGGCCATTTATGAGACGTGGCACAAGTCGAACGATCTCGAGTTTGTACTTGCGGCGAGGGGGTGGAGTCAGTGTGTCAATTTTGGGAGTTTTGAGGTGTATAGGATGAGGTTTGCGGAGACGAGGGCGTTTTTTGAGACGAGGTTTGATGAGGCGGGGGTGTTAGGGAGTAAGATGATCAAGGCGGTCATGGAGAGTGAGATGGAGAGGGAGGAGAGTGAGTCGGTTTGATTTAAAGTGCGTGCTGTGTATGTTTCAAATTCTAGCCCCCGTGTACGTCCATGCATGCATGTGTAACAACACACTATCACTATCACTATTACTATCACAAGGGACATGCAGAGGCTTTTCTACTGGACGCGAGTGGCTCCCGATCTCTCAGCAAGTTCCTCTGTGACAGGGAAAATATTTCCATCAGCATCTTCGAGTACCTGGAACGGGACGAAGCATTAGTATGGACCAGCCAAAAAAGCTCGAGCCTAATCACTCACACAGGCGACTCTGACTTGCGCTGTGACATGCCAAGGGAGATACGGTCAATACCAGTGCGACAGCGACACTCTGACAAGGGCTACTCAGTACTCACTATTGACGTTATTTCCCTCGAAATCCCCACGAAGACCAGTGATGTTCTTGATAGTCTTTGAACCTCGACCAGGATAATTAGTACACCCAGATATCCACCTTTTTTTGACGAGATTGAAGTGTCTTGTCAGCCTACGAAGAGACCTAGTACATCGGGTCGGATGGCCTACGCGCGTAGCCAGGGCTCGATGCCCGCGCCTTCGGGAATCTGATACAACAATACCTCGTTGTTGGTCTGAGCTTGAGCGAGTCCGAAGAAAAAGCCGACGGCAATAGTGAGTAAAGTAGTGGGTAATTTCATGACCAAGAGATTTGTTGAAATGGTCGTCTCGAACGACCAGAGGCTTTTATACACGCGTCCCCTAGCGAATGAATAGGACGGGTATCGCTGTACAGTGTGGAGTCGATGTCAATGGCCGCAACGGAAAAAGATTGATGTCCCCATATCCGGGATTCAGTTTCGCTATTGATTTTTTGGCGTAGAAGACGGGAAGGGAGGCCACACCAGTTGACTCGTTCTGGTTGAATTATCTATGATATATATTACCCAATATACGGCACATAAAATCTAATCCACGTTCCAAGTGAGAAGCTGTGCTTTCAAACCTCCGCCTTCCTCAGCAAACCTGTCGGGGAAAGCCTATCGAAAAAGGATTGGTTTGACCGGTACGTTCCAACAATGAGTAAGGATTCGAACATTCAGAGAAACGGAATTCACCTCAATCCACTCAACCAGAATCTTCCTTCCCTGCTTTACACGCTCGGGTAAACTGATCCACGCCTTCACCTGATTTTCTACAAGTTCAAAAAACGTGCAGCAGAGCGAAAGCAGCTCCGTATCCACATAACAGTGCTTCAGGAGCGACGAGCAAACCAAGTTGTAGTAGATACGGCCCGACACCGAGGGCGCACCAGAATTCACGCCCTCACCATAACGGATAATCTTCTCGAGACGAGAAACGTAACTCCGGACAAGTTGCAGGCAAGCTTCCTGGTATGCTCGGTGCCCTGAATCGCATGACCTAATTCCTCCAGAGAGATCACAGCGGCACTCTGTGAGGTGTGGCATTTGGCGTGCTTTGCTGGGTTTTCGCCCCTCCATATCAAAGAGACATCCTGTGGCAGCTTCGACAAACCAGAACATGGCGTCGTCTGACAGACACGCGCCCGGAGGCCATTCGAGGTGGAAACACTTGGGACGTTCCTCAAAATTTTGCATGAGACACTCCTTGTCCTTGACACTTCCGTGCTTGGAGACATCCTGGCAATCGATAACGAAAAAAAGTCAGTACGTAGGATAAAGAAACTGATAGCTGGCCAAACTTGCACATTTCTCCAGCCATGGCAGTAGGGCGCTAAACTTCATTTTCCATTCTCGGCCATGATCGGCGGACGCCATACGCACGCAGACGAAGGGAAGGTCAACATTTTGCACATCAACTAGTAGTTTCCGGCTTGGTTTGGTAATTGACATGCAAAGCTCAACCCATTCTGTGAAGAAGGACCTGGTATCCTCGCTGTAGAGCTGACCGAAACTGCGCACGCAGACATCGAGTTGTGGACACGTAGATCAGAAATAGATAACTTCTCACCTGCAAGTCTGGATCCTACCGATTGTGAGGTTCTGGAGCCACTGTCGCGCGATGCGACGTCTCTGTTTTTTCGCATCATATGGAATCCAAGTGATCTAGTTTGGTCGGCCAGGTAATTGGTGAACGAAGTGTGGTAAAAACGAATTCTATCTCCTCGACCGCAGTGAATGTCCAGGACTGAGTGCATACCCCGCGCAATGTCAAAGCCACCTGTCCCTGGGGAAGTCCTGGCACCAACTCAATGCATGCAGGAGATCTCGTATTTTCCGGAAGGACAATAATAGCGGCAAGGACAGAGAGGAGTTCCTCACGGTTTGGATGGACACTAAGGATGAAATCATACAACACATCGAGCTGTTGGTACGGTGATGTTCCTCCGGCGAGGTGGTGTCTTATCGATGATGATACGGAGTTGTATGATAGGATGTTCATACGCGAGCTTGATGAACCTGATCACTGTAGCTGCATAGACAAATTGGCCGCACAATCTCTCAACCAGAATGTCAAGCTCCCGCTGCGAGGGCCAGGAACTCGGGAACGGGACCTGATTGTACTTCGGGCTACTCGCAATCTCCCGAAAGTGGTGGAGGTAGTATTGCCTGATGTCTCTGTCAGGCATGAAGGTCTCGTCCAGAGCGATGGTCTTCGAGAGTGTACGCAAACGCTCGTCGACGAATGCTTCGCGAATCCAAGCCTCGGGTCGACTGCATATCAAGAACCGCAAAGGGTACTGGGGAATTCGCTCGTAAGCGGATTGGATGATAGCGAGAATTTGCAACGTAGTCTCCTCTTCGTCGCACTCGTCGAGCCCGTCGAGGATGACAACGTGAGGACCGACTGGAGAGCCCCAAAGGGCCCTTTGCCTGCTCCACTTCAAGGTGGGCTCGATGACCAGCTCTCGAAATTGCTCTTCCAATGCGGCTTCCAGAATCGCAGGGTCTCTCGATATACTCTCTTCAATATAATTCCGCATGAGTGGTGTCGTTGTGGTGAGTCCATAAGCAATGGAGGGCATGAGAGCAGCAGGATTATTGCGTTTGGGATCGAACCGGAAGAAGAAGAATGAAGAGACAAGAACACCCTTGTTCTCATAAAATTTGGCGATGCTTAGGACAATCGAGGACTTTCCAACACCGGCGGCACCCGAGAGCCAGCATATTTGGAGCCGCTGTCCTGCCGCTAACGCCCATTCGCGAAGAATCTTCAAAACAGGTTCTCGAGTCCCTTCGAGGCAAGCCCCGCGAGTAAACTGGTGTTCTGCTCTGTGAGAAGCCCCTACCCCGGCGATTGCATCCCAGAGGCGTTTGAGCGCTGAAACGAAGGATATAGCGTTGAGAAATATTGAGTTGGGATGGAACACCAGAAACGCACGTTCAGAGACCATCATGTTGAGACTGTTATTCACCTCTCCATAGTATATATTCTGATACACCGCGTTATTATTGTTTTGCGGACCCTGGCCAGTATGGTTGTTTTGCGTGGACATCAGCCTTGTGCGAGGGGCTTCAGCGCAGCTGGAACGGGCTTGACGAAGAGAGTCACAAGCGTAATCCGATGGCGTCGTCAAATAAGAACGCTGGCCAGGGTGCGATGGCGGTGGTCACGAAAGCGTTCCGAACACGCCACGTTGCATTCTTGCGCTATTTGCGCGGACCATCGTTTGAGTTGTGAGAAAAACTACAACAGCAAAAGTCCAAGTTGAACATAACGTCGAGGTTGAAGCTACCTTCGCCTACAGTAGCGCTGGTCACTGGCATTGGTCGCCGGCCGTTGTCGGCCCGGGACGGAAAGCCCTCACCCCGAGTCCCGCTCGGTGCTCCCTGTCGCTTTCAACTTGGCCACCAATGACTATGGAGAATTTCGCTATGGCCCGACCATGGGGATTGGTATATCTCTTTACTCTGAGCTCACTTCCCGCTGCTAACGAGATACAGCGGTCGTTCAAGTCCATACTGGATGTAAGGCCCGATTATAAGGTCAGGTCTCCGACGAAAATTACAATGCTACGGAGGTCCAGACGCAGTTTACTCAGTCTGAGTCATATCCGCTGCCTCTTGTTGCGTGACTCACTAGTAACTAAACGATTTCAGGCAAGGTTGACAAGCGCCAATCTATTCATCACCACCTCCATCCAAATCCAATCCGTCATCCTTGCGCCCTTGTACCCTTCATTAAGTCATGGTAACTCTGACTGATCTGCCAAAGGAGCTCCGACAAAAGATCTTCCTCACAGCCGTGCAGCAGGAAGATCGGCTGGTCGGGAACACTTGGCCAAAAACCATCACGGTGCTCTTCCGTGTCTGCAAAGTCATCCGACGCGAAATGCCTTGGGTACTCAACTCCTGGTCTCCACTCTGGTGGCTACAGAGACCAACCGATCTGACAGCATCGGCTTTCTTGAACATCGATGGTATCAAGTGCGGTCCAAAGTTGGACTCTCTTGGTATCAGCATTTTCAACGATGCAGAGGCAGAAAACATCAGAAAGGCAGATTGGGCGACAGGATACCCTCATCTGTTGCATCCAGAGCTTGTGGAAGCATGGTCCAGCACCGTTCCGAGACTACCCTCGGGTATCGAAACTGTTCTACTTGATGTGACCCCCGCGCCCGGATGGATGCGCGAAGAACACGTCGGGTGGCTTCACACACTACTCATCGACACCAGAACCGCCAGGTGTTTCATGAACGCACATGTTCACGATATATCAGGCCTGGTTGAGCTTATTCACGCCCGTTACGCAAGCAGAATCACCATCAAACTTACGGGCACGTTAAGCCACAGAAGCAACCGGTTCGTGGCAGAAGTCATCGATCGATGTCAACAGAAACAGATCATCGTTGAATACGTGGGCAAATACGTTTATAAATACCACATACAGCAGGTGGTTCACGCTCTCGCCCCGAAGAAGTTGACCCGCGAGGTGAAGAACCGGCAACAAGCACTGAGACTGGCATCTCTGAGGAAGGTTTTCTGGTCAAACAAGTCAGAAAACCTCTTCAGTAAAGCCTGTGCCGAAGGTGGCCTGGATGCGGTCCGGGAGGAGATACGAGTAGTGGCAGAAATGATGGCCGATAAGCACAAAACTCGACTGGAGATGCCCCCTTCTGGTAATCTGCATCGAGCTATGGTACATAGCATTGCACACGACATGGGCTTGCAGACGGCATCAGAGGGAGATGGCGACAATCGACATGTTGTCGTCACTAGGGAGTCCGTTTCTTGGGATTAGGAATTGTTGGAACCACTACGAGGGATCGAAGACAGGTCGAACGCTGCTGTTACATCTACGCACTTTCTCTGAAATGGTATAAAGACTCATGCATGTACGTTCATTAAATTCAAAATTAAAAGCTCTGCGCCTGAGTATAGTTATAGGGAATTTCATGTTTCAGAGGAATGGAATGGTCGATTCAACGGCTCGTACCAGAGGCTTTTGATACAGGCCTCCCCCTAATCGGAGTGAATACTAGACGAGTATATGGAGTCAATGTCAATGGCCGCAGCGGAAAAAGATCAGCGGGGCCTGGACCCATATTCTAACTTTTAAGTCTCCTGGGTCCCCGTACATCGTGATTCTGTGCGCAGAATGCTCGTTGGAGATGAGATGGGAGACCCCGCCTTCTGCGGAGCCATATTAGTTAGGTTTTTACTGTATCAAGGAAACGGGTGCTAAAGCGCTGAAAACCTGGGCGCTGTGTCGGGAGTTGGTACCAATCAGTTCCGGCACCGTTGTCGGCCCGGGAAAGGAAGCCCTCACTCCGGAGTCCGACGGACGGCGGAGTTCGAGTCCCGCTCAGTGCTGACCGTCGCTTTCAACTTGGCCACCATGGAGAACTTCGCTATGGCTCGCCCATAGGGATTGATACATCTCTTAACTCTGAGCTCACCTCCCACTGTCAACGATACACAGCGGCCGCCCATACTGCACGTGAGGCCTAAGGTCAGGTCTCCGACGAAAATTACAGTGCCACGTAGGTTCGGACGCCATTGAATCGTATCTGCTGCCTGTTGTGTGACTCACAAAACGATTCCAGGCAAGCTTGACACGCACCCCTCTATTCATCACCACCTCCATCCAAACCCAATTCGTCATCATCCTCGAGCCCTTCTACCCAAGCCATGGTACCTTTGACTGATCTGCCAAAGGAGCTCCGAGAAAAGATTCTCCTCGCAGTCGTGCAGCAGGAAGATCGGTTGGTCGGTAATACTTGGCCAAAAACCATTATGGCGCTCCTTTGTGTCTGCAAAGCCATCCGACGAGATATGTCTTGGGTGCTCAACTTCTGGTCTCCGCTCCGGTGGGTACAGAGACCGGCCGATCTAGGTCTGAGAGCACCGACTTCCTTGACCATCGACGGCACCGAATGCGGCCCAAAATTGGACTCCGATCAGCTTGGTATCAGCATTTACGACGATGCAAAGGCAGAAAATATCAGAGGCATAGATTGGGGGATGGGATACTCCTATTCGTTGATGGCGTGGCGCAATGCCGTTCCGAGACTGCCCTCGGGCATCAAAACTATCCTACTTGATGTGACCCCCGCGCCCGGATGGATGCGCGAAGAACACATCAGGTCCCTTCACACACTACACCTCGACAACGGAACCACCAGATCCTTCATGATGGCACATGCTTACGATATCTCATTCATGATAGAGCGTATCTACACCCGTTTCGCAAGCAAGACTACCGTCAAACTCACGGGCATGTTGAGCCACAGAAACGACTGGTTCGTGGCAGAAATCATCGATCGATGTCAACAGAAACAGATCATCATTGAATACGTGGGCAAATACATTTATCCATACCACATACAACAAATGGTTCATGCCCTTGCCCCGAAGGAGAAGACCCGCGAGGTGAAGGACTGGCAACAAGCGCTGAGACTGGCACCTCTGAGGAAGGTTTTCTGGTCAAACAAGTCAGAAGACCTCTTCAATCGAGTTTGTGCTGAAAGTGGCCTGGATGCGGCCTGGGAGGAGATACGAGAAGTGGCAGAGATGATGGCCGATAAGCAAAAAACTCGACTGGAGATGCCACCTGATGATCTGCATCGAGCTATGGTACATAGCATTGCATGCGACATGGGCTTGCAGACGACATCAGAGGGAGATAGTGACAATCGACACGTTGTCATCACCAAGGGGTCCATTGTTTGGGGTTAGGAATTATTGGAAAGGGTCGAAGAGGAGTAAGTTCCAATCTAGTTATCATACTCGTTCTTCTTATTGATGGTACCTACAGAACCCATTCCAATTACCCGCATACTTGATCAGGTACCATAATTATATCTGAGTTGTTCCATCATCCTTGTGGTTGCACTGGAGAATACCATTCTAATTACTTGCATACTTTATCAGAAAGACAAGATGTGACAGTCCTCGAGGGCTTACAGATGGCGAGGAGGTATTCTCGGTGCGCGTCTCGACTCTCTTGCCACGGGTAGTGTGTGTAGAGTATAGAGCGAAGGTGTGCATGTGGCTTACAAGCTACATATTGTGAGTGCCCGCAGCATGGTGGACTTCTGCCTAGGGAGACTAGCTTACATACATGCTTACGGTCATTGTGAGGTCTAACACTGACAGTCAACAACGCTCGATAGTTACGCATTTAGTGCCTGCTTCTCTACTGGACGCGAGTAGCTCCCGATCTTTCAGCAAGTTCCTCCGTCACATCACCGCTCTCTGCGACCACCTGGAACGGAGGAGGGGAAATACATCATCAATATGAATAAGTCGGAAAAGCTCGAGCCCAACTACTCACACAAGAAAGTCTGATTTGCGCTGTACGCGAGTCAGTCCAACCAGCAAACCGACCAGCGACTAGTGACTGTACTCACTATTAACATTGTTTCCCTCGAAATCCCCTCGAAGAGCGACAATATTCGTTACAGGCGAACCGTCATAGTTCGTGCACCCAGAGATCCACCTTTGAGAAAAAAGGGAGGGTGGGGGAAGAGAAAGTCAGCTCCCGACGAGAATAGAACCCTGCCGCCTTCGTTCACCCACCCTCGTTGGAAGGGCTCGATACCCGTGCCTTCGGGAATCTGGTACAACAGTACCGGATATTCAGTCTGTGCTCGAGCGCCGAGTCCGGCGTTCGCGAGGAAAACAGTGAGTGCTAAAGTAATGGGGAATTTCATGATTCCAGGGATTTGTTGTTCCGAACAGACCAGAGGCTTTTATATAGGCCCCTCTCCCCCCTAGCGAATGAATAGGGCGGGTAGTGTGTTCAATTGGCCGCAGCGGGAAAAGATTGATGTCCCCTGGAGGCTGGACCCATATTTTTTAAGTCTCCTGGGCCCCCGTACATCGTGACTTTTTACGCAGAATGTTAGTTGGAGATGGGGAAGAGGGCCCCGCTAGATTAGTTCGGTTTTTGTCGTATCAAGGAAACGGGTGCACGTCGGGAGTTTTGGTACAAAATCAGCTCTGTATAGGTGATTCAACGCCACACGCTCGCTGCGCCACAGCTCCCATATATCATCACGAGGCGCATCGTATCCGGGATGTGGGGGGGGGGGGGGAGGGGCTATAAGTTATAAGTATCGTTCCTTGATTGAACCAGAACAAAAGAACAAAGGGAATGGAAGAAAAGCAGGTCGAGCTAGTACAGGTTTGATTCATTATCATCATGGGTCCATACTGTAACCAACAATCCGGTGACCGTAGTACATCTTCAACCGGTCACATCTCATCCCAAAACGGGAGTAGCCCCAAGACTCTCAGCGACTTGCTTCGTGAAGGTGATCGTCGTCGGGACGTCATCGTGGTACGACTACATATCAAGGGGGGGGGGGAACGTAAGTTATGAGTTCACTGTTCAACGTACCCCGAAATCGAGGCTTTTTGAGGACTTACACAAATGAGCCTGACTTGAGCTAGATCATTGGGACGTCAACACCAACTCCCATAAAGCCACCGTCACGACTTACTCTCAGTATTCTTTCCTTGCCAATTCCCAGGCTGGTAGTACACGGTCTGCAACGTCAACGAGGAAGCCTCAGGCCAGTTCTGGCAGGTCTCGACAAACCTTTGGGAGTGGGGAGGGATGTTAGCGAGTGTACTTGAGACGCTATAAATAAGAAAACCTTTACTTGGGCTCGAAAGTCGCTGTAGTATCACCAGCAGGGACCTGGAACAACAATCTGTTGTCGACTGCGAGAGCGAGGCCGGTGAGGGAAGAGACGGTGAGGAGGATAGAGGTGAACTTCATGGTGATGGTACTAAGTAGCTTCGACCTGGTCGACCTTTTTATAACATCGACGACTGACATTCGACGGCGGACTTTCCCCGTCTTGAGAATCCAAATTTAGATATACTAAATGAAAGGCAAGGCAAAACGGTAATACCCCCCTGTGCTGTACTCTGTACTTGTGCTGTCGATCGGTCCAGGCGAAGGGTCCGCCCTATAGATTGATACCAAACGAACCCCCCCGGCAAGTCCAAGTTTGACTCGAGCCACACTGCACAACTTGTCCCGTTCAACCGAAACTCACGGTCTTCTCTTTCCGTCCTGTACACCTCTACTTGTATTCACGCATATTACACCGGAACCGTCTGATCAAACACAAACACCCCCTCAGAATCCTCCGCCGACGCCACCTCCCTCGCCCTCAAATACGTCTCCCTCAACCTCCCCGCCATGGGATCCGCCAAGTTCCTCAAGGCGGATAACACCGCGTTCGCTGTCTTTTGTAGACTCCAGACGCTGACGGTCTTGATCCGACGGTTGAAGTTGGCTTGGGTTACGTGGTGTGCGAGGGCGTCGTATATCTAGGGGGGGAAGGGAACGGGGGTGAGTGGAAGATGTTTTAAAGGGAGGTGGGGGGGAGGTAATGTACCTTGAGAGAGATTTCGTCTGTGAGACCCGCTAGATGAGTGAAAGAGTTAGTTCTGAGAGGAAGGGGCGGACGGGGTTGCGTTTTCTTTTACTTACTTTCCCACATCTAATAAGGATTAAACAGTCAGAACGAACGAAACAAAAACGAAAGTCCTCGTAACTCACCGTCCATGCACCATCAAAATCACCAAGAGGTTTCACAACCCTACAATGTATAGGTACCAACGTCCGATTCGCACTATACACACACATCCCATCGTCAGTCACCCCCCTTCCGCACCAAAGAAAAAAGAAGAAAAGAGAAAGCAAACTCACTTCATAAACGCGACAATAGGCCTCGCCAACGCATTATTCACATACGAAATCTCATTCGTCCAAATCGGCACAGCAGCTTTCACATCTCTAAACCTCAAATCGATATCAACAACCACTTTCCCCCCTCCCCCTCCTCCACCCGCCTCTTCCTCGGGCGCAGACAACGGGGGCTTAGCCAACTCCCGCTGACCCGGTATCCGCTGTCTAACAGGATCCGGAGTGTTGGAAAGCACAGTTGTCGAGATGGCGTCTGCGATGTCTTCGAGGATATCTTGAATATCGTGTTCGGTGTCTGGGTCTTGAGGGAACTTGATATCGAATACGGCGTCTAGTTTACCAGAGGTGATCCATGCGACTGGACCGTCGCCTTCGGTGGCGGCTTGGATGTGGTCGATGTTGACGCCGTCGATGCGGAGTCGGGACTATCGGGGTAGGTGTGAGTCGTCAGTGTAAGGGAGGGGGGAGGGGAGAGAGAAGAAGAAGACGTACCATCCTAGCCCACTCCCCATCCCTCAAATCCATCTCCGTCGTCCGTCCAATACTCTGCGGTTTATGTAAACTAAACAGACAGTTGTCGAATTGGCCTACAATGTTCTCGGCTGAGAGGAAATCGTAGAAGAGCCAACGTTTTCGGAACCCGCCTGGTAGATCCGCTCGGAAGATCGACGCCGTGTGTGGTCGGAATCCACCGGGTTGGAGGACGGTGAGGAGGACGTCTTCGAGTTGGAGGGATTCGAGTTCAAAGTCGCCTGGTTGGGAGGGGTGCCGGAAGGAGGAAGGGTCTAAGGGGTGGTTGGGGTCGTATTGGACGTAGCGGCGGTCTGCATTGTGGGGGGGGGAGTTAGTAAGAGAGGGAAGGAGAGAAGAGGAAGGGATGGAACGAGACGTACCGAGAACACCTCTCACCCCTTTCACAACCGCAGACTCGATCAGCCCTTTCCCATCCAACCACCTCCACAACGAAAGCGTCACATCCACAGATCCGATATCCAAATCAAACATGGTGTAGTTACAATCCTCTCCTTCCTCCCCTACATCTTCCACCTCGTCGTGATCATCACCGACACGGTGATAAGCGGGGTGGTTACTGACGTCGTACCCCAACCCGGCTTGGTACTCTCGTTCTTTGAATTTCCTGTTCCGTAAGGAGGAGAAGGAGGACATGGATCGAGGTCGACGGGAGACGTAGACGTTTTTGAAGGAGATGCGGGAGTCTTTCCATTTGGGTACGATGGCTGATTCGAAGATGACGGTGACGCCGGTTTCGGCGGTGAGGTAGTCGCTTATTGCGCGTGCGATGGAGTCTACAGAGGGGGGAAGGGGTTTAGGTAGAATGGTGGAGGTTGGGTTTTTTGATACGCACTGGTGAGTTGGAGACTGTTTGCAATAGCGAATACGACTGAGAAGAATGTCGTACTAATTAGTCAGGGAGTGGTGGTCAACATCTATGACGAGAGAAGAACCAGGATACTCACGTTCCGACCAGAATCCAAACCGTCTGACTCATAAGAATCACGGTGATGAACCCAGAAATATCGTCCGCGTTGAACTTGCGAAAAGACTTGATCGTGAACCATTTGAACCGGATACGCAGTCTCTGCCAGAAACCGTCTGCAACGCGGAGGAAATCGTCTCGTGTGGGTGCGTGAAAGTGAGGGACGGAGAGGGCGAGGCGTCGGAAGGACTTTGAGTAATGGGCAAAGTTGTAGGGCAGGATATAAGGTCTGTGGGGTGGAGAAGGCTCTGTCTGCGTCTGCGTTTGTTGTGGCTCAGAGTCCACTGGCTCTGAGTGGGTCGTCTTCGTTTGTGATTCCAAGTTTTCCTTCTCCGGTGTGTCATTGTTGCTGTGAGAAGACGTTTCAGGCGCTTTGACGTCTGGATTTGGCTCAACCCCAACTCTCTCTTCATGGTCCACCGGTGTCTCCCTTCGTTTCCCTTTTCCCTTCAAAGAGCTAACACTCGTGGAATGAAACTGCCGAACTCGAGATTGAAGAAAAAGATTGTTCTGCAAGGACTCTGAGCGAGATGAGGAGCTTGTAGGAGTCGAAAAGACATGTTGCGGCTGTCCTATGAAGAACCTGCGGATAATCCTATAACGGTCGAGTTCATGTGGGACGCGACTGCGGCTGGAGATTGCTGATAGACCACGGGAGCTGGTGCTGCTGACTCTGAGGGACATGAAGACCGTTATGGGGGCACCAGCAGCCTGTGGTGGTGGTCAATGACAAGGACCTTGGGTGCATGAAATATTTACTGCCCTGAAGACGTCAGTGCTGAGTTTGGCATGTTTGTTCGCACGATACACGTTCTTTTTCCCCCTGTTACTCCATGGTGTTCCGAATTTCCTTGTAATTTATCGAGAACACTATTCTGTTCGTCCAAGGGACCTCTATATATTGTTTGTAGATTGTAGGCGAGGAGAACAGGACATTTGCGATCAAAGACGCGGCTAAAGGCGGCAATTTGTTTCCACGCCTCGCCGACACCACACCTCCTCGCGTTTCGTCTTTGTCTCAGACCCTCTCTCTTTCACCCACTATCACCTTTGTTTTTTTTTTAAAATTTCCTCTATCGACACAATCTTATTACTAACGCGTAATCCCGGATTATCGTATCTTTCTTGAAACAACAACAACAACAATACCGTACGTCCCACCTGCCAATCCTCGTTTGATTCCTTTTTTGGCTTAGAGTTTCCAGGAGTTCACACCATATCCCCAAATCGCCACAAGTGAAATGGCCTCGGACCTTTCGAACTTTGCTTTCACACACATCGGCAAGGAACCTGACTTGCTCAGGCGTATCTCAGGTCCAAATCCCAATGCTCCGTTTCAGTACGACGAAGAAGAAGAGGAACAATCGAGCCCAAACTCTCCAGAACGGCAGTCCACCTCGACGAATGGCCGGTTGACATTGCTTCAGGCGTTAACAGGAGGAGGAAGAGGAGGGGACGAAGCATCTGCAATGGAAATTGATAACGGTCCACCGAATGCCACAACTACAGCACCTCCCACCACAGAAGACCAATCATCTCTCATCTCACCCTCCAACCTCCAATACCCCCCAGACGACTTGACACGCATAAAACTCGAGAACATGAGCATGAGCACCAGCAGCAACAACAACAACACCCCTTCTCCATCTCCATCGAGTCCCCCACCCGCTCAACCACCCGATCCCATTTCACACCTCCGATCGCTACACAGCCGTCTCCTCACTCTCTCCTCTTCCTTCTCTTCCTCCCCCTCCTCCTCCTCCTCCTCCTACGTACAACCCATCGCGAGCGGGTCAAACGTCGATCCCGGACCTCCCTCATCACTCACACTCGCCCAAACCGCGTGCGACAAAGCCAAAGCGTCTTTCGATGCTATATCCGAAGCGAGATGTGTAATCGAGAGTGTCTTACGGAGGGAGCAAGGTATCAAGGAAGTTTTGGAACAGTTGGGTGGGTGGATTGGGGAGTATGAGGGGGTTTTTTTGGGTGGGGAGGGGAAGGGGAAGGGGAGGGCACAGAATGACGATAAAGATGGTGATGGTGATGATATGGACGTGGACATGGACGGAGACGACGAATATACGAGAGAGGAACGACGGTTGGGGCGATTGCGGAAGCAGGAGGTACTGGCAAAGAAAAGATTGGTTGATGCGGAGGAGAGTATCGCTGAGGCGAGGCGGGTGAGGGAGAGGGTTAAGAGGGAGAGGGAGGAGGCGGAGAGGAAGAGGATTGCGGAGGAGGAGAGGCAGAGGAGGGTCGCGGAGGAGGAAGAGGATGCAGCGAGACAGAGGAGGATTGCAGAGTTGCAACAGGAGCTCGCTGAAGTCCAGGCCAAGGCGGAGGAGGCGAGGAAGAGGAGGATGGAAGAGGGCCAGCAGAGACAGAGACAGGCTCCTCAAATTCAACGCCAGAATCAGTCTGGTGAATCCTCACAACGTCAACGACAGGACCACAACAGCCCAGCCGAACCAGAGCGTCAACGCAGCGTTCATGATGGTCGGGAACGCGGAGCCGAACACAAACAGAACGACACCAAGCTTGAGGAGCGCAAACTCAAGGAAACCCTCAAACAGCGGAAGGAACGGGAAGCATCCGAGCATTCGGTTAAACGCGAGCAATCGCAAGAGAAACCTCTCGATGTCAAATCCGAGAGAGCGCTCAGCGTCGGTATTCCTCCCATCGCTGCTGTAAAGACGTCTAGCCCAGCGATCACTCCTCCTCCTCCAATTAAAGCTAGTCCTATATCGCCCACCGTGCCCTTACTCCCGAAGAAACCCGTCGCGGTCGCGATTCCGGTCCCCGCTGTGACGAATCCAATTGCCAATCAGACCCTCGTACCACCCACGCAGGTGGAGAAGCGACACAGTCAAAAGTCTGCGAGCGGAAGTGTTCATCCGGCAGCTCCCAACACCACCGCGAACGCGGATCTATCCCCAGATACGACTCGAGCTGCACAGCTAGGTTTGCGTGTCACGAAACCGACGACCACGACCCCGCCCCGACAACCCTCCGCGTCTAGCGATAGCCATTCAGAGTCAGATACGCCCACTATTCATTCGTACGATCCCAATCCCGATCATAACATGGTGAAGGTGAAGAGGGAGTATAGTCCTACACCTACGTTGTCGATGAATTTGAGGCACGTGTTTGCGGAGAATACCAAGAAACGGGGGACGAACGCGGACGTTGTTGGGAGTTATATACCCACTCCTCCGAGGTCTTTGGATGGGAGTGGTTCTGGGGATCCATCTCAGGCTCAGGCTCAGGCTGGGGCTTCGACGAATGTGACGCAGGTACAGAGAGTGTCGTCTCCGGTTGGGTTGGGGGCATCTGCTCCTGGAGGCGGATCCGCTGGTGGAGTACCTATTCCTGGTGGCGGGTTTGCTGGCGTACCGGTTCCTGCTGTCGTTCGTTCTCCTGCGGCGCCGACTGGTGGGGCTCCGCTACCTATACCTCAACCTCCACCTCCCCACCCCCTTCCCGTTGCACCACGAAACCCATCCCCGATATCCCCTGATTTTGGGGATGTCCAGGTGGGAGGCCCAATCGTGAGGGATTACAGGGATAACTCTACTCTTCGACGGGACCCTCCTCCTCCTCCTCCGCCACCTGGGGGAAAGAAACGGCAAAGGTCAAAACATAGGAATCCATCTTCAGGTTCGGGTTCGGGTTCGGGTGCGGTACCAGCACCACAGCATCCACGGACACCGTCCCCAGGACCAGGGCCAGGACGACAGAATCATCATCTCGAACGTTTACCACTACCCCCGCCACCGCCACCGCCGAATCAGAACCAGAACCAGAACCAGAACCAGAGGAAAAGAACGCGGGAGGATGACATGGGGGTGACTAGGCGGGGTGGTTGGTCGCCTGAACATAGGGATAGGGAACGGGATAGAGATAGAGATCGAGATAGAGACCGTATCGGAGGAGGAGCGTATCGTCCCCCGCCACCATCTACTGTTGGACGAACAGCGCCGAGACCAGGGAGGGGGAGGCCGACGTATAGGCCAAGGTCGATTTCGAGGTCGTTGTCGAGGTCGCCACCTCCGCAGTTGGAAGCGCGGATAGGCGAGAGTTCGAGTTTGGGAGGATATCAACATCAACATCAACACCAACATCATCAGCTGCCTCCGAACCCTTCGGTATATTATCGTGATCCTTCTTCTTACTCTCGGGGAGGAGGAGGGGGAGGAGGGGGAACAACACCGGCTTTGTTAAATCGGATGCACGAGATGGCTCCTGGTCCCTCGTCGTCGTCGAATAACAACAACAACCATCGTGATCCAAATTGGGGCAAACGGGGTGGCAAGAATTCCGGACTTAACCATACGAATGTGAATAGGAATTTGGCTTCGAGGATTGATGATGGTACAGGATCAGGACAAGGTAGTTTGATGAAGCGGATTGGCAAGTGAAGAGGTTCAGTGTGGTAAGGTTAAAACGGTTCCTTATTTATTTGTCCGTTTTGCGTTTTGCGTTTCGCGGGTGGGGTGGGGGCGGGCGAATCGGTAATTAATCTTCTTGTTGTGAGCGAATCTGTGGTATCGACAGCGAACGATGATTATGCTCCTGGATCATTGCCTTCTTGATAAGCCGTGGGAGTTTATTTTTGGTGATGAATATTCCACGCCTCTCCCCCTGTCTTTTTCCTCCCTATTTCTCCACCGTTTCTTACTACCGTCCACTACGTCTACTCATCGATTATCGATGTTCGACTCAATCAATTAGGTATATTCGCCCAATTCTCTTACCAGAATTGGATATCGACATCGCTCCCTCTTCTCGCCTTACATGGCATCTGCGAGCTCTTTCTTCACGCCACTTTTATGGATAGCAGTTATGCCTCGCGAGAGCCGGGCTGGGTTTCGGATTTCTGGGGCCACGCTGAGTGTGATTTTAGTCACCGCTCTTCAATGTGGTATGGGTTTTTTTCCTTTTGTTTCATCGCTACCGCGTCCCCGACCACTGAGCATTCCCCATCGTTTGGGACTTTGGTTGAACAACTATGGCACGTTGAGTCAATTGCTGGTACCAGTCCAGATGATGACCATACCACTGTTGTCTCAGACTCGCACAACGCCCCCACTAGTAACGCTACAACCTTTGACTGGATCTCCTACCTAGCCCTGTCGCTCTTGAGCTTCACGACTTGTCTTTTTCTTCCAACTGCCTTCTTGGCTACGGCGATCGTTGCATTGAACCGTGACGGACGCCTCCATAATGGTGGTTGTGAGAACTTTCAAACTGGGTTGGTGGATTATCATGTTGTGAATCGATATAGAAGAGCGAGTGCTCTCGTCCCTTTGCTGGTCCAAGTTCTCAGAGTGCGCATATAGGTTTGCCTCACGTTGATTGACGATGCTTTTTCGGTTGGATCAAATCGCCCCGCCGTTGGGCTAACCCACCACCCCCGGAACAGAAATATGCTCGGAGGAGCGTCGTGATGGCAGACTCGGAGAAGAGACAAGGACGGCCTCCGCTACCCAGTACCACCCAGAACCACACGATCTCTTGATTTGTATCAAGTCTTTTGTTTGTTGTGAGACGTTTTAATTTGGGGGAACATGCAGATTCGTCCTACGGGTTGTGAATATCTCCCGGTACCTAATGATTGGAGGTCGACTCCCTACAGGCCGAGATCGATTTCGAGGTCGGTCGCCGGCTACCCTCCACAACTGGAAGTGCGAATAGGCAGGAGTTCGGGTTTGGGGGGCACGACTGACACCCAACGGCGTCAGCTTTTCGGCACGTTCATCGTCGCAGAATTCAAAGAAAAAGGTTTTTTAGGGCAAAGTTCGGAGCAACTTATATCGTCTTTCTCCGCTTTCGCTGTCTCAACTCTTAATGGGAACGAGTTGATTGTTACAAATTATGTTTAGATTCGAATATGGCTTGCGGGTAATAGTACAAATGCAACGGCCGTGTAGATTCATCTACCCCGAAAGTAAAAAAAGAAGACGAAACAAAGGGGATGCCAATGTGGCACCGATGCGAAAGTCGAATGTGAAGGTCGGAGCGCCGCTCAGGGCTGTGATTGTGATTGTCGGTTGGTGAGGTGGTGGTGTGGTGGGTAGACCGCGCAGCGAGATGAGTTGGATTAGGTATCGCGCGCTACGAGGGGTCGTAGATTTATCGTGGGCATTAGCTCGCGATATTAGAATAACTGAGAAAAATCGTAGTCAGCGTCGAAGGGTAAAATTAACAGAAGAGAAGGGAAAGACTCACGATAGTCAATGATACAGATAGACAAATACATGTGGGTACAATGTGCATTGCGTGGGCTCTGGTCTCATGCGATGACACACATCGAGCCGCTCTTGGAGTTGCCCTCTTCATCGACGGGGACTTCCTCGGGATGAGGGTTCTGGGCGGTGGAGGCGATGCTGAGCAGGCTGGTGAAAGCGTCCATGATAGAAGTAGTAGCGGAGAGGATTGAGTTGTACGAGGAAGCGACTGCGTGAACTCGAATGGCTCTTTGGCTTGATGAAACTTGAGAGCTGGAGCGGTGAAGGTTATATATCCCCACCAGTTATTGTTCTTTCAATACCCAATACCCTAGTGGCATGAGGTGGGCCCTCAACATGTCAGCAAAGACGCCATGGTACGACAGAAACAACAATAAGGACCCACCCGAGATGGGGACCCGGGAGAGGCAGGTTGGATCCCGGATCCCGCCACGATTGAATTTCCCGATATGGTCATGATCTGTACCTGAGAACAAAAAAGGAGATGATGGGCCATGTGCGATTACCCTTTTTGGGCTGTTATGCAAGCCACGTGATTACAGCGAAAAATCCAGGCAAGTGTCGCCCAAACTTGACCCAAACTTCCAAACCTGAATGAAGGTCAACCAGAGCCACTAGTGCTTATATCGGCTCACATCCGCTCAACGAACGTTCTCAGAGAATCATGACTTCCAACCCGTTTTCTGCCGCACAAACTATAGTCATCTTGTACGTCCTGGTCCCAACTTAAATTCTTACCAATTCAGGCGGGACGCGGTTTCAACGGTTTCAGTGGGGACTCGTTCAGTCTGTCTTCAAGCACGCAGTTTCACAGCACTACAACCTGGGTACATCCCTGTCTATGTACATCATCCTTTGCATCTTCAAGCTGATCTTCAGTCTCCAGGTGAATCATCTCAAAACTAGTCTCCTGAAGGACACTGTGGCCATCCATAACTTCTCTGTGGCCGGTGCAACGGCGGAAGACGACCTAGAAGACCAGCTCTCTCGTTACCTCTCACTGCCGAGCAAGCCATGGACATCCTCCCCCAAGGCTATTTCATATGGTATGTACTATCCTCTTCACCGTGATTTCAATGGTTCTAATCATGAACTTACACCACCATACGCTCAACCTCCTAGTTTTCTTCCTCGGTATCAAAGACTGCGGAAGAACTCAGGAGTGCCTCCTCGGCGAGGTCGTAGAGAAAATCAAAGAAGTAGCCGACCGCCTGTACACCGACGCTGGTGCTAGAAATTTTGTCTTCGTCGACGTCCCACCGATTGATCGTTCGCCTCAGGGTGCTGGTGAGTGGTATACTTATTTATTCTGAATGATCTTCTGCAAGTCAAAAAGCTGACTTCGAGTCACGGTCCCGTGAACTCAATCCGCCCAGAGCTTGGACGCTCGGAGATCATAAAAGCACGCGTGCAGACGTGGAACGAGGAGCTGCAAACGCAGGTCTCCCAATTCATCGAGGACACACCTACCGCGAAGGTGTCTTGTTTCTCGATTCACGATGTCCTTTCTGCTGTGCTTGATGATCCAGAGGAGTATGATTTCACTGCAGATGACACCACGGCTGAGAGTGGGGAGATTTGGGCTGATGACCTTCATCTCACGTCGAGTGTGCACAGAATCATAGCGGAACGGATGATGGCTTAGTCGACGTAGTCATTACAATGAATTCTTGTTGGTGGGACGTACAAATAATAGCTTTGCTTCACGTTGATGACGGTTTTCAGCTGGATCAAATTGCCCTGCCGTTCCAGCGCACCACCTTCGGAACAGAAAAATGTCGCAAGGAGCGTCGTGATGGCGGACTCGGAGAAGGGACAAGGACAGTCTCCGCTACCTAGTACCACCCAGAACCATACAATCTCTTGATTTGTATCAAGTCTTGTACTTGTTTTAAGACGTTTTAATTTGGGGGAAAATGCAGATTCGTCCTACGGGTTGTGAATATCTCCCGGTATATAATGATTGGAGGTCAATTTCCTGCAAGCCGAGATCGATTTCGAGGTCGGTCGCCTGCTACCCTCCACAGTTGGAAGTGCGAATAGGCGGGAGTTCAGGTTTGGGACGCGACTGACACCAACGGCGTCAGCTTTTGGCACGTTCATCGTCGCAGAATTCAAAGAAAAAGGTTTTTTAGGGCGAATTCCGGAGCAACTTATTTTTTTTCCGCTTTCGCTGTTCAGAAGGAACGAGTTGATTGTGACAAATTATGTTTAGATTCAAATATATCTTGCGGGTAATAGTACAAATGCTTGAACGGCCGTGTAGATTCATCTACCCCGAAAGTAAAGAAGAAGAAGAAAAAAAGGGGATGCCAATGTGGCACCGATGCGAAAGTCGAATTTGAAGGTCGGAGCGCCGCTGGGCTGTGATTGTGATTGTCGGTTGGTGATCTGGTGGTGTGGTGGGTAGACCACACAGCGAGATGAGTTGGATTAGATATCGCGCGCTACGAGGGGTCGCAGGTTTATCGCGGGCATTAGCTCGCAATATTAGAATAACTGAGAAAAATCGTAGTCAGCGTCGAAGGGTAAAATCAACAGAAGAGAAGGGAAAGACTCACGATAGTCGATGATACAGATAGACAAATACATGTGGGTACAATGTGCATTGCGTGGGCTCTGGTCTCATGCGATGACACACATCGAGCCGCTCTTGGAGTTGCCCTCTTCATCGACGGGGACTTCCTCAGGATGAGGGTTCTGGGCGGTGGAGGCGATACTAAGAAGGCTGGTAAAAGCGTCCATGATAGAAGTAGTAGCGGAGAGGATTGAGTTGTACGAGGAAGCGACTGCGTGAACTCGAATAGCTCTTTGGCTTGATGAAAGAGAGCTGGAGCGGTTCGGGTTATATATCCCTACCAGTTATTGTTCTTTCAATACCCTAGTGGCATGAGGTGGACCCTCAGCATGTCAGCAAAGACGCCATGGTACGACAGAAACAATAAGGACCTGCTCGAGATGGGGAGAGGCAGATTGGATCCCGGATCCTGCCACAATTGAATTTCCCGATATGGTCGTGATCTGTGCCTGAGAGGCTGAGAACAAAAAAGGAGATTGCTCGGGGGTCTCTCCAAGGCAGGGTCCAGAGTGCCTCGCTGTCTGTTTGAACAAAAAGAGATGCGAGAATGGGGTTGAAGCACCGGCACCGCGAAATCGTACCTGTGATATAAGTTGTTCTTGGAGGTCCTTGGTCGACGGAACGCGGCTTTGTGCCATTACGTAAAATCGAAAAACTTGACTCTTTGATCTCTCTTGATCTCATCCCTACAACTCGACCATGGCAAGAATGAGTGCGCCGAAGACTATTATCTACACTCAACACGAATCCATTCCGGGGGGCTTTCTCTATATACATCGCTCTCATCATAATCCGTGTCTACTACGTCCACGACCGGGGGTTCATGCATTTCACTACCTGATCTGAGTTGATCTCTGTTCTGATACACCTATGCGGCCTCGGCTGGGCAAATAGAAAGTAGCCTTACATCGCAATCTACTTCAAAACGTGGACAATTTGAGGTGAGTCAAGGGTGAATCATTACAACGGACCTTTGTGAGCGACACTGAAATTTTTTCTACGATAGCGTTGATGGCTCTACTCCGAACCGACTGGAAGGATTTGAGACTTGCCTACGCTCTTTTGCTACCTCCCATTGCGTCGCTTATCACTACCTCGTCCCCCTCACACACGGGACCCTCGGAACTTGTCTCCTACCGTTCGATTCTGATCTGCAGGTTGTGCATTAGGCAGAAGTGCGCTCTTAGGTTGCCAGGTCGGAAAGGGAAGCTGGAAGGCGATGTCATCGTGTTGTTGGCTGAAGGAAAGTGCAAGGCGACTTAGTGGTTGTTAGGAAGGTTTCCGGCCGTTGCATACCGAGCCCACCATCGCCTTTTATGTTAGATTGCACTATCTTCAACTCTCCAACGCGTGAGTGGAGGCTCCAAGAAGCTGAACGAAGTTCGAAGCAGTGAATATGACAGGGGACCTATACTCTGATTACGCAGTCACAGGAGAATTTTGGCCGGAGTGTTCATTCACTTCTATAGGACGTCCAGCTTCCAATTCCACAACTATTCTTGAGATAATTGATCTTAACGAGAATACTTTTCCCACCAGTTGCGGGTCATGGATCCATGGGTGAGTGAATTCACACAACTTTTGGAGATGAGGGGAAGCCTTCAACTAAATTTAGCATCCCATGACTCCATCGATCCCACCCAGCAGCACGGAAGTCCGACGACCCACTACTATATAGCCCCGACTAGGATTCTGGGAAGGAAGCAACTATGGTCATACCTATCGTATTCCTACTCTCGCTCATACCACCCGGTCTGTCAGCGGTTTACAACCATCCGGGCAACCTTCCTCAGCAACGCTTCGACTTTGTTATCGTGGGTGGTACGCACGCCATGGTACCCTTGGAATGTTCCTACTCTGACCAGTTACGACATTTTCATCCGCCTAGCTGGGGCCGCGGGAGCAGTCGTTGCGAACCGACTCACCGAAGATCCCAAGGTCTCTGTCCTTCTCCTAGAGGCAGGCGGCTCGTAAGTTACTCGAATAACTTTCATCTCTCTGCGATGCTTAAAGCACTCTCTAGTAATGAGAATATTCTCGATTCCGAGGCCCCCGCTTTCGCAGGTCTGATGGCACCTGGAACGTCTTGGGACTGGAATTTCACCTGTGAGTAGTGCCTGTACGTTCGAATCAGAGTCTGACGAGAGGCCCTTTAGCAACGCCACAGGCTGCGATAAACAATCGAAGCGTAGCTGCAGCGCGTGGATTTTTGCTCGGAGGAAGTACATCCCTGAGTGAGTGATCGAAGGAGATCGGGCTTTCATCAACCTTAGTCCTCCCTCTCTAGATTTTATGGTGTACACTCGTGGAAGCGCAGAGGACTGGGATCGATACGCGAGCATTACCGGAGACAGAGGGTGGTCTTGGGATAGCTTGCAGCTGTATATCCGCAAGGTGCGTACCTCGGCAGCTTTCCTGCGCAATCGTCCAAATAGACATATTTGCTCTCCAGAACGAGCATTTCGTCAACCAACCCTCCACGAAACACGGCGACCCAGAGCCACAATTTAATCCGAAAGTTCATGGTTTCAACGGTATTAACGCGGTGTCTTTGGAAGGCTTTCCCAAAGATATTAATGAAAGAGTAATTCGGACGGTTCAGGAACGTTCCGCTGAGTTTCCGTTCAATCAGGATATGAACTCTGGAAAACAACTGGGCGTTGGTGAGCTGAACACTCATCCCACCAACATCCATCGCTTACTGCGATATCTCACTGTTCAGGTTGGGTTCAGGCCACAGTCGACAAGGGCGTCAGAAGTAGCTCCGCCACATCATACTTGGGCCCACGTTTCATGAAGCGACCCAATTTACATGTGCTCTTAAATGCACGAGTGACTCGTGTACACGGGAATCGAAGCAATCGGGGAAGAATGGCATTCAATTCTGTCGAGTTCACTCAAGATGCAGGTGGTAAGCGAATCATCCCTTTTCACCTTTTTATTCTGCTGAGGGCGCGGTGTTATAGGGACGTCCCACACCGTAACGGCTTCTAAAGAAATCATCCTTTCCGCTGGCGTCTTTATGACTCCTCATATTCTCTTGCATTCGGGCGTAGGCGACTCCGCGTCGCTGAAGGAACTGGGAATTAATGTCTTTCATCACCTACCCTCAGTCGGTCAGAATCTAAGGGAACAGCCGTCGACTCGAAACCAGTGGCTGGTCACCTCAAAAATGACACAGGAAACGTTCGCTCAAAACGCCACTTTCTTCTCCGAGCAGGTGGACACATGGCAAAGAACGAAAACCGGTCCCCTCGTCGATCCGCCAAACTCATTTTTGGCGTGGCTTCGCCTTCCGAGAAACTCGTCCATATTCAAACGTTTCCGCGACCCTACTCCTGGACCTCACACGGCTCACTTCGAGTTTATCATTGCTGTGAGTTCTGGGGCCGTTGTCTTTATCTCGGTTACGATTCACGAAGGTTTCTCGTTAATAGAATGGCCTTCTGTCGCGAGCAGTCCCTGCGACAGGGAATTTCTTGAGATTTGGTACCGCAGTCGTGCAGCCCATGTCCGGTGTGTATCATCCTCCCAGTCTCCTGTCTTTTCCCGGTACCAACAGTATTATTCACAAGTGGGCTCTGTGACCATAAACTCCACCAATCCCCTCGATCACCCGGTCATTAACTATAATCTACTCACGTCCGAATACGATCTCTTCGTTCTGAGGGAGGCATTCCGACAATCGAACCGCTTCCTCTCACATCCGGTCTGGAAGGATTATCTTATCAGTCCTCCTACTAACGCGACGACGGACGACGAAATCAACGCGTATATTCGAGCGAATGCTGGGCCCATGAACCATCCCATCGGAACTGCCGCAATGAGCGCTAAGAACGCAAAAGATGGTGTCGTTGATCCCCACTTGAAAGTCAAGGGGGTAGATGGGCTCCGGGTTGTAGATGCTTCGATATTCGTAAGTGAAAACTGTCTTCCGTCGCTTTGGCCGTCCATTCTGATTTTTGTACTTGCTGGTAGCCCATCACGCCCACTGCTCACACACAAGCGCCGACATACATCGTTGCTGAAAGGGCAGCAGACCTCATCAAGGCCTCTTGGGGCCTCAAATGATACGCGTTCGCTCGGAATCGTGTCGGTATCATAATATCTGAACTACTGTATATTGAACTTGAAAATGCCCCAAATCGCGGTTTGCTTCCAGCGGTCCCGCTCGTCCCCCCCCCCCCACCGCCGTCAGGGCTGCTACCTTGCAAGTGGCGATAGCAAGCATCAATTAAGGATCACGGTACTGTAAGATTCGCGTACAAACAAACAATTATCGCACAAAAGAAAGAGCTAACAACCTAAAGAAAGACAGCCAGTACAGGAGGTCACTGTTCATTTATAGCACAAGTAAAGATCAGCACAAGAGATCATATCCCACTTCAGTTATCCTGGGCGCTGTTAAGCAGACGAAGGATGTTAAGGACTGCAGATCGAGTGTCAGGATCCGATCGTTGATGAATATGAAGACTTAGAGACGTACAAAGGTTGATGAAGCTAGTGCAGGCATCGTCACTCAAGGCTCAGACAGTAGAGGGTGGTGAAGACTCACTCAAGGTAGAGGCTAATAGCACCCATGATGAACTCGTCAGGTGAGAGGCGGCTGTTGATGAGATGGGTGTCGTAGATGATGTAACCGCTGAAAACCAAGCATCCGCCAATAGCAAAGATGAGGTCCACCGTGGAGCTTCGAGTGAAGAACATGGACATGAAGCCTCCCATAACTGGCGAAAATTCAGATACGGTGAATACGATGTCTCTACGCCGGAGAGAAGTCCACGTACCAAGAGTAATGAGACCAGCGAACAGCCATGGACCTAACCCATCAAAGTCGTACTTTTTCGAACGAGTTGTCAGCATGATTACAAATTGGTGACGATGCTGGCTCACCTTTGACTGGAAGGTGAAGAGGGTGAGACCGAGGAAGACGCCTGTGGTGATGATCCTGTATTCGATAATAAGTAACGGTACGGATCTGCAGCGGTTATCCCGGGCTCACAAAGCTTGGAGGACGATGAGATTATCGTAGAATGCGACCACAACACCAAGAGTGAAAGCTTCAAGAAGGGTAAACGTTGAAAGAAGGACGAAGTTCCAGGGATGGGTGTGACGCTGCCAGTACAATATTCCGAGGTTGATCAGAGTGCCGAAGAGTGGGACGTAGAAGGACCAGGTACTAGGATGACGGTGGGGAAATGGTTAGTTTCTGATGCTACTAGCAAGGCGGTCGCCACGCACTGTGCCAGAACCCAAGAAATAACTCCTGGATTACCAGAGACCAGACCTCCCACGACGCAGGTTGCAGCCTAAAGAATTTTCAGTAAGACCAGGGCCCCAATCTCGCATGCATAACAGACAAACTATTTGGCAAACTGTATAGCACAACCAGACGAGTGAGTGTTTGGAAGGGATGGTATAGACAGAACACCCACGTAGAATAGTGTAAACCTTGCGAATGAATGCATGTCGAATCTCGGCAGAACTCTCCGACACAGTGACCCCGTACTTTTGTAGCCAATTAGTTCCTCCGCATTGCACAACCGTTTTTAGTACCACAAACCTTGAAATCGTCTGGGAGGTCGCCGGCTTCAGGTTGATCAAAGTAGGCGCCCCCACTCGGTCGACTTGGACTCCCTAGTAAAGGGTCCCTAGATTCGTCCCTGTACTGCTGATAGCCATTGTTCTTGTTGGGAGCACTGGTGGCTTGGTACGATGGAGGAGGGACCGGATACTGGCTCATGGTGGATAGGGAGAAGGAGAGAGATGTCAATAATCGTCAAATGACAGTGGTGAGATATAAAGGCTTAGTCAGCTGCGGAGAGATTCATCTAGAATTAGCGCGACCGAGTCAGTGCTTCACTTCATGATCAGCTTCAGCCACAACCCTGCGGTCCGATTCAAATGGTGCGTTGCCACAAGAGACCTGAATCATTCCTTTCGAGTTGAATGAGTTGGATCGATTTTCCGCTCCATAAACCAACGCCTTGACAGAACGATCGTCACTCAATCGACGTACTGTACCATTTCGAGTAAAACAACAGTCACGGGTCACGGACCCTGTTGTTGAACCCAAATGTCACGCATTGTCACGCGTTCCAAGCCGGTCTGCCGAAAATAAATTTTCATTGGGCCGAAAAATTTTGGCCCAAGGACCCCTCCCACCTGCCAAATCGCCGAAAATTTTCGGCATGTCCCAGGTCTCGAGGGGATCTGCCGAATTCAAAATTTCGGTCGAACCGGTCACGCGTCCCACCCCATGCCGAATTACTCGAAATGGTACAGTAAGTGTCAGGACTCCTCCATTAAAAGAAGCTAAGAGGCTGTTGTATTCCGAACGAAGGATAAGTAACAGTGCGACTACGCGTTACGAAGACGAGGAATAACCGAGAACAGCGACTCGAGCGGAGGGATAAGCCCTACTAAGCTTTAGCCCCAGGCTCGTCCTCTACTTACAACCTTGCCACAACCTCGACGTGAAGTTGACTCCCAAAGTGACCGCTGTCACTGATCACTGAGATATAGCACATAGTGGTACTGTCAGGGTACAAGAGGAGACAGGGGTCAATGGGGCAAGAGAATGAACGCCACTCATGAGTATTGAGTAGAGAAAAGAACGGATATGTTTGGGGTTGGGCTGGATTTTAAACTCTACACGGCGATATGCTCTCACCATCCTGGATGAGATCGCGAGTTTCAATGCATCGCTTAGGTCCCGAAATTTTACCCGGATCAGCAGCATGTCGAAGCAAAGTGACCCCAATCGAACGAAAGCAGTGCAGGGAAGCCCGGCGTTCAAGTCGAATCAGATGGAACCTGACTTACTCCTGTTATAAGTTACAGCAACGAAGGGTTGTGAAAAAAGGCATTCTTGTTCCTCGGAAAACCAGGGTTCGGAGTACTTGGGTGACCGATATCGCTCCTTCGCGCCCTTAGCTAACGCTTAGAAGAGCAATGTTGGTCATCTTGGACGCGTATGATACGATCTGCACGATGAGTGTCGAATCACTCAGAGATGTTGGGGTTCCAGATTGCACGAGGGGGCTGACGGAGATACGTGGGGATCGCGGGTGTTTAGACCGTGATTAAGAGACCATCTTCAGTGAATCACTGCCAGAATGAGAGGGCCGCTGTGCAGCTAATGAGCGAATACGGGACCGGTGGCACCCTTAAGCCGTCGAAAAGCCGTCGAAGAGAAGTGGCGGAGACCACAGGAGCAAAGAGGTCAAAATTCTCAACATGTCCATGCTGGCGTTCTTGACTGTCTTCATCATGGTCGGCCGAATAACGAAGAATAAGTGGCCAATCAGTTACATAGATCCCCAAAGCGTGAGCAGAGACTTCGTCTTGAGTCTGAAATTCAGGATACTGTGGCAAAAAATGGTAACACAGTCTTGGATCCCCGAATCTCACCACATTATTCAAAGCCATAGTTCTTCAGCCTGAGTAAGCCGTCTTGATTGCGAAGATCCATGTGAGAGTTTTACAGAAGAAGATCACCGCTTGTTACCGTGAATGAGTAAACCAGGACGGGGTAACACAAAGGACCAGGGGAAAGAGTGAGTTGGGCGTGGTGGGCGAGGGCAGGATGAGGCCAGCCCGTTACGAATTCGGGACCGCTCCGGCCTGCGCCGCGCCGCGGAGTCTGCAGGCGGCCTTCCTAAGACTTTTTGCGTATGGGCAACGATCTAAATGTACACCACACCACCCGCGAAACAAAATGATATCAATAGCAAAACCGAATCCATTCAATCTATTGAAAAGACCCAGATACTGCAACAGCGAGGATCAAAACACAAGAAGCTGGGCCACGAAACGGGGCGAAAGGCGGTATCGGAATTTGGCCAATCAATATTACATCCGGGATCCCCATCATGAAACCATGATCTCTACAGTAAGGATGTACTCCCCTTCAGTTCAATATGCTCGATACTTACCCCACATGTGCCAGAAGTCGAGTAAAGAAGGCCGATTATCCGTAGAGTATGACAATATCCGCCGGTTTGTGGGAGGCCCCGATGTTGCCTGATGTTCCTCGAAGATCGTTTGTACTGTCCTAAGTATTGGCACCGTTACTCCTTGGGGCGCCCACCAGGTGGACGTGAGAGCGCCGACTGATCTATACCATGCCCGAACCCATATACGCGAATGGCCATGGAGAGCAACCTCATCAGATCTCCGCAGTTGGCGTCAAGCAGCTATTCAGTCGGTCTGATGCGGTGAGCAAAATTTGTCGGATGGAGGAGGCAAATACCCGAGCGAGCGCGAGCGCCAACGTTTTTGAACCTGGTCGAATTAATGCAAGTTACTGTGTACAAGTGGTATTAGAAACCATCATTACCCATAGTCAATGATCAGTGATGTGATGAAGTATGAAGCATGGGGAGTGAACATAGGGAATCATAGAGAACAGATGGTGGGTGGTATGTCTGCATCGATGCCGCGATACCAAGGAAACAATACATGGAGACGTTCTCACCGCCCATTTCGATGGTATATTAGATCTTCATCATCCTCCTCATCCTCGTATCCAACGTCGCGCAGCGTATTGTCCCATGGCGACTGGACTTTGAGCGGCGGGGGCGGAAGTTGCACGGGACGACGGTTGCTCCGAATGACAAAATCGTGAAGTATGGGGTCGACACTGGAGATAAACGGGATATTAGGAATGTGCAATACCAGCGCAGAAATACCAGTGCTCACCTATCCCAATGGTCGAAATTCACGAGGTGCGGAGCATGAGGAATGACACTGATTTCCCATGAAACACCGGCTTTGTCGAGCAACTTCCCAAAGTCCTTGACGTACTCCACGGAATGGACGATGTCGCCCTCGCCATGCACCAAGTGTACAGGGACACGAATCTTTGCAAACTCCGCGACGGTTCGAAGTTTTGAGTAGGCGAAGAACCGTACTGTTGTTTCGTTAAACTGATCAACGCCTTCTGAGCCAGGTCCCCATATCTCTCGACCTCGTGATAATATTGTGTCGAAGATGCTAAATCAGCGAAAGGGGTGTGAGGTTTGAGCGGGTGGGAAAGAGGATAGCGAACGCACGCTTCGACTAGGTTTGATGCCCGATCGCTGTATCCAAACTCCCTATCACTATTCCCAAACTGCTTTATACCGTTCAGCGAATCTCTTAACATCAAGTCGTCCCGATTCAACATTCCTTCCTTCCACAGATCGTGTATTTGATCGAATCCCTCCCGAAATGCTTCCTGCTATGTCGAAACGACTCTGTTAATAAACGGATTGTCAATAGGCAGGGTCCTTTACACACCTCGGGGAGACCGAGCGGGGAAAACTGGAATATCGAGAGGCATCGTTCTGGAAATGATATAGCGAGTTCGAATGCGATCATCGTGCCCATCGAAAGGGCCACTATATGACTGGGCGGTATCCGTGCAGCATCCTGAGTCGCAACATGAGGCGCGTGGACCAAGCAAGACGGAGATGACGCACCATAAACTTAGCAATATCCTCCGCAGCTTCTATCGTCGAGTATGGCGACTTTACTGGTGCACCAGTCGTGAGTCCATGGCTTCGAAGGTCGACAGCGACGAGATTGAACCGCCGTAGCCGGGGATCCTTGAATTGTGCTAGGATCAGGTTAGAACAAGGATCGGCGGAAGATTATCAGTACCTCACTCACAATGGAAGGAAATTGAGCTGATATAGCCGGGATGAATGAAGAGTACGGTGGGTAGGTCCGGATTGACGGCTTTTGCAAAGGTGTCTTCTGGAGTTGAGATGTAGTAGTTGAATGTGACCCGTCCACTACGAGTGTCGACAGAAACGGATGGCATGGTCAAAAAGGGGGGCGGGTCTCGACTATGAATACGCTGTCGTCTCATTTAAAGGGAGTCTTGATGGGGGAATATGAACCGGGAAGAACATCTGATCGCCTGCCAAAAATGGTCCTGTGTGGTCCTGCGTCATTCTGCATCTTGATGGAAAGAAGCCACGGTTCATTCGCGCGGATTTCAGAATTAGACACAGGGTTCAATGAGGAAGGGATAACGTCAAAGTTCTCCGTGCCAATGCCGGCGAGCCCGTGGAGACCAGGAGGTCCTGTTAAGTTGGAGCGTAAGCTCTATGCCAAAGGCACTCAAAGTCGATATATCACAGTACCACTCACCTCTGCGAATGGGAAAGAAACCGCGGTGGGAATACTCGAGGTTGACATATTGAATGCGGCAGAATATATCAGGACCAGAACGGAGTAGAACCATGCTCGTAAAGGCTGCGTTGCTGCTATTGGTATGATAATGTAATGATGTTCATTGTTAATTCCTGGTTTCGCAAGATGAGAACCAATCGTCTTTTGGTCCAGAAGCGAGAGCACTAACCATTCCCGAGGCTAAATTCATTCCACACACAGGCGTCGAATCTCACGGCTGATAAGAAAAGAAACCAACGAGGTGTAGCTGGTACTGTATCATGAGCACTTGAGCATCCACTGCCCTCGTTAGGCGATATTAGCGAAGGAAATTGTAGTCGAGTTTTACGTGGAGACGAACCCAGAGAAGCCGCGGGTTTTTGACTGTCAGGTGAAGAGAAAAGCTTGGACAAAGTGGCTATTCCTGGCCTTCGAATGATATATAAGAAGACCTCCAGAACTGAAAAAGGTTCAGTATGTTGACTCCCGATGCCATGGGTAGGGACTCACCACCATGTCCTATTTCATCCGCTCGCCCTCGTAGAAATCCACAACGTTCAACCATCCTAGAACCTTGTATTTCGCCGTGTGAGCGGGTCTTCCAGCAAATTCACTGCCCGTTACACCCCCTGTCCGAGACTCTGACTAACTTGAGGTGTGGGTTGGAGTTTGAATGGATATCTCAATTCTACGGATTGGCAAGCGCTAGGATCCGACCGCTAGCGGTTAAAACCGAGACGCGCAATGATAGAATGTGGGGAGCTTGGGCACTGAGTACTGAATGGCCAGTTTGCTTTGACTCTTGAGGAGGTTGTCACAGTGGTCGGCAGTCCCAGTCATGGTCAAAGCTGACCCGTTACATAATCGGCTTTGCCTTGTTCACCATCCAGCACGATCCCCAGCCGAGTAGTACGAGCTCAGCAGGACGCAAGCAGGACGTGTCCGATGGATGGCAGATGAATCTGCCGCTATGCATGCGGCGATTGCTGGGATCAAGATGATTCTATGGAGGCAAGGACTTTCCCGGCGCTCTTCAATTACAATGCCAGAATTGAAACTTTTGTCAACAGCAGGTGGTCATGGCCAAATGTACACTCCCGGGTAAGCCGGTATTGGCACAGCTGATGTGGAACGGACTCAGATTTGTCACAACGCTCACTCTTAGCTTCCTACTTATCGGCAGAAAACTAGAATAATGTCCTTCGTCGACGTTCAAACACCATCCGGCATGCTCAAGTTCGGCTATACCATATCAACACCCAGCTGTTCAAATGCAGAAACCATTACCCCCGGCCTACCCACAATAATGTTCTTTAATCCTGTCTATTGCATACAGGCCACGTTCCACTGTGTGTTCACTCGTTTGCTCCCCACCGTCGTGTAATCTTACACATCCTTCTAGCTCAATTCTCTGATCCAAGGCTTCGGAGATTCAATCTCGTATCGGTTGGCCTGAGGGGACACATCGATTCAGAAATGACTGACCCCAGAGTTCCACCAACCTACAACGCGAAGGACGCTGCAGATGATGCCGCCCGTTTGATGGTAACCCATTTTGATATGCTTCCGAAGTTACGATAACCCCGAATGATAACTATACAGAACGCTCTGGACTTGCCTCCGTGCCATATGTATGGTATGGCGTCGGGCACAGCTATCGCCTTAGAATTTGCCATCTCGTATCCTGAAAAGGTCCTTTCTCTTTTCCTGGTCTCTCAGCTTTGCCTCGAAGAGGTAAGTGTTTACATGCAACTTTCCGGTGTGATCAAACTGCTCATATGAGATCTCAGATTCCCGAGGTTACAGAAGGACAAATGGAAGTGTATGAACGCTGGGAAGCTGCCTTCTCCGACTCGTCGGCTGTTGACATGACTGCAGCCCGAGAAGCTGTATTCGGTGCAATCCAGTACGCTTATTCGAATCAACCCTCGAGCCTCGCAAAGGTGTACGTATCCTACTTTCTTCCCATTGTGTGCGGTCTGAATCCCAAGGCTGCATAGCTTGGCGGAGATCACTGTAGACGTCGCGTTCAAATCTTGGAATCGCGACAATCTCGACGTTTGTAAGACCATGGTGGTGGATTTTGTGAGAAGACGAAAACCGCATAGCAAATCAGAGCTCTCTAGAATCAATTGTCCCGTCACGGTGGTGTATGGGACGAACGATATCGCTTACCCTGCCGAGTACACTGAACGATTCGTCAAAAACCTGGAAGACGCCGCCCTCGATGTGACCTTGGTCAGAGTAACCGGGGCGCCTCACTTCGTCTGCGTCGATTACGGGCATATGTGAGTCTTTAGAGATCGGCGTGTCTTCGTTCGTGTCGCTCTAACCGGCCTCATCAGCATCAACCCAATAATGCACGATTTAGTCGTCAAACTGCATTCCAAGAATGAATCCAGTAGCGTACCGCTACCGCCAATAGTAGATGGAGTCAAATCGCCGTGGGATACGATCATCAGGGAGGCTGGCTGGGGGGACAAGGAAGAGGACTTCGGCGATGGTTTAATTATCGAACACAAGGGGGTTTGAATTTCGTGTTCGACCGTATATTCCTAGAGCCTGCCTAGACGTAGAAGTAGACCTGCGGTGGTTTAGATATCGAATTTGTACCACTTGGAAGAAAACCGTGTACCTCAGCTAGCGATCTCAATAGATCAGCCGCAATACAAAAGAACTATTGAATATGCATGGGTATAATAATATTAGACTAGCGGTCCACCCGTGCCGGTACCGGCACGGGCTGAGAACGTTTGAGTATACACGAGTCGAATGTTGAACCGCCACGACCACTCTTGTCAATGTAGGTTGTAAAGTCTATGTCTGTGCACAGTGTGGATGGCTCCAAGCCCGCGCTTGTGAGATTTGAGTATGCTCGCCGCCCCGCCTCCGCTGGTTTCCTTGCATGAGCATCGCCCCCTTTTGTAATCTAGTACCCAGATGAACTCGATCTACCGCCATTGCGCACTCTCAACACCACTCATGGCCTTGGTCATTCCCCACGTCGTAAAAATCTCGTTGAGACAGTAATCACACTGTGGACTCAATGATACACAGTGTTCATTCCGTAGATAGCCCTGGCACTCTTAGCGACCTAACGCAGGGAGTCACTGTAGAGGTATCCCGCATGCGGGAACAATGACAGGGGCGTTGAAGAAAGTCCCGAGCAAGGTAAACCTCGGGGGTCTCCATCTTCAAGAGGAACCTGAGAATGATAGATCAGTAACACTTTCGGACTTAATGATGGTTGCATACACCTCTGCATAATCTCGGGGGAATTCCCTGACATACAAATCAATGTCACCTTTGTGCCTTCGGTTGAGCTGATGCGACGATTAGTAATGCCTTGAGCAACTCACGTACACTGCAAAGGGTACCACCTTATAAAGGGTCACCGTGGCCGGTTGGCAACACCTGGAGGAACATCAGTGCGAAACAGAAGAGGCAAAATATAGACACACACCGTTATAACCCAGCCTTCTGTAGGTGTCGTCCTCATCAGTGACGTCGAAGTACAAGTATTCAGGAATTGTCGTTCCAAATCCATGGCTGGAACTTTTTATTTCATTAATCATCTGGACCCACTAAAGTATAACAGAGTCTGGCCCTATAGTCAAGTACTTCAATGATTGGGAGAAGATAGAGAATGACCAAAGTAATCAACCTGCAATATTGAGGTACAGCGAGGTCTGGTCCATCCCCGCGCTTTGGTCCATATACCATACAACAGGCCCTGGGCCTGAGCACCTTGGATTGGTTTGCTGATTCCACCTCCTTGTAATAGTACAGCAGCAGATCTAAGTCAAAACAGCAACGGAACAAGGCGAATGAAACATTCTGGGGGCTTAGCCCAAACACTATCTATACCGAGATATACGTACCTTTCCTTTCTGATACACTACAAGCTCAAGAACGTGTCTTGAAACCGGCAGGTCTTGCGTTACGTCGGCATCGTGCTCCACCCGTCTTTGTCTCATTCATGTTGTGGCTTCCCCCGCACATCCGCCGTTCCCAAGCCCTGATATATGATATGGCATCACGCTCGCCCCCATTCTCCATCCACCCTAATTTCATCCCTTTCCTGCCACCCCCACACATTATTCTCGCCCTGTCCACCACCGCGATCGCTTTCAAATACAACTCCCGGCTTGATATCAGACATGACTGCCACCAGGTTGTCCCTCCGGATGTAGACTCGAATCACTCACTTCGCGACCCCTCATGGCTCGGGCTGAGCAAAGCAGGCACAAGTGCAGCGAAGTGAATGCCTCGAGTCTACTCCGGTGAGTATAATCAAGGTAAAAGGTGGACCTTCCAAAGTCTCGGCCCTCGGGGTCAAAAAAGATACACACTTTTCAAGTCCCGACTCCCCACATAGTATTCTTGTGTTCAGACAAATTATACCTTAGAATTCGAGAGAGGTGTCAGAGTGGTTGCAATATGAAGAAAAATGATGAGAATACACAACGGTGTTCAGATACGGCCAACGTTTTCCGACCTTACGCTGCGTATATTCAAGGGATGCCACAAGCGAGTCCGCCTTCACCAACAGGCCGATCGCTACCTAGTACCAGCCGATCGGTGACAACCCAGAGGCACCAAATATCCCAGCTTGTTTTCAACCTCTGCCAAAAATCCCAAGACATGACGACCGTATGTACGTCCGGACCTGACTTCACAAACTTTGAAAATCCTTCGAAAATCATTGAATTCGGATAGCAAGGGTAGCTGTAGGTTTTATACTTACCACATTTGATCATGTACTCTCTTTTTTCGTGAATAATGCAGTAGCGATGGCCACTGCCAGTTCTGTGAATGCTGTCTGCAGCGTGCGCAGAGCTCAGTTATTTCAGGTGGCCCCTGGAGTCCTGAGGCCCTGAGATGGCTTTGTGAGATCAGGACAGAGTGATTATGATTGGTTTTGAACAAGAAAGAGGGAATGTTTGGCAAGAGGTTGATTTGGACTGCAGGGGATTGCCGGATAACAATGGTACCCAAGCGTGCATGCAACCAACCAAGGCCAAACAAAGCACATAGGGCCATTGAGTAGAGATCTCATCTACAATAGACAGTAATCGGGCGTAGAAATGTAGTGTATTCATGTGGAGGAATGGGGAAGATGGTGGTTCTGTTCAATTGAACATGGGCAAGAGACGCGCGGTGCCCATGGGCAGATTAGGGTTAGGGCTTACTAGGGTTTATTAGGGTTCTTGCATTTTTGTATAATAGATTGATAGCCTTCTAGTTGTCTGAGTTCCTTGACCTGACCAACGTAATCGCGGTCGACACAGAAGTATCCCCAGAAAGCGCACAGGCGCCCGTCCTTTCGCCTGTTCCTCACCACCACCATCAATGCATCATCAATGAACCTTTACGACCTCTATCATCAATTGCTCGCTTTTATGTTTGAATACTCAAGATTCTATTCATCAACGATAACTCGACAGTACTAATGATGAACAAACAAGAAATCAAGCCGACGAAGAGTATGGCGAGAATAGTTGATGGTGTCGGGCAGCATTCATCATAGAAGGAAAAGATTTGTCGGTGAGTTTATGGTTCGATGATCTTGACTCTATACGACGAGGTAGACTGACTGAATCTGTCAAATGAACCTAGAAGTGCAATGCACGGTCTCCGTCAAGCTCAACTGTTGCATCATTTCAGCCAGCGAGCATGTCTGGCACAATCCTCGCCAAATACCAGCTTCGACCAATGGATAAGCTCACGTCTCCTCGAGCTAACACGCATTCCGAGTTCTTGTCGTATACCCGTCCGCAGAGCGATTCTCAAGTACCAAAATAAGAGCACACGGATTGAAGGTACGTGAAAACTAACAAACTAGTCCCTCTTTATTGATGTTATCAGATGCTATTACAGGTCTGAACTCGCGAACTATCTCCTCGTTCCACCTCGCCCATCGAATCAAACGGATATTATTCATGGTTCCTCTGCCTTATAATGCCCAATCTCGTGCAAGTAGTCGTTCAACGTCGCGTTCCACGTACGCGGCTCACGTTGCTGTGACTGCGACAACGGTGTGGGTACGGGTTTCGCTGAGACGGGCTTCTGGTAGTACCTGAATGGTTGGAGAAAATCAACTCCAGGTCATGCATACAGCGATACGATTTCTCACCAAACCGTATTCCAATTATTGTCAGTGATTTCTTTGTTCTCATAAGTTCCCTGTAATCGGAGTTGAGCTGACAGTCGACGTTGATTCAGAGCCGAATGCACGTACTTGAGTGGTCACAAGTAGTACCCTTCCCTTCCCGTGTGGACCGTTGTCACTTCCGTGAGAGAGGTAGAAATCGATTGGAGAACCGTCGTTGATGACAACGAAGCTATGGCGGAAGGTGAGTAAGTATCTTGTGCTTTGCCTTGTCAGGTATATCTCACCGAATGTCCTGCCGCTTATAGTCGTGACTGTGCTCCTTGCCCCACTGGACCTTTGTCTCTCTGAGGATGGTGTGTTCCGGAAGATCGGCGTCTGGATCTTTAGAAATGACCGCACTTGGCGTTAGTAACCCGAACTCGGCCCTTCGTGCAGCAGGATCAGTCAAAGAGCTCTTCAGTAGCGGCCTGTGATGCTCACCAGTCAGACTCTATGGAAAGAGTAATCTATACATCATCGATGGACCTTGTCAACTTTGAAGGGATCACTCCAATTTCGTAGACGTACCGGCGTTACGTGTACCTCTTTGTGGTACTTCAAATGGTTGAAGGCCTTCTGAATGTCGCTCGCAGCTGCTTTTAGCTCTGAAGATAACGATGCGCTGAGCAGCGTCCAAATCTCCATAGTGGCGAAACTGGTCGCGTTGGGATACGTCTTCACAGTATCACCCCAGGCCTTGTATGCATCCATTTTGTCTGGGTTTTGGACGAAGTGTATCCCGGCGCCAATCTCACCACCTTGGATTGCGACATCAGCCGATTTCATTGACAAGAATTCCTTGTACTGCTCCTCGCTTGTCACAGACCCATCGAATTCCCCAGAGGTAAATACCCCTTTGTACGAGGCAGAAACACTCGCAGAGAATTTCTTGTTCACGGAACTGACGGAGTTGGACGCCCAGACGTTCTAAGCAGGGGTGAGTGATCTACTGAACCCGAAAATGTAGATGGTCGCTTACCATTTGGCATCTAGCACCGTATGCGCACTGGGTAATAACATGCGTGCCGAAAATCTTGAAGAAGGTACGGTATTTCTCCTCGTGATCTTTGTTCTCTCCGTTAAACGGCTTGGGCAGGTCCTCAACGCTGAGCTTGAGTGCCTTCACGTTGAGGTCGTCCATATAATTTTTCAAGCTAGCGGCGTACATGTCGGAGTTGAAGGCATAGAACGCGTGTTGATTCTCCTGGCGTAGCGCCTTCTCAGTCGCGTACGAAGCAGACGCCCCGCCGGTCACACATGCGTATTTGATGTTCAGAGATGCGTCGGCCTGAAAAGCGCTGAATGCTTCTGACCCGCTCTTGTACGTGAGCATGGCTCCGTTGTGGTTGGCGATGTCCAGCATGATATCGACCTTCTTTGGTACATCATACGTCGTGCCCGCTGCGCCTCTCTCAGTGAGTCTCTGTGCTTTATCGGTAAACACTTTTTACTAACCGATCACGACCGGGTGTGTTTTGTCCAGATCGTAGTCGATGACCTTGTAGAGTTTGAGGATTGCTTGGTCAACCTACAGGCGGTTTCTCGTCAGATCACAGTCATGAATCTCTTGGTGGCGAATACTTACCGCCTTCATACTCAAAGGAGTAATGGCCAAGAGGTCGAGGCCGTAACCCAGTCTGTTGATAGCAGGGAGCTCGGGCATTGTGAGGTGAACTAGAGGACTAGGGCTGCTGAGTGTGTACTGGGTGTGGATACGGACTTCTGGTAAGTTTTGAGCTTTTTAAAGAGGTTTCTCTCCACTACTAGTCGTCTCTCTGACTACTTCCTCCCAGGGTTTCACGCATGATTCGATCGGTCATTATTGTTCACCGAACCTTCGTGTTTGCTGTCATATAGTCGAGGTTTTTACGCTGAGGTGCGCACATCGCAAGCAATCCGTTCCTCAGTATCGCTCAGCTCCTGTCAGACGTCGACTTACCTTGTTCTCTCTATTCAGTAGGGGCAGGCCCCCAACCTTGTCAAGTTCGCGTCTCAAATCGAAGAAGCATTTAACTGGTTCGTCGACAAGCCGAAGATATACAAAACCCAAGTCTCGCTCGTCATCGAATCCGACTGGTATAACTTGACCCTTACTATCCGATCTTGTTCTTATCTGACCTTCGTTCCCATAGGGCTGAATTTGGCTTGCTTACCCCGAGCGCTGTTATTGTGAAGGGTGGAACCAACCCGGATGACAACACAGTATGGGACCAGACGAAGTTTCGCTGGGGTAGGGAGCGCAGTCACGTATTTGAGAAGAAAACGGTTCTGTACGTCTTGATTCACGCTTTTGACGATCTGTACTCACCTAGGTCAACTTCCAGATTCGAAGTCGTTAACGATGGCTATCCTGTCGATTTCTACATTTCTCACGGCACAGACGGCGGCCAGCCAAAGCAGGGCAAGGCTTTCGTCAGTATGGCCGGGGTAGGTTATTTTGCCTCCCTCGCACGATATCTGTGTTTTCTCATGGAACATCCAAAACACAGGTGACCTACGAGAACACGGGGATGACAGATAACACATATAACACGAAGTGGTTCTACCAAGCTCGGGTAAGTGCAACTGCTGCCAAGTTCCAGGCAGATCCAGTCCTTGGGGCGGGAATAAGCGCTTGGGACAGTGTTCTGGAGCAATACCTTCATCATATTGAGGCAAAGGAACATGGGGCGAGCGAAATTTGAGAACGCACGTTCGCAGGGTAGCGTTGGGGCAAAACAATTTATCTTATATTGCAGTAGACCACAAATTTAATGCCTAACAATACGAAGATTCTGCATACGAAGATCCGGCATTGTGTATCACGAGAATGAAAAATATGATGACCACCGCAGGACTCGAACCTGCAACCTTTTGGTGTCGTCTGGTAATCGAAGCCAAACGCGCTACCATTGCGCCAGGAAGCCTTGATGCTTCTTTTTCAGATATCATTGAGACATACCCCCGTGTGTAGTAGGTACTACCACTTGGCCAATCGCAATCTGAGTCTTAATCGGAACCATGACGACGCTTGAATCCAAGCCCAAGAATTCTGCTCATGATGAGAACCCAACTCGACTACTCTTTGTGACATACATCATCATCACTGATCCAGATGCGGCCACCAGCGATTCAGCCTCAGGAAACCAGGCCATCAAAATGGAACCCATCATGATCCAACACCACTCGAGATGTGTACATGTGGGAGACCTTCGTAACCGACACGGCTCAAAACAAGCTGGTACTGAAACAGGAGCACCTCGATCTAGGTGACTACTACCTGCTATGGCTTCGATCCTCTACACTCCTAGTTCATCGCAAAAGATGCAGGTACGTATACTGCAAATCCTTGGGCTTCAACTGCCCTGTCACCACGGACCGTAGGTCTCCAGTACACGACATCAGATGGAATAGTATTTTCACTACGGACAATCAGGTCAACTGCAAATGTTCGTCGCAACCCCCTTCCGTAGTAACCCGAAAAATCTTGCTGGAGCTGTGCTCCTCGACGTTGTGCATGGAAGATTTCCCGACACGACCGGTATTCTCTTGGCTCGAGGAACCCTTACCTTTCACCTTACGGTGTAGAGCAAACGAATGTTCGTGCCATCTCGAGAACAATTACGCATTTCATTCGGGACTAGCAATGGGTGTCCGGTGATTCTTCGAGCTTGAACAATGGGCTCGTATGCTCGTCCGACAGATCAGGCAATAGCCAACGATCAAAGCCTCAAGAATTAAGATGAGATCGTTGGCAACCAGCTGACGCCTACGATGATACAGCTTTCTTCCATGGAGATGGGTGAAAAGGGTATCCTGGTACACATCGTTCTTCTCTCCTCCGTCACCTCCACTGCCAGATCTCTGACACCCACCGTCTGGTCCACAATGTTACAACCGAGAAGTGTCTTGAAATTCTCTTCTTTACCCATGTCAGTGCCGTGGTCCCATTCTACATTCACGTTTATTACTGACATCATTTCCGGTGCGCAGTGAAAGTGCCGGTTGCAACTCCGTAACTCTGAAGTGGAATGGTGGTGAACGTGAGGCCGAAGTTTTGAATCAGCTATCCGCATACTTCTGAACCTGCCGTTCCAGCTGGATATTTCGTTGGGGTCACTTTGAAGGCAAGCATTCAAATTATTCCTGTCGTTATGGGCGGAGAAATTGATTTACTCTTGTACGACAGAACAGGTGAGCAGGCCCTGCTGTGAACACCTTCGAAGAAGTTGGCCCATTCTTAGCCCCCACACTCGCAGCGACAGCAAAACACAACTCTTGAAAAAGAGACAAAGGCAGACTGGGAATCGGCGCATTGGTTTAGAAAAATTCCCCCTAGCATCAAGTTCGTTCATCCGCAACGCTGCTATGGTCTCCCCCAACATCGCTCATGTCGTCCCTTACAACCAGAACAAGCCTCTCTTACCGTCGTCGATGCGAACAAAGACCAAATTGCCCTGTCCGGTAAATTCGATTCCCGTGAGTGGACCATTTGGGCTGTAAACTTCAAAGTCGAGTGCATACCTATTGATTGCATGCTTAGGATGCAATTTTATTGAAGACCCCGAGAGCTCGTCTACAATTTCACCTAGCACAAGAACGTCGGCCTCGAGAACTTCGACAAGGTCCATGCTCCCTATTGACACAAGGCCTCTGAATTGACCACTTCAACAGAACCTCAGCTCAAACATCAACAGGTACGACGAGCCCCAGCACGAGCCCCAGTAATAGCACAACTTCAACAGTCCAGTGAGTGAATATACGACCATTCATCGGTCTCCGTGCCTCACCAAGATGTCGGCCAGACCAAACATCTCTCAGTTTAGCTCGGATACTCAGTTAGTGAATAGTACCTTTTTGTACTCAACAATCATGGTCTTATAGAATCCGACCTCAGGTTTCCCGATCCGACAACGGCAGCGACGTTCATGCCCTCTCAGGAGGGACAAAAACGGAAAGCAAGCGCTGGGATGATCGTGGGTATAGTATTTGGGGTTATCGCTGCAATGATTGTACTCGCTGTACTCGGTGTCACTTTCATACGATGGAGAAGGCGGGCAGGGAAGCAGAGAAAGCAGCTACAAGTAGCTCCATTCTATGGGGGCTGGAGTACCAGGGCGAACGTAATTGGTGAGTTTCGTCTCGAAAGACTCGTTTGCTCCCTCAAAGGAGCGTCAATACTCAAAGTGATACGGCCCTGTTAGGGATACCTGACCCCGAAAATCAGACCGTAAGTGACCGTCCTACACGAAGTGTAGAGAAGAGACTACCGGAGCTTCCGGCGCTTGAGCCAGTCCGCCATCAACCTATCAGAAGCACATCCGTCGCCGTCAATGCTGGAATTCCTGACCCGCCATCTGTACTGCCGCCGCTTCCCCCGCCGCGCCGGGAGACCGTTTCTTCAGAAAGAGAGGAGGCGCTACAAAAAAAAGTCGATACCCTTCTGAGGGAAAACGCACGTCTGATGCGGGAGCAATGTCCTCCATCCTATCATATTGAAAGCTCGGAGAGGATTACTCCACCGAGGCATAGGCAATGAAAATTGCGTCTGGCAGTGGTTAATCCCGGTTCGGTGCAAAGGACTTTAGCATGGACTGATATTGTAGCTGTGTAACTTACACGCAACCTTGAATAATGTTTATTACAGTATGTCGTCCGATTCCAGTGTCATTCCATACATAAGTGATATTCTAGCATTGAGGAACGAAATCGTAAAATGAGGTCTATGGACGTGATTTGACGTAGCTCCTATATGACAACACTTTTTTTATCCACTGCGTCGACCCCCGCCACCACCTTGCGCATACAGACCAACTCCTCTACTCTATGCTAACTTTTCGTTTATTTCGCTTACCCGCAGCCAGTTTCGTTCTTCAACAGCCAGCCCTGGATGCCGTGCTTTTCTCACCATTCCACCTCCCGCTCGTCCTCCGGTCTCGCCTCTCATCTTCCCTCTAGCCTTTCATCTATTCTAGTCTTTTTACCACATAACTTCGCTCAACCATATTCCAATATCTCTACCAACCCCCATTTCGCTACTTCGGCACAGGCACTGCCATCGCTTAGAAACCAACTCCTATTTCCCTCCACGGACCACCCATGAGAAAACTTAGACGCGAACAATCACCGCCGTCTCCCGTCATCCCGTGCCCAGCCATCAACCACCCACTACCCATACATCGGCTCCCGATCCTTCTTGCAATTCTTCTGTGTCGTTCTCGAATTGTTCTCAGCCGCTCAAACCCTATCTTCATAACATAACTACCTTCGGAGTAATTTTACCGGCGCCAGCCAACTCCTAGCCACAAACCTCTCCTTACAAACACAAATTGCGACCCCTTGTAAATCCTCATATACATACCCCGCCGGATATGTCCTCTCCAAAGAACAACGGTGCTCTAGCACGATTGAGAGGTACGTTCCTCTAACCGCCGCGTTCACCGTACAATTTACAGTTACTAACCCCCCTCCGACTGGCTCTCATCGATATCTCTAACGATCAATCGTCAACCACTGACCTGTCACTTCAAGTCCCCACATGTACCTTTATTTCCATCGCATTCACAGATTCACACTACACGCTCCTTCTCAAACAACCATGATCCAAACTCTTCCATGAGTCCACAAACCTCTCAATCCAAGCTGATATATGATAGCGGTCAGTTCAAATCAAGCTCTTTGTGAGCACTGAACTCTGTTCAGTTCAAGTCGTCAAACGAGCTCGAGAGGCGGACTCATTGGGGACCCGGACGCAACCCGTGAAATTCGAAACCCCAAACAAACACCATACTAGGCACCTCTGAATCATATCCAACCACTGCCCAGCCGGGAGTTTTCCTCTTGGTCCTCGGGAATCCCGCGTTCGCGCCATGCGTCGCAAGACTCCTGATTGGCGGGGATGTGCACGTCCATACCTCGAACCTCCCACAGACTGCGTCTGTACTCCAGCCGGTTGAATCCTGGCACAAGATTCTTCGCCCGTAGCAGTAGCCTTAGTCACGATAAATTCTCTGTCCATTTCCAATGCTTACTAGTACAGGGTTTTGCATACTTATTTGGAGGTGATGCCTTTTAGGAGATCTGTGGGCAGAAACAACGCGAAACTCAGATTTCTGTCACTCCCAAGCTGTAATTCGTGTCCATAAACAACGCAATATGGCCCTGGTCAAGTTCTGGAGCAAGGGTTGGTCGAAGCGCGGTCCACTGCCGCACGCCCTGCAAAATGTGCTCAACATTCGCGTTGGGCGTCTAATTGTTGCTGTTTCTCGTCGCCCCGAAGTTCCGTCAGGGTTCCAATTGATTTTTCAACTGAGCTTTGAGCCAATCAAATTGAAACAGGGATATCTGGAAAGTGACCTCCGAAGAATTATGCAAAACCCTGTATGCGAGGAGTGGAATCTTGGCAAGTGACGTTATAGTTAAAACGTTAATGGTCAGACGAATTGATCGTGTCGCAGCGTGGCGCCCATTGATTCAAATTGATTGGCAAGTCAACGTTACTTTGTCAATGTTAGACGCTCGACAGGTTTCCCTCTTCCCTCCAGGTAGACGCTCCCATTTTTACTCCTTGACGATCCTCGCATTTTTTGTCTCGCTCTTCTGAGTTTTCTACACTCTTCCCGCCAGATTTTAGCTTCATCGACGCATCCGAGCAGCCGAATTTGCTGATCAATGTTACCAACCCGATACATCTTGTCTACTCGGAACGCGGATGATGGAGAAGGATATCTCAAACGAGAACACGGGTTTGACTGAAACAAGCGGATCGCTGTGAAGATGGGGACCGGCGGACGCGCCAAAAGATCAAATACGTGAGCGAGCATCTCAAGTTTGGTTTGGAATCGTGGTCTTCGGTGAGTTACGTAGCTTACATTGCACTTTCGTTTTTCGATTCTCGCGTGGTACCCTTGCCATCCACTATGAAGAACCGGTACTCCAAAAGGAGCAAGGTTGGCAAGGACTGCCGTTCCTTGAGCGCTGGGTTGGTTGACATGCGCGCGGAATGCTAGCGCCAGAGATAGATTACCCAGTTAATCAATGTGGCTCGGGAAAAACTAGATCCTCGATCTCAAACAAGAAAACGTCAGTCTAGGTGGCCAGAAACTATTCCTACGGTCTCTGCCATTTCTTCATCATTCAAGATGCAAACATGCAAACATCAAGTACATCATTTTCGACTACCCTGTTACTATAGACTGGAGGGCCTCACAGAATATCCGATGGAGCGTCTTCACCACGAATCATCGCGCATATTCAAATTGCAGCCGGTCCCCGGAGAACGAACGCCGTCGTAACTCCTTCCCGTAGCAGCCCAAAGATCCTGCGAGAGCTTTGCGAAGCGTGCATGGAAGCTGCTCAAGACTCACCCACCTTGCCACCAACTCAGGCCTTGAAGTCAACGAAATGATGCCCTAGTCTTGAGAACGATTTGATAGCTCGTTCCGCGCTGGGTGCACAGATCGGCGAGCCTGTGCTTTCCGACGGAACTGGAAAATCAACAGTCAACAATCAGTACCATCATTAGAAGGATCGGTGACGACGCTCTATTACCTACAATACAGCTTTCTTTTATGGGGACCTATGAAAAGGGCATTCGCTGCTCTTTTCTCTTCCTTCACCTCTGCTGCCTGATCTCTGGTTTCGATACTACAACGTCGGAGTATGAGTCTCTCCTTCAACTCTCTTCCAATGTCGGTGCTAGAACCTATTCTTCATTCACGCCCATCACTTACACCATTTCCGGCACACAGCGACAGTAAGGGCTGCAACTCGGTAACTTTGTTGTGGAATGGTGGCGAATGTGAGGCCCGAATCTTGGCTCGATCGCCCGTATACTTCTGAAGCCACCGCTCCAGCTCCATATCAGGTTACTGTCGGTGGTGGTGGTTCTTCGCAGGCGGTGGGTTGTGGTTCTCGTAATTGCTGGGGAGGCGTTAACATCGTAGACAAACTAATTTGCTCTTGTATGTCAGACCGGGTGAGCAGGTCTTATTGTGAACACTTCCCGAGTAGGTGGCTAACCCCCTTCCCTCGTTGCACTTGTAGGCCTGCAACGGCCGGCGCGCAGAGCCGAGGAGGTGTGCAGGACCGATTTCTCAATATAGTGCCACTATTTGGAAGTTTAGCGAGTTTGTTCATTCCAAAGTCTGCTCCTTCCCGAACATCGCTCATCTTGTCCATCGCCGTCAGCTCAAGCCACTCTAATTACCGTCACCGACGCAAATGACAACTCGATTCGCACATCCGGTACCTTCGATTCCCGCGAGTATCTCTTACGATTCTGGAACTTGGCGGCGAGTGAATGCTCACTGGTTGACTAGGCTGCAATTATATCTCTGACTCTGATGTTTCTTCGACAACACGTCTCGAAACCACAACGTCGTCGACTTCGAGGTCCACTTTCCCTGATTTGACACGAAGTGTTATATTAACCAATTCAACAGCGTCTTGACATCAACTCCGTCGACGACATCAACTCCATTGTCGACATCAACTCCATTGTCAACATCAACTTCATTGTCAACATCAACTCCATCGTCAACAACTGGGTCGAACATACCCGTGAGTTCGAGTAGCACAACTCTAACGCACCAGTGAGTGAATGTATGAATGCTCAACGACCTGCTCCTCACCAAGATACCAATCAGGTCGACTAATTCTCAAACGCCAAATGGCTCCAAATCCACAACTAATCAGTGAGTAAACAGTCTTGAGAGCGCGACCTCTCTACACTCAACAATCCCCGGCCTTACTTAACGCGACCTCAGGCTCCCCGAGCCAACAACGACAACGGTGCCATCTCAGAAGAAGCCCAAAACGAGCGCTGGCATGATCGTGGGTATAGTATTTGGGGTGATCACTGCGATCGTTATACTCGGTGTACTCGGTACAGTTCTTCTGCGACGGAGAAGGCGGGAAGTAAAGCGGGATCAGGAGCGAAGTGTAGCTCCTTTCTACGGGGGGAGGGGATTCAAGGCGAGCGAAAACGGTAAGCTCCGTTCGAAAAGGCATGTTTCTCCCTTCCAGTGTCGATACTAAAAGCACGATCTTGTTAGGGAATACCAAACTCTCTGCGAACCACATCGTAATCGATCATCATTCCTCACAAAGCCTCGAAAAAAGGACCCTTGATTCGCCATCGGTGCCGTCGCCGCTCTCCCCATCGCAGCGGAGAAGCGCCTCCAACAGAGAGGAAGCGTTGCAGAGAAGGGTCGATACACTTTTGAGGGAGAATGCACTATTGACACAGGAGCTGTCTCCCCCCTCGTATCACACTGGAAGTTCGTCGTGGGCTACCTCGTCGGTGACAACGATGAGTGCCAATGAACATCGAGACTAACGTGATCCGGAATTCCGGTTCGATGCATATGTATACTTCATGGTCGGATGATTTTGTAATATTTTATTACTCGGACCTTCGAAGTTCGCACAATTCTCTTCAATGATGCTTGTTATGTAAATCGTCTAGTTCCACCGATGCTGAGGCAAGCTTGAGTACCCGAGTATTGACAACGATGTATTGTAGTTGAGTAAATCGCGGGTCACGAGACCGTGTCAGACGCGCTCGGCACGTTTCCCTCCCAGAGGGAAAGGTATATGCTTAAGGGCACACAAGCGCGCCATTCCCGGAATCTCTGATCTGGATGAAGATGTATAGGTGTATCTAGGTAACTATGAAAGCATGAGTAACTCTCTAGCCCAGTACAAATTGGAATGTACAGTAACAATCAAGCAGCCACAATAATAATGCAATTCCGGGATTTTGTGCACGGACTGAACTTGCCGAACATCTCTGCAAGTTTGACTGCGAAAATACGCAGATATTTGACGGCCCTTTACTTGGTCAAGGCGGAGGTTGATTCCAAGTTAATTTCTCCAGAGGGAGAGCGCCTGCTGGCTTCTTGAATTTCGACTGTTGTTCCGATACCGCTCATGAGGGCACGTAGAGGTTGGGTCTCGAAGGCCCAGCAGCGTCGCGAACGCTGTGGTCCTGAGTCTGGACTGTACATGAATTCTGGTTGGATTCTGGTCCTCTGGAACCTCCTGAAATTTGAATTCAATGCGGTAAGGTCACATGCCATGCAGCTCACGTGCTTTCGACGATCGGGCGTCGAGACTCGACAGAGCCCTCCTCTCAAGCGTCTCTCGTTCTTCTATACACATCCTTCCCGCTAAAACAAGAACACAGGTACGACGGAGACACGTGAATCTGTAAAGATGGGGACCGGCGAACACACCAAAAAACAATACGTGAGCGAGCATCTCCCCTCAAGATAGTTTGGAATCAAGTCTTCGGTGAGTTGCACAACTCACATGGCAATTTCGTTGTTTAAATCTCGCGTGGCCTTGCCATCCACTATTCAGAAATGACGGTGCTTCAAGAGGAGCAAGGCTGGCGAGTGCTACCGTTCCTTGAAGGCTAGGCAGTTGGAACATATTCGCGCGGAAGGCTACTAGTGCCAGAGACAGATGACCTGGTTAATCGATGCGGCTCGAGAGAACTAAATCCTCGATAACAGGTTGCTCAAAAAAGTCGAAACCTCAATCTAGGTCACCAGAAACTATTCCTATGGTCTCTTCATCATTCAAAAGACGCAGATATGCATACGTTATTTTCGACTACCCTGTCACCATAGACTAGAGGCCCCGGCCTTCACAGAATATCTGATGGAGTGCCTTCACTACGAACCATCGTGCATATTGCAGCCGGAGTACAGACGTCGTCGCAACTTTTTCCCGCAGTAACCCAAAGATCCCGCTAGAGCTGTGCTGAGTGTTAGTGGAACCGTGAAGGGCGCTTGAGACTCACCCGATACAAGAGGCCCTTGCCGCCAATCAGGTCTCGAGGCAAACAAATGTCCGAGTTTACAGAATCACTTGACACTACGTTCACCGCTGGGTCGGTGAACTGGCGAGCCCGCACACCCTCCGACGGATCAAGCAAGAATCAACAGTCAATGATCAGTATCATCACTAAAAAGAATCGTTGACGACGCTTTATATTTACTTACGATACAGCTTTCTTCTCTAGAACCGGTAAAAAGGGCGTTCGCTTCTCTTTTCTCTTCCTTCACCTCTGCTACCGGATCTCTGGCACCTACCTTCTGGCCGTCAATGCTGCAACCGCGGGCCACAAGCCTCTCCTTCGACTCTCCTCCCATGTGGGTGCCATGAGCCCATTCTTTATTCACGCTTATACTATTTCTGGCGCACAGCGACAATAACGGTTGTAGCTCGGTAACTTTGTTGTGGAATGGTGGCGAATGTGAGGCCCAGATTTTAGCTCGATCTCCCGTATACTCTTAAACCTATTGCTCCAGCTCCGTATGAAATTGCGATTTCTTTGCAGGCAAGGGTTTTTATTCTCGTAATCGCTGGGGAGGAGTTGACATCGTGGACAAATTAATTTACTCTTATATGACAGAGCAGGTAAGCAGACTTTGCTGTGAACGCTTTCTGAGTAGCTGGCTAACTCTTTGCCTTGCTGCACCTACAGCAATAGAATATCTAATCTCCAGGAAAACACACAGAATCGATTTTTCGATCTATCTGAGCGCAGTTTGCCATCAAGTCTGTTCCTTCCAAAGTCTGTCCCTTCCCAAATATTGTTCATCTCATCCATCGCCGTCAGCTCAAGCCACTCTAACCGTCACCGACGCGAATGGCGACTCAATCCACACGTTCGGTGCCTTCGATTCCCGCGCGTATCTCTTACGATCCTAGAGCTTGGTGGGGCGTGAATGCTCACTGATTGACTAGGCTGCGATTATACCTCTGACTCTGATGTCCCTTCGACAACACGTCGCACAACCACAACGTCGTCGACCTCCAGGTCTTCAGCAAGGTCCACGTTCCCCATATGGCATGAGGTCTTTGATTGACCAATTCAATAGCGACTCGACCTCAGCCTCATCGTCAATAAGTAGGCCGGATACGCCTGTAAGCTCGAGTATCACAGATTCAACGGTCCAGTGAGCGAATGTATGACTGTTCGACTACCTGTTCCTTATCATGATATCAATCAGGTCAACTATTTTTCGGACGACAAATGACCCCCAATCCATGTCTAGCCGGTAAGTGAAGAGTGCGACCTTTTTACACTTAACAATCCCCAGGCTTACGGAATACGGTTTCCTGAGGTCTCCTAATTCAACGACAACAGCGGTGCCACTCGTGCCGTCTCAGGAGAGCCAGAAACGGAAAGCGAGCACTGGCATGATCGTGGGTATAGTATTTGGGGTGATCACCGCGGTCCTTATAGTCGGTGTACTTGGTGCCACTTTCCTGCGGCGGAGAAGGCGGGCAGTGAAGCAGGAACAGGAGCTAAGTGCGGCTCCATTCTATGGGGTTCGGGGATCCAAAGAGAGCGAAAATGGTAAGCTCTGTTTGAGAAGGCTAGCTGCTCACATCTAGTGTCGATACTAAAAGCACGGTCTTGTTAGGGACTACCGAATTCCCTACAAACCAAACCGCAATCGATCATCGTCCCTCGCAAAGCCTAGAAAAGACGAAACTCTCAGAGTCCCCGCTTGCACCAACTCGCTCCCAGCCTGTCAGAACTTCATCAGACGCGGCCAGTGCTGCGATTCCTGATCCGCCGCTTCCCCCATTGCGCCGGAAGAGCGTTTCTCAAAGAGAGGAAGCGCTGCAGAGAAGGGTTGATATGCTTTTGAGGGAGAATGCACTTCTAACGCAGGAGCTGTATCCCCCCTCGTATCACGCTGGAAGTTTGTAGAGGGTTGCCTCATCGGGGGCATAAGCGATGAGCATTAAGATTGACGCGATCCGGGATCCCAATCAATGCACGATGGTCTGACAACTTCGTGCTATCCCACTCAGACTTTCGTACAAATCTCTTGAATGATGCTTGTTATGTTGTAGTATATCATCCAGTTCCACAGATACCAAGGCAAGCTTGAGTACTTGAGTCTCGATAATGTGTAACTTATTGAGTAAATCGCGGGTCACGGGACCGTGTCTCCATGCACAAGTCGCTGATGGTCAGTCAGGCGCTCAACTTCACCTTTCCCTCCATCTTCCTTCCTGGCAGACGCTCCCACCATTCACGCTCCTTGATCATCTTTGCATTATCTCTCGCACATCTCTTTATATACCCTACTTGCTCAATCTCAATTCTATTCCTTACAATAGGAACCGAACTTGCTGAATGCCACCAAACAGATACATCTTGTCCACACGGAATGCTCCCGGCCAGGGACGTTACAGGCGAGGACACAGAGAGAAAGGAAACATGTGGATAACCATCAAAATGGGCTCCTACGGACACAACAGAGGACAAACCGTGAACGAACATCTCACTCTCCATGAATTTTGGGATCAAGTCGTCGGTGAGTCGTACAGCGTCGACTTGACTTGTCCGCACTGGCAATTCTCGTTTTGATTTCTTTCCTCTTATTGCGCCCTATCACTATCAGGAAGAGTGATGCTCACGGAGGAAGGGTTTCCTCTCCACGAAGGCTGGCTGATAGGCCTGTTCTCGAAAAGAAGACAAATCCCGCGGACAGACGACCTGGTCACCACTCTTTTCGACGGTGGCGAGAGGGTCACTATGAAGGTGTTTGACGACAAAGGACAGCAACGCGTTTACGATTCGAAACGCGGTAGCTGGGTCGACCACGAGCCCAGGAAGCTGAATTTACCTAAATGTCGCGAAGCTTTTGCCGAGTCGACCCCAAGCTCTGGCATTCGTCCCCACGACACTGATTTGAGCGATACTGAATACTGGCCCGGTCTTGAGCCAATGGATCCTTGCGAGATATGTATCAACGTCCAGATGGGTACTTACGGGCGTAGCCAAGGGCATCTAGTGAGAGATAACATTTTTCTCCGAGAACTATGGGATCAAATCACGCGTGAGTATTCTGTCTGCGTGAATTTTCTTACAGCCATCCTCATCGCGACCACCTCAGGTACTTTCAACGCAAACGATCCCGGCTTTCCCCTCCCACTGGACTGGACACTCAATCTGTACCTCGACTTCGACCCGGTTCCACGGACAGACGACCTCATCGCCACTGTTTTTAATGGAGGAGAGACCGTTAGTGCCATTGTATATGATCAAAAAGGGGAGCAACGCGTGTACGAACCTCTTAATGGAGGTTGGGTATACCCGGAAGCTGGGAGAACGTGTCCAATGCACGCTGAGTGGTCCCACTAGAGCGGAGACAGAAGACCTAGAGTTTTCGGCGTGTTTGACTCGTCTCGCGATCATCCGAGAGGCCTCCAACGCTTGTTATTTTTCTACATTTCTTGAAGTCAGCTTCGCGCAGTATGTATATGAGATCTCACTCGTTCCATCTGTTTGTCATACGATTGTCAATAATAATTCAGAACACTACCTAATCAGTCGCCGTCGGTGGCAGTAGGATTATAAAAGCCGTTGTGAGTCGAGCTTAGCAAGTGGCAGTGTCGGTACATAAGTGGCAAGCTGATGTCAGGTGAGCGCGTCGCCTTTTCCTCTCTCTTCCAGATTCCTCGTCCTGGGTGATTCCCATCCTTTTCACTCCTTCCTTGCTCTCGCGTGCCCAATCTCTGCTTCAACTGCGTTCTCTCTTTCTATCTCTCTATTTAAATATCCATTGCGTGATCTTAATCTTTTGGACTCATCCAAGGAGGAACCGAATTTGCTGAACGTCAATGGAAACCCGATACATCTTGTCCACACGGAACGCGGAAGGCGAAGGATGGCACAAGCGCGGACACAGATACGACGGTGACATGTGGATCGTTGTTAAGATGGGCACCGGAGGCCATACCAGAGGACAATACGTGAACGAGCATCTCACTCTCAGAGAAGTCTGGCGTCAAATCCTCGGTGAGTCGCGCAGTGTCGACTTGCCAGATTTTTTGCGTCTCTCATATCGTATTCCCCTTTTTATTTGACTTTTCTCGCGTCTTTCCATGAATCGATATTCAGAAAGCGTGATTGAGGAGGAGGAAGGGTTTCAACAGCTTCCCTTCCCTGAGGGCTGGGTGGTCGGCCTGTTTTCGCGCGGAAGGCTAGTGCCAGAGACAGATGACCTGGTTACAACTCTTTTTGATGGCGGCAACACGATCACCGTTAAGGTCCTCGACGAGGACAACGATCAGCTTGTCTACGATCCTGATGGAGGCGAATGGGTCTATCACGAGCCGCAGAGGCAACCGGAGAGGAGGCAATCTGCTACGGCGTTCAGCTTGACTCGAAACTTTGGAGGTCATGCTACTTTCGGTGGCTGGCATGGCCATGATTGGAGGAATAACCACGGCGACATGTGGATCAACGTTCGAATGGACACTGATCCACACAGTGAAGGCCAGCTGGTCGGAGAGGATCTTACCCTCCGTGAGCTATGGGGTCAGGTTACGCGTGAGTAACCTATTTTCAACACTCAGCAGTCATGCTAATCTTCATGGTCCCAGGTACCCTCAACATGAACGACGGCTTTCCGCTTCCACGAGGCTGGAAACTCGCTTTATACCTGGACTCCGACCTGGTTCCGCGAACAAACAGACTCATCACCTCTGTATTCAATGGTGGAGAGACTATTGATGTTGTCGTCTATGATCAAGACAATCAACAATGTGTGTATGAGCCCGGCGAAGGCTGGGTATATGCCGAGTAGATCTAAAGCAGAGTTAGAGTACCTTCTGGGGTAGGTTCGACATGTAACAGATACCAAAGCTTCCGATCCCCGTCAATATCTCTCCAGCTACAGGTTGCTTTCTCTACATTTCTTGATGTCAGCGTTGTGTAGTGTACAGATGTCATTTCTCACTCTAACTGGGCTCCGTTATACATTAGCAGAATGATAATACCGTCACACACTTCGTTCGGATTCCAAACATTGACTAGTGATCTAAGTCCCCTGGGCGCCGATCAGTATCGTGGTACCCTTGATTGCGAGTGCCGAGCTCAAGCCTTCCGATCAAGTAACTTAGCAGGTAATGAATATGTCAGAGGCGTAGATCGCTTTCGTTCCGTGTGTCTACAGAATGGGTATGCTAGGAGAGGCATCGAAGAAACGAGTGCGAGTATTGGTACACATACAAGTACAGCGCAAGGCGAGGCGCATACATCTAGTTGGAGGTCCTACACAAACAATCCAGAAAGAAGAGTTACGTTCGAGAATCAATGACGGGTAGGCAGTTTGATCTTCTTCATCTTTCTCCCCCCTACGACCTTCGTGGCGTCTCTGGGCATGCGAACATCAATCCATTTCCTAACAAGCGGTAGCTTGGGTTCCTCCACCTTCGGTTCCGTTACGACCGCGGCATCCGAGTCCTTCGAGATGGCACGAGTGCCGAACCATAACCTTTCCAAAGTCGACGCCCAACGACGAGTAAAGGACCTAGGAGCTGGTACATTCACGGGCAGAACCTTGTCTTCGAACCCTGGAGTGGACCTCTTTGGCGTCTTCGGCGCGGAGGGAGTGACACTCTGGGGAGTCTTTGGCAGCACAGCGGGTGCATCACCGGCGGGAGGGGCGTCGCCGTGTGCGGAAGCCAACGATAGTAGATTAGGCGTGGACGGGGTACCAGGTGGCGAAGGTGGCGTAGCTCGTTTGGGGTTCTTGGGAGTGGAAGTCGTATCGGGAGCAGCGTTACCAGGCACAAGCTTCGAAAGCGGCCCTGGAGCATCAGGCGTGGCCGGAACTTTCGCAGGAGTATTGGTCGGAGAACTAGGTGGTGAGGGAGGAGCAGCACGCTTGGGCATCTTGGGCGTAGACGGGGATGGAGGTGAGCCATGAATAGCTACAGGCTTGGAGACAGTGCCGACGACATCTGGTTGTTCAGGACCAGCTGGGGCAACAGAGCGTGGGCCGGGAGGCGCAGGCGCCACGTCGCGACTTGGGTGCCAGAATCCGCCATGGGCAGCAGGCCAGCCGCGAGAGGACAACTCGCCCGATGCAGGCAGTGAACCAGAGTGAACAGGCGCACTCTGCTTGAGATGCAAGTTTGGGTGTTGAGGGCGAGAGTTGGCGAGATGGCGTTTGTCAGCGTGATGAGCGTCGTGGTCAGTCGCTTTGGGCGATTCGTCCGAGTGTGCGGGAGCAGCGGTGGAGGAACTGTTATTGGACTGAGGAACTGGTTTTTGGCTGGTGCTGTAATCGGCATTGTGGATTTGACGCTTGTGGGTAAGGCGATCGAGTTGATCGACGTGCTTGCCGTGGCTCCCTTCTGATACAGAAACGTGAACGAGAGCTGCAGAGTTATCTTGAGAGTTCGATTTGGGGGCAGAAGTCGCTTTGAGACCAGATAAGGCGTTGCGGTCGTGATTGAGCTCGATAATGTTCCTTGGAATGTGTGCAGCATGAGCGAGGCATAGAGCGTGTAAGATGAAGATAGAGGTGAAAGGTCGCATATTGAGCGAGAGCTAGATGAGGTTAGAAAGGTAGGAGTGTGGGTGAGGTGGTGGGGGTAAGAGAACAACCTGGCGTTGAACCCAAGGCACATTTTATACGCCCAGAAACCTGCCCTAAACATATCACGTGACTCTATCTTCCCGACCTGAGCGAACTTCTCGGGCTGCAGCTTCAGCGCTTCAGCTCTTGCATTCACCATGTCTGCGACGGTCGACCCTCTCATGTTCTTTCGCTCTGTCCCTCTCCCTCTAGTCCCGCTAGTTCATTTTCCTGATCTTTGAAGAAACGCACCGCGGTACATGCGTCGCAACCGATCGCGCCTTTTTCAACACAGTTTGAACCGAAGTCGATTTTCGTAAATGATTTGGAAACGGCCATAAATCGTTTTACCTCCAGATCAGATTCAGAGTAATCGAAGCCGAGGGTATCACGAGGCTCGTAATCCAACCCACACGGACTGAATTTAGACTGAATATTTTAGTTTATCGACCCATGCGGCGGCGGCAACTCGTGTTTTGAAATGTACGAGGGAAAGGACTTAAATAAAGGCTGGCTTCTGGACGTGACATCCTCGTTTTACCCCCCATGGTTTCCCCAAGGTTATCGATTCTCCTCGCTCTTCTGAGCGTTGTCGGTGCCCAACCATCTCCGGAGGTTCAGAGACGAATTTCGGACGCCATCAAGAATGCTGCAAACCAGTCCAACCCGGACTACACGGCCTTCGTCAATCCTTTTATTGGGACTGGTGAGTTCTTTTGTTCTACCAGCGAAGAGCAGGACCTGATCCTCCCTTGTAGACAATTTCGGGGATGTATGGTGAGTTTCGGTTCGTCTTGTGTCGCACTCGGCAGTTCTCAATACGCAGCATGCAGCCCTGGTGCTTCTATTCCATTCGGCATGGTATGTCCTCCCCACGATCGTTCCGTTCTGATGAAGCCTCCTAACATGTGACATGCATAGGTCAAAATTACCACCGACATGACTGGATATGCTCCCGCTGGTACGTTAATATACCTCCTCTCTCACTACATGACATCTGAGGGCTCTTCTTACAGGTTATGTTGCCGATGCTACCCAATTCATCCGCGGTCTAAGCCCTCTGCACGATAGTGGCACAGGATCCTCGCTTGGAACCTACGGAAATTTTGAAGTCATGCCACTTCTTTGTCCCAATGGTTTCGATACCTGCACTACGCGTCTCGCTGACCGCCAGCGGCTTCGTAAATCAAATACGGACGGTGACTGGCCTTTATCTTCATTACGCGTTATACGAAGCTGAACGGCATCCAGATGCCACTCCTGGGTACTTCTCGTTGACCCTCGATAACGACATCAAGATGGAAGCTACTACAACGAGAAGAGCTGGTCTAGAAAGGTTTACATTTCCCCAGAACTCCAAACCGTATTTCGTCATCGGTGAGTGACATACGCTCTGTGGGATAGTTCTATACGGCTCATCAGGTACATGTACATGACAGATCTGGCAAACGACCTTCCCGCATCATTCGCTGGAGGAACTTTGGATATCGATCCCACGAAGGGACGTATCACAATAGGAGGCTCTTACGGATCCAGGTACTTTCTGTCCCGCATTATATCCCAAATCTTCATTCACATTTATTCTCCTAGCTTCGGACCTACTCGGTATAACTACAATGCTTATGCATGCTACGACCTTCTTGACGGTGGCAAGCAGAGCTTGGACGAGTTCGGCGTGTGGACTGGTGACAAGTGCGTTTTCATTCAATTTGCTGACTCGGCTATCTAAACTGACTGGCCTTGTTGTTTAGCTTTGGCCTGGACGCGAAGGGTCTCGGTCAAACCCACTTGAATCTCTCCCGCAACCTCATCGGCGGCATCTACGAATCTGGAGCCCTCTTCTCGTATAAAAACACCCCTCAGACCGTCAACCTCCGAGTTGGAATCTCCTTTTTGTCCACCGAACAAGCTTGCGCCAACGCGGAATCTGAAATAGGCAGCTCTACGTTCGAAGATGTTTTGGAGCAGAGCAAGTCGTTGTGGAACGTACGTCTGAAGAAGATCGAGCTTGATCTTGCTGGTACTTTGCCCAATGTCACGGAGATGTTCTATTCGTCGCTCTATCGTGCATCTTTGACGCCAGTCAGTACTCCTGGCCATTTCATGATATTCCTTCCCTGACAGGAAGCGCTTTTAGAACAACGCGACTGGCGAAGCTCAAGCCGAATTCTTCGGAACCAACTCGTTTTACTTCGATTCCCTCTATTGCAGGTAACGTCGTCTCGCTGAATTCGTAATGCATACACGTCCTGATTATTTGCTTCGTCAGCTGGGATACTGTAAGTCGATCTTGGTGTAAGAGATCTACGTGACCTTGACTGCGTTTCAGTTCCGAACGGTTTTCCCTCTCATGTCACTTCACTCACCCGTCGAGTTTGCTCAAATCGTCGACACGTACATCGACGGGTGGCGCAAGCTGGGTTGGATGCCTGAATGCAGGTATGCTGTCTCCGTTCTTGAGTCCTCTAGGCCTCTTATGCTCACAATTCTTCTGCAGAGCCAATAATCTTCGTGAGTGTCGGACTGTAATCATCTCCAGGCCGGTTTTCTCAACTTTTCTTCAACAGCTGGATGGACTCAAGGAGGTGAGCGGGGAGACTGCACCACCCGGACCTGGGCTGAAATGTTCATTTGTTCATAGGCTCAAGCGGTGACAACATCGTATCACACTTTGCGATTTACTATCACAATGAGGCGGCACGTCTCGGTATCGACTTGAACGAACTCTATTCTGCTTTGCTGGCAGATGGGGACAACAATCCTCCGGAATGGAACACTCTTGGCCGACAGGTCAACGTATACAAGTTCGTACTCGCGTTTTACGGGAGAACAGCCTATTGACTCATGTCCTCCTCCCTGATAGGCAATACGGCTACGTTCCGTTCGCGGTTCTGGACCCCACGAGTACAGGTCGTCAAACCAGGGAGGGCAGTCGTACAGTGGAGGTGAGAACATGACTTTTGTCTCCACCTCTATAGAGATTGAAGACCTGCCGTAGTATGCCTTCGAGGACTTTGGTATTCGACAGGTTGCCCTTCTGCTCGGAAAGACAGACGATGAAACTAGATATGCAAATCGTTCATTGGTAACCTTAATTTGCCGCCCCGTTGTTTGCCCGAGGCTGAACATTCACACCCGCTATTAGTTCTACAGAAACGTTTGGGACCCTGCAATTGAAAGCGATGGCTTCAAAGGTACGGCAGAACAAATTTACCTGTGATGCCGGCTAATCGCACGTTATCAAATGTCAGGATTCATGCAGAAACGGTTCATGAACGGGAGCTTCGCCTTCCAGGATCCTACCAATTGTTCTCCAAAGGATACCAACAGCAGCAGACCTTGCTCTTTACAAGGCAACAACGTCAATGGTTTCTATGAATCATCTGCTTGGGAATACAGCTGGTAAGTTCTCGCCGGTTCATGCTGGCAGTGCGAGCGCCAACTTTCCTTCTAGGTATGCTCCACACGACACCGCGCATTTGATAGATCTTATGGGTGGCAATGTATGTCCGGTCAAGGTGTTAACCGCATCGTGGACTGATCCAAGTAATGCGCCCCCCAGGACACCTTCCTGAAGAGGCTCGACCATTTCTTCGATGTGAGTGGCTTTGTCTCGATCTTGCCTTTTACCGGCACTTACCACGAGGGCTACTTTGCAGGCTGGGTATTACCTTGCTGGAAACGAGCCATCTTTCCAGGTCTGTCGTTGTCAAATCGATTATCCATCCGCAGAGCTGAGCTGCCTTTAGACACCTATTGGTTATCACTACGCCAACCAACCCGCCCGTTCCGTTGATCGTGTGCGAAACGTGGTGTTTGACAACTTTGACATCAGTACGTCTCTTCCGCTCCGTATGGTAGAACCTCGCTGATCGTTTCATCCTAGCCGCTGGTGGTCTTCCAGGAAATGATGACCAAGCCGCTATGGGAACTCTCCTCGCATTTCACCTTCTCGGTCTATACCCCGTTCCGTCAACAAGTCAGCTCCTCATCCTCTCACCCTTCACGCCCAAGTACACGATCCATAACGATTTCTTGGGTTCCTCCACGACGGTGACGGTCAAGGGATTCGATGCCAAGTCGGTCCAGCGAAATATTCCCGATGGCGCGGCGGCCTACGTCAAGAGCGTCACCGTGAACGGCCAGCCTACTGCGTCTAGATGTCATTTCGACTTCTACGATGTCTTCAGGTTGGGTGGAGATGTTGTCATTGAGGTGACCGCGAATAAGGATGAGGCGGCAGGTTGTGCTGGTTCTGTACCGGAAAGTCTTTCCACTGGAGGATTCGCGAAGATTCGGTGAGGGAGCGTGGACCTACATAGTGTTTCGTCGCTACATACCCGGCCTTTATGTGAGTCAGTATCAAAGAAATGGTGAAGGCCTCCCACGCTGCTTGATGTGCAGCGCTTTTGAATACGGGCTCCCCTTGACATTGCGATACTGAGCTGCCCTCCAGCCAATAGCGAGTGCACTGTGTACTTACCCCAGAAGGTATCTGACGCTACTTGAGAGCCATAACTGATCAGTGATTCGTAGTTTCGGTTGGTTCTCTGTGCGGTCTGGGGCCTGAGCTCGTGTAGACGTAGAATATTGTAGTTGCTGAACGCATTCATATCCTTCCCTCGTGCTGAAAGACACCTTTGGGAGGTTTTGAGTATGCCATCGACGTTTTTTTTTGAGACGGGGGAGGACGGGGAGCGTGCAGGTGAACGCAGCACAAAACCGGCAGGGCCACAGCCACACCGGCTGGTCTTGTGAACACGGGTGAATTTACCCTGAGTTACTCCTCGTCATCATGCCAATCAGGAGTTGTGAAATTTACGTGATTGATGTGGCTTTGACCTCCGCCAGCATGTTCAACTTTCCATCTCGACTCTCGAGCGCGTTCCCTCGTTTATTTTCGCGTTTTCTGTACTCTATCCCTCCGGAATACATTCCTTGGCGTGCACTGTCTCACATTCGCAATTCTGACCTGCCCTCAACATAAACAAAGAACCAAACAAGATTTCCCTATAAGAAGGGGGGCCCAACGTCGATATTCCCCAGATCAGGTTGAACTAGTTCTCCTTACGAGGACTTGTACTTCAGGATCTCTGTACCTACCAGTACTATACACTTAGCTTACCAGCTACTTACAACCTACCTACCGCCTACCTACATCCTATATACCTACGATACAGCATGTCGCTTGCTACATCGTGTTCTCTGTCTTTCTCTGCGTCCTCGTCGTCCATCGCAGCGCTGACAGCCTCTCTTTCCTACAGGTCGTTCATTGCAGGCGCTCACAACCAGGACCTCGAGTGGGACGAGTCGAGCTTCCTGGACGCTGTGAGTACTCTTTCCTTTCTCATCATCGTGCTCGTCGCTGATGATTTCGTCGCTGTCGTCGCCATCGTTGTCTCAGGCCGGCGTGGACGACTCTTTTCTCTTCGACAGGCCCGTCGACCGCGACTTCGAGGACGACAGCTTCCTGTACAATCCTGGATGCGAGGTGATTATCTCTCTTGTTCATTTGAGCGCATATCCTGACCATCGCCTTTGTAGGTCTTCGACACTTCGGACGTCGTCGTCTTCCAAGGCTCTGGATATGTGTCTCAGTCTGACATTCCGGTATGCCCCGACCTCTCTTCGTGCAGTTTCCGACCTCTGATCCATATCGCCTTTATACAGGTCCCTGAAGAGGTGCTCCCCGCTGTCAAGAGGGTCCGAGAGCATCATTCGGGACCGGTTGTTCACGACCAGAGACGCCGGCTCTTGTTCGAAATCCAACGGCAAGAGGAGGACCACCGACAACAGATGGACAAGATTCGACGCGACCTCGGGATCATCAAGGACGAAGATGAAGACTGGGAGGACGACGTCTCGATGGACGTGGAGGAGGCCGAACCCGAGGACGAGGACCTTCCGATGGTGGATATGCTGGGAGCTTTGGAAGAGCGGGCGAGGCGGAATGGGATTCCATGGGGCTACTTCTAAGCCTGAGTATGTCGTTTCTTCGTTCTTCCAGGTCGCAACGCCGCTAATGATTCTCATGTCCAGAGCTGTAGGAATTCCTGGGGACTCGTTGCTTCTTCTATCGAGCTCGCTGTGGTTGGCCGCCATGGTGGGTGAGGTAGTCGAGTGATTCGTCTTTGGGAGGCGTCGAGCTGGTCGTTTTGTTCGCTTTGCTCGCTGTGGTTGGCCACTGCAGCGGGTGGGGTGGGTGGAGTGGCTTGTCTTGGCGCAGGATTTTGGGCAATGGGAAATGGGTCATGGGCCACAGGTGAGTAATCCTTCCCCTTGGATGATGTCGGCCTCTTCGCGGCCCAAGGGACCAGTAGTCGCAGACAAAGTCTGCGATGAAGCCAACGGACATTGCTCTCAGTACGACACTCTACGCTGATCGTTCACATTTCAGCTTGTTGCGTGTCCCACTCGTTCTGGACTCGTGGATTTTGGTTAGTGAATCTCCCAGTCGCCGTTGCTTATATACATGCTAACATCCGTTCATCTCTGTAGTGTTTGATTCAGCAGCAGGTAAATGAATGTTACTGCGTTAGCGTACGTAGAAAATTGTAATCAAAAGGCTTATCAGCGAAACGAGTCCTCGCCGTAACTCTACGCTTGGTTTGTACACTCGTGGTTCTGAGCTTGAGACACGACAGACACGATACATAGAAGACAGGATACGAAGGAGCGTGATTACGAGTACCATAACATTCATAAAAACACGAAAGAGGGCACAAAAAGACTTGATTAAAGAGAGACATGGCATCGGAAAGAATCATACACCTTGACAAGGAGGATGGCCCTTAAAGCTTGAAGCTTGATTACTTGAGTTTTTGCCCACCGAAGCCTCAGTGAAAGGTCGATGAAGAGCTTAGTATGGAACGACGGTATGGGAGTGCACAGTTCATCACAACCAACAGCTTGATCACCGCCGCCCACGCCTGGTCAGTCTAATTCCAAGTGTTGGCCTCTCGGCGAATCAGAGACCGTAGCCCTCTTTGAGAGAGCAGTTGAAATCGCTTGCACGTTTATCGTCCAGACGCGATGGTAATCAAGAAGTTCCTGTAAAAAAGGATAGGATGAAGGTGTGTCGCTTTGGGTTCAGGAAGAGCTCGTTCGATTGTTGTTCATGTTGCTTTACGGATAGTCGTAGACCAAAGGTATGTGGATGGGTCATGGAAGACCGAAAACTGTTCGCGCATTTTGGTCAGTGGGAGAAGCTCTGTACTAGAGACATGAGGACACTCAGGAACCTTATTTCATGCATAGAGTCAATTACTCACCACTGAAAACTCGAGATTTAGTGCTCGCCCAGGCATCCGAATCTCCGTGCTCTCTCACCATTCAACTTGCAGTGAATTTGGTGTCCTTCGTTGATTCTTCGAGCCCGAGCTTCGTATTCTACCGAACGTGATTTTTGGTTGGGTTGGGTGTCAGAGGAGTACTTGCAGCTACTCGCGAAGGTCGGAGGAATAGGCTAGAACGAGGCTAGAATGGGTTGCAGGTCGGGGCCGTGGGTAACAGATCCAGGCGGCCCGCGCGCGACACGCTTCCCTCAACTCTCCCACAACTTGAACGTCACACAAAATTGTCCCAACGTTCACCAGGACGCGCTATCAATCGTTTATCGCGATGACCTGCTCGGAATCTATTCATTCATCGTTAACACTCGTGTCTCCAAGTTCCCATCCCCGTCCGATAATACCAATTTCAAGCTAGATCCCGCCTGAAGGATGAGGGTGTAAATGGGCGGTCTGATGGTGCGTGACACTCATGGTCAGCATTTGAACGTTCTATAACCTGTTTTCATTGCAGTGTTCAAAGCGGCCTGGACACGTTACAGGATCATCCACCACGACCCATGGCCCGGCACTCGAGTGCTCTATAGAAGAGGATATGAACTAGCCAAACCTCGAAAGAAGCTTCGAACAGCCTCAATCCACCAATCGAATCGGAAACTGCTACGCAATCTAATCCACTAGGATATAGAACCATATCTATGACCCTGACTTATGTTTCAAGAGACGCGGGGACTAAAAGGGTTGGGCGGAGATACCATATACAGGAAGATTTGGATGTGCCCATGGAGCAGGGACAGAGTAGGAACGTGCACTTTTCGCCCTTCCTTTCCCTGTCACAATCTCGAACTTCAACCGCTACCACCACCGCATTCCAATGTCGAACACCATCGATATAGCCAAGATGGCCAACCCTTCCTTCGTTCTGCATGCCACGGAGAACGTTTCTTTTGAGGACCGTCCTATCCCTGAGCGTGAGTTAGTTCCGCTTTCTGTAAAGCACTGCTAAATGGCCCTATTCTTCGATTCATACAGTATCCTCCGAACATGATGTCATCGTCGAGATCAAGAAAACCGGTTCGTCTACTGGGCTCTCACCTAGGCCAATCATTGAATTTGACCTCGACTGTCCTTGTTCCAACAGGCATATGTGGCTCTGATGTGCGTATCTCCGAACAGTTTTGGATATGCTATTGAATTTTGACTGACATTGATCTCGTCGATTCAGGTCCACTTCTACGCGCACGGAGGGATTGGTCCTGTGGTGGTCAAAGAACCTATGGTAAGTCATACATAACACTCTCGACTATCTTTTCTGAATATTTGGGTTTTTAGGTCCTCGGTCGGTACACCACGCTCACTCTAAGGCTTCAGTCCCTGACAATTGATGATCGATGATAAGGACACGAGTCGTCCGGGATCGTATCGAAAGGTGTGTGATGCCCACTGCTGTCTCGAAGCATTATTGATGATTCATCTGTAACTAGTCGGCTCAAAGGTCAAGAACGTTAAACTGGGGGATCGTGTTGCCGTTGAGCCAGGTGGGTTGAGGTGTTCCACATTCATTCTCGCCGAATTACTGATCATACATTCCTCGCGTTTAGGACCGTCCTGTGGTTCGTATTCGTGACCGCAGTCTTTCCCTCGCTAACTCACCATCTCGTCTCGCTCTCTTTCTCCCCGCTGCTTCACATCCACATCGACACGTGAAGGCGTCTGCTCTGAGTGCAAATCCGGCCATTACAATGTGCGCTCATCTCCTCTCACATGATCGCCAACTTGTTCTCACACGCGCTCTTCCTTTCATATTTTGACCTTAGGTCTGTCCTGAAATGGCTTTTGCAGCAACCCCATCCAACGATGGCACCCTCTCCCGGTTCTTCCGTGTCCCCGGAAGTCTTGTATACCCACTTCCGGACCACATTTCGCTCGAGGAAGGTTCTGCAGTGCGTACTTCCCCACCCTTGGCCCTCTCTCCGCCCTTGAGGCAGACTTCCCGACGTAGATGGAACCCCTCGCAGTCGCAGTGCACGCCGTCTCCTCCCTCGGTAACTTCACCGCCAACCAATCCATCGCCGTTTTCGGCTGCGGACCCGTAGGTCTCCTGTGTATGGCAGTCGCCAAAGCGCTCGGTGCAGCCCGAATTATCGCTATCGATGTTCAAGAATCGAGGCTCGAGTTTGCGAAAACCTATTTCAAGGGCGGGGTACAACTGGATACATACGTTCCTGTTGCGAAGCAAGATTCGGAGACGACGGTGGAGTATTCCATGAGGAACGGTGCGAATATGAAGAAGGTTCTGGGGATCGAAGATCAGGGACCTAAGAGTGTCGATTTGGTGGTTGATGCGAGTGGGGCGGAGACGTGTATCCAGACGTCGTTTTATGTTGCTAAGACGAGGGGGTGTGTTGTTCAGGTGCGTCCGCGAGGAATGTCGTCGTGATCTGAGGGCTGACACTCCTGTGTCCTGTTTCCTTTTGTAGCTCGGGATTGGGGCCTTTTTCGTAACGTTGGATCTTTCGATGGTTTTATTGAAGGAACTGGTGTTCAGAGGCTCGTTCCGGTATGGGGTATGTAGGGTTTCGTTACCTTCTCTCGGATGGTTCACCCGCTGATGTCTTGTATCTTATCCGCTACATGCAGCCTGGAGACTACGCCTTAGCCATCGCCCTCACCTCGCAAGGCAAAGTCGACGTCAAACCGCTGATAACCCACCGGTACCCGTTCACGTCCGCCCTCGAAGCGTTCAAAGCCGTTCAATCTGGCGAGAAGGGGCTGGTCAAGGCTGTTATCTCGGGGCCAGGGGTTGACGTTGACGATAATTGGAGCGATGAGGATGGAGAATTGATTCGACTGCTTTCACAATGCAGTCGTGTCAGTGCATGAACCACCCGGCGGGCCCACCGTTCTGATTCCAAGGGATGTTTTCTATGGAGACATAGGGCCTCGAATTTGTACATTATACATATCATGTAGGGAGGTACCCGGTGGAAATATTGCACATAGGACATAGTGAGAAGAAGTACACTTGAGCGGTACATACTATCATGAATACATACTGAAACCGAGGCCTCTCAGACAATGAAGTTCTACAACAGTGATGGAGTCAGGGAACGCTCTTTGCGCGGCTGAAGAAATTCCGTTGGCGCACCTTTAGCTCAATATTCCTGGAATTGCCAGCGAATGGGCGATCCCGGAGCCGCATACCAAGATCACGGACCAGGAGTCCTCCAGCGTTCCGCTCCAGCCTGCATCCTTCGCTTCATCATGCGCGGAGCTTTGAACACCTCTCTCATCAGCCGCCCAAGGGGCAAAGAGCAGAGAAGACGAGAGTGAACCGGGAAATCAACGCTGAACAGGATGCTCATTGTTGGAGGTAGCCCATGGCAATACCGGTTTCTGTTGGCTGCTTCGAGAAGAACATCGAGCACATCGAGATCGAACTGCGGACGATGGTGACCAGAGCGCCGCCCTCGCGAAGAATGACGGGAGGTCGCGAGGTTTCGCGTTCAAGGCTCCGACGGGCGTACAGCAATCAGAAATTCTAGTGGTCGATGGAGAGATGGAAGGTGCAGCTATTGAGGTGAAGCGGAGTCCCGAAAGGGATCCTACCATGCGATCGTCGAGGAGAGAGTGGTTTCCTCGTCTATCGAGCCTATCATACGAGCCATTTTGGTGCTCATCTCTTCGAAGGCCAAGCAAGAAGCTGTGCTTTCAACCCTTTTCCTTCTTCTGCGAACCTGTCTGGGAAAGCCTATCAGAAAAGGGTTGATTTGACCAGTACGATTCAACAATGAGTAAGAATTCGAACACTCAGAGAAATGGTACTTACCTCAATCCATTCAACCAGATTCTCCCTGGCCTCCGTTACACATAAGAAGGGAATGGCCTCCATCTCCATACAAGGTTTCACGAGTTCGAAAAACGTGCGGCAGAGCAAAAGTAACTCCGTATCAAGATGACAGTGTTTCAGGAGCGACGAGCAGGCCAAGTCAAGGAAGAGATCGTACAACACTGGGGGCATCCCAAGTTCTACGTCTAGCAAACAATTCTGGATAATCTTCCCGAGACGAGAAGCGTAACTTCGGGCAAGTCGCATACAAGCTTCCCGATATGCTAGGTGCTGTGGATTGCATGACCTGATTCCTCCAGAGAGATCACAGCGGCAGTCTGTGATGTATGGCATTTGGCGTAGATCGCTGGGTTCTCGCCCCTCCAGATGAAACCGGCATCCCGCGGCAGCTTCAACAACCCAGAACAAGGCGTTATCCGACGGATACGCGCCCGGAGGCCATTCGAGGTGGAAACACTCAGGACGTTTCTCGAGTTTTTGGATGAGACACCACATGTCCTTTGCATTGCCATGCCTGGGGACCTGCTAGCAATGAAGGGCAAAAGTCAGTATATATGATAAAGAAGATGATAGCTCGCCAAACTTACACATTTCTTCAGCCATGGCGGTAGGTCACCAAACTTCTTTTCCCAGTCTCGATCATCGGCGGACGCTATACACACAGAGACAAGGTCAACATTTTGGACATCGACTAGTAATTCCCAGCTCGGTTTGCGAATCGACATGCAAAACTCATTCCATCCCGCGAAGAAGGACTTCGTTTCCTTGCTGTAGAGCTGGCTGAGGCTGCACACATAGGCATCAAGTCAAGGAGATGTAGAGTCTGGAGATCGGATATATATTGCCACTCACCTGTAAGTTCGGATTCTACTGGCTGTGAGGTTCTGGAGCCACTGTCGCACAATGGGACGTCTCTGTTTTTTCACGTTGATATGGAGATTAAGTGATCTGGTTTGGTCGGCCAGGTAATCGGTGAACGAAGTGTGGTGAACACGAATCCTATCTCCTCGACCGTGAATGTCCAGGACTGAGTGCATACCACGCAACGTCAACTCCACCTGTCCCTCAGGAAGTCCTAGCACCAATTCGATACATGCGGGGGATCTCGCATCTTCTGGAAGGACAAGGACAGCGGCTAGGACAGAGAGGAGTTCCTCACGGTTTGGATGGACACTGAGGATGAAATTATACAACACATCGAGCTGTTGATATGGTGATGTTCCTCGTCGACGGGGTGGAGTCTTATCGATAATGATACGGAGTTGGATGATAGGATGTTCATATGCGAGCTTGATGAATCTGATCACTGTCGCTGCGTAGACGAATTGGCCACAGGACCTCTCGACCAGGACGTCAAGATCCCACTCCGACGGCCAGGGACTCGGGAAAGGAACATGGTTGTATTTCGCGCTACTCGCAATTTCCCGAAAGTGGTGGAGGTAGTATTGCTTGATGTCCCTGTTAGGCTCGAAGGTTTCGTCCAGAACGATGGTCTTTGAGAGGTTACGCAGAGGCTCGTCGATGAATGCTTCCCGAATCCAAGCTTCCGGACGACTGCATATCAAGAACCGCAAAGGGAATTGGGGAGTTTTCTCGTAAGCAGATCGGATGATGGCGAGAATCCGCAACTGGGTCTCCTCGTCATCGCACTCATCCAGTCCGTCGAGGATGACAATCTGGGGGCCGACTGAAGAACCCCAAATGGCTCTCTGCCTGCTCCACCTCAACGCGGGTTCAACAACCAGCTCTCGAAACTGTTCTTCCAACATGGCGTCCAGAATCGTGGGATCCCTCGATATCTTCTGGTCAATGTGATTTTGCATGAGTGATGTCGTGGTACTAAGCCCATGGGCAATGATGGGGACGAGAGCAGAAGGGTTATTGCGTTTGGGGTCGGACCGGAAGAAGAAGAACGAAGAGACCAAAGCACCCTTTTCCTCGTAAAACTTGGCGATGGTCAGGGCAATCGAAGACTTTCCAACGCCGGCGGCACCCGAGAGCCAGCATATTGGGAGAAGTTGACTTTCGGTCAACCCCCATTTGCGAAGGATCTCCAGAACGGCTTCTCGAGTCCCTTCAAGACACGCCCCGCGAGCAAACTGGTGCTCCGCTTTGTGAGAGGCCCCAACGCCGGCAATTGAATCCAAGAGGCTGCGTTTGTGAGCTAAACCAAGGAATAACGATGAGAAACATTTCCGGTCAAAACGAAAACACCAGGAACTCACGTTCATGGAGCGTTGTGTTGAAATTGTTCACCTGTCCTCCTCCATAGTTGACATTCTGTTGCGCTGCGCTGTTATTGTTCTGCGTACCCCAACCACTATTAGTATTGGTGTGTTGCATGGACATTGGTCTTTCACGGGGTTTCAGGCGCCTCAGAGGGGGACCCGGGGTATGACCATAATATACCAGCCCAGTCGGTGAGCACCGGATAGGAACAGAGGTGGAAAATAGGGTTCAAAGAAACCTTCGACAAGATCATGATGTTGGTAGACTTGAAACAAATCACGATGCCAACATGTATAGCAAATTTGACGTGAAGATCAAAATGCTGTTGGCGCGGCGTATCGCCAAATCATGATGGTGGCATATTTACTCTCTTCCCATCCTCACGTTGGCCCTGCTCTCATTTCAGCTATCCTCCACATATAGGTCGTCGAAATCAACATGCGAGCAGACAAGGCTTGAAGCGATAAAAAGCCACGTTCGGCTCATTCCTCTCTTCTCAATTCATATGACATTCCTGGTCCTCAAGGTCTCGTTATGAGCAACCGCTATGACCTGCCTGGTCAATTGGATTCGCTTTTAGATGGGTATCACACAAATTTCTGTAGATGGCGAGCTGTACGAGTGCTCGGAACCACGGCAGGTCAACACAGAGAGGTGCGTCGCTACGTCTATGTAAATGTCCTTTCCCAGCTCTGACGTTTGAAGGTAACCAGCAGCATTCACCAGATTCCTGGGGCAGACTATAGTGAACGTGACACCCGACCAGGTTCCCGGAATCGACGCTCTCATCTCCGCATGTACATCGAACATCATTTCCTCCACTATCAAAAAGAAAGGGCCGTAGACCGGGTTCTCTATAGGACTTTCCGTGATATGCAGCTCGCCAGAGAGGGTTTGCGTGTCAATGAGGTGGGTTTGCTGTAAGTACCAATATCACCTCGGATCGTACTAACCTTTGTTTTATTCTAGCAACATTCACTACTCATCTTTATCATCACTTCGAGGCAGTATAGACATCGTAAAAAAACTTAGGGCCATACCTCAAAGACCACTTCACCTAACGATGTCACTCTCTCGGTTCTTCCGTGTCCCAAGTCCCTTATACCCGATCCCGCGCTAGATCTCGCTTGAGGAACGTTCTGCGCTATACTGATATAATGCTTCATGCTTCATGCAGAGTGGGAGTGCGACAGACAGAGTTAGAAAGGGGGGCGAGAGACGGAGAGCGCAAACGAGTGACTACGAGAGTGAGAGAGAAGATAAGTACTATCAGAGGGGAGGAAGGAGGGCAGCCTAAAAAACACATTATACAACAAACGATTCTTACCCTCAACCATTCCCCGTCAAACTCTGCCCTAACGCCCACAAGAACAGCATCATACCCAAAACTGATTCGTCTCTCGAAGTGACCTCCACCCTTGGTATCCCAAATATCTGCAACGACGTACAGGATACGTCTCCTCCGGGTAGCAAGGGTGATTCCATCCCTCTCGAACCCTTCCAACAGGATATTGAGCTCATACTCCCTCGGAGTCGTCTCCACCTCGATCTAGCACCATTCAGGCGGCGGTGGTAACGGTGAGAGAAAAGGCACATAGGCAGGCGAATTGCTCAATGTGGCCATCATCATCGTCGGTCTGAGCCTGGGTTTGTGAGAATGGATTGGGAGGTGTATGCTACCGCTGTCATGTCCGATTCGACTGCTCGGATTCCCGACGCTGTTACTCCCCCCACCACCAGGAGCTCACATGAGCCACTAGCCCCAGCACCGTCGAGCTAGGCCCTGGGTAGGATATGGTACGGTATCCGTGCTGGTAGAGGTAAAGATGCCGATGACGATCTATCTGGTTGGCCCAGTACGAGTCCTAACGACGGCGACGGGCCGTATTTGTTTGGTGTTGAAGATTGCGTTCAGCTGCCGTCTCCACCAGATGAAGACGATGATGATGACGAGTGAGGGAGAGAGTAAGGACGTGGATGGGGAGTATCTTGTCGTCGTCGCTGTAGGCGCCGTGGGTTCATGTGGGTTCATGCAACGGTAGGCGTCGATCGGTCGATATACGAATGCAGGCTGTGGAGCTAATACTATGGGTGTGGCACTCAAATCATTCGATTCTTTTGTACCATGATGGGTGAGTGAAGAAGGTAGTACCAGAAGCTCGAAAGCTTGATTTTTTGTCCACCAAGGTCTGTAAAATGAGATATAGAGGACGAGGAGATGGTTGAACGACGGTCAGGGAGAGTATAGCTCATTCGAACTATCAGCTCGGTCACCGCCGCCTACGCCTAGTCAGTCTGCACCAGGTGTTGGCCGCTCCCAATGAATCAGAGACCGCAGCCCTCAGTTAGAATCGCTTGCTTGCATGATCGTCGCACAAAACCGATAGAGTTGACGCGATGTTGGTCGATTTTCTGTAGAAAAGGAGAGGACGAGATGTCGCTTCGGGGTCATGAAAGAGTAAGAACTAATTCAATTGTTGTTCATGACTGTTTATGTCGCTTTATGAATAGTCGTAGACTAGAGATATGAGAATGAAAGACCGAGGCTATACAAAAAATCGAGTACTCACCACCGAGCACCTTGGAAAAAACTCAAGAAATGTTCGCCCATACATCCCTATCTCCATGCTCATTCACCACCTAATTTACAGCAATTCTAGTATCTTCGAGCCCGAGCTTTGTGTTCTACCAGCCGTAATTCTTGGTCGGGTTTGGGTGCCATGCTTGGCGAGGAGTACTGGGAGTACTGGTACTTGGGAAGGTCGGAGGAATAGGCAGGGTCAACCCATCCCGGTCATCGGTTGTGGTAACCGATCGAGGTGGTCCGTGCGCGACACGCTGTCTTCAGCTCTTCCACAACCTCACACACAATTGCCCCAACGTTCACTAGAACACATATTCAACCCTTTATCGCGGTGACCTACTTAGGCTCCATTCATTTATCTACAATACTCGCGTCTACAAGCTCCCACCCCCATTCAATAATATCAATTTCAGGCTGGATTGCGCTTGTTAGAGGATATCGATGAGGTCTGAGAGTGTAAATGGGCGGTTTGACTCGTCAACAGGAGTAGGCGTCGGATATTCCTCCCTGGAATGCCTGATGGTCAGTAGCGCTCGCTGTTATTTCGAGGTATCAGTGAAGATTTATTGCAATCTAGTCGGTTCAGAGGTCAAACGCAGAAAACGGGATCGTATTGTGATTGAGCCAGGTAGGTTGGAGCGTCCTATACTCATCCTCGCTGACTTGCTGATCCAGTATTTATCACGTTCTAGGACTGTCCTGTGACTCCCTGTCATTGAAGTTTCCGGACCAACTTGCCCTTTCGTTCCTCTCGTTCTCCCCTCCTCTCACTTACATTGACACATATTGGGCACCTGATCTGAATATAGATGCGGCCATTACAACGTACGCTCGTCGTCCTTTTTCTCACCATCAACCTGTTCTGACACTCTTCTTCCTTTCATGTGTTGACCTCAGCTTTGCCATGAGATGGCTTACGCAGCGACATCATATCACAATGGTACCCTCTCTCGATTCTACCGTGGTTGAGGAAGCCCCGTATACCCACTCCCAAACCATATCTCGCTCAATAAAGGCTTTACATTACGTATTTCTCTCGCTCTCCTCCTCCACTCTTTTCCCTCGGACTAACATACTGACATAGATGGAATCCCTCGCAATCGAAGTCCACGCCATCTCTTCCCTCGGTAAATTCGCCATCAACCAATCCGTCGCCGTACTCGATCGTAGGTCCGTAGATCTCCTATCCCTAAGAGTCACCAAAGCGCTCGGTGGAGCCCGAATCATCGCTATTCACGTCCAAGAATCAATCTATCTTGCTAAGACGAGGGGGCGTGCTGCTTAGGTGCATTCACGCGTCGCCGTGATCTGAGGGTTGATACCCTCGTTCCCCATTGCCTTTCGTAGCTTGGATCTGAGGCCTTCTTCGTTACGCTGAATCTCTCGATGGCATTATTGAAAGAGTTGGTCCTAAGAGGGTCGTTCCAGTATGGGGTACGTGTACCACTCCCTCCGCTCTTATCTCCTGAATCGTTCACCCATTTCCATTTTCTGTTCCATAAGTAGCCGGGCGACTACGCCTTAGCCATCGCCCTCGCCTTGCAATGCAAGGTCGACGTTAAACCGCTGATGATCCATCAGTAGTAGCCGTTCACGTCTGCCCTCGAAGCCTTCAAGACCGTTCAATCTGGCAAGAAGGCTCTGGTCGGGGCTGTTATCTCGGGGGCCAGAGGTTGTGGTTGACGAGAATTAGAAAGAACAAGATGGAGACTTAATTCGACTGCTCAATGTAGTCCTGCCGGTGCCTAAACAGTACGGCGGGCCCACCATTCTGATTTTGAGGCGATGATTTGTGTGAGGACACAAAGCCTTGAATTTGTATATATATGATGTAGGAAAGTACAGGTTTGGAGTATTGTACATGAGATACAGTGAAGAGGTTGTGTTCGCCCGAGCGTCACGAGCTATCATGAATAAATACCGAAACTGAGGCCTGAGGCCTGAGGATTCTCAGACATCGTACCCCATCAAGATTCTATAGCGGGGAGAGAGTTAGGGAGCGCTGTACATGAGATGCAGTGAGGAGAGGAGTGCACAAGCTACTTTCGAGGTCTACGTTTGAGCGTCGAGCATTGAACATTTCACATTCGACAGGGTAAAAGAGAGAATCGAGATATGCATTCGTCCCGTTGTACTATCTACGATACAATTGACCCAATATACGGCACATAAACTAGCTGAAGCCCCAAGTGAGAAGCTGTGCTTTCAAGCCTTCTGCTTCTACAGCGAGACTATCTGGGAAAGCCTATCGAGAAAGGGTTGATTCGACCAGTACAATTTAATAATGAGTAAAGACTCAAATACTCAGAGAAATGGTGTTCACCTCAATCCATTCAATCAGATTCTCCCTTCCCTCCGTGTGATGGGTGTTCAAAAGGGGCCCCTTCTTCAGACGTTTAACGAGTTCAATGAGCGTGCGGCAGAGCGAAAGTAGCTCCGTATCAAGATGACAGTGCTTCAGGAGCGACGAGCAGACCAGGTTGTCAATGAGACGTTCCGACACTGGGGGCGCAGGGCCGCCGGGTTTCGCGCCCTCACCATTTTGAATAATCTTCTTGAAACGATGAATGTAACTCCGGACAACTTGCATACAAGCTTCCTGGTATGTTAGGTGCCGTGAATCGCGTGACCTGTCTTCTCCAGAGAGATCACAGTGGCAGTCTGTGAGGTATGGAATTTGGCGTGAATTGATAGGTTTTCGGCCCTCCAGATACCAGACGCATCCTGTGGCAGCCGCAACAACCCAGACCAAGGCGCTCTCCGACAAATACACGCCTGGACGCCATTCGAGGTGGAAACACTTGGGGCGTTCCTTGAATTTTCGCATGAGACGCTCCTTGTCCTTGACACTTCCGTGCTTGGGCATACGCTATCAATACAGAGCAGGAGTCAGTACATATGATAGGGAAGATAATAGCTGGCCAAACTCACACAGTTCTTCAGCCATGACAGTAGGGCACCAAACGTTTTTTCCCAGTCTATTTCCCAATCGTTATCGATGACCAATGCCATATACACAGAGGCAAAGTCAAGGTTATGCATATCAACCAGTAATTTCCAGCTCGGTTCGGTGATCGACACGCAAAGCCCAATCCATCCTGTGAAGAAGGTCCTGGTTTCGCTGCTGTTGAGCTGGTTAAGGCTTAGCACGTGGACATGAAGTCAGAAACATGTCACATCTGAAGATCAGGAATGGATAGCTTCTCACCGTGACCTGTGAGTCTGGATCCTGCTGGTTGCAAGGCTCTGGACCCACTGTTGCACAATGGGATGTCTCTGTTTTTTCTTGTTGATATGGTAATCAAGTGACCTTGTTTGATCAGTCAGGTAATCGGTGAACGAAGTGTGGTGAACACCGATCCTATCCCCTTGACCATGGATGATTAATACCGAGTGCATACCACGTAGTGTCAGCGCCACCTGTCCCTCGGGAAGTCCTAGCACCAACTCGATACATGTAGGGGATCTCAGATTCTCGGGAAGGACAAGGAGAGCGGCGAGAACAGAGAGGAGTTCCTCATGGTCTGGATGAACACTGAGGATGAAATCGTACAACACATCGAGTTGCTGATATGGTGATGTTCCTCGGCGAGGTGGCGTCCTGTCGATAATGGTACGGAGCTGCGCAATAGGGTGGCAATACACGAGTTTGATGAACCTGATTACTGTCGCTGCATAGACAAATTGGCCGCAGGATCTCTCGACCAGGATGTCAAGCTCCCACTCCGATGGCCAGGGACGCGAGAAAGGGATATGATTGTACTTCGGGCTACTCGCAATCTCCCGAAAGTGGTGGAGGTAGTAATGCCTGATGTCGCTGTTGGGCTTAAAGGTCTTGTCCAGAACAATGACCTTTGAGAGTTTACGCAGACGCTGGTCGCCGAATGCTTCCCGAAGCCAAGCCTCTGGTCGACTGCAAATCAAGAATCGCAAAGGGAATTCGGGATTTTGTTCGTAAGTGGATCGGATGATCGTGAGAATGCGCAACTGGGTCTCCTCGTGGTCGCACTCATCCAGTGCGTCGAGAATGACGATCTGAGGGCCGACTGGAGAGCCCCGAATGGCTCTTTCATGTCTGCTCCACTTCAAGGTGGGTTCGACAACCAGCTCCCGAAACTGTTCTTCCAACGTTGCATCCAGAATCGTGGGATTCCTTGATAATCTCTCTTTAACGTGATCTTGTATATGTGGTATCGTGGTGGCAAGCCCAGTGGCAATGGTGGGTATGAGAGCAGACGGGTTATTGCGTTTGGGGTCAAACCGGAAGAAGAAGAATGAAGACACAAGAACACCCTTTTCCTCGTAAACCTTGGCGATGGTCAGGGCAATCGAAGACTTTCCAACACCTGCGGCACCCGAGAGCCAGCATATCGGGAGGAGTTGGTCTTCGATCAAGCCCCATTCGCGAAGGATAGCCAGAACAGCTTCTCGAGTCCCTTCGAGGCACGCCCCGCGCTCGAACTGTTGCTCTGCTGTGTGAGAGGCCCCAACGCCGACAATTGCATCCCACAGGCGTTGAAGCGCTGAAACGAGAACAACGTCGAGAAATATCTTCACGTTGAACTGGAACACCAGAAACGTACGTTCGGGGACCGTCATGTCGAAATTATTATTCACCTGCCCTCCTCCATAGTTGACGTTCTGTTGCGCTGTATTGTTATTGTTCTGCGTACCCCGACCACTATTCGTGTTTTGCGTGGACATTGTCTTTTTATGGGGGCAGTTGCCCCGAGGGGGGTTTGATCGGAATAGACTGACCCGGTCAATGGAGCACGCTGGTTAGAGCCGAAGGTCGAAGCTGAGGTATAAGGAAACAAGGAATGTGTTCTGCGAGATGGTCGAGGAACCAAAAGCGCAGTGAACACGTTGCAGCTGTGTATTTGTTTGTGGGCAGCTGACAAAACCTCAACAGCTCCCAGTACCACTACTGATCATGCCAAATTCGTCGTTGGCTGAGCCAAGCACAGAAGCGCTCGCAGCTTGGACCGCGACGACTTCTTGGGCGCTATGTAACTCGCTCAAGGCCTGCCGCGTTAGCCAGAACTCATCGATGACGAATGGGCCACCTAATAGACACGCTTCTTACCGTGGCAGTGAGCTAGCAACGAGCCGCCTTCTACCCGCAAAAAACAAGACGGACACAAGCCCACAGTGCCTCGAGAGCCTGGGGATCCCATCGAACTTCTGGACCCGTTCCGAGCTACTGTCGTGAAACCCAAGACTCGGACTTCCACAGCGCCTATGCCCCCCGCAGAAGGTGGACGAGGCCGAGGGAAAGGAAAGCGTCGAATGTGTTTCGCTTACGCGCGCGGCAGTATCAACATCCGCATCCAGCGGTATTGAAGATCGACCCGATGTAAAGCCGGATTTTCAACGAGGTGGAGGCAGCCCCGGTAGTTTTGGTGAAACGTCGGATGGTATTGGGACCTACTGAGGTAGTTTCACAACGAATAGAGCCAATCAAGAGGAAGGAAAACGTTACAATTGGACCTTAACCATGACGCTACATTCGGAGTGAACATTTCCTTCTGATTCGAGTAGCATGTATAGAAAGAAAGTCCCGTGAATTTGAGAGGGAGTTGATGTGGAGAGAGCGTCCTAGTCGTCCAAGTAAAATCCTCTCCGGGGGCCCCGAGAAACAAATCCACAGCTTGCCTGGGCGTCTGTGCAATCATTGAGTATTGGTTCAAGCACTGACAGTGACGGAATCAGAAGCGTTCATCTTACCTATACCGCCTAAACTCGACGCGTCACGGGAAGGGCTTGCAACCAAGAGGTGATGTGGAGGAAGGCCAGTCAATGTAGAAGGAATACCAGGATGATTTGTGAATTTCACCGCTTTCGTCGTTCCAGCCGCGACTAATTATCAAAATTAATGCAACTTTGAGGTGAAACTATCGCCCGACGTTGGACAGTGACTTCGCTGTTCTGATCCCTGCCATGACCCACTGTCCTGTCACTATGGACGTTCTTCAACGTGTTTCCTCTCGTTGACTAGGTGGTCATGAATCGCCGGTACTACCAGCGCTCGCGTCGAAAGAATTTTAGTGGGGATGTAGCTGTGGAAAAATGAACTATATAACCTTGTTGGTGTTCAAGCCCAAGCCATATAGTGCGCCTCAAGAGGAGAGAAAGCATTTTTAGTCCTCTAGAATGCGAGAAGAATGGTTATCAACGTGGTGGTTGGTTCGAGGTATGCGTCATGACGGTCACGAAGAGTGTTTGATTGGGTGCTTCTTTCTTAAATTCTTTCTTTCTCTTCCCACCCCCACGTTTCTAACCATTGCAATCAATATACATGCACATTGCAATCTAGTCGTGAACCGCCTTGGACGGAGCCAAGTTGGGTCTGGTTCTGCATTGAAAAAAGAAAAGCAGAGACCAACACATCCAAAAGCCCCGTCCTGGCTGATCTGCAGCGGTATTCTCAATTGTCGCGATCATTTGGGTCTCTCGATCAGTATACTGTATGCATCCTTGCTAATGGCGAGGGCACGACGTCCTCGGGCGACTGGTCCTTAGTCATGAACGATCCAGCGGGAGCCAACTATCGGCGAATTGGAATGGCTTTGCAAAATAGGAAGTTCCGAGTCACAGTGGAGTCGGTGGCCAGGTGAGCGCGAGATTCGGGTTCTTCGGTAATCCAAGGTGAAAGCAGAGGGCCTGTAGAGGTGGATTTCTGGAAATGCTGAATGTTTGAAATCGGATATCTCTTGTTGCCGTCGCCGTCGTACACTATTAGAGTCTAATTACGAGGTAGAAAAAAAGCGAGCGACAAAAAAACGATAGAACAAAGAAAGTCAAAAAGAGAAAGTGTTCGTTCAGTCGTAACTAGATTCGTCAGTAATGTAAAGTATATATAATATTTACGCAGTGGATCGAAGAAACGGGCGAGCAAGTAGGGTAAGGGTGTGTATATGTACTATGTATGAATCGATGAAGAGAGGGAGGGAGGGAGAGGAACATTCGAAAATTGTCGGTATACTGATATCATGCAGAATGGAAATGCGACAGACAGAGATAGAAAAGGGACGAGAAACAGAGAGAGATGGAGAGCGCGAAGGAGTGACTACGAGAGTGAGAGACGAGTGAGAGAAGATATGTGCTATGAGAGGAGGGTAGGAACTTGAAGGAGGGGAGCGTGGAAATCATATTAAACAACGAACGGTTCATGGCAAGCATGTTTTTCTTCGTACGAACGGACGGACTTCAAACCATCCTCCTCGGAACACTCACCCTCACTCACTCCCCATCAAACTCTGCCCTGACACCCACAATATCAGCATTGTACCCGAAACTAATCTTTCTCTCAAAGTGACCTCCACCCTCGGTATCCCAACTATCCGCAACGACATGCAGAATTCGTCTCCCCCGGGTAGCAAAGGTGATTCCATCTATCTTGAACCCTTTCAACTGAATATCGAGTTTATACTCCCTCGGAGTCGTCTCCACCTCGACCTAACAACGTTCAGGTGGCGGAGGCAGCAGCGAGAGAAAAGGTGCATAGGCAGGTGGATTATTCAACGTGGGCATCACTGAGTCCGAGTAGTGAGAATGGATTGGGAGATGCATGTGGTAACGGTGGTAGTATCGCCATTCCCCTACCACTGCCATGTCCGACTCGACTGCTCGGATTCCCGATGTTGCTACTCCCGCTACCACCACCAGGACCTCGCATAAACCACTAGCCCCAGTACCATCGAGCTACACCCTGGGTAGGGTATGGTACGGTATCTGTGCTGATAGAGGTAGCAATGCCGATGGCGATCTGTCTGGTTTCCCCAGTGCGAGTCCTAACGACAACGATGACTCGCATTTGTTTTGGTGTTGAGAATCGCGTTTCGCTGCCGTCTCCACCGGATGAAGACGATGATGGTGGTGAGGGAGAGAAAGGACGTGGATGGTGAATATCGGTTTTGTCATTGTCGTTGTGGGTGTCGTGGGTTCATGTAATGGTGGGAGTGGGGGGATCGATCAGCCGGTAGAAGAATGCGGACTACATGATGTTGATACGATAGGTGTGGCCCTCTCGAATGATTCGGTTCTTTTGAAATTATAACGGTGATGTGTGGGGTGGTACGACCGTGGATGTGAATGAGCCCGAACCGATTCCATGAGTAAAGGAGGTAGTGCTTCTAATTGAAAGGCTGTGGAATGAGATTGAAGATGAGGAAATCAGTATTGAATATTGAATGACGGTCAGGAAGAATATAGCTCATCCGAACCATCAGCACGGTCACCGTCGCCTATGCCTGGTCGGTCTGAAGCGGGTGTTGGCCGCTCCCAACGAATCAGAGGCCGCAGCCCTCAGTTAAAATCGCTTGCTTGCATGTCCGTCGTCCATATTAATAGCCTGCCAAAACCGATAACGCGATGTTGATCGGCTTCCTGTAGAAAAAGAGAGGACAAAAGTGTATCGCTTCAGGTTCAGGAAAGAGTAAGAGCCGGTTTGGGGGTTGCTCATGTTGGTTTATGAATAGTCATAGACCAGAGGTATGAGAAGGGAAGACTGAGAACCGTTACGCATAACATCAAGTACTCACCGGTCACCATTGAGCACCTCGAAAAAACTCGAGCAGTGTTCGCTCATACATCCGAATCTCCATGCTCATCCACCATCTGATTTACAGCAGTTCTAGTGTCTTCGAGCCCAAGTGTCGTATTCTACCAACTGTGATTCTTGGTCGGGTTTCAGTACTATGCCTGGCAAGGAGTACTGGAGTACTTGGGCGAGGAGGTACTTGCGAAGGTCAGAGGAATCAATCGGTCACAGGTTGTAGTAACCGATCGAGGTGGCCCGTGCGCGACGCGCTTTCTTCAACTCTCCCACAACCTCACACACAACTCAGTGTCCCAACGTTCACTAGAACACGCTATCAATCCTTCATCGCGATGGCCTACTCGGACTCTATTCACCCATCTACGTACTTCCCGCTCTGGGCGGCCCTCTCTTCCCCACCACTGGGCTGACCTACCGACACAGGTGGAAATCCCTCGCGGTCGAAGTCCACACCGTCTATTCCCTCGGTAATTTCACCGCCAACCAATCCATCACCGTAGGCCCGTAGATCTCCTTACATGGTAGTCCCAAAGCACTTGGTGCAGCTCGAATCATCGCTATCGACGTTTAAGAATCGAGGCTCGAGTCTGTTAAGGCCTATCTCAAGGGCGGAGTGGAAGTGGATACATACGTTACTATTGCGAAGTAGGGCTCGGAGACGACGGTGGTGTATTCTATCGGGAACGGTGTCGACATGAGGAAGGTTCTGAGGATTGGAGGTCAGGGACCTAAGAGTGTCGATTCGGTCGCTCATGCGAGTAGGGCGTTGAGCTGTATCCAGACTTCGTTTTATGTTGCTGAGACGAGGGGGTGTGTTGGCTAGGCTAGGCTTGCGTTTGGAGGGCCGTTCCGGCGTGGGTATGTGTATCAATCCCTCCGCTTTTATCCTTTGAGTCATTCACCCACTTTTGCCATTACCCTCGCCTCGCAAGGCAAAGTGAATGTCAAATCGCTGTTGATTTATCAGTACCGGTTCACGTTCGCCCTCAAAGTGCTGGTTCTGTCAAGAACGGGCCGGTCAAGGCTGTTACACCGGGGCTAGGCGTTGGGGTTGGGGTTGATGAGAATCGGAGCGATGGGGATGGGGACTTGGTACGACTGCTTTCACAATGCGGCACCTGAACAACTCGGCGAGCCCGTGATTCTGATTCCTAGGGAATGTTTTGTGTGTGGAGATACAGAAACACGCATCGTGTAGGGAAGGTAGAAAGAGGCAGTTCACCTGAGCGGTACGTACTATCATGAATACATACTAAGATCAAAGATTCCCAGACATTCTACTTCAGCCAAGTTCTATAGCAGTAAGAGAGCTGGGGAACGCTTCTTGCACGGTGGAAGGAATTCAGTTGGCATACATTCAGCTCGATATTTCTGGAAGTGCTAGCCAGAGCTGCGTACGAAGATCGCGGGGTAGGAGGCCTCCAGCGTTCCGGTCCAGCCTGCATCCTTTGCTTCATTATGCGCGGGGCTTTGAACATCTCTCTCTATTATCTCAAGCTAGCCCTTCGTCAAGTATCGACAAATGCGTCAGATGATGATTTGCCGTCACGTATGCTAAGTAGTTGTAGGGAAATGCCGTTCGCCGCCCAACGGGCAAAGAGGGATGGTGTTGGAAGAGACGGGAGTGAGCCGGGAAAGCAACGTTCAATAGGTGTGTAGGGAAAATGCTCGTTACTGAGGAGGCCCATGACAACACCTTCCACTGTCTGCTTCGAGGGGTACATTGACTCTGAGCTCACCAGAACCGAACTGCGGACGATGGTGACTCCAAAAAGCCGCCGGCCCCCGAGAAGAATGGCGGGAGGTCGTGTGGTCTCGTGTTCAAGGCTCTGATAGGCGTACAGCGATTAGCAGTTCTGGTGGTCAATGGCGAGATGGAAGGAGTAGCCATCGAGGTGAAGTGAAGTCCCGAAGGGATTCCACCACGCGATCGTCGAGGAGAGGGTAGTGTTAGAGGTCAACCGGTCATGTACGACAAAGGTATCAATATGGTCGTGAGGAGAGTGCCAAAAGCCGCGACACAACGTAGTCGTCCGAGGCTGCAGGCTCACATCCATCATGTACTATATTCAATAATCTTCCCTTCGGTTTCCACGCCTATCGAGCCGATCATACGAGCCGATTTGGTACTTCCGAAGGCCAAGCAAGAAGCTGTGCTTTCAAGCCTTCCCCTTCTTCAGCAAACCTGTCCGGCAAAGCCTATCGAAAAAGGGTTGATTCGACCAGTACAAGCCAACAATCAGTAAGGATTCGAACACTCAGAGAAAGGTATTTACCTCAATCCATTCAACCAGATGCTCCCTTGCCCCCTTGGAAGGGTAGAAGTCAAAGCTCCCCGTCGTCGTACCATGTTCTAAGAGATCAAAAAACGTGCGGCATAGCGAAAGCAGCTCCGTATCAAGATGGCAATGCTTCAGGAGCGACGAGCGGGCCAAGTTGTGGAAGGGATGTATCAATATCGTGAGCTTGGGATAGAGGTCCACAACTTCCACACCGCTCTGGCCGATCTTCTCGAGACGAGAAACGTAACTCCGGACAAGTTGCAAACAAGCTTCCTGGTATGCTATGTGCTGTGGATCGCATGACCTAATTCCTCCAGAGAGATCACAACGGCACTCTGTGAGGTATGGGATTTGGCGTGGATCGCTGGGTTTTCGCCCCTCCAGACTCCAGGGGCATCCTGTGGTAGCTTCGACAACCCAGAACATGGCGTCGTCCGACGGATACGCGCCCGGAGGCCATTTGAGGTGGAAGCACTCAGGACGCTTCTCGAGTTTTTGCATGAGACACTCCTTGTCCTTGGCACATCCGTGCCTGGGGATAGGCTTGTAAAAGAAAGCATAGGTAATCAAACTTAGTAGCGTGCAATAAAGAAAACCATAGCTGGCCAAACTCACACATTTCTCTAGCCATGGCAGTAGAGCGTCAAACTTTCCTTTCCAATCTCTGAATCCGTCGTCGCCGGTCCTCATACACACAGAGACAAGGTCAACGTTTTGCACATCAACTAGTAATTTCCAGCTTGGTTTAGTGATCGATGCGCAAAACTCAATCCATCCTGTGAAGAAGGACCCAGTCTCCTCGCTGTAGACCTGGCTGATGCTGCGCATGTGGGCATCAAGTCAGGGACATGTAACGTCTGGAGATCAGAAATGGATAACTTCTCACCTGTAAGTGTGGATCCTGTTGGTTGCGAGATTCTGGAGCCACTGTCGCACGATAGGACGTTTCTGTTTTTTCTTGTTGATATGGAAATTAAGCGACCTAGTTTGGTCGGCCAGGTAATCAGTGAACGAAGTGTGGTAAACACGAATCCCATCTCCTTGATCATGAATGTCTAGGACCGAGTGCATACCACGTAGTGTCAGCGCCACCTGTCCCTCGGGAAGTCCTAGTACCAACTCGATACATGCGGGGGACCTCAGGTCTTCTGGAAGGACAAGGAGAGCGGCTAGGACAGAGAGGAGTTCCTCACGGTCTGGATGGACACTGAGGATGAAATCATACAACACATCGAGTTGCTGATATGGTGATGTTCCACGGCGAGGTCGCGTTCTGTCAATGATGGTACGGAGTTGTATGAAAGGATGGCAATAGGCGAGAATGATGAACCTGACCACTGTTGCTGCATAGACAAATTGGCCACACGATCTCTCGACCAAGATGTCAAGCTCCAACTCCGACGGCCAGGGACTCGGGAAAGGGATCTGGCTGTACTTTGGGCTACTCGCAATCTCCCGAAAGTGGTGAAGATAGTAATGCCTGATGTCTTTGTTGGGCTCGTAGGTCTCGTCCAGAACAATGACCTTCGAGAGTTTACGCAGACGGTCATTGACGAATGCCTCCCGAAGCCAAGCCTCCGGTCGACTGCAGATCAAGAAACGCAAAGGGAACTGGGGATTTTGCTCGTAAGCGGATCGGATGATGGCGAGGATTCGCAACTGGGTCTCCTCGTTGCCGCACTCGTCCAGTCCATCGAGGATGACAATTCGGGGGCCGACTGGAGAACCCCAAAGGGCTCTCTGCCTACTCCACTTCAAGGTGGGTTGAAGAACCAGCTCTCGGAACTGCACCTCCAACGCGGCTTCCAGAATCGCAGGGTCTCTCGATATCCTCTCCTCAATATAATTCTGCATGAGTGGTATCGTCGTGGCGAGTCCATATGCAATTGTGGGGATAAGAGCAGACGGGTTATTACGTTTGGGGTCGGATCGAAAGAAGAAGAAGGAAGAGACAAGAGCACCCTTTTCCTCGTAGGACTTGGCAATGGTCAGGGCGATCGAAGACTTTCCAACACCAGCGGCACCCGAGAGCCAGCATATTGGGAGAAGCAGCTCTTGTGTCAACCCCCATTTGCGAAGGATAGCCAGAACCTCTTCGCGAGTCCCTTCGAGGCACGCCCCGCGATCGAACTGGTGCTCTGCTTTGTGAGAGGCCCCAACGCCGGCAATTGCATCCCAAAGACTACGAAATCTGTGCGCTAGGTCGAAGAGCAGCGTTAAGAAACATGACCATTGAAGTCGAGACGAGATACGAGAGACCTACGTCCAGAGACTGTCGTGTTGAAATTATTCACGAAGTTGTTCACCCCTCCGATAACCATCTGACCCATCTGCCCTCCTCCATAGTTGACGTTCTGGTGCGCCGCGTTGTTGTTGTTGTGCTGTGTACCCCGGCCACTATGGGTGTTTTGCATGGATATTGTCATTTTCAGAGTTTTGAACGCACCAGGGACGAGTTTGACCTGATGAACACTGGATAGAGACGGAGGCGGGAACTAAGGTTGGAGAAAACAAGGAATATCTTCGATGAGGTGGTGATAGCAGCGAAAGCTTTGTGAATACACACACAGCACGTTGCAGTTGATGTGCGGTGTTTGCGTGCGCATCGTTAGTCTCCCATAGGGCATCGTCAGGACTCAGGTGGGCTGAGAAACGCTGCACGAGGCTAAACTATTGCCCGACTTCGCTATCTTGATCTCTGACATGGTCGACGCGTATGTCCTGTCCCACGTCCCTCCCGTCTATTGAAGCTATTAGACTTCTCTGCAATGCGTTTCCTTCTAACACGACGGCCATGAATCTGGCCCTGCTCTTTGTTGAGAGACTGAACCAACTGAACCGACGGGATATGAAGAAAGGAACGGGCGGCCTTCTAGTTGTTGGTGTTTAAGGCACATGCAGTGTGTGATCCCGTTCAAGAAAAGAGTACCTTTTCGAGTCGGACGAGAGGAATTCGCGGTGGTCTCTGCGCGTCATGACAGTCAATTGAGTACAGAGTTTGACAATGGTTGGGCGCTTCTTTCATTTTTGCTCTTCCCACACCTCCTCACACTCGCCCACTCTCGTTTCAGCCTTCCTCTATATGCATATGTAAATTATCGAATACGGTATACGTGTAGACACCGCTTGAAGTATGAAAAACCCCACTAGACTCGTCCCTCGCTTTCCTATCCATGCCACATCAAGTTCTCGTCACGATCATGGGCGAATGCTGCGACCTGTAGTCAATTGGATTCGTTTTTGAATGGGTATCTGAGCCACAGATACTTGTAGGCGGCGAGCTTTATGAGTGCTCGGAACTACGGCGGGTCAACACGGAGAGGTGCGTCACTATTTTCAGATTTCCTTTCCCAGTTCTGATATTTGAACGCAACTGGCAGCACTTATCAGACCCCAGAATCAGTGCTCTCATCGCCGCATGTACATCAAACGCCGTTTTCCACATTTTCGAAAAGAGCCATCGAGGCCCTATACGACGTCAGTGTACGATATCCATGGTATGCTGTTCGCCGGAGAGGGCATTAACATTCGCTACTTATCTTCATTCATCACTTCGAGGCGGTATAGACATCACAGATAACTCAGAGCCAAACCTCAAAGAGGGCTTCATCCAACCACGACACTCTTACATTTCAAGAGTAGAGAGAAGGGCTTACCAGGCTAACGCACTCTCCCGGGTTTTCCATGTCCCAGGAAACCTCTTCTGCCCCATGCCGCAGTAGATCTCGCTCGAGAGACATTCTGCACTATATAATTCTCCGGCCCAGGCCCTCCCATCCTCACTTTCAGGTTGACCTGCGAGATAAGACGGAACCTCTCGCGGTAACAGTCTGAGCCGTTTCTTCCTCGGTAGCTTCGCCAATGTAATCATCGCCAGATTCATTTATGGACCCATAGGTTTCCTATGCACGTATGGTGGCTGTTAAAACGCTTAATGCGGCCCGGACCCTCGCTGTTGATGTTCAAGCATCGAGGCTCGAGTTCGCAAAAACCTATCTTGGCGGGGTGGAAGTCGATACGTTCCTGTCGCGAAGCAAGACTCGCAGACGACGGTGGAGTATTCCATGAGGAGGGGCGCCAATATGAAAGAGGTTCTAAGGATAAGATTGGTTGACCTGGTGATTGTTGTGAGCGGGGCAGAGACGTGTGTCCAGATTGCGGACGGCGTTGTATGTTGCTAAGACGAGGGTGGGGACTCGTGGGGTTGTTCAGGTGCGTTTGCGTGTCGCTATTGAGATGTCTCCGTGATTGAGGACTAACGTCCTCGTTCTCCGTCCCTTGCTATAGCTTAGGATCCGGGTGTCGTTCATTACGCTCAATCTTCTGATGGCGATGGAAAGAATCGGTGCTTGGAGAGTCATTCCAGTATCAGGTATGTGTGCCACTCCCTACACTAATATTTCTCGGATCGTTCACTCACTTCTGTCTTCTATATGTATATGTAGCCCGGCGGCTATACCCTGGTCATTGCCTTCGCCTCGCAAAGCAAGATGGACGCCAAGCCGCTGATAACCCAACGGAACATTCAACAGTACCCGCTCAGCTCCGCCCTCGAAGCGTTCAAAGCTGTTCAATCTGGCGTAAAGGTGCTGGTCAAGGCTGTTATCCCGGGGCCAGGGGTCGACGGTGACGACAATTAGAGCGACGAGCGTGGAGAACTGATTCGACTTGCAGTCCTGCCAGGGCATGGATTGTTTGGCGCGATTCTGATACTGAAAGAATGTTTTGAAAGGCATCTATCCACAATACATGTTGCGTAGGAAGGTATAGGAAGGGTCCGATACGTTGTACGTGATTCGGTGAAAAGAGGAAGCAATTGACTGGGTCTACTCCCAATACTATGGACCGAGAATGACCATTTCTCCAGTTCTGAAGAGGAGTGAATTCGGAATATGTTAAAAAGGGCTCGTGGACAACGGAAGGTATTCCATCGGCGTACCTCAAGTTCATTATCACTGAAGGCAATCATAGTGCAAACCAGTTTTGGTGCCACCGCTCCAAAGGCCAAGCGAAGAGCTGCGCTTTCAAGTCTTCCCCCTCTCCAGCAAACCTGTCCGGGAAGGTCTATCGAGAAGAAAGAAAAGGGTTATTCAAACGGTTTAAGCGAGGGTTTATACACCCAGAGAAATGATACTCACCTCGATCCATCGAACCAAATTCTTCCTTCCTCTCATCGCGTCCGCGAAATTGACCGCCATATTCAAACGGCGTTGTACGAGCCCGAAGAACATGCGGCAGTGCGAAAGCAGCTCCGCGTCAAGACGGCAATGCTTCAGGAGTGACGAGTGGATCAAGTTCCGGAAAACATGTTCCAAATCAAGGGGTTTCTCATCTTCTGCACCACCACTCTGGACCAGCTCTTCGTAAAGAAGAATGTAACCACGGACAAGTTGCATGCAAGCTCCCTGGTACGCAAGGTGCCGTGAATCAGATGGGTTGTTTCCTCCAGAGAGTTCACAGTGGCAGTCCATGAGGAGCGGCATCCGGGGTAGATCGCTGGGTTGTATTCGCCCAAGGCTAGTGGGATACACACAATTTGAGGCAATTTCGACAACCCAGAACGTGACGTTGGCTGGTGTAAGCTCATCCCAAGGCCATTCGAGGTGGAAGCACTTGGGAGATCGTCGGAACGTTTGAATGAGACGCTTCCTGACCTCACTTCCGTACCCAGAGACAGGCTAGTTATTAATTGAAAAAAAAACAACAACACATAAGTACGAAACGTCAATACAAAAGAGGATGTAGCTGGCCCAACTTACCGATATCTGCAGCCATGGTATCAGATTACCAAACATTACTTCCCAACGCCCAGTAGTAGACAACATGCGCACAGAGGCAACATTTATTTTTTGCATGTCCTCCAATAATTCCCAGCTTGGCTCGCGAATCGACGGGCAGAACTCCATCCATTTTAAGAAGAAGTGCTTGATTTCGTCGCCGTAGAGCTGGCTGGAGCTATGCGTGTGGAGAAGAGGTTCGGAACATGTAAAAATAGGAAACGAATCAAGATTGCTCACCTGTAAGTCCGGATCCTGTTGGCTGAAAGATTCTGGAGCCATTGTTGCGCGATGGCATGTCTCCATTCAGACACGTCGATATAAAAATCGAGTGATCTAGTCTGGTCGACAAGATAATCATCAAACGACCTGTGGTAAATCCGAATCTGGTCTTCTCGACCATGGATGTCTAGGACAGAGTGCATGCTCCGCAACGTCAACGCCACCTGTCCTCCGGGAAGTCGCAGTAAGAACTCGATACGTGCAGGGGACAGCATCATATACGATCGAAGGATAAGAACAGTGGCAAGGATGGGGAGGAGTCCCTCACGGTCTGGATTGACGCTGAGGATGAAATCATATAACACATCGAGCTGATGGTATGGTGATGTCCCCGGTCGGCGGGGTGGAATCTTATTGATGATGATAAGGAGCTGCTCGATAGGATGGTTATACGCGAGCATGATGAACCTAATCACCGTCGCTGCATAGATGAACTGACCGCACGATCTCTCGACCAGAATTTCAAGCTCCCTCTGCGAGGGCCAGGAACTCGGGAACGGGACCTGGTTGTACTTCGGGCTGCTTGCAATCTTCTGGAAGTGGTGTAGGTAGTATCGCATAATGTCTCGGTTAGGCTCGAAGGTCTCGTTCAGAACAATGGTCTTCGAGAGTTTGCGCAGACCCTCATCGCCGAATGCTTCTCGTATCCATGCCTCCGGTCGACTGCAAATTAAGAACTGCAATGGGAATCGGGGAGTTTGCGCGTAGGCAGACTGGATGAGGGCGAGTATTCGCAACTGGGTCTCCTCGTCTCCGCACTCATCCAGCCCGTCAAGAATGACAACGTGAGGACCGACTGGAGAACCCCAAATGGCTCTTTGCCTGCTCCACTTCAAGGCGGGTTCAACAACCAGCGCTTGGAATTGTTCTTCTAATGTGTCTTCCAGAATCGTGGGGTCCCTCGATATCCTCTCTTCAATGTAGTTTCGCATGAGGGGTATCATAGTGACAAGTCCATGGGCGATGGTAAGCACAAGAGCAGAAGGGTTATTGCGTTTCGGGTCGGATGGAAAGAAGAAGAATGAAGAGGCCAACATGTTTTTGTTCTGGTAGAACCTGGCGATGGTCAGGGCAATCGAGGACTTTCCAACGCCGGCGGCACCCGAAAGCCAGCAAATCGGGTGACGTTGTCCTTCCGCCAGTCCCCATTCGCGAAGGATAGCCAGAACCGCTTCGCGGGTCCCTTCAAGGCATGCCCCGCGAGCAAACTGGTGCTCCGCTTTGTGAGAGGCCCCAACGCCGGCAATTGCATCCCAAAGGCTACGAAATCTGTGCGCTAAATCAAGAAATAGTGTTGAGGACGTCCGGGCTGAAACGAAATACGAGAGACCTACGTTCGGAGACTGTCGTGTTGAAGTTGTTCACGAAGTTGCTGTTCACCCCTCCGACAACCATCTGACCCAGCTGCCCTCCTCCATAGATGACGTTCTGGTACGCTGCGTTGTTGTTGTTCTGCGGGCCCCGACCAGTGTGAGTGTTGCTTGTAGACATTGAAGTTCAAGCCGTGCTTTCGAAGGCACCAGGAACGGGCTTGACCGTGGTTCGTGGTTCGTTGACCCAGTCAAACGAGCACGATGGGAGGGCCGACTGAGGTCGAAAGAGAGGTCGGTGGAAACAGGTATGTGGTGGTGGCAGCGAAAGTGGTGGGAATACTACGCAAGCAACACGGTGCAGTCCCAGGCTGTGTAATGTTAAACCAAACATCCTCGTTGCCACTGGGAAGCTCTTGAAAGCAAAAGTCCAAGTAAGGGCACCAAGATATCACTGGAATAGCATTGGCTGATCTACGCTCGTGGCTTGAACAGCTTCCCACACGGGCTCATCTGGCCAGTGGCGCCGCCAGCCAGGTGGTCCCTGGAGTCGAATGGGTACAGCACTGGTAGCCACCCCCTAGTAATTTATTCAAGTTCACATCAACATCAATCATGGAGATTTCAACGCGACTTACCCCCAAGGTGGAACCACCATATACTGCAGCTCATCTCAAGCTTCCGGCCTCTTCTCCCGATCAAGTTTCGCAAAGGTGCTCCATCATATTGAAGCTCTCGACCATATGGCAGTGGCACGCGAATAAGTCGATTGGGTTGATGAGCGGGGTGAAGCACGGCTATCGGAGTGACGAGGGTGACGAGACATAGAGCTCCAAGACAGCATTCTTGAGGAATGGAGAGAGTACTTGAGAATGATGGCTTTGCGGTTCACCGAGCGTTACAGTAGGTTGCAACTGGTTACAGTTCCGTCGTCGCTGTCAGTGTAGAGAAACAATAAAGCAAGTTCAAAGTTAGACTGTCACAGCGGCCCGGGGGCCGGCGTGCCTTTTCACTTACCTTCCCACGCACGGTCCAATCAGGTCTTGGACTTTCTCCTTCCTCGTCCAGTTCGTCGACCCAATATCGGGCTCTAAGAACCAACTATACTGTTACAAATGGAGCGAAATTTACATTACACTACCACCACTACGTAACTAATACCCTCCATGACCATTAGTATTACCATTGGCCTTGCCTACTGACTTCTTCAGCACTTTGGTCGTAACAAAGAGCACGCTATCAACGAGCGAAGCCACAGTTAAAACGCCACCAACAATCGCGCAGGTTCTAAAAGTATTCATATCAGTGATGGGCGAAGGAAGGCCAAAATACAGACAACGCTACGCACGAAGTAATGAAATGCGCGAAAGACTGTCTCATGTCCGAGTGCACGACGAGAATGGGCGAGATTTCGAAATTGAAGAATGCGCCTAGTATGGTAGGGTTCAGTCAACGAAGATGGCCGTGGAGGGGTCGATGTGCGACATACCGGGAACATTAGAAACACCGTTCCTCTGCTGCTCGACCTCTACCTCGTTCAGGTCCCGTTCGAACTGCGTTACGCTGTACTGGTGAGTGTTGACCTAGAGAATTAGATTTCGACTGTGAGATGATTTTCCAATAGTAACAGAAAAGAGGAACGTACGATCTCGCCATCGATAGTCCTAAACTGCGTCGAAACGACTTTGAGGAAGTATTGGAACATGTAAGCCGCTTTCGAGGTCTGCAAAGACGAGGTCCGTAAGTCCGAGTGGCGATAAACGAAAAGAAAAGGAAAAGAAAGCCGCGAGACGCACCTGTCCCGTTGCATCATCCAAAGGGTTCTCAATCTCCCCCTCAACCAGACCCAGACGTTTCTTCATCTCACGACCGGCTATAGCCTTTGACAAATCGTATTCATCGTCGCCTAGAAAGTGGAGTCACTACACCGGTTACCAAGATGGACATCAGACAACGCACCCTCGAACGAAAACTTGTGTATCGTATGCGAGAAATCATGCCTATTCCCATCGTCTCTCACGTACGGAACCAAGTTCCTCCCGGTCGCAGTCAAGAAAGACCGCCCCGGTGAAAAGTGGATATTCCCGATGACCTTGTTGACGCGTATAGGACCCGCGATGTTACATCCCTCATTAGCTTGGTCGCGTAGCGTTTCTGCCCACCCCTCGTTTTTACACTGGTGGTAAGTAAAAAAAAGTGAGAAAGGACACAGAAAAGGGTAGCTATCGACACACCTGCTCGATCGCATCAGGATCGGAAAAACTCCATCCACGGTTCACATACGCCATCCGGACCTCTTCACAGGTATTGCAACACCCACTACTCCCACTCGGTAGACCGCCGTAACAAGACCCACAGTAATTGGGGTCGAGTCCTTTCTTGTCTAGTTCGTTCCGAAGGTCAGAGACGTAGGAATGTGAGACGAGGATGGGGAAGCCGGTGCTGTCGACACGTCTTTTCAGGATGTTGTGTGAGATGTCGGTTTGAGATTCTCCGCTGATGTCCATTACGTCTAGGCTGAGTACTATCGGACCGTCAGAGGTTGGGTTGACGAAGGAAGGAAGGAAGAAAGGGACGCACGATAGCAAGGTATATGAGGAAAAGTAAGATTCATGCTGACCGTCAACTTTTCTCCTCTGCTCTTGTCAACTACTAGTGATGTGTCGATGTAGACTTTCCGGTAGTCTAAGAACTCCATCGTGGAGAAAGCGAGGATGATAGCCGCCGAGAGTAGTGTCACTTGAAGCAACGGTGTTCAGTGTTCAACAGGGCAACGGTAAACCTGAATCCACGTACGGAATGCACCAGATCGAGTCTTCACTTTCACGTCGTCCGTAGTCTACGAGGATGTGAATCAGGACCCAGGCGTATAACGTCGGACGGAGAATATTGTTACACAGAGCATACCTTACCAAAGGCATCGACGCCTTTCAATAGCCCTTTAACCATCTTTGGTCCAACCAGAGAGTCGTAAAAGACAACCCAAAGTCGTCAGAGGAGGGAAAGGGAGAGAACAGGAAGTACTTCGGAACGCCATTGTGCATGCGGAAGAACACCCCTCGTGATTGCATAGTCGACGTGTCGATGCGTGTCTGGGTGGTTCAAAGTCAGTAGTCGGCGTAAATCAATATTCCAAGAGTGATTTAACCGCCGTCAGAAAAGCTAACTGGCGTGGATCGTGGATCGTGGTCGATGCGGATGAGAATTTCAGGATTTTGGAAATACGGGGAGCAGGTGTGGACACTCGCACGACGAACGATGCCAAAAGTGCTGTAGTCACTTTGGAAGTCCTCGAATGACAGTCCTGTATTACAGAATAACATTCGTGCCTTTGTACGCGTAGTAGTGGTGGTGGTCGTTGTCAAATAGCGCGCCATCACCAGCGCCTAGGTAGTTAGAAAGCTAGGGTTAGGTTCCGGCCCGGCTCGTCCCCTTAATCAATGCTTCCATGACGCTTGTCGTTCCCCCTCCCATGCTCCGAAAATCTCTGGACCGTGACGGGGACCTACACGCCCCTTATCGGACTGCGGACTGCGCTCTAGAGTCAAGAAGACACCATCCCTGGATCTATCGGGACTCGGTACAATTACAAGCATGCCCAGAAGCTGGTAAATATCGCGTCTTACACATGACTGGGCATCGTTCTTGATGTTCCGAAACTTTTGAGCGTGCAGGCATTCAGGAGGGGTGTATAGTCTCGAGATCCAATGGTTGCGCATGCGAGGAAACCTTTCTCAATTCTGACTACACACCATTTTCATTTTCCCCACGTAGTGCGAGTATACGGCTCCTCAAATGCCTGTTAGAGAGGATCTTCAATACTTACTGGGAGGCGATGGGGTTTTACAGGACTATATGGAGGCCACTTCGATGACGCTTTAATGCTGTTCCATCGACAGCAACGGCGACGGGGACTCGGAACTAAGAACTTGGTGTGAGAGACCGTGGCAATGCATATGTACTGTCAAAATCACCAGAACAATGGTCGCTAGATTCTGACCGCTCACGAACGCCCAAATTGCTCATGAGCGGTCATGAGCGCTGTGAGCCTCGGGGTCGCTCACAAGTGAATATGGGACACCTTTTTTCTTGTGTGCACTCGTGAGCACTGCGAGGCTTGCAGTGCTCATGAGCAAACCAAATTTCCTGATCATTCAGGAGCTGTACTGACTTCATATTCAGTCATGAGCATTTCAGGAAGAGAAATAAAAAAAAAAGTTAGATTTCGAGTATATAAAACAAAGTCCAGATTGCATTAGCAAGAATACATAGGTAGATCATGATGTATGTTATCTATCAATACTTCTACTATACACAGACACTCACGTCCATATCCTCTTGTTATCGGCAACCCGCAACCCACACCACACCAACCACCGGTTGCCATAGTCTAGATCATCAATCGTGCGGCACTTGTTCACCAAAGCGAAGCTATTGTCACAGTCAGCAATAATTCCGAATAATGAGGGGAACAAAATCATACACTCAGTCTGCGGTCATATTCTTGCAGGGACCAGTGGGGACGTCGGGTTAGAGCGGGGGATGGGGGATTAAGTCTAGGGAAACTGCGAGGTATTTATACATCTTAGGGATGGTCTGTGCGTCGTCTTTTCTCTTGCCTAAAAGAAGCAATCTCAGCCTGACCGGTGTCATGATGACGTTGACTCGTGCACGGACCATGATCAACTGATCACGTTCTTTGGAAGTGCTCGTCTGCGCGATCTCAATGATCCTGGCAAGAAAAAATCAGCTAAACTCAAAGAAGAGCAGAAAAACAGACGCATGCTCTTTAGTAGTGTCCACTCCATGTCTCTGGGCTCTAAAATTAGCTATCCACTCGAGAAAAGAAAATTCTCTTGCTATAGTGTATGTTCTTGTACCAAATCTCTGTTGTAGACCCAGCAACCAGCCGCATAGCAGTGACCTGAGAATTCAAGAGACGCTTCTGACGCACACTCATCGAAGCTAGAGTTCAAAAAATGGAATTCTTATTGAGCATGTACAAGAAAAAAAAAGCTCGACGACGCACCGTGCTATGAATCACACCAACAAATTCCCCACGTAATTGACCCTACACCAATATGTTTGTATGTGCTTCAGCGTAGTTTTAAGCCAATAGTGAGAGATTTACATTGTTGGTCATTGACAATAGTGCGACGGCGACGGTGAGATAGGGATGGTGGTTGCAGTTCAAAGGTGGGATGAGGTGGCTGTGCAGTCTGCGTGGCCGTGAAATTTTTCACGCGAGGTCCATTTCGTCTAACGCCCAGGAGAAATCAAGCGCCTGATGTTACTTTCGCTGGTAAAACCCGCATTGGGCCCTTGAACAGGTCATGGGCTTTCATGAAGCAACTATGAGGCTCAAGCCGGCTTCTGACAAATTATGAGATGATTGTGAGACTCACAGACGTTCATGAGCGCTTATGAACCAGCCTGAGCCTCACAGCTGCTCGCAAGCACTCATGCACAGCCCGGCTGTTCAGGAGCGCTCACAATCAGCCCACCTTCTCGTATGCCCTCACGAACACTGTGATCACCCACGATTCATCAGAATCTATGTACATATTTTCTGGTGATGGAATCCAGATGACGATTGCTGTTCGAGGAAGTTATGATCAGTGATCACCGAACCTGTACTCGATCGTGATCCCCGGGGAGTTTGATGGCTTGAACGACAGACTCGAGGGGTCTCCTAAAGGTTTGAAGGTTGAATCTTGATGGGTTGCTTCCCTCGGAGGGTGCGGTATTACTACATTTTGATGGTCGCCGTTGTACACGGTATAGTGGTAGCGGTACAAATGACGTTGGAGACCTCGGGCAGCAGGTATTGATACAGCCAGCGGAGTGAGAAGTAGTCCAAAAATACAATCCTATTCCTTGGGCGCACTAATCACAATCATTTTTGCTGTGATGATCGCTCACTGGCTATAATAGTGGCGGTCAATGATGAATGACGTTGACCGATATGTATGTTAAAAACGCTAATGATAATGGAGACCTCGGATTCCGGACAACAGGGATTGATAGATGGATAGATTCAAAGAGGAGTGAGAAGGAATTCTTGAGAGTCAAGTGCTAGTGGTTCAATTGAGGCTTCCCCCGCAATGAAGGGAAGGAGGCTGGAGTCTGGAGTGAGAAGGCGGTTTCGAACCCCATCCACGCACTTGTCCAGGGTCGCCATCATGATCAGGGAGCTCATCGCGCTCAGGACCAGTGAATTTCCCAGCTACGAAAGTAGTTACAGCATAGGAAAATTGTCCAGACCCGCCTCCGATTGTTACACGGCATGATGATGATCGCTATGTAACGTTTGTAGTTCGAGAGGCTGTTTCCAGGGTCCAGGTACCCCTCTGCCGGATTTTCCTTTCTTCCTGGACTCTGGACAGTGGAGGCTGGTTGTTAAAGAGCAGCTCGGTGGACTCGGCCGAGCAATTTGCACGCAGCAGTGAGCACGCAGTTTTTACGCGAAAACCGAAATTTGAGTTGGGAGTGGAACAAAACTGGAAATATACATGTCAGGCATGACATCATCCGGCACCATCGAAACGGGTTGTGTGGTGTGATAATATCTTCCCACGGTCCTGTATTCTGGGTTTTACCACAAAGGACAGCGACACACCCGCCCCGTACTCGAGCTCCAATTTTTGTTTGGAGGAACACCACACAACAAACCGGATTATCGGTCCACTTTTGCCTTGCTTACCTATCACCTCCACCTCCACCGCTGACTCGTCTGTTCCCTTTGTCCTACATATCTTTCACCTTTGAAGACACCAAGATTCAAGACAAATCATTCCCCACCTTCAGATGCTGCATTGACCATTGACTATAACGAAGAGACAAGCTGGATTCTCAAACGACAACGACAACGACCTCTTTCCTACCCTCACACCTCCTACATCTCTCATTGGAGCCTGACGAGTCATCCATGAACAGGCCAGCAGGACCTGGACGGTTACCCTCGTTCAGTAAGCGACATGCGTCGTTTGATAGTCCACGAGAGATTCCGTTGCCTTCACCGTTGGCACTCGATGGTGGAAGAGACGGGAGAGGGTATTTCGATATCCCAAAGGTAGACGGGAGAGAGGAAGTCAGGAAAGAAATGAAGGAACGGGAACGGGAAAAGGTGTGCCTCTTCGTCATCTTTCGGACTCGTCGTCGGTGTACTCATAGAATTGGGGTACAGGCTCATTCGCATTCACGGTCGTACCACCATACTCATCACCACCACCATTCAAAAGAATCGAATCATTCGAGAGAGTCACACCCATCGTACCAACATCACAGCCCGCATTCGTCTATCGACCGATCGACGCCCTCGCCACCCCTACCGTTGCACGAACCCAAGACACCCACAGCAACGACGACTACAACAACGACAAAACCGATATTCCCCCATCCCCGTCCTTATTCTCTCCCTCATTCGTCATCATCATCCTCTTCATCCGGTGGAGACGGCAGCGAAACGCAATTCTCAACACCAAACGAACACGAGCCATCATCGTCGTTAGGACTCGCATTGGGCAAGCCAGACAGATCGTCATCGGCGTCGTTACCTCTACCAGCACAGATACCGTACCATACCCTACCCAGGGCCCAGCTCGATGGTGCAGGTGCTGGTGGTGCATTAACATCGGGTAGCGGGAGTGTGAGTAGGAACGGAAAGTTCTTTCGAGAACCACCGCCACTCAGACCTCCACCGGCTCCACCGCACTCCGCTAGCGGAAGTTTTGCTACAGCATCGAGTTCCGGTTCAGGTGCGGGTGCGGGGGCAGGTTTAGGGTCGAGGTTGCCGTATTTGGAAGACGACGAGGAGGAAGATACAAATGGGGGAAACTATATGACTGCCCTAAGACCCAAAACGAAGAACCGAACTGCACTGGCAAGTCATCCGCCTGTGATCCTGGAGGAAGGTGCGAGTGGATTGGCGAGGAGCACGTCCGTTGGGAGTACACATGCTCAGATTACGACGCCTATAGTTGCGTCGGCCTCGGTGTCGCCTCCGATAACAGCATCGTCATCGACATCGACATCGACATCGACATCAGCCTCGGCGTTTACCCCGTCTACATCGGAAGAAGTCTGGCGTAACCCACCTCCTGTGCAGCCGCCTGGCCCACGAACGACACCGAGCCCGAAGCCGAGACCTGTGTTGGGTGGAGTCGTGAATCCGAGTGACTTGCCGCCTGTTCTCCCTCCTCAACGGATGCGAGGTGCTGGTGGAAGTAGCAGCGTCGGGAACCCGAGCAGTAGAGTCGGGCATGGCAGCGGTAGCGGCGGCGGAGGGGGCGGCGGGGGAATAGCGATACCACCACCGTTACCACATACACCTCCCAATCCGTTCTCGCAAACCCAGACGCCGACGATGATGACACCCACGTTGAACAACCCACCTGCCTATGCGCCTTTTCTCTCGCCGCTGCCACCACCACCTGAACGGTGTTGGGTCGAGGTGGAGACAACTCCGAGGGAGTATAAGCTCAATATCCGGTTGGAAGGGTTCAAGAGGGATGGGATCACCCTTGCTACGCGGAGGAGACGAATCCTGCACGTCGTTGCGGATAGTTGGGATACCGAGGGCGGAGGTCACTTCGAGAGACGAATCAGTTTCGGATATGATGCTGATCTTGTGGGTGTTAGGGCAGAGTTTGACGGGGAGTGGTTGAGGGTGAGTGTTCCGAGGAGGATGGTTTGAAGTCTTGCCCGTTCGAACGATGAAACAAAATGCTTGCCGTGAATCGTTTGTTGTATAATGTGTTTTTTACGCTCCCCTCCTCCTCCCGTCCTTGTCTTCAGGCACATATATAGTACATATCTTCCGCCTCTCTCACAGTCACTCGTTCGCGCTCTCCGTCTCTCGCCCCCCTTTCTATCACTGTCTGTCGCATTCCCACTCAGCATGAAGCATGAAGCATTATATCAGTATACCGACAATTCTCGAACGTTCCTCTCTCCCTCTCCCTCTCTTGATTCATAGTACATATACGCATCTTACCCTACTTGCTCGCCCGTTTCTTCGATCCACTCCGTACATATTATATATTCTTTACATTACTGACGAATCTAGTAACGACCGAACGAACGCTTTTTTTTTCCTTTCTGACTTTCTTTGTTCTTCTATCGTTTCTTTTTTGTCGCTCGCTCGCTCGCTTTTTTTTTCTACCTCGTAATTAGACTCCCAAGCCCCAATAGTGTACAACAGCAATAGCAACAAGAGATATCCGATTTCAAAACATTCAATATTCAACGTCAGAATCCATCTCCTCAAGCAGGCCCTCCAAATTTACACCTTCGATTACCGAAAAACCCGAATCCCGCGTTCACCTGGCCACTGACCCCACTGTGACTCGGAACTTCCCAGTTTGCAAGGCCATACGAATTCGCCGACTGCAGCTGCTTCAAGGGGCCAGGTTCCCGCCGAATTCTCTCAGTGTCACTGCAACGTTCAAGCTAAGGAGATCGTGGCTCGTGATCTTCAGGCATGTTACCAGAGAGCAAGGCGGCCTTGGTTGACGGAATTTGAAAGATCGACTAAATATGGGTGGCACCTGGACGTTCGGAATCGCTACTCTCCCTCCTCCGATGGTGCACGCTATAGAATGACTGACTTAGACTCCAGTCTTGAGGATGGGAGCCGTGCGTCCAAATGACTTGTGGCCCGTAGGACTCGGAGGATCGCGAAGGTGTTGAGGGCATACGTGTAGAAACATCGATCGAGGTACGCACTTGCAACGAGAGTTGAAGCACCCAAGTACTTGTCCATTCTTGTTTTAATCCCTGGCCCCCTCCTCCCTTGCGGAGATCGGAGAGAAGGAGCAAAGTACAACGTTATCATGGCGGCCAGCTCGTATCGAATTGCCAAGAACCAATGTACAAACTCACCCGTACTACCAGAACTTCATGATATACTAGAGTGAGGACGGCGGCAGAGCCTGAGGGTGACACGAAACCGTGGATGTTTTCTTTGTAATTTGCTCGGAGGGGACAGGGTTACTCAGTCTGGTGGATTGTCGCGTCTAGTACAAGGAGAGTATACGCTTCGGGCAGTAGCTATCGAGCTATGTCGAAAATGTTGAATTGTATTGGAATCGTGGGTTACTGAGATCGCGATTGGGGTTCAACGTCGGCAGAGAGAGAGAGAGAGATGACGGTGAAATGGGTAAAAGTCGAGTGACGTGGACTCTGGCGTCTGGAGGAAGTGGTCAGTGGTCTCAAAACATCAAACTTAGAATCCGCCATACCACCTTGAATTCTGTGCTTCTATTGAGGAAGACTGTTAGCTTGTGTCCTTTCAGAAGCCCCTGCGAGGCTAGAAGCAAATACTATCACTGGTCAGAGCGCTCGTTGCTTTCAGTTCCAGTTCAGGTACGCGAGGGGGCTGAAGCCGTCGATCGGAGGCGAGCGCCTTCAGTCTGCTCAGAACTGCACGCTTTAGAGCTATTCAGAGGTTGAGTAACGTGAAGTCAGGCGGGCGCCATGTCTCGTTGGCAACAGAAGGTGAGATCAGAATTGAGCGACAAATTAGTCCTCATGGCCCAATCATAGCGAAGTTCTCCATCATGGCCAAGTCGAAAGCGACGGTGAGCACTGAGCGGGACTGAGTCGGAGTGAGGGCTTCCTGTCCCGGGCCGACGATCAATATTTCAATGCCAGTAATCAGCCGGGCGTTGGCCGGACGCTGGTTATAGCTTCAACTTGAACGTCAACCTCCAGTTCAACCTGTGATCTTGCTGCTGTTGTTTTCTCACAGCTTGAAAGATGTCCACGCAGACAGCGCACCAGTGCAACGTGCTGTGCTCTCGACGCTTTCGCTACTACCGCCATCTCGAACAGATTCTTCGACGTCAATTTCGACTTCAGGCCCTGGCCAGCGTTCTCATTTGACTGGGCCATCGGATTACAGTCAAACCTGCTCCAGGTGCGCTGAAACACCTCGGACAAGGTCGATGTCGACTATACAAAATACCCATACTGGTCAGGGTCCGCAGAACAATAATAATGCGGCGTACCAGAATATAAACTATGGAGAGGTGAACAACAGTCTCAACATGACGGTCTCTGAACGTGCGTTTCTGGTTTCCATTTCATCTTGAAGATGTATCTCAACGTTGTCTTTCGTCTTAGCGCTCAAACGCCTCTGGGATGCAATCGCTGGCGTTGGAGCTTCGCATAGAGCAGAGCACCAATTTGCTCGTGGGGCGTGTCTCGAAGGGACTCGAGAAGCCGTTCTGGCCATCCTTCGCGAATGGGGGTTGACCGAAGACCAACTTCTCCCAATATGCTGGCTCTCAGGTGCCGCCGGTGTCGGAAAGTCTTCGATTGCCCTGTCCATCGCCAAGCTTTACGAGGAAAAGGGTGTCCTGGTCTCTTCGTTCTTCTTCTTCCGGTCCGATAACAAACGCAATACCCCTTCCGCTCTCATTCCCACCATTGCTTATGGACTCGCCATGACGATACCACTCATGAGGAATTACATTGAAGAGAGGATATCGAGAGACCCTGCGATTCTGGAAGCCGCATTGGAGGTGCAGTTTCGAGAGTTGGTTCTTGAACTCACCTTGAAGTGGAGCAGGCAAAGAGCCATCTGGGGCTCTTCGGTTGGTCCTCACATTGTCATCCTTGACGGGCTGGACGAGTGTGGTGATGAAGAGACCCAGTTACGAATCCTCGACATCATCCGATCCGCTTACGAGCAAACTCCCGAATTCCCTTTGCGATTCTTGATCTGCAGTCGACCAGAGGCTTGGCTTCGGGAAGCATTCTGCGACGAGCATCTGCATAGACTCTCGAAGGTCGTTGTTCTGGACGACTCCTTCGAGCCCAACAGAGACATCAGAGAATACTACCTACACCACTTTCGGGAGATTGCGAGTAGCCCGAAGTACAATCATATCCCATTCCCGAGTCCCTGGCCTTCGGAACGGGACCTCGAAATCCTGGTCGAGAGAGCATGTGGCCAATTCGTCTATGCAGCGACGGTGATCAGGTTCATTACGCTCGCGTATGACCATCCTATCACACAGCTTCGTATCATCATCGATAAGGCTCCATCCCGTCGACCGGGAACATCACCATATCAGCAGCTCGACGTATTATATGAGTTCATCCTCAGCGTCAATCCAGACCGTGAGGGCCTCCTCTCTGTCCTAGCCGCTGTCCTTGTCTTTCCGGAAGGGGGTCTTCATAATATGAGATCCCCCGCATGTATCGAGTTGATGCTAGGGCTTCCCGAGGGACAGGTGGAGTTGACTTTACGTAGTATGCACTCAGTCCTGGACATACGCGGTCGAGGAGATGAGATTTGTGCTCACCACACTTCGTTCACTGATTACCTGGCCGATCAAACAAGGTCACTTGATTACCATATCAACAAGAGAAAATGGAAACGTCCCCTTGCGCGACAGTGGCTCCAGAATCTCGCAAGTAGCAGGATCCGGACTTACAGGTGAGCAGTTATCTATTTCTGATCTCCAGATTCTACATGTCCCTGACTTAATGCCACATGTGCAGCCTCAGCCAGCTCTACAGCGGGGAAACCAGGTCCTTCTTCAAACAATGGGTTGAATTTTGCACGTCGATCACCAAACCAAGCTGGAAACTACTAGTTGATGTGCAGAACGTCGACCTTTCCTTCATGTGCGTGCATACGGGGACCGTCAGTGATGAAGTATGGAAAGTAATGTTTAGTGCCCTACTGCCATGGCTGGAGAAATATGCAAGTTTAACCATTCATTGACTTCTTTCTTGTACATACTGACTTTTGCTTTTTATTGCTAGGGTGTTCCCAAGCACGGAAGTTTCAAGGACAAGGACAAAGAGTATCTCATGCAACGATTCAGGAAACGTCCCGAGTGTTTCCACCTTGAATGGCCTCCGGGTGCGTGTCCGTCAGACGACGCCATGTTCTGGGTTGTCGAAGCTGCCACTGGATGCATCCATGTGGAGGGGCGAAAACCCAGTGATCCATGCCAAATGCCGTACCTCACGGACTGCCGCTGTGATCTCTCTGGAGGAATCAGGTCATGCGATCCACAGCACGTAGCATATCAGGAAGCTTGTATGCAACTCGTTCGGAGTTGCGTTCCTCGTCTTGAGCAGATTATCCAGAATCGTTTGCCAGGGATGCGACCTTACATGCCCCCAGTGTTGCAACAATTCTTCGACAACTTGGCCCATTCTTTGCTCCTGAAACACTGCCATCTTGATACGGAGCTGCTTTCGCTCTGCCGCACCTTTTTTGAACTCGTAGAACGTTGTGTAAAGGTAGGGGTCATTTCACTCGGCCATGTTCCAGGGGCAAAGTGGAAACTGGTCGAATGGGTTGAGGTGAGTACCATTTCTCTGAGTGTTTGAATCCTTACTCACTGTTGGCCTGTACTGATCGATATCGAATGATCCCTTTTTCGATAGGCTTTTCCAGATAGGTTCGCTGAAGAACGGGAAAGTTTGAAAGCACAGTTTCTCGCTTTGTGTAAGTAACACGACCAACACTAGATAATTGGTGCCGTGTATTGAGTAATTTATATCGTACGTAGATAATGTAACGGGACGAGTGTGTATCTTGATTCTCTTTCTTGCCCTATCGGGTGTAAAATATTCAACGCTCGGTACTCGAACATAGACCTCGAGAGTAGCTTGCGCATCCCAATATTTTCTTGAAGTTGTATCCCAACCAAGGACGATGGCACCTCATAGGCAGAGTGTTCGTCCACAACTTGGTGTTCCTGGTAAGTCGCTCTCCCTCGCCCGTCTTCGTCACCAAGTACGTCCTGTACCAGGCGCATTCTTGACCTTCGAGACTCCTATCAGCCTCGTCGTCCACACTGTGACGAGACTTCGCGCATTTGATTGCTTCGTGCGTAGTCTCATCTACGTCGGCCCTACGCCACCGCTCAGGTGAACTGCCTCTCTCCTTACTGTATCTCATGTATAATGTCCCAACCCTGTAACTTCCTACATGATATGTAATGTACAAATTCCAGGCTCTGTGTCCACACATAAAACATCCCCTCGGAATCAGACCGGTTCGGGCGTCGGGAGGCCTGCATTGAGCAGTCGAACCAAGTCACCATTCTCATCTCTCTGACTCTCATCAACCTCAACCCCTGGCTCCCGAAATAACAGCCCTGACAAGCCCCTTCTCGCCAGATTTCACGGCTTCGAACGCTCCGAGGGCGGACGTGAACGGCTACTGATGGATTATCAGCGGCTCAACTTTGACTTTGCCTGCGGGGCGAGAGTAGTGGCTAAGGCGTAGTCACCAGGCTACATGTAGAATAGAAAATGGAATGGGTGAACGATCCGAGAGGTAAAAGCGGAGGGAGTGATACACGTACTCCATACTGGAACGACCGTCTAGGCACCAGCTCTTTCGATAGTACCATCGAGAGATCCAACGTAACGAGAGAGGCCTCGATGCCAAGCTATGAGAGGAAACGGAGAACGAGGGTATTAGCCCTCATATCGCGGTGACGCGAATGCACCTGAACAACACACCCCCTCGTCTAAGCAACGTAAAACAACGTCTGGATACAGGAGGATACAGGTCAACGCCCCACTCGCATCAACCACCATATCGACACTCTTGGGTCCCGATCTCCAATCCCCAGAACCTTTTTCATATTCGTGCCGTTTCTAATGGAATATTCCACCGTCGTCTCCGAATCTTGCTTCACAATGGGAACATATGTATCTACTTCCGCTCCGCGCTTGGAATAGGCCCCAGCAAACTCAAGCCCCGATTCTTGGACGTTAATAGCGATGATTCGGGCTCGTTACCGAGGGTAGAGACGGCGTGAACTTCAATCGCGAGGGGTTCCGTCTATGTCAGTACGTCAGCCTGAGGGAGAATGGTGGGGGAGAAGGGCGAGAGAAACACGTACCGTGAATCTTCACCGAGCGAGATATGATTTGGTGGTTGGTATACGAGGCTCCCCCGACCACGGAAGAATCGGGAGAGGGTGCCATCGTTAGATGGTATCACTGCGAAAGCCATCTCGGGACAAAGCAAAGGTCAACAGATGAAAGGAAGAAGAGAGTGTGAGCACAGGTTGATGATAAGAGACAAAGGGCGACGAGCGTACGTTGTAATAGCCGGATCTGTATTCAGAGCAGGTGTTTGATGCGCATCGATGTGCGTGAGAGGAGGGGAGATCCGAGAAAGAGAGGAATGAAATTAGGCCGGAGACTTCGAAGGCAAGAGTCGCTGGTATGACTACGCCACAGGTCAGTCCTAGAACGCAGTAAATGCTTGCAGTAATCAGCAAGTCAGCGAGGATGGGCATAGGACGTGCCAACCTACCTGGCTCAACCACAATACAATCCCCGTTTTGTGTTTGACCTTTGAGTCGATTAGATTACGATGAATCTTCACTAATATCCCGAGCTAACAGCAAACGCTACTAGCCTTCAGGAATCTCGAGGAGATCTAGAAATATCCAATGTCCACTCTTGTCGACAAGTCAAACCGCCCATTGACACCCTCATCCTTTATCAAGCGGGAATCTAGCCTAAAATTGGTGTTATTGGATGGGGATGAGGACCTGGAGACACGAGTGTTGTAGATAATTAGATAGAGTCCGAGTAGCCCATCGCGACAAAGGGTTGAAAGCGTGTTCTAGTGAACGTTGGGACACTGTGGGAGAGTTGAAGAAAGCGCGTCGCGCACGGATCACCTAGTGAGCCAGATCGGTTACCACGGCCTGTGGCCCTGCCTATTCCTCCGACCTTCGCAAATATCTCCAAGTACTCCTCGCCAGGCATGGCACCCAAAACCGACCAAGAATCACGGTTGGTGGAATACAAAACTCGGGCTCGAAGACACTAGTTTTGCTGTAAACCGGATGCTGAATGAGCAGGGGAATTTGGATACATGGGCGAACACCACTCCTCGAGTCTTTTTCGAGGTGCTCAATGGTGAGTGATTGATATTATAGCGGTCCTCGGTCTTTCATTCTCACATCTCTGGTCTACGACTACTCGAGAAGCAACATGAACAACCATCGAACTAGCACTTACTCTTTCCTGAACCCGAAGCGACACACCCTCGTCCTCTCCTTTCTACAGGAAATCGATCAACATCGCATCAACTCTATCAGTTTTGGCAGACTATCATATGGACAACGAATATACAAGGGAGCGACTTGTCTGATTTTCTGGGAGTGGCCAACACCTGGATTGGACCGACCAGGCGCAGACGCCAGCGACCGAGCTCATGGTTCGGATGAGCTATACTCTCCCTATGTCCAATACCAATCTCCTCGTCGTCGATCTCATTTCATATCAAGTAAAGGCACTACCTTCACTCATGGAACCGGTTCAGGCTCATTCACATACACGGTCGTACCACCACATAATCACCATCACTATTCAAAAGAATCGAATCATTCGCGAGTCGTATCCATCGTATCAACATCTCAGCCCGCATTCGTCTATCGACCGATCGACACCTCCGCCATTCTCACCGTTGCACGAACCCACGACACCCACAACGACAACGACGAAACCGATATTCTCCCATCCACGTCCTTACTTCCCTCCTCACTCATCCGGTGGAGACGCCAGCGATATACAATTTTCAACACCGAATGAACACGAGCCATCATCCTCGTTAGGACTCGCACTGGGTAAACCAGACAGATTGTCATCGGCGTCGTTACCTCTACGAGCACATATACCGTACCATACCCTACCTAGGGCTCAGCTCGATGGCGGTGCTGGTGCTGGTGGCTCATTGACATCGGATAGCGGGATTGTGAGTAGGAACGGAAGATTTTTTCGAGGACCACCTCTCTCAGACCGCCAACGGTTCCACCGCATTCCGCTAGCGGAAGTTTTGCTTTGCCATCAAGTTCTGGTTCTGGTTCAGGTACGGGTGCGGGGGCAGGTTTAGGGTCGAGGTTACTGTATTTGGAAGACGCCGAGGAAGAAGATACAAACGGGAGAAACTATATGACTACCCTACGACCCAAAACCAAGAACTGAGCTGGGTTGGCGAGTCATTCACCTGTGATATTGGAGGAAGGTGCGAGTAGGAGCTCGTCCATTGGAAGTACACATACTCAGGTTACGTCGCTTGTAGTTGCGTTGGTCACGACGTCGACCCCGATAACAGCACCGACATCGACATCGACATCAGCATCGGCCCCCGTCCACTTCGGGAGAAGGTTGACGTACAGCTCAATGGACTCTGAAGAAGAGGATACAGATGCTTCGGAGACTACTATAGGATTCCTAGTCCACGATCTTGGTACTTCAGGTATGCTGGCGGAATCCCTTCCACCATGCATCAGCGTTTCCAAATCCTGACACGGTTTCAGATTGGCTCTTTTCTGATTCATGACGATCGAAGAGTTCGAGATTCGGAACCCTCTTCGCCAGTCAGTCGGTTGCTGACTCCTTTCACTATGTCTCGCGTACAACGTTCCAAACCCTTCCTGTGCCTTTCAGCGCGATATATCTTATGTACAAATACGAAGCTTAGGCCCCGAAATTACACTCTTAACGGGCTCTTTCTCGCCAGACCATTAAGTTTAAACGCTTCGAGGCGGGCGTGAGGGGGTACTGGTGGGTTATCAGTGGTTTGACATTGCAAGGTGAGAACAATGGCTAGCATGCAGTCGCCAGGCTACTTGTACACCCGACACCGAGATGATCCTCCCAGCACCAACATCTAAAGATGCAGCGTAACGAGCAAGACCCCGATTCCGAGCTACAGAAAACGAGGTTGCCAGCCCTCAAATCACGAACACATCTTAATGACAACGCGGGAACGCACCTGAACAAGTCCCCGAACCCCCACCCTCGTCTTGACGACATACAACGCCATCTGGAATCTGGATATACGTCTCTGTCCCGCTCACAACAATCACCAAGTCGACCCGCCTAGCTAGGTCCCCAATCTTCAATTCCTAGAACCTCTTTCATACACGTACCGTTCCTCATGGGATACTCCAGCATCGTCTCCGAGTCTTGCAAGTTGCTTCGCTACAGGAGCCTAGGTATCCACATCCACCCCGCTCAGGTAGGTCTTTTCAAACTCGAGCCTCGATTGAGCATCAACAGCGAGGATCCGGGCTGCACTGAGGACTTTGGCAGCCGCCATACACGCACAGGAGAACAACCGAATCCGGCGATGAATCCATTTGTGGCGAAGTTACCGAGAGAAAACACGGCCTGGACTGCTACCGCGAGAGATTCCATCTTATCTCACAGGTCACCTAAGAGTGATCATGGGAGGGCCAGGGCCGAAAAATCGTGTATGCAGTGCAAAATGTCCCTCGAGCGGATATGGTCGTTGGGATTGGGTATAGGAGGCTTCTTGGGACACGGAAGAACCGGGAATGTGTGCCGTTGTTAGGTGGAGCATTCTGAGTCTTTGAGGTATGGCCTCCAGTTATCCTGTAATGTCTGGAATAGGAAAAAGTTGGTACGATCTGAGGTGGTAGTGGTATTAATAATCAACCCACCTCGATGACACCTAAACGCTCTCGGGCAAGCTGCATATCACAGAATTCGTATACTCTCAGACCGACGTCGTAAAGAGCCTCGATAACTCTTTTTCGAAGATGGAGGAAACGATGTTTGATGTGCATGTGACGATGAGAGCACTGATCCTGAGGGTCTGACAGTGCTGCCGGTTGCCTTCAGACGTGTCTTACGTCTATCAGGGTGTCGAGTTCAGAGTTGGAAAAGGAGTCGACAGCCGAACGTAGCGACACACCTCTCTGTTGACCCGCCGTGGTCCGCCGCCCACAAACAATTATGATACCCGCCAATGAGCGAATCCGATTGACCAGGTCATAGCAGTCACCCTGACCAAGATTCTAAGGCAGTATGTATCAAAAAGGGAGGAACGAGTCTAATGGCTGGAAATGACAGCGGGACGAGCATGAGGGTGGGAAGAGCAAAAGAAAAAGAAGCGCCCAACTCTACTCAGTTGACCGTCATGACGCGCAGAAAAATGGCCATTCCTCTCGTATCCGACTTGAAAAGATACTCCTCTTTTGAACAATATCATGCACCGTATGTGTCTTGAACACCAACGACTCGAAGGCTACCTACCCATTTGTTACTTCTTCATACCCTCGCCAGTTTCTCGCCGTGGACAGTCTCAGAGCAGTGGTGCTTCATGACCACCGTGTCAGAAGGAAACGCGTCAACTGTAACTAATAGGAAGGACATAGGTCAAAACGTACGCGTAGACCATGGCAGAGAATAGAACAGCGAAGTCGAGCGATAGTTTTACCTCAATCGGCTTCCAATCCTACGTGCGCAGCATTTTCCAGCTCATCCATGCTTAGGGGCTCCAGACGAGTGCATACGAGGCCGGTGGCGCCGGCGTTCATACGTTCATAAGTGGATTGCTATTGAAGACCATTATGATTGAAAGCCTGTCAGCTGCAATCACGATGTCCACGGAAATATCGCTCATGAACTGCAACGTGCTGGGCGCATGTCCCCAACGCTTTGGCTCCCACCACCATCTCGTCGAACGTATTCCTTTTTTTCTCCAACCTTACTTTCCACATCCTTCCCTATCCAGTGCTCATTTGACTGGGCCAGCACATTACGGTCAAACTCCCCTCTGGTACAACTGAAACCCCATAAAAGGCCAATGTCCACACAAAATACCAATAGTGGTTGGGGTACGCAGAACAATAACAACGCAGCGCAGCAGAATGTCAACTATGGAGGAAGGCAGGTGAACAACTTCAACACAACACTCCCCGAACGTGCGTCTCTGGTGTTCTGTTCCAAATCAAAGATGTTTCTCAACATTATCCTTCATTATAGCGCTCAAACGCCTCTGGGATGCAATCGCTGGCGTTGGAGCTTCACCAGAAAAAGTGTACTAAGCTCCTGATCGCTCATGAGCGATTATGGCGCTTATGAGCGGTCAGGAGCAAGTGGGCTGCATATGAGCGCTCATAAGCAGCCGGGCTATGCATGAGCGCTCATGAGCAGCCGCGAGACTCGGGCCGGTCCCTGAGCGCTCACAAGCGGTCCACAACAAAATACTCTGAGCTTGACACAATCACATCGGAGTTGTGCGATCCTTGGACCTTGGGTCAGTCTTACACTGACGCCAGTAACGCCCGGCACTCAAATTTCTGCTGGGCGTTAGACGAAATGGACATCGCGTGAGCAATATCAGGCCACGCGGACTGCATAGCCACCTTTATCCGGCTTCTGAACCGCAACCACCACTGGCTTCTGAACGAAATTTTTTTTCGGCAATCCAACCAAACCTCCTCCACCTTTTTAACGTCTTTGAACTCTCGGAACACGCAACTTGTTGTCAGGTCCACACAACAAAAAAATTATGCCGCTCGCGGCTCAGCTCTCGAGTCTAGAAGACGTGGTTCATTAGGGTCTAGAGGGGTTGAGTTGACATGAGGATGTGCTAGTACGTGTCTTTCAGCTCTCCTCTGACTGTTTAGCTGACTTTTTTTTTTGCCAGGACCACCCAGAAATTGGAGTTGAACACAGCACAAACCGGACGTTGGGACGTGCACCTCGACAGAACGTGACATCAATGGAGGTCCGTGCATCGACGTCATGATGAGGCTGGCTGGCTGAGATTACTTATTTTGGTTAGAGATGCGGCGCACGGACCACCTTCAACGTCCATATATACCTGGCAGTTTCGCCAATCCCCTCCATCCCCCATCTCCCCCCTCTACTCCCATCTCGTCCCTCTACTCCCATTGCGTCCATCTACTCCCATCTCGTCCCGTCTCATCACTGGCCCACTAGTGTTCTCACTTGCCCTCGGAAGGATACACGGGTATCAAAGGTATGTTTTAGTTTGCGACTTCTCATTCTGAAAGACATCGCTGATCATGATAACCCACTCATCCAGCGCTGCATGATAAGAAGACCTTACGGCGGCCATCAACTGAGTGTGGTGAGGGTGTCGATGACGAACCTGAGTGTAGACCAGTAACCGATATAATATATGTATTCTTGTATCCTAACTACATCTTGTATACCAGCTATAGTAGAAATTTGTGTCTGAATTAATATTTTTTTTTACTCCTTCCTGACATGCTCATGTGCAAACATGAGAACAGCGTAGTTCATGTGAGCTCAAGAAAACCGTTTTGTTCACGAGCACTGTGAGCCTTGCAGTGCTCACGAGCGCTCGTGAAAAAAAAGGTGTCCCGTATGCGCTTGTGAGTAGCCCCGAGGCTCACAGCGCTCATGACCGCTCACGAGCGATTTTGGCGCTCATGAGCGGTCAGAAACAGCTGACATTTGTTCTGGTGTTCGCATAAAGCAGAGCACCAGTTTACTCGTGGGGCGTGCCTCGAAGGGACTAGAGAAGCCGTTCTGGCGATCCTTCGTGAATGGGGGTTGACCGAAGACCAACTTCTCCCGATATGCTGGCTCTCGGGTGCCGCCGGTGTTGGAAAGTCTTCAATTGCCCTGACCATCGCCAAGTTCTACGAGGAAAAGGGTGTCCTGGTCTCTTCATTCTTCTTCTTCCGATCCGACCCCAAACGCAATACCCCCTCCGCTCTGATTCCCACTATTGCTTATGGACTCGCCACGACGATACCACTCATGCGGAATTATATCGAAGAGAGGATATCGAGAGACCCTGCGATTCTGGAAGCCGCGTTGGAGGTGCAGTTCCGAGAGCTGGTTCTTCAACCCACCTTGAAGTGGAGTAGGCAGAGAGCCCTTTGGGGTTCTCCAGTCGGCCCCCAGATTGTCATCCTTGACGGACTGGACGAGTGCGGCGACGAGGACACCCAGTTGCGAATCCTTGACATCATCCGATCCGCTTGCGAGCAAACTCCCCAATTCCCTTTGCGATTCGTAATATGCAGTCGACCGGAGGCTTGGCTTCAGGAAGCATTCGTCGATGACCCTCTGCGTAAACTCTCAAAGGTCATTGTTCTGGACGAGTCCTTCGAGCCCAACAGAGATATTAGGGAATACTACCTCCACCACTTTCGGGAAATTGCGAGTAGCCCGAAGTACAATCATATCCCATTCCCGAGTCCCTGGCCTTCGGAACGGGACCTCGAAATCCTAGTCGAGAGAGCATGTGGCCAATTTGTCTATGCAGCGACGGTGATCAGGTTCATCATGCTCGCGTATAACCATCCTATCACGCAGCTTCGTATCATCATCGATAAGGCTCCACCCCGTCGCCTGGGAACATCACCATATCAGCCGCTCGATGTTTTATATAAATTCATCCTCAGTGTCCATCCAAACCGTGAGGAACTCCTCTCTGTTCTCGCCGCTGTCCTTGTCCTTCCGAAACACGTGAAATCCCCCGCATGTATCGAGTTGGTGCTAGGGCTTCCCGAGGGACAGGTGGAGTTGACGTTACGTAGTATGCACTCAGTCCTGGACATTCGCGGTCGAGGAGATGATATTTGTGTTTACCACACTTCGTTCACCGATTACCTGGCCGACGAAACTAGGTCGCTTAATTTCCATATCAACAAGAAAAAACAGAAATGTCCTATCGTGCAACAGTGGCTCCAGAATCTCGCAACCGACAGGATCCACACTTACAGGTGAGAAGTTATCCATTTTTGATCTCCAGACGTTACATGTCCCTGACTTGATGCCTACGTGCGTAGCCTCAGCCAGCTCTACAGTGAGGAGACTATGTCCTTCTTCACAGGATGGATTAAGTTTTGCGTGTCGATCACTAAACCAAGCTGGAAATTACTAGCTGGTGTGCAAAACGTTGACCTTGCCTCTGTGTGTATGAGGACCGGCGACGACGGATTCAGAGATTGGAACAGAAAGTTTGACGCCCTACTGCCATGGCTCAAGGAATGTGTGAGTTTGGCCAGCTATGGTTTTCTTTATTGCACGCCACTAAGTTTGGTGACCTATGCTTTCTTTTACAAGCCTATCCTCAGGCACGGAAGTGCCAAGGACAAAGAGTGTCTCATGCAAAAACTCATGCAAAAACTCAAGAAGCGTCCTGAGTGTTTCCACCTCAAATGGCCTCCGGGCGCGTATCCGTCGGATTACGCCTTGTTCTGGGCTGTTGAAGCTGTCACAGGATGCCGGTTTCATGTGGAGGGGCGGGAACCCGGCGATCTACGCCGAATGCCATACTTCACAGACTGCCGTTGTGATCTCTCTGGAGGAATCAGGTCATGCAATCCACAGCATCTAGCATATCAGGAAGCTTGTATGCGACTTGTCCGGAGTTACGTTTCTCGTGTCGAGAAGTTTATCCTGAATCATTCGCCAGGCGTGGAACCCAGTCGTATGTCCCCGGTGTTACAACATCTCTTCCTCAACTTGACCTGCTCGCCGCTCCTGAAACACTGCTGTCCTGATACGGAGCTACTTTCGCTCTGCCGCACGTTTTTTGAACTCGTGAAACCGTGTATGAAGATGCAGGCCATTCCCTTTTACTGTTTAACGGAGGTCAGGGAGAATCTGGTTAAATGGATTGAGGTAAATACCATTTCTCTGAGTATTCGAATCCTTACTCATTGTTGGATTGTACTGGTCAAATCAACCTTTTTCAATAGACTTTCCCAGACAGTTTTGCTGAAGAAGGAGAAGTTTTCAAAGCACAGGTTCTTGCCTGGCCTTCGGAGAGATGAGCACCAAAATGGCTCGCATGATCGGCTCGATAGGCGAGGAAACGGAAGGGAAGGCCATTGAATATTGTACATGATGGCTGTGAGCCTGCAGCCTTGAACTACTACCTCGTGCCGCGTCTTTTGGCGCTCTCCTCCTCACGACCATTTTCACACCTTCGCCGTACATGACCTCCAATACCGCCCTCTCCTCGACGATCGCATTGTGGAATCCCTTCTTCACCTCGATGTTTACTCCTTCCATCTCGCCATCGAACACCAGAACTTCTGATTGCTGTACGCCCGTCGGAGCTTTGAACACGAAACCCCGCGACCTCCCATCGCTCCGGAGTCGCCACCGTCCGCAGTTTAATCTTGATGAGCTCGATGAGCTCCCCGATGCAGTCAATAGAAGGTATTGCCATGGGTTACCTCCAGCAATGAGCATCCCCCTATATACATACCTATCAAACGTTGATTTCTCGGTTCACGTACCGCTCAGGAACCCTCTTTTCCCCACGTACGTCTCACGTACAATATTCCAATCCTGTACCTTTCTACATGATATGTGTAACGTACAAATATGAGGCTCTGTATCGTCATGCAAAATATCCCCTTGTAATCAAGACGGTGGGCCCGCCGAATGGTTCAGGCACCGGCAGGATCGCAATGTGAAAGTGGCAGTCGAATCAAGTGCCTATCCCCCACTCTCTGATTTTCTTCAACGTTGACTCCTGGCCCCGCGATAATGGCCTTGACCAGCCCTTTCTCGCCAGATTGAACAGCTTGAAACGCTTCGAGGGCGGACGTGAACGGATACCGGTGGGTTATCAACGGTTTGACGTCGACCTTGCCTTGCGAGGCGAGGGCGATGGTTAAGGCATAGTCGCCAGGCTGCATGTAAAACATGAAATGGAAATGGGTGAACAATTCAGGAGATAAGAGCGGAGGGAGGTACACGTACCCCATACCGGAACGACCCTCTAAGAACCAAGTCTTTCAATAACACCATCGAAAGATCCAACATAACGAAAAGGTCCCAATTCCGAGCTACGAAAGGAAACCGGGAACGAGGGTGTTGGCCCTCAGATCATGGTGACAGTCCTACGGTGACTCGCGAACGCACCTGAATAGCACACAACCCCCGTCCTAGCAACATAGAAAGACCTCTAGATACACGCCTCCGCCCCACTCACATCAACCACCAAATCGACACTCTTGGGTTTCTGGTCTCCATTCCCCAGAACTTTTTCAAGTTCGCACCATCTCTCATGGAAACATTCACCGTCGTGTCCGAGCCTTGCTTCGCAACAGGCACTCCCACTCCGCCCCTGAGATAGACCTTAGTAGTAAACTCGAGCCTCGATTGTTGAACGTCAACAACAGTAATTCGGGCTGCACCAAGCGCTTTGACTACTGTCATGCAAAAGAGATTCACGGCCGAATACGGCGACGAATTGCTTGGGGGCGAAATTACCGAGGGAAGAGATGGCGAGGACTTTGACCGCTATGTCAGTACGTTAGCCCGAGGGAGAACAGTGGAGAAGAGCGAGAGGAATACGGACCGTAAAACCTTCATCAATTGAGCTATGGTCCGGAGAGTGGGTACACGAGGCTCCCTAGGCCACGGAAGAACCGGGAGAGGGTGCCATCGTTAGTTGGTGTCGCTGCGAAAGCCATCCCCGGGCAAAGGTAAGGTCAGCGTATGAAAGGCAGAAGAGAGCGTGAGGCAGGTTGATGATGGTAAAAATGACGACGAGCGTACATTGTAATGGCCAGATCTGCATTCAGAGTAGGCGCCTAATGTGTGTCGATGTAAGTGAGAGGAGAGAGAGGAACGAAACGGTGAGCCAGTTCGGCAAGATCAAGGAGGGGAATTGCTGGAACAGCTGAGAGTCACTGGACGATCCTAGAATGCAATAAATACTTGATCAGCAAGTCAGCGAGGATGAATATAGGACGCTCAAACCTACCTGGCTCAATCACAATACGATCCCGTTTTCTGCGTTTGACCTCTGAACCGACTAGATTGCAATAAATCTTCACTGATACCTCGAGATAACAGCGAACGCTACTGACCATCGAGCATTTCAGGGTGGAATATCCGACATCTACTCCTGTTAACAAGTCAAATCGCCCATTTACACTTTCATGCCTCATCCTCTAAGTTAACAAGCGCAATCCAGTCTGAAATTGATATTATTGAATATGGGAACTTGTAGACGCGAGTGTCGTAGACAGATGAACGGAGTCCAAGTAGTTCATCGCGATTAAGGGTGGATAGCGTGTTCTAGTGAACGTTGGGACACTGAGTTGTGTGTGAGGTTGTGGGAGAGAAGAAAGCGCGTCGCGCACGGGCCGCCTAGATCGGTTACCACGACCCGTGAGTCTGCCTATTCCTCCGACCTTCGCAAGTATCTCCAAGTACTCCAGTATTCTTCGCCAGGCATAGCACCCAAACCCAACCAAGAAGTATGATTAGTGAAATACAAAGCTCGGGCTCAAAGACACTAGATTTGCTGCAAATTGGATGGCGAATGACCACGGGGATTCAGACGAATGAGCGCGAACACTACTCCCCGAGTTTGTCACGAGGTGCTCGATGGTGAGTACTTGATTTTATGCATACTGGCCCTCAGTCTTCCATTCTTATATCTCCTTTCTACGACGATTTCTTCATCTTCGATCTCATTCCATAGGCTTTCAAGTAGAAGCACTACCTTCTCTACTCATGAAATGGGTTCAGGCTCATTCTCATTCACGGTCGTATTACCACACACATCACCATCACCATTTGAAAGAATCGGATCATTCGAGAGTCACACCCATCGTATCAACATCATATGTAGTCCGCATTCTTCTACCGACTGATCGACCCCCACCCCCACCATTACATGAACCCACGACACCCACAACGACAACGACAAACCCGATATTCCCCCACCCACGTCCTTACTCTCTCCCTCACCACCATCATCGTCTTCATCCGGTGGAGACGGCAGCGAAACGCGATTCTCAACACCAAACAAATGCGAGTCATCGTTGTCGTTAGGACTCGCACTGGGGAAACCAGACAGATCGTCATCGGCGTTGCTACTTCTACCAGCACAGATACTGTACCATACCCTACCCAGAGCGTAGCTCGATAGTGCTGGGCCAGTGGTTCATGCGAGGTCCTGCTAGTGGTGGTGGGAGTAGCAGCATCGGGAATCCGAGCAGTCGAGTCGGACATGGTAGTGGTGGCGGTAGTGGGGGGAATAGCAATACCACCACTGTTACCACATACATCTCCCAATCCATTCTCACTACCCGGACTCAGAGGCCGACGATGATGACACCCACGTTGAACAATCCACCTGCCTATGCGCCTTTTCTCTCGCCGTTACCACCACCTGAATGGTGTTAGGTCGAGGTGGAGACGACTCCAAGGGAGTACAAGCTCAATATCCGGTCGTAAGGGCTCAAGAGGGATGGATTCACCCTTGCTACGCGGAGAAGACGAACTCTGCACGTTGTTGGGGATAGTAGGGATGCAGAGAGTGGGGGTCACTTCGAGAGACGAATCAGTTTTGGGTACGATGCTGATCTCGTGGGTGTGAGGGCAGAGTTTGACGGGGAGTGGTTGAGGGTAAGTGTTCCGAGGAGGATGGTTTGAAGTCTTGCCGTTCGAACGATGACAAAAAATGCTTGCCGCGAATCGTTTGTTGTATAATGTGTTTTTTACGCTCCCCTCCTCCTCCCGTCCTTGTCTTCAGGCACATACACAGTACATATCTTCCGCCTCTCTCACAGTCACTCGTTCGCGCTCTCCGTCTCTCGCCCCCCTTTCTATCTCTGTCTCTGTCTGTCGCATTCCCACTCTGCATGAAGCATGAAGCATTATATCAGTATACCGACAATCTTCGAACGTTCCTCCCTCTCTTCATCGATTCATACACAGTACATATACGCACCTTACCCTACTTGCTCGCCCGTTTCCTCGATCCACTCCGTACATATTATATATTCTTTACATTACTGACGAATCTAGTAACGACCGAACGAACGCTTTTTCTTTTTGACTTTCTTTGTTCTTCTATCGTTTTTTTTTGTCGCTCGCTTTTTCTCTACCTCGTAATTACTGGGTTTTGCATAATAGCGTGAACATGCGAAAAAAATATTTCGCCTTACGTGACCCGGTCCGACACCTCCAGCCGCTGTGGCGACACGGAGATTTGACCTCCGTCGGGATATCCCGCAGTGGCTTTGACCTTCTCTGACTGGAATGTGTACCATTGAAGCCCACAAGTATGATTATTTATCCTCTTCTGGGATGTCTCGAATGGTTCAGGCTTGCCTGGAGTCAGTATTGTGGATGGAAGTCAGAAAGCTCGCTCGAAGCTCAATCTTGCAGGTCTCTCAAACCAACGGCAGTATGAGCGCTCCGAGGAGCCCGACGTGAAATAAAAAAATCGCGTGTTCACGCTATTATGCAAAACCCAGTAGACTCCAATAGTGTACAACAGCAACAGCAACAAGAGATATCCGATTTCAAAACATTCAATATTGAATGTCAGAATCGATCTCCCTCTGGCCCTCGTTTACCGAAAAACCCGAATCCCGCGTTCACCTGGCCCACTGACTCCAATATTGTGACTCGGAACTTCCCAGTTTGCAAGACCACACGAATTCGCCGACTGCAGCTGCTCCAAGGGGCCAGATTTCCGTCGAATTCTCTCTCGCTAGCTACTAAGGAGATCGTGGTTTGTGATCTCGAGGTAGTGTTGCCAACGGCTCGGCTCAAGCCGTGGCTGAGCCGTCTCCAAGCCGAGCCGAGCTGAGCCGCTGTCAAAAACGGCTCAGCAGGAGCCGATCAACGGCTCCAGCTTGGTTCGGCTCAGGGACCGGTTGAGCCGGCTCCAAGCCGCCCAATGAGAACAGAAAAAACAGTTCAACCTGTGATCTTGCTGCTGTTGTTTTCTCACAGCTTGAAAGATGTCCACGCAGACAGCGCACCAGTGCAACGTGCTGTGCTCTCGACGCTTTCGCTACTACCGCCATCTCGAACAGATTCTTCGACGTCAATTTCGACTTCAGACCCTGGCTAGCGTCCTCGTTTGACTGGGCCATTGGATTGCAGTCAAGCCTGTTTCAGGTGCGCTGAAACCCCTCGGATAAGGTCGATGTCGACTACACAAAACACCCATACTGGTCAGGGTCCGCAGAACAATAATAATGCGGGGTACCAGAATATATACTATGGAGAGGTGAACAACAGTCTTAACATGACGGTCTCCGAACGTGCGTTTTTGGTGTTCCATTCGCCTCGAGTCTCGAAGATGTTCTCAACTGTTCTTTGTTTTAGCACTCAAGCGCCTCTGGGATGCAATTGCTGGCGTTGGGGCTTCTCACAAAGCAGAGCACCAGTTCGATCGCGGGGCATGCCTTGAAGGGACTCGCGAAGCCGTTCTGGCTATCCTTCGCGAATGGGGGTTGGCGGCAGAACAACTGCTCCCGATATGTTGGCTCTCGGGTGCCGCTGGCGTCGGAAAGTCTTCGATTGCCCTGACCATCGCCAAGTTTTACGAGAGAGAGAGTATTTTGGTCTCTTCATTCTTCTTCTTCCGGTCCGACCACAAACGCAATACCCCCTCTGCTCTCATCCCCACCATTACTTATGGACTCGCCACGACGATACCACTCATGCGGAATTACATTGAAGAGAGACTGTCGAGAGACCCTGCGATTCTGGAAGTCGCATTGGAGGAGCAGTTTCGAGAGTTGATTGTTGAACTCACCTTAAAATGGAGCAGGCAAAGAGCCATTTGGGGCTCTTCGGTCGGTCCTCACATCGTCATCCTTGACGGGCTGGACGAGTGCGGTGATGAAGACACCCAGTTACGCATTCTTGCTATCATCCGATCCGCGTACCAGCACTCTCCCGAATTCCCTTTGCGGTTCTTGATTTGCAGTCGACCGGAAGCTTGGCTTCGGGAAGCATTCATTGATGATCACCTGCGTAACTTCTCGAAGACCATCGTTCTGGACGAGACCTTCGAGCCTAACAGGGACATCAGGCGATTCTACCTCCACCACTTTCAGGAGATTGCGAGCAGTCCAAAGTACAACCAGATCCGTTTCCCGAGCCCCTGGCCTTCACAGTTGGATCTTGAAATCCTGGTCGAAAGATCCTGTGGCCAATTTGTCTATGCGGCGACAGTGATCAGATTCATCAAGCTCGTGTATTGCCATCCTGTCAAACAACTCCATACCATCCTCGACAGGGCACCACCTCGCCGTGGAACATCACCGTATCAACAGCTCGATATGCTGTATGATCTCATCCTCAGTGTCCATCCAGACCGTGAGGAACTCCTCCCCATCCTTGCCACCGTCATTGTCCTCCCGGAACATGCAAGATCCCCCGCATGTATTGAGTTGGTGCTGGGACTTCCCGATGGACAGGTGGCACTGACGTTGCGTGGTATGCACTCAGTCCTGGACATTCATGGTCAAGGGGATGAGATTCGTGCTTATCACACTTCATTCACTGATTACCTGGCCGATCAAACAAGGTCACTTGATTTCCATATCAACGTGAGAAAACAGAGACGCCCCATTGCGCGACAGTGGCTCCAGAATCTCGCAACCAGTAGGATCCGGACCTACAGGTGAGCAGCCATATTTTGCTAATCTCCAGTCTCCAGTCTCTACTTGTCTCTGACTTGATGTCTACCACGCGCGCAGCGTCAGCCAGCTCTACAGCAAGGAAACCAGATCCTTCTTCACAGAATGGGTCGAGCTTTGCACGTTGATTACCAGACCAAGCTGGGAGTTACTAATCGATGTGCAAAACATTGACTTTCCCTCTGTGTGTGTGGGCATGGGGTCTGCCAATCATCAACAATGGACAATGAGGCTTGGCGCCCTGCTGCCATGGCTGAAGGTATGTGCAAGTTTGGCCAGCTATTGTTTTCTTTATCATATGTACTGACTTGTGTTCTTTATTGCCAGGATATCCCCAGGCACGAAAGTGTCAAGGACAAAAAGTGTCTCATACAAAAATTTGAGAAACGTCCCGAGTGTTTCCACCTTGAATGGCCTCTGGGCGCGTATCCGTCGGACGATGCCTTGTTCTGGGTTGTTGAAGCTGCCACAGGATGCCAGTTTTATTCCGAGCAAGAACCCAGGGATACACGCCAAATGCCATACCTCACAGAGTGCCGCTGTGATCTCTCTGGAGGAATCAGGTCATGCGATCCACAGCACCTAGCATACCAGGAAGCCTGTATGCAAGTTGTCCGGAGTTACATCTCTCATCTCGGGAAGATTGTTCAGAATCGTTTACTAGACGTGGAACTTGGTATCCCCCCAGCGTCGCAACATCTCTTCCACAACTTGGCCTGGTCGTTGCTTCTGAAATACTGTCATCTCGATACGGAGCTGCTTTCGCTCTGCCGTACGTTTTTCGAACTCGCGAAACGTTGTATGAAGATGGGGGTCACTCCCTTCCACGGTGTGAAGGAGGCAAAGAAGAATCTGGTTGGATGGATTGAGGTACCCACCGTTTCTCTCAGTGTTCAAATCCTTACTCATTCTTGGATTGTACTGGTCAAATTGACCTTTTTTCGATAGAGTTTCCCCGGCAGGTTTGCTGAAGAAGGGGGAGGTTTGAAAGCACAGCTTCTCACTTGGGACATGAACTAGATTAATAATTATATGTGCCGTATATCGGGTGAATCGTATCGAGACAGTCTTTCGCGCATTTCATTACTTCGTGCCGCGTAGCTCTGGTTGTAATTTTGACCCCCTTCAGCCATCGCTGAGATATGATCTTGGGTACTATCAGCACCTGCGCGATTGCTAGTGTCCTTACTGTGGCTTCGCTCGTTGATAGCGTGCTTCGTTACGACGAAAGTGCTGAAGAAGCCTATCGCGATCGGCGGGTGCCATCTGCCGATGGTCATGTTTATGGAGCACGTAGTAGTAATGTGGTGTAAGTTTTACTCTACTTGTAGTAGTATGGTTGATCCTCAGGTGCGTAGAAAAGCCGAATATCCGGTAGGCGAAGTAATGAAAGCCAGCTTGTTGCTTTGCTGAGTGGACCGTGCGTGGGAGGGTAAGTGCATCGGAAAAGCGACGCCGGGCCGTGGTCTCGCTTCGAGCTTTCTCCACAGCGACGACGCAGAGACCGTGCATCATCCTCGAATGCTTTACCCACTCTCTCCAAAAACGTTATCTCAGAGCTCTGTGTCTCTTGACCCTTGTCACTCTGATAGCCATGTTCCACAACCACTATGTACGCCCAGTCACCGACCCAAGTGATTGTTCGCGTGTTACATGGACGAGAGATTCTACGACGAAGTGACCCACTTCTGAATCAGACAAGAGTTCGGAGCCCTGCGCTGGGCTGCGGTACGCGACGTTTTCGCTTTGAGGTGAGTTGTGCTGAAATATCCATGCTGAAAACACCAATAACAAAACTTGAACGAACTGTTAGTGGTAATAGGATTCCTCTTCCTCCAAGGCTATCCCTTGACCTATGGCTGGGCACTGATGCTTTCGCTACTGGTGTCGCTTTGCTCAATCGTTGTTTTTATATGTTATGTATGGGATGCTGAAAAGGTTTATGTTGTTGATTAAGCCGGACTTGGGCGTTGTTTACTGGGAAGATGGAGAATACTTTTCGCTGGCTTCAACTACAAGTGAGTACGTTCCGACTTTCAAGTCGGAAACGTCGAAATTCTAACGAATCGGATTGGTCTTTCCCCAGCAAATGTCAGCACCGAAGCAACTGGATCTCTATCTCTATTGTCGTCCACACCCCCTCGTATCTCCGTGTATCATACCCGACGTTCCAGACCCTTGTTATTATACGACCATAATAAAGACCCCTGGTTCAGACGGAAGGACATGCGATCAACACATGAACTCCACGTATCAATCCAACCACCCACCTCACCGTCCAATTCTGCGCATACCCTCAATCCTTTGACTTACAACGACATCGACATCCAGAAAAATGTCCGAAACGAAATCAACATTCGAGGCAGCTGTGAACCGACTTGGTGATATCTCAGACAGACGACGATGGGACGAGATTCTCGAGGCTACTGAAGAGGGAGCCCAGGAATGGTTGGATTTGATGCAAGAGGTTTGTCTGGAGTCTTCATGGCAAAATGAAACAATTGATGGCTTTTTAGCTCGTGGAATACCCTGAGGTCCCCCAAGCTCTACGGTCGCCCATGTTCAAGACAATGATTCGTCTTTCGAAGAAGACAGGTTTGCACCCGAAATGCCCTGTTGTACATATGGATTTGTGGGCGTTCGCTCAGAATTTTCCTGTTGTCATTGAGCTAGTTGTGCTACTCCCCTTCCTACTTTAATACTCAAACCGAGGTTTCGTCCTCCCTTCCCCGCATCGCGGCCTGTCCCTTAGACACGATACAAACACCATTTATCTTTTGGCCCTACAGCGGCCTCTTTACGTTCTGGAGCACAATATCACAGCCTTGCGATATTTACTGTATTCACTAGCGTCCTTGAATCTTGAATCTACCTCACACGCACCAATCCTTCATGTATATTGCTCGTACGACAAGACTGTTGGACATCGTACGACAGAACCAGGACAAGGAAATTGAAAGACAGCCAATACAGAGACTTGTCGGCACTTCGAAAAGGGAGCTGGGAAAAGAGTCATTCAATGTATGGGACGCTGGTGGCATATGTGTATGATGAGAGGATGACGGGCATGTCTCCTAGTCGAAGAAGAGAACGATACGTCCGTCCGCCCCTACCACTGTAGCTGCATCTACAATCGTGCTCTTGGGCGTGATGTTGGGACGGGATTGGGCGAGAAGCCGTCTTTGAGCCGTCTACTCCGGTTAGTACGCCCTTCACCCACCTTCCTACGTCATGTTTGATGATGTGCTGGATCTCCACACGAAAGGTTCATTTGATTGAAAAACAGGATAGTGAACTTGCGAGCCGAACCACGAACGCTTCGATGCATCGTACAACGTCGTATCGAATCTTCATCCTCATCGCTCTGATATCTATCGACCCCAACCCCAGACCCCGAATTAACAGTCTTCGCCAGGCCCTTCTCGCTAGATTGAAGAGCTTCGAACGCTTCGAGGACGGAAGTGGACGTGTAATGATAGGTTATGGGCGGTTCGGCGTCAACTTTGCCTCGCAAGGCGAGAGCAACTTTGGCTAAGGTGTTATCGCCGGGCTGCATGTACATATAGAAGACAAAGTGAGTGAATGATCCGAGAGATATTAGTGTAGGGAGTGGCACACATACTCGATGCCGGAATGACCCTCTAGGCACTAATTTCCGTCCCCATCAGAAGATTGAGCGTAATGAACGACACCCGGATCCTAAGCTATAGAAAGGAACGGAGAACGAGAACGTTAGCCCTCAATCACGGAGACATCTCAATGGCGACACGCAAACGCACCTGAACAACCCCACGAGTCCCCACCCTCGTCTTAGCAGCATACAACGCCGTCCGCAATCTGGACACACGTCTCTGCCCCGCTCACAACAATCACCAAGTCAACCAATCTTATCCTTAGAACCTCATTCATATTGGCGCCCCTCCTCATGGAATACTCCACCGTCGTCTGTGAGTCTTGCTTCGCGACAGGAACGTATCGACTTCCACCCCGCCCAGATAGGTTTTTGCAAACTCGAGCCCCGATGCTTGAACATCAACAGCGAGTATCCGGGCCGCACTGAGCGTTTTGGCAGCCGCCATAGATGCATAGGAGACCTATGGGTCCACAATCGAACCCGGCGATAATTCCATTGATGAAGCTACCGAGGGAAGACGCGGCCCAGACTGCTACCACGAGAGGTTCCGCCTTATCTCGCGGGTCAACCTGAGAGTGAGGATGGGAGGGCCTAGGCCGGAGAATCATAAAGTGCAGAATGTCTCTCGTGCGGGATGGGGCAGATGAAGTCTCCTTGAACACGGAAAAACCGGGAGAGTGCGTTAGCCTGGCAAGCCCATGTACATGCGGCGATGAGAACACTGATTCTGGGGATCTGGTAAGTGCTGCCAGTTGCGTTCAAACACCAGAACTGGGAAAGGAAATCTGAAAGCGACGCACCTCTCTGTGTTGACCTGCCGTAGTTCCGAGCACTCATACAGCTCGCCGCCTACTAGTACAAATATTTGTGGCTCAGATACCCACCAAAAAACGAATCCAGTTGACTGGAGGTCGCAGCAGTTGCCCATGATCGTGACGAGACCTTGAGGTGGTATGAAATGAAAAGTGAGGGACGAGTCTAATGCGGTTTTTCATCACTTCAAGCGGGGTCTAAACGTATATCGTCCTCGATAGTCTACATATGCATATGGAGGATGGCTGAAATGAGAGTGGGGCGGGCGATGGCAAGAGGGTAACATGAGGGTGGGAAGGACGACACACATAATCTCATTTACGCACCATTCTGCCCAATTTGTCCGTTCCTTCGATCCTTTGACATACAACGACCAGTGTCGAGAAGAATGCCAACAACAGAATCATTTGACGCAGGCGTAGACCGACTTGGCGATATATCAGACAAACAACGGCGGAACGAGATTCTAGAGGCTACGGGAGACGATGCGCAAGAATGGTTGGATTTGATGCAGCAGGTTTGTCTAGAGTTTTCATGGCAAAAATCAGATAATTGACGGCTTGCTTGGTAGCTCGTGGAATACCCTGAAGTCCCCAAAGCTCTACGGTCCTCCATGTTTAAGGCGATGATTCGTCTCTCTAAGAAGACGGGTTTCCACCCGAAATGCCTCGTTATACACAACGTTGAGATGACAGGCCGTCATCCTGTAGGTGGAGGCGCGTTTGGAGATGTTTGGGAAGGGAAGATGGGGGAAGGTGCCGTATGTATCAAGGTCCTCAGAGTATTCTCGACGAGCGACATTGAACAGGTGCTGAAGGTGTGTCTTCAGCTTCATTTCGCCCTGCCTGATATTCGAGGTTGTGGTCCGTTCAATTCTAAATCTTTACGTTCGATAGGACTACATGCAGGAAGCCATTATTTGGAGACAGCTAGATCATCCAAATTTGTTACCTTTCATGGGGATCTACTATCTTGAAGATGATCAAAAGCGATTGTGCTTGGTTTCACCTTGGATGGAACGGGGAAACCTAGTACAGTTCATGAAGGACTCCCCGGAGCTGGTTGATCATGGTTCATTGGTGACCGTCGTTTTTTTTGTGACATATCAACCGCGTTGACCGGCTACGCGATAGGCATGGGACGTGGCCTGTGGTCTATCTCATTTACACGACATGAAAATCATTCACGGGGATCTTAAAGGGGTGCGCTATAGGTGCTTGTCATACCTCTGGAGCTGCTGACAATGTTTCTAGGCCAACATTTTGATCACGCCAGATTTACGAGCGCGTATTAGTGACTTTGGGCTTTCGCGCATTTCAGATACACAGCGGCTGTTCTCTTTGCAGACATACCATTCAAGCGGGACAACTCGATGGCTTGCGCCCGAATTACTTCGCGCCAGCGAAAACTGTGTCTCATCCAAGGAGAGTGACGTTTATGCTTATGGCTGCGTGTGCTATGAGGTAGGAACATCATGATTCGAGGTGGTATCGCATCTAACTTGAAGGTTCCGAATAGATCTTTGCCGGCCGGATCCCTTTCCATGACCTACCAGAGCCCGCGATCATTTGGGCAGTTTTGATAGAGAAACAACGACCGTCCCGTCCCCAAGGCCCACCTGAAGTACAGGATTCCATGTGGAATCTGATGATGCGTTGCTGGGACATCAGACCATCATCTCGGCCCACGACAATGGATTTACTTCAAGAGCTTGAGGAGATGGGCTTTGGATATTCACCTCTGCCCAACACGCACCACTGGAAAAGAAAGATAAAAGATAATAAAATGCCTGGTTGGCTCTCGTGGGTTTTGACCTCAAGTGAAACCAAAATGGCCAGGTTTCAGGTCTTGCGACTCTTTCCAGTGACCAATTGGCTCTTGCTCGCGGTCGTGCGACTCGTGCTGGTGGTCTATCTATCAGTGCTCTCGCTTTCAGAGGCAGTGGGGTCGAGGGTCCCGCTACAATCAGAGCCGGCAGCGTTCTTGATGGTAATAGTTGTGCTGGTCCCTCTAGTCTTTCTGGACGTGCGTGGGGTCTCGTGGGCCACGGACCTTATTCGAAAAGATTTGATTTTCCCTCATCTGGCCTTTCTGCTAATCACATCACTCTCTCTTGCTCGCTCTTGGTCTCGTCCCATGACTGCGATTGATTATGAGCTACTACTGGCGCTATGCCTTTATATGATTCTTTTAACTAGCTAATCAGTCACGTATTTACATAGAAATCCCATCTTCCCTTCCTCAGATCGCGCCGGTTCCTTAGACTCCATACAGACACCGCACATCTTCTGTGCAGTGGTCTTTTTGCGTGCCAGAACACAGCATTACGACCCTATTACATTTGCTGTAGTCATGGGCTATAAGCAGCTTGATGTCGACTTTGCCTTGTGGGGCCAGGGAAATGGCAGGTCTGTAGTCGTTGGGCTATATGTGCATATAGAAGGCAAAAGTGAGCGAACGATCCGAGTGCAGGGAATGGCACACATACCCGTTACCGGATCTAAACACCGACTCGACATTAATATCGAAACGAGACCCTACGAGACCCCGATTGCGAGCTACAGAAAGGTACGGAAATCAAGGCCGTCGGCCCTCATATCACGGAGGGATCTCAACGGCGACACGGAAACGCACCTGAGCAACTCCTCGAGTCCTCACACTCGTCTCAGCAACATACAACGCCGTCTGGAATCTGGATACACGTCTCTGTCCCGCTCACAACGATCGCCAAGTCGACTCGCCTAGCTAGGTCCTCAATCTTCAATTCCTTGAGCTTCGTACCGTTCCTCGTGGGATACTCCAGCATTGTCTCCGAGTCTTGCAAGCTGCTTCGCTACAGGAGCGTAGGTATCCACGTCCACCCCGCTCAGGTGGATCTTTTCAACCTCGATCCTCGATCTTTGAGCATCGTCAGCGAGGATCCGGGCTACACTGAGCGCTTTGGCAGCCGCCATACACGCATATAGGGGAACAGCCGAATCCGGCGATGAATCCATTGGTGGCAAAGTTACCGAGGGAAGACACGGTCTAGACTACTACCGCGAGAGGTTCCGTCTTATCTTGCAGGCCACCTAAGAGTGATTATTGAAGGGCCTGGGCCGAAAAATCGTGTATGTAGTGTAGAATGTCCCTCGAGCGGATATGGTCGTTGGGATTGGGTATAGGAGGCTTCTTGGGACACGGAAAAACCGGGAATGTGTGCCGTCGTTAGGTGGAGCATTCTGAGTCTTTGAGGTATGGCCTCAAGTTGTCCTGTAATGTCCGGAATCGGAAAAAGGTTGGTACGATCTGAGGTGTTAGTGGTATTAACAATCGACCCACCTCGATGACACCTAAAAGCTCTCGGGCAGGCTGCATATCACAGAATTCGTACACTCTCTCAGACCGGCGTCGTAAAGAGCCTCGATAACTCTTTTCGAAGATGCGATATTTGATGTGCATACGACGATGAGAGCACTGATCCTGAGGGTCTGGCGAGTGCTTCCGGTTGCCTTCAGATGTGTCCTACGTCTACCATGGTGTCGAGTTCAGAACCAAAAAAGGACAACCGAACGCAGCGACGCACCTCTCTGTTGACCCGCCGTGGTCCGGAACTAGACTCGAGCCCAGCAGCGACGCACGGTGTGGGGCCCCTACCCCTACGCCGGCGCAGCAGCTTTTGAACGACTGTCTTCAAAACTCTGACGGGGCGACCTGGCTCGAGTCTAGTCCGGAACAGTCGTACAACTCGCCGCCCACAAACAGTTCTGATACCCGCCCACGAGCGAATCCGATCAGGTCATAGCACTCGCCCTGACCAAGATTTTAAGGCAGTATGGATCAAAAAGGGAGGAACGAGTCCAATGGCTGAAAATGAGAGCGGGGCGAGCGCGAGAGGGTGGGAAGAGCAAAAGCAAAAGAAGCGCCCAATCAAAATACTCTACTCAGTTGACCGTCATGACGCGCAGGAAAATGGCCATTCCTCTCGTATCCGACTTGAAACAATACTCTTCTCTTGAACGATATCACACGCCGTATGTGTCTTGAACACCAACCACTCGAAGGCTGCTCATTCCTTCTTCATACCCCCGCCAGTTTATCGACGATGGACACGGTCTCAGAGCAGTGGTGATTCATGACTACCGTGTCGGAAGGAAACGTGTCGACTGTACTTGATGAATAGGAAGGACACAGGTCAAAACGTACGCATAGACCATGGCAGAGATCAGAACAGCGAAGTCGGGCGATGGTCTTACCTCAACTGGCCTCCAATCCTACGTGCACAACATTTTCCAGCTCATCCATGCTTAGGGGCTCTACATAGATGAGTGTATATAAGGCCGCCGGCGCCGGCGTTCATAAATGGATTGCTGTTGCAATTGAAGACCATGTCATTGTCAGCTGCAATCACGATTCGGTCACCATGTCCATGGAAACATCCCTCATCAACTGCAACGTGCCGCAACTGGCAACGCTTTTCGCCCCCACCACCATCTCGTCGAACATATTCCTTGTTTTCTCCAACCCTACTTTCCACCTCCGTCTCTGTCTGGTGCTCATTCGAGTGAACAAGCACATTACGGTCAAGCCCCCCCTCTGGTGCAACCGAAACCCCATAAAAGCCATGTCCACACAAAATACTAATAGTGGTCGGGGTACGCAAATCAATAACAACGCAGCGCACCAGAATGTCAACTATGGAGAAGGGCAGGTGAACAACTTCAACACAACACTCCCCGAACGTGCGTCTCTTGTGTTCCATTCCAACTCGAAGATGTTTCTCAACATTATTCTCCATCTTAGCGCTCAAACGCCTCTGGGATGCAATCGCTGGCGTTGGAGCTTCGCATAAAGCAGAACACCAGTTTGCTCGTGGGGCGTGCCTCGAAGGGACTCGAAAAGCCGTTCTGGAGATCCTTCGCGAATGGGGGTTGATCGAAGACCAACTTCTCCCGATATGCTGGCTCTCGGGTGCCGCCGGTGTTGGAAAGTCTTCGATTGCCCTGAGCATCGCCAAGCTCTACGAGGGTAAGGGTGTCCTGGTCTCTTCATTCTTCTTCTTTCGGTCCGACCCCAAACGCAATAAACCATCTGCTCTCGTGCCCACTATTGCCCACGGACTTGCCACGGCCACCACGACACTACTCATGCGAAATCACATCGAAGAGAGAATAGCAAGGGATCCCACGATTCTGGATGCCACGTTGGAAGAACAGTTTCGAGAGCTGGTTGTTGATCCCGCCTTGAAGTGGAGCAGGCAGAGAGCCCTCTGGGATTCTCCAGTCGGCCCCCAGATTGTCATCCTGGACGGACTGGACGAGTGCGGCAACAAGGAGACCCAGTTGCGCATTCTCGCGATCATCCGATCCGCTTACGAGCAAAATCCTGAATTCCCTTTGCGATTCTTGATTTGCAGTCGACCAGAGGCTTGGTTCCGGGAAGCATTCGGCGACGAGCGTCTGCGTAACCTCTCGAAGGTTATCGTTCTGGACGAGACCTTCGAGCCTAACAGGGACATCAGGGAATACTACCTTCACCACTTTCGGGAGATTGCGAGTAGCCCGAAATACAATCATATCCCATTTCCGAGTTCCTGGCCTTCAGAACGGGATCTCGAGATCCTAGTCGAGAGAGCATGTGGCCAATTTGTCTATGCAGCGACGGTGATCAGGTTCATCAAGCTCGCGTATGAACATCCTATTGTGCAGCTCCGTACCATCATTGATAAGGCTCCACCCCGTCGACCGGGAACATCACCATATCAGCAGCTCGACGTGTTGTACGATTTCATCCTCAGTGTTCATCCAAACCGTGAGGAACTCCTCTCTGTCCTAGCCGCTGTCCTTGTCCTTCCGGGAAATGCGAGGTCCCCTGCATGTATCGAGTTGGTGCTAGGACTTCCTGAGGGACAGGTGGAGTTGACTTTACGTGGTATGCACTCAGTCCTGGACATCCATGGTCGAGGAGATGATATTCGTGCTCACCACACTTCGTTCACTGATTACCTGGCCGACCAAACCAGATCACTTGATTTCCATATCAACAAGAAAAAACAGAAACGTCCCACTGCGCGACAATGGCTCAAGAATCTCGCAACCGGCAGGATTCGGACTTACAGGTGAGAAGTTATCTATTTCTGATCTCCAGACTCTACATGTTCTGACCTGATGTCTATGTGTGCAGCCTCAGCCAGCTCTACAGCGAGGAAACCAGGTTTTTCTTCACAAGATGGGTTGAGCTTTGCACGTCAATTACCAAACCAAGCTGGAAATTACTAGTTGATGTGCAAAACATTGACCTTCCCTCCATGTGCGTGCGTACGATGACAGCCGGTGATGAAGAATGGAAAACGACGTTTGGTGCCCTACTGCCATGGCTGGAGAAATATGCAAGTTTGACCAGCCATCGTTTTCTTTTTCATATGTACTGACTTTTGCTCTTTATTGCTAGCATGTCCCCAAGCACGGAAGTGTCAAAGACAAGGAGTGTCTCATGCAGAAATTCGGGAAACGTCCCGAGTGTTTTCACCTCGAATGGCCTCCGGGCGTGTATCCGTCGGACAACGCTATGTTCTGGGTTGTTGAAGCTGCCACCGGATGCCGGTTTCATCTAGAGGGGCAGCAACCCAACGATCCACGCCAAATACCATACCTCACAGACTGCTGCTGTGATCTCTCTGGAGGAATCAGGTCATGTGATTCACGGCACCTAATATACCAGGAAGCTTGTACGCAGCTTGTCGGGAATTACATCTCTCGTGCCGAGGAGATTTTCCAGAATCATTTGAAAGACAGTTTTCCTTGGCCCCCGCTGGCGTTGAACGATCTCTCCTACAACTTGGTCTGCTCGTCGCTCCTGAAACATTGTCATCTGGATAAGGAGCTGCTTTCGCTCTGCTGGATCTTTTTTGAACGCATAAAAGAGTGTATGAAGGTGGGGCCTAATACCTTCTACTTTTGGAAGGAGGCAAGGGAGAATATGGCTAAGCAGATTGAGGTGAATATTGTCTCTTTGAGTGTTCGAATCCCTACTCACTTTTGGATTGTACCGGTCGAATCAACCCTGTTCGATAGGCTTTCCCAGATAGCTTTGCTAAAGAAGCAGAAAACTTGAAAGCACAAATTCTCGCTTGGCATGAGTCACACGATGAACACTAGATTATCTGTGTCGTATATTGGGTAACTTACATCGTACGTAGATGAAGTAACGGGACGAGTGCGTAACTCAATTCTCTTTCTTACCCTTTCAGATGTGAAATGTTCAACGCTCGGCGCTCAAATATAGACCTTGAAAGTGGCTTCCGCGTCGCAATACTTCGTTGAAGTTGTTTCCAGACCGAGGACGATGGCATTCATGGACAGGGAGTTCATCCCTGGTAAGTCGTATATCGATTTTCCGCGTCCGTCTTTGTCATTAAGTAATAAGTCCTATACCAGGTACATTCTTCAACTTCGAGATTCCTAACAGCCTCGTCGTCCACTCTGTGACGAGGCTTCGCGCATTTCATCGCTTCGTGCGTAGTCTCGTCTACGTCAGCCTCAAGCCACCGCTCAGGTGAACTTCCTCTCCTTACTGTATCTCATGCATAATGTCCCAACCCTGTAACTTCCTACATGATATGTAATGTACAAATTCGAGGCTGTGTCCTCACACTAAACATCCCCTCGGAATCAAACTGGTTCGAGCGTCGGCAGGACTGCATTGAGCAGTCGAATCAAGTCACCATCCTCATCCTCTGATTCTCATCAGCCTTAACTCCTGGCCGCCGAGATAACAGCCCTGACCAGCTCCTTCTGGCCAGATTGAACAACTTTGAACACTTCGAGGGCGGACGTGAACGGGTGCTGGTGGATTATCACCGGTTTAACGTCGACCTTGCCTTCTGGAGCGAGAGCGACGGCTAAGGCATAGTCGGCAGGCGACATGTAGAACGGAAGATGGCAATAGGTAAACAAATCAAGAGATAAAAGCGGAGGGAGTGGTACACATACCCCATACCGGAACGACCCTCCAATCACCAACAATACTATCGAAAGATCCAGCGTAACAAAAGAGGCCCGATGCCGAGCTACGAAAGGAAACCGGGAACGAGGGTACCAGCCCTCAGATCGTGGTGACGTTCCTCGCGGACGCACCTGAACAACACACCCCTCGTCCTAACAACATAGAACAATGTCTGGATAGGCGTCTCTGCCTCACTCGCATCAACCTAGGTTCCTGATCTTCAAGCCCCAGAACCCTTTTATATTCTTACCGACGATACCGTTCCTCATGGAATAATCTGAGGTCGTCTTCAAGTCTTGCTTCAGGGACCTATATAAGCCTTAGCAAACTCGAGCCTCGATTCTTGAACGTCGATAATGATAATTCGGGCTCCACCAAGCGCTTTGGCGACTGCCATGCAAAGGAGATATACGGGCTTACGACCGAACACAGCGACGGATTGGTTGGCAGTGAAATTGCTGAGGGAAGAGACGGCGCGGATTGCTACCGCGAGGGGTTCCATCTACGTCGGTACGTCAACCCGAGGGAAGATAGTGGAGGAAAAGAGTGAGAGAAACACATACCGTAAAGCCTTCATCGAGTGAGATATGGTCCGGGAGTGAGTATAAGAGGCTCCCTCGACCACGAAAGAATTGGGAGAGGGTGTCGTCGTTAGATGGCGTTGCTACGAAAGCCATCTCGCGGCAAAGCTAAGGTCAACGCATGAAAGAAAAAAGTGTGTGTGAGAACAGGTTGATGATGGGGGGAAAAAACGACGAGCGTACATTGTAGTGACCGGATCTGCATTCAGAGCATGTGCTTAATGTTACTGTGTCAGTGTAAGTGAGAGGAGGGGAGAAAGAGAGCGAAACGAGATGGTGAGTTGGTCGGAAAACTTGGAAGGCAAGAGTCGCTAGTACAACTACGAGCCATGGACGGTCCTAGAACGCGATGAACCCTTGATCAGCAGCTCAGCGAGGATGAGTATAGGATGCTCCAACCTACCTAGCTCAACCACAATACGATCTCGCTTTTTCGTTTGACCTTTGAGCCGACCAGATTACGATAAATTGTCACAAATAACTCGAGATAACAGCGAACCACTGACCATCATGCATTTCAGGGAGGAATATCCAACGTCTACTCTTGTTGACAAGTCGAACCGCCCATTTGCACTCTCAGGCCTCATTCTCCAACAAGCGGGATCCAGCCTGAATTTGATATCATCGAATGGGGAAGGACCTTGTAGACGCGAGTATTGTAGACGAGTGAGTAAAGTCCAAGTAGGTCATCGCGATAAAGGGTTGATGGCGTGTTCTAGTGAACGTTGGAGCGATTGTGTGTGAGGTTGTGGAAGAGTTGAAGAAAGCGCGTCGCGCACGGACCACCTAGATCGGTTACCATAACCCATGACTGGTTGACCCTGCCTATTCCTCTGACCTTCGCGAGTACCTCCAAGTAATCCAGTACTCCTCACAGGCATTGGCATGGCACCCAAACCCGACCAAGAATCACGATTGGCGAAGTACGGTACGCGGGCTTGAAGACCCTAGAGTTGCTGCAAATCAGATGGTGAATGACCATGGGGATTCGGATGAACGAGCAAACACGATTTATCGATTTTTTTCTCGAGGTGCTCGATGGTGAGTACTTGATTTTATGTATAGCGGTTCTCGGTCTTTCATTCTCATACCTCTTGTCCACAGGTATTCGAAAAGCAACATGAACAACCATCGAACTGGCACTTACTTTTTCCTGAACCCGAAGCGACACACCCTCGTCCTCTCCTTTTCTACAGGAAATCGATCAACATCGGATCAATCCCATCAGTTTTGGCAGACTATCATATAGATGACGAATATACAAGGGAGCGACTTCAACTGAAAGCTGCGGTCTCCGATTTGTTGGGAAGGGCCAACACCTGGATCTGACGGACCAGGCGTAGGCGCCAGCGACCGAGCTCATGGTTCAGATGCGCTATACTCTTCCTATGTTCAATACCAGTCTCCTCATCGTCGATCTCATTTCATATCAAGCAAAGGCACTACCTTCTTCACTCATGGAACTGATTCAGGCTCATTCACATTCACGGTCGTACCACCACATAATCACCATCACCATTCGAGAGTCCTATCCATCGCATCAACATCACAGCCCGCATTCGTCTATCGACCGATCGACACCTCCGCTATCCTCACCGTTGCACGAACCCACGACACCCACAGCGACCACAGCGACGACGGATATTCCCTCGGTCCTGTTCTTGCTCACTCCCCCACTCGTCATCATCATCGTCTTCTTTCGGTGGAGACGGCAGCGAAACGCAATTTTCAACACCAAATGAACACGAGCCGTCATCGTCGTTAGGACTCGCACTGGGTAACCCAGACAGGTCGTCATCGGCGTCGTTACCTCTACCAGCACAGATACCGTACCAAACCCTACCGAGGGCCCAGCTCGATGCTGGTGCTGGTGCTGGTGGCTCATTGACATCAGGAAGCGGGAGTGTGAGTAGGAACGGAAACTTCTTTCGAGAACCGCCTCTCTCAGACCACCACCGGCTCCACCGCATTCCGCTGGCGAAAATTTTGCTTTGACGTCGAGTTCCGGTTCAGGTTTAGGGTCGAAGTCGCCGTATTTGGAAGACGAGGAGGAAGATACAAATGGGGGAAACTATATGATTGCCTTACGACCCAAAACCAAGAACCGAGCTGGGTTGGCGAGTCACCCACCTGCGATTCTGGAGGAGGGTGCGAGTGTATTGGCAAGGAGTTCGTCAGTTGGGAGTGTACATGCTCAGGTTATGTCGCCTGTAGTTGCGTCGGCGTCAATTCTCATAACAGCATCAATATCGACATCGACCTCAGCATTGGTGTTTACCCCCGTCTACTTCGGAAGACGTCTGGTGTACTGCTCAACGGACTACGAAAAGGAGGATACAGATGCTTCGGAGACTACTATAGGACTCCTGGTCCACCATCTTGGCATGTGGTGCTAATATGTTGGTACTTCAGGTATGCTAGCGGAATCCATTCCACCGTGCATCGGCGTTTCCAAATTCTGACACGGTTTTAAATTGGCTCTTTTCTAATTCATACCGATAGAAGAGCTCGAGAATCGGAACCCTCTTCGCCAGCCAGTCGGTTGCTGACTCCTATCACTATGTCTCGCGTACAACGTTCCAAACCCTTCCTGTGCCTTTCAGCGCGATATATCTTATGTACAAATACGGAGCTCTTTATCCTCGCATGAAACCTCCAACCCTAGGCCCCGAAACTACACTCTTAACGGGCTCTTTCTCACCAGACCATTGAGTTTAAACGCTTCGAGGGCGGGCGTGAAGGGGTATTAGTGGGTTATCAGTGGTTTGACATTAAAAGGCGAGGACAATGGCTAGCATGCAGTCGCCGGACTACGAGTACGCCTGACACCGAGATGACCCTCCAAGTACCAACATCTAAAGATGCAGCGTAACGAGCGAGACCCCGATTCCGAGCTACAGAAAGGGAAAGAAAACGAGGATGTCAGCCTTCAAATCACGGAGGCACGCAACGGCGCAACGGGAACGCACCTGAACAACTCCCCGTGTCCTCACCCTCGTCTTAGCGATATACGATGCCGCTTGGAATCTGGATACTCATGCCCCGCTCACAACAGTCACCAAGTCGATCCGTCCTAGCTATGTGCCCAATCTTCGATCCCTCGAATCTCTCTCATACAACCGTTCCTTATGATCCATGGAATACTCCACGTCCGAGTCTTGCAAGTTGCTTCGGGACAGGGACGTATGTATCCACTTCCACCCCACTCAGATAGGCCTTTGTCAACTCAAGCCTCGAAGCGATGAAAAAAGATAAGTAGTAGATGTTGATAGACTAGAAGAAAGGTTAGTACGATCTGAGGTGACATTGGTATCGAGAGTAGACCCACCTCGCTGACACCGAAGCCCTATCTGGTGAGCTGCATACCACAGAACCCATACACTCCCTTAGACTGACTTCTTCTAGAGCCTCAATGTCTCTTTCTTTCGAGAGACAGATGAAACAGTGTTCGATGTACATTGCGGCGATGAGGGCCGTGATTCTGAGAGTCTGGTGAGTGCTGCCGGTTGCCTTTGAAAATCAGAACTGGGAAAGTAAATCTGAACGTAGCGACGCACCTCTCTGTATTGGCCGGCCGTGATTACGAGCACTCATACAGCTTGTCACCTACATATACTTGTGTGATACCCATCCAAAAGCGAATCCAATTGACCAGGTCTTGGCCGTCGCTCACAACGAGACCTTGAGTGGTGTAACTTGACAACGGAGAAACGAGTTTAATGCGGTTTTATATCACCTGAAGCCGTGCCAGCAAGCATATTGAAATCGATTTCAACGATCTACGAATGTGGAGGATGGCTGAAACGAGAGGGGCGAACGTGAGGGTGGGAAGAGAGCAAAAGAGACAGAATTAAGCGCCCAATCAAATGCTCTACTCGAAGTAAGTACTGACCGTCATGACGCGCAGAAACCACTGCGACGACGACGATTCCTCTTGCAGCCGACTCAAAAGGTACTCTTCTCTTGAACGGTATCACACACTCAATTTTTCTTGAATACCAACAAGTAGAAATACCAACAAGTGGAAGGCTACCCATTCTTTTCCTTCGTATCCCCGCCGGTTCAGTCTCTCAACAAATTGAAAGAGTCATGCTAAATTCATGGCCGCCCTGTCAGGAGGTCGCGGGCAAGTCTAATAACTTCACTTCAACAAATGGGCAGGACACGGATCAAGCTTACGCGTGGACCATTGCAGAGATCAAGACAGCAAAGCTGTGCGATAGAACAACCTCAATCGGCCTCCAATCCCACGTACTCAGCGTCTTTCAGCCCACCTGACGATGCCCGCGCAAACATAGTGCATCAACTACAATGTGCTACACGCATATTCACAGCACTTTCGCTGCCACCACCACCTCGTCGAACGTATCCCTTGTTTTCTCCGACCTCACTTTCCACCTCCATCCCTATTGAGTGCTCATTTGACTGAGCCGGCAAATTCCGGTCATACCCCCCTCCGGGGCACCTGAAACCCCATGAAAGGCCGATGTCCACCCAAAACACCCAGACCGGTTCGGGTACGCAGAACAATAACAACGCGACCCACCAGAATATATACTATGGAGAGGTGAACCACAGTCTCAGCACAATGGTCTCCGAACGTACGTTTTTAGTGTCCATTTCAACTCAAAGATGTTCCTCAACATTATCCTTCATTATAGCGCTCAAACGCCTCTGGGATGCAATCTCGGGCGTTGGAGCTTCGCATAAAGCAGAGCACCAATTTGCTCGTGGGGCGTGCCTCGAAGGGACTCGAGAAGCTGTTCTGGCGCTCCTTTGCGAATGGGGGTTGACGGAAGACCAACTCCTCCCGATATGCTGGCTCTCGGGTGCCGCCGGTGTTGGGAAATCTTCGATCGCCCTGACCATCGCCCAGTCTTACGAGGAAAAGGGTGTCCTGGTCTCTTCCTTCTTCTTCTTCCGGTCGGACCCTAGGCGCAATAACCCTTCTGCTCTCGTGCCCATGATTGCCCACGGACTTACAACGACGACGCCACTCATGCAGAACTACATTGAACAGAAGATATCGACAGATCCGACGATTCTGGATGCTGCATTAGAGGTGCAGTTCCGAGAGCTGGTTGTTGAGCCCGCCTTGAAGTGGAGCAGGCAAAGAACCATTTGGGGCTCTTCGGTTGGTCCTCACATTGTCATACTCGACGGGCTGGACGAGTGCGGCAACGAGGAGACCCAGTTGCGAATCCTCGCCATCATCCAATCCGCTTGCGAGCAAAATCCCCAATTCCCTCTGCGATTTGTGATATGCAGTCGACCGGAAGCTTGGCTTCGGGAAGCATTCGTTGATGAGCGTCTGCGTAAGCTCTCGAAGGTCATTGTTCTGGACGAGTCCTTCGAGCCCAACAGAGATATTAGGGAATACTACCTCCACCACTTTCGGGAAATTGCGAGTAGCCCGAAGTACAATCATATCCCATTCCCGAGTCCCTGGCCTTCGGAACGGGATCTCGAAATCCTAGTCGAGAGAGCATGTGGCCAATTTGTCTATGCAGCGACGGTGATCAGGTTCATCATGCTCGCGTATAACCATCCCATCACGCAGCTTCGTATCATCATCGATAAGGCTCCATCCCGTCGACCGGGAACATCACCATATCAGCAGCTCGATGTGTTATATGATTTCATCCTCAGCATCAATCCAGACCGTGAGGAGCTCCTCTCTGTCCTAGCCACTGTCCTTGTCCTTCCAGAACGTGCGAGATCCCCCGCATGTATCGAGTTGGTGCTAGGGCTTACCGAGGGACAGGTGGAGTTGACGTTACGTGGTATGCACTCAGTCTTGGACATTCGTGGTCGAGAAGGTGGGATTCGTGTTTACCACACTTCGTTCACCAATTACCTGGCCGACCAAACTAGGTCGCTTGATTTTCATGTCGACGAGAGAAAACAGAAACGTTCCATTGCACGACAGTGGCTCCAGAATCTCGCAACCAGCAGGATCCGGACTTACAGGTGAGAAGTTGTCTATTTCTGATCTCCAGATTCTACATGTACCTGACTTAATGTCTATGTGTGCAGCCTCAGCCAGCTCTACAGTTGGGAATCCTTCTTCACAGATTGGGTTGGGTTTTGCTCGTCAATCACCAAACCAAGCTGGAGACTACTAGTTGACATGCAAAACGTTGACCTTTCCTTCATGTGCGTGCACACATTGCCCACCAGTGATGAAGAATGGAAAAAGGAGTTTGGTGCCCTACTGCCATGGCTGGAGAAATATGCAAGTTTGACCAGCCATTGTTTTCTTTCTCATATGTACTGACTTTTGCTTTTTATTGCTAGGATGTCCCCAAGCACGGAAGTTTTAAGGACAAGGACAAGGAGTGTCTTATACAACGATTCAGGAAATGTCCCGAGTGTTTCCACCTCGAATGGCCTCCGGGCGCATGTCCGTCAGACGACGCCATGTTCTGGGTTGTCGAAGCTGCCACTGGATGCATCCATGTGGAGGGGCGAAAACCCAGTGATCCATGCCAAATGCCGTACCTCACAGAGTGCCGCTGTGATCTCTCTGGAGGAATCAGGTCATGCGATCCACAGCACGTAGCATACCAGGAAGCTTGTATGCAACTTGTCCGGAGTTACATCTCTCGTTTCGAGAAGACCATTCGACGGAACCATGCGGAAGACGTGGAACCCGGTATGCCCCCGGCGTCGAATTCTCTGTACAACTTGGCCTGCTCGTCACTCCTGAAGCACTGTTATGTGGATACGGAGTTGCTTTCACTCTGCCGCACGTTTTTTGAGCTTGTGATACGTTGTATGAAGACAGGGCTCGTTACTTTCTACCATATAAAGGAGGCAAGGGAGAATCTGAATAAATGGATTGAGGTGAATTCTGTTTCTCTGAGTTTTCGAATCCTTACTCATTGTTGGCCTGTACTGGTCAAATCGACCCTTTTTCGATAGGCTTTCCCAGACAGGTTTGCTGAAGAAGGGGAAGGTTTGAAAGCACAACTTCTCGCTTGGTCTATATACTAGATTATGTGCCGTATATTGGGTAGTTTATGTCGTGAATAATGTAACAGGACGAGTGCGTATATCAATCCCGGTTCTTACCCTATCGGATGTAAAATGTTCAACGTTCAACATCCAAATGTAGACCTTGATAATCACCTATGTATCCCACTACCTTGTCAGAGTTGTTTCCCGACTGAGGGTGATAGCAATTCTTCTACGACGTGGTGTTCCTGGTAAGCCGCATCCCTTTGTCCGTCTTGATCACCAAGTAAATTTCCATCACTTCGTGTGTAGGTGGCCTCTATTTGTGTTTAGACCCCTTCGCCTATCGCTGAAATATGGGCACTTTCAGTACTTGTGTGATCATTGATGGTGTTCTGACTGCGGGTTTCGCTCGCCCATAACGTGCTCTTTGTGACGATCACAGTGCTGAAGAGATCGGTGGGTGCCAGTTGTTATCAGTCACGTATACTCATACGAGACTTGCGGGGATTTTTTCGGCACTTGGAACGAAAAGCGAGCTGTTCAATGTCGTGGTTCTTTAGGTATATCATACATGGAATACATGCGTAAGTTGAAGAGATATTTCCTGAAAAAGGTGTTTACCCGCCCCGCCATCGAAGCTGCAGTCACAATCGTACTCGTGAACGTGATGTCGAGATGGGGATCAGACGTGCGGTCTCCCATTGATTGCCTCCATATGTACACCCTCCAACCCCTCACAAAAGAGTCCTCGAAGGACCGAATCAGAATCGGAATCCCAGACTCGCCGAACCGTGAACACATCAGGCAGAAATACATCGTTCAACGTTAGATGCAACAATAATGCATCCCCATCGCTCTAACTCTCGCCCATCCCAACTCCGGGCCTCAAAACAGTAGCTTTGACTAACCCCTTCTCGCCGGTTTGAACAACTCTGAGTGCTTCGGAGAGCGGACGTCAACAGGTACCAATAATTGATCAGCGGTCTGAGGTCAACCCCAGTGCCTTGCAAAGTGAGGGTGATGGCTAAGGTGTAATCCCCGGGCTACATACAAAACGCAAATGTCATAAGCGGGCGAACGATCCAAGAGAGATAAGACGGCGAAAGCAGCGGCACACGTACCCCATACTGGAACAACCCTTCGAATCCCAAGTCTCTCAACATCACCCCGAAAGATCCGGCGTGACGAGTGAGGCCCCAATTCCGAGCTACAAAGAGAAACGGGAGAAGAGAATGTGAGTCCCCCAACTCGCGGAGACTTCTCTACGGCGACACGGGCACGCACGTAAACAACACCCCACCCTCGCCTGAGCATTGAATATACGATACCGTACGTCTCCAATGTCCTGCTTACAACGATCGTCAAGCCGACCCGTCTAGCCAAATCCCCAATCTTCGATCCCTAGAACCTCTTTCATATTCGCACCGTTCCGCATGGAATACTCCGTCGTCGTCTCCGAGCCTTGCTTCGCAACAGAAACGTAGGTAGCTTCCATCCCGCTCAGGTCGGTCTCTGTAGACTCGAGCCTCAATTCTTGAACATCGAGAGCGAGGATCCGAGCTGCACTGAGCGCTTTGGCAGCCGCCATACATGCTTAGGAAAACAATCGAATCCGGCGATAAATCCGTTGGTGGCGAAGTTACCGAGGGAAGACTGCTGCCACAATCTATCTCGTCAGGTCAGCCTGAGAGTAGGGGGCCGGAGAATCGTGTATGAAGCGCAAAACGTTCTTCATGCGAGATATTGTACGGGATTGGGACACGGAAGAACCGGAAGCGTGCCATCGTTAGGTTAAGCGTTCTTTTGAGGTATGACCTTGAGTTTTTTCTGTGATTTCTGTAGCCTCGAAGCGATGATGCATGATAGTGACTGCTGATGAATGAGAGACAGTTTCTTCAAGAGGTCCGGAGTGGTGTTGGTATTGACAACAAACCCACCTCGCTGACACCCGAACTCTCTCTAGCAAGCTGCATATCACGGAACTCATCGTCGTATGGAGAGCCTCGATGACTCTTTTCGAAGATAGAGGAAGCGGTATTTGATGTGCATGCGGCGATAAGAGCACTGATTCTGGGGGTCTGGTAAGTGCTGCCGGCTGCCTTCGAATATGTCCTACGTCTATCGGGGTGTCGGGTTCAGAACTGAAAAAGGACGACCGAGCGTAGTGACGCACCTCTTTTTGTTGACCCGCTGTGGTCCTGAGCACTCAAACAGCCCACCGCCCAAAAACATTCGTGCGATACCCGTCCAAAAGCGAATTTATTTGGCAAGGTCATAGAAGTCGCCCAAACCGGGACTTTCAGGTAGTATGAACTGAAAAGGGTGGAACGAGTCAGCCCTCCTGGCATGCAGATCCATTTCGAGCCGAGCACTCACCAAGAAGAGGGGTTTAGGGTTCAGTTTTTGACATATTGGGAAGAATCAAGTTGATCTTCAATCAACGAGGGGCGATAGCGATGTCGTGATTCCGACCCCGACTCTCTTGATAGCTGAACATCGGGATCCTACAAGGTTCATGTCCCAAGACTCGTCTCTATCGACTTCTCCCCTCAACTCTAGTCTTCAGCTTATTGTTGGCTCTTGATAACCACCATCTCGTCCCGTCAGTGTTGAACATTGACCGCATGTGAACTGGGTCAGGTTTTCTTGCCATAGTAAATGGACGAGTTGGAAACAGAAACGCGTTTGGCGAGAGGACTCGAGGTTTGAGTGGTCACGGAACTTGAGCTGACCAGAAAGATTTAGAGGGGAGGATGGGAAAGGATAGGTATCAGGTATAGACCGTATGTTGAAAACAATGAGAAGGTCCACTGACAAGGGCCGTGGGCCGGCCAAAAAGAGCGCCATAAAATCATGTGGGCGCATGTGGACGAAAACCAACTCGGCCTTAGATTGTCATAAGCAGGGGTCTGGGGATATCCTGGTATAACGCAGGTTTTCATCACTTCAATCTGTGTCCGCACGTATAACGTCTTCGGTGGTCTATGAATGTGGAGGATGGCTGAAATGAGAGCGAGGCGAACGTGAGGGTGGGAAGAGAAAGAGATTCAAGAAGCGCCCAATCAAACACACTCTACTCAATTGACTGTCATGACGCGCAGAAACCTCCACGACAATAACCATTCCTCTTGCATCCAACTCGGAAATATACTCTTCTCTTCTCTTGGCTTCTGCACACCTTGAATGCCGACAAATTGAAGGCTGCCCATCCTTTTCTTCATATCCCCGCCGGTTTCTCTCGACAATGGACACAGGGCAGGGGTAAATGCATGACCACCGTGACGGAAGGAAACACGTTGAAGAAAAGTCCACTTGGGTACAATCATGACGAAAGGAAAGGACATAGGTCAGAACATACGCGTAGAGACCATGGCAGACGTTAGAACAGCGAAGTTTTACCTCGATCAGCCAGCGTTTTCAGCCCACCTGGCCGACTCGGAGAGCCGTTGCTATCACGGCGTATAGGGCAGTCCAACAAAGGAAAAAACTCACGAGAGAGTCGACCGCTGTGGCCAAGAAGCCCGGCTTCTCATTCCTCTCCGAACCCTATATGCCCTTAGTAGGATACGCATGGATTCATCTCCTTCGAAATTTCATTCACTATGGAATGGTTTCGAAGACCTCCGTAGGCGCTAAATGTCAAGTTTTGAGAGCACGTCTTGAGGTTTATTGCGACGCTGGCACTCAAATTCTCCCTCGCGCAAAGGCGACCCGAATCTGTGAATCGTGATACAGCAATAAGGAATTTCAGCTGAAGATCCCTCCCTCCTACCAGCGAATCGAGTCATAACGAGCTAATACTCTCGACGTTCACTTCTATATCCGCCAGTCAGTCTCGAAACAGTTGAACTCCTCTCACATTTGCAGGATTTCCTTCCCACACACATGCTACTTGACTTGTAGGAGACGTTGAGTGACCTTAGTATGCCGAAGTACGTGTCCCTCCCCCTTGATTGACCGCCTTTTGTACTGATTATTTGTGTTGTTGAAGGCGTCATTAAACATGTCTCACCTTAAATCAACAAAACCCTTCTATCTCAAATATCTGGGGTTTGCATTCGTTTGATTCTCGATGACCACCATGTGGATCCAAGCTCGACAACGCCGCGCAGACAGGACAGGACAGGTGCGCTCGACTCTTCTTCCCCTGATACTCATTGCGATACCAGTCCGTCCACCTCCTTTCCCGCCGGTATGTGGTCGCAAGCGGCTCTTTAGAAGCTCTCATCTCATATCTCATATCAGTAGCTGGGCACGGAGCCTCTCGTGAATATTCGGGGTAACCCGGTCAGATTCGCGCTTTGGGAGTAGACCTGTCCTGTCGATGCTAGGTGCTGTTCAGAGCTGCTCGTCGCTGGGTAGTACGCTCACTTGTGTTAGCTTGTGGTGTGTGTCTGCTAGGTCAAAGTGATGATGTGTGCTCGTGGGGTTTTTGCTGATTGTCGCCTCGCTTGTAGATGTCCCTTGAGCCTCATGCCTCTAGCTAAGTAGTAGCTGCCGGACCCTCCGGGACTCCGCTCGGAAATCTCAATCTGGCACTTCGAGATAGAAGGGGAAGCGAGCGAGCTACATAGCGCCCGAAGTTCAAACTGGGAAGCCGTCCAAGCCATGAGCATGGGCGCTTCTGTGCCTAGTAGTGGCTGGCCAACAGCAATTTTGATACAGTGGCGTGTGCTTGGACTTTCGCTGTTGAGGATCAGCTGCTTTATTGCTGTTCGAAATAAAACATCACACGGCTGCAAAGTCTGACGTGTACCGCTTTCGCTACTACCACCACCATCTCGTCGAGCATACTCCTCATTTCCTTCTCGGTTTCGAACTCAGGCCTTGGCCAGTGTGCTTGTTTGATTCACAGGCCAGTGCATCACGGTCAAACCGGTACCCGCGTCTGGTGCACCTGGAACCCCCGAAAAGGACAATGTCGACACAAAATACCAATAATGGTCGGGGTACGCAGAACAATCACAACGCAGCGCATCAGAATATCAACTATGGAGGAGGGCAGATGAGCCAAATGGTTGTCGGAGGGGTGAATAACAACTTCGTGAACAACTTCAACACAACAGTCTCCGAACGTACGTCTTCAGTGCTCCATTCCAACTCGAAGATGTTTCCCAACATCATTCTTCATTCCAGCGCTCAAACGCCTTTGGGATGCAATTGCTGGGGTTGGGGCTTCGCATAAAGCAGAGCACCAGTTTGCTCGTGGGGCGTGCCTCGAAGGGACTCGAGAAGCCGTTCTGGCCATCCTTCGCGAATGGGGGTTGACCGAAGACCAACTTCTTCCGATATGCTGGCTCTCGGGTGCCGCCGGTGTTGGAAAGTCTTCGATTGCCTTGACCATCGCCAAGCTTTACGAGGAAAAAGGTGTCCTGGTCTCTTCATTCTTCTTCTTCCGGTCCGACAACAAACGCAATACCCCTTCCGCTCTCATTCCCACCATTGCTTATGGACTCGCTACGACAATACCACTCATGCGGAATTACATTGAAGAGAGGATATCAAGAGACCCTGCGATTCTGGAGGCCGTATTGGAGGAGCAGTTTCGAGAGTTGATTGTTGAACTCACCTTGAAGTGGAGCAGGCAAAGAGCCATCTGGGGCTCTTCGGTTGGTCCTCACATTGTCATCCTCGACGGGCTGGACGAGTGCGGTGATGAAGAGACCCAGCTGCGAATCCTCGCCTTCATCCGATCTGCTTACGAGAACTTGCATACTCCCGAATTCCCTTTGCGATTCTTAATTTGCAGTCGACCGGAGGCTTGGCTTCGGGAAGCATTTGTCGATGACCGTCTGCGTAAACTCTCGAAAGTCATTGTTCTGGACGAGACCTTTGAGCCCAACAGAGACATCAGGGAATACTACCTCCACCACTTTCGGGAAATTGCGAGTAGCCCGAAGTACAATCATATCCCATTCCCAAGCCCCTGGCCTTCGGAACGGGACCTCGAAATCCTAGTCGAGAGAGCATGTGGCCAATTTGTCTATGCAGCGACGGTGATCAGGTTCATCATGCTCGCGTATAACCATCCTATCATGCAGCTTCGTATCATCATCGATAAGGCTCCACCCCGTCGCCTGGGAACATCACCATACCAGCAGCTTGATGTTTTATATGATTTCATCCTCAGTGTCCATCCAGACCGTGAGGAACTCCTCTCTGTTCTCGCCGCTGTCCTTGTCCTTCCGCGAAACGTGAAATCCCCCGCATGTATCGAGTTGGTGCTAGGGCTTCCCGAGGGACAGGTGGAGTTGACGTTACGTGGTATGCACTCAGTCTTGGACATTCGTGGTCGAGGAGATGATATTTGTGTTTACCACACTTCGTTCACCGATTACCTGGCCGACCAAACTAGGTCACCTGATTTTCATGTCGACAAGAGAAAACAGAAACGTCCCATTGCGCGACAGTGGCTCCAGAATCTCGCAACCAGCAGGATCCGGACTTACAGGTGAGAAGTTGTCTATTTCTGATCTCCAGATTCTACATGTCCCTAACTTGATGTCTACGTGCGCAGCGCCAGCCAGCTCTACAGCGGGGAAACCAGGTCCTTCTTCACAGAATGGGTCGAGTTTTGCATGTCGATCGGCAGACCAAGCTGGAAATTACTGGTTGATCTGCAAAACATTGACCTTTCCTCCATGTGCGTGTACACATCACCCACCAGTGATGAAGAATGGAAAAAGAAGTTTGGTGCCCTACTGCCATGGCTGGAGAAATATGCAAGTTTGGCCAGCCATTGTTTCCTTTCTCATATGTACTGACTTTTGCTTTTTATTGCTAGGATGTCCCCAAGCATGGAAGTTTCAAGGACAAGGACAAGGAGTGTCTCACGGAACGATTAAGGAAACGTCCCGAGTGTTTCCACCTCGAATGGCCTCCGGGCGTGCAGTCGGACGATGTCAAGTTCTGGGTTGTTGAAGCTGCCACAGGATGCCGGTTTCATCTGGGGAGGCAGCAACCCAGTGATCTACACCAAATGCCATACCTCACAGACTGCTGCTGTGATTTCTCTGGAGGAATCGGGTCATGCGATTCACGGCACCTGGCATACCAGGAAGCTTGTACGCAACTTGTCCGGAGTTACATCTCTCTTGCCGAGGAGATTTTTCAGAATCAATCGAAAAACAGTTTTCATTGGCTTCCGCTGGCAATGAAACATCTCTCCTGCAACTTGGTCTGCTCGTCGCTCCTGAAACATTGTCATCTGGATAGGGAGCTGCTTTTGCTCTGCCGCACGTCTTTTGAAGTCATAGAACGTTGTTTGAAGCTGGGGGTCACTCCCTTCTTCGGTTATCAAAAGGAGGCAAGGGAGAACCTGGTTAGATGGATTGAGGTACATACCGTTTCTCTGAGCATTCGAACCCTTACTCATCGTTGCTTTGTACTGGTCAAATCGACCTTTTTCTGATAGGCTTTCCCAGACAGGTTTGCTGAAGAAGGGGAACGTTTGAAAGCACAGCTCCTTTCTTGGCCTTCGGAGAATTGTTTACCACCTTTGCTTGTATGATCGGCTCGATAGGCGTGGAAACAGAAGGGAAGATCATTGAGCATCGTACATTATGGATGTGAGCCTGCAGCCTTGGACCACTACGTTGTGCCGCGTCTTTTGGCGCTCTCCTCACGACCATATTTATACCTGTGTCGTACATGATACATGACCGTTTGACCTCTAACACCGCCCTCTCCTCGACGATCGCATGGCGGGTGGAATCCCTTCGGGACTTCACTTCACCTCGATGACTATTCCTTCCATCTTGTCATCGACCGCCAGAACTACTAATTGCTGTACGCCCGTCGGAGCCTTAAACACGAAACCTCGCGACCTCCCGCCATTCTTCTCGGGGGCCGGCGGCTTTTTGGAGTCACCATCGTCCGCAGTTCGGTTCTGGTGAGCTCAGAGTCAATGTACCCCTCGAAGCAGGCGGTGAACGGTGTTGTCATGAGCCTCCTCAGTAACGAGCATTTTCCCTACACACCTATTGAACGTTGCTTCCCCGGCTCCCTTTCGTCTCCTCTAACACCTTCCCCCTTTACCCGTTGGGCGGCAAACGGCATTTCCCTACAACTACTTAGCATACGTGACGGCAAACCATCACCTAATGCATTTGTCAATACTCGACGAAGGGCTAGCTTGAAATGATAGAGAGAGGTTTTCAAAGCCCCGCGCATACTGAAGCGAAGGATGCAGGCTGGACTGGAACGCTGGACAATTCATAGTCCGCGATCTTGGCACGCAGCTCTGCCAGTGGGATCGCTAATACGCTAGCACTTCCAGAAATATCGAGCTAAATGTATACCAACGGAATCCCTTCCACCGTGCGAGAAGTATTCCCCAGCTCTCTTACTGCTATAGAACTTCGCTGAAGTAGAATGTCTGGGAATCTTCAATTTTAGTATGTATTCATGATAGTACGTACCACTCAGGTGAACTGCCTCTTCCTAATTTCCCTACACGACGTGTATGATGTACAAATTCCAGGTTTTGTATCCTCACACACCAGTGTTGTGCGGTCATTGACTGGTCACCGCGGTCACGGTCAATGACCACGTTGACCCGATGACCCGGAGTCAAACTTTTGAATTTGACTCGACCATGACCAGCTACCGGTAAACCTTGCCGGTGATTACCGGATCTCTTCCCGCCGACCAGTGTAGTATGTACACTCCCCTCGATATTTTGTACGGTACTATAGTCCCAATCAACTGTTTTCATTTTGATATCAGCTAATAGCCAAACCCAATGTAATTTTATCTTATCCATGGCACGACAAGAGATTTCGCCTTGATTGCACACAGTAGACGTCCAACTGGGCGGAGTGATCCAAAGAGTTCAGTGTGAGTGCGTCTACATTGTTAACTAAATCATGTTAGGTTGATTTTGAATGTAATCCGTCAAGAATGGGTGAGTACTCAGGCTCATAACGATAACGAGGACGAGGAAACTGATTGGCAGTCAATTTGATGGTGGAAACCGCGGTTATGGGAATCGGGACTGCCACAGATAATCTATTTCCTCTGAGATTGATGCCACAATGTACTATGTACTATACAATAATCATTTTGTTCGTGAACTGTTGAGACTGGGAGGAACATGGGCAAGAAGGTCATCGCGTTGGTGATTCGGAAGATGCCGAGAGCCTGGTCATCACCTGGTCAAGTCAAATTACGCAATTGACCGGTTTAACCCATTTTTGGCCAGGTCATGACCGACGTTGACTGGGCATTGACCGGCACAACACTGTCACACACCAAACATTCCCTAGGAATCAGATTCACGGGCTCACCGAGTTGTTCAGGCGCCGGTAGGACCACATTGTGAAAGCAGTCGTACCGAGTCCCCATCCCCATCGCTCTGATTCTCATCAACCCCGACCCCTAGCCCGGGGATAACAGCCTCGACCGACCCATTCTCGCCAGATTTAACGGCGTTAAGGAGTTCGAGGGCGAACGTGAATGGGCACTGATGGGTTAACAGCGGGTTGGTAATCACTTTGTCTTGCGAGGCGAGGGTAATGGCTAGAGTGTAGGTGGCAAAAGTGGGTGAACGACTCGAAGGATAAGAGCGGAGGGAATGGTACACATACCCTATTTCGGAACGATCCTTTCATTGCCCTTAGATCACGGCGACTCGCGAGCGCACCTAAACAACATAAAAGGATGTCTGGATACACGTCTCCGAGTCACTCGCATCAGTCCCCAGAACCTTCTTCATATTCGCACTGTTCTTGGTGGAACAATCCACCGTCGTCTCCGAGTCTCACTTCGCAACAGTAGTGTATCTATCCACTTCCACCCCGCCCTTGAAATAGGCCCCAACAAACTCAAGCCTCAATTCTTGAACGACGATAGCAATGATTCGGGCTGCGCCGAGCGCTTTGAAGATTGGCATGCGAGATACACGGGCTTACGACCGTATACGGCAACGGATTGGTTGGCGGCAAAATTACCGAAAGAGGAGACGGCGTGAACTGCGACTGCGAGAGGCTCCATCTATTAGTAGTATGTTGGTAGGTCAGCCTGGTGGAGAAGAGAGGACTGCCAAGAGTGGGAAGTACGTACCGCAGAACCTTTTTCGGGCGAGACATAGTCTGACTGACTATACAAAACTCCCTGAAACACGGAAGAATCGGGAGAGAGAGTGCTATCGTTAGATAGATTGCTGCAAAAGCCATCTCGGGACAAAGCTAAGGTCAACACATGAAAGAAAGAAGAGAGTGTGAGAACAGGTGGGCGATGAGAAAGAGGACGACGAGCGTACATTGTAATGGCCGGATCTGCATTCAAAGCAAGGGCCCAACGTGTATCGATTCAAGTGAGGGTGACGAAACGGTGAGCCAGTGCGGAAACTCCAAGAGCAGGGGTCGCTGGTACAGCTACGAGCCACGGGACCGTCCTAAAACACGATGAATGCTTGATCAAAAGGCCAGGAATGAGCATAGGACGTTCGAACCTACCTGTCTCAACCACAATACGATCCCCGTTGTTCCTCTGACCTCTGAGCCGACTGGATTAGAGCAAATCTTCACTGATAACTCGAGAAAGCTCCGAGCACTACTGACGATTAGACACTTCGGGGTGGAATATCCAATGGCAAGTGAAACCGCCCTCGTCCGCTATCAAGCGCGGCATCGTCAGATGGGGATGAGGACTTGTACACACGAACGTTGCAACTGAGTGAGCAGATTCCGAGGAGGCCATCGTGATTCAACGCTGATAGCGTGTTCTAGTGATTCTGAACGTTGGGGCAGTTGGTGTGAGGTTGTGGGAGAATTCAAGAAAACGCGTCGCGCACGGACCATCTAGATCGGTTACCACGACCCGTGACCCTCCTCAGCCTGGTCCCGTCTTAGCCTATTCCTCCGACTTCGCAAGTACCTGCAAGTACTCCTCCCTAGGCACGACACCCAAATTCAACCAAGAATCATGGCTGATAGAAGACGAAGCTTGGGCTTGAAGAAAATAAATTTGCTGGAAATTAGATGGCGAATGAGTATGAAAATTTGGATGTATGGGCGAACACCACTCCTCGAGTTGTTTTCCCGAGGTGCTCAGTGGTAAGGACTTCACTTTATGCATAGCGGTTCTCGGTCCCTCATTTTTACACCTCTGTTCTGCGACTACTCGAAAAGCAACATGAACAACCATCAAACTGGCACTTACTCTTTCCTGAGCCCGAAGCGACACACCCTTGTCCTCTCCTTTTCTACAGAAAATTGACCAACATCGTGTCAAATCTATCGGTTTTGGGCGGCAAACGTGCAAGGAAGCGATTTTAACTGAGGGCCGCGGTCTCTGATTCGTTGGGAGCAGCCAACACCTGGATTGGACTGACCAGGTTCGGATGAATTTTACTCTCCCCAACCGCCGTTTAATACTAGTCTCCTCATTGTCGATCTCACTCCACAGGCTTTCGAGTAAAAGCACCACCTCCTTTACTCATGGAATCGGCTCAGGCTCATTCTCATTCACGTACTACCATACACACCGCCATCACCATTCAACAGTCTCAGAATCGATTCATTCGAGAGAATTACACCCATCGTATCAACATCATAGTCCACATTCATCTATTGACCGATCGCCACCCCCACCGTTACACGAATCCACGACACCCACAGCGACCACAGCGACGACGAATATTCCCTCGGTCCTGTCCTTGCTCACTCCCTCCACTCGTCACACCATCGCCTTCTTCCGGTGGAGACGGCAGCGAAACGCAATCTTCAACACCAAGTCAAGACGAGCCATCGTCACCATTAAGACTCGCACTAGGGAAATCAGACAGACCGTCATCAGCATCTTTACCTCCACAAGCAGAGATACCGCACCATACCCTACCTAGGGCCCAGCTCGATGCTAATGCTGGCGCTGGTGCTGGTTCATTGACATCGGGTAGCGGGAGTGTGAGTAGGAACGGAAAGTTCTTTCGAGAACCGCCGCCACTCAGACAACCACCGGCTCGACCGCATTCCACTACATAGCGGAAGTTTTGCTTTGGCGTTGAGTTCCGGTTCAGGTTCAGGGTCGAGGCCGCCGTATTTGGAAGACGAGAGGAAGATACAAATGGAGGAAACTAAATGACTGCCATACGACCTAAAATCAAGAGCCGAGCTGGGCTGGCGAGTCATCCACCTGTGATTCTGGAGGAGGGTGCGAGTGGATTGGCGAGGAGCTCGTCAGTTGGGGGTACACATGCTCAGGTTACATCGCCTGTAGTCGCGTCGGCCTCGGCGTCAACTCCCATAACAACATCAATATCGACATCGACCTCAGCATTGGTGTTACCCCTGTCTACTTCGGAAGAAGTCTGGCGTAACCCACCTCCTATGCAACCACCTGGCCCACGAACGACGCCGAGCCCGAAACCGAGACCCGTGTTGGGTGGAGTCGTGAATCCGAGTGACTTGCCGCCTGTTCTCCCTCCTCAACGGATGCAAGGCGCTGGTGGAAGCAGCAGCGTCGGGAACCCGAGCAGTAGAGTCGGGCATGGCAGCGGTGGCGGCGGCGGCGGGGGAATGGCGACACCACCACCGTTACCACATACACCTCCCAATCCATTCTCACAAACTCAAACTCAGACGCCGATGATGATGACACCCACGTTGAACAATCCACCTGCCTATGCACCTTTTCTCTCGCCGCTGCCACCGCCACCTAAACGGTGTTGGGTCGAGGTGGAGACGACTCCGAGGGAGTACAAGCTCAATATCCGGTTGGAAGGGTTCAAGAGGGATGGTATCACCCTTGCTACCCGGAGGAGACAAATCGTGCACGTCGTTGCGGATAGTTGGGATACCGAGGGCGGAGGTCACTTCGAGAGACGAATCAGTTTCGGATATGATGCTGATCTCGTGGGTGTGAGGGCAGAGTTTGATGGGGAGTGGTTGAGGGTGAGTGTGCCGAGGAGGATGGTTTGAAAGTCTTGCCGCTCGAACGATGACAAAAAATGCTTGCCGCGAATAGTTTGTTGTATAATGTGTTTTTTAGGCTGCCCTCCCTCGTTCCCCTCCTCTCATAGTACATATCTTCTCTCACTCTCGTAATCACTCGTTCGCGCTCTCCATCTCTCTCCAAGTCTGTCTCGCCCCCTTTCCATCTTTGTCTGTCCACTCTGCATGAAGCATGAAGCATTTGATATCAGTATACCGACAATTCTCGAACGTTCCTCTCTCTCTCCCTGCCGCTCTCTCCTCATCGATTCATACATAGTACATATACGCACCTTACCCCACTTGCTCGCCCGTTTCTTCGATCCACTCCGTACATATTATATATATATTACATTACTGACGAATCTAGTAACGACTGAACGAACGCTTTTTTTCCTTTCTGACTTTCTTTGTTCTTCTATCGTTTCTTTTTTTGTCGCTCGCTCGCTCGCTTTTTTTTCTACCTCGTAATTAGACTCCCAAGCCCCAATAGTGTACAACAGCAATAGCAACAAGAGATATCCCATTTCAAACATTCAATATTCAACGTCAGAATCCATCTCCTCAAGCAGGCCCTCCAAATTTACACCTTCGATTACCGAAAAACCCGAATCCCGCGTTCACCTGGCCACTGACTCCACTGTGACTCGCAACTTCCCAGTTTCCAAGGCCATACGAATGCGCCGATAGTTGCCTGCTTCAAGGGGCCTGGTTCCCGCCGAATTCTTTCAGTGTCACTGCAACATTCAAGCTAAGGAGATCGTGGTTCGTGATCTCGAGGCATGTTACCAGAGGCCTTGGTTGACGGAATTTGAAAGACCGACTCAATCACAGCTGGGCGTGAATATTATTTTTGCACGGAAATATGCCAGAAAAATATGACGCCTCACAGTTCAACACATATTCAAGCTGAAGATATTCGAAATTGAATTGAATTCCGCATATTTGGCAGCAAAAATACTCACCGGAAAGTAAGGCGTCATATTTCTGCTTCATATTCCGCAACAAGATAAGTTTTTGCCCCAGCTGTGAATGTAGGTGGCTGCACCCGAGAACCATACCTGGACGTTTGAAATCGCTACTCTCCCTCCTCCGATGGTGCACGCTATAGAATGACTGACTTAGACTCCAGTCTTGAGGATGGGAGCCGTGCGTCCAAATGACTTGTGGCCCGTAGGACTCGGAGGATCGCGAAGGTGTTGAGGGCATACGTGTAGAAACATCGATCGAGGTACGCACTTGCAACGAGAGTTGAAGCACCCAAGTACTTGTCCATTCTTGTTTTAATCCCTGGCCCCCTCCTCCCTTGCGGAGATCGGAGAGAAGGAGCAAAGTACAACGTTATCATGGCGGCCAGCTCGTATCAAATTGCCAAGAACCAATGTACAAACTCACCCGTACTACCAGAACTTCATGATATACTAGAGTGAGGACCGCGGCGGAGCCTGAGGGCGACACGAAATTGTAGATGTTTTCTTTGTGATTTGTTTGGAGGGGACAGGGTTACTCAGTCTGGTGGATTGTCGTGTCTACAAGGAGAGTATACGCTTTGGGCAGTAGTTATCGAGCTATGTTGAAAGTGTTGAATCGCGGGTTACTGAGAGTGTAAAAGTCGAGTGATGTGGACTCTGGAGTCTGGAGGAAGTGGCCAGTGGTACCAAAGCGTCAAACTTAAAATCCCCATACCACCTCGAATCTTGTGCTTCTATCGAGGAAGACTGCCGGCCCCTTGTGTCCTTTTGGAGCTACAGAGGCCCCTTCGAAGCTAGAAGTACTATGACTGGTTGGAGTGCTCGTTGCTTTCAGTTCCGGTCCAGGTGCGTGAGGGGGCTGAAGCCATCGATCGGAGGCGAGCGCCTTCAATCTGCTCAGAACTGCAAGTTTTGGAGCTATTCAGAGGTTAAGTAACATGAAGTCAGGCGAGCGCTGTGTCTCGTTAGCAACGGAAGGTGAGATCAGATTTGAGCGGCATATTAGTCCCCATGGCCCAGTCATAGCGAAGTTCTCCATCGTAGCCAAGTTGAAAGCGACGGTAAGAACTGAGCGGGACTCGGAGTGAGGGCTTCCTGTCCCGGGCCGACGATCAATGCCAGTGATCAGCCGGGCGTTGGCCGGGCGCTAGTAGCTTCAACTTCAACTTCAACGTCAACCTCCAGTTCAACCTGTACTCTTGCTGTTGTTTTTCTCACAGCTTGAAAGATGCCCGCGCAAACAGCGCACCAGTGCAACGTGCTGTGCTCTCGACGCTTTCGCTACTACCGCCATCTCGAACAGATTCTTCGACGTCAATTTCGACTTCAGACCCTGGCCAGCGTTCTCATTTGACTGGGCCATCGGATTACAGTCAAGACTGTTTCGGGTGTGCTGAAATCTCTGGGAAAAGGTCGATGTCGACTATACAAAACACCCATACTGGTCAGGGTCCGCAGAACAATCATAACGCGGCGTACCAGAATATAAACTATGGAGAGGTAACTCACAACAGTCTCAACATGTCGGTCTCTGAACGTGCGTTTCTAGTGTTCCATTTCACCTTGAAGATGTTCTCAGCTTTGTTCTTTGTTTTAGCACTCAAGCGCCTCCGGGATGCAATTGCCGGCGTTGGTGCCTCTCACAGAGCAGAGCACCAGTTCGATCGCGGGGCGTGCCTTGAGGGAACTCGAGAGGCGGTTCTGGCTATCCTTCGCGAATGGGGGTTGACCGAAGACCAGCTTCTCCCGATCTGCTGGCTGTCGGGTGCCGCGGGTGTTGGAAAGTCTTCGATTGCTCTAACCATCGCCAAGTGTTACGAGGAAAAGGGTGTCCTGGTCTCTTCCTTTTTCTTCTTCCGATCCGACCGAAAACGAAATACCCCGTCTGCTCTCGTACCCACTATTGCCCATGGACTTGCAACTACCACACCACTCATGCAAAACCACATTGAAGAGAGAATATCGAGGGATCCTACGATTCTGGATGCCACGTTGGAAGACCAGTTTCGAGAGCTGGTTCTTGAACCCGCTCTGAAGTGGAGTCGGTAGCGGGCCCTTTGGGGTTCTCCAGTCGGCCCCCAGATTGTCATTCTCGACGGACTGGACGAGTGCAGCGGCGAAGAGACCCAGTTGCGGATTCTCGCGATCATCCAATCCGCTTGCGAGCAAAATCCTCAATTCCCTTTGCGATTCTTAATTTGCAGTCGACCAGAGGCTTGGCTTCGGGAAGCATTCGGCGACGAGCGTCTGCGTAAACTGTCGAAGGTTATCGTTTTGGACGAGACCTTCGAACCCAACAGAGACATCAGGGAATACTACCTCCACCACTTTCGGGAGATTGCGAGTAGCCCGAAGTACAATCATATCCCATTCCCGAGTCCCTGGCCTTCGGAACGGGACCTCGAAATCCTAGTCGAGAGAGCATGTGGCCAATTTGTCTATGCAGCGACGGTGATCAGGTTCATCAAGCTCGCGTATGAACATCCTATTGTGCAGCTCCGTACCATCATTGATAAGGCTCTACCCCGTCGACCAGGAACATCACCATATCAGCAGCTCGATGTGCTGTACGATTTCATCCTCAGTGTCCATCCAAACCGTGAGGAACTCCTCTCTGTCCTAGCTGTTGTCCTTGTCCTTCCGGGAAATGTGAGGTCCCCTGCATGTATCGAGTTGGTGCTAGGACTTCCTGAGGGACAGGTGGAGTTGACTTTACGTGGTATGCACTCTGTCCTGGACATTCACGGTCGAGGAGATGATATTCGTGCTCACCACACTTCGTTCACCGATTACCTGGCCGACCAAACCAGATCACTCGATTTCCATATCAACAAGAAAAAACAGAAACGTCCCATTGCACGGCAGTGGCTCCAGAATCTCGCAACCAGTAGGATCCGGACTTACAGGTGAGAAGTTATCTATCTCTGATCTCCAGATTCTACATGTACCTGACTTAATGTCTACGTGCGCAGTGTCAGCCAGCTCTACAGCGGGGAAACCAGGTCCTTCTTCAAACAATGGGTTGAGTTTTGCACGTCGATCACCAAACCAAGCTGGAAACTACTAGTCGATGTGCAGAACGTCGACCTTTCCTTCATGTGCGTGCATACGGGGACCGCCAGTGATGAAGTATGGAAAGTAATGTTTAGCGCCCTACTGCCATGGCTGGAGAAATATGCAAGTTTAACCAGCCATCGGCTTCTTTCTTGTACATACTGACTTTTGCTCTTCATTGCTAGGGTGTTCCCAAGCATGGAAGTTTCAAGGACAAGGACAAGGAGTGTCTCATGGAACGATTCAGGAAACGTCCCGAGTGTTTCCACCTCGAATGGCCTCCGGGCGCGTGTCCGTCAGACGACGCCATGTTCTGGGTTGTCGAAGCTGCCACTGGATGCATCCATGTGGAGGGGCGAAAACCCAGTGATCCATGCCAAATGCCGTACCTCACAGAGTGCCGCTGTGAACTCTCTGGAGGAATCAGGTCATGCGATCCACAGCACGTAGCATATCAGGAAGCTTGTATGCAACTTGTTCGGAGTTGTGTTCCTCGTCTTGAGAAGATTATCCAGATTCATTTGCCAGGGCTGCGACCTTATATGCCCCCAGTGTTGCAACAACTCTTCCACAACTTGGCCCATTCTTTGCTCCTGAAACACTGCCATCTTGATACGGAGCTGCTTTCGCTCTGCCGCAGTTTTTTTGAACTCGTAGAATGTGGTGTAAAGGTAGGGGCCATTTCACTCGGCCATGTTCCAGGGGCAAAGTGGAAACTGGTCGAATGGGTTGAGGTGAGTACCATTTCTCTGAGTGTTTGAATCCTTACTCACTGTTGGCCTGTACCGATCAATATCGAATGAACCCTTTTTCGATAGGCTTTTCCAGATAGGTTCGCTGAAGAACGGGAAAGTTTGAAAGCACAGTTTCTCGCTTTGTGTAAGTAACACGACCAACACTAGATAATTAGTGCCGTGTATTGAGTAATTTATATCATACGTAGATAATGTAACGGGACGAGTGTGTATCTTGATTCTCTTTCTTGCCCTAACGGGTGTGAAATATTCAACGCTCGGTGCTCGAACATAGACCTCGAGAGTAGCTTGCACATCCCAATATTTTCTTGAAGTTGTTTCCCAACCAAGGACGATGGCACCTCATAGGCGGAGTGTTCGTCCACAACTTGGTGTTCCTGGTAAGTCGCATGTCGATCTCCCTCGCCCGTCTTCGTCACCAAGTACGTCCTGTACCAGGCGCATTCTTGACCTTCGAGACTCCTATCAGCCTCGTCGTCCACTCTGTGACGAGACTTCGCGCATTTAATTGCTTCGTGCGTAGTCTCATCTACGTCGGCCCTGCGCCACCGCTCAGGTGAACTGCCTCTCTCCTTACTGTATCTCATGTATAATGTCCCAACCCTGTAACTTCCTACATGATATGTAATGTACAAATTCGAGGCTCTGTGTCCACACATAAAACATCCCCTCGGAATCAGACTGGTTCGGGCGTCGGGAGGCCTGCATTGAGCAGTCGAACCAAGTCACCATTCTCATCTCTCTGACTCTCATCAACCTCAACCCCTGGCTCCCGAAATAACAGCCCTGACAAGCCCCTTCTCGCCAGATTTCACGGCTTCGAACGCTCCGAGGGCGGATGTGAACAGCTACTGATGGATTATCAGCGGTTCAACTTTGACTTTGCCTGTGGGGCGAGAGCAGTGGCTAAGGCGTAGTCACCAGGCTACATGTAGAATAGAAAATGGAATGGGTGAACGATCCAAGAGGTAAAAGCGGAGGGAGTGATACACGTACTCCATACTGGAACGACCGTCTAGGCACCAACTCTTTCGATAGCACCATCGAGAGATCCAACATAACGAAAGAGGCCCCGATGCCAAGCTATGAGAGGAAACGGAGAACGAGGGTATCAGCCCTCAGATCGCGGTGACGCGCAAATGTACCTGAACAACACACCCCCTCGTCTTAGCAACGTAAAACGACGTCTGGATACAGGTCAACGCCCCACTCGCATCAACCACCATATCGACATTCTTAGGTCCCGATCTCCAATCCCCAGAACCTTTTTCGTATTCGTGCCTCCCTCATGGAATATCCCACCGTTGTCTCCGAATCTTGCTTCGCAACAGGAACGTATGTGTCCAATTCCGTCCCACCCTTGGAATAGGCCCCCCCAGCAAACCCACGCCCCGATTCTTGAACATCGATAGCGATCGTTCGGGCTTCACCAAGCACTTGGGAACTGCCATACCAAGGATATCTATGGGCTTGCAACCGAATACAGCGACGGATCGGTTGGCAGCGAAATTACCGAGGGAAGAGACGGCGACGACTTCAACCGTGAGTGGTTCCATCCACGTCGGGAAGTCAGCCCAAGGGATAAGAGTGGAGTAGAAGAGTGAGAGAAATATGTACCATAAAACCTTCATTAAGTGAGCTATGGTCCGGGAGTGAGTATACGAGACTCCCTGGGACACGGAAGAATGGGGAGAGGGTGTAGTCATTAGATGGAATCGGTGCAAAAGCGATATCGGGACAGAGCTAAGGTCAACAGATGAAAGGAAGAAGACTGTGAGAACAGGTTGAAGGTAAGAAAAGAACGAAGAGCGTACGTTGTAATGACTGGATCTGCATTCAGAGCAGGTGCCTAATGCGTGTCGATGTGAGGGAGAGGAGAGAGTAAGGAACGACACGGCAAGTTAGCCCGGACACTTCAAAAGCAGGGCTTGCTGGTACGGCTACAAGCCACAGGACGGTCCTAGAGCGCAATAAATACTTTATCAGCAGGTCAGCGAGGATGAGCATAGGAATCTCCAACCTATTACACCTAGCTCTTAACCACAATACGGTCCCCGTTTTTCGTTCGACCTCTGATGATACCCCGAGACAATAACGAACACTACTGACCATCAGGCACTTCGAGGAAACCGTCTATTCACACCCTCATCCTCTACCATTGCCAAGCGCGGGATCTAGCTTGAAATTGATATCGTCGGATGGGGATGAGGACTTGTAGACACGAATGTTGTGAATGAGTGGGTAGAGTCAGAGTAGACCATCGTGATCAAACGTTGATAGCGTGTTCTAGTGATTCTGGACGTACGTTGAGACAATCGGGTGAGGTTGTGGGAGAGTTGAAGAGAACGCGTCGTGCACGGGCCCATTAGATCGGTTACCACAACCCACGACCTCCACGACCTATGACCCTGTCTATTCCTCCGACCTTCACAAACACCTGCAAGTACTCCTCGCTAGGCATGGCACTCAAATCCGACCAAAATCACGGCTGGTAGAATCCAAAGCTCGGGCTCGAAGGCACTAGACTTGCTGCAAATTGGATGGTGAATGAGCATGGGGATTCGGATGAATGAGCGAACACTACTCCACGAGTTTTTTTCGAGGCGCTCGATGGCGAGTACTTGATTTTATGCATAACGGTTTTCAGTCTCATTCTCATACCTCTGTTCCAGCATTCGCATCCTTCACATCTCGGACATCGACACTCAGTACTCAACGCCAGATCTTACCGGCATGACCCCCTCATGCGTGTTGGACTCGTGGCTCCGAGCTAAAAAGACACGCATCGACGCGTCGACCATGCAATCACGAGGGGAGTTCTACCGCATACTATCACTTCCTGAAGTATTCCCTCTTATTTCTCTTCCCTCCTCTGGCAGCTCTGGCTTGTCTTTTACGGCTCTGTGATTGGACTAAGGACGGTAAAAGGGCTATTGAAAGGCGTCGATGCCTTTGGTAGGGTATGTGTATCAATATTCTCCGTCGGACGCCTGGTTCCTGGCTCGCAACCCTTATCGTGACTCCTCGAAGACCACGGACGGCGTGAAAGTGAAGACTCGATCCGGTGCATTCCGTATGTAAATTCGTGCTCACCGTTGCCCTGTTGAACACTGAACACCGTTGCTTCAAGTGACACTACTTCTCGCGGCTATCATCCTCGCTTTTTTCACGGTGGAGTTTTAGACTACCGGAGAGTCTACATCGACACATCATTAGTCGTTGACAAGGATAGAGGAGAAAATTTGGCAGTCAACATGAATCTCACTTTTCCTCATGTACCTTGCTATCGTGCGTCCCTTCCTTCCTTCCTTCCTCACCTTCCGATTTCTCAATATCCCCACGGTACCAGTACTCAGCCTAGACGCGATGGACATCAGCGGAGAATCTCAAACCGACATCTCATACAACATTCTGAATAGACGTGTCGACAGCACCAGCTTTCCCATTCTCGTCTCGCGTTCCTACGCCGCTGACCTTCGGAACAAACTAGTCAAGAAAGGACTCGATTCCAACTACTGCGGTTCTTGTTATGGCGGTTTGCCGAGTGGGAGCAGTGAGTGTTGTAACACCTGTGAAGAGGTCCGGATGGCGTATGTGAACCGTGGATGGAGTTTTTCCGATCCTGATGCGATTGAACAGGTGTGTCGATGGTTACATTCATTGTATCTTTTGTTTTGTTTTTCCTCATTTTTTTTACCAGTGTAAAAATGAGGGATAGGCAGAAACGTTACGCGACCAAGCCAATGAGGGATGTAACATCACGGGTCCTATACACGTCAACAAGGTCATCCTGAACATCCACTTCTCACCGGAGCGGTCTTTCCTGACTGCTACTGGAAGGAACGTAGTTCCGTATGTGAGAGATGATGGGAATAGGCATAATTTTTCGCATACGATTCACAAGTTTCTGTTCGAGGGTGCGTTTGTCATAGGTCTGAATGTCCATCTTGGTGACCAGGTTTACAGGTGACGGTGAATAGAATTCGTCAAAGGCTACTTAGAGCTGGTCGTGAGATGAAGAGGCGTCTGGGCTGGGCTGAGGGCGAGATTGAGAATCCTTTGGATAATGCAACGGGACAGGCGCGTGATGCGGTTTCTTTTCCCCTTTTTTTTTCTTTATCGACACTCGGACTTACGGACCCCGTCTTCAAAAATCTCGAAGGCGGCTTACATGCTCCAGTACTCCCTCAAAGTCGTTTCGACGCAATTCAGGACTATCGATGGTGAGATCGTGCGTTCCTCTTACATGTCACTATCGGGAAATTGTCTCACGGTCGAAATCTAATTCTCTACGTCAACACTCACCAGTATAGCGTAACGCAATTCAAACGGGACCTGGCCGAGGTCGAGGTCGAGCAGCAAAGGAACGGTGTTTCTGATGCTCCCGGTATGTCGCGTATCAACTCCTCCACAAACATGTCCATTGACCAAAGTCCTACCACACCAGGTGCATTCTTCAACTTCAAAATCTCTCCCATCCTTGTTGTGCACTCGGACACGAGACAGTCTTTCGCGCATTTCATCACTTCGTGCGCAGCTTTATTTGTGTTTTGACTTCCTTCGCCCATCGCTGAGATATGATCGTGGGTACTTTCAGAACTTGCGTGATAGTTGGTGGTGTCCTAACCGTGGCTTCGCTAGTTGACAGCGTGCTCTTTGTTACGACCAAGGTGCTGAAGAATTCGGTGGGCGTGGAGGGTGTTTGTCACGTAGTAGTGGTAGTGTGGTATAAGTTTCTCTCTACTATTTATAACAATATGGTTGGTTCTCAGATGCGTAGGAGCGCCCGATATTGGGTTGACGAAATGAGGAAAGGAGCAAGTCTAAAGACTGTGCGTGAGAAGGCGATAATGAGCGAAGAGGCGACTCCGGGCCGAGCGCTGTCTCACTCCCAACTTTCTCTACAGCCGCAACGGCGCTCAGTCTCGTTGCGAAGTCATCGCCCTTGAATACTCCCCCTACTCTCTGCAAGAAGGCTGTTTCGGAGCTCTAGGTCTGCTATTGTCACTCCGATAACCAGACACCATGACCACTACCGACCCCAGTGATTTGTTCGCGTGTTATCAACCTATACATAGCCCAGAGCTTCCATGTAATGACGCATCTTTGTGGAATCGATGGGAGAGGAGCTTGGAGCCTAGAGTTGGGTTGCAGTACGACATTCTCGCGTTGAATCTCTGTGCTAAAAAAACTTGAACACATCACTGGAGCTCGAGGTAACAGGCTTCCTTCTCCTCGATCAAGGCAGCCCGAAAGAGCTGTAGCCTGTCGACCGGTGTAGCCAGTACGATTCTCATCAAACCTAGCCCCTGCCCCGGGCCCCGAACTTACAACAGCTTGCCATCCAGATTGGGAGGCCGAGAGGTCGAGCGTCAAAACTGGTACGTCGCTCCATTTGCTTCCCTTTGAACGCCGAAGACCTGAAATAGCTCATCCCAGTTGGAAGGACACGCTGTTAACACGTGCACTGACCAAGCTACATACGGACGACACGCATAAATCCATACACGCACCATTCCATCGAATCCTGTCCGTTATCAGCACCAACAAGAATGCCAGTAACAAGGACAGTATTTGAGGCAGGGGTAAACCGACTTGGTGATATCTCAGACAAACGACGGCAGAAGGAGATTCTAGGAGCTACAGGAGAGAAAGCCCAAGAATGGTTGGATTTGATGCAAGAGGTTTGTCTGGAATCTTCAAGGCATAGTCAGACAATTGACGGCTTGCTAGCTTGTGGAATACCCTGAGATCTCCAAAGCTCAACGGCCTTCCATGCTCAAGATGATGGGTCGTCTTTCTAAGAAGACGGGTTTGCACCCGAAATGCCTCGTCATACACGACGTTGAGATGATCGGCCGTCATCCTGTTGGTGGAGGCGCGTTTGGGGACGTTTGGAAAGGGAAGATGGGGGAAAGTGTTGTGTGTGTCAAGGTCATCAGAGTGTTTTTGACGAGCGACATTGAACAGGTGCTGAAGGTGTGTCTTCGCCTTCATTCAGTCTTGCCCGAGGTTGTGATCCGTTCAATTCCGAATTTCTACATTCTACAGGACTACATGCAAGAAGCCATTATTTGGAGACAGCTGGACTGTCCAAATTTGTTACCCTTCACGGGGATTTACTATCTTGAAGACGACAGTGAGCGACTGTGCTTGATTTCACCTTGGATGGAACGGGGAAACCTAGTACAGTTCATGAAGGACTCCCCAGAGCAGGTCAATCGTGGGTCATTGGTGATTTTTGGTTTCCATGTGGCAGATCAACTAGATTTGTTGATCTACGCGACATTAGGCACTGGACGTGGCCTGCGGTCTATCTCACCTACACGACATGAAAATCATCCATGGGGATCTCAAAGGGGAAAGAGGAACTTAGTTGATAGATTAGTTGATAGATTATTTGAGCAATTGCTCATTTGGGTGATTTGGGCCTTGGTTACGACGGGGATACTAGGGTTCCATACAGGAGCATCGTAATGATCATCGATAATTGTGTCCCGTTTCATTATAATGATTTGTATGCTCTGCTCAATGCTCGCTCACCAACCCTCTTTGCCCGTTGGCCGGCGAACTTCGGTATTTCCCTACTACAACGATTAGCATACGGCATGACGGCAAACCATTATCTAACACATTTGTCAATATTCAAGGAAGGGCTAGCTCAAGACAATGTTCGAAGCTCCTCGGATGCTGAAAAGGAGGGTGTAGTTGGACTGAAATGCTGGAGAACTCCTGGTCCGCGGCCTTAGCATGTAGCCCCAGGATCGTCAATACACTGGCACCAGCAGAAATATTGAGCTCAAGGTGTGCTCCGTATAAGGGGCGCTCCCTAACTCTCTCGCTGCTATAGAGCTTCGCCGAAGTACGATGTCTGAGAATCCTCAGTTTGGTATGTGTTCATGGTAGTGCGTAACGCTCCCGTGAACACAATCTCTTCACTGGATCTCATGTACAATGTTCGAAGCCTGTACTTTCCTACGTGATATATATACAATTTCGAGGCTCTGCGTCCTCACATAAAATATCGCCTCAGAATCAGAATGGTGGGCCCGCCAAACTGTTGAGGTGCCGGCAGGACCACATTGAGCAACCGAATTGAGTCTCCGTCTTCATCTCTCTAATTCTCGTCAACCACAACCCCTGGCCCCCGAGATAAAAGCCCTGACCAGCCCCTTCTCGCCAGATTGGACAGATTCGAACACTTGGAGGGCGGATGTGAACGGGTAACGGCGGGTTATCCGCAGTTCAACCTCGACCCCTTGCCTTGCGAGGGAAGGGCAATGGCCAAGACGAAGACACCAGGCTACATGTAGAACAGAAGTGGGTGAACAATCCGAAAAATAAAAGCAGAGGGAGTGTTACACGTACCCCATACCTGAACAATCCTCTGGGCACCAATTCTTTGAGTAACACCATTGAGATATGCAGCGTAACGAAAAAGGCCAAAGAGCTACAAAGGGAAATGGAGGACGAGGGTATCAGCCCTCAGATCGCGGCGACGCGTGAATACACCTGAGCAACACACCCCTTTGTCACAGCAACATGAAACAACGTCTGGATACACGTCTCCGCCTGAGATAGGCCTTAGCAAACTCGAGCTTCGGATTCTTGAACGTCGATAACGATGATTCGGGCTCCACCGAGCGCTTTGGCGACTGCCATGCAGAGGAGATTTACGGGCCCATGGCCGAAAACGGCGACGCATTGGATGGCAATGAATCTACCGAGGAAAGAGACGGCGTGGACTTTGACCGCGAGGGGTTCCGTCTACTTATATCAGTACGTCAGCCTGAGGGGGAATAGCAGGGGAGAAGGACGAGACACGAGCGCTGTAATAAGTGAGTGAGTAAGGTCCGAGGAGGCCATTGCTCTAGTGATTCTGAACGTTGGGACAGTGGTGCGAGGTTATGGGAGAGTTGAAGAAAACGCGTCGCGCACGGGCCACCTGGGTCGGTTACCACGACCCGCGACCCTGCCTATTCCTCAGCTCCGACTTCCCAAGTACCTGCAAGTGCTCCTCCCTAGGCATGGCACCCAAATTCAACCAAGAATCACCACTGGTAGAACTGGAAGCTTGGGCTTGAAGAAACTAGATTTGCTCTAAATTAGGTGATGAATGAATATAGAGATTTGGATGCGTGGGCGAACACCATACTTCTTCATACTTCCGGTCTAGATCATGCAGCAAGCAACATGAACAGTCTTAAACAACAACTGAACTAGTTCTTACTCTTTAATCCTGAACCCGAAGCGACATGCCCTCGTTCTTTCATCGCGTCAACTCAGGTCAACTCTATCACTCTTGGCAGGCTATATATGGGCGACGAGCATGCAAGCAAGCGATCTTATTTGAGGGCTGCAGTCTCTGAATTGTTGGGAGCGGCCAACACTCTAGTAGATTGGACTGACCAGTCGTAGGCGGCGGCGATCTGATGGTTCGGATGCTCTGTACTCTCCCTATGTTCAATGCTAATTTCCTCATCATCGATCTCATTCTACAGGCTTTTGAGCAAAAGCACTACTTTCTTCACTCATAGAACCGGTCCTACCTCATTCACATTCACATTCACATTCACATTCACGGTCGTACCACCACATAATCACCATCACCATTCGAGAGTCGTATCCATCGCATCAACATCCCAGCCTGCATTTGTCTATCAACCGATTGACACCCCTGCCATCCTCGCCGTTGCACGAACCCACGACACTCACAACAACAACGACAAAACCGATAATTTTCCATCCACGTCCTTGCTCCCTTCCTCACTTGCCATCTGGTGGAGGCAGCGAAGCGCAGTTTCCAACGCCAAACAAACACGAACCTTTGTCGTCGTTAGGACTTGCACTGGAGAAACCAGACAGGTTGTCACCGGCATCGTTAACTCTACCAGCATAGATACCGTACCATACCCTACCTAGGGCCCAGCTCGATGATACCGGTGGCGGCGGTGGTGGCTCGATGACATCGGGTAGCGGGAGTGTGAATAGGAGCGGAAGGTCTCAAGAACCGCCACCTCTCAGACCGCCACCGACTCCACCGCATTCCGCTAGCGGAAGTTTTGCTTTGGCATCGAGTTCTGGTTCTGGTTCTGGTTCAGGTGCGGGTGCGGGGGCAGGTTTAGGGTCGGGTTGCTGTGTTTGGAAGACAAGGAGGAAGATACAAATGAGGGAAACCATATAGCTGCCCTCCGACCTTCAACCAAGCACCGAGCTGGACTACCGAGTCATCCGCCTGTGATCCTGGAGGAGGATGTCGGCGCGAATGGACTGGCGAGGAGTTCGTCAGTTGGGAGTGTACATGCTCAGGTTGCGTTGCCTGCAGTTGCGTCGGCCTCAGCATCGACTCCGATAACAGCATCGACATCGACATCAGCATCAGCGTTTACCCCCGTCTACTTCGGAGGAAGTCTGGCATACAGCTCAACAGACTATGAAGGAGGGGATACAGATACTACGGTGACTGCTGGAGGACCGCTAGTCCAAGATTTTAGCATTTGGCTTCGGGATTGCCAATATGTTGGCACTTTCAGTGATAGTGAACTTCAGGTATGCAAGCGGAATCCCTTCTACCGTGCACCAGCGTTTTCCAACACGGTTTCGGACCGGCTCTATCTATTCATGACGTTAGAAGGGTTCGAGATTCTGAACCCTCTCATAAGCCAGTTGATTGCTTACTCTGTTCACTTTACAACATTCTAAGCCCTTCCTGTGCCTTCCAACACGATATAGCTTATATATGAATACGAAGCTCTTTACCTTCACATGAAACTCCACCCCCAGGCCCCGAAATCACAACCTTAACAAGCCTCTTGTCGCCAGGCCATTAAATTTGAACGCGTCGAGGACGGACATGAGGGGGAACTAATGGGTTATAAGCGGTTCGCCATCGATTTCTCGTTGCAAGGCGAGGGTACTGGCGTCGCCGGGCTATATGTACATATGGAAGGCAAAAGTGAGCGAACGATCCGAAGGGAGTGGCACATACCTGATACAAGAATGAACTTCCGAGCACCAGTCCTTTGAATATCGTCATCGAAAGATCCAGCGTATCAAACGAGACTCCGATTTCGAGCTACTGAAAGGTACGGAAATCGAGGTCGTTAGCCCTCAATCACGGAGGTATCTCAACGCTAACACGAGAACGCACACAAACAACTCCCCGAGTCCCCACCCTCGTCTTGGCAAGATACAACGCCGCCTGTAATATGGATACACGACCAAGCTCACCCGCCTTGCTAGGTTCCCAATCTAAGCTCTTTCAAATTCACACGTTTCCATCGTCTCCGGGTCCTGCAAGTTGATTCGCGACAGGAGCGTAGGTATCCACATCCACCCCGCTCAGGTGGGTCTTCTCCAACTCGAGCCTCGATCTTTGAGCATCATCAACGAGGATCCGGGCTGCATTGAGCGCTTTGGCAGCCACCATACATGCATAGGAGAACAACCGAATCTGGCAGCCTGCTACCGTGAAGGGTTCTGTCTTATCTCACAGGTCACTCAAGAGTGATAATGGGAGGGCCTAGGCTAAAAAATCGTGTATGTAGTGTAGAATGTCCCTTGAGCGGATATAGTCGTCGGGATTGGGTACAGGAGGCTTCTTGGGACACGGATGAACCGGGAATGTGTGCCGTCGTTAGGTGGAGCCTTCTGAGCCTTTGAGGTGTGGCCTCAAGTTTTTCTGTAATGTCTGGACTACCGTCTCAAAGTTGTGAATCATAAGTACTGACTGTTAATAGAATCAAAGAAAGGTTGGTACGATCTGAGGTGGTAGTGGTATTAACAGTAAATCCACCTCGATGGCACCTAAACACTCTCGGACAAGCTGCATATTACAGAATTCATACACTCTCTCAGACTTACGTCGTAAAGGGCCTCAATGACTCGTTTTGAAGATGGAGGAAACGATGTTCGATGTGGATGCGACGATGAGAGCACTGATCCTGAGGGTCTGGCGAGTGTTGCCGGCTACCTTCGAATGTGTCTTACGTCTATTAACCATGGTGTCGAGTTCAGAACTGGAAAAGAACAACCAAACGTAGCGACGCACCTCTCTGTTGACCTGCCGTGGTCCTGAACACTCGTACGACTCGCCCGCAAACAATTCTGATACCCACCCACGAGCGAATCGGATTGACCAGGTTATAGCAGTCGCCCTGACCAAAATTTCAAGGTAGTATATATATGAATCAAAAAGGGAGGAACGAGTCCAATGGCTGGAAATGACAGCGGGACGAGCGTGAGGGTGGGAAGAGCAAAAGAAATCAAAAAGAAGCGCTCAATCAAAATTTTCTATGTACTTAGTTGACCGTCATGACGCGCAGGAAAATGGTCGTTCCCTTCGTGTCCGACTGGAAACGATACTTCCCCTGAACGATATCACACACCGTATGTGCCTTGAACACCAACTACTCGAAGGCTGCCCATTCCTTACTTCTTCATATCCCCCCAGTTCCTCGACGATGGACACGGTCTCAGAGCAGTGGTGATTTATGACAACGGCCGTGTGAGAAGGAAACACGTCAACCGTAACGAATAGGAAGGACACAGGTCAAAACGTACGCGTAGACCATGTCAGAGATCAGAACAGCGAAGTCGGGTGATAGTTTTATACCTCGACAGGTCTCCAATCCTACGTGCGCAGCATTTTCCAGCTCATCCGTGCTTAGGGGCTCTAGATGAGTGTATACGAGGCTGCCAGCGCCGGCGTTCCCAAGTAGATTGCTGTTGCAATTGAAGACCATTGAAAACCTGTCAGCTGCAATCACGAAGTCCACGGAAACATAACCCATCAACTCGCTTTCGCTCCCACCACCATCTCATCGAACGTATTTCTTGTTTTACCCCACCTTAACTTCCACCTCCTTCCCTATCCAGTGCTCATTTGACTGGGTCAACACACTTCGGTCAAACCCGCTGGTGCGCTCGAAACCCCGAAAATGTCAATATATACACATAATACCAATACTGGTAGGGGTACGCAGCACAACAACACTGCGGCGCACCAGAATATTTACTACGGAGAGGTGAACAACAATCTCAACGTGGCGATCTATGAACGTGCGTCTCTGGTGTTCCATTCCAACTCGAAGATGTTTCTCAACGTCGTTCTTCATTTCAGCGCTCAAACGCCTCTGGGATGCAATTGCCGGCATTGGGGCTTCGCACAAAGCAGAGCACCAGTTTGATCGCGGGGCGTGCCTTGATGGGACTCGTGAGGCGGTTCTGGAGATCCTTCGCAAATGGGGGTTGACCGAGGACCAACTTCTTCCGATATGCTGGCTCTCGGGTGCCGCAGGTGTTGGAAAGTCTTCGATTGCCCTGTCTATTGCCAAGTTTTACGAAGAAAGGGGTGCTCTTGTCTCGTCATTCTTCTTCTTTCGATCCGACCCAAAACGCAATAATCCGTCTGCTCTCGTGCCCACCATTGCCCATGGACTTGCCACCATTGCCCACGGACCTACCACAGTCACCGTGTCATTTCTCATGTGTCGTGACATTGAAGACAGGATATCGAAGGATCCCACGATTCTGCCCGCCACGTTAGAAGAACAGTTTCGAGAGCTGGTTCTTGAACCCTCCTTGAAGTGGAGCAGGCAGAGCGCCACCTGGGGTTTTCCGGTCGGCCCCCAGATTGTCTTTCTTGACGGACTGGACGAGTGCAGCCATGAGGAGACTCAGTTGCGAATCCTCGCCATCATCCAATCCGCTTACGAGCAAAACCCCGAATTCCCTTTGCGTTTCTTAATTTGCAGTCGACCAGAGGCTTGGATCCAAGAAGCATTTGTTGATGACCGTCTGCGTAAACTCTCAAAGGTCATTGTTCTGGACGAGTCCTTCGAGCCTAACAGAGACATCAGGCAATTCTACCTCCACCACTTTCGGGAGATTGCGAGTAGCCCAAAGTACAGCCAGATCCCTTTCCCACGTCCCTGGCCGTCGGAGTGGGAGCTTGACATCCTGGTCGAGAGATCCTGCAGCCAATTTGTCTATGCAGCGACAATGGTCAGATTCATCACGCTCGCGTATGAACATCCTATCACACAGCTTCGTATCATCATTGATAAGGCTCCACCCCGTCGACCGGGAACATCACCATATCAACAGCTTGATGTCCTGTATGATGAACCGGCATGACGCCTAGCGCAGAGGACTACAACATGTCTATACTACTACTTACCAGAGAGGAGTTTAGAGAGATAGAGGCGAGACGTAGAAGCTCAAGCACACTGTAGATTCAGGTAGAGAACTACGAGCTTATATACATGTAGAGACAATAGAACTACCATATAAGGACGACAATAGAGATTGTACATATGAGCATAATGAACAATGAAGAATAGAACAATAGCGAATGCATTGTCCCGCATAGTACAATGGCGGGAAGTATGAACCGGGACTTCGGATATACCGGGATCTAATTATAGTCCACGGATTCAACACACCCCCTCGCTAAGTGCAGCTGAAAAGCGCATCTGAGCGAATCAAGTGGACGAATAGAATTCAAGTCCAAGGTGATCTCTGAACCGTAAGAACTTCTCATGTCCGAGATTCTTCGTAAACATGTCTGCGGGATTATAGACTCCTTCGATGAAAAACAACTCGACTTTGCCATCTTCAACACACGATCGAATATAATGATATCGAATATCGATGTGCTTGGTTCGGCGTTCTTGAACCGGATTAGATGCAATGAAGATAGAGCCTTGATTGTCTCCGCAGATTGGAATAGGACCTAAGTCGATTCCAAGTTCAGAGAGTAGCGATCTTATCCAGGAAGCTTGACGACTGCAATCCGACAGTGCCATATACTCAGCCTCAGTGGAAGGAAGAGCTACAGTCTTCTGGGCGTGTGATTGCCACGAGAAGATGCCACCTGCTAACTTGAAGAAGTAGCCAGTGATCGAACGGCGTTTGATAGGATCGGCAGCCCAATCTGAGTCTGTGAACGCAAGAAGACCTCCATCAGAGTCACCATCATAGACAAGTGAATAATCTGATGTGCCAGCTAGATAGCAGCAGATATACAGAGCTTTATCGAGGTGTTCCTTCGTTGGATTAGAAGAGAACTGGGAGAGCTTCGTAACTGCATAGGCAATATCAGGACGTGTGCCCAGCATAATGTACAGAAGCGACCCAATTACAGACTGGAATCTGGAGCGAATAGCAGGATTGACTGGACCATCGTTGGGAGTTGGCACATAGCCAGCAGGTAAGGGCGTAGGAGCACCTTTCGCATTCTGCATCCCGAAACGTTCAAGGACTTTCTTCAGATAATCCTTCTGGTCAATCATGATCTTATTGCCTTCGCGACGAATGCTCATGCGGAGAAACTCGCTAGCATTGCCCATATCACGACATTCCCATCGAGCCATGAATTCGGCTTTCTTCTTGTCAACGAAAGCTTTGTTAGGACCCATGAAGAGTGCATCGTCAACGTAAATGATCGCATACACAACTTCACCGCTCTTCGGATCTTTGCAGATGAAGAGTCCAGCATCAGAAGTCAGGCGTTTGAAGCCTAGTACTTCCATGGACGAGCTGAGGGTTCGCCACCATTCTAGGGCAGCTTGCTTCAGTCCATATAATACACGACGCAGGCGTAGTACCTTACGTTCTTGGCCCTTGACTTTGAAGCCTTCGGGTTGTTCCATGTAGATCTCCTCAACAAGATCGCCATAAAGGAAGGCATTCTTAACATCAACAGAGGTGATGTACCAGTTCTTGAGAGCTGTGAGAGCAAGCATCATACGAACAGTCTCATAACGAACAACTGGTGAGAAGATCTCATCAAAGTCGACACCTTCGACCTGAGAGAAACCTTTGGCAACAAGCCTCGCTTTCTTGCGACCATTCGACTTGACGTCGAAGACCCATCTATTTTTGATGGCTTTGCGACCTTTAGGCAAGTCACAGAGTTCGAAGACCTTGCGCTTACGAAGTGCCTCAAGTTCTTCGTGGCAAGCGGTCTTCCATTCCTTCTGTTGCTCAACAGGCAACTTTAGAATATCGCGGAGTGTCCACTCTCTGATATTAGAGAAATCAGGAGTATCGGACGTTGGAAGCGAATCGTGAACTGGAACGGCATTGTTCAACAGATAAATCACGAATCCTACTCCCCCTTCTTGGGTCAGTCTTTCGACTACACTTTCTTCCTCATGCGACTCAGTGCTTCCACTGGGTTCTGGAGCAGGCAGAGGCGGAAGTGGACCAGGAATCCCCTTTTTACCACCCTTGCCTTTCCTAGATCGCGAAGAGCTAGGACGATCAACTGGATGTGTAGGTTCTTTATCTCCAGTGACGTTTCTCCAAGTATTTTTATTCTCCAAGTTGCGAATAATATCTGAGGGTCTATTTGGGTTCCGCTGTTCACCAAATATGTTACCAGGTTGCATTGTACCCTTCCGCTGCCTCGAAGACCGGCGTGGACCATCCGCTGCTGGTGCAGGCGGAGGAACGGCGGGTTCGCCTGGAGGCGTCGGAGGACCAGATTGAGAGAGTGGCAATTCCCCTGGCGCAGGGCCACCTGCAGGTTCGTCAACCTGAGGTTCTGATCTCTTAGAAGGTTCGGAGCGACGTCTGAGATCCGGTAATGGAGTATCAAAACCGTCATCATCAGAGTCTTCATCTTCCGAAGGAATGTTGGGATTTTCACCCAAAGTAAAAGGTTCACTACCGACAGGTGTGAAGCCACAAGTTTTGGCATCAGGACACTTATTGTATAGCGTCTCATCGAATAGTGCAGTGCTACCTTTGAATACGGAATTATTACTTCGCATGAACAGGAAGCCTTTCATCCCATCTTGGTAGCCAATGAAAGTCATCAACTCACTACGAGGAGCGAGCTTATTCTTCCTACGATCTTCAGGAATGAAGACGTAGGCTGCACAACCCATAACTCGGAGATGTGAAACATCAGGTGCTTCACCGTAAAGCATTTCGAACGGAGTTCGCCAGCTCAAACGTTGCACAGGAGTGCGGTTGTAGAGGTGGACGGCGTGCACATGGCAGAATTCCCACCAGGACTGAGGCATACAAGCTTCAAAGCGAAGAGCTTCAGCCTTCTCGTGAATAGTCCTGTTAAATCGTTCAGCACAACCGTTTTGTTGTGGTGTATACGGTATGCTTTGATCCCTCTGGATCCCATACTCTTTCAGTACTGCATCGAACTTGTCTCCTTTGTACTCTCCCCCTTCATCGGACATCCAGGTCTTGACAACAGCATTGAATTGCGTCTTGACCATAGCAAGGAAGTCCCTCAAAGCGGGTACTGCCTCGTCTTTCGTCTTGAGCTTGGAGGTCCAAACGTAGGACATGCAGTCGTCGAGAAAAGAGATGTAGTACTTGTACCGGTGATACGATTCAGCCGGGTACGACTTCAAATCCGAATGTATGCGTTCAAACAGTTTAGAAGCTCTCGTTGTAGAGTTGGGGAACGATTTCTCATGCATCTTCCCTTCAGCACAACCACGACACAGAGGTGTCTTCTTAGTAGGCATCTTAAGGTCAAGTGGGAAACCTTGCGTATGTTTCCGAGCTTTGTTCAGGGCTTTATCCGATGGATGCCCAAAGCGTCTGTGCTCAATATCGTAGTCGACGTTATAAACGATCGACTTGGCCATTAAAACCTCAGCAGATGCTTTCCGCGAGTGTACCCAATAAATGGTTTGACCAGGCATATGAGGATAGGAAACAAGCGACTGTCGTCGCTGTGATGAGTAGAAGGCTAACTTCTTCGCGTTTCCACAAATTGATAGACCATCTTGAAGGAACTCTCCCATTGATAGTGGACGTATGTCCAATTGAGGTATGTAATAGACAGGATAGAGACGTGAAACACGCTCAGTAAGTTTTCCGTCATGTCCTTCAACGTTATGCCCAATGAAGACTGTGCCTTTACCCTTGATCTGTATAGGGTTGCCCTTATTCGCAGTATTTACGATAGGGCCATCAAGCGATTCATATTCAGCGAAGTCATTCATATCGTTCGTGAAATGAGAGGAGGCACCAGAATCAAGGAGCCAACCCTGTGCGTTGTTCACACTTTTCTTTCCCTTACATTGAGTACATCCCACAAAGTGGGTCGAAATAGCATTGCAAAAATTTACAAGTGATACCAGATTACTACGACTACCGCGCGCACTACTGATACCAACTAGTTGAGAGCAGCGCTGTAGATTTGCATCAGCTTGGGAAAGCAGGTCAAGGTATGGTACTTGCCTGTCATCGTGGAACGATCCAAGAGAGACGTCATCCGGGACGTCCTCAACCCCTGCAGCTTCGGCAATATCGTTGTCAACATCGTTACCGAATAGAGAGGTCATGTCTTCCATACCGTCGTCAGATCCCCAATCCATCTCTACATCTTCATCAGGATCAGCGCTACGAGAGCGTTTAGAAGAAGTAGAAGAAGGAGATCCGGCTCCCTCATGTCCCTCATCATCCTCCAAAAGACGCTTGGACGAGGACGCACGTGGTTGTTCAATGCGGTCCTGGAGCGAACGATTGGTAGCGGACGTGACGATCTGTTCGAAGGGTTTGAGATACCGCGCCGTCTTGGGGGCACCAAGTCTATCAGCAAGGGAACGTGCTCCACGGACATCATCAAATACTGACTGAGATGGCTTGAAACCAGTGAAGGACTGCATAGCAGCCGGGTTCTTCTTGACAGCTGGCTGAGGAACAGTGCTGTCGCAAGACTTGTCCCAGTGACTGGTAAAGTGAGCTGGGGGTGGTGATCCCATAGCGCGAACAGGAGGGGCGCTGGCGATCTCGGCGCGCAAGGAGTTGTTAACCGCGTTCAACGCGATACGTTCCCTGCGGTCGGTGATCGAGGAGTAAGGACGGATAGGAGCAGGGGAAGCTACAACGGATGCATAGGATGCCAGATGAGAGTGACCATGCGACCGATTGTTACCACCGTTGTTACCGCCGGCGTTGCCAGGACCCTGATGCTGGTTGATACCACCGTGGGTACCACGCTGCTGCTGCTTCTTCTTCTTACCGTTGTTCTGGTTCGAAGAAGGGCGTTGCTGCTGCTGCTGTGGTTGACGTTGTTGGCCACGCTGCTGCTGTCCACGCTGCTGACGTTGCTGTGGTGGACGCTGCTGCTGACCAAAGGATGGCTCGCGGTTGCCAGCACGCTTGACCGCAGAGAGGCGGTTAGCAAGCTGAGGGTTCTGGCGCTCATATTCGATCATGATGGCTTCATGAACATTGGCGACAGTGAGGGCGCTGGAGCTCTCAGGATCCCTATCAAAGTCATGAAGGGACTTGGAAGAAGCGGCGTCCCATTTGGGAGGAATAGCTGCGATGAGAAGGAGGGCTTTGATCAACTCGGGGAGTTCAACCCCGACCTCGGCAAGACGTTCAATGTAGTGTTTGAACTTGGCGATGCCAGCCTGGGGATGGCTGGTGGTAAGCCGGAAGGACACCAACTTGACGAAGTCGCCATAGATGGCAGACAAGGTTGGTTCACCATAGGTGGTGACGATGGTGGACCAGGCTTTGGCAGCGTCCATGTCCTTGAGAGGTTCAAAGACTTCCTTCGTAGAGGTCAACTGAATGATACCCATTAGCTGGAGATCTTTCTCCTCCCATGCTTCCAGCGCAGTATTGTACGCCGTGATCTGAGCATCGGTGGGAGGGTGATGATCAGGTTCGTCGTCACTGTCAGTTCCAGCTGCAGGTGGAGCAGTTCCACCAGGGGGAGTAGTGACGGTAATGGTCGGAACAATGGGTTCCCCCAGCGGGTACGTAGGCTTCTTGGCCGCACCAGTAAGGTGACGATAAAGGCCTTGAGCCTTGGTTACAGCTTCCATTTCGCCGTTATAGGTCTGGCGGAAACCAGTGCCGTCGAAGCGACCGGAGAAGAATTTCTTAACGTCGAACATGATAGTAAGAGGTTAGGTTGTTTGGTGTTGGATCTAGAAAAGACAGCATCAGCATGCATCTAATCAACACAGGGAGCAGCCATCAAGGCGCTATGCTCAACGAGGAGCATTGGATCCTTGAGATCCGATGTCGTTGAAGGACGTACATCAATGCCATAGATCGAGCACTCAATTAAGAGGTCGATGGCAACATGCAGGTCTAGCCTAGCTAGCCGATGACAGCAGCCTAAGGGCGCTTGTCGCTGACAGCAGCCATTAAGGCGCTCGTCATTGTAGTCGGGCTAACCGGGGCCCATAACCTGATGAGCCAGCATGACGCCTAGCGCAGAGGACTACAACATGTCTATACTACTACTTACCAGAGAGGAGTTTAGAGAGATAGAGGCGAGACGTAGAAGCTCAAGCACACTGTAGATTCAGGTAGAGAACTACGAGCTTATATACATGTAGAGACAATAGAACTACCATATAAGGACGACAATAGAGATTGTACATATGAGCATAATGAACAATGAAGAATAGAACAATAGCGAATGCATTGTCCCGCATAATACAATGGCGGGAAGTATGAACCGGGACTTCGGATATACCGGGATCTAATTATAGTCCACGGATTCAACACTGTATAATTTCATCCTCAGTGTCCATCCAAACCGTGAGGAACTCCTCTCTGTCCTAGCTGCTGTCCTTGTCCTTCCAGAAGATATGAGATCCCCTGCATGTATCGAGTTGGTGCTGGGACTTCCCGAGGGACAGGTGGCGTTGACGTTACGTGGTATGCACTCCGTCCTAGACATTCATGGTCGAGGAGATAGGATTCGTGTTCACCACACTTCATTCACCGATTACCTGGTCGACCAAACCAGATCGCTTCATTTCCATATCAACGTGAAAGAACAGAGATGTTCCATCGCGCGACAATGGCTTCAAAATCTCACAATTAGTAGGCTCCGGACTTACAAGTGAGAAGTTACTTATTTCCTATCTCCAGACTCTACATGTCCTGAACCCCCTCTCTACTGCAGCCCCACTAGCCAACTCTACAGCATGGCAACCAAGCCCTTCTTTATGGAATGGATTGAGTTTTGCACGTCGGTTACCGAAGCAAGCTGGGAATTACTAGTCAATGTGCAAAACATTGACCTTGCCTCTGTGTGCATGGGGTCCGGCGGCGATGGACTCGGAATCAATTTCCGAGTTTGGAAAGAGAAGTTCAGCGCCCTACTACCATGGCTGGAGAAATGTGTAAATTTGGCGCGCTATCATCGTCTTCATCACACATACTTACTTTTGCTCTTTATTGCCAGGGTGTCCCCAGGTATGGAAGTGCAAAGGACAAGGAGTGTCTCATCCAAAAACTCGAGAAACGTCCCGAGTGTTTCCACCTTGAATGGCCTCTGGGCGCGTGTCCATCAGATAACGCCATGTTCTGGGTTGTCGAAGCTGCCACAGGATGCCTCTATAATCTAGAGGCGCAAAAACCCAGTGATCCACGCCAATTGCCGTACCTCACCGACTGCCACTGTGATCTCTCTGGAGGAATCAGGTCACGCGACCTACCGCACCCAGCATACCAGGAAGCTTGTATGCAACTTGTCCGGCGTCACACTTTTCGCTTCGAGAAAATTATCCAGATTCATACGGATGTCGCGGCACTCAGTACAAGCCCGGTGTCGAATGTTCTCTGCAACTTAGTCTGCTCGTCGCTCCTGAAGCACTGCCATCTAGATGCAGAGCTACTTTTGCTCTGCCGTATGTTTTTCGAATTCGTAACGCTTTGTATGAGAACAAGGCCCATTTCCTTCCACTGTGCAAGGGAGGCAGAAGAGAACTTGGTTGAGTGGATTGAGGTAAGTACCGTTTCTCTGAGTTTTCGTATTCTTACTCATTGTTGTATTGTACTGGTCGAATGAATAGGCTTTCCCAGTCAGGTTTGCTGAAGAAGGGGAAGGCTTGAGAGCACAGCTTCTTGTTTGGTACATGTACTAGATTATACGTGCCGTATATTGGGGATGTATATCATAGATAATGCGACAGGATGAGTGCGCATTGATCCTCAATTCCTCTTTCTTACCCGTGACCCTGCCTATTCCTCCGACCTTCGCAAGTACCTCCAAGTACTCCAGTACTCCTAGCCAGGCATGGCACCCAAACCCAACCAAGAATCACGATTGGTGAAGTACAATGCTCGGGCTCGAAGACCCTAGAATTTCTGCAAATTAGATGGTGAAAGAGCATGGGGATTCAGATGTATGAGTGAAAACTACTCGAGTTTTTTCCGAGGCCTTCAATGGTGAGTACTTACTTGATTTTATACATACCGGTTCTCAGTCTTCCATCCTCATACCTCTTGTCTACGACTAGTAGTAAAGCAACACGAGCAACCCCCGAACTCTTTCCTGAACCCCAAGCGACACACCCTCGTCTTCTCCTTTTCTACAGGAAATTGATCAACATCGCATCAACTCTCATTTTTGGCAGACTATCAAATGGATGACGAATATACAAGCAAGCGACTTCAACTGAGGGCTGCGGTCTCTGATTTGTTGGGAGCGGTCAACACCTGGATTGGACTGACCAGGCGTAGGCGCCAGCGATCGAGCTCATGGTTCGGATCAGCCATACTCTCCCTATGTCCAGTACCAATCTTCTCGTCGATCTCATTTCATATCAAGCAAAGGCACTACCTTCTCCACTCATGGAACTGGTTCAGGCTCATTAACATTCACGGTCGTACCACCATACGCATCACCATTACCATTCAAGAGAACCGATTCATTCGAGAATCACACCATCGTATCCGCTTCACAGCCCGCATTCGTCTATCGACCGATTGACACCTCCGCCATCCTCACCGTTGCACAAACCCACGGCACCCACAACAACAACAACGAAACCGATATTCTCCCATCCGCGTCTTTACTCCCTTCCTCACTCACCGTTCGGTGGAGACGGCAGCGAAATGCAATTTCCAACACCAAATGGACACGAGTCATCATCCTCGTTAGGACTCGCACTGGGTAAACCAGACAGATTCACGACAGGCGGCACCAACTTCGGCGCATGGGATGTTAGAAGGGAAAGCTAAAAGGGATCAAAAGCCTTTCTCACAAGTAGATAATGACATTTTCCGTCCGGGAGCTCCTTTTTATGGCAGTTTTGTGTGCTCTTTCCCCTCCAAAAAACCCTATATATTCCTCCGGACAAAGAATAAGAAATTTGACAGGTTTTTGAGCGATATCCTTTGTACTGAACCATGCCTTTTCCGGCAGGGGTATCACCTATTTTACCCACAGCATGTGATCAATATTACTCCTGGAAAATAACGTGGGCGCTGCATACTTTTGAAAGAGGGCACGAAGAGGCTATGGAAAATTTACTAGCCCAGAAACTATGATTTGCAGCCAAAAAGGTCAATTGGATCATTGACACTCACTTAAGGCAACTTTTTGAGGGTATTGAGGTGGGGTACAAGTCCAGAAGAGAGATTAGGTGTCAATTTTAGTGGCAACGTAGCGGGAGAGAGGATGCCTGTGGCGCGTCTGCACAAAGGCGCGATGCGCCTACGTTATTCTCAAGGCGTAATTCTTATATCATGACTGCAGTAATACAGTCTAAATTATTTTGGCTATCCCGGGCGGGATATCAAAATTTCTAATCTTCATTTCCCTAGCGGGAAAGCTCTCGGCTTTCTCTTTCTATTGCGGGAGAAAAACAAGGACCTCACCGGACAAAAAATAATTGATACCGCTATTCCTTTGTCGAACGTAAGATACTACCTCTTTCATGTGGGAAAGATATATTATCTGTTTTGGTTTCCCCTTTATCTTTCCCTTTTAATTTTCCTTGCACAATAGTCGGCCTCGCCTGTTGTGATTGTCATCGGTGTCATTACTTCTACGAGCACATATACCGTACCATACCCTACCTAGGGCCCAGCTCGATGCTGGTGCTGGTGCTAGTGGCTCATTGACATCGGATAGCGGGATTGTGAGTAGGAACGGAAAGTTCTTTCGAGAACCGCCACCTCTCAGACCACCACCGGCTCCACCGCATTCCGCTAGCGGAAGTTTTGCTTTGGCGTCGAGTTCAGGTTCAGGTTCAGGGTTGAGGCCGCCGTATTTGGAAGACGAGGAGGGAGATACAAATGAGGAACTACATGGCTGCCCTACGGTCTGAAACCAAGAACCGAGCTGGGTTGGTGATTTATCCACCTGTGAATCTGGAGGAGGGCGTGAGTGGATCGGCAAGGAGCTCGTCCGTTGGGAGCACACATGCTCAGGTTACGTCGCTTGCAGTTGCGTCGGCCTCGGCGTCGACTCTGATACTCAACAGCATCAACATCACCATCACCATCGGTGTTTACCCCCGTCTACAAGGAGGGGATACAGATGCTTCGGAGACTACTCTAGCACTCCTGGTCCATGATCTTGGCATGTGGCTTTGGGATTGCCAATATGTTGGCACTTTCAGTATGCGAGCAGAATCCTTTCCACTGTGCACCAGAGTTTTCTCATATGGTTTCGAACTGGCTCTTTCTTTATTCATGACGATAGAAGAGTTCGACATTCTGAACCCTCTTCATTAGCCAGTCGGTTGCTTACTCTTTTCACTGTCTTGTGTACAACATTCCAACCTTCCTGTGCCTTCCAACGCGATTGATCTTATATACGAATACGAAGCTCTTTACCTTCACATGAGAACTCCAACCCCTGGCCCCGAAATCACAATCCTAACAGGCCCCTTCTCGCCAAACCATTGAGTTTGAACACTTTGAGGGCGGGTGTGAAGGGGTACTAGTGGGTTATCAGTGGCTTAACATTGCAAGGCGGGGATAATGGCTGGCATGTAGTCTCTGGGCTACGTGTACGCCCGACACCGAGATGACCCTCCAAGCACCAACATCTAAAGATGCAGCGTAATGAGCGAGACCCCGATTCCGAGCTACAGAAAGGGAAAGAAAACGAGGATGTCAGCCTTCAAATCACGGAGGCGTCACAACGGCACCACGGGGAACGCACCTGAACAACTCCCCGCGTCCCCATCCTCGTCTTAGCGATATATGATGCCGCTTGGAATCTGGATAGTACACGTTCCTGCCCCGCTCACAACAATCACCAAGTCGATCTGTCCTAGCTAAGTTCCCAATCCTTCATCTCCAGAACCCCTTTACATACTAGTACTATTCCTCATAGAATGCTCCAGCGTCGTCTCCAGGTCTTGCAAGTTGCTTCGCGACAGGGACGTAGGTACCCACTTCCATCCCGCTCAGATAGGTCTCTGCAAACTCGAGTCTCGATCCTTGAGTATCAACGGTGAGGATCCGAGCTGCACTGAGGGCTTTGGCAGCCACCATACATGCATAGGAGGCCTATGGGTTCAAAATCAAATACAGCAATGATTGAAATTACCGAGGGAGGACACGGCCTAGCCTGCTATCGCAATCTATCTGAGCAGGTCAGCTTGGGAGTGGCGATGGGAGTCCCTGGGTCGAAAAATCGTGTACGTAGCCCAGAGTGTCCCTCGAGCGAGATATAGTGCGGTGTTGGGTATAAGAGACTTCTTGGGACACGAAAGAACTAGGAGAGTGTGTCGTCATTAGGTAAAGTGCTGTTTGAGATGTGGCCCTGAGTTTTCTGCGACGTCTATACTGCCTCGAAGCGATGAAAAAGATAAGTAGTGAATGGCGATAGAATAAAAGAAAGGTCAGTACAATCTGAGGTGATATTGGTATCGACAGTAGACCCACCTCGCTGACACCCAAACCCTCTCTGGTGAGCTGCATACCACAGTACTCATACACCCTCTTGGATTACAGAGCCTCAACAACTCTTTCTTTCTGAAGATAGAGCTTCTTTTCGGCTCACCTGACGATGTCCACGCAAACACCGCACACCAGCTGCAACGTGCTGCGCGCATGTTCCCAACGCTTTCGCTGCTACCATCACCCCGTCGAACGTACCCCTTGTCCTCTCCTACCTTTTCACCTCCGTCCCTATCCAGTTCGACTGGGCCAGCGCATTACGGTCAACCCCGCCCCTGGTGCACCTGACGCCCCCGACAAGGTCAATGCACGATGTCTATGCAAAACACCAATAATGGTTGAGGTACACAGAACAACAACAATGCAGCGCACCAGAATGTCAATTATGGAGGAGGGCAGATGGGCCAGATGGTTGTCGGAGGGGTGAACAACTTCGTGAAGTTTCCAGACGTAGGTCTCTTGGATTTCGTCTCGATCCGGATATGTTTTCTCAACACTGTTCTTCGTTTCAGTGCTCAAATGCCTCTGGGATGCAATCGCTGGTGTTGGAGCTTCGCATAAAGCAGAGCACCAGTTTACTCGTGGGGCGTGCCTTGAAGGGACTAGAGAAGCCATTCTGGTGATCCTTCGTGAATGGGGGTTGACCGAAGACCAACTTCTCCCGATATGCTGGCTCTCGGGTGCCGCCGGTGTTGGAAAGTCTTCGATTGCTCTAACCATCGCCAAGTGTTACGAGGAAAAGGGTGTCCTGGTCTCTTCGTTCTTCTTCTTCCGATCCGACCCCAAATGCAATACCCCCTCCGCTCTGATTCCCACTATTGCTTATGGACTCGCCACGACGATACCACTCATGTGGAATTATATTGAAGAGAGGATATCGAGAGACCCTGCGATTCTGGAAGCTGCATTGGGGGAGCAGTTTCGAGAGTTGGTTGTTGAACTCACCTTAAGGTGGAGCAGGCAAAGAGCCATTTGGGGCTCTTTGGTTGGTCCTCAGATCGTCATCCTCAACGGACTGGACGAGTGCGGCAACGAAGAGACCCAGTTGCGAATCCTCGACATCATCCGATCCGCTTACGAGAAAACTCCCCAATTCCCTTTGCAATTCGTAATATGCAGTCGGCCAGAGGCTTGGCTTCGGGAAGCATTTGTTGATGACCGTCTGCGTAAACTCTCAAAGGTCATTGTTCTGGACGAGTCCTTCGAGCCCAACAGAGATATTAGGGAATACTACCTCCACCACTTTCAGGAAATTGCGAGTAGCCCGAAGTACAATCATATCCCATTCCCGAGTGCCTGGCCTTCGGAACGGGACCTCGAAATCCTAGTCGAGAGAGCATGTGGCCAATTCGTCTATGCAGCAACTGTCATCAGGTTCATCATGCTCGCGTATAACCATCCTATCATGCAGCTTTGTATCATCATCGATAAGGCTCCACCCCGTCGCCTGGGAACACCACCATACCAGCAGCTCGATGTTTTACTGTACCATTTCGAGATGATCGTCAGGTCACGTGTCACAGGGTACCCGAAAATGGTGAAATGTCACACCCTGTCACACATCCCAGCCCTGACTGTCAAAAATTTTCCGAGGTTCAGACCCAAATTTGGCCCATAAATTGCCCAAAAACGACGAATTTCGGAAAATTTTCCGGTCGGTCACAGCAGACCAACCTTCCTGTCGAAACCAATAAGTGAAACTTTTGGTCACAGGTCACACCCCCTGACGAATATCTCGAAATGGTACAGTATATGATTTCATCCTCAGTGTCCATCCAGACCGTGAGGAACTCCTCTCTGTTCTCACCGCTGTCCTTGTCCTTCCGGAATACGTGAGATCCCCCGCATGTATCGAGTTGGTGCTAGGGCTTCCCGAGGGACAGGTGGAGTTGACGTTACGTGGTATGCACTCAGTCTTGGACATTCGTGGTCGAGGAGGGAATATTTGTGTTTACCACACTTCGTTCACTGATTACCTGGCCGACCAAACTAGGTCGCTTGATTTTCATGTCGACAAGAGAAAACAGAAACGTCCCATTGCGTGACAGTGGCTCCAGAATCTCGCAACCAGCAGGATCCGGACTTACAGGTGAGAAGTTATCTATTTCTGATCTCCAGATTCTATATGTCCCTGACTTAATGTCTACGTGCACAGCGCCAGCCAGCTCTACAGCTGGGAAACCAAGTTCTTCTTCACAGTATGGGTTGAGTTTTGCACGTCAATTACCAAACCAAGCCGGAAATTACTGGTTGATCTGCAAAACATTGACCTTTCCTCCATGTGCGTGCACACATTGCCCACCAGTGATGAAGAATGGAAAAAGGAGTTTGGTGCCCTACTGCCATGGCTGGAGGAATATGCAAGTTTGGCCAGCCATTGTTTCCTTTCTCATATGTACTGACTTTTGCTTTTTATTGCTAGGATGTCCCCAAGCACAGAAGTTTCAAGGACAAGGACAAGGAGTGTCTCATGGAACAATTCAGGAAATGTCCCGAGTGTTTCCACCTCAAATGGCCTCCAGGCGCATGTCCGTCAGACGACGCCATGTTCTGGGTTGTCGAAGCTGCCACTCGATGCATCCATGTGGAGGGGCGAGAACCCAGTGATCCATGCCAAATGCCGTACCTCACAGACTGCCGCTGTGATCTCTCTAGAGGAATCAGTAATGAGCCAGCATAGTTAAAGTGCACAGTGGGTATAACGAAGTAAACCTCACATGGGTAATACACAGAGTGTTCTTGTAGTCTTGAGATGCTTGAGAAGAGGTGATAATCAAGTAGATTGTCCTAAGGCTTAAGGCCTTTTGTCCAGTCTTTTATACATAAGTTTCTGGTACATGTAATGAGTATTACACTAACTGAAACTACTACTAGAAGTAGGTATTCGGCCCTAAAGGCGTAAAAGACATTAGTACTGTGTAAGTACTTCTACCATGAATGGTAGTATGCTTGGTGAGCATAGTTGTGTTTGCCTCATGTATTGGAGGCTCTACTTATGCTATTGGATAGCGACTGTCTATAGTGTCATATATGATGAAACTAGATGTACGTAGTAAGATACATAGACAGAAACGTAGTACTTGCATGAGGACGCAAGTGTTCTAGAGGTGTAGCTCTATAAATAGTGTGACGCGTAAACAACACGTCAACAGTGTATCACATGATATCCATCATGTTCAACAATCAGGTCATGCGATCCACAGCACCTAGCATATCAGGAAGCTTGTATGCAACTTGTTTGGAGTTATGTTTCTCGTCTCGAGGAGCAGGATCATTTGGATGGGCACATTGGTATGTCCTCGGTGTTGGGACATCCCTTGTACAACTTGGCCTGCTCGTCACTCCTGCAACACTGTCATTTAGATACGGAGCTACTTTCGCTCTGCCCCACGTTTTTTGAACTCGTAAAACATCATATGAAGATGGGGGACGGTCCTTTCTTTGGCCGTAAAAAGGAGGCAAGGGAGAACCTGGTTGAATGGATCGAGGTAAATACCGTTTCTCTGGGGTTTCGAATCCTTACTCATTGTTGGATTGTACTGGTCGATTCAACCTTTTTCAATAGGCTTTTCCAGATAGGTTTGCTGAAGAGAGGGAAGGTTTCAAAGCACAGGCCCTTGCTTTGTTTGAGTAACACGACCAACACTAGATAATCCGTGCCATATATTGGGTAATCTATATTGTACGTAGATAATGTAACGGAACAAGTGTGTGTCTCAATTCTCTTTTTTACCCTGCCGGATCTGAAATGCTTCACGTCATGCTCATATATAGATCTTAAAAGTGGCTTCCATATCCCAGTACTTCATTAAAGTCGTTTTCCGCCTGAGGTTAGGCCACAGCGTAATGTGAAAGAGGCCCTGATGCCGAGCTACATGTGGACATGTAGAGCAGTAACCAAAGCGCTTGGTGGAGCCCGAGTCATTGCTATTCACGTTCAATAATCGAGGCTCGAGTTTGCTAAGGCCTATCTCTGTGGCGGGGTGGAAGTAGATACATCTAGATACATATGTTGCTGTTGCGAAGCAAGGCTCAGAAACCACGGTAGAGTATTCCATCAGGGACAGTGCGAATAATGATTGAAGATTAGGGACTGAAGAATGTTGATTTGGTGGTTTATGCGAGTGGGGCGGATGCGTGTATCCAGACATCGTTTTTTGCTGCTAAGACGAGGGTGTGTGTTGTTCAGGTGCGGCCGCAAGGAATATCGCCGCAATCTGAGGACTAATACCCTCGTTCCCCGTTTTCTAATATGGTGATGGATTGGTTGGCAGTGAAGTTAACAAGGGAGGAGACGGCGTGAAGTGCGACTGCGAGAGGCTCCATCTATGCCAATACGTCAGCCCAAGGGAGAAGAGCGGGGGAGAAAAGCAACAGAAATACGTACTGTGGAACCTTCATCAAACAAGATATAGTTTGAGAGTGAATATACAAGACTCCCTGGGACACGGAAGAATCGGGAGAGGGTGCCGTCGTTAGATGGAATTGCTGCGAAAGCCATCTCGGGACAAACCTAAGGTCAACAGATGAAGGGAGGAAGAGTGTGAGAACAGGTTGACAATGAGAAAAAGGACGATGAATGTACCCTGTAATGGCCAGATCTGAGTTCAGAGCAGGCGTCCGATCTGTGTCGATGTGAGTGAGAGGACGAGAGAAAGATGTGAACAAAAAGGCGAGTTGGTCCGAACACTTCAAAGGCAGGGCTCGCTGGTACAACTACGAGTAACTGGACAATCCTAGAGCGCGATAAATACTTGATCAGCAGGTCAGCGACAATGAGTATAGGATACTTGAACCTACCTGGCTCAACTACAAGGCGATCTCTGTTTTCTGTTTGACCTCCAAGCTAACTGAATCACAATGAAACTCACTGATGCCTCGTGATAACAGCGAGCACTACTGACCATCAGGCATTTCAAGTAGAAATATCCAACGTCTACTCTTGTCAATAAGTCAAACCCCCTATCTACACCCTCATCCTCTCAGCTGTGCGCGGAATCTAGCTTGAGATTGGTATTGTCGGATAGGGATGGGGACTTTTAGACACAAATATCGTGTATGAGTGAGCAGATTCTGAGGAGGCCGTCATGATCAAACATTGATAGCGTGTTCTAGTGATTCTGGACTTTAGGGAAGTTGTGGGAGAGTTGAAGAAAGCGCGTCGCAAAACGCCCTAGCAGGATATCTCCACCTCAGTCACAAACAAATCCCAGCTGGAGCATGCGACATGGAGGTGATATGGAAAAATATCCGTCCCGGGCAACGAAGGTGTGCACTGAAGTGAACTAAACACAGCAACAGGACTAACACTGAAACCTTCAGCCACATCGAGCAGTACGCAAATGAGATCTTGCTCGTGCGACCAGCACTCAGCAGCTCAGTCTTCGTGGAAGCACTCTCTGACCCCTTCATTGCAGAGGCTCAAGCTCTAGCCATAGGCCTCGGAGCAGGCCTTGGGGACATTGAGATCATCACTCCAGAACCTAGGAGCTGTGCCCTGGCTGCCACGAACAAGAACGCCCCCCCCGGAACTTACATCATGAAAATTGACGACCCCGCTGTCCGGAACCTTCTCGCCCAAGGCCGTGTATAGTCCAAGAACCAGGGATACACCTTCATCACCCGCCCAGCTAACTCGACCGAACGTTCGTGGGTGGTCAGGATATACGATGGCAAGTGTAGCGGCATGACCTTAGAGCAGGCCAAGTGTCTCTTCCGCTGGCTGCTTCTGGTCAACCTCATCAACTGCAACGAATTCCGCACATTCGTCCACGACGCTACCCCAAACGACACCTGTCCGCTTACCTTCCGCGTGGTCGAATACATTGCCTTGCACAATGTCATCGCCCTCAGCCCTCATCCCAACCCAGGAGGACCCACACGTTTTGCAGTGGTCGCCCCACCCCTCGATGTTGACTACGAAGCCATGAAAGGAGGAAGACTCATTGTCCAAAACATGGACTTCGTCCGTGGTGTGTGGTTGTTCAGGCTCAGCAATCGCTACCTAGCCGACAAAAGAAGCCTGTTTTGCATTATGTGTGGTCTTGACTGGCACATCACAGCCGACTGCCCCCTACTCGCCCTCCCTGACTACAATGGTCCTCAAGGTACCATCTCGGAATTTGTAGACAGTGTCCTCGGCGACAGAGCCTCTTCAGCAGCTTGGGCCCGCGTACGCAACAGCCGATTTCAACCCAACCTCAAGCCATACAGTGGTGAGGAGTCCCCGGAGTACACCCTACCACCACGAGGAATGGGTCGTGCTCGTCGTGAGGACCGTCAATCACGACCTCTGCGTGGAGGGTCCAGCAACTCTGCTGGAAACTGTGGACATCGCGGACGTGGCAGAGGCCGGGGTTTTTGATACAGATACTTCACCCTATCGTTGATACTCCTACTACCAAAGTAAAGCATACTACGAGTACACTGCCCAAAGATGTACCTAGTATACAAAAAGAAACTGTTTCTCCCCCCTCTGTCTGTTTAGAACCATGAAGTAGAACCCAGGCTTGGTCAACTGGGAAAGCCGCGAGAAGAAAAGTATCGCGCAACCTCATGCCGCTACATTTACTGACTCGGGTCGGCGAAACCTGGGGACAGGAAACAGCGTGAGTTATTCGGAGGATCTGAGCTAACGAAAATATTAGGTTAGTAAGGAGAATCCAAGAAGAGACATGGTCCTATTTAGGATGGCCCCATGACTCTGGCTTGTCCAAAGTGGAAGCAGCCCGACCACGCTTTCTGCTGTCAAACCAAGTGCCCAAGAATTTGGTTGCAACACAGATTGCAGTGCCTATATTTGATCTCGACTCAACGCTCGCAACATTGGGAAGACATCCACCCATTTCAGTTCTCTCTGCACTGGTACGTCTCTCCCCCTCTCCCTCTTTTAATCGGTTTTCCGTTCTAGGTCAGGATGTCGAAGCTGGAGCTGAGCAAAGTCTTGCTACCGGTGACCCTTATGGTGATGAAGGCTTCGGACAGGTAGACTCTACCTCGTTCTTAGCCAATGAGAATGATGAGCCAGCATAGTCAAACTGCACAGTGGGTTATAACGTCCTAAACCTCACCTTGGGTTAGATAGCTTGTAGAGCTGGTAGTTAGAGTGCTTTGTGATGAGCCGGCATGACGCCTAGCGCAGAGGACTACAACATGGCTACACTACTACTTACCAGAGAGGAGTTTAGAAAGGTAGAGGCGAGACGTAGAAGCTCAAGCACACTATAGATTCAGGTAGAGAACTACGAGCTTATATACATGTAAAGACAATAGAGTTACCATATAGGGACGACAATAGAAATTGTACATATGAGCATAGTGAACAATGAAGAATAGAACAATAGTGAATGCATTGTCCCGCATAATACAATGGTGGGAAGTATGAACCGGGACTTTGGATATACCGGAATCTAATTATAGTCCACGGATTCAACACACCCCCTCGCTAAGTGCAGCTGAAAAGCGCATCTAAGCAAATCAAGTGGACGAATAGAATTCAAGTCCAAGGTGATCTCTGAACCGTAAGAACTTCTCATGTCCAAGATTCTTCGTAAACATGTCTGCGGGATTATAGACTCCTTCAATGAAGAACAATTCAACTTTGCCATCTTCAACACACGATCAAATATAATGATATCGAATATCGATGTGCTTGGTTTGGCGTTCTTGAACCGGATTAGATGCAATGAAGATAGAGCCTTGATTGTCTCCGCAGATTGGAATAGGACCTAAGTCGATTCCAAGTTCAGAGAGTAGCGATCTTATCCAGGAAGCTTGACGACTGCAATCCGACAGTGCCATATACTCAGCCTCAGTGGAAGAAAGAGCTACAGTCTTCTGGGCGTGTGATTGCCACGAGAAGATGCCACCTGCTAACTTGAAGAAGTAGCCAGTAATCAAATGGTGTTTGATAGGATCGGCAGCCCAATCTGAGTCTGTGAACGCAAGAAGACCTCCATCAGAGTCACCATCGTAGACAAGTGAATAATTTGATGTGCCAGCAAGATAGCGGCAGATGTAGAGTGCTTTATCAAGGTGTTCCTTCGTTGGATTAGAAGAGAACTGGGAAAGCTTCGTAACTGCGTAGGCAATATCAGGATGTGTGCCCAGCATAATGTACAGAAGCGACCCAATCACAGACTGGAATCTGGAGCGAATGGCAGGATTGACTGGACCATCGTTGGGAGTTGGCACATAGCCAGCAGGTAAGGGTGTAGGAGCACCTTTCGCATTCTGCATCCCGAAACGTTCAAGGACTTTCTTGAGATAATCCTTCTGGTCAATCATTATCTTATTGCCTTTGCGACAAATGCTCATGTGGAGAAACTCGCTAGCATCGCCCATATCGCGGCATTCCCATCGAGCCATGAACTCGGCTTTCTTCTTGTCAACAAAAGCTTTGTTAGGACCCATGAAGAGTGCATCGTCAACATAGATGATCGCATACACAACTTCACCACTCTTCGGATCTTTGCAGATGAAGAGTCCAGCATCAGAAGTCAGGCGTTTGAAACCCAGTACTTCCATGGACGAGCTGAGGGTTCGCCACCATTCAAGGGCAGCTTGCTTCAGTCCATATAATGCACGACGCAGGCGTAGCACCTTACGTTCTTGGCCCTTGACTTTGAAGCCTTCAGGTTGTTCCATGTAGATCTCCTCAACAAGATCACCATAAAGGAAGGCGTTCTTGACATCAACAGAGGTGATGTACCAGTTCTTGAGAGCTGTGAGAGCAAGCATCATACGAACAGTTTCATAACAAACAACTGGTGAGAAGATCTCATCGAAGTCTACACCTTCAACCTGAGAGAAACCTTTTGCAACAAGTCTCGCTTTCTTGTGACCATTCGACTTGACGTCGAAGACCCATCTATTTTTGATGGCTTTGCGACCTTTAGGCAAGTCACAGAGTTCGAAGACCTTGCGCTTACGAAGTGCCTCAAGTTCTTCGTGGCAAGCATTCTTCCATTCCTTCTGTTGCTCAACAGGCAACTTTAGAATATCGCGGAGTGTCCACTCTCTGATGTTAGAGAAATCAGGAGTATCAGACTTTGGAAGCGAATCATGAACTGGAACAGCATTGTTCAACAGATAAATCACGAATCCTACTCCCCCTTCTTGGGTCAGTCTTTCGACTACACTTTCTTCCTCATGCGACTCAGTGCTTCCACTGGGTTCTGGAGCAGGCGGAGGCGGAAGTGGACCAGGAATCCCCTTTTTACCACCTTTGCCTTTTCTAGATCGCGAAGAACTAGGAAGATGTAGCGCCTGCTATTAAAAAGCAGCTTCAGAGCCTTGTTTTTGTGCGATTTTAGCATAAAACAGATAAGAAATGACTAGGTAATACGAGTACTAGAGCAAGTCCCGAGCGGCTAGTAAAAGGCTCAGATCCTAGCATAAGGAGAGAATAGCGCCTCGGAGGCGTCTCTCCTTATCTCTGAAAACTGTAGGAGTCGTATAACTGATGAAAGTATCACTTCGGAGGCACGACTAGGACCTGTAGTCATAACAAGGGAATATCTCCAGTGGCTCGGAGGCATCGTACTAAGGATTAGAATAACAGAATCAGACTTAACAAAGACCCGTACTAGTAGGGATAGACAGAGGAGGTCACCGCGGAAGCATGGATGGTCGGAAAGCGAGACTAAGTCGAGCCTCAGAAGCTTGGTATAAGGTCGAGGCCTCGCTTTGGAGGCATGATTGATTCAAGTATACTAGGTATACTACAGGTTACGCTAGTCATCCATATTGGCTAGAGCTACCTCATCCCAACCGAAGTAATTATCTACGTCGGAATCTTCAGGATAATAAGAATCAATGAAGGTTTCATGATCTAGATAATCGGTATAGAATGGATTGCATAAAATAGGATTATAGAAAGAAAAGGATCGAGAGAGCCAACGACCCATGACAGGGGAATACTTGAAGAACGAGAGCTTGGTATAGTCAAGCTTCGGAGGTGCTGGGCACTCAGCACAGCTGACGACGGCGTCGATCCAAGCGTTGACGGCTCCAGGAGTACGAGCGGTTTTGAAGTCGAGGAAACCAACTCAAGCAATGGACTCGGTGACCATGTCGATGACAGACCTGGCGTCGTGAGGAATGAAGTGGTCAAAGGTGTCCTTGCAGAGATAGATTTCGTCCTGGATCATGTCATAACAAATCACGTAGCCCCAGTAGACGGATCTGTGGCGACTGAGGAAGAACTGCTGGAAGATGATTCCGAGGATAGCTTCTCGTTCTGCGTTGAGTGGAATGGGTAGGATGATGCGGCGCTCCTTGATCTTATCAGAGTAATCTTCTGGATACCACCAGAGCTTATACAACTCTGGAGAGGGAGTCAGAAGGCCGCCTCGGAATCTAGAAAGTAGAAAGGCTTACTATAGAGTAAGTTGCGGAAGTGGTCTTCAATGTTATGCAAGCGTGCCATAGTACGCTCAGGGAAAAGTAAGCAAGGAATTGGGACAACCTAACACTTGCTTTTACTGACCTCTGGACTGGCCGCTGAAATGGAAATTTTACTTCGGAAACTAGGAAATTAGCGCTTCGGAGGCATGGATCCGAACCAGGCACTGGGCGCTAAACAATGATCGAGAAGTGATTGAAGGAGTGGCACCGTCGAGGTACCTCCCTTGTACTCGTACATGGAGATATTGACTGTACTAAGGGCATAGTTGGTGCTGGTGGCAAAACACAGTGCTCAACTGCACTGTGAGGCAAGGGACTAGAAAGAAAGGAATGGTGTACCAAAGAATCGAGTGGGAGTTCTGGCTGAACCATTGAACTATTACCCGGTATCCAAGGCACCAAGATTGGATATAGTGGGGCGGCCATATGGATGGCAGGATGTCAGAATTATCCGAGCTATGGAAGGACATCGACCTGGCTATGAACGGCTGGGTAACTCCATGAATATAGGCATCTAGTAGCACTTCGGAGGCACGTACTTTGCTTCAGACGAAGGGAGTATATGCTTCGGAGGCAGACAGAACAGGATGACCTATGACAATTGAAGGGTCTAGAACCGGAGAATCAATGCTGCGGAGGCAAATAGGCAGAACGGAACCATCGATAGGAGAGACCCGGAAGAAAAGAATGTTAGAGAATGTTCAAGGCTGATGATACTTCCGAAGCAAATTATTGGTTTTGACTTTAGGGTTCAAAAGCGTAGATTAAACACAAAACTCTCCAAGTATATTCCAAAGTAGGTAGTTTATGCCTCCGAGGCATGGTTTATTCGATATTTGTACAATTTGGTAGAATTAGAGCCTCCTAGAGTATATAAGCAGTGGGGTTTTCATCAAGAATCCCCAAGCAATCCGTACGATTAGTATTCAGAGGATACAAAGCTATTCCACTTGTTGGGTAGTCAGTTGACTCGGGAGCGCTTCTGGAGAGACATTAGAACGGAATAGAACTTTGTTTGCCCAAACCTAGAAAATCCATTGAACACTTGCTTGACCTTGACTTTGCATTGTTTGTCTGCGACGCCGACTTGACTGGCTGAGCTATTGTTGAACCTCCGAAGCTAATTGAGCTGAGGATATTGTTCGCCGTTGACAGTTGGTCTTTGGTCATTGACAGACTTGATTGGAGTCTTATTGCCATTGTTTGATTTGATTGTCTTGTTGCCCCTCGCTGTGAGAGTGGTTCTGAAGCTAGTTGAAGCCTAAGAACGCACTTCCGAAGCACCAAACAAACTCTACACTCCCTGAAACAACCTATAAACCTCTCTTCCGAATCCCACTTTTGACCTCCGAACTGGTTTCAGAGGTGAAGCTACCTTAGTTGGATAGTTTCTTGAGTCAGATTTCCTTCAGCCTACTATTGCAGTCTGGCTAAGAGCGGAACCTACAATCAACGCCGATCCCCGATTCCCGCACCCTTCAGCTACACTCTTGAGTGTTGGGAGGATTTGACCTACGAGTTAGATTTTATTATACACCGCGAGTGGCGCTTTACAACGATCAACTGGATGTGAAGGTTCTTTATCTCCAGTGACGTTTCTCCAAGTATTCTTATTCTCTAAGTCGCGAATAATGTCTGAGGGTCTATTTGGGTTCCGCTGTTCACCAAATATATTACCAGGTTGCGTAACACCCTTCCGTTGCCTTGAAGACCGGCGTGGACCATCCGCTGCTGGTGCAGGCGGAGGAACGGCGGGTTCGCCTGGAGGCGTCGGAGGACCAGATTGAGGGAGTGGCACATCCCCTGGTGCAGGGCCACCTGCAGGTTCGTCAACCTGAGGTTCTGATCTCTTAGAAGGTTCAGAGCAACATCTGAGGTCTGGCAATGGAGTATCAAAACCGTCATCATCAGAGTCTTCATCTTCCGAAGGAATGTTGGGATTTTCACCCAAAGTAAATGGTGCACTACCGACAGGTGTGAAGCCACAAGTTTTGGCATCAGGACACTTGTTGTACAGCGTCTCATCGAATAGTGCAGTGCTACCTTTGAATACAGAATTATTACTTTGCATGAACAGGAAGCCTTTCATCCCTTCTTGGTAGCCGATGAAAGTCATCAACTCACTACGAGGAGCGAGCTTATTCTTCCTACGATCTTCAGGAATGAAGACGTAGGCTGCACAACCCATAACTCGGAGATGTGAAACATCAGGTGCTTCGCCGTAAAGCATTTCGAACGGAGTTCGCCAGCTCAAACATTGCACAGGAGTGCGATTGTAGAGGTGGACAGCGTGCACATGGCAGAATTCCCACCAGGACTGAGGCATGCAAGCTTCAAAGCGAAGAGCTTCAGACTTCTCATGAATAGTCCTGTTGAATCGTTCAGCACGACCGTTTTGTTGTGGTGTATACGGTATGCTTTGATCCCTTTGGATCCCATACTCTTTTAGTACTGCATCAAACTTATCTCCTTTGTACTCTCCCCCTTCATCGGACATCCAGGTCTTGACAACAGCATTGAATTGCGTTTTGACCATAGTAAGGAAGTCCCTCAAAGCGGGTACTGCCTCGTCTTTCGTCTTGAGCTTGGAGGTCCAAACGTAGGACGTGCAGTCATCGAGAAAAGAGATGTAGTACTTGTACCGGTGATACGATTCAGCCGGGTACGACTTCAAATCCGAATGTATGCGTTCAAACAGTTTAGAAGCTCTCGTTGTAGAGTTGGGGAACGATTTCTCATGCATCTTCCCTTCAGCACAACCACGACACAGAGGTGTCTTTTTAGTAGGCATATTAAGGTCAAGTGGGAAACCTTGCATATGTTTCCGAGCTTTATTCAGGGCTTTATCCGATGGATGCCCAAAGCGTCTGTGCTCAATATCGTAGTCGACGTTGTAAACGACCGACTTGGCCATTAAAACCTCAGCAGATGCTTTCCGCGAGTGTACCCAATAAATGGTTTGACCAGGCATATGAGGATAGGAAACAAGCGACTGTCGTCGCTGTGATGAGTAGAAGGCTAACTTCTTCGCGTTTCCACGAATTGATAGACCATCTTGAAGGAACTCTCCCATGGATAGCAAGCGTATATCCAATTGTGGTATGTAATAGACAGGATAGAGACGCGAAACGCGCTCAGTAAGTTTCCCGTCATGTCCTTCAACATTATGCTTAATGAAGACAGTGCCTTTACCCTTGATTTGTATAGGGTTGCCCTTATTCGCAGTATTTACGATAGGACCATCAAGCAATTCATATTCAGCGAAGTCATTCATATCGTTCGTGAAATGAGAGGAGGCACCAGAATCAAGGAGCCAACCCTGTGCGTTATTCACACTTTTCTTTCCCTTACATTGAGTACAGTCGGTAATGCCCATTTGGGATATGATCATCATTTGGGACAAACTGGCTTGACGGTGCAATCCTCCACTCTTTTTCGTCAGACTTTTTGTGGAATCATTCTTGACCTATGTGTGCTTATACTGAGCCAGCATAAAGAGGTGGGGAGCCCTATTTGTTGAGATATGGAATAAAGGATGGTGATTTTGGGCACAGGTCAAATATTGGTACAGTGATTATGAAAGCAGATGTCATCGGGAGACTCTCGGTATTGGTAGGCTTGTTTTGCATGATAATAAGAGCATTTTCAGATACCTAGCGGGGGCATAGCTGGGAGTAGGGAGGAGTAGTCGAAGCCGGACGAGATGAGGGCGCAAAACTCGCGAAAGGCGGTGATGGAAGTCATCGAATGTGACGGGTTTGGTAAGGCTTGGTGATACCCGGTGTTGCTACGCATTCAAAACATAGATTATCAGCGTGATGATGTCACGTCCCAAATGCTGGTTCCGCACTGATAACAAATTTTCGAGCTGATAAGAAGATCCTTCACCCACTACCCCCCTCAGTGGTCAATATGAGTTGATATATATCTTAAGCCAATGTATACATACCTTCCTAGACAGAAAGAACAAGGGGAAGGGGCGGTTGATATCTCTCAAAACCCCCATCAAGATTTCACCGTCCCAAATGAGCATTACTGACTGTACACCCCACAAAGTGGGTCGAAATAGCATTGCAAAAATTTACAAGTGATACTAGATCACTACAACTACCGCGCGCACTACTGATACCAACTAGTTGAGAGCAGCGCTGTAGATTTGCATCAGCTTGGGAAAGCAGGTCAAGGTATGGTACTTGCCTGTCATCGTGGAACGATCCAAGAGAGACGTCATCCGGGACGTCCTCTGCTCCTGTGGCTTCGGCAATATCGTTGTCAACGTCATTACCAAATAGAGAAGCCATATCGTCCATACCATCGTCAGATCCCCAGTCCATCTCTACATCTTCATCAGGATCAACGCTGCGAGAGCGTTTAGAAGGAGTAGGAGAAGGACGTCCGGTTCCTTCATCTTCCGAATCGTCCTCCAGAACTCACTTGGACGAGGAACCAGGCTTTGAGATACGATCCTGGAGTGAACGATTGGCGGCGGACATGACGATCTGTTCGAACGGTTTGAGATGCTGCACCGTCTTAGGGACACCAAGTCTGTCAGCAAGTGAATGTGCCTCACGTACATCATCAAATACTGACTCGGATGGCTTGAAGCCGGTGAAGGACTGCATGGCAGACAGATTCTTCTTGACAGCGGGAGCGACGGTGCTATCACAAGACTTGTTCCAGTGACCAGTGAAGTGCGCTGGGGGCGGAGATCCTCTAGCACGGTTAGGAGGGGCACTGGCAATCTCAGTGCGCAAGGAGTTGTTGACTGCGTTCAACGCAATACGTTCCCTGCGGTCAGTGATTGAGGAGTAAGGACAGACAGGAGGAGGGGAAGCGACGACGGATGCGTAGGACGCAAGATGGGAGTGACCATGAGACCGATTGTTACCGCTGTTACCGCCGGCGTTGCCAGGACCCTGGTGCTGGTCGATACCACCGCGGGTACCACGCTGCTGCTTCTTCTTCTTACCCTTGTTCTGGTTCGAAGAGGGGCGTTGCTGCTGCTGTGGTGGACGGGTGTTGGTCTGCTGCTGATACCCACGCTGCTGACGTTGCTGCTGTGGGCGTTGCTGCTGACCGAACGATGGTTCACGATTACCAGCACGCTTCACTGCAGAGAGGCGGTTAGCGAGCTGAGGGTTCTGGCGTTCGTATTCGACCATGATAGCGTCATAGACTTTTGAAACGGTGATGCATTCATCATCCTCGGGATCCCTGACATAGTCGTGAAGGGATTTGGATGAGGCGGCGTCCCATTCGGGAGGAATAGCGGCAGTGAGCAAGAGGGATTTGATCAACTCGGGGAGAACCACTCCTACCTCGGAGAGTCGCTCGATGTAGGACTTGAACTTGGCGATGCCGGCTTGGGGATGAGAAGTGGTGAGTCTGAAAGAGACGAGCTTAACAAAATCGCCATAGATGGCAGACAAAGTGGGCTTGCCGTAGGTGAGGTTCAGCTGTTCCCAAGCTTTCTCGGCGTTCATGTCCTTGATCGGATCAAAGACCTCCTTGGTGGTGGTGATCTGGATAATCCCCATGAGCTGGAGATCTTCCTTGTCCCAAGCAAGACTTTCCTTGACCCAGGCAGCGTGCTCCTCAGGAGGAACGGTGGCACGGGTAACAGGAGTAACCCCGGCGGGGCTAGTCACAGTGCCAAGGGGCATGGAGGGACATGGTTCCTGGCCAGTGAGATGACCGTAAAGACCTTGGGTCTTGCACACAGCTTCCATCTCACTGTAGTAGGTCTGTTTGAAGTTGGTGCCGTCGAAGCGACCGGAGAAGTATTTCTTAACGTCGAACATGGTAGTAAGAGGTTGAGAGTTTGGTGTTGGATCTAGAGAAGACAGCATCAGCATGCGTCTAATCAACACAGGGAGCAGCCATCAAGGCGCTATGCTCAACAAGGAGCATTGGATCCTTGAGATCCGATGTCGTCGAAGGACATACATCAATGCCATAGATTGATCACTCAATGAAGAGGTCGATGGCAACATGCAGGTCTAGCCTAGCTAGCCGATGACAGCGGCCTAGGGGCGCTTGTCGCTAACAGCAGCCTGGGGGCACTCGTTATTGTAGTCGGGCTAACTGGGGCCCATAACCTGATGAGCTGGCATGACGCCTAGCGCAGAGGACTACAACATGGCTACACTACTACTTACCAGAGAGGAGTTTAGAAAGGTAGAGGCGAGACGTAGAAGCTCAAGCACACTATAGATTCAGGTAGAGAACTACGAGCTTATATACATGTAAAGACAATAGAGTTACCATATAGGGACGACAATAGAAATTGTACATATGAGCATAGTGAACAATGAAGAATAGAACAATAGTAAATGCATTGTCCCACATAATACAATGGCGGGAAGTATGAACCGGGACTTCGGATATACCGGGATCTAATTATAGTCCACGGATTCAACACTTTGAGATGCTTGAGAGGTGATAATCGAGTAGATTGTCCTAAGGCTTAAGGCCTTGGAATACCAGCTTTTATACACAAGTTTCAGTACATGTAAGAGTCATTACCATTGTATGAAACTACTACTAGAAGTAGGTATTTAGCCGTATAGTCATAATACTAATGAGTGTGTCTGCAGTCCTATTGGCCTGCTTAGCTACTAAAGTCTGTTGTGCCTCGCACTAAGGACTATGAGCATCATACCTGATGCAACTACATACGTAGCAGGTATCTACAGTGTCATTTGTGAAGCAATAGCTACGTAGATACTTCTTGCATGAGAGCGCAAGTGTTCATAGAGGCGTAGCTCTATAGATAGTGTGTAATGCGTAAATAACACGTCAACATTGTATCACATGATATCCATCACGTTCAACAGAGAATCCCTCAATGGCTAGGGACGAGGGAGACACCACCCTTCAACCTATGAATTTAGGTGGTGGTGCCATGCAAAATGCATGCCCTGCTAATAGCAGGAGGTTGCGAAATACACCGACGCCCAAAATACAGGGACAGTCAACGTCGAACATCGACGATGCGCGAACTGTGCAGGCTCTGCCACCAGCAGACCCAACCCCACAAACAAGGGAATTACCCAGAGGGGACGATGAATCAGTCGCGGAACCTAATGAAGGAGCTCCGACAGCCCAACATACGGCTATGAACCAAACACATGACTCCCCGACCTCAAATGAGCGAGGACGAATGGGCAAGAACACAAAGGCTCACCTGACAATTGGTGCCCTAAACATGAGGGGACTCAGGAGCATGAACTTCAACAACCCGAAAAACAAATGGTACCACATAAACCAACTGATGTGTTGTGGTAGGGCCTAACGGCCTACTCTCCGATTTTCGTTTTCTGATCATTTCGGCTTGATACTGATTATTTCAGCTTAATTCTGTTTCTTTCCGCTTTTCGTCATATGCTTATGTTTTCACCCTTAGTCAAAACCAGAACAAAACTCAGTCTTTCTTCTTACCTACGATCAACCTCGCACCACACTTGTCTCTTGATTCCTTCCAATATGTTGTTCACACGCCGCTTGCGGGAAGTTATTCACCCCGTCTGCGCCATGAGGCCTTGTCCACCTCGAAATAGCAGCTGCAACATACGGAATGGGTCTGGGACTTGTGTCGGTAAGAGTAAGATCACTACCTTTTTATTCTAAAACGGTCTCTTTCGTACCTATTCCTCTCACAAGTCTCATAATTCTTCTTTCTTGTGCCCACAGTACTTATCGGCAATTCCCTGGTCTATGGGAAATATTTACATAAACTGTACAGTTGTCCGAATCTGGTTAGCTCGTTCTCAGTTTGTATTGTGTGTAGGCCGCTTTGTATCCCTGTCAATCTCAGCATCTCTTGCTCATTCCCCCACGTTCTATAACCTCAAGAGTCTCTTCTGAAGCTTTAAGTCATCCAAGTACTCAAGTTCAACCAAGATATATTCAAGTTCAAGCTACGTGTCACGACGTGGCTACCAGGTGCGTGTACATTTGATTTTACGTAGTTGATCCGTTGCCCCGCAGCCTCGAGGTGTCCCACGATCCTCGGTGCCTGGTCCCTCTTTACTCTAGCTCCAATACTTTTGACTCTCTTTTCGCGATCCTAGTAAGGATCAAATATATCTTCTTTAGCGTGACAAAAGAATCGGTGTCATGATACTTGGGGAAGCCCACCTCAACTCTGAACAGAAACAAAAAATCGAAGAGCTCTTCAAAGACAAAATTAAAGTCATGTTCTCTTCCATTCTGAACAACCCCAACGCTAAGGGAATAGCAGTAGCATTCCACAGAGACATGACCAATGTAAATGGAATACAGACGTGGGAAATCGTGGCAGGACATGCGCTTCTGGTTGAATATAACTGGCACAATACCAAAACTCTCTCAATACTAGCAATCTACGCCCCCAATGAAGGGTCGGAGAACCGGAAGCTGTGGGAAGATATCAACGCCTTCTTTGAAAGACACCCAAGAATACGCCGCCCTGACATTATGGCAGGAGATATGAACGTTGTAGAAGACCCGGTTGATAGATTCCCAGATAGAAGTGACCTAACGGGGCCGACATCAGCACTTGACAATCTCAAACGAAACCTGAACCTGATTGATGGGTGGCGAAGAACAAACCCATCAAGCATAGCGTACACTTACCTACAAAAAACAACCAGCTCGCAGTCTAGAATTGACCGGATCTACATTCGGGAGGAAATACACCGAGATGCACATAACTGGCAGATCAGAGCTGTCAGAATACCAACCGACCATAAAATGGTCTCAGTGAATATTGAAGACGACCAAACGCCAGCAACCGGAGAGGGAATTTGGACATGGCAGAAGCACATGTACGACGACAAACCCCTCAACGACTACATTGATGAGAAGGGTCAAAAGGTGTACAATGAGATGACCTCATGTGCAGGGCCGGATACCAGGACAGAGGAGCACAACCCCCAGACCATTTGGGAGAAATTTAAGACAGGGGCCATCAGTAAAGCGCGAGAGCAGTCCAAAATTGCAACCCCCCGCCTCACCCGAGACATAAGGGCCACAGAAAATATGCTTGAAATCATCTCAAAGGACCAACAGATGGGGACAGAAGAACGTGCCCTATCAATGGCTGTCCTAACAGAGAAACTAACAAGCTTGGAAATGAAGAAGCACAACATTAAGAGAGACAACGTCAGAGCAAACAATGTGCTAAAGGGCGAGGTCATTGGGCAATACTGGTCCGGAATAAATAAACCAGAAAAAGCAAAGGACATAATCCAACGTCTTGAGACGGAAGTCCAAGACCCGGCCAACTCCGAAACAGACCGACAGACACCAAGATATGAAAAGAAATCTCATAAGATGGCTGACATCGCGAGAGACTACCATAACAACATACAATTCCGCGACAGGAAATACACCGAGCAAGAGATGCAGGAGCATGAACAAAACATAAGACGCGTCCTCAGAGAGCCCAGAAGACCCCTGACCGAAGCTGAATCGGCACACTTGAAACTCCTCCTAGAACGTGGAGATGTCAAGGAAGCCCTTAGGCTCTCAGCCAACCACAAAGCGGCGGGCCTTGATGGAATTCCGTATGAAGTGTACAAAATCTGGAAGTCGAGACATGACACAGCAAGGCAGAACGATAAGTTGGCATTTGACATTGTAGGCGCCCTACAGGTCTTGTTCAATGACATCGAGAAATATGGAAAAGTGAAAGGCACCAAATTCACGGAAAGCTGGATGTGCCCACTGTACAAGAAGGGAGAGAGATCCAGGATTGAAAATTACCAACCCATCTCGCTCCTCAACACAGACTACAAGCTACTAACTAAAGCGTTGACCATAAAACTTGCCCGAGTGGCGCCAGTCTTGATCCACCCCGACCAAGCAGGGTTTGTACCTGGCAGGCACATATATGATCAGATATGGCTAACAAAACAAATTGTTGAGCTCGGGGAGGCAATCAAGCAAAATGGGTTAATTGTCGCCCTTGATCAAGAAAAGGCATACGACAGGATAGAGCACGACTACCTGTGGCGTGCCCTAAAAAGTTGCAACATCCTAGATCAATTCGTCAACACTGTCCGAACACTATATGAAGATGCACATACATACGTAGTGATCAATGGATTCAAAAGTAGCGAACCATTCAAGGTTGTGCGCGGAGTGAGACAAGGCGACCCACTCTTGTGTCTGCTGTTTGACCTCGCCATAGAACCGCTGGCAGAAGGCCTACAGAGTTCAGAACTGGGTGGATTCACAATACCGAAATCCAGGGAAAGACTCATCGCAACACTCTTTGCAGACGACACCACTGTCTACCTCTCTGAGACCGACAACTGGGAGACCCTAAACAGAATCACTGACGAATGGTGCTCTGCATCAGGTGCCAAGTTCAACAAAGACAAAACAGAAATTATACCATACGGCTCCGCAGAATATCGTGAAACAGTCTACATGTACCGAACCGTAGACGGAACAATCCTGGGGGAAAAGATACCAGAGAACGCGAAGATTAAACCAGACAGTGAGGCGACTAGAATCCTAGGAGCCTGGATAGGAAACAATGTCAGCCAAAGCGGAGTATGGACACCCACGCTCAAAAAAATTGATAAAGCCCTCGACCAATGGAGTAAGGGTCACCCAACAATGGAAGGGCAAAGACTGATAATACAGATGGTAGTGGGCAGAATGACACAATACCTTGCGAAAGTTCAGGGAATGCCCCCGGATGTCGAAGCGAAAATAGCAAAGCGAATCTATAACTTCCTATGGAATGACAAAATCGGGAGAACAATTAATTAAGAAACGATGAGCGCACCGCTGGAAGAAGGAGGGAAGAATGTCCTCGATATTGAAGCACGAAACGAGGTGATATATATCATCTGGCTTCAATCCTACTTGAAACTAACTGATGAGCGACCTGCATGGGCAAAAGTAGCAGATGCGCTAATCAGCCTCAACGCCATAAAAGAAGATGACAACGTACAACCAAAAGTGAACCACTACCTACAGACGTGGAAGCCCAACTCACAGAAACTGCCGCAAGACCTAAAAAAGATGACAGTGATCGGAGAGAAATACGGGGTCCAGGTGAACGGTATGGCATTCTCAAGAAAGATCCTTCGCCAAATGCCGATATGGTACCACAAGGAGTCCGACGCGACGAGAACAGTGTTCAACAGGGGGGAGCAGATACGCTGCCTAAAGAACCTGCATAGAGTAATAACGGTTGGGGATGCAGAGAAGCTAGCACGCAACCTACGTCACAGAAGACACAACGCGAGACGAGACTGCAAGTGCGACGCATGTAAATCAATCAGAGACAGGACAGGGTGTAAAAACCCACACCGATGCTATGAACGCGCAAAAGAAATGATCGACTCACTTCATGACAAATGGAACCCCATGACCCCAAAACCCGAGGACTTCGAAAGAGAAGACACATGGTGGAGAATAACCACCGAAGAAGACGCCGAACCATTTGACCCTCGTATCACAACGAAAGGAACGCTGGCTGATGCGTTCAGAGTGTTCACTAACGGGGAACACTGCAACGACTTACCGGATACGAGGCTATATCCAGATAATGACACACCCCCCCTCCATGTGTACACAGATGGGTCATGCACTGACAATGGCCTACCCAAAGCAAGGGCGGGATCGGGAATCTTTGTAGGCAACAACGACCCTCGCAATAGAGCGATTGGAATCCCGCAGGACCTAAATCCATCAAATCAAGTAGGCGAAATTATCGCCGTCAAAGAAATGGCCAGAGAATTCGGCCCAGATGATATAGTCGTGTACAGTGACTCAAAATTCGTGATAGAGGGTCTGTCAAAAAACATCAAAAAGTGGGAAGACCGCGGATTCATCAGAACGACGAACGCAACCCATATCCAGTCAACAGTGGCGGCTCTCCGCCAACGCAAAGCCAAAACAGCTTTCAAGTGGGTAAAGGGCCATGCGGGCAACGAGGGGAACGAGCACGCAGACAAACTCGCGGATGAAGGACGCCAAAAACCGGTCCCAGACCTGATTGATATGTCAATCCCACCAGAACTTCGGGTTCCAGGAGCGAAGCTCAAAGAGCTCACACAATCACTAGCTTACAAAGGCATTAGAATGAAAAAACAGTCCACACAGCGGGACCAGGAGGCGAGAAACCGAAAGAAGACAAAGAAACACATGAGAAAAGCCCAGAAGGCCGCGAAAAGGAACACAGGAAAGGAGACATCGCAAAAACAAATCTGGAAATCAACCCGACACAAAGACATCTCCAGAAACATACGGCAATTCTTGTTCATGTTAATGCATGGGGGGTATAAAGTGGGCAAATTCTGGAAAAATATACCGAACTACGACCACAGAGCAGTCTGCGTCCGCTGCGGCAAACCGGAATCCATACGCCATATCCTCCTTGAGTGCGAAGTACCTGGCAGAGAAACAGTATGGACCCTAGCCGAGGAAACATGGAAGAGGAAAGAACTAACGTGGCCGAAACTCGGTCTTGGGACGATCCTCTCGTGCGGGTTCACGACATTCGGAACTGAAGAAAAACCCGACATGGGCGCATCGCGTTTCTACCACATCCTTGTGTCAGAATCAGCATATTTAATCTGGAAAATGCGAAACCAGAGGGTGATCAATGGCGAACAACCATTGAGTTTGACCCAAATCAAGAACAAATGGGTGTATACCTTGAGACTTAGGTACAAAACCGACCTCCTCCTAACTAACACCCAGAAGTACGAGAAACAGGCACTGCCAAAGAGCCTAGTGAGAAGCACATGGCACAGGATAGTAGAGGAGAGGGACGATCTCCCGCAGACCGAACTGACGGTAGGGAGACTGGGGGTTTAGTGGGTATGGGGTGATGTTGATGAAGGTAGCTGCTTGCAGCGGCCGGAGATGTCGCCCCGAGCCCCACACAAACGCATTCACCGTGGTGCAAGTGCAGCAATGCATTCCTCCAGGTGGTCATCCGTCCTAGCGAGGTTTCGTTTCCTCGCTCCGCATGCGGGAGGAAGGCACCGACTTTGTCGGCCGGTCGCTGAGCGACTGGGGGGCTGAGCCTCTGCTGGAATCCACTCGAATCCTCTGCTGACGGCGAAGATGAGAGTTCAAACGCTCCACAAAAAAAAGAAAGCGCGTCGCGCATGGGCCACCTAGTGACCCAGATCGGTTACCACTGGCACCTGTTACCGCGGCCCGTCGTGACCTTTCGAATCCTATTCCTCCGACCTTCGCCAGTACCTCCAAGTACCTCGCTAGGCATGGCACCCATACCCAACCAAAAATCACGTTTGGTGAAATACGAAGCTCGGGCTCGAAGACGCTGGATTTACTGCAAATTAGACGGTGAATGAGCATGGGGTTTTGGATGCAGGGACGAGCCCTGCTCCTCAAGTCTTTTTCGAGGCGCTCAATAGTGAGTACTCGATCTTGTGCATAACGGTTCTCGGCCTTTCATTCTCATACTTACCTCTGGTCTACGACTATTAGTAAAGCGACATGAACAGTCATGAAAACAATCGAACTAGTTTTTACGCTTTCCCGAACCCGAAGCGACACAATCTCGTCCTCTCCTTTTCCACAGGAAATCGATCAATATCGCGTCAACTCTGTTGGTTTTGGCAGGCTATCATAAGGAGAACAAACATGCAAGCAAGCGATTTCAACTGAGGGCTGCGGCTCTGATATGATGGGAGCGGCCAACACCTGGATTAGACTGACCAGGCGTAGGCGCCGGTGACCGAGCTGATGGTATGGATGAGCTATACTCCAGCCGTCGCACAATACTAATTTCCTCATCACCGATCTCATTCTACAGGCTTCCGAGCAAAAGCACTACCCTCTTCACTCATGGAATCGATTCAGGCTCATCCAGATTCACGGTCGTACCACCACACACACCCATCATGATTCAAAAGAATCGAATCGTTCGGGAGAGTCACACCCATCGTATCAACATCACAGCCTGCATTCGTCAATCGACCGATTGACACCCCCGCCACCCCCAACGTTGCATGAACCCACGACACCTACAGTGGCGATGACAAAACCGCTATTCCCCATCCACGTCCTTACTCTCTTCCCCGCTCGTCTTCATCATCGTCTTCATCCGGTGGAGACGATAGCGAAACACAATTCTCAATACCGAACGAACGCGAGCCATCATTGTCGTTAGGACTCGCACTGGGCAAACCAGACAGATCGTCATCGGCGTCGCCACCTCTAACACCACAGATACCGTACCATACACTACTCAGGGCGCAGATCGATGGTACTGGGCCTGGTGGCTCATACGAGGTTCTGGTGGTGGTGGCGGGAGAGTAGCAGCGTTGGGAATCCAAGCAGTCGATTCGGACATGGCAGTGGTAGCGGTAGTCATACACCTCCCAATTCATTCTTACTACCCGGACAGATGCCGGCGACGATGACGTCCACGTTGAACAATACATCTGCCCATGCGCCTTTTCTCTCACCGCTGCCACCACTACGTGAAATAGAGACCTTGTGGGTGTCAGGGCAGAGTTTGACGGGGAGTGGTTGAGGGTGAGTGTTCCGAGGAGGATGGTTTGAAGTCTTGCCGTTCGAACGATGAAACAAAATGCTTGCCGTGAATCGTTTGTTGTATAATGTGTTTTCTCCGTTCCGCTCCCTCCTCCACTCCTCTCATAGTACATATTTTCTCTCTCACTCTCGTAGTCACTCCTCCGCGCTCTCCACCTCTCGCCCCCTTTCTACCTCTGTCTGTCGCATCTCCACTCTGCACGAAGCATGAAGCATTCAATATCAGTATACCTACAATCTTCAAATGTTCCTCCCTCCCTCTCCCTTCCTCGATCCATAACATATAAACCACCTTACCCTACTTGCTCGCCCGTCTCATCGATCCACTCCCTACATTATATGCTTTACATTGCCATGGTAGGGCAACTGCTCAGGCGCTCAATACCGGATTATGATCACCGCCATGGCCATTCTGCGCAACAGAATTAATGGCTGTGTTGCGCAAGCCTGGCCCTATCGTCCGAATTGGGAGCGTGAGAGACAGTGTCGAAAGGAAGAAAGTAGCGACCACTCCGCCGACAGCTCCACTTAGTACTTTCTCTTGCGCAACGAATCCGACTAGGTCCGACCATGGCAGCTCCCCGTCGACTCCCCTCAAGGCCTGTCTTAGAGCACAATTCTAATTCATCGCCCTCAGACCTCAGGCCTCATTGCTCCAATGGCTATGTTCCACAAGCACTACGTACGCCCGCTCACCGACACATTTGACCTGTTCATGTGCTGTAGGGCCTCTATGTGATGGCGCCCCTTTGTGGACTCAGATGGGAAAAAGGACCGGAACCTTGGGACGGGCAGTATACAACGTTTTTGCTTTGGGGTGAATCTCGCTGAAACCTCCATGCTGAAAACACTACTCAACGAATCGCTAGGGGTAACAAGCTTCCCCCTCCCCCATCAAGGCAGCCCGGGAGACCTGCCGAACTGTCACGTAGCCTGCGTCAGCCACTTCTATCTAGATTCGGAGGCTGATCATGAGAGCTCGAGCGTCAAAACTACAGACACGCCGCACTATTTACTTCCTTTTATGCTGAAGACCTGAAATAGCTCACTCCAGTTGGAGAAACATGCTGTTAACACGCACCGAGCAAGCTTCACAAGCTGCACATGGATGACACACATAAAGCCATCCACGCACCTTCCCGCCCAATCCTGCCCGTTCCTTCAATCTTTTGGCATACGACATCGGCATCTATAGGAATGCTAGTAACAAAGGCAGAATTTGAGGCAGGGGTAAACCGACTTGGTGATATCATGTCAGATGGACAACGGCAGAACGGCATTCTACGGGCTACAGGAGAGGAAGCCCAGGAATGGTTGGATCTAATGCAACTGGTTTGTTTCGAGTTCATGCTAAAAAGGTATATAGATGATTGACAGCCTGCTAGCTCGTGGAATACCCTGAAACCCCCAAATCCCTGCGGTCCTGCATGCTCAAGATGATGATTCGCCTCTCCAGGACGACAGGTTTGCACCCAAAATGCCTCACCATACAAAATGTCGAGAGGATCGGTCGTCATCCTATAAGCGGGGGTGCATTTGCAGATATATGGAAAGGGAAGATGGGAGGAAGTGTTGTGTGTATGAAGATACTCAGAATCTACTCGACGAGCGACATTGAACAGGTGCTCAAGGTACGTCTTTCAAGTCTTCATTTAGTTCTACCTAAAATTCGAGACCGTGGTTTGCTCACTAAGTTTTCGCTTTTTAGGACTACACCCAAGAAGCCATCATTTGGAGGCAACTGGATCATACGAATGTGTTACCTTTCAGGGGCATCTATCATCTTGAGGATGATACAAAGCGCTTGTGCCTCATTTCACCTTGGATGGAACGGGGGAATCTTGTACAGTTCATGAACGACTCCCCGGAGCTGGTTAACCGTGGCTCATTGGTGAGTATCAACCTTGTAGCATATCGTCTAACTTTGCTAAATTATGCATTAGGCATGGGATGTGGCCCGCGGCCTATCTCATCTACACAACATGAAGGTCATTCATGGAGATCTCAAAGGGGTACGCTACAAAGGTTTCTTATACCTCCGGACGCCCTCTAAAATCTTTCATCAATAGGCTAACGTCTTGATCACCCGGGACCTACGAGCGCGTATTAGCGATTTTGGGCTTTCGCGCATTTCAGATACACAGCGGTTGTTCTCTTTGCAGACGTACCATTTGAGTGGGACAACACGATGGCTCGCACCCGAACTACTTCGCTACAGTGCAAGATGCGTGGCGACCAAGGAGAGCGACGTTTACGCTTATGCCTGCGTGTGCTACGAGGTAAGAATATCATGATCGGAGCTACCTTATCCGGGTACCGCATCTAAGGCTCTGTCCAGATTTTCGTAGGCCGGTGCCCGTTCCACGATTTGCCAGAACCCGCGGTTATTTGTGCAGTTTTGATAGACGAACAACGACCGTCTCGCCCTCAAGGACTACCTGAATTACAGGACTCCATGTGGGACGTGATGGTACGTTGCTGGGACACGAGGCCATCGTCCCGACCCACAATGACAGATGTCCTTGAAGAGCTGCAGGAGATGGGTTTTGGAGGTTCGCCCGGCACGTACCGCCAAAGAAGGGACTCGGTCTGGCGGTTCTTCGCCTGCACTGAAACACGAGCCCGGATGCCATTCATTTTAACCTTCATAATTTCGGTCTTACTCTTGACGTTACTCATTGATTTTTTTCTGACCAACACCATGAACTCTCTGTTGAGAGATCATCACGGCTTGGAAAGGTCCGACCAACCACCAATTTTATGGCAACGACGGCCAGTCAGGACTTCCGAGAGCAGGCCTCAGAGCTTCCCAGGAAGCACGGCTGACTGGTGCAATTGCGCACAAGCCACATGGGGCTCGACGAGCATGCCCATGACATTAGCAAGACAAACCCCCTTCCCCTTGCCGATGCTGCCACTCCGAGACAGTAGTTCTTCATCTCCGGTAACCAGCACACCGCGGAGCTCACGGGCGGACGATGAGAGGCTTGGAAATGCGCAGCACCGATACCCCAATGATGCAGCCTACTTGTATACCGAAGCTCTCTAGTGAACAGGCACTGATCCGCTATCTTAACGAAGTGGGGCGTCTAGAAGCTACGTTTGAGGACATGGCGGAGGTGGCAGGTCAATGGGACTCGGACGCTACTTACATTACTCTATAGTAACTCCTCGATCATCCAGAGTCCAGACTACCTTACCCCACTATTTAATTACTGAGGGCGACTACTCGTTCAAAGCCTTCTCAAGCTGATAACTAGTGGTACACGTAGGCTTATTCTATGTCAAATAATCAGCGGCCGAATTTGCATACAGAGCAAGTGCCTTTTGTGTGTCGATGTAGGTGAGAAGCAGCGGGGAGGAGACGAAGAGTGCGTAACAAAATGATGAGTTAGTACGAGAACTCACAGGCACGAGCTGCTGGTACAGATACGAGCCACAGGACGGTCCTAAAACGCGAGAATGCATGATCAGCGAGTCGGCGAGAATAAGACGCTTCAATCCACCTTGTTTGACAGCAACACGATGGACCCCCAGTTTAACGTTCCTGGCCTTTGAGCCGACTAAATACCAGAAGGCGATAATTGTCACCAATACCGAGTCGAGATAACATAGCGTGGTACATACCGGCCTTCAAAACAGTCCCAGACGACTCATGTCCTGATCATCGATCAACAATTGTTCGAAACCAGAGCCTCAGGCTGACCAAGATATAACCACCGAGAAACTAACAATCAAAACATCGTTGGAACTCAGTATGTGTTGTTCGTCATATGCTCCTCAACTTCAACTACAGGATCAATTCCACTGTATGCGTAGAAGCGGACCCAGATCGAACAGATCAATGTCGGTCAAGATTTAACAGGACTATTCGGCGGCACGTACATCAGAACCACATAGTATACCTGGCAGTCGAGGTCAAGTCCCATGAATGACTCAGTTGAGAGCCCAGTAAAAGAACGAACTTCTTGATCTCGACGATCACACCGTGTTCGGAGGATCCAAATGAATCGAAGAATAGGACCACTTAGCTGCAACTTCGAATAGCCCCAGTGCACTGGCCCAGATCAGTTGTAGCAAACTCGATCCTCGTCTCTTGAGCATTAACGTCAGCAGCGAGGATCTGGGCTGCCCTGAGCGCTTCGGCAACTACGATACATGGACAGGAGCGAAGTTACCAAGGGAGACTGCTACCGCAATCTATCTCGGCAGGCCAGCCTGAGAGTGGGGACGGGAGGGCCTGGGCCTGGGAGTCATGTATGTGGTGCAGAACGTTCTTTAAACGTGATAAAGTACAGGATCGGGGATGAAGGGTTGATGAAGGGCTTCCTAGGACACGGAAGAACCGGGAGTGTGTGCTATCGTTGGGTGGAGCGCTCCTTGAGGTATATCCCAAGTTTTTTCTGTGATGTTTATAACCTCAGAAGTGACGGATAATGATAGTGACTGCTAATGAATGGAAGACAAGTCCTTCAAAAGGTCCAGGGTGGTATTGGTATTGACGTTAAACCCATCTCGCTGACGCCCGAGCTCTCTCTGGCGAGCTGCATATCACGGAACTCATTGCAGTATAGAGAGCCTCAATGACTCTTTTCAAAGATAGAGGAAACTGTGTTCGAAGCGCATGCAGCGATAAGCACTGATTCTGGGATCTGGTAAGTGCTGCCGGTTGCCTTCGAATATGTCCTACGTCTATCGGGGTGTCGAGTTCAGAACTGGAAAAAGACGACCCTAGCATGCACGCACTCACCAAGAAGGGCAGGGTTAGGATCCAGTTTTTGACATATTGGGAAGACTCAAGTCGGTTTTCAATCAACGAGGAGTGATAGTGATGTCGTGACTCCGGCCCCGACTCTCTCGATAGCTGAACATTGTCCTACAAGCTTCATGTCCCAAAACCCATCTCTATCGAGTTCCCCCCTCAACTCCAGTCTTCAGCTCGTTATTGGCTCTGAATGACCACCATCTCGTCCTGTCGGTGTTGAACATTGACCGCATGTGAACTGGGTCAGGCTCTCTTGCCATAGGAACTGGTCGAGTTGGAAACGGACAACGCGTTTGGCGAGAGGACTCGAGTTTCGAGTGGTCGCGGAAATTGAGCTGATCAAAAAGAATTAGGGTGAGGATGAAAAAGGATGGGTTTCAGGTATAGACCGTATCATGGCTTTTGTGAGAAGGCCCGACGTCAAGGACCCTGGGCTGGCCAAAAAGAGCGCCAAACAATCATGTGGGCGCATGTGGACAAAGAACGACTCGGCCTTTCATCATGAGTAGGGCTTCAGGGTGAACCTGGTGTAGTGCGGTGTTTCATCACTTATGTCTGCACGCATAGCGTCTTCGATGACCTATGAATGCGGAGGATGGCTGCAATGAGAGCGAGGCGAACGTGAGGGTGGGAAGAGAGAAAGAGATTCAAGAAGCGCCCAATCAAATGTTCTACTCAATTGACCGTCATGACGCACAGAAACCACCGCGACGATGACCATTTCTCTCGCATGCATCCGGCTCGAAAAGATACCCTTCTCTTGAAAGATATCACACACTGCAATGTGCATATGTCTTGAGCACCAACAACTCGAAGGCTACGCATTCCTTTCTTCTTCATATCCCCGCCAGTTTCTCTCGATGATGGACACGATCTTGGAGCAGTGGTAAATTCATGACCACCGTGGCGGATCATGGTTCGGTACCAATCTTCTCGTCGATCTCATTTCATATCAAGCCAAGGCACTTCTTCACTCGTGGAATCGGTTCAGACTCATTCACATTCACGGTCGTACCACCACATAATCACCATCACTGTTCAAAAGAATCGAATCATTCGCGAGTCGTATCCATTGTATCAACATCTCAGCCCGCATTCGTCTATCGACCGATCGACACCCTCGCCACCCCTACTGTTGCACGAACCCAAGACACCCACAGCAACGACAACGACAACGACAAAACCGATATTCGCTCACCCTCGTCCTTACTCCCTTCCTCACTCGCCATCCGGTGGAGACGGCAGCGATATGCAATTTTCAACACCAAATGGACACGAGCCATCATTGTCGTTAGGACTCGCACTGGGTAAACCAGACAGATCGTCAACGCGTCGTTACCTCTACCAGCACAGATACCCTATCATACCCTACCTAGGGCCCAGCTCGATGCTGGTGCTGGTGCTGATGGCTCATCGACATCAGGAAGCGGGAGTGTGACTAGGAACGGGAGGTTTGTCGAGAGCCGCCTCTCTCAGACCACCACCGGCTCCACCGCATTCCGCTAGCGGAAGTTTGCTTTGGCATGATGCATCGAGTTCCGGTTCAGGTTGGTCGAGGCCCGCCGTATTCGGAAGACGAGGAGGAAGATACAAATGGGGAACTACCCGACTGCCCTACGACCTGAAACCAAGAACCGAGCTGGGTTGGCGAGTCATCCACCTGCGAATTTGGAGGAGGGTGCAAGTAGATCGGCGGGGAACTCGTCCGTTGGGAGTGCACATGCTCAGGTTACGTCGCCTGTAGTTGCGTTGGCCTCGGCGTCGACTCCGATAACAGCATCGACATCGACATCGGCATCTACCTGTCTACATCGGAAGAAGTCTGGCGTGCAGCCCAACGGACTATGAAGAGGAGGATACAGATATTACAGAGACTGTTGGAGAATTCCTAGTCCAAGATCTTGGCATGTGGCTTCGGGATTGCCGATACGTTGGCACTTTCAACTCAGTGAAAATGAACCTCAGGTATGCCAGCAGAATCCCTTCCACCGTCTACCAGCGTTTTCTAACACAGTTTCAGATTGGCTCTATTCTGATTCATGACGATAGAAGAGTTCGAGATTCGGAACCCTCTTTGCCAGCCAGTCGGTTGCTGACTCCTTTCACTATGTCTCGCGTACAACGTTCCAAACCCTTCCTGTGCCTTTCAGCGCGATATATCTATGTACAAATACGAAGCTCTTTATCCTCGCATGAAAACTCCAACCCCAATCCCCGAAATCGCACTCTTGACAGGCCCTTTCTTGCCAAACCATTGATTTTAAACATTTCGAGGGCGGGCGTGAAGGGGTACTAGTGAGTGATCAGTGGTTTGATATTGCAAAGGCGAGGACAATGGCTGGCATGCAGTCGCCGGGCTACGTGTACACCCGATACCGAGATGACCCTCCAAACACCAATATCTAAAGATGCAGCGTAACGAGCGAGACCCCGATTCCAAGCTACAGAAAGGGAAAGAAAACGAGGATGTCAGCCTTCAAATTACGGAGGCGTCACAATGGCGCCATGGGGAACGCACCTGAACAACTCCCCGCGTCCCCATCCTCGATATACGATGCCACTTGGAATCTGGATACACGTTCCTGCCCCGCTCACAACAGTCACCAAGTCGACCCGCCCAGGTATGTCCCCAATCTTCGATCCCTCGAAACTATCTCATACAACCGTTCCTTATGGTCCATGAGATACTCCACATCCGAGCCTTGCAAGTTGCTTCGGGACAGGGACGTAGGTATCCACTTCCACCCCACCCAGATAGGCCTCTGTCAACTCAAGCCTCGATTCTTAAACATCGACGGCGAGGATCCGGGCTGATCTGAGCGCTTTGGCAGTCGCCATACATGTATATGAAACCTATGGGTCCACAATCGAATCCGGCGATAAGTTCATTGGCGGCGAAGTCACCGAAGGAAGACACGGCCTGGCCTGCTATCGCGATCTATCTGGGCAGGTCGACTTGAGAATGACAGTGGGAGGGCCTTGGTCGAGTATCGTGTACGTAGTGCAGAACGTCCCTCGAGCGAGATAGGGTGCGGGATTGGGTATAAAAGACTTTTTGGGACACGGAAGAACCAGGAGAGTGGGCCGTCGTTGGGTGAAGTGCTCTTTGAGGTATGGCCCTGAGTTTTTCTGCGGTGTTTATATTGCCTCGAAGCGACGAATAAAGATAACTAGTGAATGCTGATTGAATAAAGGAAAGGTTAGGACGTTCCGAGGTGGTATTGCCATCGACAGTAAACCCACCTCGCTGACACCCAAACCCTCTCTGCCGGGCTGCATACCACGGAGTTCATACACTCTCTTGGACTGACGTTGTATAGAGAGCCTTAATGACTCTTCCTTTTTGAAAGGTGGAGGAAACTGTGTTCGATGTACACGCGGTGAGGAGAACCCCGATTCTGGGGGTCTAGTAAGTGCTGCCCGTTGCCTTCAAACATCAGAAGTAGGAAAGTAAACCTGAGCGTAACGGCGCACCTCTCTGCATTAACCCACCGTGGTTTCGAGCAGTCATACAGCCCGCCGCCTCCGAATATTTGTGTGATATCCATCCAAAAGCGAATCCAATTGACCAGGTCACAGCAGTCGCCCATAACGAGAACTTGAGGTGGTATAAATTGAAGAGGGAGGAACGAGTCTGACGCGGTTTCTCATCACTTCAAGCCAGTCTACACGCAAATTGATTTCAATGGTCTATGAATGTGGAGGATGGCTGAAACGAGAGGGGCGAACGTGAGGGTGGGAGGGGAGCAAAAGAAGCGCCCAATCAAATGCTCTACTCAATTGACCGTCATGACGCGCAGAAACCTCCGCGACGATGACCATTTCTCTCGCATCCGACTCAAAAACGTACTCTTCTCTTGAACAGCATCACACTGAATGTGTCTCGAAAACCAACAAGTAGAAGGCTACTCATTCTTTTCTTCCATATCCCCACCGGTTCAATCTCTCAACAAAGAGCAATGGTAAATTCATGGCTGCCTTAGTCAGGAGGAAACGCGTTGCGGACAAATCTAATAACCTCACTTCAACGCATATGGGAAGGACATGGATCAAGTGTACGCCTGGGCCATGGCAGAGATCAAGACAGCAAAGCCGTGCGATAGTTTCACCTCAACCGGCTTCCAAACCCACATACCCAGCGCCTTTCAGTCCACCTGACGATGCCCGCGCAAACATTGTACATCAACTGCAACGTGCTGCACGCATGTTCACAGCGCTTTCGCTGCCACCACCACCTCGTCGAACGTATCCCTTGTTTTCTCCAACCTCACTTTCCACCTCCATCCCTATTCAGTGCTCATTTGACTGAGCCGGCAAATCTCCTTCTGGGGCACCTGAAACCCCATGAAAGGCCGATGTCCACCCAAAACACCCAGACCGGTTCGGGTACGCAGAACAATAACAATGCGACCCACCAGAATATATACTATGGAGAGGTGAACCACAGTCTTAACACGACGGTCTCCGAGCGTACGTTTCTAGTGTACATTTCAACTCGGATATGTATCTTATCGTTGTTCTTCATTATAGCGCTCAAACGGCTCTGGGATGCAATCTCGGGCGTTGGAGCTTCGCATAAAGCAGAGTACCAATTTGCTCGTGGGGCGTGCCTCGAAGGGACTCGAGAAGCCGTTCTGGCGCTCCTTCGCAAATGGGGGTTGACCGAAGACCAACTCCTCCCGATATGCTGGCTCTCGGGTGCCGCCGGTGTTGGAAAGTCTTCGATCGCCCTGACCATCGCCAAGTTTTACGAGGAAAAGGGTGTCCTGGTCTCTTCGTTCTTCTTCTTCCGGTCCGATAACAAACGCAATACCCCCTCCGCTCTGATTCCCACTATTGCTTATGGACTCGCCACGACGATACCACTCATGCGGAATTATATTGAAGAGAGGATATCGAGAGACCCTGCGATTCTGGAAGCCGCATTGGAGGAGCAGTTTCGAGAGTTGGTCGTTGAACTCACCTTGAAGTGGAGCAGGCAAAGAGCCATTTGGGGCTCTTCGGTTGGTCCTCAGATCGTCATCCTCGACGGACTGGACGAGTGCGGCGATGAGGAGACCCAGTTGCGAATCCTCGACATCATCCGATCCGCTTACGAGAAAACTCCCCAATTCCCTTTGCGATTCGTAATATGCAGTCGGCCGGAGGCTTGGCTTCGGGAAGCATTCGTCGATGACCGTCTGCGTAAACTCTCAAAGGTCATTGTTCTGGACGAGTCCTTCGAGCCCAACAGAGATATTAGGGAATACTACCTCCACCACTTTCGGGAAATTGCGAGTAGCCCGAAGTACAATCACATCCCATTCCCGAGTCCCTGGCCTTCGGAACGGGACCTCGAAATCCTAGTCGAGAGAGCATGCGGCCAATTTGTCTATGCAGCGACGGTGATCAGGTTCATCAAGCTCGCGTATGAACATCCTATTGTGCAGCTCCGTACCATTATTGATAAGGCTCCACCCCATCGACCGGGAACATCACCATATCAGCAGCTCGATGTGCTGTACGATTTCATCCTCAGTGTCCATCCAAACCGTGAGGAACTCCTCTCTGTCCTAGCTGCTGTCCTTGTCCTTCCGGGAAATGTGAGGTCCCCTGCATGTATCGAGTTGGTGCTAGGACTTCCCGAGGGACAGGTGGAGTTGACGTTACGTAGTATGCACTCAGTCTTGGACATTCGTGGTCGAGGTGATATTCGTGTTTACCACACTTCATTCACCGATTACCTGGCCGACCAAACTAGGTCGCTTGATTTTCATGTCGACAAGAGAAAACAGAAACGTCCCATTGCGCGACAGTGGCTCCAGAATCTCGCAACCAGCAGGATCCAGACTTACAGGTGAGAAGTTATCTATTTCTGATCTCCAGATTCTACATGTACCTGACTTGATGTCTACGTGCGCAGCATCAGCCAGCTCTACAGCTTGGAAGCCTTGTCCTTCTTCGTAGAATGGGTTGGGTTTTGCACGTCAATTACCAAACCAAGCTGGAGACTACTAGTTGATATGCAAAACATTGACCTTCCCTTCATGCGCGTGCACATGTTGCCCACCAGTGATGAAGAATGGAAAATAAAGTTTGGTGCCCTACTGCCATGGCTGGAGAAATATGCAAGTTTGACCAGCCGTTGTTTTCTTTCTCATATGTACTGACTTTTGCTCTTTATTGCCAGGATGTCCCCAAGGACGGAAGTTTCAAGGACAAGGACAAGGAGTGTCTTATACAACGATTCAGGAAATGTCCCGAGTGTTTCCACCTCGAATGGCCTCCGGGCGCATGTCCGTCAGACGACGCCATGTTCTGGGCTGTCGAAGCTGCCACAGGATGCATCGATCATGTGGAGGGGCAAGAACCCAGTGATACGCACCAAATGCCGTACCTCACAGAGTGCCGCTGTGATCTCTTTGGAGGAATCAGGTCATGCGATCCACAGCACGTAGCATACCAGGAAGCTTGTATGCAACTTGTCCGGCGTTATACTTCTCGTCTTGAGAAGGTTATCCAGAATCCTTCGCAACACTGGGAAGTTAGACCTGGTGGTATACTCCCGGTGTCTCGACAACCTCTCCACAACTTGGCCTGTTCTTCGCTCCTAAAACACTGTCATCTTGATACAGAGCTGCTTTCGCTCTGCCGCATGTTTTTTGGACTCGTAAACCGTTTAATGGAGATGAGGGTCATTTCCTTCGACCGTATAAAGGGATCAAGGGATAAACTGTTTGAATGGATTGAGGTAAATACCGATTCTCTGAGGGTTCGGATCCTTACTCATTGTTGGCTTGTACTGGTCAAATCGACCCTTTTTCGATAGGCTTTTCCAGACAGGTTTGCTGAAGAAGGGGAAGGTTTGAAAGCACAACTTCTCGCTTGGTCTATATACTAGATTATGTGCCGTATATTGGGTAGTTTATGTCGTAAATGATGTAACAAGACGAGTGCGTATATCAGTCCTTCTTCTTACCCTATCGGATGTGAAAGTGTTCAAAATTCAAATGTAGACCTTGATAATGGCCTATGTATCCCACTACCTTGTCAGAGTCGTTTCCCGACTCGGACTGAGGGCAATAGCAATTCGTCTACGACTTGGTGTGTCTGGCAAGCCGCATCCCTTTGTCTGTCTTGATCACCAAGTAAATTTCCATCACTTCGTGTGTAGGTGGCCTCTATCTGTGTATGGCCCCCTTCGCCCATCGCTCAGATCTAAGTACTTTCAGTACCTGTGTGATCGTTGGTGGTGTTCTGACTGTGGGTTTCGCTCGTTCATAGCGTGCTCAAGTTCGTTACGACTACAGTACTGAAGAGATGGGTGATTGCCAATGGTCAAAAGTCATGTATGCTACTCAATAGGAGACTTGCGGGGGCTTTTTCGGCACTTGTGACGAAAAGCGGGCTGGAGAGCGATCCGTACAATGTCGCAGTTTTCCTATATCGTACATGGAATGCTGGGAATACATGCGTAAGATATTGAAGGAATGGCGGGTGTTTCTCCTAGAAAAGGCGTTTACCCGCCCGCCATCGAAGCTACAGTCACAATCGTACTCGTGAACGCGACGTTGAGATAGGACGTGCGGTCTCCCACCGTCTAGTTGATTGCCTCCATGTGTGTACCCTACAACTCCGCACAAGAGGTTCCTCGAAGGACCGAATCGGAATTGGAGCCCCAGAACCGCCGAACTGTGAGCATATCAAGCAGGAATACATTGTTCAACGCTAGATGCAACGATAATACATCCCCATCACTCTAATTCTCGTCCACCCCAACCCCAGGCTTCGAAACAATAACCTTGGCCAGCCCGTTCTCGCCGGATTGAACGGCTCTGAATGCTTCGGGAGCAGATACCAATGGTTTCTCAGTAGCTTGAGGTCGACCTCAGTACCTTGCGAAGTAAGAGTAATGGCTAAGGTATAATCCCCGGGCTACATACAAAACGCGAAAGTTATAAGCGGGTGAACGTTCCAAAAGAGATAAGATAGCGATAGCAGCGGCCTACGTACCTCATGCCGGAACAACCCTCCGAACACCAAGCCTTTCAACGTCGCCACCGAAAGATGCGGCGCGACGAACGAGGCCCCGATTCCGAGCTACAAAGAGAACCGGAAGGAGAGAATGTCAGTCCTCGATTTCACGGAGACATCTCTACGGCGACACGGGCACGCACCTAAACAACGCCCCACCCTCGTCTTAGCATTGAATCATACAACGCCATCTAGATACACTTCTCTGCCCCGCTCGCAACAATTGTCAAGTCGAGCCACCTAGCCAGGTCCCCGACCTCCGATCCCCAGAACCTCTTTCTTATTCGCACTATTCCGCATGGAACACTCCCCCGTCGTCTGCGAGGCCTGCTTCGCAGAAACGTAGATATCCACTTCCGCCCCGCCCACATCGATCTTTGTGAACTCGAGACTCGATTCTTGAGCATCGACAGCGAGGATCCGGGCGGCCCTGAGCGCTTTGGCAGCCGCCATGCATGCATAGGAAAACAATTGAATCCGGCGATGAATTTGTTTGGGGCGACGTTATCGAGGGAGGACTGCCACCATGAGTTATCTTGGCAGGTCAGTTTGAGAGTGGGGATGGAGGCCCTGAGCCGGAGAATCGTGCATGTAGCGCAGTACATTCCTCGAGCGAGATCTAGTGTGGATTGGGACACGGAAGAACCGGGAGCGTGCCATCGTTAGGTGATTCATTCTTTGAGGTACGGCCTTGAGTTTTTCCTGTGGTTTCTGTAGTCTCGAAGCGATGATTCATGATGATAATCGCTGGTAGAATGGAAGACAGGTTCTTGAGAAAGGTCCGGAACGGTATTGGTATTGACAACAAACCCACCTCGCTGACACCCGAGCTCTCTCTGGCGAGCTACATATCACGGAACTCATCGTCGTATAGAGAGCCTCGATGACTATTTTCGAAGGTAGAGGGAACTGTTTTCGATGTGCAGGCGGCGATAAGAACACTGATTCTGGGGGTCTGGTGAGTGCCGTCGGTAGCCCAGTTATATATCCTACGTATATCGGGGTGTCGAATTTAGAACTGGAAGAGGACGACTGAACGTAGTGACACACCTCTCTGTATTGACCCGCTGTGGTCCTGAGCACTCAAACAGCCCGCCGCCCACAAACATTCGTGCGATACCCGTCCAAAAGCGAATTTATTTGGCGAGGTCATAGAAGTCGCCCAAACCGGCACCTTCGGGTAGTATGAACTGAAAAGGGTGGAACGAGTCAGCCTTCCTAGCATGCAGATCCATTTCAAGCCAAGCACTCACCAAGAAGAGCGGGCTTTAGGGTTCAGTTTTTGACATGATAGGAAGACTCAAGTTGGTTCTCAATCAACGAGGGGCGATAGCGATGTCGTGATTCCGACCCCGACTCTCTTGATAGCTGAACATCGGGATCCTACAAGCTTCATGTCCCAAGACCCGTCTGTATCGACCTTCCCCCTCAACTCCAGTCTTCAGCTCGTTATTGGCTCTTGACCACCATCTCGTCCCGTCGTTGAACGTTGACCGCGTGTGAACTGGGTCAGGTTCTCTTGCCATAGGAAATGGTCGAGCTGGAAACAGATAACGCGTTTGGCGAGAGGACTCGAGTTTTGAGTGGTCACAGAAATTGAGCTGACCAGAAAGATTTAGGGAGAGGATGAAAAAGGATAGGTTTGAGGTACAGACCGTATTATGAATCTAATGAGATGGCCCGACGTCGAGGGCCGTAGGCCAGCCAAAAAGAGCGCCAAAGAATCATGTGGATGGATGTGGACAAAAATGCATGTGGACAAAACACGACTCGGCCTTAGATCATAAGCAGGGGTCTGAGGTGATCCTGGTCTAACGCGGGCTTTTATCACTTCTGCATGGATATCATCTTTGATAATCTGTGAATGTGGAGGATGGCCGAAATGAGAGCGAGGCGAACGTGAGGGTGGGAGGAGAAAGAGATTCAAGAAGCGCCCAATCAAACACGCTCTACCGTTCAATTGACTGTCATGACGCGCAGAAACCTTCGCGACAATGACCATTCTTCTCGCATCCGACTCAGAAATATACTCTTCTCTTGGCTTCTGCATACCTTGAACACCGACGAATTGGAGGCTGCCCATCCCTTTCTTCATATCCCCGCCAGTTTCTCTCGATGATGGACACGATCTTGGAGCAGTGGTGAATTCATGACCACCGTGACAGAGGGAAACGCGTCGAGGAAAGTCCACTTGGGAAGAACGATAACGAATGGGAAAGACATGGGTCAGAACGTACGCGGAGAGACCATGGCAGAGGTCGGAATAGGACACCGGCATTTTCGCCAGTATTTGGCCACCAAGATTCTCCCTCGTACAAAGTGGATACGAATCGATGATGCAGGCTATAGCGATGAAATTCGGCTGTGGGTCCTTTCCTCTTACCAGCGGTCCGAGTCGCAACGTTCTGATACTCTCGACATCCGCCTCTGGTTGCCAATCAGTTTTTAACCAATCGCACTCTTACATTCACGGGATTCCTTCCTATGCACGCCACTTGAGTTGGGAGGAGACGTTGAGTGATGTTAGTTTCCCGACGTACGTGGCCCTCCCCCTTGATTGACCGCCTTTTAGGCTGATTATTCGTGTGTTTCAAGGCCACCTCGCCACCTCGACATCATTCAAACCTTCCACCTAAACTACCACAACGCTTCTAACCCAAATATCCGGGCTCACTTTCATTTGATCCTCAATAACCACTGGATGCGGATATCATCTCGACAACGCCGCGTAGACGAGGCACCACGGGCATTCGGCTCTTCTCCCCTCTCTCGTTGCGACACCAACTCGTCCGCCTGATTAATTGATTCCCCATCGGCATGCGGTCGCAAGCGGCTCTTTGGAAGCTCTAATCTCCTATCTCATATCGGTAGACCTATTTCGTCCACGCTAGGTGTTCTTCAGGGCTGCTCATTACTGGGTAGTACGCTCATCTGTGTTGGCTTCAAGAGGTGTGTGTGTCTGCTAGGTTAAATTCACCGATGCTTGCTTCTTGTCTGTTTACTAACCATTGTCTTTCTTGTAGACTGATCCCAGACCTCAAGCTTCTACAGCTAGTGGTTGCTTCACCCTCTGGGACTCCACTCGGAATTTGCAACCCCATTACACTCTATTCGGGATGAAAGAGAAGGCAATCGGGCTACGCACCGCCTGGATCGGGTTGAAGCCGTCCAAGCCGTGGCGTGAGTACTTCTGTGCCCAGTGACACGGCGGCGCTTTCGTTGTTGGAACTTGAGGGTCAGCTGCTTTATTGCTGTTCGAAAAGACTTAGAAAACATCGCACGGTCGCAATGTGTTACGTGTACCGCTTTCACCACTACCACCACCATCTCATCGAATATACTCCTTGTTTCGCCTTCAATTTCGACCTCCGGCTTTGGCTGGCGTGCTCATTTTCTGCGGGTGGCGCATTGCAGTCAAACCCCCCCCTCTGGTGCACCCAAAACCCCCATGAAAGGCCAATGTCCACGCAAAATATCAATAGTGGTCGGGGTACGCAGAACAATAACAATGCGGCGCAGCAGAACATCAACTATGGAGGAGGGCAGGTGAACAATTTCAACATAGCGGTCTCCGAACGTGCGTTTCTGGTGTTTCATTTCGACTCGAAAATGTTTCTGAACGTTGTTCTTGTTTCAGCGCTCAAACACCTCTGGGATAAAATTGCCGGCGTTGGGGCTTCGCACAAAGCAGAGCACCAGTTTACTCGTGGGGCGTGCCTCGAAGGGACTCGTGAGGCGGTTCTGGCCATCCTTCGCGAATGGGGGTTGACAGAAGAGCAACTTCTCCCAATATGCTGGCTCTCGGGTGCCGCTGGCGTTGGAAAGTCTTCGATTGCCCTGACCATCGCCAAGTTTTACGAAGAAAAGGGTGTCCTGGTCTCTTCGTTCTTCTTCTTCCGGTCCGATCACAAACGCAACACCCCTTCTGCTCTGATTCCCACCATTGCTTATGGACTCGCTACGACAATACCACTCATGCGGAATTCCATTGAAGAGAGGATATCGAGAGACCCTGCGATTTTGGACGCCGCATTGCAATTGGAGGAGCAGTTTCGAGAGCTGGTTATTGAACCCGCCTTGAAGTGGAGTGAGCAGAGCGCTCTTTCGGGTTCTCCAGCCAGCCCCCAGATTGTCATCCTTGACGGACTGGACGAGTGCGGCGACGAGGACACCCAGTTGCGAATCCTTGACATCATCCGGTCCGCTTACGAGCAGATTCCTCAATTCCCTTTGCGGTTCTTGATTTGCAGTCGACCGGAGGCTTGGATTCGGGAGGAATTCGTCGCTGAACGTCTGCGTAAACTTTCGAAGAACATCGTTCTGGACGAGGCCTTCATGCCCGACAGAGACATCACGCGATACTACCTTCACCACTTCCAGGAGATTGTAGATGGCCGGAAGTACAACCAGATCCGTTTCCCGAGCCCCTGGCCTTCACAGACGGAACTTGAAATCCTGGTGGAGAGAACCTGCGGCCAGTTTGTCTATGCAGCGACAGTGATCAGATTCATCACACTCGCGTATGAACATCCCATTAATCAGCTCCGTATCATCCTCGACAGGACACTACCTCGCCGTGGAACATCGCCATATCAACAGCTCGATGTGCTGTATGATCTCATCCTCAGCGTCCATCCAAACCGTGAGGATTTCTTCTATGTCCTTGCCGCTGTCTTTGTCCTCTCGAAATATTTGAGATCCCCCGCATGTATCGAGTTGGTGCTAGGACTTCCTGAGGGACAAGTGGCGTTGACGTTACGTGGTATGCACTCGGTCCTAGTCATCAATGGCCCGGAAGATGAGATCGGTGTTCACCACACCTCGTTCAGTGATTATCTGCACGACCGGACCAGATCACTCGAATTCTATATCGACGTGGAAGAACAGAGGCTTCGCATCGCGCGACAGTGGCTCCAGAACCTCACAGCCGATAGGATCCAGACTTACAGGTGAGGATCTACTCATCCCCTATCTCCAGGCTCTACGTATTTTAAACCCCTTCTCTATTGTAGCCCCACTGGCCAACTCTACGGCCAACATACCAAGCCCTTCTTTATCGAATGGATTCCGTTTTGCGCGTCAATTACCAAAGGAAGCTGGGAAATACTAGTGGATGTGCAACACGTTGACCTTGCGTCTGTATGTATGGCGTCCGCCGAGGACCGAGATTGGGAAAGGAAGTTTGGCCCCTTACTACCATTGCTGGAGAACTGTGCAAGTCTGGCCAGACTTCATCTCCCCTATCATAGTACTGACTTCTACTCTTTATTACTAGGATGTTCCCGAGCACGGAAGCGATGAGGACAAGGAGTGTCTCGTCCAAAAACTCAAGAAACGCCCCGAGTCTTTCCACCTCGAATGGCCTCCGGGTGTGTATCCGCCGGAAAACGCCGTGTTTTGGGTTGTCCAAGTTGCCGTAGGATGCTCCCATAATCTGGAGGCGCGAAGACCCAGTGATCCACACCAAATGCCATACCTCACAGACTGCCACTGTGATCTCTCTGGAGGAATCAGGTCAAGCGATCCACAGCACCTGGCATACCAGGAAGCTTGTCTGCGACTTGTCCGGAGTTACGTTTCTCGTCTCGAGGAGATTATCCAGAATCATTTGCGAGACGGAGAACTTGGCATGCCCCCGGCCTCGCAACATCTCTTCTACAACCTGGCCTGGTCGCCGCTCCTAAAACATTGCCATCTGGATACGGAGCTGCTTTCGCTCTGCCGCACGTTTTTTGAACTCGTAAAACGATGGATTGAGATGAGGGTCATTCCCCTCGACCGTGCAATGAAGGCAACGGTGCATCTGGCTGAATGGATTGAGGTGGGTACCGTTTCTCTGAGTGTTTGGATCCTTACTCATTGTCGGATTGTACCGGTCAAATCAACCCTTTTTCAATAGACTTTCCCAGACAGGTTTACTGAAGAAGGGGAAGGTTTGAAAGCACAACTTCTTGCTTGGTTCATATACTAGATTATGTGTCGTAGATTGGGTAATTTATATCGTGAATCATGTACATAGCAGGTTAGAATTTAGTGCGGCGGCGGCAGTACAATCAATAACGTAGAACTTTGCCCTATCTCTGCGATTGGTGTAGATGGTCCTCGGACGTAAGAGCGTATGTATGTAGCAATACCAGCCAGCTGGGGGCCAGAATCGAGTGTCGTTGCAAGTCGGTTGGAGGCTCCTATACCCATCAAGCTTCTTGCTGGTTGGACGTTCAAGTTTTCATGTCACGACCTTACCCAGACCGTTGATCGCCTCGAACACTTGGTCAAATAAGAATATATCCATTTTTGCGTACGTAGTCTACCATCTCAATCAAATAAGCCGACCGCCAGGTCAAACTTCGCTGTTAGCTCTTGCTGTACATCGGCTAGCTCCCGAATCGTCCGCGCTTCCTGCAGACCTGTGCTAAACGGTTATATCACGAAGCCAGGCTGAACAAGTAGATATCAGGTCATAACTAACAGAGGAAGGCTGAGAGAGTGACTCACAAGACAACATGGGGGTGCTCAACACGACACGCATAGGCGGGCTAGAAAACAAACGATCAGCGCAGAGGGTCACGATGAGAGCGATGTCCGTTGGCTTCGTCGCAGCCTATAAAATCTGCGACTACTGGTCCCTTGGGCCGCGAAGAGGCCGACATCATCCAAGGGGAAGGATTACTCACCTGTGGCCCATAACCTATTTCCCATTGACCAATTCCGTGCGCCGAGACGAGCCACTCCATCCACCCCACCCACTGCAGTGGCCGACCACAGCGAGCGAAGCGAACAAGGCGACCAGCTCGACGCCTCCCAAAGACAAATCGCCCAACTACCTCACCCGCCATGGCGGCCAACCACAGCGAGCTCGGATAGAAGAAGCAACGAGTCCCAGGAAATCCTACAGCTCTGGATATTAGGATTATTAGCGGCGTTGCGACTTGGAAGAACGAAGAAACAGCGTACTCAGGCTTAGAAGTAGCCCCATGGAATTCCATTCTGCCTCGCCCGCTCTTCCAAAGCTCCCAACATATCCACCATCGGAAGGTCCTCGTCCTCGATTTCGGCCTCCTCCATCTCCATCGAAACGTCGTCTTCCCAGTCTTCGTCTTCGTCCTTGATGATGCCGAGGTCGCGTCGAATCTTGTCCATCTGTTGTCGGTGATCCTCTTCTTGCCGTTGGATCTCGAACAAGAGCCGGCGTCTCTGGTCGTGAACAACCGGTCCCGAATGATGCTCGCGGACCCTCTTGACAGCGGGGAGCACCTCTTCAGGGACCTGTATAAAGGCGATATGGGTTAAAGGTCGTAAACTTGACGAAGAGAGGTCGGGGCATACCGGAATGTCAGACTGAGACACATATCCAGAGCCCTGGAAGACGACGACGTCCGAAGTGTCGAGGACCTACAAAGGCGATAGTCAAGACATGTGCACCAAATGAACAAGAGAGATGATCACCTCGCATCCCAGATTGTACAGGAAGCTGTCGTCCTCGAAGTCGCGGTCGACGGGCCTGTCAAAGAGATAAGAGTCGTCCACGCCGGCCTGAGACAACGACGACGATAATATCAGTCAGTAAAGCACGACGATGAGGAAGGCGAGTACTCACAGCGTCCAGGAAGCTCGACTCGTCCCACTCGAGGTCCTGGTTGTGAACGCCTGCGATGAACGACCTGTAGGAGAAAGAGGCTGTCAGCGCTGCGATGGACGACGAGGACGCAGAGAAAGACAGAGAACACGATGTAGCAAGCGACATGCTGTATCGTAGGTATATAGGATGTAGGTAGGCGGTAGGTAGTTTGTAAGTAGCTGGTAAGCTAAGTGTATAGTACTGGTAGGTACAGAGATCCTGAAGTACAAGTCCTCGTAAGGAGAACTAGTTCAACCTGATCTGGGGAATATCGACGTTGGGCCCCCCATTTTATAGGAAAATCTTGTTTGGTTCTTTGTTTATGTTGAGGGTAGGTCAGAGTTGCGAATGTGAGACAGTGCACGCCAAGGAATGTATTCCGGAGGGATAGAGTACAGAAAACGCGAAAATATACGAGGGAGCGCGCTCGAGAGTCGAGATGGAAGCTGAACATGCTGGCGGAGGTCAAAGCACATCCATCACGTAAATTTGAGATCTCCTGATTGGCATGATGACGAGGAGTAACTCAGGGTAAATTCACCCGTGCTCACAAGACCAGCCGATGTGGCTGTGATCTCCTGCCGGTTTTGTGCACGGTCGCAGAGCGAGAATTTCGCTCGCCTCACAGTTCACTCCCTCAAGTTACAAGTCTGAGGACCATATATATCAGCCGTAGACATAAGTAGGGCAGAATACTACATTATTGTAGTACCGCCATCGTGATAAATTTTAACCCCCACGACCACGACTATTAACACCTCCCGATCTCTTCAAAGCTCTTCAACCAATCTTCAACTTCACAGCGAGTAAGCTTTCAGCTCAGAGGCCATGGAGTGTAAACGGGGTACAGGGACTTCGGAGACAGAGGCAAAGAGCTGGGGTTGGAGATGACATCTACTATTTAGCAACATGTGGAACCGTATCTGGATCGTCGAGATTCTATGGTCACTGATTTGACTTGCACCCACAATTGCGCTTGCAACTCCAGCAATATTCGAGTTGTTTGATACCCTTCTCAACATCGTGACCTTGGGGGCGAGGGCGGCGGATGCTATTGCTGAGCGTGGTAATCTCTTCCGGTGAAAAGTACTCCCCATTCGCCCAACAAACGACCTCCAGATCAGGATCGAACAACAACGCATACGTTCCCAGTGTTCCATACACAATATACAGAAGCGACGACATCGAGCAGATCGACACCAATGGTGGAAGGATAAACGCCCATCCGAGGTTCAGTGGTTTGCCGTCCATGAGGTAGAACATCATCATTCCTATTGCAAATGTTATAAGGGTGTCACCAGTTTGAGAACAAACGACGATTCATGCAGGGCTAGCACTCACCCCAGAGTGAAAATGTTTGATAATGCAGTCCATTCCAAGGCTCCGTCCTCTTCTCCCACCCAAGTCCACTCAGATGCGTCGTCACATAAAGGCCTTCGGCGTAGTAGCTACTAGCAGATGATCAGGTCCGCCGGCTCGGTGACGGGGCGTACATAGTGGTTGTGGAACATGATAATAGGAGCGATGAGGGTGATGAGGCATAAAATTCTAAGGCAGAGGTCTTGAGGAGAGTCGGTGGAGAACTTGAGTAGGACAATTTTGCGGTCATTCGTGTGCGCCATGGTGATTGCCAGTGCGCAAGTGATGAAAGCGAAAGAAATGGAACGTTTGGATTACTAATGGCCAGCATAAGAGACATGAGTTCCCCGCCCGCGCTCCTAACTTGAGCCATTGCCAGGACGCGTTACGCACTCGAAATGATATGCCACCACAAGTTTCAGGTAGATTTTTCGATAATACCCAGACTTTACGCCAGCTAATTGGCGCAATACGCGTCCAGAGGATGATTCAAGGCAAGAGGTTCACGATCCCCAAAACAGAACGTGCATGCTACATCCACTGGTCAAAGTCGAAACTTTGAGCCGCTAAATACGACTATCATACATATACACATAATCATATGCTCACGACCGATTGAAATATCAGGTACTAATTAGATTCCACCGGGACATCGGGGCCAGAGATGATGACTTTAATTACGCCCTTGCCGTCCTCACTCTTCCCTTGACGAGTAGCCTTGAAAGCTTCAATAGCATCGGTGAACGGGTATCTGAAATATCTAGAGGTTAGTAGCTGAAGGTGAGTTCTTGACCGATCGACTGACCTATGGGTTACAAGGGGCTTGAGATCAATCTTCCCCTGCGAAACCAAGGCGATGGCAAGGGCATAGTCGCCGGGCTGTAGACCTCGTTCAGCGAGGGTGTCACGGGGAGAAAAACCTTACATACCCCATATCGGAAAGAGCCTTTGAAGACCAGTTCTTTAACCATCACCATCCCGAGGTCGATGGTTATGTTGGGGTTTCCCATTCCGACCTGTTCATTGGCGAGAGAAGCCGTCAATACACACGCACACATCTTGCATCGATTTGACTACCACGAACCTGAACATAAGTTCCACCGATCTTCACAACGAACAAGGCAGTCTGGATGGAGACCTCTGCACCACTAGCGTCGATGACCAAATCGATGGCTTTCGGTCCACGATCCTCAATTCCGAGTGTTTTCTTCATGTTCTCCGCGTTACGTCGGCTATAATCCATCCTTGCCTCACCCTCCGTAGGAGAGACGGGCAGATAAGGCTCGGCCCCCGCGTATTGTTTGGCAAACTCAAGTCGTGATTGGACGATATCGACAGCGATTATACGCGCGGCGCCCAGGGCCCTCGCTACGGCCATGCAAAGAAGCCCTACGGGACCGCAACCAAAGATCACAACGGATTGATTCGCACGGAAGCCACCGAGGTTCGAGACTGAATGTACTCCGACAGAAAGAGGTTCCATCTGTTCAGTGTATTAAACCCGGAACGGAGAATCGAGGTGGGCTTTCGCGTACCATAGCTCCATCCTCCAACGAGACATGGTCTGGCAATGGATATACCAAGCTTCCAGGTACACGATAATACCGTGCGAGAGTGCCGTCATAAGGCGGTGTAGCAGCGAAGATAATATCGGGACACAGCTGGAGAACTGGTCAGGGAAACGAAGAAAGAAGTCGTTAAGGTCCTACATACGTTGTATCGGCCAGCCTTGCAATCATTACAGTTTCCTGGGCAAAGAATCAACGAAAGGCTTCGCTTGATGGAATGTCGTACGTACCACAAGTAGCACCTAATTGATAGATTGAAAAGGAAAAGGATGGATATATCTCGGAGGGAAGACACGGGGCCCGGCTCACCAGGCTCGACTGCTACTCTATCGCCAGGCTTGACGTGTTTGACCTTTTCCCCAACTAATTTTCATGAGATTAGGACGGACAGATAACCCTTATCGATCCACAGTACCTTTGGAGACGACACCCGACGACTCATGGCCTATGGAGGATGTTAAGCAAGCGCACGAACGAATTCTTGTGAGGGACAACGTTACCAAGGACCTAGACATATGCGTAGCGTGTGAGATTAGAACGAAAATCTCCTAGGCGCGTAAAACATTCGCACCATTGGGGCCTTCAGCACAAAATCACCAATTCTTCCATGAGTCAAGTAGTGCACCTGTTGCGACTGAGAGTGTGCGCTTCGAACTTGGCGAGAGAACTAACGTCGGAGCCGCATATGCCTTTGAGGAGAAAAAAGGTTGGTGAGAATCCACCGCTAAGAGTGATGATTCCATTGTCCAACCGCACCTGTTTTCTTGACCTCGATGATCACATCGTACTCCGAGGAAACTAAACAATCGACTTGAGATCCAACTTCCGAGGGGTCTGGAGTGACTCACGGCTCGGAATGGGGCGGTCTTCATAGGCGACGTTTTCTACTGATTGGAGGACGAAGGAGGGGTTGTTTGACATGATGGTTGTTGAGAACAGAAAGCAGAATCCAAGAAAACTCAAGTCTCACGCGTTAAACTGGAACCAAACGAGACCGGACCGCCAAACGGCCCGCTGGTTTCCGGTGCCTTGACGGTCCCGGACCAGGAAGTCGGACCATCGAGCAGGAGAAGCGCGAAATTCGGGGGCCGAGGCACATAAAGAGCACTGAAGAGTTACACCACGTATATTACACGGAGGGAGATATGATCCACGACTTGGTATTCTTATAGTATGCCTTGTCAACGAGCCAAAGCCTCCTAGAGCTATGCCCACGAGGCCTTAATCAAATCAGCACCACGCTCAGCGACTATGTATGTGGGTGCCTGTGTATGGGCAGCTGGAACGAAAGGCTGAGAACAGCGACCGGAAAAGAGTAAGTATATCCCTTCATCGGTCGATAATTGATCGCGCTTACGAATATTGACGAGTCAATCACTCTCAGCCCTTTAACACCCTTGACCCTCAAATCAGGATCCACGACGCCCCAACTAGAGTCTTTTGAAGTCATCATCACAGTTCCGACTGGGTGTAACGCCCCTCCGACATTTGCTTTGATATACTCATCGATTTCCTCGTCGCTGGTCATGTTCACGGGCGTCGAAATGACAAAGCCGTCGAACGTTGGGGAGGTCATGAACTGACGGACGCTTCGGATGCCTTCACGGAGGGCAAAAATATCGAATTCCGAGCCTAAAAGATTGAGGTTAATGATAGGGTGGTCGAAAGGGTTCGAAGTGTTGAGGGTCACGAAACCACCTGAGGAAGGACCAGTCGTTAGAGCAAGTGAAGGAGGATAAGTCTACGTGTAACGGACGTGAAGTAGGACACAGTAAGGCGGGGTTTGAGCCCACCAAATTGGGTGGTGGGTCTTCGGTCGTAAAGGCTCCATTCTAATAAACGAATGACAATCCGTTGCGGACCAGTGTATATGAACGCTTACAACAAACTGGATCTCAAGATGTCCAGTATTTGGACCAGGGCATGGATCTTCGAACTTTTCAAAAATCGATGCATTGTCGGGCAGTCGTATCCAGCCTAGATCCAATCCCGGACCGTTGACCAAGGGACCCGAACGCGTCTCGTTCCATTGTTGTAGTTGCTCTGCTGCAAGTGTTTCGTTCCTCGTCGCCTCCTCCGCAGTGTCGTTGGTGGTGACGACCCAGGGAACCGTTACGAGAGGTTGCTCCGTCAAATTTTGGCCAACCGAGGGCAAATGATGCAGGACCGTGATTCCTAAGGACTCCAAGACGTCGGTATCGCCAATTCCTGAGTTCATAAGAATTTGGGGGCTAGCGATAGAACCTGCAGAGAGAATGACCTCCTTGGATGCGTCAACAACATGTAGGGTATCTACAAAGGATTTAGCGTCGGGGCAGTAGATGATCTGCAAGAAAACGCACTTCCGGAATCCTGTGAAAATTCCACACTTCCAAAGGAGAGGGCATCTACCATTTGATCTGACGGCAGAATTCGCGTTACATGGGCGTGAAGCAGGACGTGCAGGTTGGGACGTGCGATGAACGGGTCGCCCAAATAAGATGTTGCAGAGCTGCTTCTAGCACCATTGAGTACAGTGGACTGTCCGAATCCTAGAGTACTCGTCAATCCTGATCCTCATCGAAAAGTATAGTAAGGACTAACCGACACCCAGTTGATTCCCAGAATTCATGTCCAGAACAAACCGGTAGTCCGAATCATTTCCCATTGACTTGCTTGCTTGGATGACGCGCGTATCAATCTGATTCCGGAAACCAGACATAGTGACAGAATTGATTCCATCGAAACCATGAACTGCAGGGTCGAACTCTCCGGTTGTATCGTGTCCATCGGCTGGGGGAGTGAAACGCTCATTCTGAATGAGCATAATGAGAACTAGAGCGGTAACGCGTAAGTTTGCAGGAGTCGCCCACTTTTCGGATGTAAGGCTGGATGCTTTCCCAAGACCACCCGTCATCGCCGGTGACATTGGCGTAACGATCCCAATCATCTCTGGTTCCACGAGTGTACACCATACAGTCTATAAACGATCGGGGTGTCAAAGAGAATCTTCAACCTCAGGGAAGTGGCACTCACTGATAGAGCTGCTTCCGCCCAAAATGAACCCTCTTGGGACTTCTATGTCTCTGTTTAAAGCAGGTCCAGCTTGGGCAATGTAGTTCCAGTCTATTTCGCTACCCGAAGTAAAAATACAGAATCCTGGAACCATCGAGAGCAAAATGTCCTTATTTCTGGAGTATATTGTCAGAAAGTCGACCGGTGGAGACAGTGCGAAACTCGACCTACGTTCCACCGGCCTCCAATACGAGAACATGGTGTTCTGGATTCTCCGTCAGGCGATTTGCGATGGTATTGCCAGCGGTTCCTCCTCCAACCACGATGAAGTCAAACTCGGTCCTCCCAAGATCTTCAAATTTCTCTAAGAGAACGCATAGAGAGGTAGGCACCAGAAGAATGAAAACTGCCAAGGAGATAGAAAGAGCAGAGCGTGGCATGGTGCGCGGTGGGGGGTCTTGACAGGAAAATTCCAGAATTTTAAATAAGAGTATCCCATCGGTGGGAAGACGGTCTTGTTCTTTTCTCCAGTAGGAAGAGATGAGCAATATCTTGTGACGGATCCAGGAGATGCCTTCGAGTCAATAGCTGCAGTTCAGTGGTAATATGCATTCGTGGGAGTACAAAGGGAAGTCTGCCAATATGACAACGGTGTCTGGAAGATTTGCCATTGGCGAAAGGCACCAAAAGAGTCCGAATGAGTGAGGGAAAGACTGCAGCTGCCGCAATGGCAGTGGTGGCCAAGCAAAAGTACCAATGCGCACGGACCACCTTGAACGCTTCCTTCCGTAACGGTTCTGTTGTAACTTGTCAGATGACGAACTAGCACGATTCAGCATGATTCAATCGGTACCGGCCCTTTTACTTGAGTTCAGACTGGCACCATCTTATTTCGCCTTTTTTGTCGATGTTCTTTTCGCAGGACGTCAAATGATTGAGGATAGTCTAGGCAGATTCAAGAAGTATGGGATTCGGACGCCGAAAAACATATATACAACATGAGAATGTGTTCAAGATTCGCACCCTATAGGCTATACTATGAGAGGAGTCACATTTTTGTCCTAGCAGGCCTTCCAAGAACCGGGAAGACTTCCCCTCCTAAGCCCAGAAAGCTTTGATCAGATCAGCACCGCGCTCAGCGACTATGTATGTGGGCGCTTGTGTATGGGCAGCTGGAACGAACGGCTTTGAATAGCGAAAACAAGTCAGCGATTGAGTGTCAAAGGACGAGTTGAAACTTACGAATATCGATGAGTCCACCACTCTCAACCCTTCAACGCCCTTGACCCTCAAGTCAGGATCCAAGACGCCCCGATCGGAGTCTTTTGAAGACATCATCACAGTCCCGACTAGGTGGAACGAGGCCTTGACGTTCGCTTTGATATACTCGTCGAGTTCCTCGTCGGTAGTCATATTCACAGGTGTGGATAGGACAAAGCCATCAAATGCCGGGGAAGTCATAAATCGTCGGACGCTTCGGATTCCTTCGCGGAGAGCAAAAAGATCAAATTCTGAGCCCACGAGGTTGAGATTGATAATGGGGCGATCGAAGGGATTCGAGGTATTGAGGGTAACGAAGCCACCTAATTGGAACGCGCATTGGAATGGATGAATGGAAGGGGACTAACGTGCAACGTACGGGAGGTAGCACACAGTAAGGCAGGATTCGAACCAACCAGGTTGAGAGGTTGACCCTGGTTTGTGGAACCATCATTCTGGCGAAGAATATCACTTCACAGACAGCCAGTTCAGACAATCACTTACGATAAACTTGATTTCGAGATGCCCAGTATTCGGGCCAGGGGACGGATCTTCGAACCTTTCGAAAATCGATGCATTGTCAGGCAGCCGTATCCAGCCCATATCTAAGCCTGGACCATCGACCAAAGGGCCCGATCTCGTCTCGTTCCATTGTCGCAGCTGCTCTGCCGCAACAGTTGCATTCCTCGTCGCCTCTCCCTGGGTGTCGTTAGCAGTAACAACCCAGGGTACCGCTATGGCAGGATGCTCCATCAGATTCTGGCCGACAGATGGCAAATTGCGTAGCGTCGTAATTCCTAACCGCTCCAAGACGTCGGAATCGCCGATTCCTGAATTCATAAGGATCTGGGGGCTTGCCACAGATCCGGCAGAGAGAATAACCTCCTTCGACGCATTGACAACATGCACCGTATCTATATCGCGGTTAGTATCCGCACCATGCGAACGGAACGTGAAAACTACCTCCAAAATCTTGGGAGAATTCCACACTCCTCAAAGAAAGCAGGTCCTCGCTCAAATTCGTGGGCAGGATGTGCGTTACGTGAGCATGAAGTAGGACGTGTAGGTTGGGGCGGATGATGAATTGTTCAGCCAAATAAGACGTCGCGGAGCTGCTCCTAGTCCCGTTGGATACAGTGGATTGACCAAATCCTGGAGGTGTATATCGTTAGTCTAGGGTCTTTATCCACAGGTAAGGACTTACCGACGCCGAGCTGGTCCCCGGAATTCATATCCAGCACGAATCGATAGTCTGAATCGTTTGCCTCCAATTTGCTTGCTTGGATAACGTGAGTATCGATCTGATGTCGAAAACCAGAGAGGGTGACAGAATTGATTCCATTGAATCCATGAGCAGCAGGATCGAATTCTCCTGTTGTGTCGTGTCTATCGGCCGGGGTAGTAAAACGCTCGTTCTAAATAGCTGTAATGAATGTAGGGTTGAATATTGTCCCAAGACCATCCATCATCGCCGGTGACATTGGCATAACGGTCCCAATCATCTCTGCTTCCGCGAGTGTAGACCATACAATCTACGTGCAATGTATCAGAAAGAAGCTTCCTCAAGCGAGTGGTGCTTACTGATAGAGCTGCTTCCACCCAAGATGAACCCTCTCGGGACTAAGATGTCTCTGTTTAGAGCTGGTCCAGCTTGACCGATGTATTTCCAGTCTATTTCGGTACCCATGGTGGAGTTGCACAGTCCTGGGACCATCGAGATTAAGATATTCTCATTCCTATGGTATAAAGTACGTTTAAAATGTTCAAGGATGGTGTAACATTGACCTACGTTCCGCCAGCCTCCAATACGAGAACATGATGGGCTGGGTTTTCCGTCAGGCGATTCGCGATTGTGTTGCCGGCAGTTCCTCCTCCGACCACAATGAAGTCGAACTCGCTCCTCTCCAGATCCTCGAATCTCTCCAGGAGAACGCAGAGAGACGCAGGTACCAGCAGAATGAAAACCGCCAAGGTTATAGGAAACGCAGAACGTAGCATAGCGCACGGTGGCGATTCATGAGAGATTCCAGAGTGTTATATATCTCAAGTATTCAACGGTGAGAATGCGAAGTCAGTCTATACTTGTCCCAAGCCGTAAGATATGAATGTTTGAACTGGCTCGTGAGATGGAGGAGGCGCCCTAGTCAGCTGCAGTTCAGCTAGTTTAGCCACGGCTCGGGTTCATGGGAGCATAGAATAAAGATTGATAACAAGTGGAAGACGCCAAACGACATCGAGCGGCCGAAGGAGGTGAGAGATGATGGATGGTGTCAGAGTGGCTCTGAGAGCGTTGTTGCGATAAAGTGGAAAGCAAAACGCGAATGCGCACGGACCAGCCGAATCCCGACCAACATTTATGTTGTCACATGACTCTCCCTGAAAGGGTAACTCAGACTCTGACCTCATTCCGAAACGGCCTGAAAGGCCTACGTACGCTCTCTGCTATAGTGCCGCACTACTAGGCCTCGAGGTCGCGTTTTCACTCGAGGTTTGGGCCTGAACCGCTCCAGTACATCCCTCTTTCATCTACGCTCGTCTCGCAAGAGCCATTCACAATGAGTCGAGCGTATCGTTACACCCCTGCGAATCAGTCATTACGCATGCTCGCGGAGGACGATGATATGGAGGATACCAAGCTTCAGGACTCGGATGAAGACATGAACGAGGGTAGCAGTCGAAGAAACACGAGCACAGGCAGGAGATCACGGTCACCTCAAACAAAGAGCCCGAGGAGGGTGGCATGGACTAGTCCCAATAACCGCAGTAACGATGATGATCAACACTCTGACGATGATGGAGAAGTTCCACCAAGCTTCATGATTGAAGAAGACACTGGATCGTCCAAGCGAAAGAAGTCGAAAGGGAAAGGAAAGGGAAAGGAACAGAGCGAAGCAGGTCCAAGTGCAGGTGGTCGCACAAGGCCGCTGTATTCCGTTGGCGGAGGCAGGAAACTATCCTCTATTTTACCCACCCATGCACCTCCACCTCCGCCACATGCGTCGGTCTCTGTACCGCCGAGGCCCTCAGAGCTTGACGTTGAAGAGGAAGAGGACGATGAGCAACACACGCCACGAGCCTCGGGATACCACACTAATTGGCGAACAACAAATCCCATGCTTGGATTAGACCCCCACGAACGTGCTTTATGGAATTGGGTGAACGTTGTGAACCTCGATGCGTTCCTCCAAGAGGCCTATTACTATTACGAAGGGAAGGGCCTGTATAGCATTGCATTAGCAAGGGGACTAAATCTTCTGTTGGTACACCTTTTCCTTCCTTTCGCACGCTTTCGGATTTTGACTCTCCTCGTAGAACGGTCGGCTTTGTCATTGGCTTTTCGACATTCCTCCTGGGTTGTGTGGACTATTCGAAGATAAATCCCGAGGCGCAGACGAGGCTCAGTGATGCTATTGTCGACCATTGCGTATCCAGGTGGGTCTTTTCGTCCTCATTCCTGTGCCCACGAGCCTCAACCTTATGGTTCCAGGTTCTCTGGATTTACTTCGTTGTTCTTCCTGCTCTTCACCGCGTTTTACATCTGGGAGATATTCACATTTGTGATTGCGGTTCGACGCCTCGTGGACATGTATAATTTTTATACCCATCTTCTCAAGATCCCCGATGTACAGAGGCCCATTTTCTCTTGTGTTTCTCTCAACTGACCTTGACTCCACGCCAGGCTGATATTCAAACGATCTCGTGGCCAGAAGTCGTGCGGCGGATAGGCGCAATCCGTGAAGAGAATCCTAACACTGCTATCTCATCCCAAAAGAACCACAGTATGACGGCGAAGCTAGACGCACATGACATTGCGAATCGAATCATGCGGCAAGAGAACTATCTCATTGCGTTGTTCAACAAGGACGTGTTGGATTTACGTGTACCGGTGCCTCAGCTGTTAAAGCGCTTCGTGAAGGAACAGGGCAAGGGCAATCTACTCACGCGGGCGTTGGAGTGGAATTTGCGTTTCTGCTTGATGGAGTATCTATTCGATCGTCAGGGCATGGTGAGAAAGGTTTTTCTCAAGAGCAAGAACAGGAGGGTGTTGATTGAGGGGTTCGTTTTCTCTACTTGCATTCAGGACCGAACACTGATATGTCACTCGATCTACATCAGTCTGAAACGCAGATTTATCTTTATGGGGGTCCTTAATGCCATCTTTGCACCTTTCATCGTATTGTATGTTCTCATGTATTCATTCTTTCGCTACTTCGAGGTGCGTTTTTTCCTTCCAGCTCGTGCCTCAAGCTAATATTTCTGCTGTCCAGGAATACCATAAAAATCCTTCGACCATGAGTGGTCGTCGGTATACCTCGTATGCCCAATGGAAGTTCCGAGAATTCAATGAACTTCCTCACTTGTTCGTACGGAGACTCCATGAAAGTTATCCTCTCGCCAACACGTATATCGGACAATTCCCCAACGAGAACATGACCCTTATCATGCGATTCGTTGCGTTCGTCTCTGGGGCCTTCGCCGCCGTCCTCTTTCTCGCGACGCTATGGGATCCTGACATCTTTCTGCATCTCGAAATAACTCCTCATCGGACAGTGCTATTCTACCTTGGAGTCTTCACTGGTGTACTCACAGTGGCAAGAGGGATGATTCCAGAGGAGAATAGAGTTTTCGATCCGGAGATGCTCATGACCGGGGTTATCAGCTACACGCATTACATGCCTGACGATTGGAAAGACGAGTTGCATAGTAAAAGGGTGAGTTACCTGAAGCATCATTCCTCTCGCTAATCACTGATCATTCGCTACAAGGTGCATCAAGAATTTGGTGAACTGTTTGCGATGAAGATACTCATATTCGTCGAGGAACTGCTCTCCGTCGTACTCACTCCGTTCATCTTATGGCTTTCATTACCTCAATGCGCGCCTGCCATCATTGACTTCTTCCGGGAGTTTACCGTGCACGTCGATGGTCGAGGCTATGTATGTAGTTTCGCAGAGTTTAATTTCGAGAGGCATGGGAACGTCAAGGTCAGCACCTCCTACCCTTCGCTTCATCCCTCACTTCTAATGACAGTTTCTAGTTTGGGGCTCCGACCGAGGTGCAGGACAAGCGGATGGTTTCGAACGAGGGGAAGATGGAGAAAAGCTTCCTCAACTTCAAGGTATCATCCATTCTGTTAGTACGGGAGTCACATTCTGACCTTTTACCACCAGGCCGCCAACCCAGATTGGATGCCAACGGATCCTACGGGCTCACTATACCTCAGTCGTATCCAAGACTTCACCGCCGCATACCCAGGCTCCTTCACTAGACGGCCGCCAGAGACCTTACCAGCAGGTCAACCGCACGAAAGTTCTCTCCAAGAACGGGCTCAGGAGTATGACCGAGCGCTGAAACAGAGCCAATACGCTGCACGGAGGCGGGGCGCTGGTAGCACGTTCCTGGGAATGTCAACGCTTGGTCCTCGTATGCATGGAAGTATGGCACCGTCTGGCTCGTCGATATTCGGAGCTGTGGCTGGTGCAAAGACGGTCGTATTGGGTGACTCTCACGGAAGCGTTCAACTCACGTCGCCTCCACCGAAACCACTCGCGTCATCGATACCGGACGAGGAAGTCAATGCGGATGGTTTGGTGGACGGGTCTTATGTAGATGGGGATACTAAGAAGCACGGAACCGTGTGGGAGCAGGAAGAAGGTGATGACTCGTTGGATGAAGGCGGGGTGATTGGGTTGCTTGCCCAAATATACGCCAGACGCGATGGACCTTCTAGAATCTAGAGATCGTTGTACGGGTACACTAGTTATACATACATATCATACAGTATTCTTGTTGCTGTCAGCCTCCCTGAGTACTTTTCCTTGTGTACTGGACATGTCGGTTTCTGCCGACGAGTCGGAGGATGCGGGAAACATTCAGCTGCTCTCATCACATGATCGTTACTGTTCTCTCTTCTCTATTTCTTCTTTGGTTCTTGCTATATTTCTTCGTACTTCTCTCTATCCTTACATTCTAATATGCTCATCAAAGTCAAGGCAAGCAGATTCATGCACGAAGCAGATTCATCCACAAGTTAATCCTACTCCTTCATATAGACACTCACAGGCAAGGAGGTTAGCTGCTATCACGAATAGTCGAGGGGAACTCAAGCTCAAACTCGAGCAGATCGAACTCGATATCGATCCTGATGATAAGGTTTAGCGAGCACTGCTACGTGGAAGTCCTCTGAAGGCTCATGAACATTGGATATCACCATAGATCACTCGTGTCAAGGAGAAAGTTGAGGAGCAGTCGGGTGTTCCACCACCCCAGCAGAGGCTGATCTTCAGTGGTCGTCAGATGTGCGTGACACGCAAGCTGAGCAGCATTTGGAAACTGATTGTGCATCATTTCTCCCCCTACAGGCCAGACGACAAGACAGCGAGCGAGCTCAACATCGTTGCAGGATCCGTTCTTCATCTAGTGCTTGCGCTTCGTGGCGGACAATAGTGCACTCATATATAACTCCGAGGACGTCCATGTGTACCATATCAACGACCAATTGCGACCAAGAGCTTTCCAACGCACCTACTCAGCCTTATATCTGCAAAAAAAAAGAGGCAGAAGATGAATGAGCTTGCGTAGCCGGCCTCCCAACCGAGATTTTCCACAATCAAGAATCTTGCTGGCAGAATATATCGGACTTGTGACACGAAGTCGAATGTCCGATCAAGTTGTGGATCCATGTGGGTCCCACGGGTGCTGGGTCGCACGCGGCTCGACTCCGAGCCCGCGTGCGTTCGTCTGCAATCCACGACACGCCCCAAGAGCTCCATTATGGCTGACGCTCTTAATGTCTGACTGAGCTTAGACCGATGTCGACGGAATTCCATTCCTCGACCGTGCAGCCTCTGCCAAAGTCGCAAAGAAGCCCCAGACCATCACTCTCCATTTTGCTCTCGAGTTCAAGGGTATATACATTGTCATGAAATTACCAGCGGTCACGGAACAAATACACCAACAATTGGACTGAGCCAGCTCTCATAATCCGACTCATTCTCAGGATCACCTGTAACTCTCAACGCCCTAAGAAGGATCCTGTAGCTACCATTTGGAATGGTGGTTCCGTTTGCAAACGTCGGGGTATTGAGCGAGATCGAATTAGCTATGTTACTGTTTGGATCCTATGCAGTGTAAGCTCGAAAGTTAAATTTCAACGACATCGCTGCCAACTCACCTCGTCGTTACGGGTAAGGAAATCGATTTCGAGAAGGGACCCTACGATGGGAACGTCGTCGAAAGAGCCAGCAAACTTCTGCGGGAATGAAAATGAGGGTTCCATGTCTGCCCGTTTATTGAGAGTGGTCTGAATGTCGATATCGGCATCCACTAAGTCCAGTCGCAAGATGGGTGTGCCGAATACGAGCCTGTCAAAGTGAGATGTTGGGATCTGAGGGATGTTGCCATTCAGAGCTCAGTAGGACTCACCGGAAGAATACGGTCGGGAAGTCGGCAGTAGCAGCGTCAAAGGTATAATTTGCTGGTCCCTCCTGTACATTACCAGCCGAATCGAGAATCACTGGAAGCTGCACTCCGAAGAGGACATCGGTGTTATCAACAACCTGTTTGTCTTTCAAAGAGGCTGCGAGCCCCACGTATGATACGTGTAAAGGCGTATCTCCGTCAGTGGACACCTGGATGAAACCAGAGAAGACGGGGAAGGTGGTTGCATCGACCCCTTGAGGAGGCGTGAAAGTCGCTGTGATGGTCTTGCTCTCTCCAGGACCAAGAGTGAAGGACGAATCGCTGAGAGACACAGTAGCAAAGGATCTGGTGAGAGGAACTGGCCCCAAAGCAGGGAAAATTGTTCCCTAGAGCTGACGTTAAGCGTTCGTGCACAGAAGCAATGAGCCGTTCGAGACGCACCGGGTCGACAGTAACAGCTGTTCCAGCAGGTAGGTGGGTCAAACTAAATTCCTTCTCCGAATCTGCCGTATTCTGAACAGTAAATTGCTTCCTGCTCAAGTGTTTAGCGGCCGGCACAAACGAGCTACAGAAAGATAACAGAAAGATAACTCACTCTCCTTCGAAATGCGCTGTGTCATTGAGAATGAGTTCCCCTGGAGAAAGAAGCGTAGTGGTGTGAACCGCATTGAACACATTGACGAGACCCGCTCCTTGTTGGGTGAGAGTTTGCAAAAGAGGGTTGTCCGTGTGATCCTCCGGAACAGGAGAAGCAGTTGTTTCAAGAAGCGTTCGGATGCTGCGAACAAAGTCTGCGGACTTTCCCTTGACTTCCAGCAGAAGGGCAGCACTTCCGGCTGCGAAGGGAGTCGCCATACTAGCGACATTGAAAGTAAGCGGTGGCGACTGAAGACACACGTCTTGAATTCATACCTTGTGCCAGATTCAACGCCATACGAACCTAGCGGAACCGGAAGTGTTGAAAGTCTGTATGAAACACCCCGTGTCAGTATCATCGTTGTTCTGAGGCATCTTGTTACATACATATTCCCCCCTGGAGCGGCAACGGCAGGCTTGAAGAAGAAGTCATTTGTCGGGCCATAGCTTTCGGCGGATTGCTATGAGCAAGTCATGATACATCACAAAAGACATGATCCTCACCTAGTAAACGAGGAGATGAGACCCCCCTCGGGATCGGGGAAGTTTACCAACCCGCCTGTCTGGGGGAAAGACACTGTCACTGGCACGCCTGCGGCGAATTGTTTGACGAGCTGGCAAATGTTGACCCTTAACATGAAAAATCATGCAGACGAGCGCTCCTTCAGCTTACGAATTCCCCATCTGCAGCTTGAATCAAAGTCGCCGTGAAGTTTCCGACATCGATGGCGGCGAATCCGCTTCCGTTGCTGGAGAAACAAATCAATATCGTAGAACGCATAACGGGCGTAGCCGCCCAAAGATTGAAGAATTGATCTACGCACTCATAGATGAAGGTCACGTTGCCTCCTTTCGCAGCAATGTTGGTCAATTTTTGAACCTTTCGGAAGGTTAGCGATTCAGGGTACCCAGGAAGAATGATTGGTAGTAATCTTACGAAAGAGCACGTTCCCCTCCGTACGACCTAAAATTCGACAACCATTAGTACAAACGCTCTGGTCTTCACTGAAGGGAGAAATATGTACGCACTACTAAAAACTGGGATAGGTCGGGTGTATCATCTGGAAGTGGGTTACAGGCATCGTCGACAACAGTGGTATCATTTGAGGTCGCAAATATGGGCAGAGGTCCGGTAACTGGGAACGGGAATAGCTCGAAATACACGATCGGATCGTGTTCCACGCCTTGCACGGTCGCGGACTGCAAGGATAAGACCGTGCTAGATTGATCTCAGTTAGTCGAAGTGCTATGACGAAACGCGACCAGAACGCATTACTTGTCCAAACTTGCCACGGAAATTACGTCGATCCCATTGCCGGGACTGGAGGTGTACCAAGAACCGGACGCACCCTGTGGTGTTATCAGTATGGGATAGCCAAAGTCCAGACCCACATAAGCAAACTGACATCGTTACCAGCAGCGATGGTTACAACTTTCCCGGATTGAGCAATCCTGCTCGCGACGACGGAGGAACTCCCTTCTGTCCAGCCGGCAGCTCCGCCAAGCGATAAAGTCAATATATCTTGTCCGTCCTGAACACCAAGCAACAGTGCGTCGATGATCACTACAGAGAGAAAGGAAAATTCGGTGAGTTTTGACCTGGTTAAAGAGGCGACTCTTGCCAACTGTACCTACCGTCATCGGTCACGAAACCCTCGCACCCAAAGACACGGTAAGCTGAGAGTGAAGCCGAATAAGCCACGCCACTGATATTGAACGGGTTCTTCAAAGGGTCAGCGCCGATGATACCCTAGTGATCAAGATTAGTGGGAAACGGTCAACGAACAAGGGGAACTTTCTCACAGCAACGTGGGTACCATGCCCTAAGGCGAGGTCAGTGAGCTAATGGAAGGCTTGGTACTTCATATAAAGGGGCTTACCTTCACATTGGTCCAGAGGATCAGGATCGGGAACAGGAGCATTGTCACCTAGAGAAATAGCATGAACGGCAGGACAGCAATCATTGATTTCTGATGTTACCGGTGTAGTCGTCTCCCACCAAGTCGAATCCTCCAATGACTTTGAATCCGGGCCCAAAACCACTCCCGAGTGCCGGATGGGTATAGTCGATACCTTCAGTAAGCCAGAGCCAATATTACTTCTGCCGCTAATCCAGACGACGAAAAGGCACCAAATACCTGTGTCAATGCTGGATCGAGGCTTTCATCAACAAGTGATCAACTTTCGCGAACATGAACTAGACTTACATTCCGATCTTCACACCCTTCCCAGTAATACCTTCAGCATGAAGCTTATCTACACCCTAAGAATAGCCGAAGTCCTTTCGCTTAGCACTTCTTGAATCCAAGAACCTCAAACGGGAAAAGGCGCACCGTCAGGACGTGTGTTGATTGGTTATCGGGTGGGAAACCGAAGTCCTGGATATCGGTTATAACACGGGAAGAAACAGGCCTGAAGAATAGATTTCCCATCAGACGTCCGCAAGCCGCACAAGCTTAATGTACGCTGAGAAACTCACTGAGGTCGAGCGAACTTGCGCAGAGGGCGAATTGCTTTGATTCCAGGGACGTCCTCCAGCTTGGCAGCATCCTATTCGTGTGCATGAGAAAGATAAGAGCCCGAGGGAACGACGAAGCCTTGCCTCGGAGTTCTGATGGTAGGGAGTAAGTATGGGTGGGCGATGTCCAACCGTTATCACCTACCGCTAGTGTCAATGATACACCGACGAAGAGACCAGGCGAATCGAACTCCTTGTTAACTTCGAACTCCACATCGCGAGTCTTGAGACCCTCATAGAATCGCTTGTGTACACCCTGTTCCTAATGCGATGACTGAGAACGCCGTTCTCGGCTGTCAACATAAAGGGATCGTACAGAACGGGATGTGAAACCGCTTTGAGAAATCGATTCCACCTCGACAATGTACCTGTTTCGGAGGAAAGGAAGGTCTGCATTGTTCTTCACATCGTTGATAGGTATCGCGGCCCAAGTTCCTTGCTGAACTGTGGAAAGGGAAAGAAGAGCGAGGAATAGGGAGGCAAAGCCCATTTTGAGCTATGGTTCGACTTGAGTCGAGGTCGCGTCTTTTATGAACTGTCCTTGGGGGGACCCCATGTGGTACCAGCAAGCGTGGGATACGCATTGTATGGCGGAATCCAGGGGGTAGCACGAAAGAAGGAAGCATCCAAGATTTGAAAATGATCCACTTTCGCGACATTTTGGTGAGCTTTGAGTATATTCGATCAAGAATGCATTACGAGAGCTATCAGCTTGTTTATATCAGCCTGAAGCATATGGAACCTAGAAGGGACACGTAGACTGTAGGATACCTGAGGAATTCGAGGACCGAATCGAGCGTAAAGGCTTGATGAGTGATGTTCGCATCTCTTGCGAGTATTCGGAGACCCTGGGTAATATGAGAGGAGCGTATGGCACGACTTATCAGTGTTGCCAGCGCGTTGATTCTCCGTCTAGTGCCATGATAGTGGATTCAGGTCAAGATAGGTGCCGTGGGAATCCGAAAAACCAAAGGTTCGGCCAATTCGATTCTTCGAAGCCAGTGGCTGGGGTTACTTTGCGGGTAAAGCACCTTACAATATGCTTCAAATTGTATCTCATAATCAACACGGGCTGCTGGAAAATATGGATTAACAATCTGCAAGACCGAGCCTACGGACTACGACAGTCGCTGGTATAACATGATCATATGTATCCATGTAGGTCCAATGACATTCTCCGGCCGCGACACGGCCCGAGTCCCCACCAGAGTTGGCCCTTCTTGATTCACTTTCCCCATCACCATCATGTTCTAAGCAACCCTATCTTATGGCCCCGATATCACTATTTCTTCGATGCTCTAGACTCACCCCTTTTCGTCCGACTAGCTTCCACCACAAACATCGTTGGATATCGCATCTGCCTCAGCAAGTCGATCTCTTAGAACGATATAGAGGACTGGTATCTCTCGGACGTATACAATACGATGAGAACCAAGTACGCGTGATAATGCAGGTGTGTCTGTGCTCATTCATCTTGTATATTCCAAGAAACTCAAACCTTGCCCTGCCCCCTAGCTTCGGCGATTGCAACGAGAGCTGAACGATTACACTCCCGTCGGATTTTCATCCTTTACGCACTGGAACAAGGATTTCAACTCTAAAGAATCTTCTTCAGATTCTCCAGAGGGGGCTGCATGGTGGTCTGCAACAGAAACAAGGGGAGAGAAGGAATCGATGTCAATGACACTCTTTAGAGGCCACGCAGAGGAGCTAGCTTCCCTTAAATCACCCAAGGTACGTTCGGCGGAACAATCTACTGCTTCCTGACCGAGACTAACTCGGCATTCGCTTTCTGACCTCGAACTAGGGACTTCTTCTCACTGGGCCTCCTGGCGCTGGAAAAACGTTTCTCATCAACCTATGGTTCGACACTTTACCAACACCATACAAGGCTCGAAAACACTACAACGAACTCGTACTGGAGATATATCGAGCAGTCTGGGAGATAACCCAACAACGAATGTCAGCACCCTCAACCATAGCCTTCCGCAGCGGTCCCAGCTGGAGATCTCGTTCGCTGTCCGTATTCAACAAGTTCGTGCCTGGAGCTGGAAGTCGAACCAAGTACACCGATCCACCTACGGCATACGTTGTCGCCAAACGACTCATTCTGCATCATTGGCTGTTGGTGTTCGATGAGGTACAGCTCCTTGACGTTTCAAGTGCGAACCTCCTAGCGGATGTTCTTTCGTGGTTTTGGAGGATGGGAGGAGTAGTCGTCGGAACTTCGAATAAGGTCCCAGAAGATTTGTATAAGAACGGAGTTCAGAGGGAGAGGTTGGAGCCGTTCGTTGAGGCATTGAAGGCGAGATGTCCAGTTCTGGATTTGGAGCCCAAGGCCGACGTGGATTGGAGAGCGGTCAGGGCAACCAAAGATGCCGCAGAGAAGCATAACACTTGGTTTACTCAGGGTGAAGAAGCGCTATTCGAGGAAGCCGTGCATTCAGCAATCGATATCGCTACACATAGTAAGAATCGCATTTGACTGTCTCTTCTCGGACGCTCAAGGCTATCTAGAACCGAAAGAGGCATACCTCCCAGTTTTTGGCCGCTCCGTACACGTACCATGGGTTTGCGGAAGTGTTTGTAAATTCAGGTTCTCGGAGCTTTGTAACGAAGTGAGTGCTTCGAAACTGCTTGTCTTGCCGTGTTTCCAATAGTAGGTTGCCAGTCTCTAGGACCAGCCGACTACGTTACGATTGCCTCCAATTTCCGGGCAGTCATCCTACAAGACGTTCCTGTGCTGAAGATGTCGGCGAAAGACCAAGCAAGGCGATTTATTTCCCTCATTGACGCTTTGTATGAAGCTCGTTGCCGAATTGTCATCCTAGCCGAGGACACTCCAGAAAATATCTTCTTCCCCGAGGCCTCCCCGCTTGACGCCCAGCAGCAAATGCTCGGTGATATTATGATGATCGAAACGGTGGCGGAAACGGGAGATACCTATCGACCAAACGTGTCTTCGTACGACAGACCGAACATGAAGGAGGCTCCTAAAGCAAGGGTTATTCCCTTGAACACCTTGTCAATATTCTCAGGTCCTCCCATCCACTCGATTTCTCATCTCGTATTGCTGACGTCTGCTCTTTAACTCATTTCTAGGCAAGGATGAACAGTTCGCCTTCAAACGCGCACTCTCTCGGCTGCTAGAAATGACCAGCAACAGCTATCACCGCGAGGAAGAGTGGTCGCCTCTTCCTCTCAGCTCACGCCGCTGGGAGAAGATCCGAGATCACCAAGGTCCAATAACATTTGCTCAACAACACGGGGACAAGCCACTACCAGAAGCAGAAGACACTGGCGAGCTGCCTCGAGACCTACGTCCTCCTCCCAAATTACGAGACTATCACGTCTGGGGTGTTCGAGAGGACTGGGGCAAACGAGCTGGGCGTTGGGGCAAGGGAGCAAAAGTGCACGAGAAACCAGAATCAAACGGAGAGCAGCGATGATTCGGGCAGTGCATTATCGTGTCGACAGAAATCTGGCATCGCTTTCAAATACTCGTGCTACATTCACGGCGGTGCTATATGTATGTCTGCGTTGATTATAACTCGTCGCGGTTCTTGGGGTCGAGCTTCACAAGTTTGGTTGTGAATACAAGGGCGGAGTTGGCAGGAATGAGGTTTCCGAATCCACGAGCACCTTGAAGTGGATGGGTGTAAGCGCAAGTAATACAATGGGTATCCTCTCAGACCACGTACCATAGGCCATGTCGGCGGGGATAGTTAATTTCCTCTCCTCACCCTCGCACATTCCAAGAAGACCCTGGTCCCATCCTTTAATGACTTGTCCGATACCGACTAGAGATTCAACAGTAAGTTCCGAATACTAGCGCCAATAACACCCGTGGAGCATACGTGTCAGAGGAAGAGGTTGGCCGCGGTCGAGACTAATGCAGTTGTCAGATTATGTCGGTAACAATAACACGGGGAACAAGTACTTACCTAGAGTCGAATTTCTTTCCATCGGCGAAAAGAGTTCCTGTCTATTTCCGAATAGTTGGTTCAGTGCATGCCTAGGACAAGGTGCTGGAGGAGAACCGTACGTAGTGCACTTGAATCTGGTCTCCTTTCTGTGCTTGAACAGTGCAGTCGTCTGGTTTGGAGGTAGTCTCTATAACAAGCTCCTTGGGTGGCTCCGCCGCCAGGGCAGTAGCACTGAGCAGTAGGGCGGCGACTAATGAGAAAAGCTTCATGGTGTGAGAGGAAAGGGAAAGACGTGGAGGTTGATCTGAATCAATTCCTTTGACGGAAAGGGAGATCTTATCTTATCTCGAATTTTGAGAACAGCTTGGACCCAGGACGCGCGATATGGTCATTTCTTCGGATTCCATGGTGGCTATATACACGGTACTATACGCTGCACTTATGACTTAGTGTGGTATGTTCTAAAGCTGATATCATCGTCTGCTGCTACGAGGTCTTAAGGTCATAACATGCCCCAGAAGACTCACCGTTCCTACCAAAAGACCTATCTTGCCGCTCACGGTCTCGCTGATGCAGGTGCCTTGCTGAAGCAGGAGGCCTTTGGAAGAGGTCGCGCGAGATCTCAGTCAGAACTTGGTCGTCCGATGTATGCTCGAGTCCATAAATTCACCCCAGGATATATATACCCTCAGCACCTACAACTCTTGCCGGTTCTTCGAGGTGAGCTTGACAAGTTCGGTGGTGAATACCAAACCAGCGTTCGGAGGAATTACACCTCCAGCCCCACGAGCACCTGGAAAGCCATCAATATTGTCAAACATGTCGGAGAGATACAAGCCAAGTTCACGCACCGTATCCCATATCAGCCGGGATAGTCAATTTCCGCTTCTCGCCCTCACACATGCCAATGAGCCCCTGGTCCCATCCCTTGATGACTTGGCCAGCACCGACTGTGAATAGACCGGTAAGCTTGATTGAACTTCTTGGTTTTCAGGACAACGTACGTGTCAAGGAGAATGGTCGGCCACGGTCAAGACTGTGCATTGAACAAGGTTTCGTTTCTTAGAATGCGAACGTTCTCCAACCAACAGGCAAGGCCCACCTTGAATCAAATTGCTTCCCATCAGCGAAGAGGGTACCAGTCTGTTCAGTTTCAATGAGTCGGGCCAATCTCGATAATAACGAAGGGGAATACCCACATAGTGCACTTGAATTTGATCCCCTTTCTGAGCCTTGACGGTACAACCCTCCGGCATATACGTCGTCTCAATCTTGAGTTCCTTAGGTTCCTCGGCAGCGAGAACGGCAGCACCAAGAACGAGCGCGACTACGAAGGAAAAGAATTTCATTTTGGAATAGATGGAAGAGAGACGTGGAAGCTCAAGTTTAACTTGAAACGCGGTCCACAAGGGTCCACAAGGAACGCGCACGATTTCCCTATTTGGATTATTGACTCGGAGGCGTGAGATTGCCTACGGCGGAGCAATGCCGAGCTGCCGAGCACGCACAGACAAACAACTGTACAGTTCTTGCCTCCCTTGAACCTTATTTTTGTCACGTCCACACAACTCTCATCAACGTCCGCCACTCCTCACAATGGTGAGCTATGCCTCTAGAATGCAGCGAGTCGTCCCCGTTCTGACTCAAGATAATACAGCCTTCCCAAAAGACCTTCCGCACAAAGCGTATCCTCGCTAAGGCTTCTCGTCAAAACAGGTGCGGTCGATTGTGTTGAAGATTATACTCGATTCTGACTTCTTGTGTGTTTATAGGCCCATTCCCCAATGGTTCCGTCTGAAGACTGACACCAAAATTCAGGTGAGTGGTGTATCGATAACACATCTCTAGCTGGTCTGATTGGCTTGCAGTACAACGCCAAGCGGCGACACTGGAGAAGGACCAAGCTCAACATCTAACCGAGGAGTTGGGTGGAGTTGGGACCCATTACTATGATGAGGAGAGATGCTTGAGACGTCCTTCTACGTATGCTGCAGATCCCATGCTGTATGATGAACATGTCACTTTCGCAATCCATTCTCGCAAGCTCTGCACATCCAGCCCAGAAACGAAGAACTTCAGAGTACCTCCTCGATTCATAGACTTCTTCCCGGCTCTGCCCCTCGATGCATGATCCCTTTAACTCGTATCTTCATGAGCTTCCGAAAGGAGCGAGCCTTTATTGCAAGGTCTCTGTACAACTCTCCTCCAACATTTTCTGACCCTTGGACTGTTCGAACGTTTTGATGCAGTGCAAATGGACCCAGGTCTGCGCGCCGGCTTGCCCGTGTGCTTCGCAGTGAAGTTTTTGTCTTGAGATGCTTCCGCTCCTCCAGAGTTCTGAGTGAACTTCAACTCGTTGAAGCAGCATGAGGTTTTACAGTTCAATTTCACGCACTTTGGGCGGTCACCACCCAGGTACATATCAGCAGATTACAGGATCATCACGATCTGGGCGTTGATATTGATTCTTGAACCCTGCTGAGTGCTAATGCATTCAGTTGATTCGACCGTATGTATCAGAAATGTATACATTCGGCATGGCATCCGTTGGAACAGGGCGGCGTTGGAAGCCCGACAACCCAACTTTTCCCCCCATCGCTCCTTTCCCTCCTACTACTGGCCATAACTTTCATTCAGGATGCTGGCCTTGCGACCCCGACAAACCACCCAAACCGAATTTCCTTCCGGCTTCGTTGGTTCCGGTACCAGCAGCAGTAGTGCTAACGGTCCCACCAACATAAGCATCGACTCTGTGACCGTGCCAGCCTCTGGCACCAGCACTGTAAACGATACCAGCCCCTCTTCCGTCAGCAGCGCTCGCTTTACCGTCACGAGTACCGCCTCGCTCTTCACTGGTTGGTTTCCAAATTCGTCACGCTCGCAAGCCAACTCTGAATGTTCTCCATAGCCAGCGGCACCGCGTCTCCAAGTGGCATATATAACCCAGCTGGGAGTCCGATCGTAACTTCTGGATCATCTGGCCCAACACCGCGGTCGAACGTCGGTATTGTGGTTGGGTCCGCATTGGGAGGACTGATAGCAGGGCTTTTGCTTGCTCTCGTGATATGGTGCTGTTGTTGTCGCAAGAAAAGACGGACAATGATGATCGTGAACGGTCGGCTTCAGGAATCCGAGCTTGGTGAGTCTTGAAGCTGCACTTGCACCTGGCGCGGCTAGTCTAACGAGAGAACGCGTTCTGTTCACAGATTCAGAAAATTCCCATGAACGACCTTCTCCGATGCTTCAAGTTGTTCCAGCTTCGACAAATGTCCGGGTGATGAACTGGCTTTCGCGGATGAACAGCCAGAAAAGTTCGGCGACAACACAGCAAAGATCGCGGGCATCACAGTATTCGTCAGATCCACCAGATTACAGATCACGAGTAACAGCACCATCGGATAGCGCGAGTATGTATTCGCAGCCAGCGTCAGGCCAGAATCCGTTTGGTTCAGGGAGTGAGAGGACTGAACAGAGGCAAGCCGATTTTCTTATGTACGATATAGGCCACTTGAAGAATTGAGCAGCTGGAAAGTGGAGGTAGTACGTTTGGGAGTTGGACTTGCCTCGAGGCTTTCTAGAGTTTTCGTTCTTTTTCATGTTGTTCGTTATCTGCCATTTTCTTTAGCCTACAATGTAACACTCGTCACTCATTACTCACGTTATCAACTTGATCCTGGACTTTTGTACTGTCAGTTAGGGTGACTGAGGCGTGCTGGGTAGCGGGGGAGTTGGAATCGGATTTGGTCACTGTTGGTGAGAGCTATAAGATGACATGTTCCCACGGCACGTCTCTTTACAAGGACCCTCGAGGACCTACGGCACGACTTCCGTGGGCGCCCCAGACGAATGGTAAAATATGCTGTGGTGAGTGTGCAAAACTCCTCAAACTTCGTTGACGTTCTCACTTGTGGCTATAGGTGGACTCGTATGAAACTATATAATCATAGATCGGACCTTGTTCGATTCATCAACCTCGGCGAAAGCGCGCTATAACTGAAGAATTATACGAATGACCCCCTTGTAACTGTTTTTGGGCTTTCTACCGATGAGCACCATGTGGAAATCATGCGGAAATGCTGCATAAGAAGGCTTCAATTCGTGAAGCACCCACCCAGCATGGCTGTAAATCGCTTGTTCCTCTCCTTACTGTCGCTGTGGGCGGTCGATCGTGGCGTTCGGGCTACCATTCCGATTAAGGATGTCTTCAATAAAGACTTGGGCTCGCCATATTTCCGGGGTAGATATATCGTCGAAGTGGATTCGATCGCTGGGAGCGGTTTTGCTCCTCATACGGTGAGTGATACTACTTATTGACCAGGCTTCAGACTACCCTGTCAATAGGCGAACGTACACAAACGGCTTTATGAAGCTATGGAGATTCGCGATGTAGAGTATGAGATTAATAAGGAGTTTGACTCTCCAGGACTTTTCGTCGGTGTTTCGTTGACTCTCAAGGTGCGCAGGTCTTATTTTCGGATTGCCTAAAGAATGCTCATGTGCTACCGCAAAGAACCCCGAGGTGAGATTTGTGCACAATTACCCCCCACACTCCCTCACAGACTCGTATCATAGGATGTTTCCAAGTTGTCGAGCGTCCACGGGGTCAAGGCAATCCGTCCATTGCGTAAATTCTACCGACCCCAGTGAGTATTTCTGTGTCCTGTTATCCAATCTCAAGTGGCACACCATCCTACCCAGACCTGTATCTATGCACGCTGTGAATGAAGACCGCCGCGAGGAACTTTCATCCAGCCCTCAGTCTGCCCATGTCATTACTGTGCGTCTGCTGCTTGTGCTTTGTGGCTCGCGCTTATGACTTGATTAGGGTGTGGACAAAGTACATGCAGAAGGCATCACCGGAAAGGGGATAAAAATTGGAATGTGCGCCGTCATCCCAGTTTTGTAGAGCGATGTTTCAGTGACCTTTGCTCAGTATTGACTCAGGTAAGTCGTTCAGGGAAGCCCATACTTTTAGTACGCGATTGAAGACAAATTTTTCACTCCAGGTATAGACTACACTCACCCGGCGCTCGGGGGAGGTTTTGGTCCAGGATTCAAGATAGCCGGAGGATATGATCTAGTCGGGGACGATTACAACGGTGGAGTCCTGCATTTCTTTCGAGGAACGTGGTCTTGATGATAAGTTTTAGGCTACAATGACCCCGTTCCAGACGAAGATCCTTTGGACCAATGTTCTGGTAATTAGAAAACGGCACCGTAGTAGTCGACAAGTCTGACGCTTTATGCGATAGGACACGGTACTCACGTAGCTGTGAGCGACCTCATCGAATTCTTTTTCCTCCTACCAATCGTGCATATAGGGAATCATTGGGGCTGACCCCTCAAAGAATCCGTTCAACATGAGCGGTGTGGCGCCCTCTGCTTTACTTTCCGCATACCGCGTTTTTGGCTGTATAGGTTTCGCGACTGACGACGGTAGGCTCGATTGATTCGGAGACATCAAACTATTCTCACTCTCCTGTCCTAGTCATTATCGATGCGATGTTGTTGGCTGTCCAGGAGGGACAAGATGTAATCAATCTATCTTTGAGCGGAGCTGACGGCTGGACAGAAGGGACTACCTCTGTTGTTGCAAGCAGGATCGCACAATCCGGGAAGGTTGTGACGATTGCAGCAGGAAACGATGTGAGGACTTAGTGACCAGTGTTCAGTCGAGCTCTATCAACACCTCTTCAGGCAGGTATCGGTGCATGGTATACTTCCGAGCCAGCAAACGGGATCGACGTGATCTCGGTGGGCAGCTTGGACAAGTTAGTATTCAAGACGTACATGTCCCAGTCCTTCGTTCTGATTTGCATTACACCACCCTAGCACCGCTACGACCTTGCAATCTGCCACGGTACATGGTGTTGAACACGATCCAATCGTGTACTACAATCTATTTCCGCTCCCTGTTTCGGATAGTTTGCCTATCTTCGCCACCTCCAATGACACTACCGTGACGGACGATGCCTGCAGTCCACTTTCCGAGGGCACCCCCGACCTATCTCCATTCCTAGTAGTCAGTACCACGGTTTTTGCTTCTTGTTCCCCCATACTAAGGAAGTCTTTTCAAGGTTGTTAGGAGAGGAACATGTAGCCCTGTAGTGCCATCTCCCTCTGGTCTTCGTCTCGCCTACTAACACTGGAGAACTTTTCCAGGTAGACCAATTGACAAACATTGCCGAGAAAGGAGGACAAGTTGCCCTCATCTACGAGTGCGTGAATATAGGTCGCGGATTACACTGATCGTTCATTCCTCTTAAGTGACGGGAGTGGCTTTACATCGATTTACGTCGCCAACTATACTGCATCTTTGATTCAAGCTACCGATGGCGAATTCGTGAGTCTTCGTGACGACTTCGGCGCCATCTATCTGACCATCAACAGCTGGTCAAAGAATTTGCTGCTGGCGTACCAATAACAGTGTCATTTCCACAAAGTGGAGGATCAGTGCAATTTCCGGATCCGCAAGGGGGGCTAGTCTCCTCGTTCTCGAGGTTGTTTTGTTTGTTTTTGTCGTGCGACTGGAAGGGCGCCTCGCTGACCTGTAGCTGACAGCTATGGCCCAACAAACGACCTCTTCTTCAAGCCTGCCATTATTGCACCAGGGGGGAATATGTTTGTGATCCTCGATGCCTTCATACATTATAGGAATATGACGATTTTTATTGTAGCCTTTCAACTCTTCCCGTCACGATGGAATCCTATGGCTTGTCCTCCGGCACTAGGTACGGATTGGTCCCTGTTTGAGCTCGTTAATCCCTGATTGCTTGGGATGCAGTATGGCGGCCCCCTTTATTGCTGGAAGTGCTGCCCTGCTACTGGAAGCCAAAGGCAAATCAATCGAGCTCGTACGCAGCATTCAGACACTCCTTGAGACAACAGCAGTTACTACTCCAGCGGAACACGGGGACGACACGGTGCTGCAGACGCTTGCGCAACAGGGAGCAGGTCTGATCAATGTGTTCAACGCCGTACATAGCACGATGGTTGTGACCCCCGGCGAGCTCCTTCTCAACGATACGGCAAATTTTGTGAGCGAGTGAGCATCTTCCTTCACCGTCGGTGATGGAAATCATGTTCAAGACGGAATAACAGACACCACTTTACCGTCCACAACACAGGTCCATCTGAGAGGACATTCGAACTCAGTCATATACCTGCAGGAACAGCCATTACTGTTGCCCCAGTACGTCGGCTCCTTATTTCTCTAAGTAGCACTCGTCTGACAACTACCCCTTCCAGGAAACAATCTTTCCCGCTAATGGGCCGCTTTCTCTGAACCGCGACTTTGCTACAGCTGATCTCAGTGATACCTCCCTCACTTTGGCATCCGGGCAAAGCAAAACAATTACCGTGACCTTCACTCCTCCTAACGGAACTGACTCTACGTTGTTCCCTGTGTATTCCGGCTCCATACAAGTGACATCTGAGGGCGACCCTCCTTTACACGTATCGTATCTGGGCCTTGCGACATCTATCAAAGACAAACAAGTTATTGATACAACTAACATTTTCTTTGGGATAAATCTACCGGCGCTCCTCGATGCAGCTGGGGATGTACAGGAAGGTCCGAAGAACTACACGTTCGATCCTGGTTCTGGCGACTTTCCCACTGTGTTCTTTAGGTGCATTCCACTCCGTCAATTATGTTCGATAACGACATCACTAACTCCCTTGTTAGACTCACCTTCGGCACTCCGATCTTACAAATTGACTTGGTGGCCTCTGACGCGAACATCGGAGCCTCCGGCAGTTCAGGAGTAGCGTTGGACGATACCCTAGGGCGTCTATATGAAGCCACCTTCGTGTCGCGGAATGACGATGTAAGGTTCAAATATAAGATTGTGATTCGATTTCAGTTTTTGACATACCGTTTGGAACTTTCACCCTGTAGGTCCCACGAGGAAATCCCGTCACAGAAATTCCTCTCGACACTCCAACTTTTGCCAACGGAACGACGATCCCAAATGGTACCTACAGGATTCTTCTCAGGGCATTGAGAGTCACGGGCGATCCAGGGAAGGGATCGGATTATGAGAGTTGGTTGAGCCCAGTTGTCGGGGTATTCATTTCTTGAACTACTCGTCGTATATCCTGGTTGTGAACGCTGATGTACATCCAATGGTGATGAGAGCGTGATGAACCTGGTTCAAATTTTACGGTAATGACTAGTCTCTACCAGAGGAAAACGGGAAGATTATGAGGATGCTTCCCGGCGCTGCGGCGGGAGGGCCGACACAAGCAAAGCGAAAGCTCTGGAATTGTAAGTCGCGCTGATATTCAAGTCTCGCCGCTGGGTGGCCCGCTTGAGCAGCATCATACCTCACAACTTTACTTCAGAGGACCCGAGTCTCTACCCTCGGTACTCCCGCCGATAGAACTGTAACGATGCTCCAGCTATTCAAGAACTTTGTATAGCCCATTGAAACATTATATCTCACGGCTTCCTGGCGCAATGGTAGCGCGTTTGGCTTCGATTACCAGACGATACCAAAAGGTTGCAGGTTCGAGTCCTGCGGTGGTCATCATGTGTCCCCACGAGTGTTTTTGCTTTCGCATCATGGCATGGTTTGCATTTGGCTGACACACTCGCGTTCCACTATTATGTCAAACTTCTGATCGGTTGGATACGAGGGTATCGCTATAGATTCGATGGTTGTAAAAATACAGTGATACTAAGTACTACGCTGGCCAGTATATACGGTGTTGCTGCTACAGGATCAAGATCGTGTAAAGTCGTCATGAGTAAGTACGGATTAAACAAGAAAAGAAAGGAGAGGAAGACAGAAGAATTATGCGCGCTCTAAGCTAAGGAATAGTACACTAACAAGACAGGAAGAAACAAGCGTCCAGACGCAAAAAAAAAAGTTCATATTCGTTTACGCGATTCCTCTGTCGTTCCATCCAGTCTGGCCGAAATGGCTGACTGTCGTGGGGATACTCTTCCGGTTGACACCGGGCTGAATTCTCACCCGGTGTTCGTCGTCGAACGGAGTAGCGAAGGGGTTCAGCCCACTCGAGCTTGACCGTCTAGCGGGGTTAGCTGAGAGAAGGCGGGACACAGGGCTGGGCTCCATCGGTGGTGGCGGGAAGTGATTCGAGGCATAACCGTACCCATGGTGCAAGGGCGGGGCGAGTGCGGTTGGTTGGGGTTGAGGTTCAGGAGGAGCGGTGATGTTGAACGTCTTCCCTCGAGGAGAGGTCAACGCTACCCAGGGGCTCGGAGACGTAGGCGAGAAGGGGTTAGTGGGCGATGTTGGGGAAGCGGGAGGCGAGGAAGACCAACGTGAACGTTCGATGGGTTCACCGTTCTGGGGCTGCGTCGGGTTCAGAGAAAGGAGGCTTGAGGTCCTGCGGTCCTCAGGGTTCGTTTGATCCTTCTTCTTCAGCAGCTTGCCGAATGCAAACCAACTCGACTTGGTTTGTTCCGCTGGTTCTGGAACAGGCATGGAGACTGGCGGGTTTGAATCGACAGGCTCGTCTGCGACGAGGCTTGGCTCTCTCTTGCCTTTCTTAAATCCACCACCAATAGCCCTCAGCTTCCCTGGGCCACTGATCGTCCTCTTCCTCTCGAGATCTTCAGGTTCCGCTGCGGGTGTCGATGACTTCTTGAGTCCACTAAGCGCGGCGAAGAAGCCCTTCGACTCCTGGCGATGACTAGAATCAGGTGTGGAAGAGCGAGAAGACAAAGGCGTCAACGCCTTCAATCCTCCTCCACCATAACCACCCTTCTCTTCATAGTCTGCCTGCTGCTGCTGAGGGTAAGAAATCGTAAACGGGGTGACCGTAGTGTTCGTCGTATCCTTCCCACCACGATTCTTCCTCGAATCCGCAACGAGCCAAATGAGACCCAACAAACACACGAAAGCCCACAAGCCAAGGAAGATTAAATACATCAATCTTTCCTTCCTCAAAGACTCCGCATACGCATTCACCAACCTCGCCACAATCCCCCCATTCCCACCACCCTCCGAACCCGACCCATCACCCACAGCAGCAAGCGCAATCGGCTTCGTCGCCTCATCAACAGACGACTGCGACAACACCAGCGCGCTCTGGTTCATCCTAGGTATATCCACCTTGAGATTATCATGCAAAAAAGTCAACGCATTCTCAATCGCATCGACCTTTGTCCCAATCAAACACCTCAAAAACTCCTGCGCCGGTTGTTCGAGGATGGTGCCCTTGAAAACCGTATCGACGGCTTTTTGAATATCATCGTACACCTCGTTGATTGTGGTGTTGATTGTCGTCGTCGTTCCGTTCACCCATCCAAAGACACCTTGGTTGATGGTGGTTTGCATGGTGTCGACGCGACCGTTGACGTCGTTGGCGTAGGCTGCTGATTGGTTGTACATGGAGTCGTTTACGCTCGTGAAGATGGTTCTGGAAAAATCGGAGACGGCGGCGGCTTCTCGTTCGGCGTATTTGGCTTGGAGAGGGCCGATGGCTGCGAGTTGGATTTGGACGGAGAGCAGTCCGAAGAAGCCGATGAGGAAACATGCGAGGGCGGGATTATGGAAGATGTAGCTGAGGTACCACGACATCCTGGTTTGAGTTACGGCGGAGAGGTTGAGGCGGTTTGAGACTTGGTTCACGATCCGCGTTATGAGAGGGTGGGCAGTGGTGGCATGGAGCATGAGGAGGTTGTGGTTGGAGAGGGTGACTGACGGTTGGGAAGCGGGGCCAGTGTAAGAAACGGTGCGGTCGTTGGCCCATGCTTGCCTGGTGTACTCCATGTTATTCAACTGGCAACGCCACTTGTACCATTCGAGAGCGCAGTTGAGAGCGATGAGAATGAGAGCGAGAACAATTATGATGATAACCCCGATCTTGGCAATCTTGATCAAGTCGCGTCCAACGTCGTCGACGACAGACGTGTCAAGGTCGTTGCAAAATGTGAGGGTGTTCTGAGCGGGAACAGGAAGGACGGAACGGTCGAAGGAAATGCCGCTGAACGTTTCATTGATGTCTTTCTTGAGAAGTTCGAAGGGAGTGTTGATCCTACACTCGAAATTAGTAACGAGCCGAAGGCATGAGAAGGGCTACATACAGGTCCTCCAACTTTTGCTTGATATCATTGAACGTGGGAAGGGTGCTGTTCAGCTGGGTAAGGGAGTTTTCGAGCGTGTTAGGGAACTGGAAGTTCTTCAAGTCGTCCAAGTTCGGAACAGGAATTTGGGGAGGTTGAATATCAGAGAAGGGGTTAACTTTGTTGATCGCATCGATGGCGCCTTTGATGACACCGTTGGCGTCGTTGATAGAGTTCTGGATAGCGGTTCCGAGACCAGAAACCACTTTCTCGAGCGCGTCGCCGAACTGAGGATAAGATGTAAATATTCAAACAGAATCTGAGAAGGAAGGTGGCGCACCTCTTTGACAGCACCGATAATAATAGCCAATCCACCACGAATCACCAACTCCAAGAAACAAAGGAAAGTCGAGCGGTAGAGGTCGATAATGAAGTTGATAATAGCCTCCATAACCGTGAGGGAGAGGACGAGTGCAGCACGTGCCGCGTTAAGACTAGCGTTGACCGTGTCAGCAAACTGTTCGTTGGTGGCAAGTGCCATGAACCGTGGCATGCTAGCAGCAGATGTGGCAGCACGTTCTGCTGCTTTGCAACTGGAAATCAAGTTGGCTTTCGCGGAGGCAATGGAGTCTTGTGCAGAACCCAGAGAAATCTGGAGTCGGAATGCGACAAAGAAAAGAGACAGAATTGGGTAGGCAAGCCATGTAAGGGAGAGGTAGTGGCGTAATTCGAGATATGGCCTCAAGGACGTAGTGGACATCGAGGGAGAGTCGTTAGAAGCGAAGGACATGCCAGCTGAGGTCGACCGGCGACGTCGTCAAAGAGAGTGAAAGAGCGGGAGAAAAAAAGGGTAAGGCTTTTTGTCGACCATCTCCGTATTTTGAGCTCTTTGAGGGCCCGACCACGAGCTGTCATTGTCCTACAAAAGAGAACAATGAGTATCGCTAACCGGCCCAAGCGATTGCCATTTTTGGCACGTTTATTGTCTTCGGTCACGTTGTCACGCGTGTCACAACAATTAGTCCGGCTCTTTCCCGACGGTCTTCAGGGCCTCCGTGTATCCACTCGAGGGTGGAAAGTATAGAGGATAGCAACCCACATGTGGTTTTACGAGAGGAGCGCGATGGATTAGAATGGAGACTTTGTCTGGATGTGGCACGCAGGATGAGGTAGGACGATAATCGATTACAGGGCTCTTGTCGGACAATAATCGAATAGGAACGGCGGACGCGTAAGTCCGTGGCGAGAGTAACCCGCTCGACAACAAGTTGAAAGTTTCAACCAGGTGCTTGGACTAGGCTCGCTGCACGATGCACGATGCCCGTCGGAGAGGATGAACGCGTATGTGGCGGTGTCGGGTATTTGTAGAGCTTTGTATTCGATTTAGACGCCCGTGCACAGCGGGCAAGTTGTGGTCGAAGCAAGGTCGAAGCAAGGTCGAAGGGGAGAACTCGAGGGCCTGGGGTATTCTTAGTCGAGAGAAAATCCAGTTTTACAAACTTCGAGGACGTTTGAACTGGAAGTGATGAAGGCGAAGGCGTAACGATCCGACGAGCCCACGATCTTTTCAGGACTCCATGCGATCTTGCCGAGTCAGAATGGGGCATGAGTTCAGGCAATTACTCATATAAATTCAAAGACTCACGTAGAGGTGCTGTATAGGTTGAGAGAGCGTATGAGGTTGGGGAAAAGCTGATGAACAAATCATTGCTGGTGGGTATAAAATCGAAACTCACCGATCAAAGTCTATGCATCTTCTCTGCCTCTTTTGCTGGGCCACAATGCCGTGAAATCCTCAATAGGTGTAGTCAAAACAGATAGTCGAGGGGCTATTCTCTTGAACCGGTATGACTCTGAAGGAGATAGTCGGGATTCTGAATGCGTTTGCGGATCTGAGACTGGTAGCAGAAGACGACCATGGCAGAAGAAGACGAGGCGAGGTGGTTTCTAAGTACACTCAACGACGAATTGACTGTAGCTCTGGAGACTTTCGGGCGGGAGGAGCCAGCGAGGGATTGAGGTAAGTTGATGTGAAATCTGGATGAGCGGGTGTGAAGCCAAGTTTGGGCCAAGTCGCGGACCGGAATTCAGCCATGCGTCGGATGTACCCGGAAATCAGAAGCGGGTGTTCGGAAGTTCTCTCATTGAGTAAAATATATCTGTTCAACTTCACCTCCCTCTTGAACGAGCATGTAAGAGTTGACATGGCCTCTCAATGAGTGTACTTGAATAATGTATTCTCGAGGTGCTATACAACCCGATTTAAGACGGTCACCATGCCTCCCAGGCTTTAAAAATTTGGCAGCTGTCACCTATGACGCAGTAGCATACCGTTTGTGCATATAAACCCCTCAGCAGAGCTCCCTGACGATATCTGGATCCAAATCACCACCACCATGTCAACATCCTCAGCAACGTTCGGACCTCGTACCGCCCAGGCGCTCGCAATCGCAGGGTCTGCATTCCTATCAGGTCAGTCGAACCACGAATACTCAGATCCGCCAAATTGCTCACGAGCAATGCTACTTCAGGCTCCATTATATCCATATCCACCGTATCTGCACCCGCTCTCATCGTCCCAGGTGCTTTTTACTTCCCCAACCAAGTCGCTCAGCAATGGAAAGCGCTGTATACCCGTGGTGCCAGCACAATGCCACCCCTCGCCATACTGAGCTCTTCAGCATACTTCTATCTGGCATACAAACTCTCCAACTGGTCGACTGGCATGACCCGGAAGTACATCGTAGCAGGTCTCCTCACGATAGGGATCGTGCCCTACACATTACTTGTCATGGCGAAGACGAATGAGAAGTTGAGTGCGAAGGCTGTTGATGTGCCGACAGAGAAGTCAGAAGTCGCGGATGGACCGGAGGTGAAGGACTTGGTCGAGAGTTGGACGACGATGAACTTTGTACGGGGCGTTCTTCCGCTTGCTGGGACCATTTTCGGTCTCCACGCTACCTTCTTCTGATTGGAGGAGTTCCTCTTTCGTTGAAGCACCGTCGGCTGTGCAATCTGTAAGTCAGGGCGAACTTGTATTGTATTTTTGTAATATAAGAACGATGATGGCATATAATCTCGCTTCGACTGAAGAGAATTGATCTGACAACGTCGAGCCTGAATTACATTGAAATACGCACAGTAAGCCTTTACTGCCAGATATTGAACCTTTCTCAGTCCGCCAAAGTCCTACCACGCTGCACTCCAACAGAATTCTTTCGTACACGATGCACTTGGTGCTGGCTTCAGAGGATATTGTAAGCGTTGTGGTTGAAATAAGAAGCAAAAGTTCCGAGATATTGACGAAAAAAGTCGGCACAACCGAGGTGCGTGAAGGAACGGAAGGTTGGATGAAATTCTCCGAACGCGCCGTCGCACTTGCGTCAAAGCTGCCGCACTCCCACGCATCTTCTATTCATTTTACCGCCAGGATGAAACTGCCTCGTCGCTTTACAGCCTTGCCGCTACAACAGCGCACTCCGTCGGCAAAGCTGGTATAAAAGCTTCCTCCAGCTGGGACAGTTGACTTCACTTTTCGCTTCACCTACACAACTATGTCTACAGGAACTGGAATTCGCATTGCCCAAGTATTGGGTATTGCTGGGTCTACCTTACTCTCAGGTCCGTTCTCTCTACACTTCACATCGTTTGTTAGGCTATACTAAATCAAGAGAACTCTCTCAGGTTCCATACTCTCATTATCAATCATCTCCACACCAGCCCTCCTCACACCAAGCTCATTCTCCTCTCCTACCCACGTTGCTATCCAATGGAAAGCTCTCTACACCCGTGGAGCTCGTACAATGCCACCCCTCGCTGTATTCGCGTCCTCAGCATACTTCTACCTCGCGTTCAAACTCTTCAAATACTCTCGTGGTTTGACCCAAATGTACGCTGCGGCCGGAGCGCTGACTCTAGGAATCGTGCCGTACACGTTGATGGTCATGGTTAAGACGAATGACGCGCTGAGTGCTAAAGCAGTTGATGAACCGGTGGAGCAGAAGGAGTCGAATGGAGAAGTGGATGAGCTGCTCGAACGGTGGACTAGTATGAATCTCGTGAGGGGTCTGATTCCGTTGACGGGTTCGATGGTGGCTTTGTACGCTACTCTCTTCTGACCAAGTTCGGGTGTCTAGTCACTGGTGCGTCTTGAGCTTTCCTTTGATACCCTTCATACGCACTAACCAGGCCGTCGTTCCGTATAGACGTGTAATTGTGGTCTAGAACCGGTTTTATCATCTATTCTAGAATCTCTTCCAGTAATCTAGTACAATAAACCTAGAGCATAACATTGATCATTAAATGCATTGAACGATTACACAACAAATGAAGAAAAAACGTAGACAGCAGTAGTATAGTAGATACACAAGGGGTCTAAACAAAACCATCATTTTGGACTCGTCAACTATCATCATCATCATCACCAAGAAATTATCATCGCAAGGGTCCATTTATCGTTTGTCGTTTTTTAAACTGATTCTTGAGATTGCTTCTCCCCATCTTGTCTTCCTTGCTTTTCGAGTAACGCTCTTTCCTCCGCACCTCTCTCGGTGAATCCTCCACCTCCAATTCGGTTGTACCATGGCTTGCATCTGACGAAAGCTTTCCACAACTCGACGGATACGACAAAGACGACAGTCATGCCGACGACGACACCCCATTCCCATCCGATCGGTCCTTGGTAGAACACCTTGGTGTTCAAAACCGGAACGTAGACGGTGATGGGTACAGAGATCGAGCCAAGAATGACGGACCTACACGACGGGGGGAAGGGAAGGGAAGAATTTAACAATCGACCAGAATGAATAACTAAGATAGAAACTCACCAGAACAAAACCTTGTTCCTCCATAACTCTGCGAACAGTCCCTTCTTTCCCTTGCTAAACGTTATCCAAGCGACCAACGGCCTATCCAACGACTTGAGTTCCCAGCCGTAGAGCAGGATACTGATGATCAGAGTTGCCAGCACAGTAGATCGTCCTCTGAACACAGCTTGGCAGTCTCCGACCTCGTCCCAGTTTTGGAATCCGTGGTTGCAGTCGGTGCCGAGTTCTCCACCGCCACGACCGTAGACGACTGCGATGAACGCACATAAACTGGTGACGCCGAGCATGAGACCGTAGAAGAGACAGTCGAGGATGACTGGCCATGTAAAGACACCAGACTTGATCGAATGTGGTGGTCGCTTCATAATCAAAGAGTCGGCAGCTTCCAAACCGAGACCAAAAGCCGGTGGACTAGTAGAAAAGAACGAGCCCGTTAGTCAAGACAAGCAAGCACCATCAAGACTATCAACGCACCTGGACGTAACCATGTTGATCCACAAAACACCCAAAGGACTGAGGGGGAACACACTCCTGTCCGCACCATCCCTGAAGACGAGACCGATAACGAGGAGGATAACTTCTCCGACGTTCGTAGCGAGCAGGTGTAAGATGAACCTCTGCACGTTCCAGAACATCCTTCGTCCCTCGGAAATCGCACCGACAATGCTGCCAAAGTTGTCGTCCATCAATACCAGGTCGCTGGCGTCCTTCGCGACATCGCTTCCGTCCATGCCCATAGCGATACCGACGGGAGCCAATGAGAGAGCTGGAGCGTCGTTGACACCGTCTCCGGTCATGGCGAGGTAGGCGGCGGGTCGGCGGAGGGATGCGTTGATCATTCGGACTTTGGTTTGGGGTGAGCACCGGGCGATAACGAGGGGAAGGGCAGGAAGTGCATCGAGTTCGGCATCGCTGAGGGCGTTAAATTCCGTTGCGGTCATGATGGCGCCCTTGGGTGCATCACGGGGAACAATTCCGATGTCGCGAGCGATAGCTGCAGCAGTCGCGGGGTGGTCACCTGTCAACCTGGGGACATCGAGAGACTGCATGAGCACACTGCTGGGAGACGAAAACCATGGAGTGCACTCACATGTGTACGATGATACCACCTTCTCTGCAAGCAGTCACGGCAACCTTACTCTCTGGTCTCGGGGGATCGTAGATACCAGCCAAACCGACAAAGTTCATGTCGCTCTCTACGTCCTCTCGTGACATGTTCTTGAGTTTGGTCTCGTCGTCATAGGGCATTCTCCTCGATGCCAATGCGAGGACACGAAGGCCTTGAGAAGCGATCGATTCCATAGCTTCCAGGATCCGGTCTTGTACTTCCTGTGTAAGTGGCTTCCCTTTCTCGCCTTCGAAACCGCCGTACGAAGAGCACCTTTCGAGGATACGCTCGACAGCACCCTTCGCGACGAGAACGGCCGTCTTCTCCTCCTTTAGCGAAGAGTACACCATGGACATACGTTTGATCGAAGAGTCGAAGGGATGTTCGACGATGAGCCTGTAATCGGCGGACTTGGGGGAAGGAGTGGAAGTCGGTGCAGCGTCGGGAGAGCTTGCGGGGTCCTCCTCAGAGGCGCTTGCACCAGTCGGGACGATAACACGTTCCTCACGACGGAAACCAAAGCGATACGTGAATACTTGGAGGGCGACTTCGGTGGGATCACCCGAGGCCTTCCACCTTCCTTCCTTGCCGTCCTTGGCTTCTTCCTTCTTCAAACTGCGAATATGGTCAGCGGATGGGCAGAACGCAAGTTCACGAGAAAAACTCACGTTGCAATAGCACAGATACTGGCAACGGTCACGAATTCTCGGAGGGATTTCTCCTGTTCCAGGATTTCGAGTCCGAGCGGGAGTTCTTTCTCCTTCTCTGAATCACCGAGAATTTCATGCACTTTGCCTCCCTCGGGGCTCAACGCTTCTGATCCGGATTCCACTGAGAACACCTTGGCAGGGTTCTCCCCCTCGCCTGACGCAAGAGGTGTCCAGACCTGTCGAACAACCATCTTCCCTTGCGTGAGAGTGCCAGTCTTGTCGGAACAAATATCCGTAACACCGCCAAGAGCTTCCAATGCGTTGAGCTTCCGGACGATGACGTTCTGTTTAACCATACGACGAGTCCCGGCGGACATAGTGATAGTCAGGACGGCAATAAGGGATTCGGGAATGACGGAAATAGCAAGAGCGATAGCGTAGATGGCGACTTCGTTATCGACATTGAACTGTGAATAAAAGGTCAGATCATGGAAAGCATATCAGAACGAAACCATCGCACCGCCGCAACGCCGAACACGATAATTGCGAGGCTGAAATAATTTAAGAGGTCAAAAACTGCGCAGTGAACTGGCGAAGGATGAGGCTTACACAATGGCGCACAAAAACAGGATGTAAGCGAGTTTGCTGAGTCTAAAGGGAGCTGTTAGGACATGGCAAGAATGCAGCAAGGGAACGGACGCACTTGATTTGTAAAGGCGTTCCAGTTCGTAAACCCAAAATAGTCATGATCTTCTCGTAGATGCGTTTACTCAAGGGGATCTTGGTATCCTCGTCCCCATCCTGTTTCCTCTTCTTGTCCTGGAGGGCACTCGCGATGCTACCGACTTGAGTTCCCATTCCAGTAGCAACGACAACGCCTCGACCCCTACCCTTCACAACACTAGTACTCGCGAATGACATGTTCGTTCGGTCACCGACGGGGACGGGCAACGTATCACCATTGGGTCCGACCTCTGGCTTGATAGGTTCAAGCGTCTTGGGAACAGGAAGGGCCTCTCCCGTCAACAAAGCCTCGTCCGCTTCCAGGTTGGTTACTGAGAGCATACGAAGATCGGCTGGGACGACGTCACCCATCTTTACGACAACAATATCACCGGGGACAAGAAAACGGGCTGCAACAACTTTGGTCTCGCCATTACGAACGACCACGGCGGTCGGAGAGGATAGCGAACGTAATGAATCCATAGTTTTCTCTGCCCGATATTCCTGAAAGAATCCAACGGAGATGTTCAAGACGATGACGGCTGTGATGACTCCGGCTTCCACAAAGTCTTGGACACCGTACGAGAGGGCCATGGCGGCAACGAGGACAAGTGTTAGGGCGTTGGCCATTTGTCGAATGAGGACGCTGAGGGCTGAGACACCACCCTTGTTCTCGAGAAGATTTTCCCCATACCTGGAACAATCAGCGGCGATAAAGATGATGGAATGAGAAACGCACTCTTCCAAACGTTTAGTAGCATCGTCCTCAGATAATCCATCTGAGTCGCTTGTGGTAAGCTTCTTCAAGATAATTTCCGAATCTAGAACGTAGGCACGCTCAGCCAGCGTCGTGGCCTGAGCCAAGTTCGCCGGAACTGGATGTGTAGAAGAACGAGTGTAGGAACGACCAAAGGTTTTTCGTGAAAAGAATTTCATGACGATGATGGTTCATGAAATTGGGGGGAGTTAGAGAAGGAGGTGGCGGCAAGTCGTATTTAAATGGGTGCATGTCTTGGCAGCTAAGACGAAAGGTCTCCTTCAAAATGCAAGCCAAGACGCGCCAAGGGGAGTGGACAACGGAGGGTAGGGTTCGCTATCGACCGCAAACGTCGCGAAATACGTCCTGGAGACGAAAAGGACGAAGAACTAGGGTGAGGAGGTTGTGTGCGGATGTGGGTCCCGACTTCTGTTGAGCTTGAGGGATTTTCGCCGCCTGGGGACGTATGTGTGTCTCTGTTTATCCGAGTACCTCCAAGACCTAATCGGGACTTACTTCACCCGATTTGGGCAATTCCAGACCCTTGCAGAGCCAGATAAGGGGAAGACTGAGTCAGTCAATGAATTTCTATGAAGTATGCCAAGTCTTCATTGGAAGAACTTGGGGGAAAGTGTGAGACACCAACACACAGGACTTGGCAGATATTTGGGGTGATGTCGATATCATGTTCCTTGGTTCATTCAATCGGGAGCGTAGAGACCTGGCTCCTGACGCAAACGCTCCAAACGACCGAAGTGGCGTTGGAGCACTTGCTTTTCTGAGTTCCTTTGCAACATGGGCCTGGCCTAAAATTTCGAAAATACCATCAGTCCGCAGCAGGGCTTTATCAGGCTAACGGGCGACATACGAGCGACGAAACGTCATACGATGACCTGTAAAATTGCGGGACTCTGACGATGTAATGGGCTACCTACTGTATGGTTCAGTGACGAGAGCACGACGTTCAGAAGACTGGCGAGTGCCAAGTACTCACCAGAGTATCGCTTTCTTGCAAACGGTTGGCGAAAACAATTCGAAAGACTTCGTGGCCCTGAGTTACCCAAATAAAAGTTTTCTTGGACGGACTTTCAAGTACGTGATCGGAATGGCTCCAACCCCCATCGACGCGGAATAATTGTCCAAGCGGTCCATGCAAAAAGGACTGAATCCACTAACGATACCGTTGATGGGCGTTGGTGGTCCGGTAGTCGAAGCCTATCGAAGGCGTATGTTCAATAGGGGCAGGCCTGAGGCCACTGCGCATCCTAAGGTCCCCCACAAGCCGTCCTTTCCCTAACATACCAGAGAACTGGAGCCCGGAGAAAACTTGGTAGAGTGTGCGAGGGGCTAGTCAATCGCACTGCTTCGATCTTCCGGATACATCTCCGGATCACCACTCTCCTCCAGGAACCTCAGATACGGAGAAAAGGTACGAAGAAAATGGGGGGGTACGTAATGAGGCCTCAATCGTTGGATCGAAGTCAACGGACACAGGGCGCAAACGAGCCAAGAAGGGACCGATTGGAGATGGAAATTCATGCTGCCTCCTTGAAGGCAACATTCGGCCGAGCGTATGAAACGTCGGAAGGAACTTGTCGAAGTGTCGAACGTAGTCGTCAACACGCGTTCCGTAGTAAGAAAACCAGTCGGCTCACCATGAATTTTGTGGGTGGATAGGCGTTTTCAGACTGGCGAACACCAAGACAGCGATCGACCAAGAGATCGAACAAAAGTAGACAGATCCATAGAGCTGTGTTCGAACTCCGGAGACGACGGCTTGGGTGCAAAACCCTTGGCTGGAAAGTCTTGGGCGGCACAATCGTCTGTGGCTGGCGTTCAGTACGAGTGCTGAATATAGAATGTTGACTAGCGTACGAACCCTGGTCCTCATCATCTGACACGGCATTCCGCGACAAAAAGGGCAAAGATAGACTTGCGGAGATGTCCTCGACATTGTCCGTACTGGATAAGAGCAGGAAAGAGGAATCACCAGATGCACTAGGCAAACCTTCACTATTGGGCAAGGGATCTCGTGTTGTAGGTTGTGTCTGCGCGTACTGTAACAAGGCCATGACCTATGCCTCAAGGCGTGTGCATTTTTCATCGGTATTATCATTCCACAGGATTATTGGTACTTGTCTCATCGAGCGCATGTGCTTCCGCTGATGACTTACAGGCCTCTGTCGTCTTTTTGTCGCCTTGCTTTCATGCCAGAGAAACGTTTACGACTGCACCTTCCTGAGAAAGTCGGCTATAGGGACAAAACTACGAAACGATCGGTCCTCTAAGCTAGCGAAGTCGAAGAATCAACAGGAATCCTCACCTCGTGGGCAGCCTTCAACAACTCTTCGTCAATACCCTCAGCCTTGATGTTCACTTCCAATCCAAATCCGGGCTTCTCGTTGACTTCCCCAAGCGACACAGACACGTGAATCTTTGCACTCTGGGCTATGTCTTTCTTGCCGTATTTCGGAGCGACGGCTTGAAGCGCTCCTAGGAAGCAGGCTTCGTTCACGTTCAACTTGGCCGGATGGTTTGGATAACGCTAAAAGACAGCTTACACGCGTAACCCATGGCAAACAACTGTTCAGGGTTCTGTCCGTCACCGGACCCACCCATCTCCTTGGGCGTTGCAAGTTTGAATTCGAGTCCATTTGAAGAGACCGAACCATTTCGGCCGGCTCCTTGGGCTATCGCAGTGACGGTATACTATGGAGACGAGTCTCGCGTCAGAAGTTCGACATAACGGGCAAGGAAAGACTGGAAGGCGACCTTGGGAGATTTCAGAGTCAGATAAGAACGAGAGGCTGTTACTGGTTTGACATAACGAGAGATAGGACGCGTAGTGCGAAGAACAGAACGTGTTGCAGCGAACATGATGATGGTGGTAAGTAACAAACCGGGAAGGAACGGACCGATGTATGTGAGAGCTCTCTAAGGCCTCTAAGGTCTCACGGTTGTCCCAAACCGAAGCGTTGAGCAAGCTAAGGCAAGCTACTTGAGACCTTGGGGTCTGGTCTCAGCAAAGCAGGTATCCTCCCTGAATGTGGCTTAAATTCTCTGGTACAAAGACTGAAGAGAAGGTATATAGAAAGTACGAAAGTGCCAAGAAGCGCTTCCAGCCAAGTCTTACTATGTCACCTTGGTGAGTCGATAGATAACCCATAAATGCGAGATAGACGTCGGCTTCCTGGCGCAATGGTAGCGCGTTTGGCTTCGATTACCAGACGACACCAAAAGGTTGCAGGTTCGAGTCCTGCGGTGGTCAATGTTTTGCAAATGTAAATCTTGTTGCTGATCGACATGGAATCAGCCGTCGTACGATTTTGGTCTCATCATCACAACCCTGTCAGCCACTCGAAGCGCGAATCATAAATATAGGTATTCATATACATGCATGGGTCTCACAAAAGAGTGACAAGGAACTAGCTAGAAAATTGACGACCATAAAACCATGAAGTGTAAGGAAAGAGCATAATAAAGCACACGTAAAGAAAACGACAACCAACCTCACGAGTCAGATAATGTCTCCCCTCTCCAGCATCTCCCTAATTCCGTTCTCGCAACACTTCTGACATCTCTTTTTCTCCCCGCAATTCTTATTCGACTTGTTACAGTTCTTCTTCGGAATATATCGCAACGTTTCGGTCATGGTTGTCATTCCGCCCGACCCGCTCGGCCTCAAATGTAGATCCAGAAACACCTGTCCCTTCGCCGTATTGGCTTTTGGTACCAAACCCTTGGCCTGAAAGTTCCGTGCCTCACGCAGGCAGCAGGGATCGCACCGGAGGCTGTTGTTGCATTCAGAGCTCGCGTTGTTACAGGTTTTAGGTACCCCGATGGCGACGCGAGACTGCATGGGGAGTTGGGGATCCAGAACACAACGGAGGATGTCTCGGACAAGGGCGTCGTCGCGCCTCGGAGCAGATGGAGAGACAGAGTTACCCTTGCTGGGTTTATTGGTAGCAGGGGTCGGGGGCCTGACCTGAGGAGGCACGAATAGGTGCGGTGGTGACGCCTTGACTTGAGTCACAGGGGACTTGGTTGGGGGTGGTTGGACCGTGGACTTGTCCTGTGTGGCGTTCGCGGTGGTAGTAACAGAGGTAGTTGTGTGTGCAGCGGAAATCGAAGGTTTGATCGGGCTCTTCAAGGGCGGGGCAGATGCTGGGCGAACTTGAGTAATAACAACCGGCATCGTGGGAGGACTAGGTGGAGAGGGGAAGTCCAGAGGTCTAGATACTGGGGGTGGGCTCTTAGAGGACACAGTAGTGCTCTCTTCCTCGAATGTAGGAGGGCGTGGTGTAGTGGCAGCATCGTCATCCGCCACGGAAGCCACCGGTTGAATCGTGAGTTTATCGGCCTTGTCAATCGTGGGTTCTTCGGAGGCGGTAGTAGTCGTTTCATCGACGAAGGACCCCTCAGTGAGGACGGAGTCACCGAAAACGCTTTCCTCCACGAAAACAGACGGAGGTCGCGTGTAAAACTCCTCATCCGTCGAATAATCGTTACGATCGACAGATTCGAATGTGCTCGTGTCGGACCCCACAGTAGAGCTATTTATTTCCGCAGCAACCGAGACAAACGAGGGAGAGTCGTTTCCTGTGTCGATTGGTGGCATGGCATCCTCGTGCAACGTAACCGGTTCTTCGACGCTTTGGCTCGTGTCATTCAGGGGGGAAACTGAGAATAATTCTATCTCAGTAGCAAAAACTTGCTCGATGGCGCTGCTAAGGGATTCTCTGTCGTCGAGAACCGCTGATTCCTCCCCGACCGCTGCGAGTCGTAATCGAGCATACCTCGACCTTGCGTGGTACACCCTGAGAGCAAAGGCCATTCCTATGGCTTCTGCATCCTCGAGTCCGATGTCTTCGTCACTTCTGACCAACTCTTCGAGGCCCTCACGGAACCAAGGAAGTAGCCCATATCGTTTGCCGAGGGTAATCTTCTGCGAAGCTGAATTGATGAGATACTTGGCTTTATCTCGGAGTTCCTCGCGGGTCTCTTCGAAGCCCCACTTCGTGGCAAGGTCAAGCGCAGAAAGGATCGTCTCGACTTTGAGAGGTTGGTGGGATCGATGATCGTAGGGAAATAGGCTCGAGTTTGGGAAAATGCTGGCTCTGTAAGAACAGCCTGTCAGTACCAACGACACAAACCTGCCTCGTGTAACCTCGTATTGGACTCACAGTGGGTGCAAAAGGACTGTCAAGAATGCTTCAAAATGCTCCGGAGTGCAATCCGACAATACTATGGGATGGTCGGATACACGGTAGCGTTTATCAAAGGTCTCGCTAGTCGGAAATATAAATTTCGGGAGTTGAAATAGCTGGTTCCCGGCCTATCTCCGGGAAAACGAGTACTATTAAGCCACAAGTCGGGAACTTCAAGGAGAGGACTGACCTTGAATGTCACAGACGGCAGAAAGAAATTCTTGTTGTGAACTGCTGAATCGCATCGAGCGGTTTCGTCCTTGTTGAACATGGTAGTCGAGTTGAGAGGTCTGGATACACGAGTTACGCAGCGGTGAGACGGCAGGGTTTTTAACTTCGATCTTGGTCCGAGTCCCATGACAGTGGCTTTGACGCCTCCCCCCTACCGGTTTACGCGTGTCTCAGCGTCTTTGCATGCAGCCAAACCGTGGTAGAGCTTCAGTGGCGCAGATGATGGCATGAGCGGTGAATCGTATTCCTTGTGAGTTATTATGTTATGATACAGCTGGGTAAAACCATTGAATGTCTAGTATACACGACGAGAGAGTGAACCGACCGGAGACGTAACGATGATGATTTAGGATGGTAGATTACCAGGAGAGATTGAGAAGGAAGGTGCCGGCCGAACTCCAGGAATAAAAAGTCCTCCATAATGCCGACCCTCAGAAATTGGATGGCATCATGTCCTCCTTTGCAAGCCTCCTCCTTGGTGCGTTCCACTTTTTCAAGTATTCCCGCGCTCTCTCCTCGAATAGCTCGCACCCAACAAAGATATCCTTTGGTAGCATGTCCTTCCTCTGCTCCCAAGGCCTCATATCAACACTCGATTCCTTATCCAGACACACGAGGATGAGCCCAAAACTATAGGCATCCGCCAAGAGCGCGTCCTGGCATTCCCCTCTCAAAATCTCCGGCGCGCAGAACGGTCGTGTACCAGGATGGATCTGTTCCGTTTTCGTCGACGGGAGAGGACAGGCCAGAGACTTTCGAGTAGCGAGGGTAGGGAAAGGATCTATCGGTTCGTCATCGGGAGATTTGTACTTGGAAGTCGCCGATACAGAACGTCCAAAATCCAACAGTTTGATGGTATCCGAACTATGGGTGACCTGAATGTTCAACAGCGACAGATCACCATGGCTGAGGCCAAACGAATGGAGATGGGTAAGACCATCTAAAAGTTGATTATGATAATCTATTTTTTTGGATCTTGTCAACTTGTTGTTCGCCTGCGATTCCTGAATGACGTCGTATAGGGTTCTCCCTTCGATGTACTCCAGTACCATGCCGACATTCTCGAGGGAGCCTAGGAACGCACAGATATTTCGATGTCGAGTAACGGTAGTGTAGACACGAAGCTCTGCGAGGAATTGCACGGTGACGTCTGACGCGTTCGACTGCATCTCCCCGTTGATCTCAAGTTGCACAACATCGGGTTTCTTTACGACGCATTTGAACAGCTCTGAAGCAGAGCCGTGAGCACACGGTGCGAGATTTGATGTCGGATTAGGAGGTGCAGAATATGATGTTGGTGTTGGAAAAGAGAAAATGGACGTCGGATGGCGAGGAGGATTGTAGATGCGTGGTGTGGGCGCTGGTGAGGATGATCTGGGCTCCGTTGGGGTGCGATATTCAGGTAAATGGTAGGAGTACATTGGATCGGTCGTTGATTCTTCCGGTGTGGGGAATGAGGATACTGCTCCATGCCCTGCGCTTTTTGATTTGTCCTCATCATCATCCATTTCAACTAGCAACCTATCATCAATATCAACAGCATAAAGATAAAATATACGACGTACCCATCCACCAATTCTTCTTTGAAGTCAAAGTCACCCGTTTGACGTGCATTCTGAGGTTTGGGGCAGGGGGTTTCGCTGTAAAAGAACCAGCTCGGGAACTGGCAAGCGACAGAGGTGCTGATGTGGTGGCCGGCTGGCCAGGACCTGCATGTCCATTGACGTTGTCGACAATAGATGCCCATACATCCTGCTGCATCGTCCTCGTGAGAGTTAACGTTGAGAACAAAAACACTGAAGCAACACAAACATTCATCCCTGATCAGCCAAGCAATCTAATCTAATCAGCTTACATCTCGAGATCTTATCGGGTCATGGTGCCAGCTCACGGATCAAAAAGATAGACGTGCGAATGCTTTGCTCTCCCTTGTGCTCTCCCAATTTTGGAAGGTGCGCAGTGTCGCACACGCAGTTAACCCTCCATTCCCCCACCACCCATTGCCAATCCTGGAATCCTTCGAGCTCAAGAGTACTCGCAAGTCAAGCTCATGACCATGGCGCGGCCGTGAAGTAAAAATAAATACTACGTCACCAATCGCAAGAATGTTTGCCAGGCCGGGAGAGATTTGTGGCTCTGGCGCATTTTCAAGCAACAAGTTACCAGATACCACCCGGATCGTGGAATGGCTCTCACTACTGTTACTAGATACGGGCGCAGTCGATAACCACGCTTTCTATTCATTACCTGATGATATTCCGCTTCACCTTCTCTCTGGGGCTCTGGCGATGGAGTCATGATGCTGTGTACTTGGATACCCCTTGCTCTGGGTGCTGGTGAAGTCTTAGGCTCACCGCGTACGTACATCTCCCAAGGCGCCTGCTCTCCAACGATATGAACAACGGAAGCCACTCAACTCGTCGAGGTTAGCCTCCCAATCTACGCTGTCTATTTAAGGGACATGAACTGCTCATAACTGTGCGCCGCCATGTTAGGGTAACCAAGGTTACAAACCAGGAAGGCCCAAGGCACCCCATACCGTTATATTATCCAGCCCCGAGGTACTTAACAGAAGGTACCGCTGACTACTCCCCAATCTAGCATCCTGGCCTACTGCGGAAACGCTCTAATACTTGTTTATCATACTGGACGACTCGGGTATAGTTTGACTCTCTTCCTTCCTTCTCTTTCCCTATCCCGACGACATCACATATGTCTGAATCCTCAGGTTCCCCCATTATAATCGCTGCCACTTCCATTTCCTCACCTTGGCCTTCGTCTGAATCACCCTCATCTTTAACAAACACAAGGCCGCCGCTTGGACGTACCGAACCCACGGGGACGCCCGCCCTCTTTTCACCTCCCCCAGACCTTCCCCCCCATCAACCCTCGACGCCAGTACCGAGTCAGCCTCCACAGAGGACGGGCGGTGACGTCTCCGCCTCCGATTCACATGTCTCATCAACGACGCGCACTGCATTGATCATCCTCGGAATCACCCTCCCCCTTTTCGTTATGGTTTCTACCGCCTTCTGGTGCTGGTTCATCATGAAGAAACGGCGGCGCGACAACAGTCTCATCTTGCGACCTCCGCCAAGACGCCATGGTACTAGTAGCGATACAGGCAAGTACAAAAACTTCATTGCAATGTGGCGTTGCGCGACGTTAATGTCGGTTCGCTGACGTCCTAAATCCTCCAGCGTTTGACAATGTCAAGAAACTGAAGTCGGATACACTAACTGCTGATCCCCGATCGCGGCTGTCGCAACCGCCTAACGTTCGGATTGCAAACTGGCTAGCACGATCTAATAGCCAGCGGAGCGCCACAAGTAGCGCTGACACCAACACCACATACACCTCTTATCACCGGTCTCGCGCCACCTCACCTTCTTTGTACCCTTTTTCACTGCGATCAGAGTCGCCCGATCTGCCCCAGACAAGCGTAGATGTGATCAGCATTACGGATAGTGAGAGCATGTACTCTCAGACCAGTCTCTGGAGTTCGCCGAGTATCCGTAGCTCGCATTCCCGACAATCGCGTCGGTCGAGTCGGTATCAATATGGGAGCTCCAGGTCGTCCACGCCCCAGGCTCCAGATAGGCATATTTATGCGGATCCCAGTCTGGCAGTAGGTACCCGGCCGACAAGATTGTCTATAGTAAGGGAAGATGAGGTTTAAGCAGTGTTAGGGGATAGCGTAGTAGATAGCTGTCAATTCTCAGACTCTTTCGGTTGTTTTTTACTCTTTCAGGCTTTATAACTTTCACTCAATGTTTCTCGAACTCATTCAACCCTTTCGTATATTCATTCCAACTTGTTGCATCCACAGGATTCCCTTTGATCGAGTTGTACTACCATTTATCTTATCGATATTTATTTTGATTATCTCCACTTTGTCAATCTTATCTGTTTCCGCCCCAGAATCGCACACTAATATTTCGTCTCTCTGGTCCCTTCATCCATGGCTCATTCCACTATTCTGCCTCCTGAGATCATCCACCAAATCCTTCACCATTTGGACGGTAGCGTCCGTAATCTACGAGACACCGCTCTCATATCTCATGCTTGGTGTGGCCCATCCCAATCGCTCCTCCATTGGTCAATCAACATTGACTCCGAGGCCAAAATCGGGCAGCTGACGAAGAAATACGCGTTGTACCCACACCTTCGAGCGTATTGCAACTACGTGTATTTGGATGGGTATAGAATGGTGTCATTCTCCGAGGGGATGCTGCTCTTCGAGAAGACTGTCATGGCGAATGGCTTTGAGAAGTTGATTCAGTCGCTTGGCGGAAAGACCGAGAGTGATGATATTGGCGGAATAAAAGGTCTATCTATCGATTCGTATCAAGGCTGGGATGAAGAAATGTCAAGGAGGATATCAGTCAACTTTCCTTCGCTCGAGACACTCGAGATCGCGCGACTCGATAGCGACTGTGATATACCGGGGACGCTGGGGCGGTTGCTGAGCGGAATGAACAAGTTGACTTCGTTGGCATTGAATCACACCTTTTCGACACGAAGGAGAGGTGCACAACTATCAGAACCTCAGAGAACCCCGACACGATTGACCCACCTCACGGTTTCCCCCGCGAACCCAACGGCACCGTCTGACATCTTCCCATTCCTCATGGGCCCAATGTTCGACCACTCTCGTCTTCGATCGCTCAAAATCGGTTGGCTCTATTCCCTCACTCGACGTGGGCCTGCAAACCCGCTGCTACAAGCCTTTCGGGAGTTCATCTCCATCATTGGCCCCCAGATCACCCGGCTAACCATTGCTACTCCCCTACATTACGTGGGTGCAGATGAAGCACGCAACATGAATCTGTCGGAAGCACTTGGTACGTGTTGGTCTTTGCGAATGTTTTCCCGACGTGCCTAACCATGGCTGTCGAGCAGGCGATTTACTGTCAATACGTCTACTGAATTACTTTCCATCGGTGAAAGAGTTGACTCTCTGTGCTCACGCCAAAGCCGGCTTCCCAGGCCGTTTCTCAGACGATCATGGCCATAGACTTCCCGTCGCCTTTTATCACGCCTATTGCATTCTGAAGGCGGCGATCTTAACGGTCGACAATGCCATGGAGATCCCGAACATGATCGTCGATGTCAGTGCCATTGAAAGCGTCGAAATAAGAGTAGACGATGTCACTACGACGTCTGTGGGAGGAGTGGGAGTGGGAGGAGTTGGGCCTCCCGGGTCTTCTTTGGGGTCCGGACATTATCCACTGTTGCTGCGGGACCTATTAAGGAATCATCCGAGATTACCAGGTGGAGAGGAGAGTGTTATGATAGTAGATGAGAGCGGGAGGAGACGTCCGTTGGGTTCATTCGTCCATTAGAATTCTGGGTTGGTGGGTGCAGACTTGGACATTACTCCTCGGCCGGTGAAGGTGGCAGCCAGAAATCCCAGAGTGGAGTAGAACTCGTGAACTTTATACTCGAAATGTAAAATGCACACTTAGAAGGACTGCCCATTAATTCATGACTCGAATTGTACATGCATATGATGCATATGTCCCATCGTCCGTAGGTTGAACTTCCGAAATTCCGGGAGTAATTGCCGGAAGGAATTACCAAATATTGATGACAAGCGTGTCAGAAATTGCGTTTGTTCCCTACCACCATGTTCACGAGTTCACGAATTTGCCCTTTTCCACCTTGCTTTCTAATCGTTTCTCGACGTGTCTTTGTCACAGCTCACTGAACTGACCTTCCACATCATGTCCTCTCTAGTGCCAAAAGAGATTATATTCAAGCAGGCTGATGGAATTGACATTTACATGGACATTTATCTACCTAGCTCGGCGACGAAGGAGAATCCAGCTCCAATTGTGCTATTCTGGCATGGTGCGTTTGTATCGCAATGCTCTGACGATCTACGGGCTCAAAGTATCTTCTGCAGGAGGGGGCCTGCTTCAGGTAGAAAATTCGCCCTATGTCGACAGGTTTTCTGATGTCAATTTACTCCTGGCCTTTGCGATCAACAGGGAACCAGGAAGGGTATGTACATACTCAAAGACGGGTCACTGCAATCACTCACTCTCAACTCTGAAACTCCGCAGCCTTAGCACCCAACCAACTGGAAGCACCCTCGAAGCACAACGTTTGTCTCGTCTCCGCCGACTACCGCCTCGCGCCCCAATTCCGTTTCCCCACCATACTGTCAGACTGCTCCTCAGCAATGGAATTCCTTCAATCCACCGCATTCAAAGAAGCAGTCGAAGGCCGTGCTGACCCATCTCGTATCGTCCTTACAGGTGGTTCTGCAGGTGGATGGCTCTCTCTGCTCTGTGGCTTCGGCATTGGATTCGACGAGTCCGGAATCCCTCGACCTCCTACGACGGGTATCAAAGGCATAGCTGCGATCTATCCGATCACCGACATGCAAGACCCGTTTTGGCACACCAAGCAGAGTCCGGTGTCGTATATGGAGAAGGTAGTTTCGAGGAATGAGGTCGAGCCATTCATCAATCCGGACGATGAAGGGAGTAGGATCGCGAACTCGGCGTTGACGGATCGGAGGTCCATCTTTTATACGTATATGGTACAAGAGTGCGTACTACTGCTGAAAGCATCTACTACTGCCGTACCTATCGATAGCTGACTCGGCTTATACAGGGCAATCTTACCCCACCTTTTGCTAGACGGAACTGGTATTCCAATAAATGCGTTCTCCGTCGCACCGGCGCTCGACTCGCTCAAAGACAATTCGAAGAAATATCCTACGCCACCGACGTTCATCGTGCATGGAACCCTGGATGACAAAGTTCCCGTCTCACAGGCTCGCGATGTGGTCGCTGCGTTGGAACGCTTGAAGGCTGCTGGTACGGGGTGCGAGTATGAATACGAAGAGGTAGAAGGAAAGAACCACTTGTACGATAGGGAACCGGGAGAGGAGATGGAGAGATACTGGAAGTTTGTTAAGAGGATCCTGAAAGTTTAGGATGGGATGCTATAATACGATGTCTCGAATCACCAAAGTGTCAGCCTACGAACTCGTTGAAATACAAAGGTCGCAGCCTCAGTAACCTTGGAATTCTGAATCCTTACGTCCTTGTACCCCAAACTGAGGCTCCGACGATCAAGCCATGCATCCTTCCAGAGTTTCCTTTGTGTAGTCATATCAATAGAGGTCTTTGAAAGGCCTTTCATTCGTACTGACGTGCACCAAGAGCGTCGGTGATGCAGCGACACGACGGTGACACGCCAGCTGTAGGCGCTGGGCAGTTGAGATAAGATAAGCACGATTATCATAACCCCGTATCGGCAAGCCATGTTCGCAATCCGCCTGGCAAACAACTACGATCACTGCACATCTCCCGCAGCCTTGACCTTTTCAGGGAAGCTACTATACAAAAGTTGTTGCAGCCCAGTATAGCCAGTTTTAACCGTCGAACTTTCTTTATGTCTCTCCGGAATCCATTTATTTACGCGGACAGAATCGGGATATACTCCTCAAAAATCGACTATAAAATGGGCACTACTTTGTGGGGAAGAAAGTCACAAACAACCAACAATGACCTCGCCCTCAGGAACGTTCTCAGTCCTCCGCCAGCTCTCAGACCTCATCTCAGCGTCGGTAGACGCGATCGATGCTCGTTATGCGAAAGACGGCCTCAGCTATCCTTCCTTGGACGATCCTTTCAACCCCGCAACCCCAGCAGAGGCCCTTGCGAAGAGCCCTGAACTTCTCAAGCATGTTCTTACCGCAGTTTCTGCCTGTGGTCAGCTCAGTGCTACGATCAACTCACCAATGTCTGCGTTAGCTGATCTCGCATATGGAGTGCGTCGTTCAAGTTTGAGTCAATGCCGAATCACTGTTGATTGTAACTATAACTTAGTATCAACTTCCAGCTGCATTGCGCACGGTGGTAACGATCAACGTGGTCGAGGTTCTGCGCGACCATCCAGAAGGTCTCCATGTCAAGGAAATCGCGGCGAAGACCCGCACTGGTATCGATCCAGCTAAACTTGGTACGTGTCAGAATCGTACTTTACACTCTGCTCAAGTCTCATGCGCCAATTTGCAGCGCGACTCCTTCGGACTCTTGCTACCAGCCATGTCTTTTTCGAAACCGCCCCAGACACCTTCAAAAACAATAGGCTCTCCTCTCTTCTCGACACGCGTAAGTCAGTTGAACAAATCTTGTCAAAGTGCGTGAATTAGTGGCGGTTACCTATTTTATTCGCCGACCTCACTTTACAGCCCTGATAATAAACATACTGGCACATCCGGGTTTGCTGCTATGATGGAACTCTCGTGAGTCAACTTGCCACATTTTGCCACCTCTTTGCATGCTCACACTGTCCAGGGAGGAAATGCTCAAGGGTGCTGGATATCTTACGGAGACGCTTTTGGACCCCAAGACAAGAGATTCCGATGCTCAAGAACACACTTCAATCGCGGTCCGTATCGCCACATAATCATCGTCGTTCTGCAGTCTCATCGTGATGTTTCACCGTTCTAGCGTGCTTTCGGGTTCAACAAGTCGGTCTGGGAATGGTACGAAGAACCCGGTAACGAGTACCGTCTCAAACGGTTCGCTTTTATGGCCAGTGCGTTTGCAAGGTCACACACGGGTGCAATACTTAAAGGTCCGTTTTCTCTTACATGACATGACAGTTTCCGATGGGTTTACATTGTCCTTTTTGTATAGGCTTTCAGTGGAAGACCTTGTCTCCGGGTGCTGTTGTAGTCGACGTTGGAGGTGGTCAAGGCCATAACATGTTCACCATTCGAAAGGAGTACCCACAGTTCAAGTTCATCGTTCAGGATCGTGCGGCTGTTATGGGGGAGGCACAAAAGGTATGTACGGGAACTTCGGTTCATCGATTCATCGATCTAATTTGATATGATCATGTAATCAGTTCTGGGATGAGAACGCACCTGGTGCACTCGAGGCAAAGGAAGTCATATTACAAGGTAAGAGTGGATGTGAATGCTGCCTTTCCCTCCAAGATTACTAATATGGTGTCTTCTGCACGCCTCAGCTCAAGACTTCTTCGAACCACAAACTCTTTCTGAAGCTCCAGATGCGTTCCTGCTCAGCATGATTCTACACGACTATGGGAGAGGACCGGCGGTGAAAATTTTGAAGCACCTTCGGGACGCCGCTGCTAAGCACACGAAGCTAATCATCGTGGACCAGGTGAGGCCCTCGCATCGCTACACCATCATTTTGTGCTCACTGCTGAGTTACACTCAACGAACGGAAGGTTTTGCCTTATGCGTGCCCCTCTGACGCTCTTGGTAGCATCACACAGGGAATCCCTGGAGCAGAGAAGGTTCAGCCACAAGTTCCGTCGCCTCTTCTCCCTAACCTAGGCAAGGCCAATACTCTCACTTACTCGGCGGACTTGATGGTGAGTTTGTACCCTTCGAGATTGGGTTCTCGACTCATACGTTACCACTTGTGCTCGACACTAGATGCTTATCGGGCTGAATGGAGAGGCACGTACCCCAACGGGTTACGTGGATATCTTAGAAAGTTCAGGTTGGAAGATCGAGGACATGTTCCCGATCATGGGGACCCTACATACACAGATAGTGACTACGCCGATCTAATATGTAGTATAGACAGTCATGAATTGGTCGTGATGTAGCAACAATGTATATCCCTTCTCAAGCTCGAAGAAGCGAGACTCAGAGTGATCCGCGGTTTGGACGCCTGACGCGTTGCGGGCGCTAGTGAGCGTGTCGTGGGAATTTCCATTTTGCTGCCTTTTATCTTCTTCCGCCCATCTTCCGCTGGACAACTTCCACTTCCACATGGTGTGTAATACCCTCTATTCGATCAATTTGTTGTCGCACTCGCAGACTAGAGCAATTGCTACTGGGATGAACGGGTCTCAGCACGAGCTGTATCTCGATTCCCTTGCGTTGACTGGGAATACCTGGTTCAAGGTGCGCCAGCTTGCTCTTCCAACAAGATTCTTCGAGCTGAAGCGATTCCCAGGATAATTTCGTAGCGCGACCGATATTATTTATGCCTGTCAAGATTGATATCAAATTAATCACCTTCGTGCACATCCGCGATCCGCGTCGAGACATTTGGTCGCTGGAGGATATTCCGAACCGGAAGCTGGTTGATTCCAAAAAAAATCAATCGCTATACTATAATTACCTTTCAGGTCATGCATGAGTAAATCCCCATTCAAGATCACCCCGACGTTCAGGTCTATGGGCGTTATGATGTCTTTCTTCACTCTTCTGTTGCTATCTACGCTTCACCAAGGCGCCTGGGCCGTTGTGAACATCAACGGCTTAAAAGCACTGACAGATCATTCTTCCTTCCAGAACAGGTACATCGTTGAAGTAGAATCACTATCTCAAAGCAGTTTTACTCTACGTTCTGTACGACATCATCCCCATTACGCTTTCAGCCTCTCCGTTCTGACTTTTTGGCCCATTTTCATTAGGAGCAAGAGATCCACAAGCGGTTTTACGAGGACTCGAAGATTCGCGACGTAGACTTTGACGTTCACAAGGAGTTTGATTCCCCGGGTCTCTTCGTTGGAGTATCGTTGACACTCACGGTGCGTGGTCGAGATCTATGGGACATGGACATGTCGGTGCTTATTTTCGTCCCTCCGTAGAATTCCGAGGCAAGATATCATCCACGTTTGCTCTCATACTCCGCTTTCCTCATGTCAAGGATCTAGGATGCCAAGAAGTTGGCTGAGGTTCCCAGAGTCAAGGCAATCCGCCCCGTGCACACATACCCTAGGCCTAAGTGAGTGTATACGCGCGTGACGCGAGCCGTATACATTGCTGAGGGCATAGAAATTCAGACTTGTATCTTCACACCCTGTCGAGGATATCAAAGACATTGGTTCTCTCCCCGACACCGAAGAGGCACACGTCCTGACAGTACGCTTTATCTCTTCGTGTTTGTGTGCTAATACTCAATCTAGCCGAAATTCTTTAGGGTGTTGATAAGCTTCATGCTGAGGGACTCACTGGGGCGGGTATAAAGATCGGGATGTGAGTACATTTATCAATGATGTACAACACTCTCGACTGACGGGATGTTTTTGTGCAGCATCGACTCAGGTATTTTCTGTGTTCATCTCAGGGTCTGAGACGAGGTTGATTAACATCATAAAGGCATCGATTATACCAACGCCGCACTTGGAGGTGGTTTCGGACCTGGATTCAAAGTTATCGGAGGGTACGACTTCGTGGGAGACAACTACAACGGTGGGGATCGTCGTGAACATTGAAACACTGTTATTCATGTTGTTTCCCTCAGGCAACGACACCGACCCCGTGCCGGATTTTGACCCTTTGGATCAATGTGCAGGTGAATAACGATATTAGATAGTGAAGGAAGAACCAGGCTACCAGACTCGCTTTCTCTTGATGCTAGGACATGGCACCCACATCGCTGTAAGCATTGGGCAGGTTTCTCTAATTGCAAAACTCTTCCGACTCACGCTGTATGTCAGGGTATCATCGGCGCTGACCCTCCGAAGAATCCTTACAACATAAGCGGCGTGGCCTATTCAGCTTCGCTCTCATCGTATCGCGTGTTTGGATGTACAGGTGGCACGTCTGATGACTGTGAGAAAGAGACCCAGAACCAGGACTCATATTCCCCATGGACGACAACTAACCACAAGTTTCCCCCCTTTGTGTGTAGTGATTGTCGAAGCGCTATTGCGTGCTGCTCAAGATGGACAGGACATAATCACATTGTCCCTAGGCGGAGTGAATGGCTGGACGGAAGGGACCGCGAGTGTTGTTGCCAGCAGAATTGCACAGTCCGGGAAAGTCGTGACGATTTCGGCCGGTAACGATGTTCGTCTTCTCCTTATATGCTTATCTTTTGCCAGTGACCGATCATGTGCTGAGGACAATTATAGGGCGAGTCTGGCTCCTGGTATACTAGCGGCCCCGCCAATGGAATCGACGTGATTTCTGTGGCCAGTTTTGACAAGTGGGTTCAAACGCGTCGATCCTTATCTTGACTTTGGCCTGATTCAGCCTTCCTAGCACCGTGGTTCCTGCTCAGTTCGTGACAGTGCAAGGGCCCGGAGTCAATCACGATCCCATCACCTATTACTCCCTGACCCCATTCCCAGTCACAGAGCCTCTACCCCTCTACGCCACCTCAAACAACACTTCGATCGAGGACGACGCCTGTAACCCACTCCCGGATGATACTCCCGATCTATCTCGGTTCTTGGTGGTGCGTTACACTGGGAATCTTCGGATGATGTTGCTCACGCGTCTTTGAAATTAACTGTCAGGTCGTCCGGAGGGGGAATTGCACCTTCGTAAGGACATCTGGTCGTTCTCTCTCTCGTCCGGGATTACTGATCGTCGTTTTCCTCAGATAGAGAAATTGAAAAACATCCACGCGAAGGGGGGCAACACAACCTTTATCTATGAGTACGTTTGGCCCCTGACCCGAATCTCTAAACTTTGAAGGGGCTGGATAGTAATACCTTTATCTTCTTCAGCAATGGGAAAGGATTTGCCACCGTCTCAACCCCGACAAACTACACAACAAGCCTGATCCAAGCTGCAGATGGGGAATTCGTAGGTTCTCTTATACATGCTACTTGATCTTGAAGTTTACAGTCTTTTCTAGCTCGTCAAACAATTCGCTGCAGGCGTTCCTGTAACCGTGTCCTTTCCTCAGACCGGAGGAGCGATGGTCCATAATCCGGATGGAGGCCTCATTTCGTACTATAGCAGGTAAGGATCTCGTTTTACTACCTATGCAAGGCGAGTCTGACTGATAACCTCACATAAGCTATGGTCCAACGAATGATATGTTCTTCAAGCCCGCGATCGCTGCACCAGGAGGCAACATGTACGCGTGGAACCCCGCCGTGAGTATGCACCCACTCACGGAATCCTGTTTCCTCTACAGAGTCTCGACGCTCCCGGTACCGCTCGGTTCGTATGGTCTCGAGTCTGGCACTAGGTATCGTTCACCTACATCAACATATCCTTCCAGACCATAACCTACCCCGGTTTTTGTACCTAGTATGGCCGCCCCCTTTGTCGCTGGAAGTGCCGCCCTATTGCTTCAAGCGAAAGGGAAATCCCCCGACTTTGTACGCACAATCCGAACGCTCCTCGAAACAACCGCCATACCTGTCCCGGCGAATCATACCAAGAACTCAGACTCGTTGCTCCAGACTCTCACCCAACAAGGCGCAGGTCTCATCAATGTGTACAATGCGGTTCATACCACGACGCTCGTGTCACCTGGGGAGCTCCTTTTGAATGATACGACGCATTTTGACGGAGTGTGAATTTTCGTTACCTTCTTTCTGGTTCTGATTGGGAGTTACCGTTACCGATTGCGTTTTTAGGGAAGAGTTTACGGTTCAAAACACCGCTAATTCTGAGAAGACGTTCCATTTGAGTCATGTCCCAGCCGGGACGGCAATAACTATTCAACCTGTACGTATCGATTCTTTCCTTGCCCCGGAACGTGAATGCTCAAACACCAGCCCTAATCTTATCTCCAGGGCACGATCTTCCCCGCAAAAGGCCCTGTCCCTCTCACCAACGCCTTCGCCACCGTTGCCCAAGCGACTCGTCATTCACCCTCAGTCCCGGAGAGAACAAAACCATCACGGCGGTCTTCACTCCACCTCAAGGCGATCCCACGACGTTCCCCGTGTTCTCGGGGTTTATTCAGATTGCCTCATCAGACGCTGAGGAACCCCTGGTGCACGTATCGTACTTGGGTCTTGCTGCAGCTCTGAAAGACAAGCGGGTTATCGATGATACAGACACTGCCCTTGGAATACGACTTCCGGCGATAGTGAACTCGACTGGTGATCCACAGGAGGGGCTGACGAATTATACCTTCAGTAACGCCACTAGAAATTTTCCGAGTCCGGTTTTCCGGTTCGTATCTTTTCTCCTTTCATTTCCTATGACAATGGGGTGATACTTACTCCTTACCCTCGTGTTCTACAGGCTCATATTTGGCACACCCAGGTTACGACTTGATCTGGTTGATTCCGACGTCAACGTACAGGCTTTTGTTAACGGTTCCGGCCTCGTCGGCAATGAGCGAGGGGACTCGGAATGGGGGAAACCTGCTGACGCTCCTGTCAATGCTATAGGATCCCTCTTCGAGATCGATTATCTAGGTCGTAACAACGATGTGAGTCCTTCGCTCACTCGTTTATAAGCTTAAATACCCCATTGATACCTGCCTTCCTCTTCTTCGCATTGCACAGGACCCGAAAGACAACATCGCATATAACCTAGCCATCAACTCACCGACGTTCGTGAATGGGAGTACAATACCGAACGGCAAGTATCGAATTTTGATGCGGGCGTTGAGAGTAACGGGTGATGTTGGAAATGAGGGAGATTATGAGAGTTGGTTGAGTCCGGTTTTTGGTGTGTTTATTCCATAATCATGAAGGGGTTGTAACCTGATAGTTGGCCTTGTTGGCCTTGGTGTCTTTGCTCGAGTGTACGATACAAAATGTAGCCTATCAATCTCGCGCTGAAGAGCCGCACCGTTTTTTGCCTAGCTCCCCCTACTGTTGAAGAAGCGGTGCATGGCAAGCCCCTACCTGCGTAGTTGGGGGAGTTTCGACGTCTTCCTGGGTGAGCGCATCATAAAACAGGCGGGGGTCACAGCCACAACGGCTGGTCTTGTGAGCACGGGTGAATTTACCCTGAGTTACTCCTCGTCATCATGCCAATCAGGAGTTGTGAAATTTACGTGATGATTGTGGCTTTGACCTCCGCCAGCATGTTCAACTTCCGTCTCGACTCTCGAGCGCGTTCCCTCGTATATTTTCGCGTTTTCTGTACTCTATTCCCTCGGAATATATCCCTTGGCGTGCACTGTCTCACATTCGCAATTCTGACCTGCCCTCAACATAAATAAAGAACCAAACAAGATTTCCCTATAAAATGGGGGGCCCAACGTCGATATTCCCTAGATCAGGTTGAACTAGTTCTCCTTACGAGGACTTGTACTTCAGGATCTCTGTACCTACCAGTACTATACACTTAGCTTACCAGCTACTTACAACCTACCTACAAACTACCTACAACCTATTTACACCTACATACACTATGATATCTTTACGATACCGTAGAGTACCTGGATGGGTGGAGTGGTTGTGCTCGGACGATGTCTCTTGTTCTGGGTCGTCGTCGTCGATCTCATCGCTGACCCACTCTCCTTCTTACCACAGGGACCAGCTGGAGGCGGCCAACGACTTCGCGAGGAACCTTTGGGCGCCGAGGAACGACGAGTCGAGCTTCTTGGACGATGTGGGTGCTCTCTTTTCTTCGTCGTCGTCGTTGTCGCTAATCGTCGTTGCTGTAGATGTCCTATGAAGACAAGCCCGTCGATGAGGACGATGAAGAGGACGACGGCAAGTTTGACTTCTTCCCTGCACCCGAGGCAAGCAGCTCGCTGTCTACAGCCTCGCCAATGCTGACCATCGCCTGCAGGCCGCCGACGATTCGAGCATCGTCGTCGAGAGCTTTAGCCTTGTGTCTCACTCTGAGATTCCGGTACGTCCCGACTCTTCTTTCGATTATTCTCGTCGTTCATTCATCTCGCCCTTTCCCTTCCATCTTCCACTGAACAGCTCCCCATTGAGAGGGTCGAGTACCAGCCCCCAGCCCGGGTTGTCGACAGCAATGGCCGTCGTCTGCTCTACAAGATCGACGAGCAAGAAGAAGACGACGCTTTCGAGGCCTCATTCATCCGAATGGTGGACAAAATGCGACGCGATCTCGGTGCCGACACCGACGACGAGGACGACTCGACGGAGGATATGTTGGTGGACTTGTCGTTCGCAGAAGAGAAGGCGAACAAAAGGGCTAGGAGGAACGGGATGTTCCTCCAATATGGCTACTTCTAGGTCATGGGTATGTTCCCTTTGCTCTCACAGTTCATAGTATCGCCGCTGACGAACGCGTTTCTCAAGGCTGCAGGATTCTTCTGGGACTTGTTGCTCCTTCTGTCGAGCTTCCTGTGGTTGGCCGCCACGGTGGGTGAGGTGGTCGGGGTGATCAGTCTCTGAAAAGCGTTGAGCTGGTCGCTTTGTTTGCCGTGCTCGCTGTGGCTGGCCACTGCAGTGAGTGGGGTGGATGGAGTGGCTTGTCTCAGCGCTGGGATATGGGAAATGGGCCACTGCAGGTGAGTAATTACTTCCCCTTGGATGATGTCGGCCTCTTCGCGGCCCAAGGGACCAGTAGTCATGGACTATTGTCCACGATGAAGCTAACAGGCATCACTCTCGTTATGACTCTCTACACTTATCTTTTGTATTTCAGCTCGATCATCGCATATTTCTCTCGTTCTGGACGCTTTGATTTCTACTCGTGCTGGTAAGTCACACAGCCGTCGTGGACTATATGCTTACTCACATCCGATCCTCCCCCTAGTGTTTGACTCAACCGTGGGCGAAGGGATGGTATCGGGCTGGGTGTAACCAAGTATTCGCGAGACGTGGCCCTTAATGTTCAGTTGATGTTCAGATTACCGTATCTATGTTCACAATTTGTACGAAACCTCAACCTCTTCTAACTGAGCGACTATTCACTTCGCGGGAATCCGAATGGTCTTGTAGAACGTTGTTGTTGAAGTGACTAGGAGTGACTGCATCTGAGAGTTTGAGGTAACATCTTATGCATTGGCTCTGAGAATAAGACGTAGCGGGAATGATGCAAAGCCTTCACGGAGGACAACTACGCGACTTTTTGGGTCGTATTTAGATGGTACCACCATGCCAGGTTGCTCACAATTATTGACTTATAGTCGTCCCCACCGCCATTCCAAGAGCCTACCTGCTGAGTACTGGGAAAGCACTGGCAGAGCTGAGCAGCAACTTCGATATCGATGTTTGCAAGTCATGTTGTTCGAACTTCCCGGACAGTAAAATCACAGGTAGGTACTTTCAGAGACTTCAGATCAGATATGGCAAACAATAGGACTCTACTAAGTAAGCGCCCCAAGCTTCAATGTGCATTGCTTCAAGATTCAAACTTTCCAAGCTTGCAGACTGCGGGCGGAAAATGGACCTAATGGACGTCCGATCGGAGGCGCATTTTTAAGCGCTCATGAAGCGCTCACTGACAGGGCAGCGCATTACATGCCCACGCTTCGTCTTCATCGTGCGACCACCTAAGCTTGACCTCAGCTATCACCTACAGACGATGAGATCCACACTTTGTCAGAGAGCTGCTAGCACACTCGAAGACAATGAGAATACCTCCCAAGGCGCTTGTGAGTATTGATTCTTTCGTATTGCGATTATTCTTGAATCCACCCGTGTTCCTGTTTCTCTTTGTAGAATAGACGATTGAAAGCCAAGGCTTCAAGCACAAACTGTGCATATGCAGATACTTCCTCACAGCTCGTACAACTCGCAACGACACTTGGAAGAGATCCTTCACTGCTCGCCGACGCGCTTCCTTTGCTATTGCACCATCTCCCGATGCCACTCCCGAACATCGTAGATATGGATCCCGGAAAGTTATCGCAAAAGATGCATCTTGCGTGCAAAGCTATCAAGGCTCTTGCGGATGGCCTTGAATCCGAGGCCTTGGATCCCTCTCAGATCGCGTTGGAAATACAGAAATGCTGGAAACGACTTTGGATATCATAGATTCAGTTCCTCTTCGAAACCTATTTGGTCACCTCGTCTCCCCCATTATCATCCCATCTGATCCTAGACTCCGAAACTTATGACTATGTGCATCTCTGTATGATCAAGATCCTGTTCGCCCTCACCAGATTCCGCGAACTTGCCGAACTCCTTACCAGATCTCTCAGCGCCTTTTCTGTCCTCGGTAGACTCTTCCTACTGGCCGCACAGAACTCTCCGTTCACCCGATCCTCGAACGAAAGGCAACAGCTCACGCTTATCTACTGCGGGAAGGCGTTCGGCGACATGCAAATTCTCACCGACCTGTCATCGAAATGGTCAGAAGAACTCACACGAACATTTAGTTATTGCGCCAATCCTGCCATTGCAACTAACATCATCGACCGTATCGTATGTCTAGTTCAGACCCCAAAGCTCAACTTCTGCTGCGATTTCATCAAACAAACCCTGGATATCATCTTGAAGTGCACCGATGGTGCACCCCGTTTCAACCTCTCTCTCATTCAGCAGCGCTCCGTCTACTGGGTTTGCTTCATCATGAAACGAATTGCATCCGGGAAATTGTCGATTCAATGTCAAGACCCACTTACTTCACTCATCGGTTGTCTCAAACGCGGGAGTCTGTACATCGTCCGAGTCATCAATGACTATGGGTACGCGGCCATTCTAATGGCACTCGAAGCCGGCCTGCTACGTTCGATCGCCAAATCTGCCCGTTACATCGCCCAGGATAATTGTCAGGATGGACTTTCGACTCACATGAGTCTGTTGTACGAAGAGCTGCTGTGCAAGTTGACTAGCTATGCATCCTACTATTCCATCGCGGGTGCACTGTCTCGCTCTCTGCGCCGCATAAACGCGTCTCGTGACTCACAGATCTCGACTGGAAAAGCCTTCGTATCTCGCTGCTTCGAGTCGATGGAACACTCTGTCCAGACAAACATGGCGATGAAAAAGCAATGGAAAGACAAGAAGTTCAATCTCTGCGAGAATCCCAAAGTAATTCATCGAGTATCTTCGCAAACTTCACCCGTGTTGAAATGATTACATTGTTTTAGTGCTCCCGCGACGCGTCGTCTGGACGACCTCTCGAACGAAAGTCTCGCTGCTTCGGATGTCAAAGGAGCTGTCAGAGGGAGGACTGGGACCTGGGCCATCGGCACGATTGCAAGCTGTACAGGGCCCAGCAATAGATGAAGGTAATAGGTCTCTCCTTACGGCCCTTTCCTTTCTGCTGACGCGCTTCTTTCAATACCCAAAGGCGGAGTCCATCAACCCCCTCTCCCCGATAGACGCGACGAACAATACATAATCTGGTTGATGAGAATGCAGCTTCTTTCGTTCAGGGAGAAGTGTATCGAACGTCAGAGGGAACATCGTCAAGAACACCCGGACATCCCTTCCGACGAGCCGCTTGTGTGCGTGCTCAACTTCACGACTTGGCCTGTTTCACTTGACGTCGTCACTGGAAAGGTTGCTTCCGCTTTCCTCTCTGATGTCAGTGGGTGGGAGGAGCTTACGCGACGTGCTGTAGAGAGGGAAGGGTCTGACCCGTTCGTGGCCACTTTTGTGCCAGGCGGAGCAAAACCTATTCGTTGGATCGGATTTTCGAGTGGTTGGGTCCCGGGTAGGTGAGGAAAAGAGTACAAGGATCCATAGCGTGCCGTCGTAACTGGCTTCGGCCTCTTGGACATTGGGTGCACACAGAGAGAGGGTTACTTGTCTTCTGTCTTGCAACGAATGGTTGATATTTACTATCCGTCCGTAACTGTCCATGTACACGCAGTATTACAGACTTGTGTTTGTTTTTAACAAAGGATGGTCGATCTCGAGCAGAGTGTGAGTCACTATTTTCCGTAAGGACGGTGTCCGATAAAGAGCGATGTTAAATAAGGAGTGTAAGTATAAGAAAGACGGTGTGTCTGATATGAAGAGAAGATATGTTCGATCCCCGGCATTGAGGATCATTTCGAGGTAGAGTTGGTCGGAGAAGATAGGCCCATGACTGGACTGAACCAGCTATCCCAATCCTCCTCCTTCGTTGGGTCGCCTGTGACTTTGAGAGCCCGCAGATTGACCCTGTACGTACCATCAGGAATACGTGAGCCGTTAGCGAACACGCCCGCGGAGATGGAGACGTTTTGGATGAGGATGAAGAAATCACGTCGGAAGTATTCGTCGGAATGGAGCGATCCGACGATGTCCGTGCCATTGCTGTTGCCGTTGGATGCGTCGACAAGATTGACCTCGGATTTAGGTGTTCCGAAGGCAAAGCTACGTAGTGAAGGAGAACGTGAGTCATTGACAAGACCATCAGAAGGGGAATACACTCACCGCCAGAGAAGAAGCGGAGCTAGACTGCTAGGGTCCATGGTGTAGTTCGCTGGTTCCGTCTGAGCCCCGCCAGTGTTGGGATCGAGAACAGCAGGAAGAGTAATCAGAGAGGACCACGAGTTGGTTCTATCCAAGATGGACTTGTCCTTGAGCGAAGCCGCGAGACCCAGGTACGAAACATGCTGGGTCTCACCATCTGCCTCCACTTCAATGAAACCTCCGTACACGGGGAAGTTTACGGCATCTAAGCTTGTTGGGGGCGTGAAGGTGGCAGTAATAGTCTGACTCTCGCCAGCACCCAGAGAGAACGACGAAGTGCTCAAGGCAGCCTCAGCGGATGCATCGGCAAGAGGGACTGGTCCGGGTGCAGGGAAAGGTGAGCTCTGTCGAATAGTTTGAGGTTATTTCACTTAAGTTTTGGTGAAACTCCTCACCCCATTGAACGTCATGGCCGTTCCGGCGGGTAAATGCTTGAGGGTGTACGACTTGGCCGATGTGCCAGTGTTCTTGACAGTGAACGTCTGTCTGTTGAGAAGGTATCCGTTAGCATTCGGACGGGAGAGAACGAGAAACACCACTTACTCTCCCTTGAAATGAGCCGTATCGTTCAAGATGAGCTCACCAGGAGAGACGATCGTGGTCGACTGAATGGCGTTGTACACATTGACGAGACCGGCACCTTGTTGGGCGATGGTTTGCAATCGATCTCCATTTTTGCTTGCGGGAACGCCGACGGCGTTGGTCTCGAAGAAGGTTCGTACTTCTTGGACAACCTCGTTCGTCTTCCCTCGTACCTCAAGGAGCAATGCAGCAGCACCCGCTGCAAAGGGTGTTGCCATACTGTCAAATATCGTGTTAGCCCTATGGCTTGGTTGATGGGACGCATTCTAGGAATGGGGGAATACCTGGTGCCGGACAAAATCGCATAGGACCCCATTGCGGTTGGCCAAGTAGATAGTCTACAGGAGACATGGGTTAGCATTGCTGAAATCCCGGTGTTCAGCGTCACATACACATTTCCTCCCGGAACAGCAAAGGAAGGCTTGAAATGGAAATCGAAGGATGGACCGTAGCTGTTCAAGCGGCCCGGGGTCAATACGCCATCAGCTAGCTGGAGGTTTCTATCGGCACGCACGAAGTGAACGCCGAGATGAGGCCTCCTTTAGGATCTTGGAACTCCACAACTCCCCCCTTCTCAGGGAAAGTCAACGTTACGTTCTTGCCTTCGACCCATTGTTGAACCAGCTAGGCGTTGGCCGTGAGGCTTTGGGTGACATAAACTCGGGGAAAAGGTATACTTACGAACTCTCCGTCTGCACGCTGAATGTATGAGACGGACATATCACCGACTTGCTCGAAACGGGCGTGGATAGAATCAAAATCTCCATCATTCCTGTAGTGAACAGTCAACTGGGTTTCGATATTAAGCTGGTTATCGGCACGCACTGGTAGAACAAGACAGTCTTTGCGCCCTTTTCGAAGAGGTTTTCCAGCTTGATCCTCTGCAAAGAGAGGTCAGTGTCTACCCAAGGGAGATCAACTTCGCATTTACTCGTTTGCAGCCTCCCTTCAATGGGGTGTCCCGAGTGACCTATGACAGAGACCCATGTGAGATCGTGGATATTCCAGCGAGTAAATAACCTTACAACTATGTAGTCGCGAAGATTAGGCGTGTCAGCAGAAAATGGACGGCAAGCGTCCTCGTTGTCAGCTGTGTTGTTCGACGTGACATAGATGGGGATGGGGGTCGTCCGATTGGTGAGAGGTAGGATATCGTAGTAGAGAATAGGTTCATGTTCGGCACCACCGACGACGGCACTCTGCAGAGGAACGATAGGACTGTACCAGTCATTTGAGACTCGGTTCAGATAGTTTCGTCAAAGGATTTATGCGAACCTTTCCAAACTTGCGACAGAAAGAACGCCCTCTCCAGTAGCGGGAGACGATGCAAACCATGCACCTTCCTCGCCCTTCGAAGGGGGTCAGCCTTGTGCGGTGAGAGAACGAATGATTAGGAGACCCTGACTTGATTTCCGGCAGCGACTACCACGAGTTTGCCAGACTCGACAATCCTACTTGCGACCACATCCAAGGTTGACGATGACCAACCACCCACACCACCGAGGGACATGGAAAGAATGTCGTTTCCATCTTCTACGGCTCGCAACATACCCGCGAGGATGACTGGTGGAGACGCGGTACATGTCAGTTCTTCATCTAGACGAGGGCTGTAGGGACATACTGTCATCTTCCCCAAGACCGGCACAGTTGAAGATACGATAAGCAGATAGCGTCGCGGAGTAAGCAACCCCGGTGACACCAAATAAGTTGTCGGGGTTCGCAGCGATAGTGCCCTGGCATAATCAGATTAGCTGAGGAGGAAATAGGAGACAACTTCGTTCGATCTTGCCGCGACGTGAGTTCCATGACCTGTGCAGAATGAACAAGAGTCATGAGCCAAGCGCCTTTACCTCGAGTTTCTTTCACCCACCGTTACATGTATCCATAGGATCATCGTCTGGGTTGATTTCTAAACGGGCCTAGTTGAATAGCAAAGCCTTAGAGGGTCCAAGCTCGCGCGACTTACGACCATCATTATCGCCAATGAAATCATATCCCCCAACAACTTTATGACCGGGACCGAATCCGCCACCGAGAGCAGGGTGGTTGTAGTCAATACCTGTATCGATGCTAAAGGAGTAACAAACGCGTCAGAACTTCGATCAGCGAAGTACTCAGAGCTCTTGGAAAGGCTGACACTGCAATCTTTATTCCACTTCCAGTGATGTTTTGAGCGTGGAGCTTGTCGATTCCCTGGTATGAAGGGCTTCAGCTATCGTATGCGGCCTTGGTCAGCGGCGGCAAGACGTACGGCAAGTTTGATGTTTGATGGACTACCGAATCGCCTCATCTCGGGATCATAACCCTCAAAGCGTGCTGCAGCATTAGGATCAACCGGGATCGGCCTAAGAACTCCATTTAATAGACGGACACAAGAAGCTGCCGGAGATGGTCATACTCAGGTCCTTGAATCGTTCGTGAGGGCCGAATTGCCTTGACTCCGGGGGTGGACGCGATTTTCGAAAGGTCCTATTAGAGCAAGCAAGTGAATTACTCTTGTCAGACGAACATGTAAAGTCTCGACATACGGAGGGGTTCTAAACAGGAGATCAATCTTGAGAGTCAGTCCTGTATGATGCGCCGATTCATACCTCAATGGTTACAGACAAGCCAACAAAAAGACCTGGAGAGTGAAATTCTCTGCCCACATGGAAGCCTATGGCCTGTAAATTCAACGAAGCATACAATCGTTTGTGGACCTGCAGACAGAGGTGTATGTGCATCCTTCGGTGATTCAACGAGTACCAAGCGTCACATACCGTGAGGCCGTCTCTTGCAAACAAGCCATCGTCGTTTTCCATCTCGATAATATACCGGTTTTCCGACGCGTAAGCCCACGATTGGCTAAGAGCCAGTCCTGCGAGGAGCGTGAGCAGGAACATGAGCATCTTTTCGAAAGGTTTGCCCATGGTATGGGCTGTATGGGGAAGGAATGCCGGAGAAAGGGATGAAGATGTACGACCTACCTGACTCTCCCCTTTTATTTCCGCATCAACGAAAAACAACCCTGGGATCGATGAGAAGATGTGGCAAAGATCAACCGCATAAGAAGACGTAAGGATTGGAATATACACTCATCTTACAGATGCTACTGTATTCAATAAATTTCATATATTCTCTCGGTGGAGATGAGTGAAGGGTTGTAAACGGGGCTTGAAACGGTTTCTTCAGACCCCAGCCAATGTTGGACCGGTACAGAATGCTGTACTTCCTTGACCTTTGAGGAGTCGACCCAACAACCCACAACGTCGTACGATCTCCCATCTCAAGAACTTACAAGTTTTCGGGCATTCAAATGGCTCTCCCTCTCAGATCTACAGCGTGTCCCCATTTGTCTGCCAAGCGCCCACGGAACACTCCTTTGCCGACCACGGGATGTGGAGTAGAAGAATACGCTGGAATACAGCCCATTGAGGCGAATGAATGATCAGGGAGGTCTACGGGGGTTAGCGTTTCAGAACCACTCGAACCTCTACGCGTCGAGCATGGGGATTTGAGTAGTGCAAGTCCTCAACAATGACTCAACAATGAAGGCCATTACTCACCTTCGCACCGTCGAATTTCAATTGGCCTCTGTACGCAAACTCAGTGGCCTAATACCGGATGACAAACGATCCACCAGTGACCAACTGATCTGCTCTTCAACAAGTCCGCAAACACGACTCTCGCAAACCTGAACTACATTGATATCCCTGCCTTTGCACATTTCGAATTCGTAGTTTGGATTTAGCCGAGGTTTAGTTAGCCTGCTGCGCACTTTCCTCACTACGGGAGAACGCTTGACGAACGGCGCAGAGTTGAGTCTTTTCATCATGACATGAGGAGGAAGATTTGGAATACAACGAAGGCATCGGAGGGCAATAGCAACGAAATTTGGTGAGCGAGGGTGAGCGTCAAGTCAGTGTTACGTTGATTGCGAGCGTCTATGGGCGCTGCCCCAACTTCACTCCGCACCATCACCACCTCGAAGAGCCCCGAAGCCTTCATCGAACTCATGGTTTCGTACAGTAGAAACGCGTTCCAGAATGTTTCGTCAGGCCGCACCACAACTTAGATACAGGTACGTCAGCCAGGACTATCTTTCGTTTGAGGAACCAGTACTGATGGGATAGTACCAAAGACTGGTGACAGGTATCTTGAACGAGGTACTAGAGGGTACTAGTATTAGTATAGTACTGGCGACATCCACGGTCATTACAGGGCGCCCTAGATTTGCCCTAGATCACTCTTTTCTATTGCATGCAGGTAGGCCTCCGTCATCGCGAGTTATGACTTCGCCACTAAACGGTTCCGACCCGCCGATAAATGTGCATAGCTCCCAAATGAAAATGATGTGGTGCACGATGAAGACCGTCCCTTGCCATTTCCGAAGATAGAAAAAAACACCTCTTCCTTAAACCCCTTAGATGCTCGAAAACTGCGAAGTGCCAACCAAAATGGACGAATGCAATCAGGAATTTGCTACTGAGAATCATCACAAGTATTGTCCGTTGGTCTTACCATTCTATTCGCGACATGAAACTCAGAAAGTTCATTTTAGGGAATTATGCGTACGCTGAGACGGTGATGCTGCTTCGTGCTGAGAAGTATTCGGGTACAGAGGGTTCAAGCACGATATCGCTGTTCTTCCAACTGCCTCTTGATGTCCAGATTGAGGTGCGTATTTGACGTACTGGCTTACACTTCAACCCACCTCATTCTCTGTAACAGATTCTTGGATGGCTACACCCTATCGACCTCCTTCGGCTACCGCGCATCTTTCCTGAACTTCTCATTTCCTCGTCGATTTGGAAATCCTCGTTTCAAACTCACGTTGACCCTGCCTTGCAATGCCCCAAGGAAGTGAGCTTCCCTAGGTGGGCCAGTCTGTTGTTCGACCCGCATAAGTGTGATGTGAGTACGTCCGCTTCCGTAATTCGGCCAGTTCGACCTACTCCACACGCTGTCAGGAATGTAACATTCGTCATGCACTGCCTGATTTTGCCAAGGTAGAGAGGGTCTGCTTCGACTGTCAAACTCGCCGATACATGTACGTGGCATACGACTATTTTGTAGTTTTGACGAAACTGATACCAGTCCTAGTCCCACACTGGGTACTCCAATTGCTCGAGCACTTCTGTCGCAGGGTGAGTAGATTGTTCAGACTACTCGGTTCCAGCTTATGCTCAGGCATTATCTAGAGTCGCGCTTGTGTTGGTCGCGCGATAGGATGGACGCAGTCAATAAAAAGCTAGATCGCTTAGAGAAGGAGATAGCCCTGGGGAAACTCGGCGCACAGGACGCGTTTGACGAATATCGAGAAGAGCTCGTCGCCGAAGCCAATGATCGGTTACTGGTAAGGGAATTTGCCCCCCCTCATTCCGCTGCCGCTGAATCACTTTCCTCAGCGGAAGTCACTCTACCTGCGCTGGTATATCTCTGCCCAAAATCGGTGTGTGCAGGTGAAAAGAGAAATGGAGACGAAAATCTGCTCAATCAAAAGCTAAAGGAAGCCGTCTATTGAGCGCAATATCCGATACGAACCTCATGATCCACTTCTCCGAGTCGTACCTACATCCTTCCAACAGACCGCATATACCTCAATCAGTCCCCCAGTCACACTTCGTTGGACCCCAATATACCTTTCCCATGTCTCCATGTGTTTATCAATGCCAGCCAACTCAAAGACTCTACGAGCACCTTGTATCCAAAAACTCTCAGCTGTCCGACAAATTTCTCACCATGGCTTAAAGATAGTAGATACGATGTTGGTCGGGTCTCCATCCACGCCGCTTCCGCGAACAATTGTTGTCTTTATCTTTACTTTGATGCTCAACGCGTCGGGGTTCCACTGTTAGCTTTCGAACAACGATAAGGTGTTCCGCGGAGGGTGAGTGCCGTGGACATGAACAAGAAAGAGTGTGTCTGGCGGAAATACGCATATTCCGATCGGGAATAGGTGCCCAGTGAGCGGATATAGGTGGACGGTAGTATGGAGTCCATAGTCCGTCTTCTTGATGTTCCGTGAAGCGCGTATCCGTCGGGGAAGCGTTCGGAGACGGATGGAAGATAGATTAGGAAAGAGCTAGGACCTTGCAACGGCGTTTCATAGATCGTATTCACATTGGTATTATGTTGTAGGGCGGACTTGTACAATGCTGGGGTGCTACTAGTATGATGGCACATCCATTTAGTCATCTGGTCGAGTTTCCGGGTAAAGCTTCCAGAGAACGCTTTGCTCGACCTCAACCATTCTGCAGCCTGCCAACAACCGACGAATACTCGGAAAACCACGAACGAACCCTAGATTGCACCCTTCTCACTTTCAAGCGAACTTACCTATCTCTGCCATCGCATTTAGGATCGGAATTTCAGACTCCGAATCCGGAAAAACGGAGAGTTGCTTCAGGTTTGAATGACCGGGAGAAGTTCCGACGAAAGAGCGGGTCAACCCTAATTCTGATAAGTAAGGAGACCTCGCGAAGATCTTGTGTACCAAGACGATGACCTTAGATCAATAGAAAATCGGGACGGGAAGAGGTATGGGATTCGTATTGAAGATATTCATTCAATCTGACGAGTCGTTCTCTTATACATGCAGAAGATCTCCATTAGAATGCGTAGCCAATTACAATGACGGCCGGTTCAATTTACAATTACAATTGTCTTCAGTCTATGATATCGTCCCTGCGATGTGTGTCCCTAGCCTGATTCCTTCCTCAAAGCGCACTCTTCTGCCACTTGGGTTCAGCTCCGTCAGCGACCGCCAAGTAAGGCATGAAGTCGCTCGTCAAAAACTCGCTTGGCCACTCCTTCCGAATCTGAGCTTTCAAGTATTGCGCCACGATTTTGACATGCTCCTCCTTCACTCCGGGTGCCAACTTCTTTACCCCAGGCGCGAGCTCGTCGATCAGACCGTCCAGATACTCCGGGGTGATTACGAACCCGTTGTCCAAACGGGAACCGTACTTCACCCATTGCCACAGCTGAACTCGAGTAATCTCAGCCGTAGCGGCATCCTCCATGAGATAGTTGAGTGGTATGCAACCATTGCCTCCAACCCAGGCAGAGGTATAGGTGAGAGAAGTGGAGATGTTCTCGCGGACACCGGCTTCTGTGATCTTGCCGGGTACCTTGGTAGATAGGAGATCTGCAGCCGCCACCTTGACGTCCTCACGTCGTACATGGTACTGGAACGAGACGTTAAGCGAACTGGGTACATGACACAAAACGAAAGCCGCGTTACCTGGTTGGGCCCGAGCATATGCTGGTTGAAGATTTCCATTGCTATTTTGTTGATCAAGGGATGGGCAATCCACGTTCCGTCGTGGCCTGCCGTGACCTCACGCAGCTTGTCTTGTCTGACCTTCTCCAGAACAGCCTCGTTTGCTTTGGGGTCGTCTTTGATAGGAATCTGAGCAGCCATTCCTCCCATGGCGGCAACTTTGCGCCTACAATTGCACACGTACGCGTCAGCAGATGCTCAATGTGATAACAGAAGCACCCACTTGTGACATGTCTGAATAAGGAGACGAACATATGCATCCATAAAGGGAACAGTCATCGTTACATCCTTGCGATCCGGCAGGACGGCAGAGCGATCAGCTCGACGTTTCTTGATGAAGCTGAAGATGTAATCCCATCTAGTAAAAACGTCATGAGAACGCGTCCGGATCTACACTCAACGAAAGACTTGCTTACCTTCCACAGTTGAGACCCGATGAGTGCTCTCGGAGCTCGAATAGAATCTCTTCCATGTGGAAAGCGGCGGGTAGAGTTTCAATGAGGACAGTAGCGCGAATGACGCCGTGGGACATGCCAATGTAGGACTGAGAGAAGTTGAAAACGTCATTCCAGAGGCGGGCTTCGAGGTAGTGCTCCATCTTGGGAAGATAGAAGTATGGACCCGACCCACGCTTGACGAGTTCCTTTGCATTGTGGAAGAAGTATAGACCGAAATCGAAGAGAGATCCAGACAGAGGGGTGTTATCGACAGTGACACGGGGCTCTTCGAGATGCCATCCACGAGGACTGATTGAATTTATGAGGAGATACCACCACGTTTGGAAGTAAACTTCACGTACCGCACTATCAATACGGCGGGCTTATCTGCAAGCTTGTAGCTCTTCCCACCGGTCTCAAAGTCAATCTGGCGGCGAATCGCGTCTCGGAGGTTGACTTGACCGTTGACAACGTTGGCGAACGTTGGCGAACTCGAGTCTGTTTAACCGATGATCAGAGCCAAGCGCTGCCCAAATGTCAGGCTACATACCCTCAAAGTCCGCCATGAAAGTCTTAGCTCCGCTGTTCAACGCGTTTATCACCATCTTCCTGTCGGGGGGTCCAGTTATCTCCACTCTCCTATCTTCGAGACCTGGGGCGGGTGGCGCACAACGCCACGACGGCTCTGCTCGAACATCTGCAGTCTCTGGGGGGAAGTCGAATGGGGCGCCAGAGTCCCAGCGGCGCTGGGCGTCCTCACGAGCAACGAGAAGAGACTGCCTGGTCGACTCGAAAGTACGATGAAGGGCGGCGAGGAAAGCAAGAGCATCTTCAGTGAGAATCTGCTGCTGTGCCTGTTGGGCGACCTTTGAATGAACTTGGATACCTGAGGGCATGTTGATGAATGAGAAGTTGAGAGTGCGAGGGAAAGGGGGGGAAATTGAGGTATACCTTGGTGGGTTTCGACCTAAATATTAGGCAAGGAGGATCCGGCGGGTCCCCGCATTCTCATCCGCAAATCTGAACGTCAATTCATCCGGCTATAAATCAATGTCATGTGAAAATAGCACAGATTAGATTAGATGACGCTGATCAACTTTTTGAAGCATCTCCGCTCCCATTCCGTCGTCGGTTCTCCGCAATTCGCCTCAAGTTTGTCCATGATCCTTGGCCTCTTGATTGAGCTCCATCGCTGTTCCAACGCTCCTCCGCGTGTCGACAGGATCGTGGAATGCCTCAATTCGGACAGGAATTCCGTGAATTAATACATAAGAGCTACACGGTCATGGTCCAACAACAGATGGCAAAAATACTCGACGGTTCAAGAGGTCTTCTCTTCCTTCGACATGTTCTCTGAAGCTTGCTTTTCTAGCGGCGCCTCATACTGAGGTTCAGGAGCTGGAAAGAACGGTCAGATGATGGAACGTTGCAGATTGGTAATTGCGCACAGAGGAGATCTTTCACAACCCGCTCTCCGACTTTGATCACTCTTCTTGATGTCATTTGCCACATCCCGACACTGACAGATCCTGAAAAAAGTCATGGTATGAGCTCATGTTAATCTCCGAGATGCGAAGTCAACACTGTACCTGTCGGTGCAAACGGCAATGCAAGAAACCAGCCGAGAGGCCCAAACCATCCGGGGGGCAAATAGAAAATGGGGGCTTTTCTATACCACCATCCGACGAAGAATTGAAGACCAGTTGTGAATACCCAAATTCCTGTGTTGAATTTGAAGGAGAATGCGGTCCTTACGGACGACATCTCGCCGTCTATCGGAGTTTAGCATTGTCTACAGAACCCAGAAACCTCTAAGAACATACTGATTTTCTCTAAATCCGCCAGCCCTTTGTCCACGCTTCTCCTCAGCTTGGCCCATTTCGCAAACTGATCTTGGGCACTGGTCTTCATGAGCTCTGCTTTCGTAGTCAAAATTTCCGACTTGAGGGTCTTTTGCTTCGAGGCAAGAGTAGGGTAGAAGATGCGTAGATAGAGCGAGTATGCCTGTGAATACAAAGTGAGCAATGAGATAGCTCGTCGTTGGAGGAAACCGTACCAATTCAAGAAGAACAGATTGACCTATCCATGAGATCAACTCTCCGAGAAACACCAGGGCGAAGACAATGAGGATGACCGACATTTGAGTCCGGTTGAAGGGTAAGAGAACACCTTCGAGTTGAGTGAGCTTGAGTCGACGTGGTCGACGTTCGTGACGAAGCGCTTTGACGCCCACGTGTCGGCAATGCGTCCCCTGGGCCTTCCGTCCTCCACAGCCATCGCCTTCAGATTATCATCTCTGCCTCGAGCTATTCTATTATTATTTATTTCTATAATTCTTGTAGACCGAATTGTAGACCTGCAGGAATACAGATGGTGCCGGTGAGTGACCAGCTTGGCCTGTGAGAGAAACCGTGATGATGTAAACCTCTCTTTCCAGGATGGTGTTGAGTTCGATGTACCTCAACTCATCCAAGGTCAAACTTGGCTATTGTCGACCAACGCCTGAGGCCTGAGGTGTTCAATAGTCAAGATTGCTCACCTACACCCAGATGGACGTGTTGGCACCCGCAAGGACTGGGATAACAATACTCACTTACGGCCCTCGTTGTCAATTTACTCTGGAGTGCCATGTCAGTCGACATATCCATCTCATAGCCCAGACTAGAAGGCCATACCCAGAAACTGTTGAGCCGATACCAGTACTGCAGAGTACTTCCACTGGTTCCGGCAGGCCCCTCGACTGAAACACTGTCATGCGAAGGTGCTCTCGAAGGTCTTTGTTTGATAGCTCCGACCGCTTCACTCTCAACGCATTCTTATCTCTGATTGTCCGCACAACACGCTCTCGGAGATAGGGACAACTCTTTGACCACCTTGCTCCAGCCACAAGATCGACGCGACCGTCAATATCCCGCCAATATCCCTCCAATCGGTTCATGCCATATTGTTAAACTACACAAACCTCTTGTCTCTTGAGCAGAAGGTATAAATTCGCCTTAAGCGGTCGCTCTTGTACGTCCTGTCGGCTCTTCACGTTTCCCCAAACCTCGCGCAAATTTCGGGTTTTCGTAAAGCAACATGAACGCCAATCGCGACAGTCGTTACCTTTTCCCGGACGGAGGGTTTACTGACCCGAAGTGAGTCCTCTTCCTCCTCTCCTTCCCTTACAGACGTTGAACCTATCACCATTGCAGCGATCCCATCAGCTCAGTATATTGCATGGACGACAAAACATCCAAGAAAGCGGCGGACACCCGGTATAAGGGTAGCAAGGCTAAAGCGGCGGCAGCGAAGAAGAAGAAGCTGATAGTCCGGGTGATGAGCTGTACTTCCCACACTATTGTTTGAAGGGTTCATACTGAGGTCTTTGCCTTCCGTTACACAGGCTTCGGTGGATAAGAACTCAAGGAGCGCCTTCCTCAAGATTCATAACTCTCCGATATCGTGTCTCTCGTCACTCACGTCTTTTCGTGCCCTCTCTTTCCTCAATCTGGACGTTGTATTACCCGCGGATGTTACTGTTTATCTCATCCTTCATGCGTCCGCCACGTCTCGTGCTCAGATCAATATTATCATGATCTTCGTGAATTCGAGAGGCAACCGCTGTTAGCAAGCCCTTAATGACTCAAAGGTCCAACCTGATGACAGTACTTCACTAGTTCATGGTGCAGGACTGCTCGAAAATTCAATGGAGTAGATATTTGCTCGATTGGAAGAAGTTCACGTTCTCATTCAGATTATGCAGTCTGAACACGGTGTACATCGAACTATCAATTCATCACAGCCGGCCCAACCCAATACCATCCCTTCGCCCTACGTAAAATCGATCGGCAAGTGAAGAAGCGAGTGTAAGAATGCATATAGTCCACAACTATTGCTTGACTCACCGGTCTGGCCCAAATCAATGCGACCAGAACGCAAGAGCTGTGCAATGAGCTAAAATAGAAGAGATCAGCGCAGAGAGTCGTAACGAGAGCGATGTCCGTTGGCTTCGTCGTGGATGATAGTCCACGACTACTGGTCCCTTGGGCCGCGAAGAGGCCGACATCATCCAAGGGGAAGTAATTACTCACCTGCAGTGGCCCATTTCCCATATCCCAGCGCTGAGACAAGCCACCTCATCCACCCCGCTCACTGCAGTGGCCAGCCACAGCGAACAAGGCGAACAAGGCAACCAGCTCAACGCTTGCCAGCAACCAATCACCCCAACCATCTCGCCCACCGTGGCGGCCGACCACAGCGAGCTCGACAGAAGGAGCAACAAGTCCCAGAAGAATCCTGCAGCCTTGAGAAACGCGTTCGTCAGCGGCGATACTATGAACTGTGAGAGCAAAGGGAACATACCCATGACCTAGAAGTAGCCATATTGGAGGAACATCCCGTTCCTCCTAGCCCTTTTGTTCGCCTTCTCTTCTGCGAACGACAAGTCCACCAACATATCCTCCGTCGAGTCGTCCTCGTCGTCGGTGTCGGCACCGAGATCGCGTCGCATTTCGTCCACCATCCGGACGAAAGAGGCCTCGAAAGCGTCGTCTTCTTCTTGCTCGTCGATCTTGTAGAGCAGACGGCGGCCATTGTTGTCGACAACCTGGGCTGGAGGTTGATGTTCGACCCTCTTGGTGGGGGGCTGCTCAGCGGGAAGTGAAAGGGAAAGGGCGAGATGAATGAGCGACGAGAATGATCGAAAGAAGAGTCGGGACGTACCGGAATCTCAGTGTGAGACACAAGGCTAGAGCCCTCAACGACGATGCTCGAATCGTCGGCGACCTGCAGGCAATGTTCAGCATTGGAGGAGCTGTAGACAGCGAGCTGCTTACCTCGGGTGCAGGGAAGAAGTCAAACTTGCCGTCGTCCTCTTCATCGTCCTCATCGACGGGCTTGTCTTCATAGGACATCTACAGCAACGACGATTAGCGACAACGACGACGACGAAGAAAAGAGAGCACCCACATCGTCCAAGAAGCTCGACTCGTCGTTCCTCGGCGCCCAAAGGTTCCTCGCGAAGTCGTTGGCCGCCTCCAGCTGGTCCCTGTGGTAAGAAGGAGAGTGGGTCAGCGATGAGATCGACGACGACGACCCAGAACAAGAGACATCGTCCGAGCACAACCACTCCACCCATCCAGGTACTCTACGGTATCGTAAAGATATCATAGTGTATGTAGGTGTAAATAGGTTGTAGGTAGTTTGTAGGTAGGTTGTAAGTAGCTGGTAAGCTAAGTGTATAGTACTGGTAGGTACAGAGATCCTGAAGTACAAGTCCTCGTAAGGAGAACTAGTTCAACCTGATCTAGGGAATATCGACGTTGGGCCCCCCATTTTATAGGGAAATGTTGTTTGGTTCTTTGTTTATGTTGAGGGCAGGTCAGAATCGCGAATCTGAGACAGTGCACGCCAAGAGATATATTCCAGAGAGATAGAGTACAGAAAACGCGAAAATATACGAGGGAACGCGCTCGAGAGTCGAGATGGAAGCTGAACATGCTGGCGGAGGTCAAAGCCACATCCATCACGTAAATTTCACAACTCCTGATTGGCATGATGACGAGGAGTAACTCAGGGTAAAGTAACTCAGGGTAAATTCACCCGTGCTCACAAGACCAGCCGTTGTGGCTGTGACCCCCGCCTGTTTTATGATGCGTTCACTCAGGAGGACGTCGAAACTCCCCCAACTACGCAGGTAGAGGCTTGCCATGGATCGCTTCTACAACAGTAGGGGGAGCTAGGCACAACCGCGCGGCTCTTCAGCACGAGATTAATACGCTACATTTTGTATCGTACACTCGAGCAAAGACACCAAGGCCAACTAAGTATCAGGTTACAAAAGTAGGGAGAGCCCTACATACAACAGCAGTCTCAAGATGGCGTGTGACGCGACATCTGAAGGACGAATGCTCCACCAAAAAAAAAAAAAAAAAAAAAGTATCAGGTTACAACCCCTTCATATTATGGAACAAACACGCCAAAAATCGGACTCAGCCAACTCTCATGATCTCCCTCACTTCCAACATCACCCGTTACTCTCAACGCCCGCATCAAAATCCGATACTTGCCGTTCGGTATTGTACTCCCATTCACGAACGTCGGTGAGTTGATGGCTAGGTGATATGCGATGTTGTCTTTCGGGTCTTATGCAATGCGAAGAAGGGGAAGGCAGGTACCAATGGGGTATTTGAGCTTGTGAACGAATGAGCAAAGGACTTACATCGTTATTACGACCTAGATAATCGATCTCGAAGAGGGATCCTATAGCGTTGACAGGAGCGTCAGCAGGTTTCCCCCATTCCGAGTCCCCTCACTCATTGCCGACGAGGCCGGAACCGTTGACAAAAGTCTGTACGTTGACCTCGGAATCAACCAGATCAAGTCGTAACTTGGGGGTGCCAAATACGAGCCTGTAGAACACGAGGGCAAGGAGTAAGTATCACCCCATTGTCATAGGAAAGGAGAGGAGAAAAGATACGAACCGGAAAACCAGACTCGGAAAATCTCTAGTGGCATTACTGAAGGTATAATTCATCAGCCCTCCTGTACATCATCAGTCGAGTTCACTATCGCCGGAAGTCGTATTCCAAGGGCAGTGTCTGTATCATCGATAACCCGTTTGTCTTTCAAAGCTGCAGCAAGACCCAAGCACGATTGATCACCTATATTTGGGAGAACTACGAGATATCAGGTCCTTTTGAACATATTCACGACGCTATAGTTGACCTCGGGTTAGATGGGGTATTGGCGCTGCAGAAGCTGATGCGGTATGTGGGCCAATGCGAAGAATTACAGATAGAGGTGTCTTGGGAGATATTGGCTGCCGTCGTAGATCCCGGCGAGGTGTCGTTCCCAGTTCTACGCTCCCTCAAAGCGATCCGTCAACCGGAAGATGACCAGATCGAACGACTCGGGTGGTTCCGCGAAGCGCTTGCCCGAGCTCCGTTGCTCAGGGATCTACGTTTGGAACGTCTGGAGACCGCCCCACGCTTCTTTCCACTCTCTCGAATCACAGCGCTCGCACTCGATGACAGTCATGGCTTTGATTGTGTTTCGCCTGGATTGGCTGCTTGCACGAGCCTCGAACGGTTCGAGGTGACCTTAACGGATCCCTGCCTTGATAGTGTTCTTGTGCCTCCTCATACCACCACTTTGACGTCTCTCCGAACCCTCACTATCCATTCCTGTGGTCTGACCAATATGACCACTCACCCGATACCCCGTATATTGGCGGCCGTCACCTTTCCCTCTCTCACCTCTCTGACGATCACAGTCCCTCCCGAGTGCTTTACGTCAGACGAAGAGACTCCGCAAGCCGTCGTCGCTCTCATTGAGCGTTCCCAATGTTGCTTGACTTCATTGTGCCTCCAATACCCTATCTACAGCGTTTCATCTTTTCAGAATCTGCTGCGGATGTGCACCGAACTGTCAGATTGGAGATTGTTTGGGCGTATCAGCCCAGGACGAAGATCTCGAACTTGCTCTCGGTTCTCACTCTCTGTACGGAGAGTAATAACGACGACTTAATGGTCCCTCAGTTGAGCAAGTTCGTGCTTCATTCTGAGTGCAAAGACCTTGTTTGGGGATATCCGAATCGTGATGTGGTTGTGAACTCACTCGTAGAGATGCTGAGCTGAAGGTTACCATCGGGAGCACAGGCCGGCTATCTCACGGACGTTAACATACAATTGCACCCTCAAAAGTCTGTCGATTACGAATTCATACAGTCGGTGGGGGACAAGCCAACACGAGATCTCTGGGGACCCAGTCTGCGAGAGAGACTCGGGTTCCTTCATGACCACGGAGTGAGGTGTAGCGTTGAAAATAGAGATGACTTTTATGAATGAAAACTTGATTTTGTGAACTCAATCAGACTTGTGTGAGCATGTGTGTCAACAGCCTAAATAGTAGATGAGCCTCCCACCTTCCAGGTTCTCCTTAGCCCGTTCTCCGAGTCCCCAAAGACAGGATCGTACTTCGGTTTCGGCACAGCCCATACCTTCTCAAAGTCCCCTCCACTCTTTACAAAATCCCACTCTCCGCCACAAAAAGCGCCCATCATTGTGTAACCTGACAACTCAACGTTTCCCGATGCCTCCCTTGGATTGTCCGCCTCGATGCCATGGCCATCTCCCGGTGAGAGAAGTCTAAATTCGGCCTCCGGCTTCGTGTTGTACGTCTTGTGCGCTACCCCAGCAGGAATCACAAATACATCCCCAGCCTGCGCTTCGATCTCCACCGCACCCTTCTCCCAAGCCGACTCGTAAGTGTTCTTATCCAGATCTTCCGAAGTATCCGCTACACCGAAGCGGATCGTGGCTGTACCAGAGAGGACGGCCATGCACTCGTGTGCCTTGGAATGAAAGTGCGAGAGCTGGGTCGAGCCGTAGCGGAAGATCCATTGCACGTCCCATTCATTGCTGGTAAATTTGTCCCAGACGTCCGCCGCGGAACAGTGTGATGTATTTGGGTTTACTGGGAGGACGTTTTTGTAGTGAAGGAGGGGGTACGGGGAGTTTGGAATTAGGTCTGTTGGGGGAAGCTGATATTGACTTATCTCGACCATCGGGATGATGTTAGGGAGAACTTATAGATGATAGACGAGTGGGAGAGGAAAAGTAGGTCTGCACGAGAGAGATCGTGCGGGGAAACGGTAGGCGATAAGGATTATCATATCGCCAGCCCAAAAAGGAATTTCTCACGGGGGTTCCCTCTTCAGTCGCCCTGTTTGCCCCTTCGTTCCATGCTCTTTTCGGAAACATCATCGTTCATGGCCATCGAGGCGAGTTGTGCACCATCTAGTTCTGGACGCACCACATCGGATACTTACAGAAGGAATCTCAGTCGATTGTGGTCACGGCTCGCGAACTGGGTCTACGGAATCGCTCATGTTCTTCACTCGATCTCTTGTGGACCTCACAACTCATTCAGCTCGAAGACAGGATTGACTAGGTAAACAACAATATTGGCAAGACACGCTTTGTGTAGCTTGGTCCAGAGATTAGAAGGCCGCTCGGGTGTTGTTTACCCAGGACGTTTTGTTCCGACAGTCAGGCCATCGCGATCGGTCGACTGGTGCCACATCCAAACTTAAGCATTCTTACTCTCTTTGACATGGCCACCAGGCTTGTAAGCTTATTGTGGCACAACATGCTCTGCAAAAATGCGAGTCTTCGATCAGGCTTTGGCCATCCTCGTCTCAAATACAAGATCAACGCGGCCATGGCTAGCCACAGTCCACATTCATCACACAACGGACGACCAATGCCACAATCGATACTAGGATGTACAAATATGTCCTCGAGACTGGGAGGAATACCAGTACCAAATCTCCTCAGCCTCTATCAACGCCTCGCACTCTCCAACAATCTCAAAGTCAACGCCTCCCTCATCTCACAACATGAATCAAAGCAACAGCAATAGCAACAATCAACGCTCTCGTTCCTCCCAGAGCCCGGGCGGCCAGAACTCCCAAGGTGGCTTCAATCCTCAAGCTAACTACGGACCACACACCGGTTACAGCCAGACCAGCCAGACCCATGCCGGGTACTACGTCGGTCAACAGTGAGTTTATCATATATTCCTCTAGTTGTCTACTCTTCTCACAAGCTCTACGTAGGGTTTCCCACACCCCGCAGCAAGGATGGCACGGTCAGGCTCACCCCGCAAGGTTCTACCACGCTCAGCAGTGAGTCTCCAAAAGATCTTTCTCTACATTGTTTACTCACCCGCTCAATCAATTTACTCTAGACTTCCTCGTATCCCCAACTACACGGCAGAGGACTATCCGTTCCCAACCGGTCTACCCCAGTAAGCATCTTCCCTACTCAAACCATCCGCTACATCCTCGATTGATGTTTTACATCCAGTGATCCCGCGCTGAAAATGTACCCAATGCGGAACTACACTGGGGACGATGGTGAGCTGTCCGCTGCTGCCACACAATGGGACGCCGCCGTCAAGGAAGACCGGGCGAAGGCAGCCGCAGCCGCTCAACGTCAAGCTCAAGGACAGGCTCAACGCAGCGCGACTCCCAACTCGAGTTCTCGTAGCCAGTCTGGTAACAATTCCACAGCTTCAAAGGCTCAACCCAAGAAGAAGTGATCGCAAGGGTTCTGAAGCATTCTGAAACTCGTCAAAGTCATCTAATGTTCCTGTTATTCATGTTCGCGCTGTATCCTCCTATGCCTCACGACTGTATGGTGCCCCTCATGTATCTTTCTTGATCTTGTCATGCCTTCATGTCCTGTTATGCCTCATGTGTTGATTTTGATGATTTATGGTACTCAAATAAATTTCTCGCTTCAAGCATGTCATTTACAATGCCCGTAAGGAAGAGGTCATGGAAGCTCAAATAGAGTGAAGGCGTGTGATTTGCAATTTACAGGGTGGTCGATTTATAGCTACACAACGGATCGATACCACGTTCACTAGCAAGTAATTGAGATACATTGGCGACAACACACCGAGGCGAGGTGATCGTTCTGGGCCTCTGTAGAGTAAACCATCAGCATAGAGAGTCATAACGAGAGCGATGTCCGTTGGCTTCGTCACAGACAGAGTCTGCGACTACTGGTCCCTTGGGCCGCGAAGAGGCCGACATCATCCAAGGGGAAGGATTACTCACCTGTGGACCATAACCCAGTCCCCAATACCCAATTACCTGCGCCGAGAAAAGCTACTCCATCCACCCCACCCACTTTAGTGGCCAGCCACAGCGAGCAAAGCGAACAAGGTGGCCCGCTCGACGCCTTCCAAAGACGAAGTACCCGACTACCTCACCCACCGTGGCGGCCAACCACAGCGGGCTCGATAGAGCGAGCAACAAGTCCTCAGAATCCTATAGCTCTTGGAACGGAACAATCAGCGACATTGCAAGCAGGAAGAACGAAAAAAAAAGTACTCGGGCTTAGAAATAGCCCCATGGAATCCCATTCTGCCTCGCCCGCTCTTCCAAAGCTCCCAGCATATCCACCATCGGAAGGTCCTCGTCCTCGGTTTCGGCCTCCTCCACGTCCATCGAGACGTCGTCCTCCCAGTCTTCGTCTTCGTCCTCGTCCTTGATGATCCCGAGATCGCGTCGAATCTTGTTCATCTGTTGTCGGTGGTCCTCGTCTTGCCTTTGGATTTCGAACAAGAGCCGGCGTCTCTGGTCGTGAACAACCGGTCCCGAATGATGCTCTCGGACCCTCTTGACAGCGGGGAGCACCTCTTCAGGGAGCTGCGTAAAGGCGATATTGATCAGAGGTTGGAAGGTGGACGAAGAGAGATTAGAACGTACCGGAATGTCAGACTGAGACACGTATCCAGAGCCTTGGAAGACGACGACATCTGAAGTGTCGCGGACCTACAAAGGCGATGGTCAGGATACGGTGCACACGAATGAACAAGAGAGAGCTACCCACGTCGCATCCATGGTGGAACATGAAGCTGTCGTCCTCAAAGTCGTGGTCGACGGGCCTGTCGAAGAGATAGGAGTCGTCCACGCCGGCCTGAGACAATAACGACAACGACGAAGACGATGTCAGCAACGACCGCGACGATAAGAAAGGAAAGTACTCACAGCGTCCAGGAAGCTCGACTCGTCCCACTCGAGGTCCTGGTCGTGAACGCCTGCGATGAACGACCTGTAGGAAAGAGAGGCTGTCAGCGCTGCGATGGACGACGAGGACGTAGAGAAAGACAGAGAACACGATGTAGCAAGCGACATGCTGTATCGTAGGTATATAGGATGTAGGTAGGCGATAGGTAGTTTGTAAGTAGCTGGTAAGCTAAGTGTATCGTACTGGTAGGTACAGAGATCCTGAAGTACAAGTCCTCGTAAGGAGAACTAGTTCAACCTGATCTGGCGAATATCGACGTTGGGCCCCCCTTCTTACAGGGAAATGTTGTTTGGTTCTTTGTTTATGTTGAGAGCAGGTCAATATTGCGAATGTGAGACAGTGCACGCCAAGCAGTATATTCCGAGGGGTTAGAGTACAGAAAACGCGAAAATATCCGAGGGAACGCGTTCGAGAGTCGAGATGGAAGTTGGAACATGCTGGCGGAGGTCAAAGCCACAATCATCACGTAAATTTCACAACTCCTGATTGGCATGATGACGAGGAGTAACTCAGGGTAAATTCACCCGTGTTCACAAGACCAGCCGTTGTGGCTGTGATCTCAGGTGATCCCCTGTCGGATTTGTACTGGGTTCACCTGCACGGCCTCCTATTGCGCCCTCGTCGAATTCTCTCTGGGCCTCGAACTCGACTTAACGTGATTATCATGCTTTCAAGCTCAACCCTAAACCGATACCGATTCACTACAATCGAATAAATCCTCCCCTGTACAAAACCCATCCGGATAGCACAATTACATTATAGGGAGTGTGGCGTGTAATGTACAAGTGTCACGGAAAGCAGAGAACAAGGAGTCGATAATAACCAGGAAGAGACGGTGGCAATGGTAAAGGTAGGGTATGTAGATGCACAAACGGATATATAACAAGCAAAGGAGCAGTCAAAAAACTTGCTCCACCGGGATATCTAATCAACACCCTCGTCCTCAAGCATACCCCTTCACAACACGCTCTCTCCCCAGATCCGCAACTGCCGGGGGCTCAACAGGCTCCTCCACCGCTCGCCCGTCGGCATTGTTATCATTTTCATTATCGTTATTCACGTCCCTCATCCCCTTCACTCTACCGACAACGACTCTCAAACAGCACCTAACACCCCTGCCTACGCCTCTAACACCCCAAAAAATCCCCCTGACAGCCCTCACAATCCCCCAAACAACAAACTGCCCACCCATACCCACCACAACACCCGAGCACACGATCCACACAATAAATGGTGCGGCGTCGTACGCTACGACTGATAGGAATCCCATCAACGTGAGTGCAGAGAAGAACATGAGGCACGCGGGGATTCGGGATGTGAGGGCAAAGGAGACGTATGTTTTGTTGATGTCGAGGGCGCGGCTCTATAGGACGAAGGTAGAGTAGTCAGTCTTGAGAGGAAAAGAGACAGGAAGGGTAAAACGTACCATAAATCCGTCGACGCCGCCTAATCCACCCCCGACGCCGCCTTGACTGACACCGACACCGCTCGCCCATCCGTACCACCAGAGGAACCAGACGACACAGACGATCCCACATCCTGAGCATACGCTCGACGTGGCTACTAAGGGCCGTGCTGAGGAGTTGATACCGAATAACGAGTCGGGTGTGATGGCAAGAACCGCTGTGTCGACACTAGGATTCAAACCAATCAGCACACGAACGGCAAACACAGAGGAGAACACGCGAAAAGGAAAAGCACTCACGCAGCAAGTGCAGCCAACAACCCAGCCACGTACGTCCACTCCATCTGTAACCTCGTATATACCTTCTCAACTCTCTCCCTCGCCTCCCTTTCCAACCGCTCGAAATGGCTTGTCGGGTACACTCCACCTCCACCTCCACCGTCTGGACTCGACACAGCCAAACTATCTCCAAACCTGTTCCCTAATGACGTCGTACCCCGGAATACACCATTTTCGACGTCCCCGTCTACGAGCGTGGGCCGGGCAGATCCCCAGCTTCGGAATGAGGAGAACGAGTTGGATCGCGTGTTCGCCCTCATCTCTCCTCTGCCACTGATGGAGCCCTGTAACAACGAAGGCGACGAATCCGACATAGAGCCATGATGCAGCTTCGAGTACTCCGCCAACGCATCCAACGACCGCGCAGCACAACAGAGCTCTCCGTATACCGTGAACGAGCATAACAGCAGCTCAGTCTTGTACCATAGCCACTCTAGCCACGGATCGGGGTTCTCCGACTCCGAATCCCCGCGTTCCAAGTCTGAGGCAGTCGTAGGGAACGGTTTGAGTTGTGCAAATTCGGGTTCGGGTGATGCTGTCAAAAGAATTGGAGGAGTCGTAAGGGTATCGTCGGGTTCAGGTGAGGACGAAGGTGGCGGCGGGTGGAAGGATATTGTTGGGCCAGATCCTTGTCCTCCCTGTTGAGATGGCCCCGTTGAGTACATCGGAATGATGGCTGGATCTAGCATTCCGGAGATCCAAGAGACGCGGGGTATCCATGGCCATGATCGTCTCTCCTCTGTCTTCTCTTGCTCTGGGGATAATGTAACATCCCCTTCGTCGTCGTCCTCATCTAAACCCCAGTCGATGCCCTTGTCCAACGTCGAATCGTATCCGTCATTCCGACCGCCAACGTCTGCGTCCGACTCCTCGAACTCAGAACACGTTACAGACATCATCCCAACGTCGTCGTCGCTGTATATGTTGAAGCCCTTTATTGGCTTCCGCTTTTTGATCCGTCTACGAGGCGACTGATCTTCTGCGTTGAGATGAGGGTCTATACCAGTCGCTTTCGTTCTCCTCTTCTTTACGTTGGTCACATCAGTCAGTACCGGAGATTCGATAGGTGATGAAGGGGGTTCTGATAACCCTTCGTGGTCGGTTATCGATTCGGGGTGGTCTGTTACAGGTTTAGAATGCGCGATAACAGAGAGAGGTTGGGCACGTACGTGAAGAGGCATAATCATCTTCGCTGAACACCTCTTGAGAGGACTTAACGAATGCTGGCGCCCGAACTTTGACGTAGAGGATAGCTGGATCACAGTCGGCATCATTTTTCTTCTTCCCGCGTTTAGACGTAGACTGAGGCTGTAAGCGTAATTGGGCGTGTTCTGCTGGCAGCAACATGTTGATATCAAGGAACTCGAGAAGGGAGATAACAGAACATGGCGGGCAAAGCAAAAACTCACTCTTCTCCTTATGCGCATCCTGTTTCGCTAGTACATCCCCCAACACAGATGAGCAGCACGCAACTGGGACTCTCTTCGTCCGTTTCACTTTCTTCTTCCCTGGAGGTTGGTAATACACTTGAATCGAGAATCTCGTCGTACGAGAGACAGTTGGACCACTACAGTCGCGGATAGTCAGCCTAAACGAATTCGGGAGAAAAAGGGCAGAAAGGCGCGCACAAAACGAAAACCTCCTTCTGATTGGGATTCTGCCCATCTAGCCCTAGAATCGTCTCATACGTCTCGCCTCCCTCGCGTTCGTCTTCGCCCTGCCCTTTTCGAGGTCTGTCTCGGCTATCGACGGATATACAGATGATAGGCCTCCAAGTCCTCTCAGGTCGTAACAGATGGAGGTTTTTACTTCGGATGACTTGAAAATGAAATTGTTAAGACTTTGACAATGCTTCAGATGGGTTCTTGTGTACCTGTAAACGACCAAGATTGCGTTCTTGTATGAAAGAGCGCCAATATAAGCTTTTAATGCCAAGATATAAAGACAAGAGCGACTGCATACCGGGACTCCATAAGTACCGAGGTGAAGAGCTTTTAGACCAGCTTTTCCGACTAACAAAACTATCAAATTTGAGTTTTTGACTTCAGGCTAGCTGAGTCGCTAGAGCGAGAACATCGTGGGTTGTAAGGAAGAGGGAAGAGAAGGAAGAGAGTTAATAAAAGGTTATCAATGTGTAGGAAGACATGACTCGCGCTCAAGGCGGTGTCCATCAGTACTGCATCACCGTCACTCAGCGCTCCGTTCGATGTCCAATGCGGTGACCCGGTACATCATATAGTGCGTACATTCAGACTTTAACGTTCAGCTCTGGACCTCAGCCTCTGGTACGATCTCCGTGGAAATGACCAATGATCATGAAGTTCATTCAGAAGACTAAAGTACAACAAAACCCACAGTCATGAGACTCTACGCCAGTGACTTCTTCCCAACTCTGTATGCCCCGCCATGTCCTATGCTCAATATAGCCTTCTTCCCTCGTGGCTTTGAGGGGGAACCACAGCCATCCAAGTCCCTTATGTTCTCATTGTTGACCCCCTTACGTCTCGGCGGTGTGGAAGTCTGCTTAAGTTGAGAAGATATCGTAGGCCTTGCGCTAGCTCCTCTGTTAGCCTGTGTACGCGCCTTGAGTCTTGCCGGTTCTCGTAGAGGCGGCTGTGGCTTCTTTGGCGGAACAGAAGCCGGGGCGGTGGGAGACTGAATCTTCAAAGAGGTGAGAGCCGGCCTCGGTCGACGAGTGACTGGCAATGACTTGGACTCCTTCGAAGAGTTCTCCTTGCCCTTCTCTCGAACGATCTCTGTCTCCTTCTCTTTACTGGGTTTCTTCAACGAAAGAGAGAGCCTTCTAGGCAGCTTCGACATCGCACGTAGCATCGGAGACTTTGGCTGCTTCACTGGAGACTCGGCTTCCTCAGCTAAAACAGCCCTTTTCACAGGCGACCCAACCAGCGCCACTTGTGCCCCGTCAAGCACTGGCCTGTCGTCCATCACGAGGGTGGCGTCGTTCTGGGTAGAGGTCTCTACAAGTGTAGCGTCTGGAAGTGAGCCAGATGCCACAGAGCTCGACGGAATCGAGGAGAGACAGTTGGACGACGAGGACGCAGACGAGGGTTCTTCAGTTTCATTGATCGTTTCGAGGCCGCTGAAGGGACTGATTCGTGGAGTAGGTCGTAGCGGACGAGGCGGTACTGGTGGGATGGGATCTGGGGAAACGCCTCCGGCGTCTTGTGGGCATGGAGTGTTAGAGTTGGTGTTCTTGGCAAGAGATCGAGAATTTGGTGGCGGGTTTACGAACTCCCAGACGTCGGAAAGGTCGGTAGAAGCGAACGACGATAGCGAGGAAGAAGAAACGGATGAGATGCTAACTGCTGCAGCGAGTGAACGGGTTTTTGATGATGGCTATATCGTATCGAAGTGTGTTAGCCTCGAAGCTCCATGAAAAACAACCGAAAAAGAAACTCACTGGCATAGGATTGAAGTTGTTGATAGGAATAGGAATATCTGGCCTTTCGCTCGGCTGCATGGGAGAAAAGAGGCTTGACAATGACTTTGCGCTCAGAGGAGGAGCAGTCACAGTCGAGAGACGCGTGAAATCTTCCGCGATGTCTTCAAGGGGCTCCTCCAAAGATGCCGAACATACAGGGATAGAGTCTTGAAGTGGGCTAGAAGGAATGGTTGACGACGCCTCTGAACCATCCTCCTCCACAATAGCCGCCTGGGTAACAACACGACTGCGCACAGGTATCTCCCCGCTCCTCAACTTCCGCAACAAATCGTTCGCAGCTCGTTGCCTTTCCTCCGTAAGTGACTCTTGGACGTCCGAAAGGACTGAAGACGAGGGTGTAATCACGCCGGCATTGGTATCATCCATCTTGGCTTGTCGTTTCCAGTAATGCGAGATGTTTTTCCCGTGCGCCAGTTCCTTGCGGGCTTTGAGAACAACGCTGAGAGCAGCCGCGTACTGATCTGGGGTACGCGGTCCTACGACGGCTGGCACGAGTTTGGACCAAGGACTACTAGGGTTGGCGTCGATTTCCTGTCGAATGACGTTGATGATGGCACTTTCAAAAGTAGAGCCGGCATCGATAGCAGTAGCGATCCGATGAAAAATGTGGCCAGGAGGATAGGAAGCTAGCGCTTTTGAGAGGAAGTCTTCTAGAGCGCAGTTGTCTGCCCGTTCATCATTGAGTCGGTTTTGGGCCTGTTTAACTTCTTGTTGCAGCTGGGCGAGATGGGATCGTTGGCGTACAACCTGAGCATTTTTGAGGCTAAGTTCCTTTTCGCACAATTGAGATTCGAATGCAATCCTTTTGCTGTCCTGTTTCAACTGAGCATTTTCGGATTCGAGAACCGGTATTCGCTGTTCCAGATTTGCTAGCACAATAAGGATGTCTTTGAATGAGCTTGGTATTGGATTTTGGGGTAGTATGTCCAGAAGATGTGGTGGAAGAATGAATGGGATTCTGTTATCCGTAGAATCGTCCAAAGATCGAGAACGAGAGTGCTCTTGTCGTTCTTCTTCGTCTGCAATGTCATGAGCAAGCTGCCTTAGGACGTCCGTAGCGAAAGACTCTGATTTAGGACGACGGCTAATGAGGTGTGAAAGTCTTCTGAAGAGAGGAAACCGCATCGCTAGCCAGCAGCGAGGTTGTAATGGTGGTGGAACAGAATAGAGATTGATGCCGAACTGGCCATTCACCCCAATGCAATGGTGCACCCATTCAATATTCAATATTCAATGTTCAATGTTCAACGCTCAGCGCTAAAGCCAGGAAATAGTCTTGAAAACATTACGAAGGACATATATACTCGGATACAAAGTACTGTTACATCAAAAGCCGCTCGCCGTTACCCTCAGTTGGTCCAATTTTTTCAGCACCTCCCCAACAGTCCGATCCAGCTCTCCAGCAATTGCGCTCTGCTTCCCCGCAGGCAATCTAGCGAACGTCTCGCACAAGTCTCCATCAATTACAGCCTTGACAGGCACATAATACCCTCTCCAGCTCAGCTGGTCCCGCCCAACCAGACTGCTCTGCTCCGACCTCATGTGCTGCTCCAATGTTGTGATGAAGTCAACGTCATCTTTGGACACGAACGGCACCAATATGCCTATGGTGCCATTTATCCCAGTGTACAGCAAGACTTCCCTTCCACCGGCGACCATCGCAACCTTGTGTATCGACGTGACCAGATCGCCAACATGGAAATGAGCGAGCATTTTTGTTTTGTGGGGCGCACCCATCAAGACACCCTTTTCGTGAAGGATTCCTGCGCCCGTTGGATCATCGTCGACTTGCTCAGATTCCTTCGCGTCCAGTCGATTCACAAAGACGTTGCCAAACCGGTCTCCGCATGCAATGGTGTTGTAGTCGACCATCGTGACAGCACTGGTCCAACGAGGTTGCGTATCGTCGGCGAAGACGAGTAGGCGGTTTTCAGGTGCTTTGTAGACTGCGTATGACACGGATTCTTGCATGTCTCCGACAATGAGACGAGAGCCTTGCGTGTTGAGAGTGACGATTGCGGATCCAAATTGCTTTGGGTTTTGGTTGATTAGCGACAGAAGCTCCCTGAAAACCATGACGCTCACCTTGTTCTCCACCTTTCGAAGCAGCTTCTTCTTTCCGATATCGTATATTCGCAAGGCCTTGCCCACGCCAGCCACCAGTCTTCCTTGGAACGCCAGAAGAGCCAGCGGCACGTCGTCAATTTCAGTCTGACCAGAAAGTGTAAGCGCCGAGACACCCTCAGACCAGGCTACGACAGCATACCTTATGCAAAAACTCTAAACCGGCCCCGTCCTCCGTGAACCTGTACGTCCGGAGGAACCCGCTCGAGCAAGACCTCGGTGTGACCTTGGTATCCGCAGCTGTACCAACAACCAGATGTAGTTCACCACCTTTCGCCGAAAACGGTACAATGGCGATAGAAAATGCTCCTTCATTGCCATCAAGTGGGATTTGGGCCACGGTTCTCGCCTGCACCAATGGCGTTAGGATATGATCTCGGAACAGAAACTAAAACGCAAAACATGCCTCTATAGGATCGATAATCCTGATTGCAGATCCCCAAGTACCAGCGGGTGCCTTCGGTCGGCCAAACACCTCGACAGGCAGTGCCAAGACTTCCTCATCAATGGGTTTCCCTTTCTTACGCTGAACGGGTACGATCAGTCAATGACTCGACCAATGCCTGAGGTAGACTCACCAATTCGTCCAGCCTTTTGGCCACAGCATCCTCCCCGCTAACCCGATGGTCTCCTTCGATAAGGTAGAAGTAATGGTTCGTCGGGTGGGTGATGAACTTGCGGGGAGTATACGAAAGGGGTATCGAGTCTTGCTTGAGTTTAGTTCCAAGCTTTGGTATTTGGAAGATACTGCACAGTGTATTCGCTTAGCGACGGATAGCAACCCAACAAACACAGACTAAGCTCACCGTAATGTACTCCCAGTGATACCGATCAACCCTTCCGGACTCAACTCAGCCGAGAAACTCCAAGCAAAGTCAAAGCTCTCGAATATTAAGGGCGTAAAATGCATGAGGTTCTGATGCGTGTAGTTCAACCACGATCGTGACGACAGCGCCAAAATTGCGGGATTTCTCTGTATCTGTACCCGGATGAGCTTGATAGGCCTCGTTCCCAAGAATCTGGGACACGAAAATCAAAGTTAGATCACGATCCAATACAGCAAACAAATCCGAAAAGCTACTCACCTCGTCCTTGTGTCGGTCAACTGCCCCTTGACCGGATCCAAAACCGTCCTCAACAACACCCCATTCTGCAATCCAATATTCACAAAGAGCGTGGGCATCGACTTGTTGATACTAGCATCCAACATACTGGCGATACAAATCGCGCTCGGCGGAGCCGTCAACGCTTGCAAACTTATAATCTCAAGCGTGCTCTCCGGATCCAGCGAGATGATCCTCACAGTTTGGTCCTCGCACCCAACAGCCAAAAACGGCGTTCGTTGCCTGTCTTCGGGCACTTCTCCAATGCTCAGTGCAAGCACAGTCGATCCCATAGCCTTTCGGTCTTGGTACTCGTTCAATTGGCCGTCAAGGTCCAACTCGAAGTAGACGAGTTCGGCGGATGAGAGCGCAACCACCACTTGACGTTTGTTGGTCGTCGCTGCAACGATTGATTTGCCGGCAGGTACCCTCCATTCGTTGACTCGGCTATCGGAGAGAACGTGTCGGATCCCTCCGGGGTGCACCTGGAGCAGAGCATCTGAACCAATCTGTTGTACGGCTAGCGTCGGTGCGGATGACAAAAATCCAGTATCTTGTACTTCTTCAATAGTTTCGCCAATGGAGAGCACAAGAGTACCATTGACGAAGGAGAGAATGATATAAGAATCATAAGGGTCATCCTCCCGCTTCTTCGTGGTCCAAACCGCGTTCGGAATGCCAGGTAGATCGGAGCTGACAGATTCTTCCACTTCCAGACCGTGTCGTAGTGTGCGCAGTGAGCTTCTTGGTCCACGCCCACAAGCGGTGAATATTTGGGGGGTGTCGGAGTTGGGGAGAATGTTTAAAACTTTGGAATCGATGATGGGGTCCAATGATTCCATCTCATCAGCTACAGCCAAATTTTCTAGCTGTCGTGGTCGGAAGTGAGCGTGGGGAAGAGGTGTGCTGGGATCGGCCATGCCGAAGGAGGGATAAGAAGTGGAGCTGAATTCGGGTTCGTCGTCGTCGTCGCCTAATTTTTGGAACTGGTAGAGATAACTACGGTGTGTCGTTAGTCGGCATTTCTCTCAAATCGCAAGGAATGGAATACGCACTGGTTGCCAAACTCGGACGCCACGAAGAGGAAACCAGACTTCAAGATACAGAGACTGGACGCGACCGGGACAGTATCGAAATACTTGATTTTTAGCGCCTTGACGTCTTCTTCCTCGTGGTCAATGGTAACCTTGTATAGATCCCCATCCTCGTTTTGTAGAAGGAAGAAAAAAGCACCCTTGACACCGCAATTGAATAAGTATGGGTATGACTCGGGAGCTTACATGACTGACCTTCATCTTGTGCATGACAGCAGCCACGATCAACATCCCCCGCGAACTGTCTTCTAGTGGATGTTGACGGCGAGGAATGGGGACACGATGCTGGGGATTGTCCATGTGACGATATATTATGTGGTCTTCGCAACAGACAAGAACGCCAGAGGGGCCATCATATTTATCGGATGATGCCAACTGACCGCCGGGGACTTGCAGAAGCATATTTGCTCTAGGGTCGGTCGGCTCGCTCCACTTTCTAACGACGTGATTGAGACCCAAGTCGAGCTCGTAATAGGTGAGCAGCTAGCGAGAAGACGTGAGTGCTATACCTCAGTTATATGAACGTCAGCGACGCACTTTTTCGGCATTCTTAAACGCCTCTCCAGTGGGATCCTGGTCTGACTCGGTATAGTCCACTTCCAATGCAGCAAAGGTAGGGTTCTCGAATCCCACATCGAGTCCAACAATATGATGTATAATAGCACCGTTTTTATGGGCTTCGAGCGGTGAAGAGATGGTAAGATTTGCGGCAGCATCCCGATTGAGAATGTATACCAACTTGGCCTTCTCCATCGCTGAAATCATAACCGCACGACCTTTGGGGTCTGTTGCAAGATACTGTCCCGGAACGATTCGTCTTGCACCGGACTTTCCGTACGTTTCTTGGTGTAGCTTCACGAAAGAGCTGGTCTTGGGGTCATAGTCCAAAATGATAATACGACCCGAGTCAGACCCTACTATCGCATAGTCTGAGAAAAAGAGGGTTGAATGTCATAGGGCACGAAGACATACGCACAATCGCTCACCCTTCGTCCCGCCCGTCAAACGAAATGCTGCCAATGACCGTACCGAGCCAAACACATCAGTCGCAAGGACCGTCGCGTTTTTTCCGGTTGAGGGATCTGGGCGCAACAATTCCAGCCTCGTTCCATGGGAAACGATAATTTCTTGCTGTCGAGCGCCAGTAAAGTTCCCAACGATACACTGGGTGATGGCGGTAGGAGGTTGAAGAGTAAGGTTGTAGAGGTGCATTTTCGGAGAAGTTTTTCAAGAGCCTTTCGTGAGACGAATAGTGGATCAGTTGGGTGCCTTTCGGTTGAGTCTCCGTCCCAAGACTTGGGACTATCCTTGACCACAAGAGAGGAGAGAACGACACAAAGCTGGGATGGAGGAGGTTCAAGGTTGAGTTCGACTCGGTTCGACGCGCGAGCGCATCGTCAACAGCGTGCCCCATTCCCTTTTCCCACGATATCCCTCCCCCTGATAGTGACCTCGCTCGGGGATGGCAGAACGGAGGCTACGAGGATATTGCCGTCATAAACGTATTGTTACTTCCGTCGACCCCTTCGACTGGATCTTGGAAGGCGGCGACATTGGCACATTGCCTTTTGGATGAGCATTCTCGCCCCATAGGATCGCCGGACTCACAGTTCCGACTGCACACTAGATATCGTTCTCAGTCCTACTAATGTTATCATCAGCTCTTGAGGAGTTTCCAGATGATTCCTACTAGTGCTCGAGCAGAACACGTCACACGAATTGCATGAAGCTGCCCCTGCAGCCTCGACCAGGCTTCAGAAATGCTGGCACCTGGAACGGCGTACGCAGTGAAGAACTGGTATTGATGCTATGGTCGAAAGTGCGGACACTGCCGTCTCCAATAACGCTCGACACACCCCAAACTTCCGAGTGACCAGCGGCACATACGCACACTCTCATTAGACATGTTCTGGCTAATTGACATTCAGAGCTCAGAGGTGATGATTTCCACGTACTCTCCACCCATGTGCCCTGAGCTGGCCTACAACGAAACAAGATAACTGTCGTGGATTCGTATGTCTATGTACATCAGTCGTTACTGCGAACATTTAGAGGTCGTTGTTCTAAAAATCCCAATTGGTACGAATCAAAACCCAAGCTGACTATCGTAAACGAAATGCGACCCTCCTGCACACCTATATCCGCCAGCCTGCTTGATCCACCTGAACCCTACAGGACACACTCCCATATTCTGCAATCGCCGTTGTGTCTCTGCCTCCTTCTTCCGTTCTTCTTCCTGTTTCCTTCTCAATGCCTCCAGCCTATCTCTCTCAGCCTTCTCTCTCAAAGCCTGAAGACGTGCAGCTTCGGCCTTCGCTTTCAGCTCCTTAATGCGAGCTTTCTCCCTCTCGTCCTGGATCCTCTTTCTCTCAGCCTTTGCTAGCTCCTCGGCCAGCTTCCTGGCGTGCTCTTCTCGTTTTCGCATCTCTTCGAGCTGGCGGGCGATCTTCTCCCTTTCTTGCTCCTCAGCCAACCGAGCTGCTTTATCCAGCTTTAGCTGACGCCAAACATCGTCAGTCACGCCTTCGTCGCGTCCATCGTCCTCATCATCACTTAGCTCCTCGACGGGTTTGGGCTTTGGCTGGAGGGAAGGTTCTTTCATCGTTGTCTTGGGGGGTGCGGCCTTTGTCTTGGTCTTGTTGCTGAGCACATTCGGTTTGAGGGAAGGCGGGGATGGAGCGTTTTGTGTAGGAGGAAGGGGTGGCTGCGTGAAAGACGAACGGGTGCGTCGGTTGCTACCAGTCGATGGTGCATTGCGGGACTGTCTTTCGGTCAACATGGCGCGGAAGCAGGAGACTGTCTCGTCCGGGAACAGTGTTAGCGGGGTGGCTCCCGGTTCGTTAGTCACGAATGCCTTCTGTATCATTGTCTTCGACAGAGTCACTATGTCCCGTATGTTCCCCCAGCCGGGAAGCTCGGAAAGTTCCTCGATAATGTCCCGCATCTCTGCATTGGCAGGCGAACTGGAGTCCTGAACTTCCTCGATGATAACATCCTCCTTCCGAAGCAGTCTATCCAGAACTTGGAGACAGTGTTCAGGAGTCATATGATGGAAGATGACCTCCTCTGTGAAGCGGCTCGAAAGGCCAGCGTTGACCTTGAGCAACTGGTTCATGTCGTCGTCGTATCCCGCGAGGATAATGACTAGCTTCGACGCGTACCGCTCTTGCGTGACGAGACTCACAATCTCGTCCACGGCTTCCTGGGCAAAATGGCCATCACCAAGTCGGTAAGCCTCGTCGATGAATAGTACGCGACCCAGAGCCTTATCGAAAACCTTCTTGACCAACGGTCCAGTCTGGCCGACGTATTGACCCACAATATCCGAGACTGAACATTCGTGCACCTCGGTCGAGGAGAGGAGTCCCATATCATAGTAAACCTGTCCCATCTTCCGGGCCGTAGTCGTCTTGCCGGTTCCTGAACATTTTGTCAGCTGAGTCTACGTGAGCACGATACCTGCCACTGGCTTACCTGGTGGACCTTTGAAGACGAAGTTCGTCGGTATATGGTGACGGGGTTCCTTGCCACGAGCTTTCATCTGGGTAGCCACCTTCTGGTAATCACCGAGCTTCTTCACAATGTCCTCACATCCAACGACGTCCTCAAACAGAGTCTGCAGATTCGACGAAGCATTCTCGTGTCGGTTGTATTCGGGGTCGAAATCCTCGGGGAAGAGGACAATATCGGTAGAGCGTTCGGAGATGGGTAGCTTCCCTTCGCGTTTCTGCTGTCGAATCTTGGCCTGAGTTATGATATTTTCCACCTCACCACCATTCCCAAAGTTCGGTCGATTACGTGCACGACTCAGAACATCGAGGGCGACAGCTTTGCCGGCATCAGTAGCAGTAAGGTCCTGTCCCTTTAGCTTCAACTCGAGAATTTTTGCGAGCTCAGGTTCAGAAAAGTCTTCGAAGTGAAACGGATTCTCGATGTCGAACCGCCGAGACAATCCAGGGTTGACATTCTATAACAAATGTATATCAACGATGCTGTTCACCTGCGGCAACAGAGTGGCATACCTGGAACATTGTCATCATCTGCTCTTTGTATCCCAGTAGAAGAACACAACGATCTTCGCCGGGAACGCTCTGAACTTCGGCAACGATCGTATCAATGACCGCAGTCTTGTAGATATCATTGGTCGTCCCAGAATAGAGCATATATGCCTGCAAGATCATGTTGAGCACTATCGTCGAGTATAGGCTTGCGTTACACTTACCTCGTCGATGACAAGAACTTTGCCCACCGTACTAGCGAGGATTCCCTTGGTCTTCTCTTCCGATTCACCCAGGTGAGCTCCTACAAAGTCGGCTGGATTTTTTATGATCACTACGAAGAGAGTCAGCATCCAACATGGGCCAATGAATCAAGAGACTTACTCTCGCCATTGCTGAGTAGCCCTAAATCGGTAAGTATCTGACCAAACAGTTTCGCCACAGTGGTTTTGCCCGTGCCCGGTGATCCAGTGAAGATCCTATTGAGAGAGACTTGCAGAGGTTCTTTTTCAAGAAGCTCACGACGATAGTTCGTTTTGATGAGGTTGATGAAAACTCGGACGGTATCCTTCACCGATTCCAGACCAATCATACTCTGCAGCTTTGACCAGGAGGGATTGTCTTTCAGCGCATCGTCGGGTTTAGGTCCAATGAGATCCTGGCTCCTAAGTAAGAAGTCGTCGGGAGTAAGCCCTTGAGCACGCTCTTCGTTGACCCTGGCTGCCTGTCGCTCGGTGACCCTTGAGAACATGTTCTGAAGCGCCCGTGCATTCCCGAACCCTTCCTTGCCACGACCTCGACCGAGGCGACGGACTGCGATACGACCATACAGCCCATCAATGTCCCCTTCAACTTTCATCTGGCCCTTGTATTTTTTCAGTACGAGCCTCCTCAGCATCGAGAGAAGTTCCTCATCGGAGTAGTCTTCGAACCGAAGCTGGTACGGTACCCGGCTCGGTATACCGGGGTTGTGTTCGAAGAACTTTTCCATCTCTTTGCGGTATCCGGCCAAGATGAACACCAGTTTCCCTGTATTGTTCTCCATCTCCGCAAGCATGAAATTCAATACCTCCTTTCCGCTCATGCTAGTCCCGCTCACGAGTTGATAAGCTTCATCAACGAAAATGGCTCCACCTCCAGCCTTCAGGACATCCTCGATGTGTTTCTTCATACCACCGACACCGCCATCACCCAAACGAGAGCCTGTAGTCTCGATGAAATGATCGCCCGGCAGCGCGTCAACGGAGAATAAGAATTTGGCGTAGAGTCGCGCAACCGTTGTTTTTCCTGTATACACGTGAGTATCGGGACGAGATTCGACGTTGCCCCGGGTTCAACTCACCAGTCCCAGGGTTTCCTAGCATGACGACATTGAATCGCTCGTCTTTCAAGTCGATCCCTTGGCGCTTTGCCAGATCAATCTTTGCTTTGATCTTCAGGACTTGCTCTTTGACCTCTTCCAACCCGGTAAGCTCCATCAATGCGTCTATTTCTTTGTTGTGAGCTCCATCCACCTGCTTTTGACGGCTCCATTCTGCTTCCGAAGACGATGATTTGACAGGTTTGGAGGGCTGAGGTGTGACAATAGGCGCATATAAGCCTGGATTCGGGGAGCTGGGCGCCGGTGTCTTGTTAGCCAGGATATTGTTCACGGTATTGGCACTGGATGTAGGAGGCGGCGATGGTTGCGATGGTGAAGAAGCGGACGGAGGGTGAGGAACGGGGGGCTGAGAGATTGGAGGCTGAGAGATTAGGGGCTGAGAGATCAGAGGCTGAGAGATTGAAGGTTGAGGGGTACGAGGAGAAGAGGCTTCCTTAGCCAACCTCTCATTCCGCGCCCGCATGTTCTCCAAATCTCTCTTCTTCTGCTCGAGCGCAGCTATTCGCTCTTGACGTTCACGCTCATCTTGGGCACGCTGAGCTTCTTGAGCAATCTGATCGTCGAGCTTGGATATCTCTTTCGTGTGTGCGAGCTGTTCCGCATCACGTTTCTGCTGCCGGGCCAATGCCGCTTCCTGCTCTTTCTGAAGTCTTTTCGCCTCCTGCTCGCATTTACGACAAGCAACCGGTGGCTTGGAGCACTGGTGACTTTGGTTGTGACCTTGCGGGCAGGTCTTCTTGATGACAGCTTTGCATTCCATCTTTGAATGATCGGCAAGCTGGTGGCACTTGGAAGGACAGTCGTGAACACCACAGTTCAAACGAGTCCCACTGTTGCAATGTGTTAGCTTGATATCTCGAGAATAAGAGTGGGTAGTTACCATGGCTCCTTGCACCCTCCATCTGGGGCTTCATTCTCGAAGTCTTCGGCGGTCCTCAGAAGTGCCGTACGATCAGGGTGTCGCTCGCACTTGATGGGGAGTCCATCATAAACATGGCCTTTGGCTTTCAACATATCGAGGAGGCGAGTCCACAGCACACCACCCTTGCGAGAATTGGTAAACGTATCCGAATTCCCGATTAATATGAGGGCGTTCCTTGCACGGGAGAGGAGAACGTTGAGGCGCTCGGGCGAGAACATGAAACCAATGTCGTGATTAGGATTGCTCCTGGTGAGAGATGTAAGGATGATGTCGCTCTCTTCGCCCTGATAGTTATCTGTGTTGACGTTTAACGACGTAAAAGGAGAACACAAAGGAACTCTTACCGATAGTAGCGAGACGAACCGATTTCCTGCTTACTTGAGCGTTCGCAGCAGAGATCAAACCAGCCTGGATCAAGTCGTAGGAGTCGAGGTCGTTCAGGACGGGATCCACTTCCTTGCCATCGGCAAGTGCCCTTCGCAGTCTGTGCAACTGGCCTAGGTATGGCGTGAGGATGGTAACACTATCCGTCCCATAGCCCTGCTGAGCGAGGTATTTGAGGGTTTTCACGACCATATCTACCTCGAAGTCGTTCTGCTTGGACGTTGTGGCATTCATGTCTCTTCGTTCACTGACCTGCCCAACCTCTACCTCAGGATGAGCATGATTCAAGAATATCACGAAGTCCTGTAGACCCTTGATAACTGGTCGATTTTGTGTCTTGGGTGCGTCGACGAGGTCCGGATAAGTGAGCTCCCGAACAAATGCGGAGATTTCTGGACGCATCCGGTGCTGTTGCGTGAGGGCATGGTGAGGGTATCCCTTCAAGACGAGCCGTTCAAAGAGTGACATATTCAGATCGTATCCCTCGCCCTTTTCAACAGTAAGATTGTAGTTGTTGACCTTCGGACGCAGTTGTCTGGTAGAGGCGTTAGTTGAAGATCGTGGTTGTTCGGAGTGGAACTTACTTGTGGTCGCCAATCAAGACCAACTGGTCGGTTTTCGGATTCATCGCAGTGATGATATGGCTTTCCAGAATCTCGCCAGCCTCCTCGACGAGAAGAACCGCCGGGCAGGCTTCTTGTATTTGACGGTTGTACTTGGCAGCCGCGGTCGTTGTGCAACCGATGATACGTTTGTTAGCAATCACATTGTTGTCCTTCTTCGAAAAGAGGTAGGATAGCTGTTTGACGGAGTTGTTGTATTTCGAAGCTCGGCTGGTGAATTCGGTGAGGATCTCAGCGTCCATTGCAGCAATCCACTGTTGCAGAATGATTTTGCGTTCGGGACGGGTTTTTGTCCAGATCGGGGTTTTCGAAAACTGGCGATACATTCCGCAATTCTGGCCATTAATCCACCTGTCGATGAGATACGTTTCTGGAACACGATGACCGTTGCGCCCAACCCGCGTCATGCCATCCTCCTCGCGTGGAACACAGAAGGAGGAGTGGGCCTCCGGATCCTCAAACTCGAGATACTCCTGGAGTTCCTTCCAGTCAAGCCTGCTATTCATGAACTTCCCAAACTTCGTGGTGAGGGTTTGGATGTCTGTTTCAGCATCCGACTTGAGAAAGTCGATATTAAGTCGCTCGTATCCGTCGAAGCGATGACTTTGGCCCTTCCTGTGGTTTAGTAGGCTTAGCGGTGCTGTGCGGGCAGTAGATTTGCCTCCCAGGCGAACGATACTGTCGGAGGGAATGCCAATGTCGAGGCGATTGACGCAAGCTACGGCGTCGGCTTGTGCGAGCATGGCATCGATAAAGTTGGTAAAGTTGGCTTGGGTAAGAGGCTGTTTGCCATTGATAATGGCAACGAACTGTTTCTCTAGCCTCGCACTGCGATCCATGATGATGGAAGCAGGGAGAGGAGGGAAGACAATGGCAGAATGGCACCCCACAGCATTTATAGGAAGCGAGGCATTGCTGCGAAACCTTATTTCCAGTTATCATTGACGTTGATCACCCTCATGGCCGCCCTAGAACCACCGTCAGAGCTGCGGACAACAGGTTGATCTCGAAACGAGCAACGCCCACCATACAAAGCACCGCCATATAGAAGTAGAAGACATAGGCATGAAGTTCCCATGTACTTTTATTCATATAAACAGTCTGCGAAACAAACCTGGACAGAGCTGAACTTCTCGAGCGTCTGAATAAGGTTTAAATCAAACTCTGTGGGACTTTCGATCAAGCTTACCGTTATTGACCCTAAAAAACATATTGGGAGATGTAAAAAGGTATCGATGGGGAGAAGACAAGGAGAAGACCTTGTTCGCACTGGGAGCATGGAATACCGGTGTGAGAGTCGGCGCTTCCATTCTTGTCAATGACATTGTCCTGTTTTCACATCACGGGATCGTGTCGGGTGACGCGTAAGCCACGCGTCTGCACAGAGCCGTGGTTGTCAAGAGAGGGATTACAACATGAGGTATTAGATGTATGTGCAAATAGAACAGGTATCATAATGGGAAAGACCAGATTATCTGGCCCACGAAAACGCATCCACTTGGCTCTACAGGTCACAGCCTGTCCATTGGTAGGGCCGGACATCAGAGTTCGTACATAACCCTCAAGTCTCACGCGAACTCACTGCCTCGCGACCTGCAGCGCCGAATCTAGCTGGTGCGGTGGTGTCAAGGAGAAACCATTTGAAAGTCCTTCAACCAAAGCTGAAAGAAAAGCCTCCAGGGTGCCTCCCTCCACCAAATCCGCCTCCGCCTCCACCGAAACCGCCTCCACCGAAGCCTCCGCCTCCGCCATGGAACTGAGCAAAGAGGTTCGCTATGTCTGCTTGTGACATTCCGTGCATGCCAGGGCCAAAGTCACCATCATTCGTACCATCCTCATCGTCGCCCATGTCGTAGCGTTCCCGACGAGCAGGATCGGAAAGGACAGCATTCGCCTCGACAACAAGCTTGAATTTCTCTTCGTCACCACCCTGTTCACTGGTCAGAGACTGTCCACGTTCGATGAAGTGATATATCTGACCTTGTCTGGATGGTGCTTCAAACTTTCCCTTCTATAGGCCTTCTTAATCTCTATTTCAGTGCAATCTCGCTGTAGGCCGAGAATCTTGTAGTAGTCCTTCGTTTTACTTCTCTTCAAGGCAGTCTCGGCCTTCTTAAGCTCGTTGCGCAAAGCGCGCACATCAGCATCACTCGTACTGCCATCCTTCTGAGCCTCGTTGATCGCGGCTTTGAAGTCGAACGTGGCCTTGTCAAAGTTGTCCAAAGCTAGGTGAATCCGTGCACGAGTCCGCAGGGCCTTGAAGGAATTTGATACAAGTTCGATGGAAGCGTCGGCATCAAGCAGCGCCTCGTCATACCGTGCGAGCTAGTGAGAATGATGAGGAACAAGGTGCCCACGAGAAAGCGATATACCAACCTTGACAAGCGTGGTTGCTCGATTGGACAGTAAAGTGGCACGGATGTTGCCACCTCTGCCCTCTTCCTCTTTACTTCCTATGGCCTGTTGAAGACACCGTCAGTGTCTAGACATACTGGGCGTTGATTCAGGCAGTACAGACCTCGAGAGCCTCTGAGTATTTGGTTACTGCCTCTTCTAATTTTGACATCTTGAACTCTTTGTTGCCCTCGTCCTTCAGCCTCTCGACCTCCTTCACTCGTTTCCTGAGTTTCTGCGCGGGTTCATATGACGGGTCAAGACGAAGCGCTTGGGCAACATGTTGAAGCGCCTGCGGTAGTTTTCCGTTAATAAAGAGAACAAGACCCCGGAGTGTGAGTGCCTCGGGAGAGTTGGGAGCCATTCGAACTGCGTCGTTCGCTGCAGTATTTGCGCCATCTATATTTCCTTTCGCAAGCTCCAGCTCGATCCTCCATTGATTCCACTCTGATGGAATTTCCTCTCCTTCGCTCTCGATACTTTGGAAACATTTATCTAGCGCGAGTCGGGCCATGCCCCATTCTTTCTTAGTCCTGGCGTCTTCGAATCGGCTCAGATGGTTCTCTAGCTCGGTTATCTTCGATTTTAGCTGGAGAGCTGGTGCATTTTTGGGATCTAACTCCAATACGGTCTTCAAAGTCGATGCAGCTGGAGTCGCTGAACCCAACGCAAGCTGGCATCTTGCGAGTCGAAGAAGTGTTTTCGCTGAGGGTGAGGCAGATTGTAGAGCAGCAGCTTGCTGGCAATCATCTAATGCTGGACGGAACTTTTTTAGCGACATGTGAGCAGCTGCTCTGTTCGTTAAGAAAGCTGGCTCCGTCGGGTCCAATGCTGAAAGAAAGTGTTCAAGATTCAGTACATGACGAAAAGGCCGTAGTCAAGAGATTGAATACGCACCGATAGCCTTTGTATATAGTTCGATAGCTTCCTGGAACTTTCCTGCCTTGAAGGCAATATTTCCCTGCTCCTTGATCTTTTCTGCACGCTGCTTCACATCGCCGTCTTCCTCTGGCTCAGGTGCTGGCGTAGGTGAGGGGGAGGGTGGAGGTGGCGATCCTGAGGCATTGGAATTACTTGGTCCAGCTTCTGGTCCATCAGCCTGCGTCGATGTGCCGTTTCTGTCCAGTATTAGCGATATGAAGAGGACAGACTTAATGGGAAGCCACTAAGCAATACATGCAGACTCACGGATTCTGATTCTTGGCCGGTGTAGATTTTTTGGACTTGTTCTTCTTGTTGCCCATTCTGTCGAGATCAAAGAGGGTAGTGGATCCCAGATGCTGGGTTACGCAAAAGAGGCGTCGGATGGCACGCGACAGTCGCACGCCAAAAAACGCAGATAGTGGTGTTGAAGATGTTTGGCATTGTTGTTCCCTCTCTACGGCCGAACTCGAGACTTGATTGTCACAACTCCGTACAATACTTCTAGTAAAATACATAGCAGAATGGTATTGTACATACATATCTGTGTCTGGAGAATGTGAAAAGAAGTCCCCATTCAATTATTTTGAGTGTTATTCAAACCCAGCGTCTGTAACAACAAATCATAGTCCTGCCTAAAAGAAGGCATTCCTTCGTCGGCCTGCTGAAGATGTGAAATGTTTGACTGCATGGCCGCCTGGCGCTGACCAAACTGCGAATACCATTGTTGTAGATGAGACGGCATTTGTGAGGAATCTGAAGGCGATGAGGACGAAGAGGGCCACATTGACTGTGTGTTAGGTGCGCTGCTTCTGAAACTCTGCGGGCCGGGAGGGCCTGACGTTGCTCCGTTCCCTCGCGCTCGCTGAGCAAGGAACTCGAGGAACCCAACATACAACTCGTCGTACTGTCTGGGATCCTGCGGGGAATTGATATTGTTGCCGTCGGGGGGTATTGGAGAATTGGGCGGAAACATTGAGGGACCAGACATCGTCCACTGATTCGCCGCACCCTGACCATTCGGTATTCTCGAAAGCCCAGGTGAGACCGAAGACGTAGCCGAGTTCTGCTCCCATGTCCATTGCGAGGGCGATATCCAAGACGCGGGGGGTTCTCCAGGCAAAGCCATACTCGATCCACTGAGGTATTCGACCAAAGGATTCACGAGCTTCTCGTTACTTTCCACGCGTTCACGTCCTGCGCTCTCTGCACCCAGCCCGGAATCTGAACTGAAGCCGTTGCCATTGACTTTGGCCAAGCTTCCAGACGCATCGCCTTCCGGCATTTGGTCCAGAAACCCGAAATCAAACGCCATATCCGTGTCGACGTCCATACCAAGATCCAACCCCATCGAAGCCATGCTCAACCCACCAAAAACAGTTCCAGTCGTCCCTGCTCCAAACCCGAACGCCATGGAAGGGTCAAATCCAGCTTTGCCAGACACCGGGGTAGCTGTCCCACTACCCATATTCGGGTCGAGGTCAACGTTTGTCCCCGACGCCACCGCTCTAGGATATTCAGAATGCGTAGTTCCATTCAGAGACGTCGTTTTGGAGTTGAGAACGTCCGACATCGAAACTGGGCCCTCCAACGACGCCGGATTGTCAATTGATACACTCGGGCTTCGTGACGATATCCGTGTCTTCTTGCATTTCGCCTTCGCGCGCAAGACCTTGGTTTGGCCCCCAAACATCTCAAGCTCGCCCTCAATGTCAAGGTCGCCTTCTGGGTTACCTTTCTCGGTGAAGAGATTAGGATTGAAGACATGTTGGTTGATAGGCGGGGAGCTCGCCGACAGAGGGACCAAATATGGAGGGGAACCGACATCATCGCCGTTCGTCGACGTGGGTGATGCCGGGGAGAGAGATCCTGCTTGGTCCATGTACTGGGAATACGACCGCAGCGCTTTCTCATGCAGCTTCTTGAGCAGAATCTATAAGTGCAAATGAGCAATCAACGCGAGGTAGAAGCCGTTTGAACGTACAGATGCAACTTTTATCCGGTGTGATGCACTCGAACACTTTTCAAAGAGCTCAACGGCTAGGTTTAAATCAACAAGGGCGCTTGGTGCGACTGTAGAGTTTGGACGTCGTGTAACAACAGTTCCTACAACCACCTACATCGGACGTGAGTGGACTTGCAGAGGAGGAAGAGTCTGAGCTCACAGCAGCACTGAATACATGGTACATCAGGAACCACACGCGTCCCGTTATCTGAGGACATCGGTCGTACATCTGTACACCTGCCTTGACCAGCATACTTGCTGCCCGATAGGCTGCCAAGAACGAGGGGGCGAAGGGCGAGAGAAGGGGATTCGAAGGGGAAGTGAGCATCGCATGAGCGAAAAAGCTTCGATGAAGATAGAGCATTGCTACGAAGGATTAGTCACATATCTTTCACACAAAAAGAGTTATACTTACTAACAGTCCGATACTGCCCGCCATAAAAATCCCTCAGCGTTAGACTGCTACTACGGTACACATCCTCGCCATCTTCTTCAATGGTAACGTTAGGCTTGATTGGTAGCTGAAACTCCCGAACCTTTCGAGCGACGATTAATACACGAAGACACGCCCACTTGACTCTGGACCTACTTTACGATCCAACTCCAACACCGTCTCATAACTAGGCGCTTTCGCAGTCAACGTTGCGTCAATCACGGCCATGAAGCAGTCCCTCGAGAAGCGATATTTAGTATGCCAGACTTGAAGCCTCGTCATTATCCTTGTCCAGTAGAGAGGAAGTCGGCACTCACAACCATCGACAATCTCTTGCCTAATATCGTCCCCAGTGCCTTGGTCCTTGCCCTTCGAACCAGCGGGGTCCTCTTCCCTGGGGATTGTCTTTATCGTCGCCTCCTCATCTGTAGGAAGTTCGCAATCCACGAAGGAAAGATTCGCGGAGGGAGGTCGGCCCAATGCAAGACTCTGTGACGAACAGCTTAGCAAGAGCGGGGCAGCGATTTTCCAACATCTACTACACTTACGTGGCTGACATCTGCCGAGAATACCTCCCACCACAAAGCCCTCCTTCGTTGCACCGTTCTCGGGTCCATATTCCATCTTGCAGGATCACGATCTGTAGCGTAGTACCTCCGTCAGAAACACGCAACAAGTTACGAGAAACTTCATCCTTACGCAAACCGGCGCCCTGTGCGACCTTCACGGCCAAACTCATCCCACACCAAGCGTGGTCTCGAGAATACTTCTTCCCGGTCATAGTGATGTAGGTCGACATCAAGCCCAGGGCGCAGACAGTCTCTTCCGCCGAGGATGATGTATAATGCGTAGACGGTGAACTCGATACCGACTCCCCCGATAGAATGAGTGCGCCCCTACCCAGTTTGAACCATTTCTCCGCTTCATGGGCATGCTGGGAAGAAGCGAGTGAAAGATCGAAGAAGGCACCCAGCGCAAAGATGAAGAATAACGTCGAAAGAAGGTGCGGGGAAGGCGGAGTTTCTGTAGCCTGGGATTCCTGGTACGCATACACTCTCCCGAGGATACCAAGATCTGGGAGGTTGGGAGGAAGCGTGATGTCTCCGAACAACTCCCATTTCGTCAACGGTCGGAAGAAGTACCCTGCATGGTCAAGATAGGACTGGGCTAGACGTCGACCATCGGAGGAAGAGGGGAAACGAGAAAGTAAGGATTTCACTGAATGTGGAGCTTCCTGGCCATTCGATGGGGCGAGGAAACTCGGATTGGGTGAAACATGAGCCGAAGTGGGAGGGCTTGAGAAACTACCCAGAGCTAAAGCGTATATCTCTGACGGCAGCGCGTCCGGCGATGACCGAGGGACGGAACTGGTTGTAGCTGTGGGTATGTAGGGTATGTCGGGGGACTTTTCTGTAGACGGGGACCTCTGGGGAACTACCGGGGATTCCTGGGTTGCAGAGGACGGCGAGAACGGTTGAGCAGAGTCCGAATCAGAGTCCGATAAATACTCTTCACCAGCCTTAACAACTCACTTATTCAGCTCGGAGGTCACAAAGATAAGAGATATGGAACCTACAAGCATGAGAGTTTCACTTCCTGCTGACCTGCCAAAGTACTTCAATTCGCCTTCCTCTCCCAACGTGAGTGTGCCGAGTGTATCTAGAGCCGACATGTCCGCTTGAGAGACCCTCGAGTGACCGCCCAAAGATGTATTGGTGTATTGCGGCGTGTAAGTCTCTCTTGGACTGGTGTCTTCTCTGACACTGTCTTCTCGTTCCTCTATCTCCTCTGAAGACGACCCAGGACCGGGTTTCGGCTTCCCCTCCGTCAAAATCTCTGCACCGAACTTGATCTTGAGGAGGTTGTCTGCCAGTAACGGGTGTTTCTCGGAAGATATGGCAGATTGCATTATTGCTAAACCGTCCTCGAGAGCACGTATCCGAGCAGACATTGCCGATATCTTCGAATGTAATTGATTCGTAGATGCTAGAATGAATCTTTAGCAGTTTGAGCATAATCGTTGGCAACCAACAAATGACGGAGGACGTGCCGGGTACCGACTCCTGCTTCCAATATCCCACAAGGGCATATACTCTCGCATCCTCTCCTAACGCACGAGCTACAGGGTACCTTCTTGTCGCAACGGAGCTTGAGTCGACGGCATTCTGCGCACGATAGTTCCCCTACATCAAATAATTGAGCAATTGGATATATGTGCTATGAGCGAACGCACCTTTGAGTCTCTTCTGCTCGATCTCCCGTATTTCCTCGGGCGACGTAGGTTTTTTCTCTCTTCTTTTCGAGATTGGCTTGTTCATGTCGGGGGGCATTGAAGTGAGGGGACAGCAAGGCTATGGACTCGCTTCACCGCTTGTCGATTGTTATGTGCTGTACCCGTTTCGAAAGGGTTTAGAACAACTTCCTCTGCTTCCAAACGTTATCGTACGAACAACGAACTCGTAGTGGGTCGTTGTTGGTAATGCGGGGTAGTGAGGAAACTAGGATTGTGACATAGCCGATGCAAATTTGTTTTCTTCGTCATGGTATTGGTCAATTCCTTGTACTCATCCGGACTTGGAAGGGCATGTGATCGATTTGCTGCCACTGCCCGGGCCCCAGCCAGTTAACAAGAGCTGCTGGCTATTACCCAACCCTGCTCAGTGATATGGAGAGCGGTAATCCTTAGAATCATGTTCCCGTGGCCAAAGCTACACCAGTTGGCGGTAGTAGATCAAGAACTCGAATAGTAACGCGGCCCCGTGGTCGTACGGCGTGCCGACCTTCGGCATGTGGCGGAGTGTCAAACTTTGACTTTGTAGCGACGAGGCCGAAATGGTGCCGGGTGGACAACTCCTATCTTCTCTCCTTGTTCCCTCAACGTCAACCTCCACTTCACCTGTTCCCTCATCATGCCTGACATGAACTCGAACGAGGTATCTCGCTTTTTTTTCATGCTATTTTGGAAACCAAACACTGATCTACGTTTACTCCAGCGATCCGAAGCGAGTTCCCTCAACACTGAGGAAGAAATTAAGCCATTCTCGTGGCGACAGAGAATCACCTTCTCTCGTTTACCTCTGTCTCGCCGGCGGCCAGCTGTGGGTTGCTACGGAAAAAATCTTCCCTACCACCAAGGCAGAAATTCTTACCCTACAAACTCTGGCAAACGGTGTATACCATGCTTTAATTCTCCTGGTATCCTACCCCGCCGAATTCAGAACCATCTCACCTCCAGAACATGTGGGATTCGTGATGGTGTATTCCTGTTCAGCCTTGCAGGCTTGTATGTCATTGTCAGACTTTTATCTCAATTACTTTGCACTGATTTTCCATCTACTAGCCATGTACTCATTGACCAGCAAACCAGGAGTCCCCATACTGGGCATCATCACCTCTGAAACCACAAAACAGGTTACACTTTTCACAGCTGCCTATATGCCATATCTTGCTGCTGCTGTGGGTTCCCTTTCTTGTTGTCTTATTGTCTTAAATGGCACACTGGCCAACGAAGGGTGCCAGTCCTTCACAAATTTCATACGCAGCTCGCGATTGAGCAAAGTACTTGTAAGTCTACCTATCTGCTCATTAGTAAGCCCTTCTATTAGTTCCTAAACCCTAGGCTGACCTTGTTTCTGCAGATGTATATGTTAATCCAGCCCCTCCTCAGATTCCTCCTACACCTCACACTCCTGTTGAGGATACCATTCACCTCAACACTGCCGATTCAACACAACCTCCCAATGCACATCATTGCAACCACCGCGGATCAGAAGAAGGCTCTCCCGGACAATGATGTTTATATACTCATAGCTTCGGACTAGTCAACTATATCGACCTTTGTAAATAACTATAGCTCCTAGAACTGTTTACCTATATGTATGTATCACCCCCCTTTAATTTGTCTATCTTTCTCTATTCACAGTACTAGTGTAGCTGTTGGCATCATCCTCATATTTTATACTTGAACCACAGTCAGATAGCCGTCATGTTTAAAGTGGATAGGCCACTACAGTGTACTGTCCCGCTCCTCAATTCTCAAATTACATGACCTGGGAGTTCCGAGTTTCGGGTCACTTTGTGTTTTTGACAAACTTCTTGCCGACGCTCTTGGTGGGGGGTTTACCGTTTGACCAGTAATTAGGGAATTCAGAGTAGAAGTTGATTACCTTTGATGACACATTTCCGGGGTGATTGAGGAGTTTGATTTTGGCTAGAAAAGAATGTGCTTTAGAAGCAATTCACAATGGGTTGAAGGGATATAGCATCATGCATGTATTCCAGTCGTCCCGAGCACGAATCGACTGCCTGCCGGACGGCATTCCTCTCAGCACAGCACGACCCCCAGGCTCTAGCTTTCAATCGAACCACCACCACCACAACGGTTGAACTGAGCAGGCATGTCTTCTGACCTCGAAATTCTCTCTTTGTCTCTCAAAAACGCGAAAAACCATTCGAAAGTCGCGTCCAGTTCTTCTAAACCCTCCGTAAGTCCAATCGCGTAAACTCAACGCGTCGTCATTGAATTTCTCTAACTTCTGTCACAGAGAAAACGCAAATCAGACGCGGACCCTTTCGACTCATCTGAAGCTGAGAACGACCCCGCTCCTAAGGCCAAAAAGGCTAAGAAGGACAAGGATACTGCCGCCTCCGATGAAACAGACCTCTTCTCAATCTCCCTCCCCGGGGACTCCGAAGGCACAGTCGAGATATACGACTCTTGCGATGAGATCCGTCGCAAGATCAACGCACATCTGAAAAGCTCCATTACCAAAACTCAGTTTCTACGCGACATTGTTCGTGCCGCCTACCCCGATTCGCACACGTCCACCAATATCCAGTCGAAGCAGCTCTCTGACTTCTTGACAAAGAAAGGCGCTACCGCTGGTAGTACCAGCAAGGTGTTCTATGCGGGTTACGTTTATTTCGAGAAGAAGAGGCTCAGTGAAGGGAAGGCAAAGTCGAAGCATCGTACCCAGATGGAAGCAGAGTGGGGCAGACGTGGTGGGTTGCCGAGAGAGAGGGAGAGAGGATACTGGTGTGCACCAGGAATGGTCCCGGTCCAGGACAAGTTTGGGAAGATCAACGTTGTGAACAATGGACGAGCTGCGCGAAGATGATCCTCTTTCTGTTTCATTACATCCTGGATGTCGCCCTTCTCCTTACTGGTCCTTCCTCAATACGTTCCCTCGATCGTTTGAACTGTGAATGAGTACTTTTTTTCTGCTTTCTCTGTCAGCTTATACACGAACCATTTCGTATAATTCCTTTCTATCTTTGCTAGTCGTATGTTACTTCCTCTACGCTACTGTCCTGTACTCAGTGTACTGTACCTGGCTGTACTGCCTTTTCCTTGGACTCCATGAACCGGCTTCAAATTTTGCTCGAGGCTTTTGGGAGACTTCTTCGCAGTTCTGTGCTGGACAGCCTTCGCTTAGGATGCTCGATGTGCGTCATCGTCGCGTCAAAAATTGAGTCAAACCTGTCGTTGGCCCCCACGTGATCGCGAACTCTCTTGAACTCGAGCCTCCACCATCGCAGTATCAGGCTTGCTACCCACACGATGTCGTATCGATTCACGCCCTCTGAGCTTCCAAACCCTTATTTATTGACTGCGCCAGAAAATATGGAGTATCTGGAAAAGAAAGAAGCTGAATTTCAAGCAGCCAAAGCTGCAGCCGCGAATAGCAAGTCCATCGGAACCTCCAAGAAATCTGGTACCTCTGTTAGTTTCACTCACTCAGTGTCGCCGTTCGATTATCTCACATATCGTTGAAGCGGAAACGAAAACAAAAGGAACCAGAACCTTCCCATGACTCTGACGCTGAGAATAAGCCAGTGAAGAAGAGTCGGAAGACGGCGAAAAAGGGCGGCAAAGACACGGAGAAAGCAACTTCTACGACAAGTGCTAGTGCTTCCTCGTCATCTTCTAACCCCGTCGACTTATTCTCCATCGTCCTTGATGACGAAGAAGAGGGCCAAGTCGAAATTTACGACTCTTGTGATGAGATTCGTCGTAAAATCCTTGATCATCTTGACACGACCGGATGCACCAAGGCTGCGTTCCTTCGAGATATCGCTCGCGCTGGATATGGGCACGTCACCTCCCAGATCAAAATCCAGTCGAAGCAGCTCAACGATTTCTTGGAGAAGGACGGGGCTACTGCTGGAAGCACAAGCAGGGTGTTCTATGGGTCGTACGTTTATTTCGAGAAGAAGCGGTTGGCAGAAGGCCAGCCAAAATCGGATCATCGTCTGGACATGGAGGATGCTTGGGAGGGGCAAGGTGGATTGCCGCGAGAAAGACCACAGGCGTATATCATTGGGGCGGATAGCGTACTCGTTCAATCGGATGTTGGAAGGTTCATGAGCGTCCCGGGGCACTTCTATAACTGATTTCTTGGTGGCTCAAAGTTCGCGGTTTTTTGATTCCCTAATCGCGTCGTATCCTCGAATAATTGTACGCGTACATACCAGTTTCTTGTAATTCTCAGATCGTATTATCTTGTCGTCCACAAATAATCGTAGCTGTACATACTTTGTATTTCAATTTCTCGATTATAGGAGTATACCCCACAACGAACGGGAAGACGGATAAACATCCGCCTACAAGTGCTAGGCGCCCATCGCTGCTTGTCATTTGACGGCTATCTCACAGCTGGACCCGGACCACGACCTTCCTTCGAACGAGCTTCTCAATTCAGTCCCGCTCTCACCAGGATAATAATCTTCACTGAATAGTGAAGAATCTTTCACGTGTTTATCAACGACCATCCATAACCAGGCACTCGACTTCAGCAGCTCCCACAAGCTCTCCTTCTCACCACCACCATGTCTGCCTCTCTAGACCTCATCAAGAATCATCCACTCACTGAGAGTATTAGCAAGGCACTCATACTTCTCCTTCCCAATGCATCAGCATCACTGTTCGAGAATGCAAAGACACTCTTATTCCTCTACATCCTGTCAACACGATCTCTGAAAATATATCGCCACCTGCGGGCGAGAACTGTTGGAGGAACCGTGAAGGAGTTTTACCGTGATTTGTCCCAGGTGCGTCTCCAAATCTTACGAAGTGAGCTCCAGGCTAACCTAGACAACCTTTTATAGCGTATCATTTTCCTCCTCCTTCGTCTACCTTCAGCCAGCCAAAAAGTCAAGGCTCAACTCGACGGTGCACGAGCTGATATCGAAAGTCGAATGGTACCACAGGGACCGGGCGTTACTCGCCACCTCACCCTTCCAGCTGAAGGTCAAACTCTGGAATGGATTCTAGCGGAAATGGACAAGATGGATAGCGAATCACCTAGCCACACACAATGGAGAGAGGGCAAACTCAGTGGTGCTGTCTACCGTGTGTCATTCTCTTCCGATATCTCATCTCGAACCCGGACTGAAATAACCCTATCTCCCACTATAGACGGCGGCGACGAGCTAACAAAAGTCATTGTCGCAGCGTACAGCCGCTACTGCGTCTCCAATCCGCTTCATCCTGACGTGTTCCCCGCAGTACGGAAGATGGAGGCTGAAATAGTTGCGATGTGTCTCAGATTGTACAACAATCCCAGCGGTGCCGGTACTATGACCTCCGGTGGTACCGAGAGCATTGTAATGGCCGTCAAAGCTTACAGAGAATGGGCTCGGAAGACCAAGGGTATTACAGAGCCCGAGATGTGGGTCATGAATCATCTTCCGCTTTGTGCCTCCTAAATCAGCCTGTAGGGTCATCCCTGTCTCTGCGCATGCGGCTTTCGACAAAGCGGCTGCTTACTTCAAGATCAAGGTTCACAATATTCCAGTCGATCCTGTGACACGGAAAGTTGATTTGAAGCGCGTGAAGAGAGCTATGTGTGTTGGATTTCCGAAACCTATTACCCACTTTGCTAACCTTCCGTCTTCCTTGCTGATAGAAATCCCAACACAATAATGGTGCTTTGCGTTTATCCTCGAGTCGCGTCTCACCACTCAAGTGTTCCCTTAATTTTAGCTCGTAGGCTCTGCCGTCAACTTCCCAGACGGGAACCAAGACGATATCGTTGCTCTCGGAAAGCTTGCAACTAAATATGGACTTGGCCTCCATGTTGATTGCTGCCTCGGATCCTTCATCATGCCTTACCTCGAACGTGCCGGATTGGCTGATGGACTTGGTGGAAAGTACAAGTTGGAGCCGTTCGACTTTAGAGTTGAAGGTGTTACCAGCATCAGCTGTGACACCCACAAGTACGGTTTCGCTCCCAAGGCGAGTCATTGCGGGGGTTTCTCGGCGAGGGAGGTGCTCACTCGTTGATGCAGGGGACGTCCGTCATCATGTACAAGAACGCTGAACTGAGGAGACATCAGTATTACATCTTCCCCGATTGGCCGGGTAGGTTCCTCTCTTCTCCATATGCACGTCTATTGAATCCGTCATAGGTGGTGTTTACCCCAGCCCGAGTCTTTCCGGTTCAAGGTACGCCTCCCAAATTCACTGCACGTCTTCCCAAGGCTGATAAAATTAAGGCCTGGCGCACTCATTGCTGGATGCTGGGCTGCTATGCACTATGTTGGCGAAAAGTCAGTGCACGCTTTGGTTCACCTTCATCTCTTTAATCACCTTCCTAACTCCGCCCCGTAGAGGCTACCTTGAATCGTGCAAGGACATCGTATCATGTGCACGCCAAATCTCCGAAACTATTCGAACGACCATTCCGGAGCTGTATATTCTTGGCTCCCCACCTGCTTCAGTCGTGGCGTTCGCGTCAAAGCACCCGAGAGTCAACGTGTTAGAGGTGGGGGACCGGATGAGTAAGAGGGGATGGCATTTGAATGCGTTGAGTGGACCCGCTGCAGTTCATATTGCTTGCACGGTGAGTGTCGAGTTGCCTACCTATCCACAACGTCGGGAACGCTTCCCGAGCCGCCGCTCGACGTTGGCACCTACTCTCGAGGTTCCTTCCGAGAGCCCCGTTCGAATGTCGGGCCTCTTAACACCCTCGCTTCCCATGGGTTGGCGGGTTGTATCACACGCTGCGCCGGTCACTTTCGTCTATTTCCCCGCAATCCTGTTCTCCTCCGCGTTTGTTTGGGTTCTGTGTTCTATTCAAACTTTTGATCTTGATCTCCTCGGTGGTATCGATTGTTGACTACAACTTCCGTTTCACCAGCGTCTGACACTGCAAGTCGTCGATACGTTTATTGAAGATTTGAAGGCGTGTATTGAAGAGGCTAAAAGAAGTCCAGTTGGGAATGGAACGATGGTGGCTTTGTATGGTACGTCTCACTCTCCTGTCACGGCACTCCTCTCTTCCATTTTTTTATCTGTACCCGACTGGCCCGCCCTTATTATCTTTTTTATGACTCGTTCACCGCACCCCGGAATGAAACGACGACATGCGATGCTCCTCTTTCTGACACTTTGTCTTGTCCATCTATCTTCTTATCTCGAATGACTCACGAACGTGCTCTTTTTTGGTAGGTCTCGGTAAATCGAGTGCTGTTGGGCCTTCGATGGTTGGGGAGATCGCCACAGCCTTTATTGATACGATGTATAAGGCCTGAGACCTTAGGCCCAGTCCGTCGTCTGCGTATCAGGGGGTGCTCTTGGGGGGTACGATGTACATCACAGCGATAAGAACTCACAACATACACACATGGTCGAGGGCGGAGGGCGCAGATATCGTATTCGGTCACCTTGTGCTCCCTTGCTCCATCGTTGAAGCACCATTCCAATCGCCATTTCGACGTAATAATCTTGTTTTTTTGGGGACAGTATAGTATAATGTTATTCATTTTTTTGTATGTTCCATTGTACCGCCGCTTGAAGCTCCTGCTTCACGTTGGAACTTGGAGGAACCAAACTGACGTCGATGGTGCCATCAGTGGCCCTGAAGTTGCCTTTGTTGGAGATGGATCGACTATCGGACCGGTGTGGTATATAATTGCCATTTTCGTTGATTTGTCGGAAAATGGTACACCAGGTTGCACCAGTTCCGCTGAGAGTCCCTACGGTGGGACCCAGTGCTCAGGGAATAGCGCTTAGAAAGATTTTGAAGTAAATAAATCCAATACTGAACCTTGAATGGAGGGAGCCGGGTTCAATAACGTCTTTATTTGGATACTGGGAAGGGAATCGGGAAACTTAGCAAGCAAAGCCGCATACGCCTCGGTACTTTCGGTTTTCTCCGAAATTGGGGTTAGCAGGAGATAACTTGACCCGATAAAAAATTCGATGATTGATAAAAACGGCTTCAAGTTGACCGGCGATGATCAATATTCTCCCCTCTCCTCCTCTTCGCCACAGAGTCGACTGTTGCCGTCGTTATTTTTTAACGTCGCAGTACCGTCTTCTGCAGCCCTGAGCAGTGAGCACTGCCAATTACAACGAGGTGAGTAATGCTCTGGTAATGCTCTCGGAATTACTCCATAATGGGCTCACTCCGTTTCAGTGTTGACAGGACAACATGGCCTTTGTTTTCAATGGGCCTCCCTCCTCAGAAGACCATCATCACCATGAGGCTTCTTCGACGACTTTTTTCCCTCTCCTGAACCCGCTCGACCATCACAACGACATGGGTCAGCCTCACAAAGACAAGGAGCACAAGGAACGCCCGCGGCTGGAGATTCTGCTAGACAAGGAGTCGATACACCTCAAAGGAACGGGTGTCGATGTCGAACCAGCTCTTCTATCCGGTCACGTCGCTCTATACCTCACGGAATCGACGTCGATCAAGGAAATCACGCTACAGTTTAGGGGGAAGGCAAGGTTGCCGGTACCTTCACATGAATCGTACGCGCTTCGTCCACGTCTTTGACTTTGACTTTGACATTCTGACCTGTCTTCACTCAGTATGACCCTCAACTCATCACCTATCACGTACATTGTCTGCAATCACGAATGGTCTTTCTTGGAAGGCGAAAAGAAACACTCGCACACGCTCAAGGCCGGCCGTCACTTCTTCCCCTTCCAACTCCAGCTCGGAGGTTCATTACCGTCCAGCATATCGACCGCAGCGTTTGGTGGCGCGTCAGTCGCCTATAAATTACGCGCACATGTCTCTCGCCCGGGTTTCAATCACAATTTGCAGTCTATATTGCCTGTCAACATCATACGCTCGTTCGCACCAGAAGCCCTCGAATATCAGCAGACCCTAGAGATCGAGAACACCTGGCCAGAAAAGATCATGTATTCCATTATGATTCCTCACAAGGCTTGGGCCGCGGGCGACTCGCTCACCGCACTTGTCAAGTTCTCTCCGTTATTGAAGGGCGTGGGAGTGCTCAACATCAACACTACAATTCATGAAACGACGAAGGTGTTTGCGAGGAGTGGCCACCAAGAGATGACACGCGTCGTGGCGTCAGCGAGGCATGAGGTGGTTGGTGGGAAGGCTGTTGAGGTGACTGAACTGGAACACCGGCCAAGCAAGTCGACCTTACATACGCCCGCGCAAACTCCGTCTGGGGCGGGAACGCCAAGCAGGACGAGCACTCCAGGAGGGGGCAACAGCTATTTTACGTTCAATCCTCAAACTTTCACCCATTCGGATTCATTGCCTGAAACCGGCCCTTCCACGTCTTCGTTAACTAATGTCACATTCCCTTCTACTCCCCCACCTCCCGATGGCTTCGAACTATCTCATACCGATATTATGACCTATTTGTCTGTCCGCATTCCCCTTACCATCACCCCCACTCACGGCCTCGACCCTGTGATTGTCTCCCATCGTATCCGCTGGTCCATTCTCCTTCTCAACCCAGATGGCCACACTTCTGAATTGCGATGCTCATTACCTCTGCACCTTCTCGATCATCGACTACTCGAGGAAGCTAGGCTTCACACACTAGCGACCCGGCGTTTACTCGTTGGTACATCCGACATGACATCCGACAACGGTAATGAGGAAGATGACATGGAGCTCCCCAGTTACAACGCGCATCTCCGCGATCGTGTGGCGAATATGTATCTCCCCGAGAGCGCGACGATGCGTGTAACTAATCCATGGGTCAGGAATGCTGTCAGTCCCGTCGCGTATCCCGCAGACCTGGGGTCTCCATGGCCCACGTCCAGGTCGGGGCATACCAGTCCACTGGAGGCACAGGCCTTTGCCGCTGGTCCTTCGAGCGTCCCAGTTTCCCCGAGGGGCGAAGGCATGGGCTCAGGAGGCGCACAGGCTTTAGAATGGGTAAACTCGGAGCTGCTACTCTCGTTGAGCACGGATACACCGCCCAACCTCAGCATGTCTTCTCGGGTCCCTCCCGCTGGTGTTTCGCGCCCCGCCACGCCCTCCGGATCCGGGTCGAATTCCAACTCTGAGCCCAATTCCCGATCGAATTCCCGGGCGAATTCCCGGCCCAATTCTCGACCCGGTTCTCGACTTGCCAGCCGAGCACCTTCGCCTGAGTCGCGCCCTTCGACCTCGAGCGAAACTTACGTTCACAGTCAATCGAACGCGTCGAGAAGCATGCACGGGCTGTACAAGGCTTCGATGAAGCCGTTGTCATCGTTATCGTCGGGGTGGTTGCATTCGAGGTCGAATAGTCATAGCAACCTGACGTCTTTGACCTCCCACCAGTATTCCTCCAATTCATCTCACCAAAATTCCAACAACACGTCGCCGTCTTCTTCTCGACCCACGTCTTCGCATGGTCTTCCTCCGACCGTCGACTATACGACAGGAACCGCGTTGTTGCATCGGGCGTTCACTGAGGTGCCTGGGTACGGCGTCGCCAGTCGAGGGTTCTTAGGAGGCGTACCGCCTCTCAGTAGTTTGCACGGATTACCAAGTTATGAAGAAGCTTCTAGTGGCAGGTCTCCAGCGACCTCCCCGAGGAGCTCGCATGCGTCGTTCCCGTCTCCATCTCAGAGGACGAGGCGCGATGACGATATGTTATCCAGGCTCTCCCGGGTCAGTGTATCCAGCTCGTAATTCTTGCATTCCCTCGGTTTTCTCGCTTCGCTCTTTCATCCTTGGTTTCTATTACTTCTAGCTTAACTATTTAGATGTCTCTCCGGTATCATCTCCTTGCTATGACGACAGGTAGCTTACGGTTCGGACGATTTATCAATTCTTGTATACCATCACGCGCACATACTGCATACTTAGTATCTAGACTCAGCTCCCCCATCTCTTAGCACATACCGTACGTACACCCAAAAAGATTGAATAATTGTATGATACCCTGCAAGTGTATATGTAGATATAAATGTGCGCAGGTCATAAATATACCTTTCGCGAGATTGGCAGTACCCTAAAAGAAGTTTGAACAACAAGCAATTGTTTTGAAATGTTTCTCTACTAGTACATTTCCTCTAACTTCTGTTCCCGGGGTCCTTCCCCTACCAACGCTCCCGATGTGTCTTCCCCAAATCATCCTCAAACACCACACAGTCCTTAGGTGCCCAGCTCCAAACATATCCATTCTGTTTCCTGGAAATCCCCCCCTGCAGCTTCCACTCCTTCTCCATCCTCAACCGATGCTCCGACTTTTCCCCTCCCTCGCTCAATCTCTTCTTCTCAAAGTACACATACGACGCGTAATACACCCTATTCGCGTTTCCCGACGTGGCACCCTCAAGAGACAAGAAATCCGCCAACTGCTTCGACTGGATCTTGATCGGGGGATCTGAGTGGGGGAAAGCAGCGCGGGCTATGTCCCGAAGAAAAGAGGCTTTGGTCGTTTTCGTGCTTTGGAGGTGGTCTTTGATCTTTTGACGAATTTCGTCGCAAGATTCATAGAGCGGGACGGTCCCGTCCTCATCTCCGGAGAGAGAGATAGAGAAGAGGTCTGGCTCGGAGGAGCCTGCTCTGGAAGACGAGGTTTCTGCTTTTGAGCTCGACTCCTGAGGCTTTCCACCGGTGTTAGCCGCCTGAGCCTGCCTCCCAGTCGCGACTTTCTTCCTAGGCGGAGGACAGTGATTTTCGGCGTCGGATGAGTCTATGTCGATGGTTTCTACCGGTGGTTCCTTCCGTTTTTGGCCCTTCTACTGGACTGTAAGATCTAGTATTTCAGAGCAGCGAGAAACGTACCGATGAATTCGAAGGACCCGTCTTCAAGTGTTTGTGAAGGTTTCTTGCTCTTACGATGTCGGCGTGCTTCCGTCGTGGCATGGTAGCTTGTAAAAACGTTTGGTTGGGACGGAAATGCCTGCTTTTCTATTTATACAGCCCAACGAAGCTCCATATTAGAAGCTCCAAAATGACGAAGGAACGCGTCAGACGCGCCACAGCGATTAGCTCACGTGAGCGCGAACCCTTCTCGCCTGCAGCCTCAAGAGCCCTCTACTGTGTCGTAGAGGCAGAGAAAGAGCATAAAGTAGTAGCAAAAGAGCATTCAAAGCAATTAGATAAAGCCGCCGCTAAACATCGTTACACGAAATATTATACACTTGATAAACTAACTGGCATCTAGTTCTACTTCTAGACTCTAAACGGAGACGAGATCTAACAGCACCTAGAATAAGCCTTTGCGAAGAGAAGATCCGATCCCAAATAAGGATATAATGTTACGCCGTGTTGGCTTTCAATCATGCCTTGTCCTCGTCGACGTTTTTCATCGACCAGGGCTCAGCGGTGACGAACTGCTGAGTAGGAACACCGAGCTCGAGCAGACGAGCGAAGGCAGCAGAGAAGCTACATGGACGTGAGTTCGGATGAAGAACGCAGGAGTGAAGTACTGAGCACGTACTCCTTGAAGAAAAGGTCGTTGTCATCTGCGTAGGCTTTCGCCCACTTTCTGAAGGACTTGTCGGTGACCATAACATAATCCGTACTGTCAAGTCGAGGAATCAGCATTTAAAACAACACAATGTGAGCAGCATCACACTCACGGCAACATCATGAGGGTGCCAGTGGTCTTATCCTCGAACTGCTTGGGGCCGTTCCACTTCTTCCATACCCACTTCTCGTCAAAGAGAAGCTTGTAAAAGTCGTTTGTGAAGGTTATCGGCGAGAATGTCCAGGGTCCGCTGAATCCAGACCTAGAGGATTGCCAGTGAGCGAGCGCATCGACGAACTATTGCTCTCGTACTCACCGGTCAGTGTGGCACCGCCCAAGAGCATGAGCACCGACGAGGGCGACAATTTCCTGATCGTTGAATCTATGGGAAGAACTCAATTCTTCACCTCTTCTACAACAGGGTGCGAACACCTACCCCATGCGGTAAAAGATCTGACAAACAGGGAAGAATCCCACGTCAACAAAGGCTAAGATATTCCACGAAATAAGTTCACACTCACGTTCCTGACATGGTCTGCTCCCTGCGAGGCATCAGGCAGACGGCCGTCGGGCGTAGCTTGCTCAGCAGTGCCATCGATACGACCCGGTCTCCAGGGAACCTTAGGTCCTCCCATTTCCTAAATGCTGCCGTCAGTAAACGCGTAAGAAATCAAACTACTCCGTCCGCACCTGAATCGCAGCGACACCGCCCAAGGTCCACAAGTCACCGTAGCTTATCCAGGGGAACTCTTGCTTGACCTTCTCCATCAGGTCTCTGGCGACATTGAGACCTGCATTAGCACCGTGCAGGGACTCCGGTTCGAACCGCATAGTGGCATAGTTGCTAGATTGACGGAACGGAGATAAGGGTTCAATTCAATCGCCCGCTATCAATAGTTTAATCATGGAACTAACCTGCCCCCAGTCTTCGTATCCTTATCGTACGTTCCCGACGAATGCCACGCAAGCCGAAGAAGGACGGGTCCATAGGAACCGTCTTCAATGACAGAGGGAAGTGTTGAGATTGAGAGTGAGTAGCGTAGAGGAATGAAAATTCACCGTCGTAGTCCCCAGCTTCGTCCATGATCTCGGCAATACGGTTGTATACCTGTTTGAGCGCGAATCAGCAAAGGATTCAGAGGGTATGAGCCATTGATCAACGCACCTTTTGGTAATCCTCCTTCGATGGAACGAAGTTAGCTTTGACTTTGGCGGCTTGGACACCGGTCTTGACGGGGTCTGACGAGCCGCTCATGAGGTAGTAAGCAGCACCTCCGAGGGCAGCTACTCCGAGACCAGCAAAGAGCGCAGTATTGGAAGATTTCGGAGGTGGGGTAGAACCAGCATTCTCGGTAGAATATCTACGGATTGCTGAGGTTCTGTTGAACTGGTTCCTCAACGCTGAGGACCTGGCAAGGGAACGGGGGAAGGCAGCCTTCTTAACGGGAGCACGAAGAAAAGAGAGAGACATGATGATAGTCGAGAATGAAGAGGAAAACTAATCTGCAAGACGCGGGGACTCTGGCTTTTTTATTTGGCGAGTCACTGTCAGGGATTAGAAATCGTGCGTGACCTGCCAACGTGATTTGGGGTATTTGTGATTACCCCGAAGAACACCGGTTCTCCGGGGACCAATCAGATTGCTTGAATTTCTCGATCATCATCCTCGTCGTGCTTTGAGCTCATCGCCATCAACGGTGGCCAGAAATCTCCAGAAATGCCTCCAAGTCGCGTTCATGACGCGTCGAAAAATTGCTCTGTGGCGCACAGTAGCTTCTCAATTCAGTCGTTGCCGTTCCGGGTTCACATGATTACTCTAGGTGAAAATTAGACTATGTTGTATGTAAAACACACGAGGGACCTGGGAATTTAGAAACGTACTTGGCGTGTGTAGACCCTGGCCAGCACCAGACAGAGTTGGCGAATTGGACAGTGGGTTTCCTGCACCTTTAGAATGAAACACCAGAGTTCAAACATTCACATCTTGCGTTTCCAAAAATCGAACGATGCACCTAAATTTCTCGTCCCATACTCCTTGGCTCGTGACTTGGAGTCTGTCTCTAATGATTGATCAATCGTTCGACGTTCAATATTCAATATTCAATATTCAATGCGGTACTCGGGAGAAACCTGTGGCGGGAAGTCCCGGGAAGCCTCAGTCATCTGGCGCTTTCTGAATTGTGAGCGATCAGTGACTTGACTTCAGTATCACTAAGCAATCGGATAAAAGCTTACTGCACAGCGAGCCTTGGGTGGCACTGCAGTGATTGGTGGAGGACGAATACACCTTCAGAGCCACTTTTGCTCCAAGCTCATTCATGATCGGACACCCAAGAAACGCGAGAGAGGCAGAGTCTATCTGGCGCGTCGGAAATCGGCAGGAGAGGGTATACAAGTAGGCAAGAGGCGAAGGAGAGGCGTTCGAACCGCGGAGAGAGAGCGGAAGACCTGAGACGCCGGAGATCTCTGATCAAGCACCAGTTTGAGGCTAGGAGCCTGTACAGAGCTCTTGGTGTTGAATGCACCCCAGAGCCAGGCTCAAGGTTAACCCCGCAAATCGACAGGGGAACAGGTCATGAACAACACAGGAAAAGCAAGCTGTAGACGCAGATTGTCATTATTCTCATGAGAGTCCGAGCGAGCCGTACCTCTTCCTTATACCTGACCTCGAAGCCACCCGGGATGTCCGGGATCAGGTGACGGTTCCGTGTCCTAATAATAAGAGAAAGAAATACCACAACAAGCCTGATCAGAGCAGCAACATTCGCAGCAACATTCTTGAGAAGGAACGAGTCTGAGGGTACGAGAACGGAAGTCACGAAGCCGTGGGATTGGGTCTTTCGTATTTAGTGGGAACTCGGTGGCATCTGGGTACAAGATAGATACAGTAGCGTCGTAGTTATTCAGTCGGGGTCAGATACTAAAATCTGTGAGCAATGAGCCAAATGACTGGAGCAAGTAGTCGCACTCACGTTCAAAAAGTCGGCTCGAAACAGTTGAGCTTGTGTCCATTTTTCCAATGCCGGGTCTGACACTTTTTGCCACAATAACGCGTGCACTTGCACTTTGAGCACCTCAGAGATGCTTCATCGTCATCGTAGCAATCTGGATTTCCACACATGTCCACTTGTCCTTCCAAATGACCTCGTGTGGAACTCGCATACTGGTCTCCAGGAAGGAACTCCACGGCTCCTAGAAGCCCATGCAACCTCTCCATCTCGATAAGCTGAAGCTCCTCTAACCTTCCCTTGCATTGTTTGATCAACGCCTCGAGTTTGGTTCGGAGGCGAGCGCGTATGTCCTTGTCAACAGAAGCTTTCTTGTCGTCACCGAGAGACGCGTCGCACCAGTGAATGGTGTGGATGATCAGCGTGGAGATATGTCCGGGACCACTGGGACGTTTCCACTCGATACCGTCGACAAAGTGGCGTGCGATAATGGTGGGCAATCCAGCGCAAACTTCGGAGTTTCTCAGGAATCGACGGAAGTAAGGAGAGTGGTCTGGGTCGGGAAGGAGCGACAAAATCTGGATGAGAGTAGAGACGTATTCCCTCTGAGTCTCTCGCGATGCTTTTTTCAGGACATCCGCGAGCTTGGGAAGGTATTTCGCGATGAAAGCGTTCCACCAAGCGTCCACGATCTCCGGAGGTAAACTTTTCGTAACTGCGACGATCTGATAGATACTTTCAGCAGGTACTTTGGGAGTCATAATGGAGAGACGGCTGACCTGCTGCTGAACTAGCTTATCTTCCTCCTTAGTCACATCCACATTTTCAGGGAGAGGCTCTTGAATCTTTGCAGTCTTCGCCAGTTCTTCTGCCATGCCTATGCATTCGTCGACCAATCCATTCACATCATATTCTTTTCCCTTAAACGTGACTTTCGACATATTTTAAAGCCTGTTGAGCTTAGGCACTGGACAAGGTCAGGAGTGAGTGAACGAGAAGTTGGCGGAACGCGATGATGGTCAGCGCCAAGCTCAGAGCGTGTGGAGACGCGTCGAGGCAGCGTGGGAATACAGTTCCTCTTTCACCTGCCCCACCATGATCACCGTTATAGGTTGAAGGAACACGGCATCTGTCTCTCAGCCATGACTCTGAGCACCATCCGCGGAGCTATGAAGGCATCCCCATCGGTGAGCACGAGCTAACTTGTGGATAACTCTCGTCGCGAGAATTCTCACCATACGCTCCAAGCACTGCTTCCAATGTTAGATTTGATGTGATCGTCAATGGCTGTTTACGCGACCCTACAAGATGCTATGATGTTCCAGCAACATCCAGGACGTTCCTACGGGAACTCTGAACGACGGCTTGATCGCTACAAGCGCTGCGTTTCGAAAGGATCATTCTGGAAGGATTCGGGATGGAAAGTTAACCAGGATATAATCGTGAGTAACTAGATCTCTAATCGAGCAGACCGGCGCTAACCCGTGTTGGAAGCGTTTTAGGCTCCGGGAAGGATGAGCTAGGATGAGCTATACCTAGTTCGACTGACGACTGGACGAGCTACCCACGCAGTCCATCGCGACTCGTGAGGAGTTAGCGCTTAACGGCGTTTTCGAATTATCGACATCAAGGCCCTGGCTAACTTTGGCGCACTCAACGAATTGATTCATCTGTCTGACTCTGACATATAGATCACCGGGATCATCCTATCCCTTATCACGCGCGGAAAAGCTGTGCGATTTGTGAGAATGGCGCATTATGATTGTGCGGAAATCACAGGATGAGGAAGACCTCAAACATACTTCTCTCCAGCCATAGCATCGACCCGTGGGTGGGCGGTGCCGCGTCGAGTACGTGTATTTTGTCAATTTGCACGATGTGCTAGCGCTCACGTTCATTTCGGCCGCCTTGTGGCAGAAGCGCTTTATAAACCCAGGTTGCTACGGTTGTATTGTAAAGACCCATCAACCCCACATCCACAACCGACACGATGAACCCTTGGCCCAACTATTACCAGCAGCCACCGTATTATCGTCAGCCGTATTACCCTGCTGGCTACGGTCAACCTCATGCTCCGGCAAATGGCCCTCGTAAGCACTTTCTATCTCATTGGAGGCACACAGACTCATAGCCTCCCTTGTAGCCCCATTCCAATCAAAGAAGTGGCCAAACCTACATCCAGCTTTAGCTTCGGATTCAACTACCATCCGCTATGATCTTAGGAAGAAACCACAGGAAGACATCCTTGGGACTACTTTCCACGGAATCCGACATTCGCCAGCGATGTCGTACTCAGTCTCTCATTTGAGGCTAATCTCCAAAGCATTCCCCTGGACGATCGATATCGTTGTGCAGGGCCCGATAACCTGCGAAATGGTGTTTAATGCCCTCCATTCAGGGCTACACCAACCCCTGGTCGACTCCGAATGGGGTTTCGTGGCTTCAGATAAGAAGCTAAAGGATGCGACCGAGAAGGCGGCCAAGAGTCGTTCCGAGAAAGATGGGGAGAAGGCCTTGAAGAGGATAGATTATCTCGGCGACAACACACTTTTCAAAGGTTTGGAGAAGGTGGAGGACTTCGAGAAGGCCAGGTTGCTACCAGGAACGAAGGCGGTCGCTGAGACGTGGGTTGTGAAGCTGAGCACATAATGGGTAAGACCGATACCCCGGACTACTATTTGCCTTCGCTATATGTAGTTCATAGATTCTCTTCTGGATAGTTATACCCCCCTCTATGTAAATTGGGCTGAAAAACCCGATGTCTACATTGAACAATACTTACAACGTCGATAATTAGGCGTGCCAAGCGTAAGCTTACTTCGACGGCCCGGACATGAAGAAACGAGCGCTTATTCAAGGCACTAGGCTGGGAGTCGGGACTCGGTGTCGACACTCGCCTCCCTTTTTAAGACTACCAGGAACTTTCTCTTCGCTGTACTCATTTACCTCTGGGTCGCTTGTTTCTTTCAATTTATATCAGCTTTCACATTGAATAATGGCTCACGAAGGACATGGAGGCCATGGCGGACACGAGATGCCGCCCATGGGGCCAACCTGCACAATGAACATGCTTTGGTGAGTCGCTTGCCTTCTGCCCTGTAGCCTTTTACCTCATGGGACTCACCTCAACCTGACTGCATCCTGCACCTAGGAACACCCAAATCATCGATACGTGTATCGTTTTTCCAAGCTGGCACATCGGCTCGACCTCTTCATTCGTCTTCTCGTGCTTCGTCATCGTCGCTCTTGGGATCTTCTATGAATATCTTCGTGTCCTCCAGAAATCGTTCGATGCCAGGTTGGCTTCGACATTAAGCAAAGGGAAGAACAGGGACAGGTCCAGGAGCAGGGGTAACTCGCCTGGACATGGCGCCGAAGAGCAAGGATTGCTGACGGGTCGTTCACCTGTAGGACCTCGGTGCGTGTACACACGTTCTCGTTCGTTCTGGATGCATTTCTGACGTCCACACCACCTTTCACTCTACTCAGAGTCGCAGTTCCTCCGGTTTCTCGTGCTATTCGAGCTATTCTTTATGGAGCGACAGTATTCTTATCGTTCTTCCTCATGTTGGTGTTCATGACATACAACGTGAGTCGATATCTCTACTCGGCTCTTTGAAAACGTGCTAACCAACGTATTCAGGCGTACCTCATCCTTGCAGTTGTGCTGGGAGCCGCTATTGGTCATTACATCTTCGGTGCTACCTTGTCTCCGGATGGCTCAGATGGCGGGAAAGGAATGGCATGCCATTAGTTGAACGATGAACCACGAAGCTATCATTTCAGGCTTGCAATGCATCTCTCTGTACGTCAGTCCCGGTTCCGATATCTACGGCTCGGCACATGTAATCACTTTACTTATCTATTTCTTTGTCGCTGTAACGCAAATGTGTGGAACCTTTCGGCCCTTCGCTCGCCATGAAAGATGGTTTTCGAATGGGCAGCTTTGTATCGAATTCAGCGTCTAAGTAATGAGCATTATTTGCTCGTCGTAATGCAGAGGTATGAATTGTCAAAACGGCCTTCCTCCCCTTTTCTCGGTCACACACCACCGTGTTTTCTCCCCCCTCAGACCACAATGAGGTATCTCCCCGTTGTCCTCATCGGAGACTCGATATTGATCTCCACCCGATTTCGTCACGCCACCTGCAGTATTCGTTCTGTATCAGGACTCAGGAGTTGGTCCCCAAAGTCGGAGTGGGTGATACAGCGATGTCGAGAAGCCCTGAGCCAGCCAGAAAGTTCCACTGAGATTATTGGTGTCACGTTGAATATTGGACGTCGACAATGGACCGTTGTCGAAGAGGAGTTGACAACGGGCGTTGAAGTGAAGCCCTGTCGTGAAGCCCTGACACGTTCAGGAATGGTACGAAAACGAAGGAGCAAAAATCGACTACTAACTCTTTGTAATGAAAGACATACATTCGAAACTAGATACACGAAAGGCATGTTTGTTTGGAACCCTAGATGCATACAAATCCGTAACACGGTGCCTGAGATAGTAAGTTTATCTGTGATAGACATACTGAGGAGTCAAGGGCCCAAGACTCTAGTACTCGTCGTCAAAATGCTCAGGAAAGAGGTAAAATTGATGTTCAACGACACAATCCATCCCCCTCACCCGCAGTTCTCGTATGCCTTCCTCGAACGCGGGGTTCACATAGGGTCGGCATAGTGGAGTGCATTTATGAGGACTCTGTGGAGATTCGGCATGGTGGAAAGACAACTGCACGGTTTTCAGACCGCCTGTATCTCGCTCGAGAGTCGAGGGTCTCAACCAACTGTCCCGCAACTCCAACATCCCAAGAGAGAGCGTCTGGGGTATAAATATGGAGCCGTGATAGTGCTGGTGCGAGAACGGCCGTGGATTCGTGAACCCCCAATTGGGAGAGAAACTCCGTTATCTCTTCCTGTGCCTCCGGCATCGCAAGCAAGAGAATTTCAAGGTAGGTCAAGCTAAGACATGGTCGAACGACTTCCAATAGGTCAGGGAGGTGGAGTGGGAGTGGTAGTACAAGCTCCTGTAAGGAGCATGAAGACCTCTGCAGGACATCAAGAATGGGCTGGATCGAATATGGCGTGTCAGGCCCCGAATAGCCGACGATCTCAAGGGAGATCATGGATGGCAATATGAGCCTGGAGAATAGTTTTTCCATCACCTGGATATTTGGACCATCCAGAGAAAAGCGGCGCAGAGATTTGGCTGTGATTGTGGATGGAACACCGTGGAGGTGACTGTAGCAACCATATGAGAAGGAAGTTGTCAAACGTTCAAGAGACGGGATTTGTTGTAGAACACTGAGGACGGGTTCTAGGGAGACGATGTCAAGGAGATCGATCGATGTAATATGGGGAAGTGACAGTAAAGCATCGTCTAACTTCGCGCGGGCGACCAGATGTGTAAGTTGGGGGGCTTCGCGAACGCTCCTCCAAAAGAGGGAGTCCTCATCGGGAACGTAGAATGTGGTCTTTGTAATCTTGAGAACCTTCAGGCGACAGAAGTCCACACCTGCATCGAGTCCGGGGGTCTCCCAGCCGATGAGGGGGTCGACTAGTTCTTCGCTCATATTGATATCCAGCTCCTCAAACCTTCCAACAGCACCCAACAGGGAATCCACAGCTTTCAAGCCCCGCCGACCAAAGTGGCATTCGACATCCACTCTCTCCCATCTCTCTCCGCATCTATCCTCTTCTGGGTCCACTTCTTCAACCTTGTCGAGCTCATCCGCCAAGTAGACGTGGAGAGGGTGTTCCCGAGATCTGTTAACGTATAGTTTGATGATAGAGGAAACGGGATGTTTGATCTTGTACAAGTCAATGTGGAATGAGGACCAAAGTTTGGGTATCGCGCTGATAATGTTTCTCCAGCGCGAACAAACGTGTGAGATGTTTAACGTTCGTGTGCGAACACCCCGATGGTCTGCAGAGAACGAGTATTCTCCTGGAGGGACAGAATGATAGAAAATTTCCGACAAGACCTCGTCTGGAAGCCTTCGGATAGCGGATATCATCGCTCGACGTTCCTCCATCCGCCTCTTGACCCTCTTCTTACCCTCCACGAGCGTCTTCAATACCGTCTCAAGACGCGATATCTCTTCGTCGTATAGTCCCACGGTTTCTTCGTCTTTCTCCAACTGTTCAGCGGTCTGTCGCACCTGCTCGTCTGCGGGTACATAATCCGAGCGAACCGCGTTTGTTGGCAATGGGACGGTTTGGTTCAGATTGGGCACAACGAATCGGTGCTTGCAATGGTCGCAGGTAACAACACTTTGCAAAGGAGAGTCCAAGCTAGGAGTCTCCATTTCGTGGAGTAAAATACCAGCGTCGCGTTTGTATGTTGAGGTTGGACCGCGGTGGAGGGGAGTGCAGAGTCCACGTGGAAGTGTGGCACAATCCAAGCGCTTAAGCTGTAGCTGTCCCGGTCTACAGCGATTCTTGGTAGAGACAAGGATCGAAGATATCGTGGTATATAACTGAGTAGATGAACCGGACACATACATATCTATATGTTGTTTTCTCGTCCAGTAATAATTATTGAAGAACGCATGTACATGAAGGCGGCGAGACTGCCTCGATTTTCATGTAAGTTACATCACTAGACCTGTGAAAATCATAACTATAGAGCAAACTTCGTGTGGGTAGGAATCGGAATGGAGAGTATAGTATATTATCAATGAATCAACAGGAGCTCTAAGTCGACAGAACGCTAGTAGTCAGACAGATAAGATCGGTGTTCGATGGCACACTCCACTTCCCCAGCCTGAAGTGTTCGTATGCTTCCCTGAATGCAGGATTTATACGAGGTCGGCATTCCGGAGTCTCCGTCAGGGCTTCACGGTAGGACTTCACCACCGCCCGGGGTTTATCAACTCTTTGAAAGTGACGGTTCAACGTTCATGGTCGACGCCGAATATTCAACGTGACGCCAGTAAGCTTGGTTTGGGGCTTCTCGGCATCACTGAATCATCCACTCTGACTTTGGGGACCAACTCCCAATACAGAACGAATATTGCAGGTGGCGTGACGACATCGGGTGTAGAATCAGATTAATATCGAGTCTACGATGAGGACAATGAGGAGATACCTCATTGTAGTCTGGGAGGAAAGGAGAAAATATCGACTACCAGCTCTTTGTTACGAAGGACACACATTCGAAAACAAATACACGAAAGCCATGTATTTTTGGAGTCCTAGATGCATACGAATGCGTAACACGGTGCCTGAAGTGGTAAGTAGACTGTGGCGAACGTACTAAGGAATGAGCCTAAGCCTCTGGTACTCGTCGGGAGGATGCTCAGGAAAGAAGTGAGATTGGTGTTGAACGACACAATCCATCCCCTTCACCCGTAGTCCTCGTATGCTTTCCTTGAATACAGGGTTCACATAAAGTCGGCATGCTGGATTGCATCGATGGGGATTCTGCGGAGAGTCGGTATGGTGGAAAGACAACTGCACGGTTTTCAGACCGCTGTATCTCGCTCGAGAGTCGAGGGTCTCAACCAACCGTCCCGCAACTCCAACATCCCAAGAGAGAGCGTCTGAGGTATAAATATGGAGTCGTGATAGTGCTGGTGCGAGAACGGCCATGGATTCGTGAACCCCCAATTGGGAGAGAAACTCCGTGATTTCTTCCTGTGCCTCCGGCATCGCGGGCAGAAGAATTTCAAGGTAGGTCAAGCTGGGGCATGATCGAATGACTCTCAGTAAATCAGGAAGGTGGAGTGGGAGTCGTAGTACAAGCTCCTGCAAAGAACATGAAGACCTCTGTAGGACATCGAGAATGGGCTGGGTCGAATGTGGCGTGTCAGGCCTCGAATGACTGACAATCTCGAGTGAGGTCATGGATGGCAACACGAGTACGGAAAATAGCTTTGCTATCTCCTCAACAATTGGACCATCCAGGGAAAGATGTCGAAGAGATTTGGCTATGATTGTGGGTGGAAGTTCCTGGGGTAGAAGGTGATGAGCAACGGAAATGGCTGACAAACGTTCGAGAGACGGGGTGTATTGTAGAACATTGAGGGCAATATCCAAGAAGGGGACGCCACGGAGGTCAACCGATGTAATGTGGGGCAGTGACTGTAGTAGTTCACGGTTCAACCTCCCGCGGACGACCAGATGTGTGAGTTTTTGGGCTTCGCAAATGCTTTTCCAGAAGAAATTGTCCCCTCCCAAGCCGAATAGACTCCTTGCAGTGCCGAAAACCTTCAGACGACAAAAATCCACGCCTACGTCCGAGAGTCCGGGAGTCTCCAAGCCGATGATAGAGTCGATCAATTCTCCGCTCATATTGATCTCCAATTCCTCAAATCGTTCGATAGCACCCAACAGGCAATCCACTGCTTCTAACCCCCGCTTCCCAAAACGAATTTCGAGAAAATATCTGTCAAACGATAATATTCCTTCAGACTTATCAAGTTCATCTGCAAGGTAGACGTGGAGAGGATGTTCCCGGGATCTGTTAATGTATAGATCGATGATAGAGGAAATGTTGTGTTTGATCTCATATAGATCAATGTGGAGCGAAGACCAGAGTTTCGGTATCGCGTTGATGATGGTTCTCCAGCGCGAACAGACCTGTGAGATATTCAATGTTCGTGCGCGAACACCCGTATGATCCGCAGAAAACGAGTATTCTCCTGGAGAGATACAACGGAGAAAAATCTCCGACAGAATCTCGCCAGGAAGTCTTCGAATGGCGGATACCATCGCTCGACGTTCCTTCATCCGCCTCTCGACCTTATTCTTCCCCTCCACGAGTTTCCCCAACGCAGTCTGGAGACGCGTTATTTCTGCGTTGTACAGTCGTATTGTTTTTTTATCTGTCTCTAGCTGTTCCATCGCCTGTAGCGCCTGCTCGTCCTGGGGCACGTAGTCCGAGCGAACCGCGTTTGTTGGCAATGGGACGATTTGGTTCAGATTAGGCACAACGAATCGGTGCTTGCAATGGTCGCAGGTAACAACACTTTGCAAGGGGGCGTCTGAGCTGATAGTCTCCATTTTGGAATTGTGAAGTAAAGTACTGGCGTCGCGTTGTATGTCGAGGTTGGACACGTGGTGGAAGTGTAGCACAAACCTGGTCGGGTGCCCGAGCGCTTATATGCACTCACTATCACCAGGCTCGGCAGCGACATCGAATCTCAGATCGAATGATGCAAACAGATGGACTGAGCACATGATGTATATTTCGGTATGGAACGCATTTGCGATGTACATGAAGGCGACGCTGTATCGATTCTCAAACAGATCTGTATAATTGCAGATAAACATGTGTGCAAGTAGATCTCGTGAAATCGGAACGGAGAGTGTGTAGTATGTATCGATGAATAGATAGGGGTTATATAGAATAGTCGGATAAATAGAATCGGTGTTCAATGGCACAATCCACTCCCCCAGCCTGAAGTGTTCGTATACTTTCCCTGAATGCAGGACTTATACGAGGCCGGCATTGCGGAGTGCATTTGTGATCCGGATCCAATTGAGAGCCATTGTGGTGGAAAGATAGCCGGACAACGTTCAAACAGCCATGCCTCGCTCGAGAGTCGAGGGCCTTAACCAGCTCCTCCACGACTTCGGCGTCCCAAGAGAGATGATCTGAGGCATGTATATGGAGCCGCAACAGTCCCGGTGCGAGAGCGGCCGCGAATTCGCGCACCGTCAACTGGGAGAGGAATTCCGTGATCTCTGTCGATGCTTCCGGGATCGCAGGCAGAAGGATTTCAAGGGAGGTCAAGCTGGGACATGATCGGATGAGTTTCGATAGGTCAGGAAGATGGAGCGGAAGTCGCATTACAAGCTCCTGTAAGGAACATGAAGACCTCTGCAGGATATCAAGAATGGGCTGGGTCGAATATGTCATGTTGGGCTTCGAATGGATGACAATTTCAAGGGAGGTCATGGATGGCAATATGAGCCTGGAGAATAACCTTGTTATCTCCCCAGTATCTGGACCATCTAGGGAAAAGTGTCGAAGAGATTTGGCTGTGATCGTGGCTGGAAATTCCGATCGATCGAGTAAGCCGCCGCCACTGAAAAAGGCCATCAACCGTTCAAGAGACGGGGTTCGGTGTAGAACACGGAGTACGGGATTTAAAAAGTCGATGTCAAGGAGATCGATCGATGTAATATGGGGAAGTGACAGTGAAGCATAGTCTAACATCGGGTGGGCGTCCAGACTGAGATGTGTAAGTTTTGGGGCTTCACGAGCGCTCTTCCAGAAGAGGGAGTCCTCTCGGGGGCGAATTTTGGTCCTCGTCATCTTGAGAACCTTCAGACGACAGAAATCCACACCTTTGTCGATTCCGGGAGTCTCCCAGCTGACGAGAGAGTCGATCAATCCTCCGTCCATATCCAATTTCAGCTCCTCAAACCGTTTCGCAGCACCCAACAGGGCGTCCGCAGCTTCCAAGCCCCGCCCGCCAAAGTATCTTTCGACTTTCGATCTTTCAGATGAGCCCATTTTCACAGCCGTGTCGAGTTTATCTGTAAGGCAGACGTAGAGAGGGTGCTCCTGAGATCGGTTGATGTATATACCGATGATGGAGGAAACGCAGCCTTGGATTTTATAGATATCAATATGGAATGAAGACCAAAGTTTGGGTATTGCGTTGATGACGGTTCTCCAGCGCGAACAGACGTGTGAGATGTTCAATGTGCGTGCGCAAACATCCATATGGTCCGCAGAGAACGAGTATTCTCCTGAGGAACACAGATGTGGAATATTTCCGACCAAATTTCGTTGAGGAGTCTTCGAATGGTGGATACCAATGCCCGACGTTCCTTCATCCGCTTCTCAATCAAATTCCTCGCCTCCACAAGTTTTCCCAGTACCGTCTGGAGGCGCGTTTATTTCTTTGTCGTACAAACAGATTGTTTCTTCGTCTTTGTCTAATTGTTCCATAGTCCGCAGTACCTGTTCGTTTGATGGTAAATAATCCGAGCGAAGCATGTTCATCGGCAACCGGGGGGTTTGGTTCGGATTTGGCACTACGAACTGGTGCTTGCAGTAGTCGCAGATGGCAGCACTTTGCAGAGAGCTATCCATGATTAGAGTGTGAAGTTCTGGCGTCGGTTTTCTGAGTTGGGAACGTTGATGTCGACGTTGAGGTGGGAAACGGGACAGCGTGATAGCAGTGGTCAAAGCAGGGCCAAATTGGGCGTCTATTCTTTCAAAACGGACGTGGGAAGATCATCGAGCGAAAAAATCCGTACGTCGTCCCAGTCAAGTTCGACCTCAGCCCTCCTTCTACTATTGCCAAGGCTGGATTCCGTCGAAAATGGTATCCTTTCAGTGAGTTGCATTTTTCATGTTCATTTCATTTTTACTCATCACATACCCCTCGAACAGATGTCACGGTTAGATCCCTAGGTTCTCGTCGTATTTGGAATCATTTCTGACCCATACAACATCGGACATCTAGGATGCGGGGACGTAGTGAAGAAGCCAAAACTAGACCAACATAGAGGCCGCTGTCATACTGGATTCGACTGCATTGATTGCAGTAAAACATTCAACACTCCAACTGAATACAGGACACATACGCAGTGTATGACCGAGGCAGAGAAGTACGAGAAAAGTGTGTACAAGGGTCCGAAGGTACGCTGCACATCGGTCGATGTTAAATTCAAGATTACTGATACCTTCACGATCGATGATAAGAGGAACCAAAATCAAAATGGGCATCCCAACCACAACTCTTTCCGCGGCGGTTCAACCAGAGGTCGAGGCCGTGGAGGGTACGGTGGTTACAATCAACGCTCGTCTGCGACAGGTGCAAACGATACACCGTTAGGAACACCACGTCTTTCGCCGACTCAACCCTCCTCGCCTGCACCACAAGCAATACCCACCGAGAAAGCAGAACCATCACATTCCGAGTCTTCTGGAATGCCCTCGGAAAAGAAGGGTAAGAAGGAAAAGAAAAGGCAGATTGAGGAGGACGATAAGGTGTGTGACTGAAATCTCTGTATACTGTTTCATATACTGATAGCTTGCGCCCCAAAGCCTTCCGATGCTTCAAGACCGAATAAAAAAGCAAAACATGCCGAGCCTTCAAATCCTTCCACGCCCATAGAAGAGGCTTCGGAGCAGAAGGAGAAATTGAAGAAATTGAAGGAGAAAAGCTCAGAACCGAGCGACGAGGAGGAGAAGAAGAGGCGTAAAGAGGCAAAGAAACTTGCCAAAGCCTCATCAGGCGAAGGGGAGTCGAAAGAGGAGAAAAAGAAGCGCAAAGAGGCCAAGAAACTCGCTCAGCAATCACAAGAAGGGACAAACCAGGATGTCGAGATGAAGGCTGACGGGGATTCAAAGGAAGAGAAGCGAAAGCGAAGGAGGCCAAAAAAGCTGCCAAACAGTCCAAGGATCAGGGCGAGCAGGATATAAAGACGAGTGCACCATTAGAGGAGAAGGTACAGGAGTCGAAAGAGGAGAGAAAGAAACGTAAAAAGGCGGAGAAGGACGCGAAGGCCGCCGCTGAGGCTACTTCAGAGGGACTAGAGAGCAAGCCTGAAAAGGCGGAGAAGGAGGAGAAAAGGACCAAGGACGTAGATGGCGCAGGGGAAGGGGAAAAGAAGAGCAAAAAAGAGAAGAGCCACAAAAAATCGCGGAAATCTCTCGATTCGGAAACAGCGGCACTTGTTACGGCGGCAGCATAATTTGGTTTCTTTCTCTCCCAGGATGATTTGTACATGATTTAGGTCGTCTACTTGCTTTGATACAGCTGCTATGGCACTTGCTTTGCTAGAATACCGGACCTGACCAAAAATTCAATGTCGAGGTCAGATGCTTCCAATTCACGTGTGGTCCGAATCGATCACTTTAGGCAGTTCTAAATGGGTGGGTAATTGTTGTGCATCTCTTTCAACTTGACCACCATCACCAACCATGCACGCTATACAGGTATTACTCTCGAATTCTACTTATTCTATTGACTGACCATATCGATAGCAACAATACTGGAGCATACGCGATTATCTGAGTCCTGTAAGCAGATCACCGCCTCAAACTACCCCTCTCGTTATTCTTCTCGTCCTCATGAATACGGCTCCAGGTGTTGAAAGAGAGTAAATTCAAAGAACATGGACGTATAACCCCCGGTACGTTTTGCATGCAGTCTCGAACGCGTCTTGATATGCTTATCTGATCTCTACAGAGGAATTCGTCGCCGCTGGCGATTTCCTGGTGTACAAGTTCCCTGTGTGGACTTGGTGAGTCGCAGTGAGGATGCTCAAGGCAGAGTGAATGGCTAAATGAGCTTCATTAGGGAGAAGGGAGATGCATCGAAGGCTAGAGACTATCTTCCGGCGGACAAGCAGTATCTGATCACACGAGGTGTACCATGCCTCCGTCGGGCCACTTCCCTCGCCTACACCGACGCAGATGAAGATGCCGAACGACTCTTATCTTTTGAGGACGATGGTGCCGGAGGAGACGACTGGGTGGAGACGCACGCTGGCCGGAAATCGACTATGGCTTCCGCTTCCAACCCTGCAGAAATCGCCGACATACCGGACGATGGCGCGGACGAGATATCTGCCGGCGTTGGTGGGATGTCTCTGAAGCAGGATGCGAAGGAGGAAGTACCTGACTTGGACGACATCCCGGATATGGAAGAAGATGATCTCGATGATGGAGACGAGGCCACTGCGGCTCCTAAAACAACGTCGAACGTGATCGACGCCAGGTCTGTTATTCGTTTCTTTGCCCTTTGACCTGTTTGGCTCAATCTCTTCAACACAGCCAAATCGAGGTAGCCACAGGAAATCTATTGCAAGTCCGAACTTACGATGTCATGATCACGTACGACAAATACTATCAGACGCCTCGTATCTGGTTATTGGGTTACGACGAGGTATGTTATTAGCGCAATTCGTAGTTCAGCAATTTTGAAGTCTGAAAATATCATTTTTAGAACCGCACGCCCCTTACGCCTGCTCAGATATTCCAGGATGTCTCTGCGGAACACGCGTCCAAGACCGTGACCATCGAACCATTCCCTCATTCAGCTTCCCTCCAGGCAGCCTCTGTACATCCGTGCAAGCACGCCAGCGTTATGAAGAAAGTTATCGAGCGGATGAACAACAGTGTCGTTGCCGAGCAACTGGCTCAGCAAAAGACATCCCCGAAGGAGAAGGAAAAGAAGAAATGGTTCGGTCGGAAGAGCGGGAACAAAGATGAGAAGCCCACGACACCGGGTGTCGAAGACGAAGAGATTGAGGGAATGCGTGTAGACTTTTACCTCGTTGTCTTCCTCAAGTTCATCGCCTCCATAGTGCCGACCATCGAGGTCGATTCCACAACTGCTTTCTGAGGAACGGGATCACTGAACGGTGGCCAATGGCCATTACGGTTATTTGTTGATACCCATCGCCAGTGACGGCCTCTTTACGTTGCTTGTTACGATTTATGTTCTTTTTCTTTTTCTCTACTTTAATGTAGAAGGCGGATTTCATCTAGAAACAAGGAAAACCCCAATGTCTTCGTGTAGAACAAATCAATGTACGAAATACAGAAGTGCTACATATCGGTGTAAGAGTGCTACTACACGGATTTGATCAACTCAGCCGCCGCTTCGGTTCCAGCTATACGCTCAAGACGGAACCAGTCGTACTTGGAATAGAGAACTCTGCAAGTTACGTCCGAGCTCTCAACACCATCGTCCAAGAATGGGTATGATAGGAATTCACTGTAGAACTGAGGATGATCCGGAGGACCGTAAAAGATAATATTACGGATTCCTCTTATCTTGTATCTGAAGTGGACGAAAACGTATAAGTGCAAGCTCCGATTATGGATACTAGGAGATACTCACCGCTTGTAGAAGTGGAAGCGCTCAGTGATGAGTAAGAACGATTTTTGGCCCAAAAAGAAAGCTTGTCGCGCCCGGGAGATATCTTGGTTCGAGGAGTATCTAAGTATGGAAAGTTAGGTTTGGATGGCAGGCTGGGTTTACATATTTACTCACTCGGAGAGCACAGCGTATGATGTTCCAGTCAGTGTGCGGAAGTGGTTTTGAACGCGAAGGAAGTCGAAATATGAGGGTATGAAGATGACGGTGTTGGTACTTTGCACAGCGGATTTGAGGACCGCAGGTAACACCTGGGTGGTGAAGTAGTTGAAACGTTTGTCGGCTTCATCTTGAGGACTGACGCAGTCGAAACGAACGAAATCCTAGAGTCCCAAGGACTGGTCAGAGGAGAAAAGGCGAAATTAAGCAGACGTACCTGATGTAAGCCCTCGGGAACGTCAATTGGAGACCAACGCCTCTCTTGTCGAATTCGACCGGCAACGTTTTTCAGATTATTGTTGAAAAGGGCGCGGGTTTCTGGCGTCTCATATGCCGATAGCAGTACTGACTGCCTGAGGTACTCGGCACTATAACATGGCTCATTCAGCATCACAAAATCTCAAACGTCGTTCATACTCACTGTCCGTCAAGAAACCAAGGCTTGACACGCGAGAAGTCGGTGTCGTGTGATTCTTTTGGCAGTTTATTGAGGTGATCAAGGACGAACTGCATCACTTTCGTTACAGGGAAGGTCGGATAAGAAGGGCTGCCAATAACGTACCTTGACATGGTCCCAGTTCTGCATTGTCAGGGCATCCAATTGGTCCATGACCAGTATTTCGATAGATGATAAGTAGTCCGCTCCTCTAAAGGTGTAGGTTCAAATCAGCTTCCAGTAATGTTCAACGTAATAGACAGGGCAATCACTTTTCTTTTTGTATCGACTGCCGTAGACCGAGAGGACTTGCAATGATCACATCGCACTGATAAAACTCCGAGAAGGCTTTGACCGTCTTGCGCGTCATCTTGATCCCAACTCTGAAGCAATCATCGACATTCCCCTTGAATGTTTCGACGTGATCGAGAGGATAGGTTCCCGGTTCCGCAGAAGCCAGTTTGTCGACTGCATCGGGTGGCAGACCATACTCTGACGTGAACCGGGAGCGGTTCTCTATCTGATATTCTGGTGACGGTGTGTGGGATATCAGAGCATTGAACCAAACGAGGGCAGAGTTTCGTGTTGGGAGTAAAATGAGGACAGATGGCCGAGTAAATCCCTGGTCTTGTACGTCCTCGGGGGGTCAGATTTGGTTTTTGAAGCATTTGAAAGGCGTTCATTGTTCTTGAGGACCTTCCGACGCTTTCTTCAACATCGTTAGTTCGCGGTGAAGAGGAATGGAGAATTGAAGGACGTGCTTCGTGATGTGGTTCAGCACATGTAATGAAATTGCTTCTCGTACACACTTCTTGGCCTCCCAGGGGCTGTAGGTGGAATAAAAGTCCTGGTAGCCAGTCACGGCAGAAAGGATGTCGTTCTGCAACTCAGCCTGATCTAGGCGCCTTCATCAGTATGTTGGAACTGGAAAAGCAGGCCGTTCATACCCTTCGATGCTTTGGCCTGCCGTACCGAGAATGGTTTCCTCAATCGTTCTGAAATCTGGGAGCAAATTGAATAGCGCTCAGAAAGTCCCAAAAACCGAGAAACATACTGCATTCGCGCCTTTTTTCGATGTGCTTGGTTCTAGGCCTTCAGGTGAAAATTCTGAGGTTTGACCGAGCTTTCCTCTTGAGCTTTTCGAAACCTTCCAAGATTTCGCGTCAACAGAGGATCTAGAAGAGGTCGACAGACATGATGGTGTGCACCCAAAATGACTTTCGTAGGGTTCCGAGGCATCTAAAAATCTAAGTTCAGTCGAAATATATCAGACGCAAGTCCTGCAGCGACGCACCCTCCACCCCGTCCTTTTCATCATCGTAGCTGGCATTTTGTTCCGCACTCTCCTCTATACCGAGCATCTCCACGTCCTGAGCGTCTGATTCCGATTGTTCACCCTCCACCACAGCGACTTTGACTGTTTTCCGCTTGTTCAATTTTTCGGGACGCTTGACTTCTTCATAAACATCCCATTTATGTTTGCCAAGTTTGGTGGCAGACACATTGAGAAGAGTGAGAAGCTTTGTCGTTGTGCTGTTGCCGTCGTCCATGACGATTGCGATGGGATTCGGAAAGGGTGAGGGGAACTTTAGCCTTAATGACTTGCAAAAAATTCGATTGCCGGTGGCAGTGTTGTCATCACGTGAGGCAATCGCGAGACGCGTCAATATGAGTCAACAAAACCTCGACTCTTCCACGAACCTCCACCACGACCGACGGGTAATGTCATATCATCCTCTCCCTCTCTCAACCCTCTGCCTCCTCGTCTGATTCCTCAAACTCCATTCACATCATGCCGCGAGTCCTCTGTGTAGCAGAAAAGCCCTCGATATCGAAAGCAATAACCCAGATATTGTCCGGCGGTCGTTTTGATACTGTGCGTGTCTCTCTTTTCCCTTATGACCAAAAGTAGTGGCTAAGGTCCTTCTTAGCGAAATACACGCTCTAACTTCATCAAGAACTACGATTTTGACTATCCGCAAACCAATTCTCATTTCACCGTCACGGCTGTCGCAGGACACTTGACGGAGACCGAGTTTACGAACGCTCATCGAAAGTGGGATTCTTGTAACCCAATAGAACTTTTCGATGCTCCCCTTATTTCCTACGTCAAAGATGATTACAAATCAATGGAAACCAACATCTTCAACGAGGCAAAGCGAGCGAGCACGCTCATGATATGGACAGATTGTGATAGAGAGGGTGAACATATCGGGTCGGAGATAGCGAACGTAGCGAGGAGAGCGCAGCCCCGGATAACTGTCAAGAGAGCTCGCTTTAGCGCCATCGTTGCGCAGTACGTTCTCTTCTTCGTTCTATGTGAGCCCGAATAATGATGTTAGTCTAGGCAAATTCATCATGCTGCTCAGAATCCGGTAAACCTAGACATGCGGCTTGTCCATGCTGTCGAAGCGAGAATTGCAATTGACCTGAAAATTGGCGCAGCCTTCACTCGATATCAGACCAAGAACCTTCAAAACCACATTGAGAAGCAAGGCGTCATCTCATATGGTACGGCGCAGCTATCCCGTTCCTTCAACATGATTCCTCAACCTCTTTTCAGGTCCCTGTCAGTTCCCCACCCTGGGGTTTGTAGTCTCTCGGTTCAAAGACGTTAGAGACTTTCGACCCGAAAAGTTTTGGTTCATATATCTTGCAATCACCTCGGAGGACGGCCAAGAAACAACTTTTAGTTGGAAGAGAGGGCATCTTTTTGGAGAAGACGAAGCAATTGTAATATACGAACATGTGATGGAAAATCCTCTCGCGCGAGTACTGAAGGTCGAGAAGAAAGAGACCAAGAAATGGTGGGTAATACGTCCGGTGCTTTCCAATTTCTTCAGTTTGACCAGTTGAATCAATAGGAAACCGCTTCCTCTCACTACTGTCGAACTGCAGAAGGCCGGCTCACGTTTGCTTAAACTTTCGCCGAAGAAGGTCCTAGATGTGCGTCCTCCCTCGTGTCGCAGTACTTAGGGGCCCTCTAACGTCGACTCAGATTGCAGAGAAGCTCTACCAACAAGGATTTCTATCGTATCCTCGCACTGAAACGGACCAGTATGACGCCCAATTTGACTTCCACAGTCTGATTGAGAAGCAACGGGTGGACCCGGCCTGGGGTCAATTCGCTTCATCGTAAGCATCCTTTTGATTGTCTGGACCCACATCATGACGAGCTTGTTTCCCAGTCTGCGCGAAGGGGAGTTCACTGCTCCTCGAAAGGGCAAGAATAACGATAAGGCACACCCGCCCATCCATCCTACTGCACACGCCGGCAACCTTGCAGGGGACGAAAAAAAGGTCTACGAGTACATTACACGAAGATTCTTAGCCTCGTGCTCCAAGGATGCAAAAGGTTGGCAAACAACCGTGGAAGTCATATGCGGCGACGAGTTTTTCGCTGCAACGGGTTGGTCGATTCGCTCCCTTCCGTCGTACTCTGACTCAAGCTGCAGACAATAGGACTCACCGTCACAGAAAGGAACTACCTGCAAGTTTATCCATATGAGAAGTGGAACGATAACGAGTTGCCTGATTTTGAAGAGGGCAACGAATTTGAGCCGTCAGTGTGTGAACTGCGAGAGGGGCAAACCTCAAAGCCAAACTATCTCACTGAAGCTGACCTCGTTACCCTCATGGACAAGAATGGAATTGGTGAGATAACTCTGTCTGAGTCATGGTCCATCCTAATGAACATTTCAGGTACTGATGCCACAATTGCTCAACATATCGAAACTATCGTATCGCGGGAATATGTAGTGGAGCAGTATGAAGGTGCCACGAAATACCTGCTTCCCTCAACTCTCGGGATCGGCCTCGTAGATGGCTACAGCCAGATGAATCTCAATCACACAAGCTTAAGCAAGCCTCTTCTGCGTCGCGAGGTCTGTTTTCTGCGTTACTTGTTCTTACGGAATGTGCCCCTGACCTTCTGCTAGACTGAACGCCGTATGGTGAAAGTCGGCCTTGGACAAACTAGCAAAGAGGTCATGATGCAGGAAAGCCTGGAGCAGTACAGGGCCATGTACGAGATCGTCCAGAGGGAATTTGACAAAGTCAGACAGGTAGGGACATCGTTCGAGTTCGGTGCTAGCCAATTGTCTCACGTGACTTAGTGTGTGCTGCAATACCTTGGCGACGCGAGAAACCAACCAGCCGGAGGCGGTGACAACGGAGGCGGTAGGGGTGGAAGAGGAACAGGTCGGGGTCGCGGAGGCGGCCGAGGCGGTCGTGGTGGAGGAGGTGGAGGTGGACACGGAAGTGATCCGGATGATGATGGAGGCGCAAGTGGAAGCGGTGGGGGAGGAAGAGGCGGGAGAGGCCAAGGCACCCGTGGTCGAGGGGGTGCACCAACGTCCCGTGGGACCCGTCCAAGTATTGATATCGACTCGGACGATGGTATGTACCTCTCCCCTGGTCCTCCTCACAGAATCACTGAGCTATTCCCGTTGATGCAGACAAACGACCACCCCCTCCACATAAGCCTTCGAGCATCCGTGCTACTTCTCGGGCTCCGAACTCCACCGCGAGTACGGCTCCTAAGCCTGGGAACACCACGACCGTCCAAAGACCCCCGACGTCTGCAGGGACACGAAAGCGCACGTTCATCAGACTTTGCGACTGTCAGGAGCCTGCTATTGAGGATGCCACCAGTAACGGCAGAAAGTACCTGTGCTGTGGGACCGGAAAATGCCAGCTATTCGAATTTATCGCCCCACCGCCAGCGTCCAAGCATTCAGCGGCCTCGGGATCTGCTGCTACTACAATCTCCCACTCAGCTTCTGGTTCAGGAGAACCTCCTCCCCAATGCGATTGCAATATACCTGCTGCTCAGCGCACAGTGGTCAAGGAGAGCGAAAACAAGGGCAGAAAGTTCTGGACATGCGGAAACGAGAGGGTTTGCAAATTTTTCCAATTTGTAGACGAACCCCCCTCGACCATCCCCACAAAGAGAAGTTACTCCAACGTAAGTATGTCCCGCGCACTCCTTATTGCGAGGCTCTGAGTATATGTCTAATTTAGGCTACCGAGAACTCGGGAGAACGAGGTGGAGGAAATCCGAGTTCGACAACTGTCGGTGCCTGCTATAAGGTGTGCATCTGGCCTTGGGACGTTGTTCGTTAGCTAATATTCGATCTTCTGGAATCAGTGCGATGAAGAGGGACATTGGGCAGCAAGTATGCATGGTATTTGTCTCCAATGCGGGAGGTCTCACAATACTCATATTTAGATTGCCCGAAGGACAAGGGTCCAGCAAAGAAGCCTCGTGGCAACAGTGGTGCGCAGAGTAGTGGCCCCGGAGCATGCTTCAAGGTATGCAAAAATCGCCTTCCACACTCACTTCCTAACTTTTTGTCTAGTGCAACGAGACAGGTCACTGGGCATCACGTACGTCGCATATGGAAAACGAGGTTGTGTACTCACCCGCCACTCTAGAATGTCCAAATGACGACAGCTCTGGGACGAACTCGCGTGGGTTCGGGAACTCGGCGTCCGATACGAGCAACATAGAGTGCTACAAATGTCATGAGACCGGCCACTACAGCACAGGTGCAGTACAGACGACGACGTACCCTTACAAACATTCCTGACGATGTTTTCGACAGCTTGTCCCAACACAGGCGGAACTGGCACCAAGAAATCGACAAGAGGCGGTACGAAAGGCTCCAGCACGAGAGGACGGGGTTCACGAGGAGGCGGACGGGGACGGGGAAGGGGGAAAGCAGCAGCGAAGACGAAGTCGGGCTTTAGCGTCCCAGCATTTTGAGTAGGTTTTTGTATATCATTCGGAGAGGTCAATACTTGGTGTATCTCTATTTTTCTTGTAGAAATGACGGAGGCTGCCAACCTGGGGCGCTTGTCTGCATTCTGTTCTTTCTTTTACGGGTTCCAGTTGACCATACAGCTTACTTCATATTCGTGGGAATAGAACGGCCATCCAGATCAGATGGCGTTCTGCCATGGTTTCGCCTTGGATTTGCCTTGAATATCCTGATTTCTGTACACAGACTTCCCCCGAACTGCTCGTTACATCCAGGCCTGCGAACATCAGTTCGTTTATCACGTTCTCTGGCTCTTCGGAATAACTGCCCCATCATCTGTCGCTCTTGGACTTCGCCATGCTTTCGAACGATGCTATTCTTATGGCCATGAGCTGGTGTATTCATGGCACGCTACGTCTTTCGGAATGAATAGCATTCCTCACGCTAGGTAATACGGGCTTACCTCGCGATCCGATACCCAAGTACGGGTAGTTGTTCTGGATGACCATTTGGAGTAGGCAACCCCAGGGCCACAAGACAACACTCTTCGTCGGATCAACGCAAAGCAGGAAGAATTGGTGGAAGTATATGAAGGACGACGAATAATTGGGAGAATACCTTTCCCATGTCGAGGATTCACAAATACCTTATCGCATTCCTCGTAACCGCCAGAATAGGAGGAGCTCTGAGTATCGCTAGCAGAGGCGTCCTGCGCAGTGTCCCTGGAAAATATATATACGAGTTGGAGAATGGATCTGGCTTCGAGAATGTGAGTATCGCACAACCCATCTGGCTATTAGTTCATCACGACGGCATTAGCCCCGCGCGGCTCTCTACGACTCGCTTCGTAGCAAACATATCGAATTTGAAGTCGAGAAGGAGTTCACCTCGACCAACATCTTCGTTGGTGGCACAATCAAGCTCAGCGTATGCCCATCCGTTTACCCTGAACCATCCTTCGTGAACTTACACCTTGCTCTAGAATTTTCAGGTGACCTAACTTTGAACTCGTCTCTGCAAGTATCGGTAGCTAAACGACTCGAAGAACATCGACCAAATAACAAATATCTCTGGATTAGTCGCAATACACCCCGTTCGAATCTACTCTCGCCCCACGTAAGCTCCGCTCTTCGTTGGTCTTCTAGGTGTGTTGACGAGACTTCAGGCCAGCCAAGATGCAAATAGTTCAGTCTGCTGACGACTTACCCTCGGATATACAGACGACCCATATGATGACTGTAGGTCTCTGGCATGCGTGATAACGAAGATATTGACCAGGCGAGGCAGGGTGTAGACAGGCTCCACAATCAGGGAATAACAGGGGAGGGAATCAATATTGGAATGTGAATCCTGCCGCCAGAAATTACGTCTTGACGTCCTGCTCATCTTGCTCTTCCTACAGCCTGGATACCGGTTCGTTCTATGATGATCGTCCTTCAAAACGTAGAATATTGACCCTTGAGATGGAAAGGTATCGATTATAAACACCCTGCCCTTGGTAACGGATTTGGGCCTGGTTTCAAGGTGGTCGGAGGATACGACCTGGTTGGCGACAAATATAATGGTATTCACCCCTGCAGTTTACACCGAGCACTCTAAGCAACTTAGTTGTAAGGAACTAACGAGCCCATTCCGGATTCCGACCCATTGGACCAGTGCTATGGTGGGTGAGCCTTATTGTTACTGCCACAGTCAAGTCTCAAACACTTTTCTAGGACACGGGACGCATGTTGCGGTGAGTACAAAGTGATAACGGCTCTCGAGGTGTTGTTGAATGCCTCTCCAGGGAATCATAGGAGCAGATCCAGGAAACGAGTACAATATAAGCGGAGTGGCATATTCAGCATCTCTATCTGCCTACAGAATCTTTGGTTGCACAGGAGATACCACGGATGATAGTTCGTATTTCTATGTCCTTCGCAATCATCGGATTGCTCTTCACTCAAACTCTATTTGGCAGTCGTGGTAGAGGCTCTTTTGATGGCGCATAAGGATGGACAAGATGTCTTGAACCTCTCGATCGGTGAGTCTGACGGTTGGACGGAGGGGGTATCGTCCGTGGTTGCCAGCCGTATTGCTGCCTCTGGAACGGTAGTGGCTATCGCGGCCGGAAATGAGGTCTGTATAGCTCTCAGCGAACGCGTGCCCTGGTCGAAATATAACTCTCTACCGACAGGGTGGGTCCGGGGCATGGTTTACGTCTGCTCCAGGAAACGCGCTTGACGCAATTTCTGTTGGAAGTGTTGACAGGTTTGTCGATTCATTTATAAATTTGAAGCTTCGGGCCTCCTCTCTGAGTTCACACAAGTAACACCGTACGCATAAACAATGCGACAGTGGAAGGTGTTTCACACCAGCCCATCACATACTATGCGTTGTCGCCGTTCCCAGTCAACGGATCATTGCCAATATACGCCACTTCCAACGATACCTCGGTTCCAGACGACGCATGTGAAGTACTCCCCGACAACACTCCGGACCTCTCAAAGTTCATTGTGATAATTCGACGGGGAAGTTGCATTTTCACCCAGAAGTTGGTAAATGTAGCTGCGAAGGGTGCTAAATATGCTCTGATATACGAGTGCGCAGTATTCCTTTCCCCCCGTGGCGAATGCTCACTCTCTCGGACAGCAATGGCACAGGCTTCGGATTCATTGACATCGGGACCTTTACGGCTGCAGCGATGATTCAAGCAGTTGATGGCGAATTTGTAAGTCCCACTGGAGGAACCTGGTTTTGGGATTCAACAGTTTCCGTTCTAGCTCGTTAAGCAATATGCAAGTGGGGTTGCAGTGCGATTATCTTTTCCCCAACCAGGTGGAATAGACTACCCTTATCCCGGCGGAGGATTGAGTTCTTCCTTCTCGAAGTAAGTTCGAACTTTGTCCGTTTTCTGTTGTAATCCTGATTATATTCAGTTATGGACCGACGAACGACATGTTCTTCAAGCCCTCGGTTTCAGCGCCCGGAGGCTTGATTCTATCCACATATCCGACCACTAGAGGCTACTATGGGGTAGCTTCAGGCACGAGGTAGGTTTATACTCCCTGCTTTCCAGACCCTCACTGACCCTATCTTGGAGCATGGCATCGCCGTTCGTAGCTGGTAGTGCAGCCTTGATCCTCTCTGTGCTCGGAAAATCGGTCGCTCCCGACGTCCGGACGATGCTTGAAACTACGGCACAACCCGTCCTTGCTTCGCACAATGGCAGCAGCTTGTTACAGACCGCGGCTCAACAGGGTGCGGGACTGATAAACGTGTACAATGCCTTGTTTGGAACCACGAAGGTTTGGCCTGGGGAGCTTCTCTTGAATGATACGGCACATTTCGTCGGAGAGTAAGCGGTCTCTCTCCTCTTACATGATCCTATGATTGACACCTATGCCTAGACATCAATTCACAGTTGAGAATACCGGGAACGAAACGAGGCGGTATTCGCTGTCTCACGCTCCTGCAGGGACCGCTGTCACCATCCAAGTGGTATGAGGTTCTCCGTCCTGAGTCCAAAACCAAGTAGTCATCGAATTTTGCAGGACTCCATATTCCCCGCTATCGGACCGGTACCTCTATTGACAGCTGCTGCACAAGTAACCCTTAGCTTGACATCCCTCGAGCTAGGACCTGGACAATCTCAGAACATAACTGCTCGTTTCACATTACCAACGAGCCCGGACGCCAGTAGATTCCCCGTGTATTCTGGGTTCATACAGATCTCATCTGACAATGGATCTGAAGTCGAGGTGAACCATGTATCTTACCTTGGACTAGGTGCCTCTTTGAGGAACAAACGTGTTCTCGATAACACGGACGTCTCTGGACGCCAACTGCCTGCTCTCCTCAATGCTTCCGATACTACCCAGACTACCGAGAGCAGTTACACTTTCAAGGAAATAACGGATGATGTGTTCGATTACCCTCAGGTATCGCTCAGGTAGCAGGTTTTCTCTCCTTTCGACTGATACTCAGATACTCATTTTGAATATTTGTTTTCCTAGATTAGCCTTCGGGACTCCTGTATTGCGCATGGACTTGGTTTCCGCGGACTTCGACCTCCAGACATCTCGTCATGGTTTCGACAACGATACACTTCTGGACCAGTATGATTATGTTTCTAGAAACGACGAAGTGAGTGTAATAGTATCAGCCACTTGGGTTTGTGGTGCTCATGACGTTCACTCCAAAGACCTATCTTGTGGCATTTAGCCTTGGCCAACCCGAGCCTGTCTTTGCCAACGACACTAAAGTCCCCGATGGGCGCTACAAATACTTATTGAGAGCTCTGAGAGTAACGGGCGATCCGTTGAACGAGGACGACTACGACAAGTGGCTCAGCCCAGTCGTTGGATACAACTCGACAGGTGGTCTCTAGGCCGAACTACGCATAGTTTTTAGATAAATACTGCCCAACGGACATCGATGGTTAAGGCTGCCTTTATGCAACTTTCTGATGATCAATCCTGCCGGGGCTCAGATCTACGACTCTCAGAGTGATTCACAACTCATGACGCGTCTCTACACGTGGCGGGTACACGATCACGTGCCAATCTGAACGCAACACACCCGAGCGCCCAACTGAGACTGTTCTCTCTCCCCCCACCTTGACCCACCCCTTCGAATGGCACTTAAAGCTTCAGGTGTCAAAAGAAAGGCGAATAATGCACACCCATCAACACCTATCGAGAAAAAACCCCGTCAAACCATCGAAAGTTTTTTCTCTCCGAGGGTCTCTATACCCCAACGAAAAGCAGAAACCAAGGATGGCCTGAGCGAGCTGTCCAGAGGACCTTCACATGTTACATTACATTCTGAACAAGCCAGAGTATTGAAGATGGTTGTCGATGAAGGGAAGAGTCTATACTTTACCGGGGCCGCTGGTATGTACGATACAACCACATTTATTTCGTCAACACTCAATCCGTCTCATATTTTCTCTGGCTCAGGTACCGGGAAGTCACTCTTGCTTCGTGCTATTATCAATGCTCTACGAAGGAAATATGCGAAAGAGCAGGATGCTGTCGCAATCACGGCCAGTACTGGGATGGCCGCTTCTAATATCTCGGGTGCGTCTCCATCGATTGAACCATGATCGTTTAGTCGACCTTTTTCTTAGGAATGACCATTCATTCTTGGGGCGCCGTTTCTCCAAACTGTCAAGACCTCGAGTCCGTTGTCAAGTGCATACGAACATGTAAACCAGCTTTACAACGCTGGAAGAAAGCCAAGGTTTTGATCATCGACGAGGGTATGTCTCTGGGAATGCCAGCCATGAGCTCAGTTTCCTAATTTTTTCTAGTGTCCATGGTCGATGGACAGCTCTTCGAACAGCTAGCGGCGATTGCCACAAAGTTGAGAAAGAAGACTGATAAGCCATTCGGGGGGATACAGGTGCGTGGCAGCCCATTGTTCATCCTGACTCGGTTTGACGAGATGCTGTCCAGATCGTGGTTACTGGGGATTTCTATCAGCTACCCCCAGTTACGAAGAATAACCAAGAACCCATTTTTGCCTTCGAGTCTCCGGCATGGAAGTCAACATTGCAGCACACGATCCACCTCACTCAAGTCTTCCGACAGAAAGATTCAAGTAGGGCCTTCCTTCTCCTAGACTCACGAGAGCTCACCAGTCTCCTATCCAGGATTCGTTGACGCCCTGAACAGCCTGAGAGAAGGTGCTCCGTCAGACGAATCTACGGCCCTTTTCATCTCACTCTCGCGTCCATTGCCAGAAAGCAATATCCTGCCCACAGAGCTCTTTCCTCTACGCTCTCAAGTCACACAATCAAACTCGAAGCGGCTCGGCGCCCTCCCCAGCAAGTCTGTCACTTATGTCGCAAAGGATAGTGGGATCAAACCAACCCTTCTCGAAAACCTCCTCGCCGAGAAACAGCTCGATCTGAAAATCGATGCACAAGTGATGCTTATAAAGAATGTGGATGATGTTCTTGTCAATGGTGTGGTCGGGAAAGTTGTAGGATTCTATAACCCGAATCAATTAGTCGGCACCTCCTCAACTCTCAAATCAAGCAAATCCGAACCAGGGACGCCCAAACCACTTTCAAATGCACCAAAGTCTTTCTATGCAGCGTCCCCTTCCGCTTCGTCTTCTTCCGTCTCACTGGTAGGTACGTCTCCAAAGTCCACGGAAACAAAGAAGAATGGTGCTCTACTTCGGCATGTACTATTGCAAAGCGATGGTCGGACGCCCGTCATAGCTCCTGTGGAACAAACCGAGAAAGAGAATGATTCGAAACCCGGGGCAAAAGGAAAGGCAAAGGCGGTCGTCGATATGGATGATACTTATCCTCTGGTGGTATTTGAATATCCTCTGCATGACCATTCCGGGCGAACAGCAAGTGAAGCTGTACTTATCAAGCGGGACGAGTTCAGGGTCGAGGATCACGAAGGAAAAGTACTTGCGAGGCGTGTGCAATTGTGAGCCGATCGTCACAACTTCGCATTTTTCTGGCTCACAAGACTCGCAGACCTCTCATTCTTGCTTGGGCGATGTCTATACACAAAAGCCAAGGACAAACTCTCCATCGGGTGAAGGTCGATCTCTCAAGAGTCTTTGAACGTGGCCAGAGCTACGTCGCACTGTCTCGAGCATCATCACTTGATGGTCTTCAAGTTTTGGGCTTCAATCCGAAGAAGGTACGTCCCAGATGTTAATCGAGAAGTTCTGTTGATGCCAACGGTGTTGACAGGTCATGGCACATCCTAAAGTTATAGAGTGGTGCAAGGTGCTGCAAGAGACTTCAGGCGACGACAACGGGGCTGAATAACTTGGTCCTCCCCTTATTTCTGACGGCGTTCAGCGGTATATTCTACAGCTCCTGCGATGTAAACATTCCCAGACGTACCGAGTAAACGGTCACTATTCTTATTTCACCCATATTGTTATCTTATTCATGATTCACGACCTGCGCTGTAGCCATCCTCACGAGATAAACTCCAATGTATTCCAGTACCAGTACACCCGGCAGTCAATTTACCACTGTCAAACTCCTAGAATAGCTTTTACACATATAGACTTGCGACCTCCATTTCATGATGCGTAGTTGAAACGAAGACGATGTCTTCACCGGCTTCCTGTATCGACCGTCCTTTACCAGATTGACCTCCTTTGGGAGATCGTCAGCCTCGGTTCCGATACCAGGAACACGTTTGTCCAAATCATTGTCGATGTCAAATGGTGGGGGTTCCTGACGAATATCCTGAATGTCCACCAGTTCGGGATCATCGGTACTCGCGGGTCGCAAGAGAATAACGTCGTCATGATACACGAGACCCGACCAGACTCGTTCGCGAGTTCTCGAGCATGCTTGGATAGCATAGTAATGATCGTTGGCGTATCCAACCAGTAAGACGATCTCCCCGATGCCCGCATCGAGATATCGCCCTTGCTCCCCTGTTCCTCTTCCCTGCGCGCGAACAGATGTCGATCCGGTACGACAAAAGGCGATTCGGGCTGGGATGCCAAAATGGATCTTGCCCGTCCTTCCGCCGAGAAATAGTACGGACGAAACCGAGGACGGGATGGGACGGTCCAGAATAGCCGGCCAAGACGACAATTCATCCTTCGGCACTCGAACGATGTCGCTGTGATGGACAAGACCGACCTCAGACAGAGAGTTGTCGACGGTGAGTCGGATGCCGAAGAGCCAGCCAGGCTTGTTGGGAATTTGATTGTTCGTAATGAATACTACGTCTCCCTCTAATAGTGTGAGCCTCATGCCCGACTGTCGAATCGCGTCGGTCGTCAGTAGAGCGACGGTGGTGCAGATGGCTACATTTTCCCACTCACATTTCGACATCCTCTTCTGGCGATAACTCGCGCAAAGTAGCCACAGTTATGAAGGCCCATGCCTCGCGAAGCAATGGGTCCAAGGGACTGACACCGCGTTTCATAGTCGTTGTGTTGGACCATCTCCAGGAACCTGGGTGGCGGGCGAGGGTCTGAGGGTGAATTCTGAACGTTAGAGATATAGCCCTGGTACAAACTCAATAACCAGGATAGCTCCAAAAGATAGAGTATGGGTATTAGGAGTGTCGGTGAGCAAGGCGCAGGAGAACTCGAGTTGCACAAGCTAAGCGGGATTAAAGAGCTCCTCGAGGGGAGGGCGAACCTTCTTTGGGCTGGTCGGCCGACGTAGCAAAGTAAACGATTTTGGAAGACCTGAAACAGAAGTGTTGAATGTTTGGGCATGCCAAAACATAGAACCCTATCTGTTCTTTGACGTGGATTTCTGTATTCTGTCACTGGACAAGGACCAGTTCGGTCACCCCCTTAGGTAGGTAGGATACAGTATTATCCAGACGAAGGCACATTCAGATACCGTGTAATCATCAAGATCAGCCTGTAAGTTCAGGTGCGCCAGTAGCTTGAAATCGAGGTGTTAGAACCCCAGTCTTAATCTAGGTATGGAGGTCAAAATTCGAGAAGCATATTTCCAAAAGACTACAAAATTTGAAGATCAGACTATAAAGAACTGGCCCAAGGGGTATCTTAAAGCTGAGATATAGGCAACTTACGAAGAATCGAGCGAAGGCTTCGACGAACGCCGAACTTTTTCAAGCTTTGTTCTTGGGGGTGGTAAAAGGGACTTGTCATATTTGGAAAGTTCTTGTCTTTGAGGTTCCCACGGGGAAGTTGGTACACACACTCAGCTTCGCGCTCTCCATGACAATCACACCATCAGCATGCTCCCAGCTGAACGTGAACGTGAACATTGAGGTGGATCTCTTGAAAAACTAGTGGCCATGTATGCTATGGACGTTGAGGTGAGCATGGCTACTCGTATACCCTTTTTTGATCTCGTTCTCATACTCGCTGTCAGATGTAGCTCAAGCGCAAAAACTTGAACCTGAACTATTTCATCCAGACATTTCGCTAGTGTTTGGGACCTGTGCACGTCAATGGGAACACTCAGTATTGTGCGAGAAGGTCAAAGGATTGGCTGTGCCCTCGGGACAGATTCTGGCAGGAGTCTGTCTTCAGCTAGCGCTTTTTTCTGTTGAGGCACGATCGTAACGGGCTCCGAAATCCTTCATGATAGGATTTTATAATTTAAGAAGCAGAAGCTTTTGGTTTTCATCCTTCACCATCCTCTTTTTGCTCCCTCTCTTTCTTCCCGAAAATTACCCATGGACTACAAGACTATCATGGTGAATAATAAGACTGGGGTCGAGCTCTCATATCTTGACAGTGGCGCACCAGCAAAGTCGTGTTATACCACAATCTTCGCTATACACGGCATGATTTTCACGAACGGTGTGTCGTATCGCTTCAACCTTGACTTTCACTCTCTCAATGCTGACGCGTTTGGTAGCCATATTCCAGAAAATTCTCGACATAGCTGCCTCGAAAGGTATTCGCTTCGTCGCCGTCAATCGTCGCGCATTCCCCGGTTCCACACCGTATACTCGCCCAGAACTCGACGTGGTCACAGACGAGGCATCGACAGAGGCCGAAAAGGACGCGTTCATGCAAGACCGAGGGCACGAGATTACATATTTCATCGATAGTTTCATCCGGGAGCATGAGCTCCCCCCCCTCTCTTCCGATGGGATGAACGGTGGCGTCGCGATTTTGGGATGGTCTATTGGCTCTAGCCATGCTGCGGCTGCTGTTGCTAGCACCCTCACATTGCCCGCTGACGTTCGTGCTCGGCTGAGTCTACATCTCCGTTCGCTCATTTTTTACGGTGAGCTAGAAACAGGCCCGTCCATGTTCCGTGTCTTATCAACTGGTCTTCGTGTCCTCTAGAAGCCGCACCTATGATACTAGGTCTACCACCCCCTCCACAATCATGGTTGCCGCTGACGGACATGACTATGCCTGCTGCATCACGACTTCGCGCGTTCAGCCAATGGGCGACTTCTTATTTCGACCATGGAGACCTTTCGAGCCGTGACCTTAACCAGCTAGAGTGGGTGGTGGCGTCTCCGAGTTCTGTTCCTACATTCTTCACATTCGGCAACGAAACCCTCGACACCATAACGACGTTTGATGACGCTACTGCCGGTGTCGACGTTCCGTATACCTATTACTTCCAAGACCAATTGTCTTTGTGTTATCGGAAAGCTTTCTTTGGCAAGGAGATTGCTGCTATATTCCCGCGTATGCGGAGATCGTGCCTATGCGGAGAAAGGACGGGTGCGTTGGGTATTGCCGGGTTGTGGGCGATTCAGGACGACGAGAAGACTTTTGGAGGATGGACCGATATCACCTACAAGTTGGTTCCAGGAATCAACCATTTCGTGCGTATGACTTTCCCTAACTTCGCATTGAATACTTATGATGGTGCTATTCGATAGGTTCATTGGGCGGATCCTGAAAAAGCACTACAGATATTGCTCGAACTGATGTGATTCTTAACATCCGTATTTCGCTCGCAGTACAGATATTATACACTTATAATACATTCCTTTTCCTACGATAGAGCTGTTGTTGCCACTATCTCACGGGCTACTACCTTTTCGCCTTCGGAGAGGCTTTCCATGTAAACTCCGTCATGATAGGGATATGGCTATGATTGGGTTCAATAACACCCTCGTACGTATAGTTCAGTGACTACTCACTCGCTCGGAATGTGGGCGTGTGGAAAGCCTATAACCTTGCCCGCTTCCAAGTACTCCGGATCGATTCCTCCTAGATAGGAATTCGCCTGAAGGATCTCCCGGGAGTACCAGATGTAGTCAAGTACGCCCTTGAAATGCGCGGTATAGTTTGTCCAAGGAAGTAGCTCAGAGTCAGTTGTCCCTTCCTCTCCGGACGGCGAGAAACCTGTTGAAGAGTAAGCACTCCCCAATCTCAATCCGTGTACCATTCCTCGCTTCGTGAACGACCCGTAATGTTTCTTCTTGAGATCTGGGTGATCCCTGGCAACACTTCCAGACGACAAGAGCTTGTACACTCCCGAATTCGGCAAGGAATTGAAATCGCCGCACAAGATGATAGGTAGTTCTGATGTCTCTGTTAGCTCCTGGCGGAAGCGTTCTGCAACCTTTGTGATCTCTTCTATCAACAAGCCAGTCTGTACGAGTTTCACGTCGCAGAAGTCTGGGTCCCAGTAGATGTGCGTGTTGGTCAGGAGAAGGTGTTTCTGGGTTGTGAGGTCCTTGAATAGACATATATTCGCTACATTTCCTCGTTTTAACAGTCGGGAGGGAACATCCTTTGACGATTTGAAGTCTTTACGATGGTTCGCGAGGTTGGAGAACTCCAAGGGATGATTCCTAACGAGTCCGTATCTGACGGTGGACACTTCAATAACTAATTTTCTTGTGGACCAGACATCTAGCGTACGCACCTCTGTGCCTTCCAAAATATGGCTACGCCATCCCTTTGGCTTCGCGGTAGTGATTTGACCCACGAGGGACAATAAACGCCCTCATAGCCCTCTTTCTTCATCTCTCCTCGTAACCAGTAATCGTATATGTTCCAGTCGACTTCTTGCAAGCATACGAATTCGCAGGAGTATAGACGTATTTCATCCATAATTATATTTCTTCGATACTCCCATGGTAAAGCCCAGGAAGGCGTATAATGGTATAACGCTGGCGATGCGAACTGGGGACATAGGATGTTGTAGCAGAGTACGGAGAAGGCACCAGGGTCCTTGGAACCTTCGGAGCTGAGCGTTGGCTCGTTCCTTTGGATGATTTGACGAGGAGGAGGCGCCATAGGTTGTTCTGAGGGCGGAGGTATTGGATTTGGATCTACCGGAGCGACTGATGATTCCTACAACATGGACGTCGGATTCAGGAGGTCAAATTCTGCCAGTGCAGTTGTTATGGGCGATTGCTCACTGAATAGGGCCTCTGTTGGAAGGTAGAGGTCCGTCGAACATAGCTGCTGACTGAATAAAGACCTCTTCCAGTCTTGCTCTTTGGCGGCCGTTGAGCGTTGGAAGTCATAATGCAATTGCATCGTGTCTGAGGCAAGCACTGGGAACAACCTTGGAACCGTGACGGTACATACATTCCCAAGCAAGAATAGAGGTATTTTTATGTATAATGTGTGGGCTGTTCATACTCAGATTCATATTCACTGAGCACTCCTGAGGGTACCAACAGACCTCCAACTCAAAAACTCATTAATATTCGCCGTCCCACTCCCTAAATCGGATAGTATGAACGCTGAATGTTCCGACAAAATCTCCGAAACAGCCGTATCGCTAGCCCACGACGTGCTTGTACTGAACGTTCCGCGAGAGTGCGACGGAATTCGTAAATCTGACGCGATAGTGAAGCTATATCGCGTCGTGCAATGAGATTGAGACGAACCGAGCTCAGTAAGCGCCTACCAGGGCTGGTGAAGGGGCACATGGGCGCTTGGTACGCGAGGACAACCTTGCCTTCTACCCTCATGTCGACCCAGCACCAACCCTCTACATCAAAGCATGTTGATCGACAAGTCCCTCAAACATAGTCAATCGACGTCACACATCTTCTCTTCCTTCAATCACGATATCGAGAGCCAGCCGAGTGGTAACCAATGTCAGGACAGGCGTCGAGAATTTGGGGAGCCTGAAAGGAATTTATTCACAGCCATGTTGGGGTACAAGGACCTATACGGGCTTGAAAAACACAGGCTCCTTTCAACTGCTTCTCACCATCCTTTACCGATTCCCATCTGTATGTTCACTTAAGGCATGAGATGCCTGAAGATATGGCCTCTAGTCATCTGAGCCGCTCAACATGACCGATGACTAGTCCATATCACGATGGAATCGGGAAATGCGAACTGAGTACTCGTCGGTACTCCTTCGACGTGACGGCATCTCAAAGATAAACCGTACTCCAGCGTACTCCTTACTAAATGGACTAATGGGCACCTGGGAGATTGTCGCCTCGGCCCGCCCATTGAGTGATCAGGTCGTCCAGGAATAACTCAGGGAGCCTAGAGGATCGTGATTTATAGGAGCGGCCATTGGGAGCATCTGATGATTCCCATCCACTATGTCCCGCGTCGTACTGGTAGGGCCTTTCAAGATTGTATGACTTTCGCCTGCTCATTTTATTTTATTGCATAGGTAACCGGTGCTTCCGGATTCGTAGGATCCTCAGTCGTTAGACAGCTCCTCGAAGAGGGATTTCACGTTCGTGGGTTGGTATCTCCGGGGTTGCTGCCGTTCCTTTCCTGATGGTTAATTCATATAATTGATACGCAGGACTGCCCGAGGACAGAAGGCTGCCGACCTCCGGAACTCATTCACCTCTTTCAAAGACCGCTTTGAAGTGATCGAGATCACTGACCTCAACAAATCATCGCCCTTGCCCGACCACGCTCTCAAGGATCTGTGGGGCTTTGTCCATGTTGCTCTTTATGCTCCGAGTAGCCCAGACGAGTCACTCGAGGACATCCTGAAGGTGAGGTTCCTGTCGGATAGCTTTCTGCTGCTAGCCTAACGCATTATATCAGGGGTATATTGACAGCACTCGCAACATCCTGGAACAAGTGGAGAAGAGCGGGGCCAAGCATTTTGTGTATACAGGTACAATGGGTGCCGTCGCGAAGTACGGGCATCCTCCCGGTACGACTTTCAAGCACACGGGTATGTTGTCAGAGTACCGCTCCCGTTTGTGTTACTAACTAGGACGCGACGTAGATTGGAATCCGATTACCATTGAAGAAGCTTTGAAGAGTAATGAACTTCTACTTGTGTACGCCGCAGGGAAAAAACACGCCGAGCTAACGGTATGGGAATGGGCGGACGCTCATCCTGAGGTAGAAGTCGCCACCAGTGAGATAATCACTTCGATTCCCTTAGGCTTGGATCTTAGTCGGTTTTGTAGTCCATCCCCCATGCGTTCTCGGCCCATGGGCTACAGGGCTTCATCTGTCTCGTCCTTCGTTCCCCGCGATGACGCCCGTTTTTTGGAACTTCATCGATCCCGAGGGTTATTTCTTCTTTGAACCGGAATATGTAGACGTCCGGGACTTGGCGAAGGCACATGTTTGGGCAATGACCCAAGCCCGTCCCACTTCTGAGGTCGGTCGAAAGAGGCTCATTGTTGCCTCTCCTCACGGCGTCGACTATGGCCGCTCTGTCGAGTTGCTGAGGGAAGAACGCCCCCAGTTGAACGAGAGGTTGATCAAGCGAAAACCACCTGTGTTCGAGCATGACAGGCTTTCTATCGAATTCGATTGGGTTGAGAAGGTTCTGAGGATGAGGAAGGAGGATTTCTATACGTGGGAGGAGGTAAGCGTCAGCGTGATTTACCCAATATCGTTGCCTAACAACACCCGTAGACTCTTCTCGATGGTATTGATAACTATCTAGAACTTGAGAAGCAATGGACGGCCAGCGGACACGACTTTACGACCCCTCCTCTACTTCCTGGTCTGGTAGCGCCAGAACCGGAAGGGGAGAATAAGGTAGATTGATGATTGAAGCCTGAAGGAGACCGGCCATTTCAAGTCGGTCAGCGATTATGTACTGATGGGTTGATATACCAGCTTGCGAAATCCAAATGCCAAGAGGTCTCGCCGATTGGAATCGAGTACATGTACGGCATGGGGTGGTCCCCTCTGACAGCTGTCCGCCACAAACTGAATAGACTACTTGAACTTGATAAACAATTGAAATTTTCGCTGAGATAACCGTCCAAGTAAAATCCCCGTGCTCAAAAACCTACAAAACGACACCAAAATCATCCTGTGTTTTACAGTACCACGGGAAAACAAACAAAAGGTAGCACCATGACATATAGCTGGGCTCAACAGAGCTTCCCGCCACATCCGTGTTCCCAGAGCCAGAGCGATTTTTTTAACCTTCTCGAGGTTTCAGTACAACCATAACTGTGCCTGTGACGCATTTCTTGTCTGTAGGTTGAGAAACATATACGATCCATTCTGCGACATATAAGGACATTGGAGCGACATGAGGAGGGGACAGAGAGAGCTGTAGAAAGTGGCGTGCCGTGTGCGCCGCTGCCAACAGAAGCCCCGGATATCAAATTCTCACGCCGCCCACGCGACTGGACCCATGTACGCGATTCCAATCGGCGAGACCTCTTGCCAAATGCTCAAATTGTCCTTCTTTCTGAATCCGACCCGGATTCAATCCGGCCGCAGCAGCGGCAGGATAAGTTTCTCAGAATCTGGGTGTCTCGTGCTGTAGCTTACGGCCTCTCTGTTACCACCACCATGCCCTTGAACGGATCGTCCTGTGCAAGTAGAAATAGCTTGCATTTCTTCGGCCAATTCCAGCCAGTAACATTCAAGGTCAGCCAACATCTCCTTGACCGCCACGTATTGGTTCTTACAGTGTATCGTGGCGCGAAACCCGCAGGTGGAGGACGTGCTTTACCAACTTCCCAGGTTCTTTGTTCCTCAGTCCGAGAGACTGGAGGCATCATATCCTTGCCTCAAACAGCCCTATGAGGGAGAAACCGTCGACGTGAAACTGAGAAACTGTAGTAAAGGCCTCTTCGAGGCATTTCTAACAGTCGTGTTGGAACCGGTGTAAGTATTCATGGACTCAAAGTAGGATCGATCGACTGAATCGAGCATGTGGCAGGGCCCATCTCTTCCCAACAGGCCATCCTGCCACCAACTCCCTCACTCTCGACGTTCTTCTGGATGCCTTCGCCGTTGCGAACGGATGTGGCTTTCACGAGATGGCGCAGAACCTGGAGAGCCGCGTCAACGACAAGCTTACGACTCCGGTGGAGAAGATCGCTTTCGGTACAAAGTACAGGATTCTGTCGTGGTTTCGTGAAGGGCTGGAGAGATTGGTCGAAAGTGAAGACGATATCGCCATCGCCGACGCGAAGACTATGGGGTTTATTCTTTCGATTCGAATCTATCACGCGAGGGCGAGATATGCTAGAGAGTTGGGTCAGCAGTCTGTAACAATCACTGGCGATCGTGATGGGTCAGCGTCGGTAGTCTACAAGGTGGTCGAGGAGATGTTCATCGATGGCGGTGATCCCTGGGCGGATGGATACGCGACTATCTCCCCGGCCTCCCCCAGCATCCTCGGGGGAAATTTCAATACAACTAGACAACTTGAAAGCGAGTCAAAGCAAACGAGGTCCCAGCCTGCGAGAGCGATAAAATCAAGCTCACAGACACCGAGTTCTATGATCTCGTTGGAAGACGTATCATTCGAGTCTGACGCACGCGGAGAGAGTGGTCTAGATTTCGAGGAGCCGGACGTCGTAGAGATGGAAAACTTGACTGCGAGCTCCTCGGTATCTAGCTCATTCAAGGACTTGGGCCAGGTCGAAGTGGAGAGTATGTACACCAAAGAAGACCTGGACAACGCCACCATGAACAGTCACCTCGATGGCCCATCGCCTTTCCATATAGCCACCCCTGTTCTCAATCCACCAATCCTACGTGAGCTCATTGGAGCTATCCTTCGCCATACTCCTCGTTCAACCCAAAACATCTTCTCAACTGTTCCGAAGGCCTGTAATGCGAAAAAGCCAGGCCAGTGTGGGACCAAGGCAAGATGTCGAAGGTGCTGTATTAAGTTCTGGAAAATATACCAGCCCCTCCCCGGTACGATCAAGGCTCGGACGTCCTTAGGACAAGTGTTCATAGATCGTTTGGTGGATCTGGCAGACGGACAGCCGATTTGCTTGGAAAGTGTCCTGGAAAATGTGGAAAAACATTGCAAAAAGAGAGAGAAATCTTGTGGATCGTCAAGAAGGTGTTCGAAATGCTGTCGCAGGAAGGCGAAAATACTACTAGATAATGGTGAATTGATCTGACACCTATGTAACATACATGTAATAACGGGGCGGATGAGCCAATCTGCGATTCGCAATCTTCGGATATGTTTCTGCACTCAATCCGGCCGCAGCAGCCGTAGTCGCAATATTAGATTCTGAGAATCGAAGTTCTGCCTCGTGCTGTGTCCTAAGGTCTCTCTATAACCACCACCATGTTCCCAGACGAATCGCCTTGCGCAAGCAGACATAACCCGCATTTCTTCGGCCAATTCCAGCCAGTTGTATTTGAGGTGGGCCATTGAGGTTTCCATGAACATGAACCATCAGTTCTGACAGTGTATTGTGGCGCGGCACGTACAGGTGGAGGACGAGCTCTACCAGCTTCCCAGGATCTTTCTTCCTCATTCCGACACACTGGAGACGTCGTATCCTTGGCTAAAACAAGGCTTCAATGCAGAAGTTGCCAACGTGAAATTGAAAAACTGTAGCAAAATTCTTTTCGAGGCATTTTTGACGGTCGTATTAGAACCGGTGTAAGTATTCGAGAACTCAGAGCAGGGTCAATCGACTAAATTGAACATGTGGCAGGGCCCATCTCTTTCCAACAGACCATCCTGCCACCAACCCCCTCACCCTCGACGTTCTTCTGGATGCCTTCGCCGTTACGAGCGGGTGTGGCTTTCACGAGATGGCGCGGAATCTGGAGAACCGTGTCAGTGACAAGCTTACGACTCCGGTGGAGAAGATCGTCTTCGGTACAAAGTACAGGATTCTGTCGTGGTTTCGTGAAGGACTGGAAGAATTGGTCGCAAGCCAAGAAGATATTACCATCGAGGATGCGAAGACCATGGGGCTAGTTCTTGCACTTAGGATCTATCACGCGAGAGCGAGATGTGCCAAAGAGTTGAGCCAGCGGCCCGTATCGTCCACTGGCAATCGTGATCTAGCGTCGACGGTTTGTAAGGTGGTCGGGGAGATGTTCATTGACGGCGGCAATCCCTGGGCAGACGTATCCAGTGATATATCTTCGGCCTCCCCCATCATTTTCGAGGGAGATTCTCGTACAACTGCACGAAGCGAATCAGAACATACGAGGGCAGACTCGCCTGTAGATGCGATAGACCTAGACGACTTACAGACGGCGACGTCTGTCATCTCGTTGGACGACATTTCCAGCAGTGCCTCCGAAACAAACCCAGTTTCCGTACTATCAGAGGACAGTTTTGAGATCGACATTCCCACTACTCCTGTGGCATTACTACGGGCACCGACGCGGCAGGCCTACAACTTCAACGTGCTGCCGACTGACCCAATCAACCCACTTCGTGAGTTGGCTGGAGCGGTTCTTCACATCAGTCCGCGTTCCACACCGGGAATCCTATCCTCAGTGCCCAAGGTCTGCAGTAATAGACAGACGGTATGCGGGGATGATCTCAGATGCCATTTGTGTTGTCTCAAACGGTGGAAGACGTATCAGCCTCACCCGGGGGCTCTGCAGGCTAGGACGGCTTTCGGGCAAATTTTTTTGGACCACACGGTCGATATGGCAAACGGTCATTCGATTTCCGAGGAAGAAGTTGTATCGAAGGTGGAGAAGACGTGTCTGAAGTCCTCCGGCCAATGTGGGTCACTACAGAGATGCGTCGTGTGTTGTAGGAAGAAGATCGAAACCATGCTGCGGGACGGGCATATGATATAGAAAGCTAAAATGACTTCGAATAGTTCACACCACTGTCAATGCAGATAATTATAACGTACCGTCACGAGCGAGAGAAAAGCAAGCACGCGCTTTGACCATATTTTAACCGCAGTAATGGCTCACATGCAGGATACCTTGTGCTGCCTTGTGTCGATACTCTAAAGTCTTCCTGAAACCATCATGCTCTCCAGCAGACCCGAGAACAAGCCACGCAACCGTAATTTCTTTGCCTACTCCCAGCCTATCGTCTTCGAAGTGAGTATTCATCACAAGGGAACGGTGTGATTCGAAAGACTGACTTGTTATCCTAACCAATCCTAACGAATTCTAGGTCGAAGATGAGCTGTATCAACTTCCACAATTCCTTCTTCCCCATTCTGAAAAGATGTTTGCACTCTACCCCGAGTTGAAGAACGCCGACGAGGGTGTGAAAATTGTCGTGTCTAACTACCCCAAGACATTCTTTGAGGCATTCTTGACTGTGTTGTTGCACCCTATGTACGTTATTCAGTCTTATCGCAGGAGAGATTCGATAAGCTAACTTACACCGTATAGTAGCGATTCCTTCCCGCTGGATCATCCATGCACAAGGCCACTCGAGCTTGATGTCTTGATTGAGGCCTTGTCCATTGCGAATGAGTGGGGGATGGAGGAAATGACCTCGAGTATCATGGAACAATGCCACGGCAAGTTCGAGAGCCCGATCGACAAGCTCGTCATAGGGCAACGTCTCCAAATCCTTCCTTGGTTTCGGGCTGGACTTGAAGAGCTGGTTCGAACTGACAACGATATCTATATCGAGGAGGCAAACGCTATTGGGACGGCACTGACCCTCCGAATCTATCACGCACGTGCGAGATGCTCTAGGGAGCTATGGAACTCGGGGGCAGGTAATCCAACCATGGCCCTTGTTCCAAAAGTAGTGGAGGAAATGTTCGCGGAGATATGGGGTGATTGGGAGAACGATGCCAATCCAGAACCCTGCTTCCAGAGTACCCACACAGGACCGCCATTCGATGTCAGAATCTCCGCAACAGAGAAAGATTCAGATACTCCCGGTGATGCGGCAGAGCCTTGCCCGAATGTTCAGCGAGATTCGAAACTCATTCGCACCCTTGTCCGTGCTATTCTGATACCGAAAATACGCGAAAAGAAGCGCATCTTGGAGGAAGTTCCGAAACTGTGTAAAAAACAAGAGACAAATTGCGGAACGACCGTTCGGTGTAAAGCGTGCTGCGTCAAGGAAGTGCAACAGTACCTGCCCTTCCCAGCAGATGTCAAGGCTAGAACCGCGTTAGGACAAGTTTTTGTCGATCACATATGCGAGATGAATACAGGGAGGCTGAGGTCGAATCAATTCGTGTTGGAGAATGTGCCAAAAGTGTGCCAGAAGAAGTCCTGCGGCCCTTCGAAGAGATGCGCGAAATGCTGCAGGAAGGTGGCGATAGAATTAATGGGGGAGGGTGGTATTTTCTGAAGCTCGTCCTGGTTTCATCCTTGTCCTCAAATAGTCAATACACCCCCATGTAGACTTTTCTTTGGTTGTTGGTGTCAAAAACAAGTGGAAGAGTCCTCGGAGTCTCGACAACCAGGTGTCCCGGTCCGTGGACCGTCGGCGTCCGGCATAGCCAAGCTCGGGAGTCGGGACCTCACTCACTTCTATCACCAGTCAGCCCTACAATCGACCTACAATCGACCTTCACAAATGAGCGACTGAGATGAGCGACTGAGAAGTCTTCTCTGCTCCCAGTGTATCATTCTCCTGGGACCCTTGGCCTCATTTTTGACCTATAAACAGCTTTGCCTGATGCCTTTGACTGGATACGATACACGGAACTGCAGAACCTAAGTCAAAGTATTCTGGTTCATCGTCAGGTCGAGAGACGGTCGAGTATTGGTGCGCAGACTGCCGATTGCTACCGTAGGCCCCTATGCAGGTCATCATGGTGGTAGATATTCCATCCCTGCCGCCCTCGTGGGCCCTCTTCAAATTTGAGTTTCACGTCACTGATAGCACTGTTCGGGTCAGAGTGTCAGACTAGTCTTGAGCTTCGGGACTGTCCCAATCAGTGTGTATCTCTTGGGTCAGATGATGGAAGAATAAGGCTGGAGCTTTGCTCTGCGGGTGTCTGCAACGAGCCTACGTGATCCAAGTAGCTCGAAGGCCAAGTGCATGATGAGTAATTCACGTGGCCTTCCGAGTCCCACTTCATGCAGACGCTGTTCACGTGTCGGAAAAGTCCGCTGCAGAACGCCGCGTCGATCGCAAATCACCGACAACCTGATCATCAGTCTTTGGCGTCAAGCCAGACACAAGCAGCTGCCGGTTTGGAAGATTTCTACAGCCTACGTCTCTAGGCGCTATGGCACACTTGAAGCTTCCGCTGAGTCCTTCGAGCTTTCGGACAACTCCGACGATTTGCCGACGCGCGGAACTCACTGGCTCCATGGCATTACTTTCTGTTGTTGATATTAGTGCATTGGCCGGCGGGTCCGGGTCCGGGCTCCTTTGATGCCACTGGGTGGTCCCTTCGCTGAACTTGATGCCCTAACAAGACCCAATCCTTTGATCCCTACCCAAAGAAGAAACATAATTATTCCCTCCGCAAGCCATTAGCGCGTTAGCCTCGGACCTCTTGACACCCGTTCTGGGACAGCTGAGTCTAGGAACCTCCCGGGATGTCTGCCATGAGGTAAAAACGGACGAGAAGCATTGAGTCCGAAAAGAAAAGAAGACAGTCAGACGGTGCCTGCCCAAGGCAGTCAAGGTGGATAAACTCTGGATTGAGACAGTATGACTGGGGAAGTATTGACCAATAATTTTTACCCGTTATATGTGCCATACTAGTGTTCAGCGTTTTTGGAAAACTCATTCTTTTGCTGGTAGACGTCGCTAGCATGATGGTCACTTTGAATAATGGATGCTGCAACCATCTGTGATATCGGAATAGGAGATATCACATTCGTTTGTTCGCCAACAGTGCTGGTTCGTCTGTCCTCGAAGTTAGCGCTTGGCCGGTCGTGCATTTGAATCTAGCTCTGGACGCGTTGGATTGAATATTTACTAAAACAATTTGGTTCAGATATCGTTGTAGCTCCCAAGATCCTACAGGATCGCATATATACTCCCTCAATTTCTTCACAAATATGCAACTCGAAGAAAGGATTGACTAGACGACCAACGGCAAGACGCGCTTTGTGCACGTTCATCCTTGAAGGCTGCTTGGGTGCTGTTCACCCAGGAGTGTTTGCTCAGGGCAGGCCAGTACGATCAGTCGACTCATGCAACATTCAAAAAGCAGCCTTGCTCTTTCACCTACCTGTCATTGAAGGCTCTTTTTGGCACAACATGCCCTGTAAACTCAACGCGACCACTCCATCAGTCTTTGACCGTCTTCTTCTCGAACACAAGCTCAATCCGACCATGGCCGGCCACGGTCGACATTCATAGTCATCACTCGAACGACCAGTAATGCCACATATGATACTGGGACGTACAAATGGGACTCCGAAAATGGGAGGAATGCCCGTACCAACTCTCCTCAGCCTCTATAATCTCCCGGACATCCCAACACTCGTCAAAACTCGTCTACTGCTCCTATTATTCGCGTTCGCATCGAATCTCCATGTGCCTCACGGCTGTACGCTGCGCTCTATCTATCTCTTCTCGCTCTTGAGGCTGCGCGTTCATGTCCTATCATGCCTCATGCGTTACTCATAGATGGTTTATAGCTCTCGAATACTTTTTATCGCTTCAGAAATGACGTTGTTGTTGACTCGCAAGGAAAGGTTCAAGGACGAGAAAAAAATTCAAATTAGAGTGTATTTGCTGGGTGTTATACGGGATTTGGCCCGTCTATTAGTATTTGGTACTCCACTTTGTCCATCCGCCCATTTTCACGGGCGCCTCATAATCTCTTTTTCTGGTTCATCTCATTTGCCAGCTTCCGCAGGGGCCCTCTGTGAGTCATTAAACCTTCCAGATGCTAAAAAAACGAGTACTGGCTGGCAGGGCCGCAACATTCGCTTGCCCATACAAGTTATGGGAGTGTTCTGTTGCGCCGATTGTGTTCCCCGCTTCTCTTGAGATATGAGGTACCCATACAGTTGTGGATATTCGTAAAATTCTGATGAAATCTCACGTTCTCGCTTGTCTATTCACAGTTCCGACCCGTCCGTACCAAATCCGTATAACACTGAGCAAATACACTCTATTGAGGGCGTTATGATTGCAATCTACAGGGCATTGTACTTGTGTTACTATACGACAGACCAGTGTCACGTCTCCGACAGTGGTTCATTGACGACAACACTCCAAGGCGAGACAATTGTACTGAGCGTCTGTAGAATAAACCATCAGCGTAGAGAGTCATAACGAGAGTGATGTCTGTTAGCTTCATCGTGGACTGCTGTCCACGACCACTGGTCCCTTGGGCCGCGAAGAGGCCGACATCATCCAAGGGGAAATAATTACTCACCTGCAACGGCCCATTTCCTATATCTCAGCGCCGAGACAAGCCACCTCATCCACCCCACTCACTGCAGTGGCCAACCACAGCGAGCAAGGCGAATAAAGCAACCAGCTCAACGCTTTCCGGCAACCAATCACCCCAACCACCTCACCCGCCATGGCGGCCGACCACAGCGAGCTCGACGGAAGGAGCAACGAGTCCCAGAAGGTTCCTGCAGCCTTGAGAAAGGCGGTCGTCAGCGAGACTGTATATCATTAGTACGAAGGAAACATACCCATGACTTAGAAGTAGCCATATTGGAGGAACATCCCGTTCCTCCTAGCCCTTTTGTCCGCCTTCTCTTCTGCGAACGACAAATCCACCAACATATCCTCCGTCGAGTCGTCCTCGTCGTCGGTGTCGGCACCGAGATCGCGTCGCATTTCGTCCACCATGCGGACGAAGGAGGCCTCGAAAGCATCGTCTTCTTCTTGCTCGTCGATCTTGTAGAGCAGACGGCGACCATTGTCGACAACCTGGGCTGGGGGTTGGTGCTCGACCCTCTTAATGGGGAGCTGCTCAGTGGGAGATGAAAGGGAAAGGGCGAGATGAATGAGCGACAAGGATGATCGAAAGAAGAGTCGGGACGTACCGGAATCTCAGAGTGAGACACAAGGCCAGAGCCCTCGACGACAATGCTGGAATCGTCGGCGACCTGCAGGCGATGGTCAGCATTGGCGAGGCTGTAGACAGCGAGCTGCTCACCTCAGGTGCCGGGAAGAAATCAAACTTGCCGTCGTCCTCTTCATCGTCTTCATCGACGACAACGACGGGCTTGTCTTCATAGGACACCTACAGCAGCGACACTTAGCGACGACGACGACGATGACAAAGAAAAGAGAGCACGCACATCGTCCAAGAAGCTCGACTCATCGTCCCTCGGCGCCCAAAGGTTCCTTGCGAAGTCGTTGGCGGCCTCCAGCTGGTTCCTGTGGTAAGAAGGAGAGTGGGTCAGCGATGAGATCGACGACGACGACCCAGAAGAAGAGACATCGTCCGAACACAACCACTCCACCCATCTAGGTACTCTACGGTATCGTAAAGATATCATAGTGTATGTAGATGTAAATAGGTTGTAGGTAGTTTGTAGGTAGTTTGTAGGTAGCTGGTAAGCTAGGTGTATAGTACTGGTAGGTACAGAGATCCTGAAGTACAAGTCCTCGTAAGGAGAACTAGTTCAACCTGATCTGGCGAATATCGACGTTGGGCCCCCCTTCTTATAGGGAAATCTTGTTTGGTTCTTTGTTTATGTTGAGGGTAGGTCAGAATTGCGAATCTGAGACAGTGCACGCCAAGAGATATATTCCAGAGAGATAGAGTATAGAAAACGCGAAAATATTCGAGGGAACGCGCTCGAGAGTCGAGACGGAAGTTGAACATGCTGGCGGAGGTCAAAGCCACAATCATCACGTAAATTTGAGATCTCCTGATTGGCATGATGACGAGGAGTAACTCAGGGTAAATTCAGCCGTGCTCACAAGACCAGCCGGTGTGGCTGTGACTTCCTGCCGGGTTTGTGCTGCGTTCACCTGCACGACCTCGTCCCAGATTGCAATTCTTTGCAAAGTCTCTCCAAAGAACTCCCAAATGTCAAGGAATATCACTATAACATACGATATGCTGACCTCGGAATGCTCGACTAGTCGTCTGGACAGAAGGTGCCTTCCAGGACCATGAACATTCCGGTAGTACGCCCATACTCTGCAGAACAATGCACCATGAAGCCTAGGAGGCTCCCTCATACATCGCAATCGATGATCCGGGCATTCTGGTCAAAGCCGTATCACTCATGCACACGATATACCGACGGTTAGTTTTAGCCTCCTGAACCCTTCCTCGAGCAGAAAGTGTTGACAAAGAAACACGGCGGTAGTGGTGGCCAGGAATCGTTGATCTCATCCATAGGATGCTCGATTCTCTTGAGGTCTATACTGGTGAGTTCAATTCACCGAGTCTGTCAATCTACATACAATGCTCAGACAGCCAGCGTAATCTCGCTTGATTCGATGAACTTCGGTAGACGAATACAACCTCTAGTAGATGCGACCGTGTTCATTCTCTTCCAGTCTACGAACTTGATGCCGTGGTGTTTGCGTGCTATTGTAGCTGATGTTTTGCGATAGCGTCACCGCGATATGTTGTCGATGCTGCTCGAGATCGTTTGGTTTCCCACTCTGAAAGAACTTCAATGATGTTCTTCCTCAGAGTTGCAGCACCTCTGCCAGATCCAGGACATTCCCAATATGTCGTCGTCGAGGCCGGAAGAGTGCGTGTTACTGGGCAGCTTTCCTTGCCGATTCGACAAAAGCGGCACTCTCCCTCGTGCAGCGTGCTCCCGTACTAGTGTCCAGGGCCCACCTCCATTCGAGCACTACCAGGACAGAGACTCTAAGGAAGCTGCGCGGATCACTGGATAGATCGTGTTAGCTGTGACCTCGATCTTCAACACAGCGGAGGCCGCCGGTGAAGAGGGTGCTATACAAGCACCTGACTTCCCCTCTTTCTTTGTCGACATCAACCTCACGGCGATGACGGGGAAAGAGGGTGTCGTAGAGCAATATACATGATTATGGGGCATACTTGGCCTCGTCCGAGAGCGAGGGCTCAACCGCTTGCTTACTATCCGACGCGACTCTCGACCGCATACGAAATCTGGAAGGAAGTGGATCTTCTCAAAGGGTATATTGAGCGGCAACTTGTAAAGGGTCTGCTGTCCCTTTCTCTCTCTGTGTACGTCTTTCTTGGCCGTCTTGTTTGGTGCCCACCTCTTGACATTCGTTGGGCAACGGGCGTGGCCTGAGGGATCCGGAGGAGTTTCGAGGTCGTTATTCCTACTTACCACTCTGATTATATGCTTAAGAGAACACCGTTATTGTCTTTTTGTCTTCGTGTACCATGAATATATAAACGTCAATATCACTCTACTGGCCACGAACCTAAACAATGAAACAATTCTGATTGGCTGACTACGCTACTTAGGTAACTCAGGTAAAGTAATACTACATTACCTCGCCAGCTCGTTATAAGAAACTAAAAGAAGATGAAGAGATTTCAAGAATGTAACAAAGGAATTGAGAACGGTAAAGAGTTACGGTTTGTCGGGATACGAATTTTCCGAATTTTCTTGAACTCCTGACGACCCATCATCTTGCGCAACGAACGCTTGTATTCCGCCCAAATCCTCGCCGTGAAGGTGATGAGCATATTGTGCCATGTCATCGCAATCTTGACTCTTGTCCTTCGAGCATCCGGAGATTGAGTACACCGTGCGCCATCGGGAATGGGAGGGACCAGACCAAAGTAGAACTTCGAGAGCCCAAGAGGCCATATATGATGATCACATTCGAATGCTTTGTGCCAACCGCCCGGCCCGCCGATCTTTGAAGTCGACTCCCACAACCTCATCCAACCTCACACACCTCACACGGCCTGTAATCTTGACGACATGAGCAGCGTTCGAATGGTGAGAAATCCACTAAAATCACCCTTATCAAAAGCTAAAGCACTTCAGCTAGATCGTAAATCAGAAGACGACGGTACAGAAGTGACTTGGGGTTTGTCTCCTCCATCGGTGATCCCGTATGGATCTGAGGACCTCATATCGTTTTTTTCCCTAACGTTTGAAAAGAGGACCAGCAGCAGATAAACACGTTCTCAAAGCTGAACGCGCGATTGAAGAATATCAACGAGAAATTAGAGCAGCTCAGGGTACGTCTTTATAACGGATCCTCCCCGCGTCGATTGATATCTCAACATCGACTGTTTTTCCAATACGCGTAGCAAGAGAAGGAAGCATTGGATGACTTATCCACGGAATTAGAGCTTGCAGACGAGGATGGACCTGTCTTGTGCGTTCTATCGTTACTATTCTTCTACGCTGTAGGTTTCGCTGATACGCTTCGAATCTCTAGATACAAACTCGGAGAAGCTTTCCTTCACATGACGCACCCTAAAGCCTTGAAGCGACTCGAAAAAGATCAATCCGACATAGACTCGAGAGTATCGACCTTGTCGGGCCAGGCAGACGAATGCGAGAAGGAGATGAAGAGCCTCAAAGTCACTCTATACGCCAAGTTTGGCAATGCGATAAATCTGGATGATTGATCCTTGTATTTCGATCCAAACCACACGAAATTCTACCTTCATGCCTGAAAAAGCGCGACTAAGCAAGGTTCAAGGACACGGCATCATTGATATGAGGAAAGCGAAGACAGCGAGGACAGCGTGGTATGGAAAGCAAGATATGCTAGGAATCTATGAGAGCCATCTATCTAAACATTACAAGTCAATCAACATGGTGCCAGGTTGATACCAAACAAATCCAAGAGGTTGCCAGTGGGCTGCTTCTCATCATCGTTGATGAATTGCAGAATTTGCTCGAACATTTCATTTCGCTCCTGAAACTTCTTTTCCGACAGTGCGCCGGTCGAGGGCTCCAATGGATCTCTAATCTCCGTCATCCTTTCTGCTACATTCTTCCTAGGAGACGCGGAGTGAACGTCCGTTATTCCTACTTGAGCACCAGACGCTCGTTCTGGCGATGCTTCCGGAGTGTTGGGTCGTGTTCTCTTTCGAGGCGGAAGTGTTTCATCGGAATGCTCCTGAACATCGCGAGCGGGCACCGAAGGCGAAGCAGGTATCGACTGGGACGATAAGAGATGTGTGAGTAGGATGCGGAAGGATTCGGCCTCCCCGGCGTCTGAGTGGTTCACGACACTGGCGACTTCGTTCTGCAGGAACGCTAGTGCTCGGACAGCAGGTGAATCTTCGCACATCTCCTTAAATCTGAGAGAGATAGTGTCGTTGTTAGAATAACACGTTCTTAGATACTGTAGTACTTACTGCTGCTGACGAAGCAAGAATGTCGCCCGCCGTATGACCTCCTCAGAAGACGATCTAAGTCCAAACAAGTGAATCGGTGTGCTTTGGCCGTAGCATGGGACATACCGCTGTAAAGTCATCTCCCAAAAATCATTGAGCCTCTTCTCCTCAACTTTCTCTCCATCTATCACCTTCTCCAAGGGACCACTCACACCCGCATTGCCTCCGTGGACATATATTTTAGACGTCGTGGGATCGTAAACAACTTCTTGAGCGAAGCGCGAGATAGGTATCTCCTCGGCGTCGGATGCACTCTCATGGACAACCTGCAACCATTTCCCAGGTCGGTCACGATATCGGTACACCCAACATGGAATATTGGCAGGAAGCACGGTTGTCGAGGTAGAAGAGGACCTTGTCACACCAGTAAAGCTGGAAAACTCTAGTTAAGCACCGTATTGTAGGTTTACGATAGCGTGCAGTACTCACACATATATCTCCTGCGTTTTTGGATTTATGACCGCCCGTTGTGTGAACGACGCCTCGGGCCCTCCGGACGCAGTGAAGTTGGAACACAACTCTTTCGCTGTTCCGGTATTTATATCATAAGTATAGAGGTCCGGAAGGAATTTGTCTCCATATTGACCGGAGCACAAAAACAACGTTTGTGTTATCGGGTCTAATACCATCGAATGCCCTTGAGTGGCGGCTTTGATTAGAATAGCCCTATATCCGTTTCTTCATGGCACATACCGAAACGGGGCGGGATCACCACCATGTTGGGAGCACCCGTCTCCAAGTGTCTGATACAATCATGAGAAGAGAAAACGATTCAGAGTTTGATAAACGTACTGAAGCAACGTCCATTTCTTATGCAGCAAATTGTAGCTGTACATTCCCGAGCATTTCACGTTCGACTGCCAATCTGCATCCCCAATTCTACCTCCCGAGACGTAGATGATCTGTCTGTCATTGTCTATAACCATTTGATGGTCGAATATCATTGAGGGCCCGCCAACAGTCTGAAAAGATCATGGGAATTGGAATGGAGAATCGGAAGCAAAGAACTTACCGCAGGTTCTGTTAGGTGTTCCCAGCTTTCTCCGGGGATATCGTAGCAGTAGAAGTCAGATGAAGCGGGCCTAGACGACGAGCCCTTGTCGCTATTTGAGACCGGTCGGCTCCCATTCTGCTTTGGCTTCGGTTGATCCGAATCTGGTATCCTTCCCAGCAAGTAAAGAGAGTTCGACTTCGAATCATGGACCATCTTAAGGCATGCTCGTGGGCCCGGACCATCAGGCAGCGATGCCGTATGCTCGCTCAGGCACCTCCACTTCTTGTTCTCTATCTCGTACACCCACATGTCATCGAGACTTTCGTGTCCATCATAGCCTCCGAACAGGTATATTAACGCGTTCTGATGATCTACGCACATTGCATGGCCGCCGCGGGGAGAAGGAAGTGCTTCGTTTTTGTCTGGGCTTCTCAGCTGTGTCCAGATAGCATGGGATTGTCGTAATTGCAAGTGAGTCTCGTAGAGGCCGGCGGCCGAGATTTCCCTTAGGAGTCGTTCCGCCTGTTCCCAGTCGGCTTGCAATACTATGGAGGAGTGTAGCTGGGAAACCAATGGATGTTCAACCTTGATACCGGCGCGTTCGAGTACCAACTGATACGGTGTTAGAAGGCGGCGCTGGCGGAGATGCTTCAAAAGATGGCGTAATGCATGAGTTTCTTGATACTGGAAGGACGAGGTAAGTGGCCAGTATCAGATAGTTTCACGACGCGCACCTCGTCATATGCTTTCTTAACACGCCGTACGAATGTCTCATCCGCAATACCAGTCATGGATATGTACCATATCGATGGATTGAAACTCGATCCGTGTGTCCTGTAGACCTTCTCATACGACGGAGGACTCATAGTCGATTTGAATGACTCACGATAAGGGCACAATCTTGATGTAGAGTGTTGGAAAGCAGAGACCGGAGTCATCGGTGTACCGTAGCGTAAATGTTTCTTGGATGTTATCGTTCTTCAAGCTCGCGTGCAGAACTTCTGTCATTCGGTCTCTTGTCAAACCCAAGTAAACTTTGAAGTCTTTCATGTTGCATGGGTGAGCTGCAATATTCAAGACAAGAATTCAGTCATAAATCGAGACAATGTGAGTCCACCACGAACATTTGTGGAACTACTCGGGCGATAATATGACGATCACTATGCGGAAATGGGCCGTGTCTGTAAGGCGACGTACTTTCCCAAACGTGATGCTCTCTGCAGCATGAAAGCAGATAAGTAGTCAGAAGCGGTCCGTGCAGAGCATATACTCAACTGACAATGGAAAGAGTGTTGAGGCGAAGAGTGATCCATTGGTTCGAATCATGCCTTGTTCTCTCGTTCTGTCCTGAGGTACTCCAGCGGCTTGACTGGTCAGCCGGACAATCAACCAGGATATTCTCTGCCACGTATCGACCACTGGAAGGAGTAGAGCTGTCTATTGAGTATAATAGAGGAACAGACTTGAGTTCGGCACACTGTGTGGCGAGGTCCATGGGAGAAGGAGGGAGAGGGTGTAAGCGCTGGGAACGCGTGAATACGCAACTGGCGGGTACAATTTAGCGCCCAACCACCCTGCCAGATCCACCATCATGCCTGTGAGTTCTCCAATCGCCCATTCACACTCTTCTTGCTGAAAGCTCTCACAGGCCTACCATTCCTCCTTCAATGAGCTACCAGACATACGTCAAGTCGGGAATATGGCTATCCTTCCGATAAAGACGAGAATCAGAGGTCCTTCACCCATCGGTACGTCCTTATATCTATTGGGAATAATCCAGTTAATGGATTGCGTTCTTTTCCGTAGCCGACCCAGAGCAACCAGACATTATCGACGAAACACTTGATTTGTTTCGCGCCAACTCTCTTTTCCGAAACTTTGAAATCAAAGGCCCAGCAGATCGTGCACTCATCGTCCTCATTCTCTTCATCTCCGACTGCTTGGCCAAGATCGGAAGTGCTAAAGTTACTCCAGGAAAGATAGAAGCTAGGAAACAGCTCAATACGCTGTCGGTAGACAACTTCCCAATACCAGGAGATGCGAACTTTGCGTTGAATGCACACTATGCTGCGCCCGCGAGTCGGGCTGATGCCGGTGAGTTTTAGTGCCTTCACGCTCTGTTTGACATATCTCACCCATTCTGCAGAGTACCTGCGGTCATATCTCACTCAAGTCAGGCAGGAGTTGGCAGAGAGGCTCATTACCATCTTGTATGGTGATGGAGAGGTACCCAGCAAATGGTGGATGTCGTTCCAGAAAAGACGATTCATGAACAGGAGTCTTGGTCAATAAGTACTCCCCCCCGGAAAATCAACTTGTACGAAACATGGATCTGTAGGATTAACTTCACTAGATGAAAGCATTTGCGACTTCTTGGCCGACGTGATGGAAGAACGCATGTTGATGGGAAATGGTATAAGGCTACTGAACTCGTAGCAACTCAAGAAAGTACTACCTCTACACCTACACGAACCCCTTGCGACTCTGCCCAGCTTGCCTTGATCAGATCCGCTGCTCTTTCCGCAACAATATAGACGGGCGCTTGGGTATGTGCTGCTGGAGTAAACGGCTGTCGAGCATTTCATCAATTCTGCGACTGGAGCGCTAAGAAGAGCTACACATACCAATACAGATGCATCTACCACCCTCAGACCTTGTAAACCTTTCACCCTCAGGTCTGAATTGACCACCCCCCAACTCGCGTTCTGCGCGGACATCGAAGCAGTTCCGACGATATGAAGTGCACCGACGGTTGTGCTCTTGATATAATCATCCAATTCTTCATCAGTGGCATCACTCGCCCGCCCGCCCGTAACATTGAGAGCCGCAGAGATGATGAATCCATCAAGAGCTGGAGATTCCATGAAACGATCTATAGCACGAAGGCCAGAGCGCAAAGCGAGTAAGTCGAATGGGTCAGAGACGAGGTTCAGGTTGATGAAGGGGTGATCGAAGGGATTCGAAGAATTGATGGTGAGGAAGCCGCCTAAGAAAGGTATACTGCGCTTTAGCTGATTAAAACCCCCACCCGAATCGGCGATCAACTCACGAGATGCAGGTGAGACCAGTACCGGACTGGCACTGATAAAGTTCCCGGACGGTGCAGGCATTCCCCCACTGTTCTATTGGGGAGATGAGACTAGATCTATACCAAACAAAATTCCGCTCACCAAGAACTGAAGCTCTAAATGAGCAGTGTTGGGCCCAGCGGACGGATCATCCAATCCCTGTCTTTCCTCAGCCGGAACCCGAATCCAACCAACATCCAACAGAGGCCCATTCACCAAAGGTCCTCTTCTCATCTCTTCCCACATTGCCAGTTGCTCAGCTGCAAGCGTAGCATTCCTTCCGGCGGCGTCTGCCGTATCATTCGCAGTTACCTGCCAAGGGTAGAAACCGACGGGCTGCTCTGTGAGGTTCTGACCTACAGAGGGAAGTGCATGCAACGGTTCGATTCCAAGCCCATTCAATGCATCAGGATCCCCTATACCGGATAGCATCAATATCTGAGGCGTTCCGATTGTGCCTGCAGACAGTATTATCTCTTTGGATGCTGTGACCGTATGAATGGTGCCTATAGACGAAAGCTGTTAATGTGAGTGCGTACTGTCTGGAGCGAAAACTCACTCCCAGAATCTTGAGAGAATTCCACACCACGGAATACCAGCGAATCAGCACCCGCGTCTGCTGGGAGTATTCGCGTGACATGGGCATGCAACAGGACATGCAAATTTGGTCTTCCCACGAATGGTGGGGCAAGATACGATGTAGCAGAGCTGCTTCTCGTCCCATTGAATATAGTGGATTGGCCAAAGCCTGCGAGTAGAAGTAAGCGGGCAGGTACATGCTAGACTCGCGGGGATCTCGGTCTCACCAATACCGAGTTGATTGCCAGAGTTTGTGTCAAGATTGAAATGGAATTGGCTGTCCTCCCCGAATGCTTTACTCGCTTGGATGACGCGCCCACCTATCTCAGTGCGAAAGCCCGACGAGAGCGTGACCGGGTTGATTCCTGTGAGCCCATGAACGGCGGGGTCGAACTCCCCAGTAGTATCATGTCCATCGGCGGGCGGTGTGAATCGTTCGTTCTGAATAGCAATAGGGGTTCAGCGGAAATAGGAAGGGATGTTTATTGGTCCCTGTTACCTTTCGAATATACGGCTGGATACTATCCCACGACCAGCCATCGTCGCCACTAACCTGTGCGTAGCGGTTCCAGTCCTCAGAGCTTCCTCGAGTGTATGCCATACAGTCTATCGCACGAGGAGTCAGACCGCATGCTTCAGGGAAGTATAAAATGATGCCTACTGATTGAACTACTACCACCGAGGACGAATCCACGGGGATAAGGCTCCGGCGGACGATCCAGTGGTCCAACTTGCACGGTATAATTCCAGTCTACTTGCGTCCCAGGGGTCGTACCGCAGAACGCAGGGACCATGATATTGAGGATGCCTTCGTTTCTAGAAACGCCCAGGTCAGGTCAAAGGTCTGATGGGTTACTGAGTATACGCACGATCCGCCAGCCTCAAGAACCAATACCGAGAACCTACTGTCCTCAGTCAAGCGATTTGCAAGGACATTGCCTGCGGTTCCTCCTAAAAACCGGTGATCATCAGACGAATCCTTGTCCGAACCCAACGCACATACCTCCGACGACAATGAAGTCAAAGGTATCGGTGGGCAAGTCCCTCACATTCTCCACAATTGCGCACTGGCCTATCAAAGGCAACGACGCGACAAGTGCGATTACAAGGGTCTTGGCAGCCATAGTCGAGAAGATGTGAGTTGCGCTCTTTCATGTCGACTTCCGAAGATATAAATGCTGGCTCTAATGCGTCAATCAACCGAGATGTCCTTCAATCGCCGATTCTGATTCAAAGGCGGGTCATGTTAGACCACCTGGCAAGTTACGGAATAGTCTGAGAAAGGGTGCGGTCCAGAATACGAACAAATGCGGAATCTCCTACGCACCACTGGCTGAGCTTCTCAGGCGTTTTTACTCCATCTGGCTCAAGCACGGTTCACGAGTTCGCGGAGAGCCATACAGATACCTGATCCCCGTGCTAGCACAATTCTGGACAAGGAGAAGCGTCCCACCGATGTGACATATGGGCATATAATCATCATGAAAGTAGACTGGTACCAGCGACCAGGTGGGTAGTTGCAGAAGGAGGGCTGCTGTAAGATTTCGAATACTGCCTCCAACAGGGTTCAACTGTGCGCACCTTCCTCGAGCTCCAATCAAAGGGAAACTTTGTGTAAGGCGAAGGGAAAGAGAAAGGCCGCTGAGTTGCAAAGTCTGAGAGAGGAAGATTTTCACTCGCCACATTTTACCGCCACACCGACCTGACGCTCCCCAACTCGAAAGAATGTACCGTTTAAATCTTCAGGAACCTTTAGTTCGATTTGATTGTACTAAGCGCTCTGAGCGTTGTTACTGGGCATTGAGATTGACGGAGTCAAGTAAAGGAGACACGAAGTCACTGGTGTGGACGTCGTGAATATTGATCCTTTTGTGGACGGAATCGACGATTGCTGGCTACCTCGGCGTATAATCTGTAGTCAAAACACTTTTTAGCAGGAGGAACTGTTCAGAAAACTATCGCAGTTGGATGAATACCAGGACTGACCACGGTCGTACTTGGAAAAACCTGAATGCCATGGCTTTGAGCAACCAACCAAAAAAATGCACGTCGCTGATTCTAAAATATGAGTGAGTGAGCATCGAGGCTTTGGGTGTCGGAATTCCCATGGATGTGTGGGCGTAGCGCACTCGAAGTAGTCGAAGGCCTTCATTTTGTTTCCGTCTACATGGTATCTCCCAATGGGATGAACTTCTCTCGAGCATTCCCTTATCAGCCAAGCGTAGTGCAGATATAAAGAGGCATGTTCTCAAGCAATTGGAGAGTTTCTGGAGAGAATTTGCATAGAATTGCAATTTGGGACGAGTCGTGCAGGTCGTGCAGGTGAGCAAATCCGGCAGGAGCTTGTGAGCCTTTCAATTTGTGAGCACGGGTGAATTTACCCTGAGTTACTCGGACTCCTCGTCATCATGGCAATCAGGAGATCTTAGATTTACGTGATGATTGTGGCTTTGACCTCCGCCAGCATGTCCAACTTCCGTCTCGACTCTCGAATGCGTTCCCTCGAATATTTTCGCGTTTTCAGTACTCTAACTCTCAGGAATACAATTGCCTGGCGTGCACTGTCTCAGATTCGCAATTCTGACCTGCTCTCAACATAAACAAAGAACCAAACAAGATTTCCCTATAAGAAGAATTTCCTTCAAAAATATATAATATCTACAAACTCTGACCTTCTGAGCCTTCAAAAACAAACATCTCACAGGGAAATATTCCGGAAGTTTTCAGGCCACTCGAGCGGACTTTCCCGGCTCGGAGCGGAGCTGCTCAACCGACTCGGCAGAGTGGGATTTCCCGAGCCGCTCCTCCGCTCCGCTCTCGAGCGGAGCGGTTCAGTGTTGTGCAGGGCGGCGGAGTTCCGCCGCCGCGTCGCCCTGCCGCCTCTTGGCAGTGCAGACGGGCGTTAATCATATCAGCTGACACTCAAGTACTCACACGCATGCCTCACAGAGTAAGAAGTTCAAGTTGTACAATCGTTGTCGTGTATTTCTAAGTGAAATTTACCAACAAAAAATAGTCTATCTATCAGTATATTGGGGTCAAGGTCCGGAACAGGACCGTCTGTACCTGCCCCAAGCAAGCTTCTATCAACGAGTTATGAAAAAATATGCCTAATCAAAGCTGTGGGTGGCTTAATTACCGTATTTCTCAATCCAGTAAGCCATATGCGTAGTAAAGTTGAATAGCTCATCGAGTGTGATTCTCAATGGGCGACACTGGTAGTGGCCAGCAGACTACCGAAATTAGTGGGCACATCAAAGTCTTCGTCATTTATCTACTTCATCCCCCTATGTACCAGTATTAATTTCGGTAGTCTGCCACTTTGTGCGGACTGGGTATCCCGTTCGACATTAAAGGGCTTCCGCACGGGCGCGCATGACCAAGCCGAACGTCCTTATAAGTACTTTTTGGGCCGGCGATTGATAGTCCTTATCGCTTACCGTTTCCCCACACGATCTCTCTCGTGCAGACCTACTTTTCCTCTCCCACTCGTCTCTCATCTATAAGTTCTCTCCCGCAACATCATCCCGATGGTCGAGATAAGTCAATATCAGTTTCCCCCAACAGACCTAATTCCAAACTCCCCGCACCCCCTCCTTCACTACAAAAACGTCCTCCCAGTAAACCTAAACACATCACACTGTTCTACAGCAGACGTCTGGGACAAATTCACCAGCAATGAATGGAACGTGCAATGGATCTTCCGCTACGGTCCGACCCAGCTCTCGCACTTTCACTCCAAGGCTCACGAGTGCATGGCCGTCCTCTCTGGTACGGCCACGATCCGCTTCGGTGTAGCGGATACTTCAAAAGATCTGGATAAGAACACTTACGAGTCGGCTTGGGAGGAGGGTGCGGTGGAGATCGAAGCGCAGGCTGGGGACGTATTTGTGATTCCTGCCGGGGTAGCGCACAAGACGTACAACACGAAGCCGGAGGCCGAATTTAGACTTCTCTCACCGGGAAAAGGCCATGGCATCGTGGCGGACAATCCAAAGGAGGCATTGGGGAACGTTGAGTTGTCGGGTTACACAATGATGGGCGCTTATTGTGGCGGAGAGTGGGATTTTGTAGAGAGTGGAGGGGACTTTGAGAAGGTATGGGCTGTGCCGAAACCGAAGTACGATCCTGTCTTTGGGGACTCGGAGAACGGGCTAAGGAGAACCTGGAAGGAGGGAGGCTCATCTACCAATTAGGCTGTTAACACATACACTCACACAAGTCTGATTGAGCTTACAAAATAAAGTTTTCATTCATAAAAGTCATCCCTATTTTCAACGCTACACCTCACTCCGTAGTCATGAAGGAACCCGAGTTTGTCTCGCAGAACGGGTCCCCAGAGATCTCGTGTTGGCTTGTCCCCCACCGACTGTATGAATTCGTAATCGACAAACTTTTGAGGGTGCAATTGTATGTTGACGTCCGTGAGATAGCCGGTCTGTGTTCCCAATGGTAACCTCGAGCTCAGCATCTCCATGAGCGAGTTCACAACCGCATCACGATATCCCCAAACAAGGTCGTTATCCTCAGAATGAAGCACGAACTTGCTCAACTGGGGGACCAAGTCATCGTCATTACTCTCCGTACGGAGAGTGAGCACCGAGAGCAAGTTCGAGATCTTCGTCCTGGACTGATACGCCCAGACAAACTCTAATTCCGACAGTTCGGTGCACATCCGCAGGAGATTCTGAAAAGATGGAACGCTGTAGATAGGGAATTGGAGGCACAACGAAGTCAAGCAACATTGGGAACGCTCAATGAGAGCGACGACGGCTTGCGGAGTCTCTTCGTCTGACGTAAAGCACTCGGGAGGGACTGTGATCGTCAGAGAGGTGAGAGAGGGAAAGGTGACGGCCGCCAATATACGGGGTATCGGGTGAGTGGTCATATTGGTCAGACCACAGGAATGGATAGTGAGGGTTCGGAGAGACGTCAAAGTGGTGGTATGAGGAGGCACAAGAACACTATCAAGGCAGGGATCCGTTAAGGTCACCTCGAACCGTTCGAGACTCGTGCAAGCAGCCAATCCAGGCGAAACACAATCAAAGCCATGACTGTCATCGAGTGCGAGCGCTGTGATTTGAGAGAGTGGAAAGAAGCGTGGGGCGGTCTCCAGACGTTCCAGACGTAGATCCCTGAGCAACGGAGCTCGGGCAAGCGCTTCGCGGAACCACCCGAGTCGTTCGATCTGGTCATCTTCCGGTTGACGGATCGCTTTGAGGGAGCGTAGAACTGGGAACGACACCTCGCCGGGATCTACGACGGCAGCCAATATCTCCCAAGACACCTCTATCTGTAATTCTTCGCATTGGCCCACATACCGCATCAGCTTCTGCAGCGCCAATACCCCATCTAACCCGAGGTCAACTATAGCGTCGTGAATGTGTTCGAAAGGACCTGATATCTCGTAGTTCTCCCAAATGTAGATGGTCAAGGGGTGGCCTCTGGAGGCGGAAATGTGGGTTTCGATTAGGTTTACCGCATCACCACAGGGATGCATGATGTCCAAGCTGATGGATGACCACAACCTTGGTGCGGCTCTGATGATACTTCTCCACCGAGAACAGACGTGCGATATCTTGAGCGGGGTCGCAATCACATCGTTGCCGGTAATGGCCAAAGACCAGGTTGATGCCGGACACGCGAATGCAAAGATTTCCTGCCAGATTTCTGTGGGAACCCTCTTTATTGTTGATACAGATTGTCGCGTTTGGTTTATTCTCTCGTCAAGACGTTGCCTCTGCCTTTCAACCCCCGACAACCTGGATTTAAGGTGCAGTATCTCGTCGTCGTACCGTGCAAGGATGCGTTTCCCGTCTTCTACGGCTACAAGAGCTTCCGATACCTCTGATTCAGTAGGTACGTGGTCGGCAGGATAGACTGGGAGCGATTGGATAATTGTCGTGTCGAATAGAGGATTACATTTGTCGCAGAAGGTGGAAGGAGCCATGGGTCTCTGTATTGACTGTCCAGCAGAAAGTGAGTACTTAGACTGAGAAGCGAGCAAAAAAGTCATGTTCACTTGCCAAAATGGCCGCCGGTCGAGGTACAAGGTCAAGCTGGGTAATCAATGATATTCCAAAGTCTCGTGTGGGTCACAATGTCAGAATTCTCTGTACTGAACGAAATTTGTATGGACGAAGGCGAGTAAAAGAGCTTGTCCATGAGGAGCATGCTCTTGGGTGGAGGTAGAACCATGTTGTACATTCGACAACATTCGACAACATATAATGGCAGTCGCAGACAGAGCCTGACAGAGCCCGTCAAAAGCTCTCGGGATTCGCCGAATCACCTCACTCAACATAACGAAGAACTTCAATTCTTTCTCTCTTGCCACCATCACTCTCAGCATGACACCGGCCTGTTATACTTTAATCACCCAGCGGCAGCAATTGGTACTCTCCACAGCTCTCAGAATTCCTCCACGCCGCCAAGGCCAATCGCAATTCAAAATTGGAAGCAGATCGGTTGGCAATGGGAAAAAATTCGGGCTTTGATCTCGTGTTGTGGCTCTGATGTATGAAGTGTCAATCCAGTTTAGAACCTCACGGGTCGTCTGCTCGCTCCTTTCTTTCAAACCTCCACCAAGAACTCATCGAGCTCACAGTGGCCTGCAGGTATGTCAATCATTGTTTCTGTCCGGTAGTACGTCTTTACTGATGAGCGTCGTTTTAAGTCGTTGAGAGATCTAGAGGTCAGGCATCCAAGATGCTCTCACTTCACCGAACCCTCCGATTTGCTGCACTTTCAATCACATCTTTTTTCGCCTTTGCTCGATCAGAACCATTGGTCTCGTCGCCAGGACACACTGCTGCAGTACCAAAGTGGCACATCCAATCATCCACCAAAGCCGGCAGTAACATAGCCCAACTCTCCCAAGCAAGCTACGACGCTTCATCATGGCACTCGATCGGCTCTCATGGAACACTCATGGCAGGACTGCTAAAAAGCGGAATGTACAACGACGAAGATCTCTTCTTTTCCGACAATCTTAAACAAGTCGATGCCAGCCAGTTCGCTGTTCCATGGTTCTACAGACACACTTTCACACTCCGATCTCGCCATGCCACATCGCACTACCATCTCAATACCCACGGCATCACTTCTCGTGCGGACATATATCTGAACGGCCAGCTCGTTGCCGGCAACCAAACCCAGGCTGGGGCTTACGCTGGCCAGAAATACACGATCACTCCATTTGTCAAGGAAGGCGACAACGTACTCCTCATACGCGTCTACCCGACCGATTACAACCGTGATCTCGCCCTCGGTTTCGTCGATTGGAATCCCTATCCGCCCGACAACGGTACGGGCATCTGGCGTGACGTCCAAGTTTCGCAGACGGGGCCTGTGGCGATCTCGGCACCACGGATTATGACCAATTTCGAAAAACCCGGAGTGTCGAGTGTCGAGGTGACTGTCAAAGTGGACGTTCAGAACGTTGCGAACGGAACTGTCAATGGCATTGTGCAGGGCTCGATCCGCGGACCGAAAGGGAGTACGGTGGGGGGTTTGTACAAGGGTTTCGAGCTTGGAGGGCAGAAGACGACGAGGTTGGAGTTCAAGGCGACGATTCAGAGCCCACAGATATGGTGGCCGAAGCAGTGGGGAGACCAACCATTGTACAGTGTCCAACTCACCGTGGATGCTTCTGGCCAGAAAAGTGACGTTTCCGAGGAAAGAAAGTTTGGAATCAGAAGTGTCCGAAGTCAACTCAACCCATTCAACGAAACCACGTTCTACGTCAATGGTCAGCCGTTCCAGGTCGTTGGCGCAGGCTACACCTCGGACATGTTCCTTCGTTTCTCCTTGTCACGGCTTCGAACACAGTTCGAATACGTCCAAGATATGCATCACAACACCGTTCGTCTTGAAGGGAAACAAGAGCATCCTGCTCTCTTTGCCCTCGCCGACAAACTCGGCCTCATGGTTCTCCCCGGTTGGGAATGCTGCGACAAATGGGAGGGTTGGTCCTACAACGATGAAGGCTCTGGAGTCGTATGGACCGATCCTGACTACGAGATTGCGAAGAAGAGCATGACCCACGAAGCCCGCATGATGCAGAACCATCCGTCCATCCTAGGTTTCCTTGTCGGCTCCGACTTCTGGCCTGACGACCGTGCCACATCTATCTACGTCGACGCCCTAAAAGCCGCAGACTGGCAAGCCCCCATCATCTCGAGCGCGAGTAAGAGAGGGTTCCCTCAGCTACTAGGTCCTGGCGGGATGAAGATGGAGGGTCCATACGATTGGGTACCTCCCAATTACTGGTACACCGACGATGGAAAAGTGGGGTCTGCAGGCGGTTTTGGCTCCGAACTGGGCTCAGGCGTTGGCACGCCCGAGAAATCGTCACTCGTCAAATTCCTCACTCAGTCCGACATGGACGATCTGTGGAAGAATCCGAAAAAGGGATTGTACCACATGTCAACCAACGTTTCTCAGTTCTTTACTCGGGAGATCTACAATGATGCGTTATGGGCACGGTACGGAGCTCCTCAGAGCTTGGACGATTACCTGCTCAAGGTGCAGATGGCAGACTACGAGGCGACACGGTCAGAGTTTGAAGGATATGCCGCTTACTGGAACGCTAAGCGTCCTGCCACGGGATTAATCTATTGGATGCTCAATAACGCGTGGCCTTCCCTTCATTGGAACCTCTTCGACTACTATCTCAAACCCGCAGGCTCATTCTATGGTGCCAAGATCGGAAGCCGGATCGAGCACGTCGCGTACGATTATTCCAACAACACGATTTATCTGATCAACAAGAGCTTGAAGCAAAGCGGGTCGAGGACGGTATCTGTCTCCCTCCTCTCGACTGATGGAACGGTCATCAGTGAGAAGAGCGAGCAGGTTACGACAGAGCCCAACGTTTCGAAGAAGATCGCGAATGTGGATGGCTTAGATAAGGTGCAAAGCGTCGGGCTGCTCAAGTTGGTATTGACCGACGGTGGGGAGGTACTCAGCCGGAATACCTACTGGGTCTCGAAGAAGCTCGACGTCTTGGATTGGGATCGCTCGGAGTGGTATTACACTCCAGTCACGTCTTACACGAGCTTCGAGGCGCTCAACAACCTCACGAAGGCTACGGTTGATGTGAAGACAGTGTCGGCTTCAGCCGAAAGGACGGCAGTAACGTTGGAGAATAAGAGCAAAGTTCCGGCAGTGTTCTTAAGATTGGAAGTCGTGGACAGTCAGGGTCAGGATGTGTTACCAGTATTTTGGTCGGACAACTATGTTACGCTGTGGCCTGGAGAGAAGGTCGAGTTGGAGACGAGGTTTGAAACCTATGGTGGAGCAAGGATCAAAATCAGCGGGAAGAATATCGAATCAAAGACGGTTTAGGTCTAGTCATTGTGTCAAGTTTGCATGTAACATCTTATTTCAGGTATCGCGTTGGCCTGTGTTGTCAATGGCCTCAGTAACCCCTTCAGTTCTTATTTCCTTTCCCCTGAAGCTGGCTTTGATACCGCTCAATTGGCACGCTCGCAGAATTCCATACCCCGCGAGCTGCTGGTACGAGTATACAAAGTTGAACCATCCGACCCTAAACTTCGACTGATCATCGAATGCTGTCGGTAGACTCGAAATACCGACCGATTCCAGGCCATACTGCGGGGTAGAAGTTCTTTTCGTGACGCCTACTGTCACCTAGTTCATCAAAACCCAGACGCGGTCCTGACTAACGCGAAGGACTGATCATGCCAATTTGTGGGATTCTCTTCGCCGTCAAACCACTGTCTCCAAGGAATTGTACCTCATTACTGTCTCGACTCTCCGGTTCACAGACCTCCGAGGGGTCTCTCGCGAGCTGCAATCGCGAGGAGTTAACCTCGAAGGACTTGCAGGAGCTGTCAAGGAATCATCACAGTAAAATAATCAAATCCAAAAATCCCATTCGGGTCTGGGACATGACGAAGGTGATAATACAGAAGTACACAAGATTCTACTGGACAACAACATTGATGACGGCGGCGGAGAGACTCGTGCAAGTACAAGGGACATTCAAACTTGTGAAATAATGATAAGGAAAATGATAAATTAAAAAAAAGAGAGGACAGGTTTTGAAAGAGCGTCGCGGGCAACGAACGTGCTGGAAAGAACATACAACATAACAGTCCGGAACGAGACGAGACTAAAGAGAATTCATCTACCCATACCCAGCGTTCTTGACGGCAGTCCTACCTCTGCTGATGGCAGCACTATCACCCTTGACCATACCAAGTCCTTTGCCAATCCCAGTCAACAAGGACCCGCTCCGCATTCGGCCACTTCGCTGGCTACTAGCCAGGCTTTTGGTTCGCGTCCTCGAGTCTTCAGGCGAATCGGTCTCCGCTGCACTTTCAGCGCCGTTCTCAACACGTCTTTTCTTCGTCGTGCGATGGTCTCTGTTTAGCTTGCTCAGCAATTTCTGAGCCAACAGTGCTTCCTCCATGATCTCGTGAGACTGAGGATGATTGCCACCGTGCCCGGGAAGTGCTGGTAGAGGCTTGGGAACGACGGAACTCGGCGGGGGAAATGTCTCTTCCCTCACATCGGGACTACTCGCTGAACGCGGAAGCCCGGGCCGTGCATGGAACAACGCCTGTGGCGAAAACTTGGTGGGCTTAGACAGTGGCGACAAAGTCGGAGCGGTGGCGATGGTGGGAGCAGTAGTGAATGTTGGAAGGGGTGGGACTGGAGGCGAATCTGGTTGCGCATTCCGGCGTTTCTGGTGGATCGGTTCGATCTTGAACGTCGCGCCCCCTTCACCGTTCCTTCATTTGTAGCAGGAGTGTTTGGTGGCGATGGAAGGTGAGCGGGTGTAGGCGCAGGTAACGGTAGCACCAGCTTGCCCCATGCAGCCATCCTCGTCGGAGTCTGCGGCTGCTCAAAATCGTCCTTCGATTCGGCCACTCCGAACTTGGTGACCTCCCTATCCTTGACACTACTCACGAAGGTAACTGCACCTCGAGGTGGGGGAGCAAACGGATCAGGGTCCGCAAGCCAAGATGAATTGGGAGTCTGAGCCCGGAGGTGAGTATCTGAAAGCGGGGTCGGTCTGTTTGGCGTCAACCTCGAAGTAGGTCGTACTCCAAGTTCGAGTGCCTCCAGTTCCCATTGGTCCAGAGGTAGAGGTAACGGGAAGTTACGTCTGGGTTTTTCAACCGAACCGTCGCCTCCGTCTAGCCTTTCAAACCCATCGGGTCGTCGAACTGATCCGTGACTCGGCTCACGACCATGCCCGCCGCCAACGATACCATTCAGATGGAAGACATCGCTCCACCTTCCCATTGACAAATTCCTCGAAAAGAACGCGGAAAGCGACGACAGGCTTCTCGAGCTGGGGGGCGCGCCGCTGATGACTTCCCCTCCTACTCCCGTTCCTCCTCCTCCTCCCCACTTGTCCAAGGACGTCGAGGTAGGCGTCGACGTGCAGGAGACGTGGGCCCTGTCTCAATCGTGGTCCGTGGCCGTGCCGGAAGCTCAGAGTCAGAAACGGCCACCTCTTCATGAACATCAACCCTGACAACGGGCACGGCAAGCTTTCGCCTCCGGGCTGCAGGGGTAGGTGAAGGAGGCATCGTATACTTGTCGTCGTCGTCATCGTGCCCATAGAACCGTCCATCCTTATCCAGCCTCATGGACAAAGACGCCACACCAGGTGACTCAAAGGACGATGTGTTCGAATGAGTTCGAGTGAGGGGCTGCGGTCGTGCCAACGCCAAACTCCGGATGTGGTCCTTGAGCGAGGGTGGCGTTCGTGGTAGACCCGTCGAGGGAGGCGTCTGTAAGGTATCCTTCGTCAAAGGTGGTGTAGCCGGCATTGATGTCCCTTCGTCCAGATAGACAGATATATGTTCCTTCTGTAGTGGCGTTGGCGGGATGGCGGTACTGCGGATGTCCCGATCGTAAGAGGAAACCGTCGAGAAATGCCTATCCACTCCTTCCCGCTGTTGATGGCGACGAGGATATGAAGTTAACGGGGTCTGGGCGGTTCCTGCACATAGAACGGTGTCACTCTGGGTGCTTTTATGCTTCGGTGGAGTTCCTGGGGTCCATGGTGATGGTATATTTGACACATAATGTGACAGCGCTGAATTTGGATCTGGGTAATCGAGGCTAGTTTCGCTCATCTCGGGACGGGCATTGGGAATTAGGCGCCGTTGACTTGTGCCGCTAGTGGTAGCACCAGTGTCATCGGGAATGTTTGAGTGCTTCCGAGGAGGAGGGCGAACCGAATTGCACCGTGGGGAGTGGGAGTGAGTACTGGGAACGTAGACAGTCTGTGTATGAGGGTGTCGACCTCGACTTGAAGACGGTGCGGGAACGAATGTGTACGCTGATAGCACCGCCAGACGTTAATTTACGTGAAACCGAAAAAAAAAGTTAGACCAACATACCCAACAAAGCACTCATTACACATCCGACCGAGATGATGAGTGAGAGGTTGACCACGAAGCCCAGAATGATCACTGTCCGGTCGGTCCTCTCGGAGACGGAAAAGTTGCTGAGCGTGTGCCGCGAGACGAGAGTGCCTAATTAGAGATTTATTAACGTTTGGGTTTCATTTGGCTTTAAACCATGGTGGGACACATACCATTCGTGCCAGCTTGGGAGACCGGTAAATCGGACTCCGATGATATCGAAGAAATGAACGCAAACCTAGCCACCTCGAATGTCTGCGATAAAAGTGCGCTGATTTGAGACAGTAAGAGGCAAATCCAAAACGACAGCTTGTGTGAAGCGCGTGGAAGTGAGAGTGTAGAAGTTACTGAACGCGCGGACGACGAAGGCATCCTCTGGTGAGGAAAAAGGATCCTTGGAGGTGTAGTACTGGCCGTCCGCGTTCGAGTTCGAGTTGAAGTTCGAGGGGGTGTTCTTGGTTCCCCCGTCGGGCGAGATTGTGGCATCAGGCGGACCGGGAAGTCGAGACTATGCCCTCGGTGCAAGGAAAGGTGCGTATGAGTCTGGCCTGGCAACGTTATCGTAACCGGCGAGGGTATGTCGAGGGAATAAGACTTCTTGCATGACCCATGAGGAGATGCTGACGGGGGCGAAGAGAAATCGATGTCGTTCCTTTCCTCAGGCCCAAGATCCTGCGGGAATATGACTGTCACGGTACGGGGTTTTCGAGTGGACACCGAGCTGAATTTATAAGGCTGGACCAGAAATACGTAGATGACCAGAGGAAGTGATGCCGTGCTAAAGAAGAGATGGAAAAGCGGCGGTAAAACAGGTGTTATTCGCGCGCCATACATAGAGAGAAATGATAACAGGGTCCCTGGTTTGTTCATCAGCATACAGAAACGTCATGAAGGAGGAACTTTGAGACTCGCCACATAACAATAACGTCGACGACGCGACCAGGTAAAGATTCAAATTCAACCTCGAAATCATATCCGATGGTACAGAGGAGGCGACAAGATATATCACGCTGCTGCTCACTGTACTCCGAGATCAATATGATTTATACACCCACATCGACGAGGTCATCACTCACGGAACAAGAGAAGAACCGTCCTACTTGCATGTGTCGAATGACCGAACGAGAAGTTGAGGTCCAGAATACCGAATGAACCTAACAGAGTCGCGAGAATAGCCAGAAAGGAGATCAGCGTAAAGGCCAGGGGCGCGTCGCGTCGTGTTTCTGGACGGTGAGCTCGACTGTTAGCTAGGTAGGCGACGAAGATGAGGATGAACAAGAGAAAAGGAGCAATGAGGAGGAGAGAATAACTGAGGATATAGAGCGTAGGGGACATGCCAGAGCGAGGAGAAGCATCAAGGCTAACTCAGACCTTAGCAGGACCATTTTGTAGAAGACTTGGGTGCATGCTAATTCTCGATTTGGAAATGCGTCCGATTTTTGGTGCCTGAACCCATATATGGGATAGAGGCACGTGATACAAGAGGATAACCCTGCCACGTCAGAAGCAACTCTTCTTCACGAACGACCACGTAGCTCGTCCTGCTCACCGCAGTACTCCCCCTGCCCACCGCAGTGCCCGTCCTCGACATCCTTCCTCTCATCCGTCTCTTCTCCTCATCGCTCTTGACACCCTCCCCCATAAACCACTAAACATGTCTTCGACAGAATTCTCACCAGAATCACCCTCCCCTTCTCTTGCTGGTCCTTCAAGAAAGCGACCTCGTTCTGAGCTCAGCTCAGAAGAACGAAAGGAAGCAAGGGCACACAGAAATAGAATCGCTGCACAGAACTCTAGAGATCGTAGGAAAGCACAGTTCGTGCACCTCGAGCGCAGAGTAGCTGAGCTCGAAGAAGAGAATAAGCGACTTCGAGCAGGGCTACCGCCGGCGGACCCTGTGCAGGATGCCAAAGACCGGGAGAACCAGGAACTGAGAGCGCGGATAGCAACACTCGAGCGAGGACTCGAAGCTGTCGTCAAAGCCTTCGCTGTTCAAGGCCTTCCCTCGTCTCTACCTCCGACTGACGTGTCTTCCCCCGCAAAATCCTCGGATTCTATCCCGACTTTCTCCGCCGAATCTCCCATACCCACACTCTCACCCTCATCATCAACTTCATCAATATCGACCCCTTCTAGCACCGGTTCTCCTGCACCGGAATCATTCCCTATCTCTCCCTCTCCTTCCCACGCATCCCTTGACTTCTCCTTCACTTCAGTGTCACCGACGGCATCCAGGGAGTCAGAGTCCTCAGAGTCCACTCGCCACCTAGCACGGGTGGCGACCACGCAAGCTCCTTGCGTGTCCCTGCAGCGGGTGAACTCGAGCTCTACTCCCCTTACGTCCACAATATCAAAGCCGACAACACTGCCTCCGATCTCCCAACAACAATGGACCCCGTCGATGATGCGACAATGGAAACACTCTTCCATGAAATCCTCCGCAGCCACTCTCGCTCACCTTCGCCTGAACCTCGCGACACCAGAGCAGGGTCAACGACCTCAGAGAGTATACAAGCTGTTGATCTGTTCGCGACTACCCAGCAAATGCAAGGGGACCAGGAGACGCAGACGGCCGCCGGTTCTTCAACGGCGCAAGTGAGCGCGAGCTCGTTGGAGGGAGTCAAGTTGGAGGGCAGTGGTGAGGAAGGTGCAGAGACCAAGTTGAGTAGTCTTGGTATAGATTTGGACGAGATGGGTATGGCGAATGGTGATGGATTTGGTCTGGGAATGGATGTGGATATGTTGAATGGGAACCTCTTTGAGGAAAACGCCACGATAGATTCACCTTCGGGAGGATTCACGGCGACGTGGTTAGATGATTACACCACCAGTTTATTGGAGGGCTTTGCCCCTTCGACAGTGACGGCTCTACAACTGGATAGCAGCGCCACGCCCCGTGAGGCGACTGCGTCTTCTTGGGAGTCTCTTGAGGCTTCCTTGAGCGTAGGCGTCGGGGTGTTTTGAGCGCGCATCCGGTTCGTATGACTGCCTTCGATGGTGGTGGACCACGTATTCGCTGGTTGATGACGGACGGAGGTACAAAATCTGGGACTCATTGGCGTTTTTTTTTGGAGTTATCATTATTTCCCTTCTACATTTCTCTGTCTGGATCTCTTGTACTAAAATTCTCTCACCGTAGAGCCCTACTCACTTCATCTCTATTCTCATATCGTACACTCTTCGACTATACATCTCTGTCTCTTTTCTTGTCTCTTTCTCTCTCTCCATTTCTCTCTCTATTTATCGAAACACCTTCATCACGACACTGGTTTACTTTCTCGACACATTCCCTGCCCTACATCCACTTACATCCGCTTTTCGGTCCCCAACTTGGCCTGGCGCGTTCGTTTTTCTGTCCTTCTTGCCTACCCAGCGAGTCTCGATTGATTAGCTCCTGCCTACGGGCGGTGAGCGCTCGAGTACCTTGTTGGACGGGTGGATGTGACGGGGAATGTTCACGCTCGTCCTTATTGTAGGCCGATTTACTTTACCTACCATACATACGTTGGGAACTTGAACAGAAATAAAGCTGTCTTCGTTGTTGATGGTCAAATATCTGCATGACATTGAGAATTTCTCGGAGCACTGGATAATATTGAGTTGTCGAATTCCTGTCTTGCGATGCGAAGACTTGTCGGAGGCGTGTGACAACGCCAGTCTGAGTGACCTCACCGCCCGTCGATGTTGACGTTTTTTCGTTGTCTTCGAAGGCGGTGAACCTGGATGGTTCTATTCTGACCGCGCATCCGCGGAGGTCGTATGAAGAGCTGCGGGTCAATCGTAATCGCAGTCAACAAGCGTCCCACCTGTCCTGTCTACGTCGTCGAAGTCGTTGCTGTTCTCTGAGTCTCTTGACTTCGTGTTGACTTCATAACTCGTTCACTTGACCCGATACAATGACGGCCGCCAATATACAATCCCAGTAAGTTACCGACCTGCAGAGTCAGAGAACGCGTCACCAATTTTCAGCCAAGAATCAGTGCGTACTCTCTAGGTAGCATTCTTGAAGCCCTCTACTGAACATGATTCCGATTCGCAGGGTGAATTGGAACCGGGATTAGATATTGTAAGCAGATTACATATGCTGCCGAACTCTCAAACTTTTTGACGCCTTCAGGCTCCGAGCCAGTCTCCATGCAATGTTTCACCGGTCAACCGGTCACCAATGGTCAGTAAAAGGAGCCCCGAGTCACTATATACGGAACGCACGCTCGAATCCACCCTGCAGGCAGGTAGAGTACCAACCCCAAGAGCATCCAAGTCTCCACGATTATTTTCTTTCTTTTTTCTTTTCCTCATGGGGGCTTGGACGGTCCGATCTCCCGAGACATCTTATCCTAGACATTCGATATTCGACATTCGTGCAAATAATTGTCACTATTCGTTCAAACGTTCACGTTCAACGTTCAACGTTTCAACCTCCGCGGTCGACCTTCCACCCGAATGCATACCTACAAACCAGGCGTCCTCACAATCAGATTCAGCGTCGATTCATTGCAGGACTGCTTGATAAGAGCCCTTGGTCTGCTTGGTTTCATTACCCCCATCGTCCTGGTCCACCGCCACTGCGTTAGGCCCTTACCCCCAGGCGCCACCCTATGGTACGCCATTGAGCTTTTCTACGTGGTAATACACGAGTACGGCCTTAATTGGATGGCCAGGACAGAGCCTTGGATTGCTGTTGGATGCCAAACCTGGGCACTTTGGGGTAAGAGCATCTTTGTCAGTCTGAGCACGGCGGAGCTGACAGCTTTCTTTTCTTTCTTTCTGCGATAGTGATGATGTTCCTCAATTTGATACTAGGCGTCGAGACTAGTCTTCTACGTGCTTTGCTGTTACCTCCCATCGCATCCTTCACATCCATGTCGTCCTTACTGCTTCTTGTCCATGGGACACTCGGGACTTGGCTGCTTCCCTTCACCGATTGGGACGTCATCCGTTGCGAAGATGATACTTGGTCTAGGTTACAACGCCAGATAGACGCAAAATTAGACGAGCCGGGCGTGGTTGAAGTCAAATATGGATTTGAATCGTTGCAAGAGGGCTTGCTGAAAGCCCTTGCGCTACTCTCCTTCATTACCCCTATAGTCATGATTCATCGCTACTACGTCCAACCTTTACCCCCAGGCGCCGTCCTATGGTACTTGATTGAGTTTTTCTTTGTGGCAATGCACGGGTACGGCCTCGATTGGGAGACCACGAAAAAACCTTGGATCGCTGTTGGATACCAAACCTGGGCACTTTGGGGTAAGTGCACCCATTGATATGATCCGTCGGCGAGGCTGACTCCTTGTCTTTTCGTGCAACAGTGATGATGTTCATCAACGTGATCATAGGCACCGAAACGAGTTACCTACGCGCTGTGTTATTGCCTCCTGTCGTGTCCTTCACCAGTATGTCGTCCTTGCTGTTCTTTGTGTACGGAACACATGAGATTTGGCTACTTGAGTTCACCGACTGGGAAGTCATCTATCGCGATGACGCTTGGTCCAGGCTGCAAGACCGGATAGAAGCAAAATTGGACGAGCCGGGCGTGGTTGGAGTCAAATACGGAGTCGACTCGTTGCAAGAGGTCTTGATGAGAGCTCTCGCTCTGCTCGGCTCCATCACTCCCATAATCATGATTCATGTTCACTACGTCCAACCTTTACCCCCCAGGCGCCGTCCTATGGTACTTGATTGAGTTTTTCTACGTGGCAATGCACGGGTACGGCCTCGACTGGGAGACGACGGAAGAACCTTGGATTGCTGTTGGGTACCAAACTTGGGCACTTTGGGGTAAATTGCACCCACTAATATGATCCGTCGGCGACGCTGACTCCTTTTCTTTCTTGTGCAACAGTGATGATGTTCATCAACGTTATCATAGGTACCGAAACGAGTTACATGCGCGCTTTGTTATTGCCTCCTGTCGCGTCCTTCATCAGTATGTCGTCCTCGCTGTTCTTTGTGTACGGAACACTCGAAATCTGGCTACTGCCTTTCACCGATTGGAAGGTCGTTCATCGCTATTCGAAGGATCGCTACAACCCCTTTCGTTACATCAAGGAGGTATGGGGACATAAGTTGAAGCGGATTCTCGGCTGTGATGTTGAAGCAGGAAAGACCCGTTTCAATCCTAAGTACGAGTAGATTGCCGAGGGTCTTGTCGCAGCACTCACGGTTGTTGTTTTCGTCTGAATTTCTTATGCTCATATCACTTCCTGTCCTATATTACGCCTTTCCAACCCGGACGAACCGTATTTTACTTGTTCAACCACGATTATTGCAGTCTTGAACAAGCATCCCGCATGTCTATTCCGTTCCCTCTTCAAGGCCTCATGCACATGTCGGACCTCCCAAGTATTTTCTGTGAGGACGTCTTCGAGACTTCCATATAGAACTTCACAGCCTAATAAGCAGCTGTGGGTAAGCCGAGATTCAGCCTGAAAATGTGTGATCCCACCCTTCTACTTTGGATCGAGCTGGGGCACTGTCTCCTGACGTCTGTTGTCGCCAATGCTATTCCTGAATCCCCTATGGCGGATCCTGCATTGGCATCCAGTACTTACTACCAGGCCGACGCTCACTGGCGCGTGGCCCTCGGGATTTCCCGAGCTGTGGCAGGCTAAGCGCTCGCGATCGAATCAAGCTTGAATTCGTTACCCAAGGGCCAAGACAACCAAAAGACAAGCATACCAATCTACCCGAATGCACCGCCAGCCAGATATCCTTGTCGTCAAGTTTGGCATCGATTCAGTTCAAGAGGGCTTTGTGAGAGCCCTTGCTTTGCTCTGCTTCATTGCTTCCATTATCTTGTTCCATTGCCTCTACGTTGAAGCGTTACCCGCACCCTTCTCACTCGTATGCTATATTTTCGAAGCCATCTACTTGGGAGCGCATCAGTTCAGCCTGGATTGGAATAATAGAGAGGAACCTTGCAGATCTGCCTGTGTCCAGTCATACGGACTCTGGAGTCAGTCAATTTTAGCCCTCGAACAGAGCCGAGCTGACCATATTCCTTTTCTACCAGTGATAATGATAATGAATGCAATATTGGGTGCAGAAACGAACGCTCTCCGCATTTTACTATTGCCGCCCGTGCTTTCCTTCGTCACCACGTCGTCCCTGCTGTTCTTTGCGTTTGGAACATTTGGAACTTGGTTGCTCCCCTACACGGACTGGAAGGTCGTTCGTCCCGAGGACGCTTGGACTAGATTGCAACGCCGTCTTGATGAGCCGCGCATACTCCAGATCAAATACGGAATCGATTCTTTGCAAGAAGGCGTTCTGAGAGCCCTCGCTCTGCTTTGCTTCATCACTTCTATCGTCTTGTTCCACTGTCCCTACGTTCATTCGTTACCCCTGCCCTTCTCACTCCTATGCTGTATTTTCGAACTCATCTACGTGGGAGCGCATCAGCTGATTTTCGATTGGACCAACAGAGAGGAACCCTGCAGATCTGCCTGTGCCCAGTTATACGGACTCTGGAGTCGGTCAATTTCAACCTTCCCGAACACAGACGAGCTGATCATATTCCTTTTCTACCAGTGATAATGATAGCCAATGGGATTATTGGTGCAGAAACGAGTACCCTCCGCGGTCTGCTGTTACCGCCTGTGCTTTCCTTCGTCACTACGTCGTCCCTGCTGTTCTTTGCGTACGGGACGTTTGAAACTTGGTTGCTCCCCTACACAAAGTGGCAGGCCGTCCGTTGCAAAGATGGTCGTTACAACCCCTTCCGTAAGGAGGCATGGGTTTAATTGCAGCGGAATTCTGCCGGGTACGATGTTGAAGCAGGAAGGACCTGTTTCGAGTTAAAATACGAGTAATATTTGCTGGGAAGGATCCAGTGTCACGACGCTCGCCATGTATCAATCCTGTTGTTGTTTTCCTTGTACTCTTGTTTACTGCGTCTTTCTGATAATAACGAAACTTGTCATGTTTTGCTTCCCTATCGCGAACCGAGAGCTCTTGAGTCAGACACGAATCTGCCTGTCTATTACCCGTCGTGAAGGTCGCGCCAAACATTGAGTCTGATTTCGGCAGTAAGATCTCGGAATAGGAAGGCCTTCTATCGCGATGGATGCGGTAGTTGGTAAGATTCGGATACATTGAAACGACAGTACTCCCTGCTACTACAGATCTAAGGTACAAATGCAAATCTACAAGTCTAAACTATTACAAGGTATGTAGTATCGTCTTAAGTAGAAATAAAATTACTCAACACAATGTCCCCTTTAACTAGCCGTGTTTGATGCCTTCCTCGATTTTGGTCCCCCAGCCTTCACTGGAGTCGAAGCAGAACCGCCAGACGGCCCTGACTGAGCAGGCCCATTGTGCTTGGGTCCAGATCCTCCCTGGCCAGATTTCCCCTTCGGTTTCCTCTGGGGCTTCTTACCACCGCCTTTCGCCGTCTCCTTTCTAGATCGCTCCTCACCCAACCGCAATTCCTCAGCCTCCAACCTCACTCGTTCCTCTTCAGCCTGCCACCACCGCATAAACTCTTCCTCCTGCCTCCTATCCTGTTCCTCTTTCTGGATGTCAACGAGAGATCGTTTATCCTTCTCGCTCGCCGCGCCTTGCTCCAGCTCGAGCTGTTGAATTGCGACAAAAGACATCCCGGTTGTGACTGGCGCTGTTTGCTGTTTGGGAGCAGCTACCCAAGCCTTCGCGTTATTTGAAGATGTCCGACGAGGTATGCTTGGGCTGCTAGACTTTGGAGTAGTCACCCTGGCGGGTGTGAATACGGGGCCAAGACTGGATTGGCTGGGTTGTGAAGGTTTGGGAGGTGTCACGGGAATCTGTTGCGAGGGTCGACGAGGAATATCCTTGGGAGGAACGGGGGCTTGAGCTGGGGTAGAACCTCCTTTACTTGGCAAAGTCGTCGCAGGTGGTTTCGGTGAGTCCGACGTCAGTGAGTGTCGAGGCGGGGCTGGGGTTGCTTTCCAAGGGGAACCTCCGGAACGAGGCGAGCTGGATTTACCGAGTGGCGCGTCATAAGTGGTCGAAACATCTCGTTGCGACAAGCCAGAAGGTCGCTTGAGGCTGCCGAATGGACTTTCTCCTGTTGTTTGCCCAAGGCTCGCATGAGTGGGGTTCGGGGATCGCTGTGCTTGCAACGAACTAGCCTCCTGAGCTAAAAGTGCTCGCATATCAACGCTGCAACTCTTAGTTAGTGACCGAGAGGAGGTTCGGAAATGATAAGCGACTCACCGAGGTACAGAGGGAGCCTTCCAAGCTGGCACCGAAGCGGCAGAAGATCGAGTATGAAGTACTGAACTCGTCGCAGAGAGTGAAGCAGGACCGATATCCAAACCATCCATATCGAATAGATCATCACCGCCAGAAGCCTCTTGCCTGGGAGAGTGTCCTTTGAATAGGGGACTTCTCTCGGGTATCGCAACATCTTTCTCCTTCGCTTTCCCGGTCGAGAACAAGGGCATGATAGAGGGTGACGGAGGCGATAGCTTATTCGCCTGCGAAACCCGCCTCTCCCGAGCTTTCTTCTGGGTTGCGGCACTCGGCACGATTATGGCGGGTATATCCTCTTGCACGAGCCAATCCTTCCATTTCTCCATGAGACCAGTCGGGTTGCCACCTCCACGGATGAATTGCGCTTTCTCCTCCTGTTTTGAGCGAACATATGCGGACAGTTGCTTGACAACCGACGGAGCCAGTGCCTCAAGCATCTTGTTCTCCAAAAATGTTTCCAGGTCGGCAGCAATGTATCCTTGAACGGAAGCGACAAGGGGTTGTATGTTGTAGTGGGTCGCCTCGGTGAGAATATAGCAGGCATTAGACGTGTGGAGGAATTTGAGAATCATTTGCGAGGTAATGAGAACGAGCGGAGAGAACAGCAGTTCGTTCTAGGATTGCGTTAGCCTTAAAAGTCCTCGCGACGAAGGGCGGAAGGCTTACAGCTACGCTGATCACCTCAAACAGAAACTCCAAAACAGCATCTACTGAATCAGCGAAACCTTTTGCCAGCGTTCAGCAAGACAGTAGATGATCCAGGTCATGGGAACTCACCGAGCGATCCAAATAGATTCTCGGTCTCTCCGCAACACAACCACTTCAACACATACTCCATAACCCCCCATCGAACATGCTTCAGGTCCACCCTTAGGCACTTCTCGATTCCCCAGCGATTCCTCGTCCATAACTCCTCTCCTAGAAACGCGTCGAAAAATTCCGATCGCGCTCTCAAAATAGTCGAATGTAGGAAGACCTCGTTGGATTCTGAGAGAGCAAGAACAATATCAGGCCTAGTAATCTCGTTCGTCCTGCCGTCCTGAGCCTCTCGATGAATGGATGCTAAGTCCCTCTTCAGAGTTGGAACGACCGGTCGCTTGACAACACTCTCCATCGCCTGTAGCATCTCCGGAAGTTCAAGTAAACGGCCCAGTGCCTGAAGCTCCAATTTGATCTGCGAGCCAGCCGCGGGACTGAGGTTGAGTTCATGTTCGATGGCAACCATGTTCTTCTCGTCCTTGTCGCCAACCCTCTTGCGGGGGGAGCCTAGACCTACGGAAGACACCCGTCGATCCCAAGTGCTCACCAAATTATCCGTGTATAGGTACTCGAGGAGTACGAGCACTGTTAAGGGATGAAATCCGGTGAAAACTAAAGCCGAGGTCGAGGGGATGATATGTATAGATCGGTTCCCATCTCGAATTGCCGCTGACGAAGAGAGGAGTGAGCACAAGGCTTTCGACCGCGTTCCAAGTACGAGCCGATGAGCGGGGATCTCGACATGTTCCCTCGTGAGCTTTCCCGTCTTCTTCCCTTTCGCCTTTGTAGTTCTGGTCAAGCGAATGGCAATCATGATGTCAGCACCATGAGGCAAGCCATCTCCCCAAACGCCTTCTACATCCCGTCTCGTGTCAGCGAGGTTCACGAGCAGAGAGCACATCTGCAAGACAGACGCAATATCTCGGTCGACCGCCTCATCCTCGTCTAGATCATCCTCGTCGTCTTTGTCCTCCTTTGTCTCTCCACCGGGTACGACATTCGAGCCTACATCATCGGGAGAAACGACTCCTGGACTTCCCTGTGATTCTGCCGCATCTGGAGTGAAGAAACTGAATGGTTCACTAATCTCCGACCGTTCCTTGTCGAGCGGCGAGAGAACCGGTTTCGTCCACATCCATGGTCTGATCTGAGACATGTCCTCCATGAGCTCCCATCCTTTTCTGTCGTCGTCTGGGCCCACCATCTGTCCAGTGATACGAGGATGCACAATATCCGGTACAGAAGCGTCAACCCTGATAGCACCGAAAGCCCCGGTGCTGCTGGCGCACACGCTGACGACTCGCTGTAGGAAAGGAACCCGAGAAAACTTATTCGACTTTCCTCCACCTCCCGAGCTGGCATTCCCTGCCGCCTTAGAGGCTCTCGATAGACTGGCTAAGGTCGCTTGATCAGAGGGGGAGACAGAGAGTCCACTGCTGAGTACTGAAGCGATAGCGCTTGCCGACGTACTCCCGGTCGCAGAAGACCTGGAACGGACATAAACATGGCCCGAAACTGTGCAGACCACCAATGCGCCGTCCGAGCCTATCGCGACATCCTTCAAGCAGAATGTCAATCGATTGAACGTTCGAAAGAAGATATGCCAACATACCTTGACCGCACCAATCAACCCTCTCTTCAGGGCCCAGACCCTCTGAGGTTTAAAGAGTCTACCCATAACCAACGAGCCGCCACTCCCAGATGTACCATCAGCGTCCAGCATATCGGACGTGCTCGAGCTACTGGATCCAAAGATGCCAATAGGTGGGACACCGGGTGCTCCAAAAACGAACACCTCCCCTCCCTCAGACACACAAGCAAAGTTGACAGTGGCCGGTGAATTTGCATTATCGGCTTGCATCATCGAGGATAGCCCTGAAGACGATGTTGGATTCGAATTTGACGATGAAGCTTGCGTGGACAGAGCTGATGCGGAGAACGGTGTTGGCTTGTCGTCAGAGCAAACGATCTTCGTTATCCGGGTCGACCGCATCGCCTGCGGTGGTCGATATCTTACCATCGAGGATGCAAACGTATGTGTCGGGAAGCTGTCCAAACGAAATTAGCTCTCGATCACTGAAGAACGAGTGATTGTATGTACTTTATACGCGCAACCCTATCACCCCAGAAAACGAGGACGTCCCCTTTGCTCGAACCTCCAAGGACACAGGCCATAGCGCTCTCCGTCATCGCAATCTGTACCACTGGCTTCGTGATTTTGGTGACCTTGCGTGGAAGAACCTGGGGCCAATAATGATCAATCACATGCTGGATCATGGAGGATGTGAGCAGAACCTACCTGAATCTGAGATCCGCTCCCCACCCTATCATAACCCAGTTGTCCGCCATTCAGCCCCCAAGTATATAGATTGCTTTCGCCACTAGAATCTCCCTTGACCCAACACGCACTGGCCCCTTTAGATGCGGCAACCCCAACCACAAACTCCTTCTTCAAGGCACCGTAGACTCTCCTTGGAGAAAGCTGAATCTGTTCACCGGTGCCGCTCGTTGCTGTAGTCGACTCTGGGTCATTATCGCCAGATTCAACAATATAGCCCAATTGTGCGAAGCGATTCAAGCCCCAGGAGTACACCTCGCCACTATCGGTGAGTGCGAGGGTGTGGTCTTGTCCCAGTGCAACGGATACGACCTTCGATTTGCTAGTCCCTGTCCCGCCTGTATAGCTCTGGGAGGCGGCCACTGAAAACTTGCTACGATCCCTCGCAGAAGCATTTCTAGAGATGATCGGGGTATTGAACGCAGTGGAAGTTGCCGCAATAGGGACGGGTTTCAAGGTGTACTGAGTGTGCTGAGTATTGCCCAGTCGACCCCCGGAGCCAAATCCACACAACGAGAGGATGTTTGTTGATGCCGTGTTTCCAGATGGTGAAGAAGATATCACAGCTGCGATTGGCATTGGAATAATAAGAACTATACGAACACGTCAGACAGGAGTTTGGGCCACGCACCGGTATGCAACTTTCCCATCTGGACCTCTCTGAGCTTTGCGCGAGCAAATCGAGCTTCAATGTTGATATCATCTTGCGTCAAATCTGCTTTAGGAGGGAAAACTTGATCGGGGAATGCACGGTCGGATGAGTCTCCATGAGCGAGAAGGGCATTTCTGTGCAGCGGATGTTCAGTCAATCCGTCGAGCTGCAATAAACATCAGAACGCACCTGTTAGCACCCCAAGTGTACAATTCACCTCCCCCACAGTCGGAAGATAACGCATTCGACTCCGGTTTAGTTCCTTCCACCGTCGAGTTGTACAAATCGAACGCAGTGAAGCCCTCTAAATCCTTTATAGACGGGTCGGTCGTAGAATGCTGAAGTAACAACAGACTATCCAGAGAGAATCAGAATCAGACACGACCATTATGATGAGGAAAAGTTGTCAACTTACGCGACCCCCAGATTACCCACATACATCGCTCGATGCAGGGGCGTCCATTGGCTCTCCCCATCCAACGTGTTGACATTGATTCCAGGACATTTGAGTAGGAGCCTCACATACTCGACACTCGAAGCCTCGGTCGAGCTACATGCCAGATGTAGCACCGTTCTCCCAAAGCTATCCCGGGAATTCACATCCAAGGTATCACCACGTTCGGAGTGCAAGTGAGACGACTTGCTCTTCAAAGTCCTGCTAGGGCTTGCCGATACCGAGATCGGCTGGTATTGATCATCACCATTGGTGATGCCAGAGAGCAGACGCCTAAAGGCCTGCAAATTCCGGAGGTGGAAATGGACATGGAGCAAGCTCATGCAGCGATTAAGAAGCGCCTAGGTGTACTCTCGACGAAGAAAGAATAAATTCTTCTTTGTCAAGTACGCCTGACTTGAGGATTGTCTTTGGGGTGTGAAGACGAGGAATGAAGGACGCTGAAGGCAGTCAAGGAGCACAAAATCCGGATTATGATATGCACCGGAGCTCGAGTCTCTCAGAGTCATACCGCACCTCCGCTCCGTCCAATCCGGTCCCTCAATTTAATAGGCACGTGGGTACAAGATTATCAGCGGGCAGATAAAGCGCACGTGCTTTTCTTACTCTGTTCCTTGTACTGGCCGCAAGAACGTTTATCGGAATCTTCACCAAAATCCAAGCTTAGGGAACTGCTCAGGAGGACTTTGTGACTGGAAGGAGGTTAATCTATTCTTTTCGTTCCCATTTCTACACTCATACATTCTATGCTAAGGCAGTGTGCTCATCGAGCTCCTGATTGATCCTGAGGCTATTGTAGCTCCTGCAGACTGCAATCGGTGGTGGGCATGCTTGAAACGCTACCCTGATTCAAATCCACGGATCGTATATCAACCCCAGATGAGTGAGGGGCCCAGTTTACCCACCTTGACATACGCCCCTCATGTGTTGGCATTGCGAACAAAAAGTCCTTCCCATCAAATTCGGACTCAACACCGTACAAGAGGGCTTCTCAGGTTCCTTGCATTGCTCTGCTTCGTTACTACTATCGTCGGCATTCACGTCCACTACGTTCAACCGGTCCCCCTCGCCAGATCTTTACTATGCTACCTCGTCGAGTTCTTTTACGTGCCAATGCATTTCTACGGCCTCGGTTTGACAACCAGAATACAGCCCCACGAGGCTGTCATCTTCCAGTCGGCTGCACTTTGGAGTCAGTAAAGCCTTCTCCCTCGAACGTTTTAGACTAACTCACAACCTTCTTTTGTCGAATAGCTTTAATGTGTTTCCATCTGCTTGAGGGCAGCGAAACAAGCCTTCTGCGGGCTTTCCTACTACCTCCAGCCCTTTCCTTCACCTCGATGTCGGCTTTGCTACTCTTCGTGCACGGAACACTCGCAATTTGGTTCCTTCCGTACACAAACTGGACAGCTGTCCATACGGACCCTTGGCTTTGGGTTCAGCACCGACTAGACGAGCCGGGCTATGTATTGATCAGATTCGGCGTCGGTTCATCTAAAGAGGGCCTTCTGAGAGCCCTTGCTCTGCTCGGCTTCGTGACTCCCATTCCCATGATACATAGATACTATGTTCAGCCAGTGCACCTCTCGGACGGCGCTTTCTGGTGCTTCCTGGCAGAGTTCCTCTATGTCCTGATGCATCTATACGGCCTTGGCTGGAGACGCAGAGCGGAGACTGAGCAGGCCTTCATCTTCCAATCCATAGTGCTCTGGGGTCAGTAGAACCTTTTCCGTGAACGCGGTGATGGCTGGCTTACTGACAAATATTTTTCTTTTTTCGACAGCGCTGACGGGATTTGGCCTAGCCACGGGGAACGAAACGAGTGTCGTACGCGCTGTCCTGTTACCTCCCATCGTGTCCTTCGTCACCATGTCATCCTTACTCTTCTTTCTGTACGGGACACTTGGAACTTGGCTGCTCCCGCACACCAAATGGGAGGTTTATCAAGTTGGGCATACCCTCGTCTGCCAGTGCGACAAACATCCTGTGAGCTAAGTATGAAATTTTGCTGCCTTCCCGTTCACCACCTGGCAGGCGAGCCTTCCGACCTGTAACTCGATAATCGTGTTCCTGTTTCGTATGACTGGATTGAGTATTTGTGTCAAGTATCATATTTAGATATTGTGTCGCTACTTACTCACAATTCCAAGTCGGGATTCCATCGCCTTTTTTCTTGTCTTAGCAGCACTGTTCCTCGAGAGGGCGAGGATAATCAATCACCGACTTGAGCTCAAGATCGCCCGCAAAGGTATAGGCGGTGCATATCGGAGACAAACCACTACCTCCTCATCCCACAGCGAGCACTAGTTGCGGAGTCCTTCAGCCCGAGACTGCGAAGCAGTTACTCTCGAGGCTCACAAAGGCAGCGAGACATAAGACCAACTTCCAGCTTCGGCTCGACCGATCGACGACGACTCGTCTGGCCGCTGAATTAATTTCCCTTCCTTACTCGAGTGCGCTCTTCAGCGCAGTCAAGCAAGTCCAACGTTCATGAGTATCCACTCCGAATCACGAGAATCCAAACTCGCGCCCGCGCCCGCAAAAGTTTCCAAGAAAAAGAAAATATTGCAATAGAACACGTAAAAACATACAATTCCTTTCGTCTTCAAGACTTCATGGCGGTATCCTCATCCTTCTTCGCAAGGCCTTCCTTCTCTAGCAACGCATCGATCTCATCGGGCCTGTATATCTTCGCCTTTGGCTGTTTTGTCTCCGGATCCAGGGTCAGCACTGCGAACTCGACTGAAATTCACAGCCGGTAAAAATCAGTATTTCGAAGGGTAGAAAACGTTCTGACAACTCACGCTTCTCACTCCCCAACGTCGTGCTATCCATCGTCTTGCTCATCGTCTTTAGTACCAAACTAATCGCGGCCTTGACCTCGATATCGTCTTTGTACTCTTGCTTCAACAAACTCTGCGCAGTACCGTTGTTAGCGCCTATGCATGTCGCTTTCCAGCCCGAGTAGTTTCCAGAGGGATCTGAGTGGTAGAGTTGGAACTGGTGGTGCGTGTCGTAACCGGCATAGAGGAGCGATACACCGAATGGGCGAAGGCCTATGAACGAGTGAAGGAAGTTGAGATGTCGGGCCATTGTAGTTCTCATTTGAGATGATCAAGAGCGTACCTCCGTACTGCGTGTAGCCCTGTTTCAAATCACATAGTCTCTGCGCAAGTAGTTCCACTGGTATATCCTCGTTGTACGACAAAAGGTGTTGTTGTGCGGCCGATCGTGCATAGTTGATCAACGAGTTCGCGTCTGCTGTCAGTCCTGCCACTCCTCCAATGACGTTGCTAGCAGAAAACGATACATGTCAGTGGATGATCAAAAGCAACCTAACGAGGTAACGCACGAATTGAGCAGATAGATCTTCTCTCCACTTCCTCCGTATCCTCCTTCTTTCACATATGACAGATCCAACAACTTTCCGGTCACCTTCTTCTCAGCAGCGAGGACAACTCCATCTTTTGCGAGGACTCCAAGTACTGTTCCCGCATGAGAGATTGCCTCCATGGCATATTCGACTATCGATGTCGGCAAGTTGTAAGCTTCCCATCGAACCAGATGCAGATGCCGACTCACTTTGGTAAAGACGGCCTATAATAGAGCAATATTAGGTATATTTCCATCTCGTGAGGAATAAAGAGCGTACCTTCCGGCGAGAAGATGGTTGTTCGACCTATGGTCCAGGAGGCATCGTAAGCGATCGTTCGTAGAGTGATTATAAGACTGACTATCGTATCTTCGAGCCTAAATAGGGAGATATTAGTACTTCGAATCGGCAGAGTCAAGCTCACGCTTACCATTGTGGATGAGGGAAAACGATGAAGGGATGAAACTGCAAGAAGGTTGTCGACGCGTTCACTGATGCGTTACGCGTCGCCCTGCTCGGCAATTGCCGATCACCCATTGTGCCTTGGTCCTCTTGTAACTCGTTCCAAAAATTCCGTCTCTTCTAACTCGTACTCGTTGTTCAAGATACATTCTAATAGGCCTCTAATTAATCTCTGTTGTCTATAGGTCCATCTTTATCAACTCCTCCTTCACTTTCTCCAATTGTTCCTCTGTCGACATTTCTATGCTGACGGTAATGACCCCTTCCTCTCCCTCCGGGTTCTCCAGCGTCTCAAGCTGACTATCCAGCATATGTGCCTTCATATAGTGTCCCTTTCTATTCGACATTCGTTCCCAAAGATCATCCCTTTCCCCTTTCATGAACACGAAAACCGTCGGTAATTCATGCGGATCCGGAGCCTCCTCACCCTCCGTCTCCTCAACCTTGTTCGCAACCTTCTTCGTTCCCCTCAATATGTCGCGGTAATACCGTTTCAACGAAGAGCAAGTGACGATAACTCCATGAACCGCCTTTGCGTTCTGTATTTGTGGATGTTCCTTCCGCTGGTCTTCCACCATCTTCACGGCTGATGTTCGGATTAACTCGAGCCATGGTTCGCGATCGGCGTCGTTCAGAGGAATACCGTTCGACATCTTATCGATGTTGGCCTTGGGGTGCATCTCGTCTCCTTCGATGTAAGGCAGGCGATAGATCTTTGAGAGGGCGGTCGCGAGGGTAGTTTTGCCTGTTCCACTTACGCCCTAGGGATCGGTACTCGATGAGTTGAATGCAGCATGGAAAACATAGACTTAGGACAAAAGACCGAGGGAAAATAAAAGAAAATTCGTCCACAAATGAACGGGTATTCCATCCGAAATCTCGGAGTCGCGACTCACCATTACTATGATGAGCACAGGTTTCTTCTGGCTAGCTCGAGGTTGAGATTGAGCTTCAGACATTCTAATTCACGAGTTGAGGTTATGAAGGCTGGTATGTCTATCGGACAAAGTAGAGATAGAAGGAGGAGTTCTGGACTTGTGAAAGATATCTCAACGTCAGGGTCTATGTTTTCGATGACGGACGAGGCATCCGGCGATTCGGTCCGAGAACGGCCCTTTATTTCCCCGCCTCACTCGAGCACACATCCGAAATTCCGGAATTCATATCGCTCTCCGTAATACCACTCTACCTTGAAGCTCGAGGCTTGGACTACTTGAATGTAGCTTAGTGTCTGGCTGAAGGTCCCGGAGACTCGTAGTCGTAGTTTCAGCTGCTTCCGATCGACTCAGTGGGTAGACATTTTGCCTGGGATGAATAGCATGAACAGAGGTTATGCGCGAGGAAACCGTCTGAGATCTTCTGCTGTTCAACGCGAGCCCGATATACGTATGTGGGCTTTGATTTGATCCTTATACAAACATCCTTACCCAGCCGTGTGACGAGGCACGTTCTCTTCACTAACAAGCCTGCTGACTGAGCAAACGAAAGATAGCAAATGGTGCTATTACAACAACAACCAAGTGACTACTAACAAGTTCAAAGCTAAAAATACGCACAAATATGAACATCACAACAGAAATGGAGGGGAAAAGGAAGGAAGGAGATGTGTGTGGGGGAAAAGTAAAGGATACAGAAAGTCCCATGTAACTGGAAACAACATTGCAAAGAGGAAACAGATCGAGAGAGAAAGAGAAAGAGAGCAAAGGGAGTGTGTGGGGCGAGATTTTGAGTAGAAACAACAGATAAGTATGCAAAGATTCCGTATAGCAAAGTGTGAAGAATGTAGAAGGGGGTGAAGGGGAATGCTGTTTACCACGAATGATGTGGCGTGAATGTTGTACGTGGTGTTGTAAGGGGCGCGTATGAAGGATGAGGCTGTCTGTAAAAAATAAGTGTGGCAACAGAAACAATAGCAAAAAGCACCACAGCAAAGCTCTACAATAAAAGCAATATCAAGCAAAAATTAAGACGAAGATAGCATATATGGTGGTGCCGATTTTTGAAAGCGGGAAAGGTACTTGGAAAAATGCTGAGGAGAGAAAAAACGTGGATCCGTGGATACGTATACATTGTCTGTCCGTCGGCGGACAGTGATTCTGAAAGTTAACCGGTTCCTCTGAATAGATTTTGGTAACACAAGCATGATAGATGTCGACGTCGATACTGAAGCGGTGGACCCGAGACGGGGATGGGAAAGAATTCTGGTGGATCCGCCAGGGACATGGGAACGTAAATGGGTGGAGAGCTTCCACTTGGAAGGGAGTCGAGTTAATAATGATGACGAGGAGCAATGATGGAGGGGAGCAGGCCCAGGAACTGGGACTGTAATGAAATGATGGCACGTGAAACGTCGACTAGGACTGTTCCAAGGGGTGGCGGGAGGAGAGGATGTCGACGACCGATGGCGCGCATGTGGGTAGGTGTTGTCGGAACAGGTGCTAACCGGATATTCGACTTCGGGTGGCCCAGACGCCACGACGAATGTCAGCGGGGACAGCGGGACGATGACGAGATAAACTCGCCGCCGTGATGAGTGATGGTCAGAATGGGTAGAATGAAGGCTGTTGAGATTGGAAAAAATAGGTAATTATAGCATGTCTTCCAGACGGCAAGACAGACAAGGGGCGCAGCGCAACCGTGTGAGCACACGCCGCTAATGAATGTACGAGCCGGGTAGAGAGGTGAAAATAACGGAAGGAAGGGCGAGAGGAAGGGGTGAAGGAAGAGGGGATTCGACACGTGTTTTCGGAGTCCATGCTAATCATGCACCCTGCAGATTGCAGATTAACGTTGGTACGTTGGCCACTGAGATGACACCGCGGTGTAGGTGTGCGCGCTACACGATAACCCGCACCATACGCACTCTCCGTAGATCACCATACGCTGTTCCATGCTCTAAGCAGTGGTGGTCCATACCGAAGCATTGGACGACATCACCGTCATAGTCGGCGACCTCGGTATATCCTGGGGCGGAGGCCGTTCCGGCAAGTGCAATGTCTGGGTATGCGTGTCCTGTAGCTGTTGCGCGATTGAAGCAATCGTCGCACTAGGCTCCAGCCGCTCGGCTGGAGAAGATACCAGTGGCTCACTCGTGAAGTCGATCGTATTGTATGCCGGCGGGGGACTGTCCACCCCCAATATCGAATCTCTGTCCCTGCTAGTAGACGGGTGTGGTCCCCCATGTCCACCACCACTAGATAGGGATAACCACTCCGCGAAGTCTCCGAATGATCTTTTCGGATAGTGTCGCGCCGACGCGTGGTGTGTGGAAGTAGGTGTAGGAGGCAAAGTCCTAGGAGCCGTCGAATACGAATACTGCGAGCTCCGTTTGCTGTGACCACTCTCCCGATAGCGGGAATTGAGCGGTCTTCCGGAGCTTTGGCTATGCCTTAAGCCATGTGCAGGTCCTGGTCGAGGTTCGAGAGGACTCGCGGGCGGCGGAACAGGAAGTGTCCTGAGAGGGGTAGAAGGCGGAAGGAACGACGAGTCATACGAGGGCCGTCTATTCCCATAGTCTGAGATAGGCGATACCGTTACCGGACTGGAAGGCGAGCGCGATAACGTTGAGTCTGCCGTTCGAGGTCTCGGCGTCGACTGAGATCTATGGGATGCCGGCGGCCTGGGTAACTCCCTGAACCTCCTTGAAGGCTGCCCTTGTACGATAGGGCTTGGAATTGGACTCGACGCAGCGGACCGGTACTGTTCGGGAATCCTCGGTACGGGCGGCACGTTGTTATAGAATAACGGATCGAGATACGTGTGAGTTGGCGCTGTGGAGGACGTGAGTGGATAGAAGACTGATTCTGCGGAGGGACTAGGGGGTTGAGAGGACTCTGTTTGAAGGGGTCTGAAGACTTGGTGGTTTACACCGTCTTCGCCTCGTTCTTGTCTCCCTCTGCTCAGTTGCTCTTCTCCCTCTCCTGCCAAGTCTAGGCCTTCTTCGTCATCATCCCGTGTCACGAACTCGACGTCACTCTCACTCGTACATTCGTCGCTATCAAGATCGGAAAATGAGAACGAAGAATCTGAGCTCCCAGTTGCGGGATGTAGCGACGGGTACAACGGTTTCCCAAACATGATCTTTGCCATCTGGCCCGCTGTCGTTGGTGTAGACGGGGGAGGGAATTGATGATTGGACGAGCTGGTGGTCGTGCTCGTGGACATCCGTTTCGGGTACATCGGTTCCCCGTACAGGATTTTCCTCCACTGCATCGCGGACGTCGACGTTGATGGGGCTCTGGAGGATGTGGGTGAGGTACTGGACTCTCCTTCTTGGTCACCCTCAAACTTTCGAATGACCATCCACTCTTGTTGGTCTGTCGCCAAAAAGAGGGCTGTGATAAGGAGATAGTCGAGCAGAAGAAGAGAAACACCACTATGGACAGCCATGGGACGATTGTCGTATTTATCGTGGAGAGTTTCGAACACAGTAAGCCGTGGAGTGCGAGAGTCAGACGCTGGGTCAAAGATAGCGATGGGGCCTTTCGCTGATGCAGCAACACACTTGAATAGCGTAGGTCAGTGATGTGGGGGTACAACAAGGACAGCAATCCTCACCCAAAATGCCGAACCGACTGCTCTCCACCTCAAATGATGAGAATAGCCAGGAATCGCGAACTTTCTTGGCGTGCTATACACAAGAACGTCATTATGGACCGCTGGTTGAACGTTTAGCACACCAGGACGCACCTCTGTGGCAGAAAGGAATCGAGACTCTTCCATCTTCCTCCCCTCATCTGCACCTGGACATCATCGAAAGACTTGCTCTTGCCTTTGTGCTTGGGACTGTGTTTGTGGAGGTGCTTTGGCCATTTGATGGACGCAGTCTTGGATGTTGTTCCCCAATCATCAGATCTGGAGACCTCTGTTTGAGCTCCCTCTGTCTTGATCTTGTAGAGAGGAAAAGAAGAATTGGAATCCTGTACGGTCGAGTCGAGGAAAGATGGGGAAGAGAGTGTAAGGGTCAGCAAAGGGTCGTTGTGGGCCGGCTGCATATCATTGACGTCTGAAATATCTAGCCGGCGCAGGTAGGGAAGGACAGCACTGGGAATGAGCGAGGAACGGGAGATTCTGGGTTCTGAGCGGACGTCTGAGAGAAAATGTGAGCGGGACCTTCGCAGGGGAACGTCAGACGAAGAGACAGAGGCTCTTGTCATGGTGGGGAATGGGTGGGGACGAAGGAGAGAGCGAGGGCGGTAATCTAATTGGACAATAACTTGATCAAATTGGGCACCGAATGGGACTAATATCCATCACTGGGCCTGGGTGAACTTGCTGAGCTAATACTCCATTCAAATCCGTCCCAAATATCGCTGGCACAATCCTGGCACTGAATGATGCCGACATGTACCTTTTCAGGCCATGGAATCTGCCATCTGATGGATCTCTGAGCACCTGGAAAACTTAAATATCTCGCGAGTATCTCCCCCTCATCAGCTCTCATCACTGGGAATACCAGCGCACTCACTTTAGTAAGCCTCATTAGCTATGTTCTCTTTTCCGGCTGCGACACGAGTCACCCGCTCGTTTAGCGCGCGAACGACTCGCGAAGTCGACGCGGAGGGGGAAAAAGTCAAAAAGTGAAAAAAATTCGATCGCGATTCGCCGGATACAGGCAGAAATTTCCCCACGGATAGTCCAAATACATCCAAATAACCTCCTTGCACTCAACCATCACCATCAACCACTCACTCAAAGTCACAATGTCCACTGACGCGACTGCCCCTACAGAAATGTAAGCTCTATGCACTATGCACTCGTTTTTACTCTCCGTTAACGCCTCTTCATCGTAGCAAAAACGCCGCTAATCCCGAAACAGTAGACGCGTCGGCTGAGTCCAAAGGCAAAGGAAAGGCCAAAGACACCACTGAGGATGTCTCCATGGACGACGACGACGATGACGACGACGATGATGATGATGACGATGAAGAGGAGGACGACAGTGACGAAGAGGTTCGTCTAGTTTTTTTTCCCGACGCGTTCAAACCCCATTTCCACCAAAAAACGCGCTCTTTATTCGTCTCTTTTCTCGTCTGACAACGCGACTTTTCTCTGAATCTAGGCAGGTGAAGACAGCCTCGAAGAGATGGACCCCAGCGTCATTGTCGCGCGCCGAACTCGTGGAAACAAAGTTGACTACACGTCTGCCGAGGCTATTGCCAAAGCTGGATTGGAAAAGGCAGATGCCGAGGAGGATGACGATGAAGACGCGAAAATGAAGGATTGAGTGACGCTCTGAGTGCTCTATGTCTCTACCAGCAGAGTTTCGGACTTGGGTCGCTACACCAGAATCTTCATTTACCCTTTTCCGTGACATCAAGCTCGTTCATTAATACCTCCCGAATCCGACTTCTTCGCTCATCTTACCCACGTACATCACCCGCTCCTGCGGTTCTAAACGTCGAATTAACTTTCGTAACTCACATTTTCCCTTTCCCTCTGGTCTCCGTCTTCTTGGGCATCCCGGATACATTGGTATATGTACGTGTACGTGTACATCCATTATACCGTTGTACGAAATTCAACGAAACGACAATGCAGTTGTATCCTATTCTTCGATCTCGAAGTTCCCTGCATGGTGTCAATGTTTGCCATCTCTATCGCAACCCCCATATCACTTCGTGAGTGTGAGCAGGGTGTGAGAAACACTCTCACAGAAACACTCTCACGCGGCTTTTGTTTGAACGCCGCACATCGGGTCCTCCTTCTCCTTACTCTGCTTCAGTCTGTTTCCTTACTTCTTCATCAATGATCGTGATGACGATTTAGATCGACCAGAACCCAATCCAACTGCGGACTGTGGACGGCGGCTGCGGTACCGGCCTGGAAAGGCCGTTGAACATTTCAGCTTTGCCGGCACTCAGACTTGACATTAAAATGTACTTATCAGCGCTCCCTACAGGTTGGACAGTCATCTCCGGGGGTAGGGGATCTGCGACGGTACAAGGTACGCATCGCCCGCCTAAACCTCTAAACGAGTCCGTGCGTGGAATACACACTACATAAACGGTCGAGATAAATCGCGATCTTCGCCTCTCCCCGGTTGAACGACGTCGCCCGTACTCGGTTTTCTCGGATCCCTTCGATGCTGAGTAGCAAGTACAGGTAATGCTCTGTAAGGCGGACCCCGATCACTGTATCCGTCGCCATGCTGAGCTGACAGCCTGAACGTTCGCAGACCCACTGGTAGGGGAAATTATTCGCCTGCGGCTCGGGAATTCTGCTCCAGTTCGACGGTCGGTCTGATGGCAGATGCTCGTTCCCCCTTCCGGCACAGCACGCCGCGTGAATACATGGACTAGTTCTGTGTATGCTCATCGTCATTCTCAACCTTATTTTCTGGACGTACAGGTACTGAAGGTCGATGTCAGGGCCGTGAAAGTTTCGTACAAGTTCGAGCTTCCACTGCATTACATCGCATCGAACCCCTCTTAACGGTTCTTTGTACTCTACCAGAATCCAGTGCTCCTCTGCGTTTATGTATGTTTTCAAAATGATAGGTTCTCAACGTCCCCGTCTTCACCTGGGGTCTTATGTGGCACTCCCCCAAATCTCTGTATCATCCTGTGACCAACTGCGACGAAACGCGAAATCTGGGGCCTCGACACCGATATCAACTCGAGCATCCGGACCTTTGCGTGGAGTAGTTGTTGGGAACGCAAAAGGTCATAAGACTCCGAGGTACACCTTCCCACTCCCCCCTTTCCACTTTTTCCTACCGTTCCGAACTCCCTCTCCTGCGGACTCCATATCAATGCGGGGATCATCTCAGTGGGTATCTTCCTTTTTCTGTGTGACTGGTGGAGCAATCCCGAGGTTCTCTCCTTTTGCGGACTTGCGGTGACTAGTTTATTAGCCACAGAGCGGGGCGACAGAGGAGTCGATGGGGTTCGCGACGCGCGTTCTTAAGCCGCGAACGTGAGTCATTCAGTGCCCCTTGGAGTAGGACTACTTCCTATCAAGGAACACCGTTTGGGCCTCTCTCATATCTCGGGCTAACTCCACCATGATATAGATATGTCAATTACCAGTGAGACTAGTCTTTCCGTCCAAACCTCACGGGTCGTTACCGCCCTTTCCCCACGAAGTAAGTTCATCAACCCTAGCACACCATCACGCTAGCAAACGGAACTGATTGAAATTACTTGCCATCGTAGGAATGTATGTGATGTACTACAGTGAGATGAGAATCTCATTTGATCATCCTATTCAGAGAGCCTCCTGGTATTGGGTTACGGGTCGAGCGGAGATCACAATTCCCCCAGATCCGCGAACAATCTGCCAGTCTGACGGTCCACCAAGTCCGTTTTCTCTATTGCCGTCCCATCCCGTCCCGAGCCCTTCCCACCTTACCTCCACCTCTATACTTAGAGAGTTGATATGCTGCTGAAATAACCGTGTTGGAATCCCCCAAGTTCCAACCAACCGTTTAGGCGCTCCCACGCGTCTTGCCTCCGTTCAGCCGTTCAACCGTCCAACCGTCGTTGACGTGTTCACGTTACGGTCGACAGTACCGTCGGGTTGAGAGCCTCAAGTCTTGGTCGCTCGATCGTTAATTCTGCCATTCGGCTCCGTCTATCCGTCAAAATTGCAAGTGTGGCTGTCTTAAAGTCATTTATGTTTTTCTCTCTTCATTATGAGGTGAGTCGGTATCGGTTCCCCACTAATCCCAGCGTCAAACGATGAACGCCCCCCACTAATTACCACAATTATTACGATCAGGCTGAAGGCTTCCCACCGATGCACTCGGGTCGCTGGAATAGGGAGGTCCGGTGTATTCGTGAACACGAGGAACTTGTTCGGTGCTGGCTGCCTTCCCGGCCCACAGGACTGTGTCTGGTGACTTGCAAGTCCTGTAATCTCTCGGCGTGTCGTCATAATCAACACCACGACTTCGGCTTTGTTTTTCTGCTCACGTCTTAGGTCGGCATGCTAAAACTTCCGCTCTACCAACTCGTCTCCTGGATGACCGTCTCGACGCCCATACGTTCCCGGTTGATGTTACCTTCCGAGCCTTTGGGCGGCGGAGATGACGAGCAACATCTGGACGGAATACGTTATGTAGGTCCGGGCGCTCGTTTGCATTCCCTATGCAATTTGTTCCGTCGGTGGACTGACTGTGTGTTCTTTTTTCAGTCGCCCATGATCGATGATCTCTCGTACCGTGAAACTCTCGGGATAAGATACTGTACGTACTGTTCCTTCCTGTTCTCACCTGTTCATGCCGCCCATATGGTTACACAATTGAATGATACTCTCGGAACACATGGTCATCGAGTTCCCACCGCCGAGGAACCTACTACAGCTGTCTTTTGTTTCCTTCAAGTGTATTGAGGCTCACATGGCTCAACGCTGCTCTCGTGGGGCTTCCTCGACACACGTTCATCGGGCTGACACCGGGACTCTGCGACAAAGAGAAGAACAGAGAGACAAAAATTTGACTTAATTGCATGTAGGTCACCATTAACCCCAGAATCTCTGGGAAGTTCCTCAAAGCGTATCTCTCCTTATAGACCCACTCGCGGCATATTCAACAACGGATAGTTGGTGGCCCCCCGTTCCACTGATTCCGTCCATCATTCTTCGGGAAAACCTGTCATTGGAGAGATTGTTATTAGTGCCGTGCCGACTCAGGCTTTGACCTACACGGCATGAATCTCGCGGTATTTGCGAAGAAAGTGCTGGTGGGCATGTCGGGTGCTCTTTTCCAGTCTCGAAACATGACAGCCGCATGTAATAGGGTTTCGACGTGCGTATGCAAACCAAAATTAGGCCCAGCACTAGCCCGGATGTTATATACCGCCCTTTGTATATTAGCTAGGATCCTTCGAGTTGGTTTACTAGGATGAGACCACTAGTAGGTACGTTACCATAGGAATAGGACATACGAACAGGTCCCACAACTCCGACTCGAGCTGGCAGGGCACTATATCAGGAACCCAACAGTCCGGTATACGTAGCTGTCCATGACTGGAATGAGTGGGTTATCGCTCACCTACGTACCCTACATATCAACTCGTCAAGGGGCTCTCGGGGGTCTGTCAGCCGTATTAGTCCCAGCTCAGCAACAAAGCAACTTACACCCGACCACCGTTTCTCTGAGAAAGCACCAAGCTCCCGGATAATACGAGTCTTTCTCGTATCGAAGAAATCGACCATGATTTTAATCTCAGGAACGATGGGTATCGACCATGTCAACTTGAAGGGATCGGAATGTACTGGGCTTGTGGGAACGACAAAGCAAAGCGTTGCGCTTCCTGGATGGCTCGCACATATACAAGCTCAGGGTTGTAACCTTTGGGAGCTTCATGCTGCTGTATGAGACCTGTAATAATCGAATGAACCAAGATTATTCTCCAGCGATTGACGACTGCCTGGAGGCTCCCCAAGTAATGGGAGGCGAAGTTATCCTCGCTTCTGACTACAAGCACGAGGATAAATTTACATCGCTGACTCTATTGTATTTTCAACCTAAGGCTAGACCGTGTCTAGTAAGTATTTGCAGTATCGTACCAGTGATGGTGCCTCTTTCCGGCGTCAAGGTGAGCGAGATGAGGCGTGGGAAGCTCCGGAGTGGCTGTCAACGAGCCTAATAGTAAGCCCAGCTCCCTCAATTCAACTTCATGTAGTCAGTCAAATATTCAAGATGCGCAGTCAGTAGGTTGAGCACGCCCCTATTCTAACTCCAAAGTGGGCAATCAAAGTAGATCAAAGTCCCGCCTCAGCATTCTCTTGATTGATCATATCACCATCTCCATGTGTACCCTTTCTTCCATCTGCTGGTTGATCCTCATTTACAGTAGACCGAGATAGTCCCATGACGGACTGGGCTCCAGTGGTGGTGGTAGTGGTCCCAGATCCAGGGTTGAATCACAGCTGCGTGGGTTGTCGACGCGTCACCTGGGCATTTGGGAACGACCGAACAAAATGTTATGCTCCCTGCAAGGCTCGAACTTGCGACCTCAGGATTGCAGCTTCTGAAAGCTTCATACTCTTGTATGAGACCTGCGCTCTAGCCAACTGAGCCAAGGAAGCGTGTATTTATTACTTGCCTAATCAAGACCTGCTCCATGTTGAGGTTCTAGGTGGTAGGAGGTTCAGACTCAAAGGCATTGATTCTTGTTTCTGATTCCGAGCAGGTATACGTCACCAATTTTACGGTATATCCAAGCTTGAGCTGGACTGCGGTCAGTGTACGTGGTATTATACCGTGGGGACGGGCAATTCCCGCGCGGCAGATTTTTGTTTGCCTATGTTTTGACGAGTCTGAAAAGTGTCCGCCCCTAATAAGTCTTTGCACAGTCAGAAAATAGGGCATTTCGAGTATAGGCAGGGCTTTTGAGAAGTAGATCTTGAAATTGTTAAGATGAATTTTTAATGCGTGAAAAATTGAGCGAGATACGCGTCTGACGCGTACCGTATCTTGGCCCCAGCTGCACGTAGAAAAAATTCCTCTTAACGATTTATTCAAAATCAGGTAAAGTCATTATCTAGATACTCACTTTGGGCATTTTTTGCCTGTACAAATTGCCATTAACTGGGCAAGAATCGCGCGCGACTTGGCGCGAAAGCGTGATGTCACACTGTGACACTCCGCGTTTTGAGGTGTTCCTCGACTCATTTCATGGTTTTTTCAAAAAATTCTAACTCTTTACTCTTTTCAATCATTCTAATGGCCAGATACTGTGTGCTGCGATGGTATAGAGTGCGGTGATGGGTGGAAGGGTCATCGACACGTCGAGAATGTGGGGCGGACAAGATTTCGGTGGCTGTGTATATTAATAAGCTGGACGCGGCACCAGTGGGAATTGCCCGTCCCCATATACCGTGTCGCGCGACTTTGGGGTCAACGTCAAGCCTCGAGGCGAGCGAAAGGTGGCGTGGGAAGGTGGCTTAATCAACCCAAACGTTCATAAATTCGAGTCGCTCTTCATGTGGCCGGTCAAGTTCGCGCCTTGGGAGGAGACTACTGCTGAGAGAGAGAGGATTAAACCCACGGGAGGCGTGAAGTTATATGACAGGATACTCGCAAGCACATGTCTACTAACAGCTACGGCTTTGTCCTTTCAGTGTTTCCAACAAAGAAGAGACTCGGACGCTGAGGGGACAACTCGCTTGAAGAGTCAAAACGAACCTGGCAAACTGGCATAAGGGTAACGAAGCTGGGAGTTTTTTTGCCTCATTGCTAGAATTGGAAGACTTTATCAAATACCATGAAAGAGCGGCAGGAAGATGGACATAGACTGACAGATCGACACTCATGATCATCGAATGGTCGCCTCAGCCGTGGAAAAAAAACAAACTAGTGGCTAGCTACGATCTGCCATTAGACGGTTTCGTAGATGACCTACTCGACATGATTCTTTGACACCTCAACAGCATCTAAAGAGAGTGGCGTACTATATGAATGAGCCCCTAAGTCTCATTACCGCGTCCCACTGTCCTGCTCATTTCCGACCATGCGTCTTGTCCTCGTAACGGTACTGTCTATATCAGCGGACTCGTTGGCAACGAGTCTGATAGTACTATCTTCAGGTGTACCCTTTCCTTGATTTCCCGATTGACTTTCACTTGCGGTCTAAGCAGGATGATATCATGGTGACGAGCCGCCCCGCAATGGTAGTAGTATTTCCAGGTTGAGAGTCAAAACAGCTGCACGGGTTATCCACTTGTCGGTTGATGCGTGTAGCCCGCCGCCGGAGAAACCTAACCCTATACAACTTTTTCACCCGGACGGCGATTCGATGACCATGTGATTGGGTGCGTTGCTCGACCAGCATTTCAAACTCGCATTCGGGCTCAAGTGGTGAGTCCTCATGAGATCTCCTTCGGTACATAGGACTGATGTTTTTTTTTTGTTTTCCTTTAGTTCCTCAAGCCTCAGTTGTCAAATTTCAGCGCTCAACGTTCAACCCTTCTGAGCTGTGATTAGTATGAGGGTAAAGGTGGTTGATTAGTGAATGGTACGCAGTGCACCGTAAGCGCACTATAGTCAATATTTTTGGCTCGTCTGACGTAACGAAGCACTCGGAATTCCCAATCCCTTGGAAGTTGGGATCTGACTAGCCGCTAGTCATCCTCATATCAAGTCTTCGACTCTTCGAGACTCTCCGGAAGTCCTTCCCATTCCATCCTCAAACCGAACGTACTTGGTAACGTATCGATCATTGTATTATAGAGTCCCAATTCTACGTTTACATCAGATGAACGTACGATAAGGCTTACTTTGACTTGTAGTTATGGTCAGACGCTGCCATGGCTAGCATGATTTCGCTGGCGCCCACCACATCTAGACGAAGTGAATCCCGGTACTTGGAACCGAGTTTTGCGGTCTCCCTTAGCTTCTTTCGAGCTTCGGACACGACCTTGTCGCGGAGTACTTAACGTCAAAGTTTGGTACCTTTATGGAGGCAGCAATCAACTACAAGCGAGAAGGGTGGAATGGAACGGAGAACGGCTCACTGGGCAAGTCTCGAATCTCATGTCCAACGCGGAGCCAGAAACACACCGCGTGAGATGTCACTACCTTCGCACCTCCATCACAAAAAACCGGGTGAAAGGACATAGCGGTATTTGGATTATCATCCAGTATACTACAGTATAATCACACCCCACCTAGCGTATATGCCCGTATATAGCTATATCCCGCCGCCCGGTTTCTTGCGATGTCAGTAGGCGCTCATCTAGTGCTGTTGGTTCTGAACTTGTGACGACCTGGTTCCTCCGATGGTTGTGGTGCAAGCCACGCAATGTCACTTCTCAGTCTTTGCTAACCAGCGACGTATTCCTCTCATCATGGTCTTCTCCGAACTCGGTTTATTGCGTCCTGGCACACCAGCTGAAAGGTTCTCTCCCCGCACCCCACAGGTTGTCTTTCAAGGTAGTGTCATTCAGGCTAATTGTGCGCCGCCAACCCTGTCCTGAGGCACTCGAATAATCGGAGCAGGCCTCCTCCGACGCACTCTGACAGCAGACTGCCGTACTTCTGCGAAATTTCAATGAGAGGAAGTTCCCCTTCATTCTCCGCAAGCAACCTGGACCTGAAACTGTCAAGCTTTGTCGGACGGTGCCAAAGTTCGAAGATCGAATTATGGAAGCCGACGAGTTCGTTGACCATTGACTACGCACGCCGTGATATCCGCTCGGCGTTCGTTGAGACATCAGTACTTCAGTCACTACAGGCACCTTGGGTGCCATCAAAATGTATATAAGGATAACCTGACGCTCTTCTCATATCACGACCCATTCCTTGTACTCAGCGGCCTCGCGTTTGCAATATGGAAACTTCCCCTACCCAAGTCACCTCCCAAAAACTCGAGGATATCCTACGTTTCGGTGCCAATAAAGTCGTGGGAGTGTACTCCGATTTCCGGCGCGTATTCTTCGAGCGACAGATGATGGAAGTCGGCCTGACCGATCTATTCATTCTGGGGGCCCAATCACGCGCAAATGATCGCTACTTGGATTTCTTATTGGTATGACCTTCCTCTTGTTTGCGTACGAATGCCTCTAACATCTCGCACAGGAATGGGGTACCAAAGAGAGCGAAACTGGCTATGATTTCTGGGCGACGACCAATAACAATCTGCAGCTACCTAGCTATCAAGGTCCGAAGCATCGAATATATTTTCAAGGTCAGCCAACCCACCAGCCGTCGCGTGAAAAGGCGGATGCTCACTTATGTTTAGCCAAAGTTGCCAAACAACATAAAATTAACATCGGCCAAGGACTCTCTAAAACTGAGCTTTATGCCGAATTTCTTTTCATGTAAGTCAAGAGTTGCGAAGAGAGTCTGTACAGTGTATGCTCATGTCCTTCTTAGGAGCACCAAGAAAGAGAACGGGATCATATATATGAATTACCAGCTCGCGCTGCTGGTTAGCTGGGCTAACGAAAACAAAGGGGAGGCATAGTAAGTCTGATTTCATCATTTGTCATTCGGGCAAAACTAAATCGCTATAACTAGTTACGTTGTCTACGATAGTGATAGAGTCTACTGGTTTAATGCGCAACACTTGTTGCTATTCTTCTTCTTGACGCCGGAACTGCCGGGGGATGGATCGGGAGATGTGGCGTGGTGCAGGAGGGCCTGGAAAGCGTTGTGTAAGAACACGTTCTCTGAGGCCAGAGACCTGGTTTATAGACCCAGGCCAGAGAATTTGGCCAATTGAAACTTCAGCTGCAGCGTTTACGACTCGCCTACAAGGGCACTCAACAACTTTCCAATACTATCTTTATATACTTACACATGGTGTGGGTCCCGGTGTCGCTTTCATAAATTTTATCATCCGTGCGATTTCCCATCGCCAAACTCCTGGTATAGATGCTGCTGTCCATAATGTTCTCTTCTGTAGACTTGTTCTTACGTCTTTATGCCGCTAGTACGCAATTGAATAGAACTCTCCAACCACCTTTTCCTACTTGTTTCCGAGTCTCAGGCCGGCACTGAGTCACAATGTGTGCTTTTAAGAAAAAAGAAGCTTGACAATCAGTACAAGCTCGGGAATCACCCATATAAACTCGAAGGGATCATCGGAAGGTATTACTGGGCTTTTGGACCGGTAACAAAGCAAAATGTTATGCTCCCTGCAAGGCTCGAACTTGCGACCTCAGGATTGCAGCTTTTGAAAGCTTCATGCTCTGGTATGAGACCTGCGTTCTAGCTAACTGAGCCAAGGAAGCGTATACTCAAAATTTCGTCCAAGTAGAAGTTTTGGGAAGTCTGGGCTCATTTTCGTTCATTCTTGTTTCATACTCCGAGGAGGTGCAAGCCACTAATTTTGCAAAATAATTAAGCCTGAGACTGGACTGTGGTTAATATTCGTAGTATCGTACTGTATCGCGCGACTTTGGGAACAAGGCCGCGAACGAAGGGTGGCGTGGGAAGCCCCGGATGGCCGTTGATCAACCTAAGCGCCCAGCTTTATGAATGCGACTTCATGCGGCCAGTGAACATAGCTGGGGCGAAAACTTATTTTGTTGCAGGATATGAAGCAGAAATATGACGCCTTACTTTCCGGTGAGTATTTTTGCTGCCAAATATGCGGAATTCAATTCAATTTCGAATATTTTCAGCTTGAATATGCATTGAACTGTGAGGCGTCATATTTTTCTGGCATATTTCCGTGCAAAAATAATATTCACGCCCAACTGTGTGAAGTTCGTGGCTTGGAAGGGAGCTAAAAAAGGGCAAGGCCTCTGAAAAAGCGGCTTTATGACTGGTGGGATACTCGCAAGCATGCCTAATAGCTACGGCTTTGTTCTCCTATTTCCAATGAATAAAAAACTTCAAGTTGAGGGACCACTCACTTGAAAAATGAGAACGTGTCCGAATTGGTATCAGGGAAACAAAGCTGGGAACCTCTTCGCCTCAGTGTTATACTTGGGGGACTTCATCAAATACCAGGAAAGGGTGGCAGGAAGATGGTCAGAGGCTGACAGATCGACACTCATGATCATCGAATGGTCGCCTCAGCCGTGGAAAAAAAGAACTAGTGGCTAGCTACGATCTGCCATTAGACGGTTTCGTAGATGACCTACTTGACATGATTCTTTGACGCCTCAACAGCATCTACAGAAAGCGGCGTACTACATGAATGAGCACTCTAAGTCCCGGGCCCATCACTGGCACGTCCCACTGTCCTACTCATTTCCAAATTCCGACCATGCTTCTTGTTCTCGTAACGGCGTTGTCCATACTGGTGAAAGCTCAGAGTCTCCCTGATATGGGGGATGCAGACGATGGAATGCTCTTTCGCCCAGATCGAGTATCCTTCATCTCGTTCACTCAAAACAATACTCAGCCTTTGGCGTTGCGTGGTGTTGGTACCCTCGAGCTCCTCGAGCTACACAGCAGGAAAGCCAGACGATGCCCCGCAGGCTATCCTGTTGACTGTGGAGTTGGCTTCTGTTGCCTAGGTGGAGACAAATGCGTGAGTTGACAATTGAATTCTTCACTCTGTGGGAAACCGACTGATCAGGCGCCACGTTATGAGTGCTACCCGAATTGTTGTCCCACCGACTCTCAGTGTAGAGGTGGCAGCAAATGTTGCCCCAATATCGCTGAAACTTGGGGCGGAACTGCGCCGGGCCCGGATCCGTTTGCTGTAGCACGTATGTATGCCTACCGGGATTCGTGTGCAATAGCGTCGGCGGGGGCTGTTGCAAACTGGGGGAAGTACAGTGCAGCAACGCCATTTGTCAGTCCGATTAGATTTGCGCTGTGCGCCCAAATACTGACTGGACCAGGACAGGTTACCCAGCAGGGAAAACATGTGCAGAAATTCCTGTCGTGTCTCAAGAATTCAATATTAGGCCAAACTGGCCGTATTACCCATTTTTCTTCTCCGGGACTTCGCCTGTCTGGCCACAGCACTAATAGCATATAGATAGGTCATAAACATGTAGGAAAACCACAAATCCGAGAGGGGACAGCAAAAGAACGCGCCAGGAAAAGTCGACGTCCCAAATGATGGGGACATCCCAGATGGTAGGGGATGACTGTAATAGGAATATTTGACCGAAACGGATGTCAAACCACCGATAAAGAAAGTTTGAACTGGGGCGGTTCTAAAGACCCAACCATGCTAGACGTCGAACCGATGCTGGGTGTCGTGGTTTCTGGGTTTCTATGCAGGTGCGTTAAGGGTCGGCGGTCCGACCGCTAATTACGAATTCCAGAGGTAGGCTCAATCAAGCAACCCTCCCACGCTTCGGGACACAGGCCAGTCACAGACTGTGCGGCAATCAATCGCTCTCACTCCCACTACTACTCCCGAATGCCATACCCTCCATTCGTATCGTATCGAGGTCGACATACGGGCGCTTGTCCTTGTACCATCGTCCCCAAAGGTAATCCACGCGACACAGTCCAGAACCGGTTGCGGAAGCCAGTAAACCCGAGTTGGCCAGCCCATTTGACGAGTTCCAAGTGACTATTTGGACGCCGACTTCTTGTGGCCAGGCTCCGGTATTCCAGTCCGGCTGCGGGGGTGCACTCTTTGCTTTTGCCTTGCTTTGCGCTTTTTGTAGACCGACCGTGGGTTTGTCAGAAGTTTCCTGGAGATTCGTGGTGAGCAAGTAGTTATGCATGATAGAGTGGTGCACTCACGACTGAGAGGAACCTCTCGAGCATTCGATATTCTTTGAGATTCCGATTGTAGTCGAGTTGGTATATTTTGTGCACGAAGAAAGGCTACAGGGCGTTTGAGAGAGGTTTACAAGCATGAAAAGGCACCGGCGCACCACAGGCCCATCTCTCCTCGTCGACCTTAAGGTATTTGTAGTCGTACACGAGCCATCGGCAGAGCCCACTGCGAGCTGTGGATGGAAGTCTGAGGAAGAAACGCTCTGATGAATTTCATCAGTAACACCCTTTGACTGTGTCGCAACGTTAATTACCCAAACTGGCCCTTGAGGTTCCATCAGCAGGTGCCCCCTCCCCAGCATCTTCGGAGAGGCCGAGTATGCCTTCACGATGTTCTCGTGGTCAATTGTGATGGTGCCTCCAGAGTACGGTGCGTAAGTCATCGCGTTTATAACATCTAAAGCTTGAGAGTTAGCGACGTGAAGAATTCGAATCAGAACTCGATTTAACCTCACCTCTCGTCCGATTCATGACTACACCTCTTCCCTCCCTGATGTCAGTCATGCATTCCATTCCGTCATAGCCCCCACTAGCGATCACGGTAGGGTTGTCCCAGCCGTCCTCCCCCTCTTCTGGGGAAATCTCTTGGCCCTTGCCCTTCTTCTTGTCGAGTCCTTGCAGTACGTACCATTGGGGTGGCGCTTTGATCCATGTCACCGCTCTGATAGCACATTGATGTACCGTGATGTAGTGAGTCGGGAGAAGAAGATGAGGATGAGTGGTTGGCGTTAGGGTGGGTGTATCTGAGGTTTTCCTGAGCGATCATATCGAAGAAAGGAAGTCCGGGATGAATTACCAGGATCGGTTATGGATTTCAGAGCTGGTCCGAGATCGTAAACTGCTATCACACCTGAAGACAAGTTAGCCGTTCGAGCGAGGAACCAATACCCGCGAGAACTTACCGCCTGTAGTGCCGATAGCTACTACTTCACTGTTTGCCCAGTCGAAACTCCAACAAGATGTCTCTGCGTCAAGTTCAATCTTGATGACTGGGGCGGGTAGGTGCACTTCAGGGTGGGTTTGTGGGTCAAGGTTGCGTTCAGCGCTGCGGCAAAAGTACCCACCATAGAGCGGTTCGTCGGTCTGAGGAGCTTTGCGTAAATCTACAGGATCAGGGACGACATAAATTGCGAACGTCCCGTCTTCAAAGGTCCCGGACAATAGCCCAAGCTTCCCAGCTTGTTGATCGCGTCCTTCAACGAACTAAAACAAGTGTGCGCTTCAGACATACTGGTGCAGAGGTGCGTCCACGCTAAGAGGCCACTCACACTTGAATTAGTAGGTAGTGGTATCCATTTCAACGAATGAGCTGGGCCGGAATCCAAACACAGAACCAGTTCGCAGCTCATTTTCCCAACGTCCGCGCCGTCATCCACCTGGGTATCATCCATGATTTGATCTCCGTCTACGTCTTCATCGATCGCTTTGCCTTTTCCTTTTCGATCATTTGGTTCTGCTCCGCGCGCCGCTCTTTGCTTGCTTGGGAGCAAGCTCCAAATCTGGACATTCCCTGGTGTAGAGGAACCAGGATTACGTCTTTTACCTATCTCGGGCGAGTGTTGTTTGGATGGAAAAGCCGAGGCTGCGAGGTAATGCGAGGGTCGAACTACCTTGCGATGTCAGTAGATATTGACCACAAAAAACATGCAAAGTTCACTTCGGCGGTCATCTTCATGTACTGGGCACCAGTCTAAACCCCACACTGGAGCTCCTGCATTGAAAATGTGGGATTTAGACTCGGGTATAAACCTAGCTTCGAAACACGTCAGATTTGTCGCACACAAGGAGTACTGTGGACTGCCTACCCACTGGGAACCCCGTAAACGCGGGAACTTCCACCTTAGTTTGAGCACCGAAGGGGCCAAAGGAGCACACCACCGGAGGCGGTGGCTTAAGCTGGCCGCTCTCCGTAGTTGTGGTATCCGCCGGGAGGTAGGAAGCTGCTTGTCTGGTCAAGAGGTTGGATCTTGTGAGCGCTGTGAATACCAATCATCATAAGTGCAAAACTCACTCTCGGCTTAGCAGCTTCCATCCTGCCTTCAGCTTCACATTACCATGAACTCGCTTTCTTTTCGGCTTATCCTCATCTGGGATATCGTCGCCCATATAACACTCTTTGTACCACGTACGATCTTCGGCCAGTTCCCAGAACGGTCCTGGGCCAGAATTGTAACCCCAGCTCTTCCCAACGCGATCAGATACCTTCTCATTCGACGTGAATGAGTTGGTCTCCGTCGTCTCTGGTTCCTCAAAGAGCTTCGGCTGAGAGACCAGTCGCTTGACCCTAGAATTTGTGAGAGTGAAGAGGGGCACTGCACGGTGTCGATGATGGACACTCGGTGAAGGAAGGGAATACATCTTGTGTTGACGGCGAGCAGCAGACGCTGCAGACACGGTCTGCGATTGGCTTGGTCCAGGTGTAGCGCTTTTGGATATTGGTTGGGACAACCGTGGAGGATCGACTGCATTACCGCTGGCTATAATCCTGACTTTTCTTGCTTGTGTTCGAGGTTTCTTCGCTGACTTCGCTGTTACTTTGCCTTTCCCCTTCGATTTCTTGTTCTTGACGGGCTCCTCCTCTTCCTCATCTTCTATCTCGTCTTCCGACCCTGATTCACTGGCGGACCTTTCCCCGGCTTTGCCTTTTCCTTTCGATTTGCCCTTCTCGCCTGCTTCAAAATCACTCCCACTACTCTCATCGTCGTTCATTATCACGTCTCCGGCATCAGCGGCTTCATCGTCAGACACAGGGCGAGATTTGGCATGTTCATCTTCTTCGATATCGCTTCCCACATCCAGGGTTGTAGCGTAGCTTGGACGCGCTTTCCTCGGCCTTAGTTGCCTTGCCATTGTTGAATGTTGAAACTAATTGTCATTGGAGATATTAGAGTATGACGATTATGCGAAAGCCAAAGACAGTATACCTTTTATCGAGACAACAGGCCAGTGACAGGTGACCGGTGAAGGTTGGGAACGCGAAGTGGGTGATCGTGTTCAAGTCACGCTTCACGTTCAGCGCTTAGACCATAGGACATACACAAAAATTACTGCGTGTTCTCAGCCCCTCATTGGTACGGCTCTTAGTGATACGGTACAATACAGAGCAGATTATCCGCGATTCGCCAACACACTCTTCGCATTTTTGACCTCCAATCGTTCCAAGACCGCGCGATGTAAACTCGAATCCTTCCTCCCTTTTGGCTGAGCAGCTGGCGTGCTTCCAGCTTGACCAATAGACTTTTCGTCGGTAGCCTTCTTGGAAGTGTCGCGCGTCAGGTGGGGCGGCACAATGATTGGTGTTGAAGGAGGAGGTGGCGGCCACTGTAGGAAGAATTCAGGACGTAAGCCAAAACGAGTTGGGAAACACTTACGCTTCGATTTGGCTGGTTGAAGTGGAGAGCAGCCCACGGAGGATAGTCTTTCTCCAGCTGGATGATGTGATCCTCGAGAAACTTGAGTCGATCCAGGAGATCGAGGGGTGGGGAAGGTACTAGACAAAAAACGGTTCAGGGATGTTTTCCCCAAAAGTAAAATGGTCTTCGTACCATATCGAACTGACAGATGGGTTTCAATGTTCGCGAGACGCTCGTCCAGACCTGGATGTCGGTCCGCCGAGATAGCTTCCAACAGTGTTGCAGCCTCCGGATTGGACGTAACGCTCGATTTGCGAGTTTGGGCCTTTCCTTTCCCCTTGACGGTAGATGATGAGGGCTGCGCGTGCTCTTCTACTGGGGCAGCTCGAGCCTTCATAGTACGCTTAAGAGGCCCATCTTCGTTTCTAGCGATATCATATTTCATCTGCGCATCTCTGTCCACCTGCTTTGCATCTGTGCGTGCGCAAGACGGGACCTCGCTGACCTCAGTTTGGGTTTCTTCGCTGAGTTTTGCTCGCTTTTGAGCTATCGATAGTAGGAACTCGTTTCGATTAGAGACGTCGTTATGAAGGCGTTTCCGTGAAAGAAACTGAGAGATGGATTTATTGATCTAACCTGGGTATTAAGCTAGGCCCAACGCAGAAGGATAATGGAACTCACTGACGTGGGGCTACTGGGTTCCGCGTCATTCACAAGATGAACGTAATCCAATTTTCGTTCCTTCAATGGTCGTTCGTGAATGACTTTTTCCTGCTCTTGCTCGCTCGATTTATCCCGGAGGACCTGTTCGACGTGTCTTTGGTTACTCAAAGTTATTTGAACGGCCTGAAACGACTGACCTGGACACCCTTCACTAGCTCGTCCAACGCGCTAGCGATATGGTTCTCCTCCCATTCCGAGTTCATCACCAACATATCCAGCTCAAACCCTTTCAACGCCTGAGATAGACCCAGCTTCTTCATGAACGCCCTGAGCAAGACGTCCCAATCTCGACATGGATCGGGTGGAGGGGGTGAAGGACTCGGAGGCCTTGCTTTTACAGCGTTTTTGGTGTCAACACTGCGCGAAGTAGACGGTTGTCCAGGATTGATGGGGAGTTTGTAGTGGCTCTGGAACGTTGACGGTTGGAATTGGGTAAACGCGAATTGCTGCGCGTATGGATTACTTCCAGAAGGTGCAGACTGAGCTGAATAGGGATATGCCATTGTCCAGCTATTCTTCCAAACGCCAGCTGCTGAATCGTAATATGGCTGGCCGCTTGGTGCTGATGCAGCATCGCCTGACGTGTTTCCCGCGGCCGCTACATTGCTAGCTGCACTTGTGGATGACTGGCCCGTGCTAGCCGCCACATAATAAGATTGCGGAACGATTGGTTTACTGGTCGAGGAAGACGCCTGACTGTTGGTAGAGGATGTCGCTGGTGGAGCTGGAGCTGGTGGAGCTGGCTGCGAGTCCTTGCCGGTCGCTGCTGGGCTCGTCGAAGACGGTTGCTGGGCACCGCTGGTCGACATGGGGGAAACCCGTCGCGCTTTTGAGATGATGCACGTGCCAAAGGAAGTATAAAGAATGGATGTCAGCTGGAATGACAAAGGCGGAACAGGCCGATCCGTCATATTACCGAATAAGGAAGGACTCATCCTTTATTGGGCATCTGGCCGCGTCGCTCAGGTAATCTCGTTCTTTCCTCTCAACCACCACAATCACAATGGCTGCCACTCTTCCTCCTCTCGATTACCCCTACGATGCTCTCGAGCCCTATATCTCCCAGGAGATTATGACTCTCCACCACACCAAGCACCACCAGACCTATGTCAACGCGCTCAACGCCGCTGAAGAGGCCTATGCCAAAGCATCCACCCCCAAGGAGCGCATCGCTCTCCAGGCTGCTCTCAAGTTCAACGGTGGTGGTAAGCTGCTCCTCGATCTATCTCGATGATACTGGATAACATGTACAACCACAGGACACATCAACCACTCTTTGTTCTGGAAGAACCTCGCGCCCTCCTCCCAGAAGGGCGGTAACGGAGGTACCTTGAACGATGGTGCTCTCAAGAAGGCTATCGACGAGACCTTCGGCGGTCTCGAGAACCTCAAGAAGGAGTTCAACACCACCACCGCTGGAATCCAGGGTTCTGGATGGGGATGGCTCGTGAGTATTTTGCTATCGATCGTCATTTATCAGCATCGTGATGCAAACTGTACTCTGTTTTTCGTTATCCCGTATCGTAATAACGTGTTATCTGGGCGGGAACTAATCGATCTATTCGTAGGGCGTTAACCCCAAGACTGGCCGTCTCGAAATCACCACCACCGCCAACCAGGACCCTCTCTTGACTCACGTCCCTGTCATCGGCGTTGATATTTGGGAGCACGCCTTCTACCTCCAGTACAAGAATGTGAAGGCTGACGTATGTACCACTCCCACACCCCTTGGGACTCGTCTCTGATATTCCCTTACAGTACCTCAACGCCATTTGGAACGTCATCAACTTCGCTGAGGCCGAGAAGCGCTTCACTGAGGCTGCTTCTGCCAAGCTCTAAGGTGTCGTACTACGAATATGAATGAAGTCGAAGGACAAGTAGCAAAACCAATGTATTACATATGAAGTGTAACAACATTCCCGGGTGAACTACTAATGTTGATCAAGGCTGTCTACGGTGATGCTTCTAAGTTTCAACCTTTCCCATCGTCTAACCCAGGGTCTCAACCCGTCGGGGACCACCCCTACCGCAAAACTTAACCGACTTTCATGGACGCCTTCCGTTCGTTTCTTGATACCCACTGATCTTCGATACACGCACCAAGATTTGGTATTGACCCATGGGAATCATGGCCCCATTAGTAAACGCTGAGGCGAATCAAACAGGTACCAACCTCCAGCTTTGGAACCCTGTGTGAACGTCGTCAGCTCCAGAGTATTCTGGCTCAGGCCGATGAGTCGTCAAAAACACTCGGGTTACCAGAGGTTACTGGTTACCGTTTACCCACTGTTTTGACCTTGTTGAAGATCCTTCAGCACTCTCGTGGTCATGCAGAGTCAACAGACCGCACTCGTTAAACGACCGATTTTAACTAGCCCGGATCGTGGGCGTGAACTTGATTTCATGCTTTACGAGATCGATACGCAGCCTCACAAAATCCATGGGAGGCCTAAAACAAGATAAGGATGACAAACCTGTTGAAATGCAGAAGTCAGAAGGACACTGTAGAGTGAGCTCTGGACTGTCGCCATCCATCGGAGTGTAATTTCGGTCATCACATGCATGCTGAGTGAGTCGCTAGGTGCATTGTATTCCTTTGAATCCACAAGTCTGACTCGGTTGAAAGTCCTGGAGCGCTGTCGTTAGGTTCGAGCGCGTCCGAAGAACTGCAAGGCTGAGTACGTGCTTAGGACGAGGAATTCTGACAATGGGCCTGATATCTGTAACGCCAGGGAGGTTGATAACTTTGTCGACCTCCTGAGAAAAAAGACGTTAGACGCAGCATACAACTCTGGCTGTTTTCCTACCGATGGCGTCTAGAAGAGGCAAGGCAGCCTAAGTGATGTTGGATCGATGAAGAACAGACGACTCACCTACAAGACCACTGCGGCCCCGACAAGGATCCCAGGTTCGTCGTACTCGTTCTTCACCTCGAACTTGACGTTCCGCTCTTAACGCCGTATATATATTCTGTTATGGACCTGGTAGAAATTTCAGTGTAAATACAGACAGACGCGATATATGAGAGGGAGAAATACCTTTTGGCCGAGAAAGCGTCCACCAAGGCTCGCAGTGCTCTTTGTTTTGAGGATGCACTGGCCAAAAACTTACTTGCCTGTGATAGAGCCATCTTTCGGTGAAGATAGAGACTATTTTGCAGTGAGGCCCTTCAGGGCGACTGCTGAAGTAACGAGTCAATAAAGATAACTTTTCATTTCGAACGGGGACGAATCCGGGCACTGCTGTTGTAACCTCTTACCCGAAGTCTTTTATGATGGAGAAATCGAAGGCATCCTGTCCACAAGGATGCAAGCAGAGCAGCGAAAAGCTTTTCGAGCGCACCCGCCAGTGGCGCGGATGCGGTAAGGCAGCTACTGAAAGCAAACCGTTCGATGGATCGTAAACCGAGCACAAGCTAGTGTAGATAGCTTCATACATTAATCATACTGAATCCTAGAGACATCGAATATGGTCAAAAAAGTTACAATCATATTCACGGAGAAGGTATCCTAGAGTCCAACCTGGATATGTGTACATTGAATATAAACTCACTCATTCCTTATCGTCAAGCGTCCAAGCGTTGTCCTTGAAGAGCTTCTCCCTCTCGAGCAGATACTTCCCTTCAGACCATAAGAAATCAACATCGACACAGACCTATTGAAACGAAGACTCACCCTCTTTATACTTCTGAGAATATTCTGAAGCCTTATGATAATACCATCCCAGCCTTTCGTTGCACCCAAGGCAAAATACGTCCGCAACCGTGTGCACTCCAGTTCTATGATGGCTTTGAGCAACAAGGAAACAATCAAGTGCTAGGATTCGTACAGCAGTGGTCTCTCCTCTTTACTCCCAAGCTTGATGTTCGTTGCAGAGTGCATGAGACTTTCGTACTCGCGTTAGCATGGCGTCAAGTTTCCAAGGAGTTGCGACTCGCAAACCGCGGCCATCTCTGCCAGAGAACGACTTGCTGATCAATTCGTCTTGCAAAGCCTATTTCAGATTGATTCTTCAGAACTTCTACGTTCGGGTATACGAAATGGGAAGATTCACCACGACTGCAGAGCATTTGGAGCAAGAATAATTGCCATGGCCATCGTAAGTTTGAATGACTTGTGCCATCGGTTAAGATCAGATTCTACAGAATTCAATATATGAGGAGTGTTTAACACAGGTGGCGACTGTGCACCATTAGGATGGGGGTGAAAGACAAGGAGCACAGGAGGGTGCCAGTAGTACGGGACGAGCAACAGGACAATAGGGAAGACCGATGAATGGGGTTTCGGCCGACATCACCGACAAGCAAATAGACAGCGGGCAGACTATAGCACCCCCACCGAGGTTGACCATGAATATGTCTATCTCATATAAGTAGCAATGTATCCTACACATAGCAAAAAGTCCGCTTCTGTAGGTATATATCCATTACGAGGGACCCTGTGTATCTCTCCTCAAACCAAAGCTAACAAATCTACGGAAATCCGAGAACACTTCTCGTCGTTGATCTCCTCGATACCCATCCGTGCCGCTTCCTCCAGTCGGAGGACCACTCATGGGAGGCGACGCAAGTGCCGAGAATATCTTATCTTGTGCGGTCGAAGCCGGGCTTGTAAGTGTTCCAGGAAGGGTCAGACCCGAGGGATCCATGTCGAGCGAGGTCAAGAACGATGTACTTTCGAGATCTTTCGTGCTTGTGATAGCGACAAAGTTATCAAGAAGCACGTTTTCATCGTTTTTGGGGACACCTTTGAGGTCAAGGACCTGTAGTTTCCTCGAGTTAGAGAGGGTGGAGACACGAGCGAGCGGCGAAATGTACCTTTTGGAAGTTTGTGAAGGAGTCGTCGCCGATCACCAAGGTATAGTTGAGAATGAAACCCTCCACAGGATCCTGCAAAGAGTGTCACGGTTGACCAATGCTATGTAACTGGGAAGTAACCTACGACTGGCGTTACGATGACTTTGAGCAGCGATTCGAGCCGACTCGTGCTCTTCGTAAGTGAACGGGTGTAACTGTTCATTCCTTTCAATTCGAGTTCAATGATCAAGAGAGTAGATGGAAGTTCTCACCTAGAAGTGATCAATGAATCTCCTGGCATTCGAGACAAGAACGACTTCAGCGTTTGCAAGTCGATCAGAAGCTGATCATCTAAGTTTGAGCATCACAGACAGGCGACTCGCAAGGGCGTATTACTTGCCTGTTCGGCCCCGGTCTCTTTCAGTGGTCGACTTTTGACTAATGAATTAGTAAATTTGGCGACCAGTAAGCTATCGGTAATCGGGCATTAGATACGAAAGAGGGCGTTGGGTATAGTGTCATCTCACCTGCAAGCCTTGTCGAAGAAGTTGCGAAGATATTTCTTCTGTTCAACTGTGACTCTGATGACCTCAGCCACCTGTTCCACCGCACGGATTAGCTCTTCGGTGTACGGCGAGGGTCCAGAGACCTGGCTCAAAGTAGACCACGGGGAACGCTGCATAATCGTGAACGCGCCCTCCGAGGCAGATTCAAGCTCGCGTAGTTGTACAGTGATCGCTGAGGATATGACGCTACACAGATGTTAGCATGATTTTTGGAGTCGACATCACCGTACAAACCTGAGAAATAGATCGCATTCGTTCTGGAAGGTGACCTTTTCCTTAAACTCGTCATTCACTTTACTCTTGATCTTTTCCTCGAGCTGAGGGGGAAGAGTCAGTGCATGACCCGCAGTCGAGGAGGATTTTCCCCTACCTCACAGGCGGTAGTTTGGCAATAATCCGCGGTATTGATGACGGTAGCGGCTTGCCTCAATTCGCCAACGTCAAACCGCGATTCCGTCGACTTGCGGCTCGCTGTTGCCGGCCTGTTAAAAAAAAGAACGGGATCGGTACACGCGTAACACCTGTTTAGTTTTCACGCACCGTTGCTTCATACTGTTCGCCAAGACTTCCTCTGCGGGAATCAAATGAGCGACGAATCCATACGAAACATAGATACACGAACCAGCATAGATCTTGAGCCACTTTCTATGAACGTTGGATAAGTCAAACAAGGGTTGTCCTGTCGATAACTTTGCACATTGCTCCAAGCTCTGTCCATAGAAATAAAAGAGTTCCGTAGACGAGGGGAGAACCGCCATTGTCGAAGGACTATCATCCCCTTCCTCCGTGACAGTGGTCTCAAGTGAAGCGCGCGGCGTGCTCTTCGCAATCCTGCTTTTACGATGGGGTGCAAGCATATCTGACAAGGCTCTAAGGAGCGTGGGTCAGCTTCCAGATAGGGATAAGATAGGGATAGGAGTGGTTGTTACGCACTTGTCTTGTGCATCAACGAAAACGCCCATGTGAGGCTCAAAGGAAGCTTTGATAGATTTTGGCGGGCGTGAGTTGGCGCTGGCAGTGTGTTGGAGCATATCCTGAAACTGTAGGGACTATGAGATCCATCATGTTTCGGGGAAGACCACTCTCACGAACAGGCGTGACATATTTCTTCTCCATCGAGGACTCGAACTCCCCAACGATCTGCAAGTTCTCCAGAAGCGAAGTGACGGTCAGAGTTTTCCCCGCTCCGGACAGTAAGCTCGTTATATCGTCCCTACCGCCCGAGTCTCAGTCAGCTGAGAGGAGATAAACAGTAGGGAAGGACAGACCTCGTCACTTCCGTGAATTTCGCTAGTAGATGCCATTCCATTTTCCAGTTGCCGGGGAACACCCTTCCTTGCTCGAGTTCATGGTTTTGCAGTAAGCGACGGAACCACGCGAACCTGCGCGATATGTTGTCAAGTTGGCCAGCCTCGTCAGAAGTTCGGAATATCCGGCGATATTCCTTCAGCTCCATTGCGACGTATCTCTCGATTAAATGAGAACGGACGTCTGGCCCAAGAACGTCCACGACTTGGCAAGCATCTGCAATGACGGTAGGTCGAACGGGCTTCGCGGGGTCTTGTAAATAACTGTATGGCTCTGATAAGCAACGGCCTTACAGCAACTGACTCAACACGTACAACTTGTCGAAATCTTGATCGACGAGAGAACGCAGTGTATGCTGAATATCTTGTATACGTTTCCAGACTTGCATGATCTTGGGTACCGAAGTGTATTGCTTGAACGATACAGAGATTTCTTTCACGGCCTGTATGATTCCTTAGTTCGGAGCCTTTGATTGGATCGACGCGGCTTACAGCAAGAGTTTGAGCTATCTCGCTATACTTCTTCTCTTGAACGAGGTCCTCCAGCTGGGTCAATGCGTTTACTAAAGGGACGTGTTAGGTAAATCCTCAAACGAGAAAGTCAGACCCACCAAGCATCTGCAACCTCTTCAGGGTAGTCATGCTCACAATGAGATTCTTCTTCGCCAGGTCAAGTACTTGAATATCCTTTGTGATACCCCTCACGACTGCTTCAGATTCTGTAGCCTTCTCGCGTATTCGCGACATTTGACCAAGCAGTTCCTGCGAAGCATCCTCAGAACAGCCGAGAGAGTCCAGAGATTTACACCACGCACCGAAATCATCTCCTGAATGAGCTGCATCTTATCAGGATCCTGATTGCGCTTCAGCTCCTCCCGTAAACCATCCAATTCATGTTGCAGCTCCTTCTTCTTCTGGAGTAGTTGTTCTCGAACATTGTTCGTTTGTGCCAATGATTCCTCTGTATTCGTCATGAGTTCGCGACATGTATCGAGCTAGCGGGTCGTACACACCATCAGGGAAGAAGTTGTTCAGTACGTCGACAGCATTAAACTCCTGCGCAAACGGTTCGAACGGGTCGGAAGATTGTGTTTCTAGGACGCGCTGGATGGAGAGAATGAGCTCGTGAGGTAGCTCATCGTTGTGCTGCATGAATTCAGTCTTTCACGTGGCGGTGCAGTAGACATTCCCTCTCAGAATGTAAGCGAAAGTCAGTTAGCGCCGAAGCGCTGGGATTAGAACGCGCAAATACCAAAGCTGGGCCTAGTCCGAGAACCAGGAATATGTACATGGATTAGTGTGTTGTACTCTACAACTGAGGCCCTGAAGTAGTTCAAAACAACGAGGATCTAAACCTTGCTTTAAAGGAGCGTACGTAGACAAGCAGCACAACATTGTGAACATTGTAAATGTAAAAGAGGTAAAAATATAAGTCAAATGCTAATGCAAACCAAGATGCGTTGCGTTGCGAAGAGTAACTAACCAAGATACAAAAAAGATACAAGCGTACAGAAGTACATCTGTCCACGGTAAAGACAGTAGGTTTTTTTAGCATCGAGAAGCAAAGCAAAAAGCACAGACAAAAGTTCAGTGTTGAGATTCACGGGTTCGAGGACCAAGGGGGCGACGGTTCATAAGATCCGCAGACATGGTCCGACTATGAGTTCGAGTGTGTCGAGTAGCAGCAGACGGTGGTTCTGTAGGTGCTACGGTCGAAAGGGGGAAACTACTCCTTATGCCAATGGGTGCACTTGGAGGCGCCCTACCAGAACGAGAGGTGTTGGTCAGAGGGAAAGTAGGGGTTGGAGGAAGACTCGGAAGCGGAGGATGTGGAGGTAAATGGGACCCTCTTCTTCTGGTAACGTGTTCGGATGCATCGTCAGAATCGCTTTGTCGCAAGTGGTCTGAAATCGACATCGGAACACTTTCAACGGGGGAAATTACGGTAGAATCTGGAGGGGGTACGGTGACCCCTGGCAGACTACGAGTGATATTCCGTGGAACACTTTCGAGAGCTGGAGAGGGCGGCCGGGATGGTTTATGACCCTCTGGGTGATACGGGGAAGCAGGGAGAGAGACTGGGAAGGGGAAGGAGGAGGATGGAGATGATGGAGACGACACGGAAGAGTCCTGTGGCACGTGAGAGCTGGGTGTTGTGTTACTCCATCGACTTCGAGCACCTAATGGTCTCGAAGAAAATGAGGAGCTTTGCGGTCGACTGGGTTGCGACCGTAGAGACCCACTCTGGGAGCCCGTCATTCGGGAGGCTCCGGATGACCCAGTACCGATATCGAAATCAAGGAAGGAGGGAGAGTCTACCTCGGAAGATCCAGGGCCTGACGAGGTGATAGGAGGCAACGGGGCCAAGGGCGTCAACCGGAAGGAAGACTGGGGTGGCTGAGGCAACGGTTTGATGCCTGCAAAGGTACCGCCTCGTGTGCTTGTCTCACCAGGTGGAGCTTGGTTGTCCTCAAACCTCACCGACAGCCTATTCGGCCTAGAAATCGCTGCGCTGCTAGGACCTGCCTCCGGTTGGGGTTGTGCTTCCATCGTTTGTGTTAGATCAACACGGAAGGGGCTTCCTGTCCTGACATCGACAATATACGAACCTTGATTTCCAGATGGTGCCGTAGTCTGGGTCTCCGATGGCATTGGGGGCACTCCAACAGTGGCAGGACGATTCGGGGGCGACTCCTCCAGTGTATCCAATTGCCCCGTAAACCCCTCATCGGACCTTTTGTTGACACCGAAGGTAGCAAAGCTGCTCACGCTCTCACTCGTCCGTGGGCCTAGGCCTCGCATAGCCGCACGAGTTGTCGATGCACCTAGGACACTCAGTCCATCATCATATGTACGCACGCTTCCCCGGTCATCACCAGTTCGAACACTGGGGTTCCGTGATAGATGGAATCTCGATGGCGGGCTTTGAACAGACTCCTCGTAGGAGCTCGCAACCTCCTCGACAAATACTTGAGGTGGTTGCGTCGACACGGTCGCTGGATATACGGATACATTGTCCGTTGATTCGTTGCGCTGACCAAGGCTATCATCCATCAACAGCAGGCCATTACTATCGGTTCGAGCATGAAGGTTTTGCGACGAATCCTCTGGGCGGTTGAAAGAAAATTGGCGAGAAGGATCTGAGGTAGTGGACAGGTAGGAGAGTGAGGTTACACCTGAAAATGAAGAACGTTGTTGGGGATGGGACGATTGAGATGGTTCTGGACGGGATTCTGAGGGGGCTCCGGCAGGAAGATTCTGCGCTTGGAGGGGGAGGTCGATTGTATAACTGGGAGTGGAGGGCGAGGATCCTTTCTTCTTCCCTGATAACCAGCTTTTCAGACTACTGGCTTTGCTACTCTTTGCTGGCCCGTTTTTCGGCGAGGGATTCGGCGAGGGAGTGAACCTGAAAGACTTTGCGCTGTACTCCTCGACGTCGGCGATGCTTTCCGCGGAGAGATTTTTAGCATCGGGAGAAGGGCTATGTCGGAACACTATGCCAAGGTCTTTGGATCCATCAGCCCCTTCTACTTCCCTCTTCCATCTCGAATATTCGTCCTCGTGTCTACTACCGTAGCGAGGACCAATGTCTAGAACCAGATCACTGGGTCGCGGCATTGGTCGCGTCGTTCTTCGCAAAAACTCTTTATGCTTTTTGCGAGGGCGATACACAAAGAAGTAGAAAAGAAAACCCGTGAGGAGCAGGAATCCCAGAATGCCCGCCAGTACTAGCGCCGCTATTGTCCCAGGAGACGGGGAGCTTGCTGCAAGAGCTTGCACGGGAGTCGGGATTGAAGATGGTGTGGCAGTCGGAGATGGACTGTCAGAAAGCGTTCCAATTGAGCTTACATCACGACGCGATTTCGAGTTCAAGGTGGTCAACTTACTTGGTATCGCCGGAAGCAAAAACCACGGAGCTGTTTACGGCGGGTACAGTAAGGGTTCCTCCACTCTCGTTAGTTAGTTCGTACATATGAACTGTTCCAGGATCCAGACCGCTAGAGTAGAATAGGAGGGTATCGTCCTGGGTGAACGACGCACGCGCAGAGAGCCGGGTTGTGAAGTTATCCAATTTGACCGTGTAATCACCACCTTCCGGCGAGACTGTTCCCCTGATTTGGAGGGATGTCCCTGTACAAGATGGAATCTTCAGTCAGTCAATCAAAATAAGGGAGATTAGGAACCGGTACCCATGAAGGAGGCACGCGCGATATCGTTAGCCGTGTTAGATTGATGAACAGGGGGACTAGATTGATTAAGAAAAGTCCATTGCCCGGTAAAACTGATCGTGTCGTCGGGAAGAGGTTGTGACGTGAAGCTGGAATTTGATTAATTGTAGACGAATAGTCAATGTACGTTCGTCAAAGGCATGGCGGTCGTTTGTACTCACTTATTGCCAGAATTCGAAGGTACGGGGGAGGTGATGATAGCCTGGTCAAAAACAATGAACGACCGTGTCTGGTTGGCGCCTTCAGATGCGACAACCGTTTTCAGGACGAGGGTGTGATTCGTGTTCTGAAGGCCGCTAATGGTGGCAAGAGTAGAGTTAGATGGGGTCCGGGAAGTGTTTTGCGGGATGTCGTCCACAGAGATTTGGCATTCGGCCCCAGCGGTGGCTGAACCGAGAAGCTGGATTTGAGTACCTATGAGATGCGTCAGAAGTGGTGCTACGAAGTCAATTACTGGGAGGACTCACCTTGGAAATTGATAAGAAATGAAGCATCGTTTCGAGAGGTAACGTGTACAGTTGTGCTATTCCCAACGTTAAGAGGTGTGCCACCAAGGCTTGTGTTGTTGAAAAGAGGATTCCAGCCCGCCGTGAAATCGGGAGCTCCAAATGTTTCCGAGAAAGGAGAATAAAGGATAGTTGGAGATGTATCATCCACCACAATGATATCTGCGTCCGCCATGTATTCATGAGCTTTAACAGTTGATCCTGATGATGAAGTGTGCCTGCAGCAGCAAGAGAAGACCTGTGTGCTGAACCTTGATGATCAATTGCCGACGCTCCAGGCGACAGGCGACTGCGACCGAGTAGAAATTATCGACCAAAGGATGGTGGTCGACGTTAGAAACGGTGCTGGTCGCTGCAGAACGTCGGATAATCAGTCTTCTGTGATAGTGCGAGAGCGAGAGGACCTCGTGTGGATCGAAGGAAGGGGGACCAAGATAATGGGCGGCGTGCTGACAGAAACAATTCGCGCGCCGGTTCGCGTGCCCCTTGGACATATGACCCGGCCCACCCGCTAATTGACGTTCTCACGCTCTCTCTCCACCTTCCCTCACCCTGGTTCCTCTCGACCTTCATGGTGGCTTAGATTCGCTGGCCGGACAACTCAAATTGAGGCACATAGCTCTCTGGCTCGAAAAGTACACCTCTGGTGACGAGCATTTGAAGATCAGCTCGTTTCCAGGACAGGACTAATTCAGTGCCCAGTGCCACGTCCCAATTAATCCGAGAACCCCCATTCGGCCGCTTGTGTCCCGCGCTGGTTCCCCACGCCCCACAGTTGAGTTCAGATTCCATACAGAATGCAGAGAACCGCCATCCATGACCCTCTTCTCCAAAGTCTTAACCGCTTGGGGACCCCCGACTTCCTTCGGATCCTTGTTCCATACATCCAGAGTGCCTTCCCCTCCCTTCCTGTTGATCCTGTCATCCTTCAGTCCATACTTCTATGTCTTCTTGCCGGTGGCAAACATTTGATACTTCGAACTTCCGAAGATGATATTAGTCTGGTCATCAAGATTGCTGTCAAGGTAAGAGGACGGGCCCCGTGGAACGGCTTTTCGCTCAAGCCGCAAACATGTTTTTCTTTCACAGACGTTATCTTCGGTTTTTGGTCTTGCTACTCACAAAGTACGCATCCGGAGCAAAGAGGCAGTTCATTCGGTTACCTCTTCTTCTGCCAGCTCTCATTCCTTCCTCCGGTCGCTGTTTATACCAAGTTCCACCTCGATCCCAGCCGTGGGAAGTAGTACCTCGATTTACAACTCCCAAGATGAGTCGTCTACGGTGACCGGACGCAGAGGACGGAAACGGCGTCAGAAGCGCTCTTCACGCTCTCGGTCGCGTCCCGCGACGGGCCAAAGTCACAGAGGGAGCCAACTTTCCCGTACCATATCCTATACTAACGACACGGCATTATCAAAATCAATCCATTCCACCAACTCATCCCACATGTCTCCTTCCGATCCTTTTGGAGACTTTCCCGCGCCCCAGAACTCCCAGATCCGGTCCGTACCCTCCAATCCTTTCACGACTGGATCCCTCAAGTCTGCGTTCTCCATTGCTTCACCAACGCTTCCTCACTCTCATTCTGACCCAACGCCATTACGCCACCGTGAGATACCCAATTTGCAGTTGCCAAGGGCCCTGGTAATGTCAGGACTGGAGAACGCGAGCTTGCTTTCTCAGAGAGCACTCACGACGGTGCTAACGGAAAGGCGAGTGGTCCTTGAGGGACCAACTCCTGATGACGGAAGTGGTGCAGGCATCGAGTCTAGCAATAAAAACGCAAGGCGTTCAAGATCTATATCTGACTCCAAGGACATCCAAGACATCATTGAAGGAGTTTGGCCATTGCCGGATGACTTCCTTTTGATATATGTCTGCCCTCTGGATGAATGGGAAAGACCCGACATACACAAGTCGCTGGTTAGTGGAGGAACCCATCTGATGAACTTTATTTGACGTTGTGTTTCAGCTTGACAGATTTGCGATGAGTGCTACTGTAACGCTACAACCATCGGTTCGTTCAGCTGCCACCACTCTTTTTCGACCTCTGTCTTTTCGTGGATCACCTGTATTGTCACCTGTTCCTCTTGGGTCGAATCACGTACCAACCCCGTCTCCAGCGTTTTTCTCCCAGAATTTACCCACCCGTCAGTGGTCGCCTAGTCTCCAGGCAGTGACCAATAGTGCGTCCCCTCTGATTAGCTCGCAGCTCATGGGCACACTCCGCGAGGTCTACTCCAAAGTCTATTTCCCGCCCGCTCTCAACCTCTACCTGTCGGATCTATTCTCGGCGGCCAGGAACCACCCACAACTCGAAGGGAGGCTACTAACCGCAAATTCCATCAAAGAGGCGTTCGATCTCTGTCGCGCCTGGAGGATTTTATCCGGCGATCCGACTGGCATGGAGCTCGTGAAAGATTTTGGACTGGAGGGCGGTGAAGACATGGAGTCAATGACCCGAGACGTGGATAATGCGGGCGACGAATTCAATGCATTTGAAGATAGTGGGAGCGGCAAGGTTACTATCAATGGCTTAGCACCCCACTGGGAACTTAATGGGGACCTCAACAACGACGCAGAGGATTTCAGCATCCCTGTTCTCGAGATAACCCAGTCTGATATCGCAAGAATTGTCCCCCGGGTTATCTCGCATCGAGTGCGGGTGCGAGATAGTCCTCAGGACGAGGTACTGGCCAGCGCCATGTATGGTGCAGCGCTAAACATCTCCAATGTCGAGGATGCCAATCGGAGTCGTGTAGGTGGGGACGATTTGACAGATAAACGTACTACTACCGTCAAAGATATTCTTATTAGTATATTGCAGGAGGTGTAATTCGACCTGCGATTCAGTCGGCGAAGCCAGGAAGTCGTGGCACGATGATGTATCCTTGTGAGGCAACATTGCCAGCAACCATCTTGAAGAGCCAATGGCGAGTACCCCACTAGACCCGGGTCAATGGCGATATTAGTAAGCTTAGCCGGTTGCCTGACTCAATCGTCAATGTCTCGCGGCAGCGAACTCGAAAGGGAGCTGAACAAGCGAATTCTGAATCAGTGATAAACCAAATTCCCACTTTCTTCCCTATCTTCTCAACCACCACCTACCCTATGGCGTCGAGACAACAGAACGGAAACGCTGAACCAGGCCCCTCCAAGAAGCGTCGTTTGCCGGGCGCTTGCGATATGTGCAAGGTTAGTGAGCTCTCCTAGATCAGTATCGCAACCCAGAGCTCATCCTGTCTACACATGCATACGTAGAAGAGGAAAAGTAAGTTGACATGAAAACACGTTTTTGGTCCTGTACTAAAGTCCCCAGTTCGCTGTGAGTGTTGTTGTATCTAATGCAGGTCGACTCTGGACGAAGGCGCATTTTTTAGGCGACAGCGGGGAGAAGGCGAACGGGCAGTGCACAAACTGCACGAATAGCGGGATTGAGTGCACTCATGTGGAACTCACGAAGGTATCTTGACGATTTCGTGGTTGTGGCTACTTTGTGTCACTAATTCCGCAAACCATAGAACTTGGGATCTGCCAAAGGGTTAGAGAAACGGTTTCCTTTGATGAACCGAAGCTTATCAAAACGACAGATACGTAGAGAGTCTGGAAAGTCGACTCGAGAAGATGGAGTTACTGTTGAAACAGGTGCGCAGCAAGAGCATCTCTATGTCAGTGGTCTCACAACTGTCTACAGCTTTTGCCTGGAGTCGATATTAATTCTGAGCTTGAAGCCGATCCCGCCGAAGCAGCCTCCAAAGAGGAAGAAACTCTTCCTCGTAATGATTTGGACCAGATGGCATTCAAGCTCGAGAAACTTTCGCTTGAAACTCCCTACTCTCGATATTATGGAAAATCAAGGTATCATCTTCTGTACGAATACTTGCATTACACGTTGCGCTAAAAGTAGTGACAGCGATCTTTATCTTGTTGAAACTGCCTTGAAACACAAAGAGAACCATACGGGTCAGGAAGTCCCTGTCATTACGTCGAAGCATAAGACTCCCGTTTGGGAGCCTGAATGGGTGAGTCTACTGGTACTTCATGCCCGAGAAACCTTCTGATTCAAGTTCAGACACATGCGTTCGAAGAAACCCTACCCGAATACAACTTCCCGGAAGACGACCTGATGCATAACCTAGTCGATCTATACTTTGACAAGTACAATGTGTTCCTTCCTCTACTACACCGACCCACATTCGAACGGTCTGTCAAACAAGGAGAGCACCTGCATGACCACTCATTTGGTGCCGTGCTGCTGTTAGTTTGTGCCTTGGGTGCCAGGTTCTCTTATGATCCAAGAGTCTTTGAAGACGGTCCACAATCAGCAGGCTGGCAGTATATCAGACAGGTCCCTATATCCAGAGTTCCACGTGGGAAAACGGGCTTGTATGACATACAAGCGTACGCGGTGAGGATGTATCATATCTAAGATTTTACTTATCTTTGCTAATACGCCGTTCGTTGATGTTTTAGCTCGCCGTGCCGTGGCTGAAGTCCTGCACATACAGCTACGCATCATGGACTCTTCTGGGTCTCGGGATCCGCCTTGCTCAAGACGTTGGGGTACATAACCCCCGGATACAACGCTCCCCCAATGCGGAGGATGAACTTTGGAAGCGCGCATTCTTCATTCTTTTGTACTACGAACGCACAATGGGATCATTTATGGGTCGCTCACCCATACTCCACGACGATGAGTGAGTCGATTAGGTCCCTTTGCAATCTCTTGTACTCAATGTTCGTATCTCAGGACCAACCTAGAACCATCCATTATCGTCGACGACGAGTTTTGGGAGTGCACCGACCCAAAGATGAATTTTAAGCAGCCAGCTGGGAAACCATCGTCAATAGCATTCTTCGTTCACCTCATGAAGCTCACTGACATCTTGAGCTATGCTCAACGCACTGTTGTGGGTTCCTCGTGTTTACTCGAGAAAAAATTCGGCCCCAATGACCGCTGTCTTTAGTATTCTCTTCGTAAACCGAACCCGATCACCGGCAAACCTACCATTCAGAATGAACAACAACTCATTGCGGATCTGGACTCCGCAATGAATAACTGGCTTGATTCTGTCCCCGATTTTCGTGCGTTGTCATGAACCTCGCAATAACCTCTATCCTGACGCGTTCTCGCACTTATAGTCAAATGGGACCCTAAACGATCAAAGGACTTGTTTTTTCAACAATCGGCTACGTTGTGGATATCCTTTTACGCCTTGCAGACATTTATCCACAAGCCCTTCATCCCGACACCTCAACGCCCCTCTTCCCTTTCCTTTCCGTCCTTGACCATCTGCACAACGGCTTCTCGCGCGCTAAGTCATATTGCGAGGGTTCTTCAAGCTAATAACATGGTAATACCAATGAGCCACGCCGTGACGTGCTTCTTCATCGCTGGAGTTGTGCTTCTCCTAAACACCTGGACGGGAAAGCGATCTGGTGTGACTGGGAATTTGGATCGAGACAGATCTGATGTCCAGGCAATTATGGACTTGATGAGGTTTTACGAAACCAGCTGGTCTCATGCTGGGCTGCTCTGGTAAGCACGCAGAAAATCCTGTCCACATACTAGTGCTAATGCAATGCCAACCTCAATCTAGTGATCTCCTCGAAGAGTTGGCGAAAGTAAGCCGTGTACCGGTTTATGGTCAGAAAAGGAGACGTTCCGCAGAAAATTTACGAGAGGAAGCAAAGGGGTCGTCAAGGTCCTCCATCAAGGATAGGACTTTTGCCGGCTCGCGGAGGGCCTCAAAGGCGAACGGCAGTAGTGGCAGCAGTAGCAGCAGTGCGAGTAGTGTTGGGACGTCGTCGCCCGAGATGCCTACGAGCGGTCCACCCAGTGGATTATCCTCGATGTCGTCCTTTAACTTCAGCCCAGATCTCCCCGGCCTTATCGGAGATTTCTCGACGCCTTCGTCCTCGTCGTCCGGCAATTCGCCACCGTATGTGCCACAATCATACCCCTATCTACCGGACTTGGGAACAAATGCGAGTCCTGAGTTCCCAGCGACTACATCCAACACGTACTCGCAACAAGCAGAGCTCGATACACTCCTTGCTTCGCTACCTGCCATGAGTGACCCTGCGATGTCGCTTTGGTCGTCAACGCCTTGGGGTACTGAGTGAGTGGTGTTTTATCTTGTCGTTTCGTGCTTGATTACTGATCGTCGATTTAGAATGCAGGATTGGGCGCCCTACTTGTCGAGCTTTGGTCAAGTTGATCAAAGCACGCCACAGGTTTATTCGACTGAAAACGATATGTCGAATGTGCATCAACTTTGGTAGTGTCAGTATCTGTATCTCACTTTTCTTCTTTTGGTTGTTTGTGAAATGTTGTATCGATCGAGTACTTGTTTCTATGTATGATACTGGTCGGGTTCTAATGATCAACTCTGTAGTTTTCGGTTGTTCATGAATGGTTTGACGACGTCACGCAGCGCCCAGTGTCTCTTGTGGCCTGTCGCCGTTCTCTTTGACGGGAGATTCACATTTTCCAGATATCAACGCCACAATTAGCTCTCACTGGGTGCAGGATCACATGAGTTATTAAGATATGTGAGACTGATGCTAAACTTTACTTATGCGGGGAGATGTTAGCATAAGTGGCGGAACAAAGGGAAGAGTTATTTGATACCAAAAATGGACAGAAATGGGACAGAAAGGCCAGGTTTGGATTTTCTATCAAATCTCTCTCGCATATGGGCCAAATTTAGTTCAAATATCTCTTGCATGGGCCACGAGAATCACGGTAAATTCTCCCCACATAAGTTTTCACGTCAATTCTACATTTCTCCCGGAACTTACGGGTCCTTGCTCCCAGTGTCTGCCACAGCCAGCGGAACAGTCCTCTGAAAGTCCAACTTCTTGGTGAGATGGGAAAAGCATGATTGAGTAACAGCTACTTTGATACAATGTACACACGCCATCGTGATCCAGAGGATCCAGCAAGGAAAGTATGCCAATCCCCAGACCCCGATACCGCTCTTCCGCAGTTGGGATCGTCAGTGCCGCTCATCGGAACCGTTGGGATGGCCGGAGAGTCGCTCGAGCTCCTGATCCACTTGCTGCCTTGGTTGCGGACTTATGTTACCGAACGGTTGCCTTCCATCGTCCAACCTCACCGAAAATCCCGTGTCAAAAGGCAGACTGCGGTGTTCGAATGGGTCCAATTCCATTCATGCGGATCGTCGGGGGCTACGTTAGACCGCCGTACTGTAACTCCAAGTATAGATGGATATGAGGTCAACCCTGTAGCTCACCGTCCGGATGGACCGAGTGAAAGCGCGCCGGAGAAGCGGGGATTCGGGAACCGTTTCGAGCTAGGTTTCACCGCGACGACGGTGTGTCGGTGCTGTGTGGCTTGCCCTGTCGAAAACGTCGAGTTCCATATTTCTTGTCATGATGCAGATGGGAAGTAATTTAACTTTTCCCCCGCCTTGACTGACCTTGTGGGACAGCAATCCGGATATTATTGAAATCCACAACCCATAGAATTGGTAGCGACGCAGTCCCAGTTTAGAAATATCCGCCAAGACCACATCTAGAAGTTACTGGGACTGTCTCTTACAGCCTAGTATCAGCCTAGAGTGGAAGCCCACACCAAGTCATCACGGGCGCTGTGAGGAACTATAAAAAGTAATGAAGCGTCATGATGTTGTGCTGAGATCCTGCCAGTCTCCAGATGGTCGACAGATACAGAGCGAGGCGATGCAGATGTCTGCGCAGCACACGTTCTCTTGAAACGGCAGATAGATGGGAACAATATGAGATGACAGTAGCACGGTGAAGCCCATCTTGAACGATTCCGAAGCGAGTTGAACAAGAAATGAAGAACAAGAATCGTTGAGCCTCGAGGCGAAACAAAAAAGCAATGGAGAAAGGGGAATGAAAAAGACTCCGGAGCCAAGAATTAACGCATGGACGGAATTGCCCATGGCCGTGAAAATTATTTACCCCGTGGGAAAGTAGAAAATACTTTTTACCTGGCAACGGACCAGCCGGCGGTGCGCACAAACCTGTTCCTCAACTGTTGCCCTGCCAAACGCTTCAAATAACCGTCAATCGACCCCCCTTGTCATCCTTCCCTCCTGCCTTCATCATTCTCCTGGGACTGCGTCTCGGTTTCTCTTTTTTCTTTCTTCTTCACTAATTCTCTTTTTCTCCTTCTTACCACCACCACTACACATTCTTTTCCACCCTCAGCCACTCCTCCGCGACAGGATCGCCAGTACCATTCATGTCTCTTAAAGCTGAACTCGAAACTTGGGCTGCTGCCTTGAAGGCCTACGATGAGGAAGACTTTGAGAAGTCTCTTGATCTCTTCTCGGTGCGCTATACTTTTATCTCTTATCCGCAGTCTTTTTCAGGGGTGCTGATCCTCGTTACCGTTGACCAGCGTATCGCCGATGCATCAAAGATATTGACGAACATGGGCCTTATCTACGCTACCCTTGGTGAACACGAAGCTGCAGTGGAGAAGTTCATCGAAGCCACCGGTCTCGATACTTACCTGGCTGTTGCGTGAGTGTTGTTATTCTTTTCGACTTCGCACGTCAGCTCATCTTTTTTGTTGTTCCGGAAAAGGTACTTTCAATGCGGAGTCTCTAATTTCCTGCTGGCTCGTTATGATCTGGCATTCAAAGACTTCGAGGAGGCGCTACTTTACTTGAGGGGAAACCAGGCCATGTACGTGTTCGCGCGGCCTTCTTTGTCCGATACCTTTTCTGAAAGAAATATCCCCTCCCAACAGAAATTACGAACAATTGGGTCTCAAGTTCAGATTATTCTCAGCCGAGGTCCTCTTTAACAAAGGTCTCGCTCAAATTTACATGGGGAGGACGGAAGAAGGCTTGGCGGACATGGAGGAAGCGAAGAAGGAGAAAGCAACAGATGAACATAATGTTATAGACGATGCAATTCTAGATAGGGGAGAAGGCTACACGGTTTTCAGTATTGTGCGTTCCCGCTCTCACATGGTTCTCATTTGCCGTTCATTGACATAATTTGACGTTTTCCCCCTGGTAGCCCGTCGGAGTACTCTACCGTCCCCCTGAAAAGAAATTGAAGAATGCTGCCGCGAAGAGTTACATGGGCAAACCAGTAAGAATTTCATCGCGTCTGCAAGGGATCTGCGGACTGATAATGTTTTGACAGGTCCTCATTGCTGCCAGCGATGCAAGAGATGTTACCACTGGTTTCTCCGGAATCAGCAACCTTAGACAAGGTGTGACACCGCTGGGTGTTTACATCGACCCAGCAGCCCAGGAAGAGGCCAGTTTGACCCGTAGTCTGACTCGAAGTCGGACTGTCCCCGCTCAGTCTGTTTCCAAGGACGCCGAACCACGCTCCGCCGAACTTTCTCGATCCAAGACGACTCTCAACGTACCTACCAATGCCCGGGACCGAACTTCGCCATCGCCTGATGAAACCTCGTCTGCGCCCGTCACTCGAAGCAACACGGTTCTCAATAGGCCCACGGGCGCCGGGATGGGCGGCCCTGTTCGTGGTCTCAGCGTCAAGAAGGCCTCCCCCGTCTCTCCCAAAGCCAGCCCAGGGCCTCCTCCTCCGGCGAAAGGTAGATCCCCTGTCAAATATTTTCCCTGATCTTTACTCAATGTTCCCCTCACAGAAGAGTCGAGTAATCGGATCACCGAATTCTATGACGACTACCTTGACTCTTACGGAGCTTCTGATCCTGCTCCTCCTGTGCCTTCCATGCCTGCCCCCGCCCCTGGATCAGATCGTGTGGCAGCTTGGGCACGGACCAACGCGAACCCCACCGCTGGTTACCCGCCCGTTAGGAATGGATCGCGAAGTGCTCCGGGTAGTAGTTATGCCCCCAGCTCGTATGGCGGTGGAGGCAGCATGAGGCGTAAGCTCACCAGGAGAGGAACAAGCAGTGCTAGAAGCCGAATAGTCAGCGCTTACGACGAGGAAGAGGAGGGCTATGTCAGTGGAGACTACGATGACGGTCCCTTCGAGCTGGTCAAGATCAGAGTCAAGGTTTGTTCTCGCTTTTGTTGCCTTGTTCATTTGTACTGACTTGGTGCTCTCCTCTAGCTTCACTACAGAGACGACGTTCGTGGCATGGCCTTGACTCCCGAAACACCTTTCGAGGAGTTCATGGAGAAGGTCTGCGCCAAGTTTGGGCGGTCCTTTGGTGGCTTGGGCCTCAAGTTCCGAGATGAGGATGGGGGCAAAGTCACTCTCTCTGACGACTCCGATTACGAGCTCGCCATTGAGACTGCTCGGGAAAGCTCAAAGGGCAAGCCGGAAGGCAAACTCGAGATTTGGTGTTCCGACGCTTGAGAGAGTTGTCACGAGAAGCCTCCAGAATAATTGTACGTCTTACATATTTACTTTCTTTGGGTTTCCATCTAAGGTTGGATGGGCAGTTCCTTGTCTGTAACATACTCTTCCTACTGTCATCGCTCGCTATGTGTTTCCTTTTCTCTGTTCTAGTATTCTCTTTCTATCAGTACACTACTCAACCTCTTCATCTGCTACAGCTATCAATTGGATCTTATTGCATCTATATACCAGACAATCTCCCTGTCCTCATGATGCGACTGTGGCAACCCATCTGACTTGCTTGCTCCAACATCAACTAGACTAGTACGGACTCTTTCAACGTTTCCCGGACTCTTTTCCATCCCTATCCCCAGCCTATCCTGCCCACCCTAGCTCTTGTATCCCTGTGTACGTACACGAGTGTAAACTGAATTTATGACCCTCACTTCATGTTCAATACGAGCCTGAATCATCACGTTCGTCTGAATTGCCGGAGTTGTGGATGGGTGCACGCTCGTTGGCGACCACAAACAGTCTCGACACGACTCGGCCCTCCCCAGACTCCAGGTTTCCTCTGACGTTGAGTTGAAGATCCAGTCTGGAACCTGGATAGTCTCCGTCGTGCCAAGGTTTCCGGCAGATCTGCAGGAATCGAAGTCGCCACCCCCCGCAGCCGCCTGGCCCGTGCCGTCGTAGTTGGCTTCGCCTAGGGCTGGGTTGCGTATCAAACCCTTTGTTACATACCATTGATACGGAGTTTGATACATACGATACGGCCTGGCTTCGGAAATTCGCCGTATCAAACTGTTTCAAACCCCGGTGGTTGTTCTGGTCAATCCAGGACTTGGAAGGAGGAAAAGACAACGGTTATCAACTTTTCAGGCCCCTACAGATCTCAATTCTCACCCAGGCCCAGATTGGGCATAAATTTCGCCATCCATGACGCGTGAGGTTGAGGCCGGAATCCGGGCCCATCGGTGGCAGTATTGACTGACTGCTGAACATTGATTTACATTGTACTCCTGCTCTTCAATCGCGAGGATGGGGCCCAAAAGGTGCTAGATTTGTATGCTTTGGCTTGTGAGCTTTGATACATGCATCCTTGGTTTGATACAAAGGAAACCTATGTATCAAACTCGAAATTTTGCTGCACAAGCAACGGGCGCTAAATGGGCGCTTGAGGATTTAAAACCGTTTGAAACGTTTGACACGAGCCCCCAATCGGCGTCGGAGTTTGGTTCGATACATACGGACCCCGGAAGAGTTTGCAACCCAGCCCTAGCTTCGCCCATGAAACGAGTTGGTGGCCTATCACCGGTAACGCCACTTGCATTGCCGTTACTTGGCGTTCCTTCCCAGGTGCAACGGTATAAGCCTGCTTCGAGTAATCTCAGGTCAAGTAGTTCTACACGTTTACTTTCTCCGAGCTTTTCATGTTATCGTGTTATAGTGCTAGAGTAGAATACATTTGTCCGAGCGAGCAAAGTAACGAAAGGGTGCTCCATAGTGTAAAGTAGCAAAAAGGACCGTAAAATCTACGCGCCTCGAGGCAAAAAGAGCCAAAGTATGAACAATCAAGGCATCGAGAAATGAACGAATAAAGATATAGGGAAGACAAAACACCAAAGGGGGAAAAAAATCTATCTACTTAGTATCCTGAAGGTTTCGCGTCCGATTGTGAAGTATCGTACGCCCGAATGAGTTTTGCCTGGTCTTGTTTCCCTGCTGTCTCCGTCTGGCTGAAAGCGAACCCACGATTCCGCCTCATGCGCTGCACGGCGCGTACTTTCTTAATAGCCTTTTGGAATCTGTTACAGATAACAAAGATAATGTTGAGTAACCATAGCTAACAAGAAAGACCTTCTGAATGACGTACTGTTCCTGCCGTGGTCGATAATCAGGAATGTTGTATTTCTGCAGTTCCTGAGCGATGTGATAGGAGGAAGGCATATATGTGCGGCGATAACTACCATCACCAACGCAACCCACTGATCAACACTTGTTCTTGACGAGAAAAGGGGGAAAAAATCACGTACTATTTCCATGCGAAGTCCCGGGCAAGACATAATATGGGAACCATCAAGATCATGAAGTAGAATATGCCATTTGTCCAAAGTTGGTCCACGATGCCTTCATATTCCGTCGAGAAGCCGATAAGAGGCGCAACGAGAGCGTATATCGGGAGGAATACCATCGTAAACGCGAAGGATCCCGGTATGGCTGACGAGGAGAGAAAGTCAGCTATGTATGGTCGTGAGGTAGGCGGGAGGAGCTTGCCTGCTACTGTGTACTTCGTCCAGATACTGTTGGCAACGTCAGTACAGCGTCCCGCGACAAGAATCTGAGCTATGCAACGCACTCTGATATCAACGCGGCCTTCCCTAGAACAGTGAGGAGAACAGCAAGATAAAGTGCAGTTCCCCAGACCCAGTGCCCGGTATCGAGCCCAGTTGTTTGCTTGATATCACCCCACCATAGGATGATCGAGAAGCCGTAAAGCACCTATAGATAAACAGCATCAATGAGTCACTGGACGCGGCAGAGGTAGCAGGTGGTCTCACTAGTGAATGATAGAGTGCGTTGGCTACCCACATCCAGAACGACGTCTTTGTAAAGAACTCGTTCTTTTGTCCAAGCATGTACAATTGTGGATATCGATCCAGTATTCGAGCTGAGACGAATTGGTCGAAGACTCCAATGACGAGTGGGGGCAGAACCGTGAAGAGAACGTTGTATAACGACAGAGTCCATGATTCGTATGCAATTTGTCCGGAGAAGTTGTTGAAGAACGAATACTGCAGGTCGTCAGCTCCTTTGGGTTACAAGGGCCATTGTAAAAATAGCTCACCCAAAATTGTGTCATGTAGAGCACAATGTTCTTGTAGAACGAGTCTGGATCCGGTTATTCATTGGAGGCTCCATTTAGACACCAAGATAGAAGCAACGTACAGAGAATCAGCTTTGAAAGTCGCCTATAACTCCATGCTCCATGGACGAGCAACAGTTTCTTGAGATACCGGAATTGAGAAATCGCAACGTCCGCCGAACGAGCAGCTTGGAGACCCTGGAGTGAACATATAAGCGCTCCAATTCTTCAGTAATGGGGAAAACTAACGAACCTCAACACCCGAGATGCCGACACCAACATGCGCCGCTTGAATCATGCTCACGTCGTTAGCCCCATCACCAATGGCGAGTAATATAGCCTTCTGATTCTTCTTGACGAGCTTGACAACCAGAGCCTTTTGCAAGGGGGATACACGGCCTGTCGGGTTGGAGATGTTTAAGCGATCTGATCACCATCCAGTGTCGCGAACTTACAGCATACGACGGCCTTACACATGATGGCGAGCTCGAGGAAGACCTTTGATATCGGTTTCTCCAATGCGAATGTCAAACTCTTGCCATCTAGACCCGTGGTGAATATTGAGGCCACGCTCACAGCAAGGAAAAACATACCAATAACCAGTGCCAGATCCTCTAGTTCGCCAGTATTCCGCTGGTTCTTTATTGCGTTCAGTCGTTTCGTGAGGAACTCTTCCGTGTCTTGAGCATTCTCTTCGTTGACAATGACCTGATATGACCTGTAAGCGACCTGAACCACTGAGTAAACCCATCCACCTACCAAATTCATAGACTCCGAAATCAACCGACAGCTCATACCAATGTTGATCGCAGTCTCCTGTCGATCACCGGTCAACACCCAAACCTTGATTCCAGCTTGCTGAAGGGTATGTATCGTATCGGGTACACCCTCTTGAAGCTTGTCCTCAATCGCAGTAGCTCCGAGCAAGAACAAATCCTTCTCGATCAATTCGGCGGCTTGGTCAAGTGCTTCGCCACGACCGTTGATAGTTTGTGCTGCCTGGTCGTAAATTGCCGCCCATTGCTTGTATTCCTGCTCGGGAATGTCACGGGAAGCCAAACAAAGGGTTCTGAGTCCTTCAGTAGCGTAGTCCTGTTCGAAGGGTCAACATGAGCATGCGCGCTTAAAAAAAACCCCTAAATCGAGGACTTGCCTCGAGATGTGCCAAAGTCTTCTCCGTGTAAGGCTGGTTCTTGCTCAACCGCTCGAGAATCACAGTATCAGCACCCTTGCAGAAGATCTTGACCTGGCCATTCGGCATCCTAATCACAGTAGACATCCGTTTTCTCGTCGAGTTGAACTCGCAAACGTTCAGAATCTCGAACTCCTGGTTTTGTCCCATAATCTTCACGAATACCGATTTTGGTTTCCGGGTCTAAAAAATAAAGTCAGCGACACAAGACTTGAGCGGAACTATGTCCACAAACGTACGTGGAATTGATACCCAAGCAACTCAGCGCCAGCAACCAGAGCAGCCTCATCAGGACTACTCGCTTGGAAGACCATCTTGCCATTCTTCATCTCTGGAATAACCGTATGACACACCGCCAGCAGCGTCAAGAACTCATTGACCACATCCCTCTCCCTCTCACTCCTCGAATTCGATCCGGACGCAACGTTATCCGCAAACGGATTCCCACCACCACCTTCCAAGAGAGCCTGCATCTCCTTGAACGTCCTCCACCCCTCCCCGTCTTCTCCTCTCTTATTCTCGTCCACGACGTCCGCGTAAGCGACCCCAGCGATAGAACACATCCTAAACTCCATCTCGTTCCTCGTCAAAGTCCCCGTCTTGTCGCTGAACACGTACTCGATTTGTCCGAGTTCTTCGACGAGAGATGACGTTCTACAGAGGGCGGGAGTGTCGGTTTTGGCGTAGTACATGTCCAAGTCAAAGTTGATGAGTTGGGCTTGTTGGAATTTGACGACTTCCATGGTGACAATGAGGGAGATGGGGATGAGATTGTTGTACAAGATGATGAAGGTCAGGATATCTAAAGGTAGAGCATCGGTATTAGTGTTGAGGTCGAAAATTCGACGTGCTGCTTTAGTCTCGTACCTTCGATGAAGCCTTTGGCTCTGCCAGTGAGAGAAGCAGTCTCAAACAAGTACCACTGTTTGCTGGAGAAGAACCATGTCCGTATGCTGCTGCCAATCGTCGAGCCAAGAGAGAGCAGAAGGAGCAGGATGAACAGGAAGACGATCTGGACGTTGACCTGTCTTTCGACGGCCGTGCGTTTGATCGGCGCGGCACTAATGGAAGCGTCAGATGGGGGTGTCGGCCTAACGGTGATGCTTGGACTCACGTAGCATTTCGCATCAGCTTCGTCTCGTGTCCGGTGAAAACGACCAATCCGTATACCCAAGGGGTATTCCGAAGCTGTGCTCCACGAAGTAGGAGTTGATCGGGGCCAAGAGGAACCTGCTTAGGTGTTCCCATATTCGTGAGGAGGTCCAGTGTGCCTTCGTAAGTATACAGCGAGTTGTTGGGGTGTTCGGAACGTAGGGTACCACGGAGTGCGTTGACGGGTCTCGGTGCAGTAAGGGAAGCCGTGTGCGGGGAAGCTTGCTTAATTTTGAGGTTGGTTTCGCTACCAGAGTCTTCAGCTCACTCGGGCTATGGTCGAATATCAAAGAAGCTCACCCATCCAAGTTCGCGGTTTCGACATAGCAAAGCCCTTCCGGCTCACTTGAGCTAAGAAGAATCATGTCGGCCGGGATGAAGTCGTCGTTGTCCAATCGTATCACGTCGCCGACGTGGATATCCTTCCATTTCTTCTCAGCAAAAGTGTCCGAGGGAGTCAAAGCCTTGGCTTTGCGAGCGTTGAGTTCCGAGTCCGACTGATGTCGTTTCTGAATGGCTCGCGTAAGTAGACTGTGTATCAGGGTCCAAACCAAATATTCGTACCATGTCCTCCTGCACTTCCTTGAAGGCAGAAGCTAAGAGAACAACCGCAAGCGGTGCGATGGTAGTGTACTTGTTCGTTGGTGACACATCGGGGATTTGTTGTATGCAAGCGGTGAAAAGGAAGAAAAGGTTGGCGTATTTGGAGAATTGTTCTGTAGATTGCATATTTAGATGGAAAGTTCAATGGCAAAGCAACTCGATAACGCACCTAATAAGAACTTTGGAAGGAACGTAGCAAGATTGTACTTGCTAGTCGACACAAAGTTATTGACGAACTCTGCATTTCCGGCCTCGTTGTTCAGGGCTATAACCCGTTCTCCCGTCAACACCTTCTCCTTCTGCCATGGCCATTTCCACTGTCGCTTCCTACTGACAGCTTTGGATGGTTTTTCTGAGGAGGATGGAGGGCTTTTTCCGGTCATGGGGAATTGGTTGTGGTCGTCGTCGTCAAAATTCCAGCCTTGAGGAATCCCGTCACCAAGACTGGTCTTGGATACGCCTGCGGGTGCAGCTCCTGACTTTGCAAGGGGTAATCCGCTCTCCTGGGACTGCATAGGTTCCGGTCGACCAAAGGCTGAATCGGGCATAGGGTCGTCATCGTCGTCGAAGAAGGGGTCAAGCAATTGAGGATTATTAGCGGAGACCGGGGAAGGGGAAAATGGGTCATTTGAACTTGAAGGAGGATAACCGTTGTTTGCTGGCTGATACTGACTAGCAGCTGGATTCGCCTGCGAAACTAGCCGCAGGAAATCGTCGCTCATGGCGATTATGGAAAAGTTACAGGATGAGTGTTGGAAAAGAGTTGTGAGAATAACCGCGTTACCCAACCGTTGCCAGTTACTTCAGCTTGCCGTGTGCTCGGCCCTCTTGATTCTTGACCACCATGATCTGATTCTCAGCATAGCACAAATCCAATCCATTGGCTCAAGGCTCAGCATTACTATCTACAAAATTCGACAAATCACTGGTCTATGACCGTTCACACCGACGTGGATGCGGGTGCTGCGGGCGGAAGTCCTCTCTCGAGTCCCGTTCTAATGCTGTGAAACGAGATCATGTCTAGTACGTGTCCAACATTCTTGACTGTACTTACCAGTTGCGGTCCCTCACTTGCCCTTTCTTAGCAGGACCGGGACCTGGACCTTCGTCCGAGAACAGCATGTAGGCTGTACGGATTGAGTGCAATCTCTCATGGTAAGTTATGCATTTCTCGCACCAAGTCCTGGCCGTTCAAACGCACCTCAAAAGAATGACAAATCACCAGGTCGTGTCTTTCTACTGTCCATGCAAGAGCTACCGATCCACAGGCATCCTGTCGAAACAAAAATGGTTCAATTTTGAACGAGGTATTTCAGAATAAGTGACAAGTGCAATTCATTTCGCGGCTTGAACCTCAAAGGTTTCTTCCCTGCCAAATTCTGCACTCTCGTGGGAGATGCCAGTACACTCTGGGCCACTCTACCAAAATCTATCAAGGACCTGTGGCTGCAGGTCATCCGCGGGTGCATGTCTGTACCCATGACCAGCTTAGTCTAGCTCCTCATGTACAATAAATTTCCTTTCTTGTGTCGTTCACTCTTTCTGTGGACTTCCATGTACAAGTTGTTCTTTCTCCTCTTGAGCTCGATGAATCTCTACATTGTGAAACGACATGATGGTTCAGAAATTCAAACGGCATACGTACATACAGCGATTACCCGATCATATTTCGGAATCAGGACGTGAATGCCTGCCTGAGGCTTTTCCCTCTGTGCCTCATCAATTCCCTTTAATTCCTTTCCCTTTCTCCCCCATTCATCGTAGGGCTGTCGAGGGCTCGAGATGCCAACCGCTATGCATTTTAGGTCGCCTTCCAATGCTCGCGGGCGTCGTCTGAGTCGTGCAGGTGCTGATGGCTTGCCAAAGTACTCGGCGGACGACAGAAAACCACCCACCCTTCGTCGCAGTGTCACCTCAAATTTTTTCTCGAGATCTATACCCGGTCTACGACACAGACCATCTTGGCTACCTAATACTGGTGGTATACGCCATCTCCTAATTCCTCGGGTCGGTCGAAAACGAGGCTCCTTTCTCACATTTCTTGCCTACTTGGCATTAATTTTCACAATCTTCGCTGTTGCTTCACGGTTCGGTTCTAGACGCAAGCCATGGCCTGGCATTGGCATTACCACCGTACCGACTCTGGTGTTCAGAAGGGAGGATTTGCAGAGGATATGGCATTGGGAAATTGCGAGTGGGCATCATCCAAGTCGGCGAAGCAGTGAGTCCCATTTTCTGTGTATACGTGCTCAAATTTTAATTTCTCTATGCACAGTCCCAAAGCAACTGGAATTCATCCCTTCTCCTGAAAATCCATCTCTTCCCCCTCGTCCTGCAGTTGGTGACCCGTATGGTACCATAGGCGTGGGCCCAAAACGGGTTTATCTCGACATGAAGAGTAGTGCCAGTAACATCCCTTATCCACCCCGCCCCATGCCAGGCAGTGTAGCCGACCTCGACATCATTATGCAGCATTGCGACTTTGCGACCGGAAAAGTTAGTAATCAATCTCCCGTGAACGGCAGCAAACATTCTAATTTATTCCCAGTATGTTCGTGACTGCCTCGAAGTTCTTCGCGTGGGCGCCGGTCTGGATAGCGGCAAGCGCGTTCGTCGTGTCGTTCCCGATGACTGGAAATACGTTTACGTTGAAGACTCGGAATCACTCCAGCATCACACCCGTACTCCTTCGCCACCACCCCAACCCCCTATCAAACGAGAGGCCGAAGCAAATTCGTATCGTGACATGCTACGAAGTGAACATGAATCCGAAAATGATCCTAGCGCGTTTGCGAAGAGTCGCAGAGCAGGTTGGGAGCCTTCGCCAATTCAACTACCCATGGTCCAACAGCCGTTCGCCCATCACCATCAGCAAAGCGCGAGCAAATCCGGTTCGGACGTCTACTGTGATCCGGAACAACCGCGACTGTTCCACATGTTCTGGACTGGAGCCTTCACCGACAAACCGTATTTGGCCATCCTTTCGTTCCTCTACACTCAGAATCTGGGATTGCACCTATCTCCCTCGGACGCGACTGGACTATCCCGTATATGTGCACCGAAGCTCATGTTATGGATAAATCCCGGATTCGTATTCACCATGCTTAACCCCCATGCTCAAGAGGACACGTTCGAGTCGCTTCGAACCAATCAATGGTCAGCGCCGTTCCTTCACTCGCGGTTCAAGGACATCATCGAGTTCAAGTTCTGGAACACGACTGAGCAGCTCGAAAGCGTGGAGGAGCTCAAGCACGACTGGAGTAAAGCGAAGACGATATTTAATTCGGGTGGATACACTATTCCTATGCCCACGTGGGCGAAGAACTGGCCTCCTCAGTCATCCGTTGCAGATAAGGTCGAACATAAAGGTGGAGAACCCACCGGTTCTGCCGCGGAGCCCGAAGGGGAGATGGAGACCGACAAGATATCCGTCGTTCTCTCGGATATGGCCCGCTTCATCGTTTGTCATACTTACGGTGGAGTCTACCTTGATGCGGACACCCTCTTCCTCCGTGACTGGGAGGAACTGTGGGGCTGGCGCGGAGCCTTCGCCTACCGTTGGTCGTTCCACGAGAATTACAACACTGCAGTGCTCAGGCTGAACAAAGGAAGTGCGTTGGGAACGTTCTTACTGCGGACAGCGTTGAAGAACGATTTCGATTTCCATCCAATGACGATTACGGACTACTTGAAGGATGCAAAGATGGAGGAACTCTTGTTCAGGTTACCGGATGCTATGTTCGATTCAGCTTGGTTGAATATGGAGGGTTACCAACGGGATCGACCGCCCATGCCGTATTTCGTGAAGTACGTTGTTGGAGTCTTTCCGATTAGAGGTATAGACGAGCTGACCGGTGTTTCATCTTCAGGTTTGAAGAATTCTTTGAAACTCCGACTGTCGATAGCGCGGCTCCGCAGATTGTTGGATTCGATGGATTCTTCAAGGGCGCGTTTTCATATCACTTCCATAATTCTTGGTGCGTACTCTGTTCTGGCCAATCGGCGGAAGACATAGCAAGTCGCTTACCTCCCACCTTTTAGGTCGAGATTATCCGATTCGACACGCAATTTCCCTGACCTGGGTCCTCATTTGAGCGACGCGAACGCGACATCGACGGTGGAAGACAAAAGGGATCTGGACTGGTCCGCGGTTTTGAAACGTACTTTCGAGGCCTATCTACGGGGTGAACGTCCAAACATGTATGGAGAGTGGATACAATTGTAGAAACCCTGTGATAGTGCAAGAGGTGGTGCTACTAGTTTACGTTTTTACCTTGGCGAAAGGAGCATAGGGGGCGGGAAGTGGCTGGAGATTGTTATCACTGCCTCAGTGGGGGGGGGGGCCGAGGTATGGATCCTATCCTACATATCTATAGTCAGTTATTCGAACCCTTTCCTCTTACTGGATGTGTCGTTCTTTTGAAACTTCCTTTCCTTACGATTTCATTACCGTTACCTTTCTTGCTCTTCCTCGTGCACATCTCTCGACATTTTTCTAACTGGATGACTGGCTAATGACTTTTGACTGACTCTCGTGCATTGACTTTTTTCTTTGGCATTTCAGTTGTGTAGTTTATTATCATACTTGCTTCCTACTTGCTGACCCTACCTGTACTCACGCCTCAAATACACTTCATTCGTGGCTCGCTCGAGGGAAGAGATTTTCATGTGCTCGATTGTCATCGTACTACCCAGTGTGGGTGAGCAAGTATATTACTCAAAATTGCCGAAGAATAAAATAGATAAAGCAATGCTAGTGGTAAGCGCGATATGGATGAGGAAACAGTCCGAAAATGCTACAAAAACTGGGTGCGTAATACTGGAAGAGATGATGGATACATCGTGTTCTTCACGTTCATCGTCGTCATTATGCGTGGCTGTCGTAGGGCTTGTTGTAGGGGTGGTTGAGATCGGCCTCGTGGGGCTTCACGGCGGCGTAGGGTTGGGAGAAGGGGTACATGCCAACGTTGCGGGAACCGATGTATTGGTCCTCGAGGTATTCTATGCAGTCAGAGATAATCCAGCATGCATCTGTGATTGAGAGGAGGTGCCAGGTCAGGATCTCATTGAAATGAATAGACCAAGGTAAGAAAAACGTACAAGCTTGGAAGAGGATGGGAATCAACATCGTGACGATGACAATGGCGATGACTGCGCCAGTTGACAGGCCGTTGCTCTTCACACATGTTCCGTGCTTATCAGAGCCAACTGTGCAGTTGGAGTCCTTGTCGATGAAGAAGAATACGAGTTGCACGATGGCCAAGATGATACTGGAGATCAAGAAACCTTTGAGGAAACCAGAGAACGTGCGAATGAAGTTGACCCTCTTAATGATGACGCCAACCAAGCTGGACGGACAGAAGAATGAGCTTCAAGTCGATGTGTTGAGCGGAAAAGGGACTCACCCAAATAGTGCCGAAAGAGTGAAAAGGGTATAGACGACCCCATATACAATGAGCACGATCTTCTGCCGAGTCGTTAACTTGAATGTTTCCCCGTTATTCAGTTCAACTGGTCGTGACAAAACGGGTTAGAGGGCAGAGTTAATGTACAGTAGTGATTGACACTCACTCTCTTTATCAGTGGAATCGAAGTACACTCCCGCCCATGCCAAACCAGCTACCGCCAATCCAATGAGGATAGAGAAAACGGCGATGATGAAAGCGCCGAAACGGATGGGCAGACAGCAGAGGAAGTGAGGTGCCATTTTGTGGATGTGAATGGGGTGAGGATGAGAATGAAAATTACCCTCAAGGGGCTGCAGGTTTTATACTCTATCGATAAGTAAGACCACCGCCATCAACTTTGCACTGCCCGAGATATACGCCCGTCACAGGGCGATACCCGCAGTCAGGCTCGGTTAGCCACCATTTGGAGTGATATTAGTAGATTTTCGCTTCCCATCTGTCCAGCAATACTCCAGTCTGCTCGTATTCCAGACGAACAGAGCTGATCTTGAAGAGAGGCACTCCATATATGTTGCACTGGAGGAAGAGAAATGAGACCCACTGTCTCAGTGGAAAGCCCCTGGCGTTTCAACTTCATTGCGCTTTTTGGATTTTCCCCGGGTCCGGGCTGATTATCCTCCCGATGATGAAAATGTCGCCCTTTGCAGGATTCTGAATGCAATACCAGTGCAGAGTGGGCTCACTCGGTCACCGTCCGTCTTGCCCGAGGAGAGCCATATTCAGCCACATGAGCGCGGTATCGCGGATGTAGCCGCACTGTGGGAGATTTCCCCAGCGGCAACTGCGAAAAGCAGTACATCTGTGACGATCCAGGACGATCCTCGCAAGAAAATTCTGGTTTCTCTTTTCCAGTGCGGCCTACTGCGGGCTGGCCTTCCAAGGTTGATGATGAATCCTTCCGAATCCGTACAAGGTAAAAAAGATGCGATGCTAAGGCCTGAATCTCGATGATGGCTGACCAGTTGGACAGGGACAATTTGATGTGAACAGAGATCAAGATGAGCGCTGTATGGCGATGTTGTGCAACTGGCTGCATCGGCAAGCCCTGGTAACCCCCCTTCGAAAGATCTCTACAGCCCTCTCTTTACTCGAACATCCATCTACTTCCTCCTGGCTATGCAGAGACACAGTTTCACGGCGTTGAATTCGACGTTTATCGTCGATTCCGAGTACGAGTTTGTCAAGGAACTCGGTCAAGGTGCCTATGGTTGTGTCGTCGCTGCTCGACATCGCCAGACCGGCGACGGCTGCGCTATCAAAAAGATCACAAACATCAACACGAAGGTTCGTTTTCTCTACGCGATTAGGTCGATTTGAGGTCGCTGACACTGGGGCAAAAGCGTATTTTAACCAAGCGATGCCTCCGCGAGATCAGGTACGGGCAGTCGGTATTCTGGCTGTTCAAGACGGCGCTGATGGTATTATCGATTTCCAGGCTTCTTCATCACTTCCGGGGCCATAAAAACGTAGGATCGCCGGTCAACCATCAAGTTGGCGCGCTCACGATGCTTGTCAGATTACCTGCCTCTACGACATGGACATTGTTTTTAGATCTGATGGAAATTTCGACGAGGTGTATCTCTACGTGCGTTCTCAGGAATTGTCCTCTGTTCATTGGCTCATTTTTTCTGTAGGAAGAACTCATGGAAGCTGATCTACACGCGATCGTGAGTCAACCACCCGTCTTCCTCGATCGCAATATTAAAAAACGCTCGTTATTGTCGATAGATCCGCTCTGGACAGCCTCTCACCGACGCCCATTTCCAATCTTTCCTCTACCAAACTCTTTGCGGTCTCAAGTACATCCACTCCGCGAACGTTCTCCACCGTGACCTCAAACCTGGAAACCTTCTCGTCAACGCTGACTGCGAGCTCAAGATCTGTGACTTTGGTCTTGCTCGTGGGTACACCCCTGGTAGTGGAACTTCGAAGGCAGCCGGTAATCAAGGATTCATGACCGAGTACGTCGCAACCAGATGGTATCGTGCTCCGGAGATCATGTTGAGTTTCGCAAACTACGTGAGTTGGGATTCAGGCATTGAAATTTTATGGTGCATCTGAATAACTTCTCTTAGACTACTGCTATCGATGTCTGGTCTGTGGGTTGTATCCTGGCCGAACTGTTGGGAGGAAAGCCTATCTTCAAGGGACGAGAGTGCGTAAAAGCAGTATCTGAGAACAGATCGATTGGCTCATTAAACCTTTTTTAGCTATGTTGACCAGCTCAACCAAATCCTTCACTATCTTGGAACGCCCTCTGAAGACACTCTTCGCCGCGTTGGATCTCCTCGTGTTCGTCTTTCAGGACCTAAAAGTAGCTAATGTCATCTATTAACTCACGCGCCTTCATATGTCAGGCTCAAGAGTATATCCGATCGCTCCCTATCAAGCCCCGCGTTCCCTTCTCCACTTTATTCCCTCACGCCAACCCCTTGGCCATCGATTTGCTCTCTCAGATGCTTTGTTTCGATCCCGCGAGGCGGATCAGCTGCGAGCAAGCCCTTAACCACCCTTACCTCCAGGTCTGGCACGATCCCGCCGATGAACCTACTTGCGATACCGTAAGTCCAGTCCACCTTTATGAGTCCTCGAGTTCTCACAACAGCGGTGTCAGAAATTTGATTTCGGGTTCGAGGAGGAGGAGAGCATCGACGGAATGAAGAGGTTGATTGTCGAAGAGGTCAACCAGTTCCGTGCTGAGGTTCGCGCTCAGGCTAGGGCCAGCGGTCAGATCCGCAGGCAAGATAGGTATGCAGTGGTCTATCGCGTTCATTATTATCATTATTTGAGCAACGACTGAACACGCTTTTGTGTAGTTTGCCGATCCCTTCGAGGGAGGAAATATTGAACTCCCCGATGCAAGAAGACGGTGGAACTTCCGGCTTCACCGCCCCTTACAAGCGTCCGCCTTCCCCAATTATGGATGACCCCAGTGAAAGCTTGGAGCGCGAGCTTGCTGGTACGCATTTGGGCTCCAGGAGATAAATTATAACCTTTGCAATAAGGAAAGGTTGAAGAATACAATATGTAAAGGTTTGGAAAGTGATCTACGTTGCACGCGTTCACTGGCTGGAAGGAAACATATACTAATAGGTGTCCGGATAGGCATTCTGAATATATACCGTAGTCCTTGGTAGTTTTTATTTATGCGAAGTGATTTTTCTCGAATGCGGAGTGGAATTTAGGGATCGGTCAATGGGATGAAGGTCTTGATCATGCTTAAGGGGACAGTACTGAAAAATTGATCGAGGCGAACTTAATTAGCAATATACAACTCCAGCTTCAGCTCCTAATCCAAGGAAACCACCGCAGGTTAACCTCGAACCCTTCACCAGCTTCATACTCTTGCTCATGGCATACAGGTCGTCAATATCTCGAGGCGTCCGACCAATCTTGGTCAAGTTTGGCGTTGACTCACTCTGGGAAGGCGTTTTGCGGGCCCTTGCTCAGCTAGTTGCCTTCGTCTCTTCCATAGCCATGGTTCATCGTCGCTACGTCGAATCACTACCCCTCGGCATCTCACTCCTGTGCCTTCTAGCCGAGCTGGTATATGTGGCTTTGCATTTTTACGGTCTCGGTTGGGAAAATGGGCCAGCCAGGCACCGTTTTGATTGACTTTGGCATTAGTTCACGCTGGGAGGGCTTGACGGGAGCCCTTCCTCTGATAACCTTTGTCGCTCTCATAGTCATAGTTCACCGTTACTATGTCCAAACAGTACCTTTTGTCGACTCGCTACTGTGCTATATGTTCGAGTTGGGATTTGTATGCCTGCATCTCTACGGTCTTCAATGGGAAAACAGATCGGCGTATCACGAGACCGTGTTCTATCAAACCTTTGTACTCTGGTGTTCGTGGTTTCTCTTCCGATACCACTAGGCGCTGATTTATTTTCCCCACAGGGATGATGAGCTTCCATCTTCTCGAAGGCTACGAAACAAGTGTTTTGGGTGCTTTCCTCCTACCTCCTACTGTGTCCTTCGTCACCATGTCATCCTTGCTGTTTGCAGTATATGGGGCACTCGGAACTACGTTAATGCCATTCACCGATTGGAGTGTTGTCGAAGGGGAGCACAACTTTTACTGTATCCACGACTACCTGTGTCGGCGCTGGGAACGGCTAGTCCAAGTGCCGGACTGGCCTGATAACGAAGACGCAACAGTGGCTCCCCTGAAATTGAAGCATGAATAGTTTATGGGGAGCTACTCTGACGTCCCCTCTCCTTGTTCTCTTCTACAGCTCGTCGGGACGGCGATCTCCGATGCGGTTGCTTTTGTTTTCGCCTTGAGAATGGTGGTTACTGTAAAACTCCCGGAAGATCGATATTTCGCTCGGGGCAAAAGAGAAGAGTGTGGGCTGATGTGGAGGAGATTGAAGTGTCGGCCAACTCGCGACTAGCAATGTACTCTGGCATTTCAGAAGCGCGCTGTCGAGCTCCATAATTCTATAGGAACGCACGCTTGCATATCATACGCGCCACATCGATTAGTGTTATGTATTCGATGGTCCAGCCTTTCCCAGCTAGATGAGGCCGGGTAAGCTTCTTCCGGACGAAAGCTGAACGTTGTCCGCGTGAACATGAAACAAGTTTGTTAGAATCAGCTCGAAGATAGCTCGAAGAGGAAAGATACATTCTTCACATGGTCCGTGCGGGATGAACTACGGTCACGTTACGGTTGCACGTGCTGTACGCGTTGATTGGAGGAAGCAAAAGTTCCCACGAGGCCATTGTTGATGGTTGACGATGAAGGGCGCACCGCTTAGAGACCGTCTGCCTTCAAACTCCCCAGACCCAATGAAGAGCTCAATACTCAGAGACTCTGGCATGGGCTGGAACTCTCCTCCTAGCTCTTCTACCGCCTCAGATCCGACCTCTCCCCTTCGTCTGCCCAAGCGAGACCCCCAACAACCAACACAAGCAGACCTTGCTCGCCGTTCTTCATCTAGCTATAGAGCAATGAGGACCAACAATCTCGTCTCGAAATCACCCTTCAAATCACAGATACCGACCCCATCCACTCCTTCTCGACATCCCCCAGTTCCAGTTCTTTTTCCAACTCGCAGAGTGTCGGGTGAAAAACGACCTCGCCCTCCTTCGATGCATCAGCAGGCAGAGGAAGAGAACGAAAGGCCATTTGCTCTGAAGCGGGATAGGAAACAGTCGAAAACATATCAAGGCTTAATTGAAAGGGAGCCAGTCACAAAGAGTCCGTTCCGCAGAGTGCCTTATAGCAAACATGACCGTACAGCTCCTCCACCGATGCCAGCAGAATCCCCGACAGCAACAGAGGATCATGATCTTCCTCAGCCAAATCCACCATTTGCATCACGGATACCAGCGCCGGGATCGGGGTCCCCCCTGCGTTCGTCTCTAGTGTCCAAGCGAATGCATGGTCCACGACTCAGTGGTGGCGGACGCCGTGCCAGGCGCAAGACTGTGACCTTTAACGACGAAATGGATGTTTTGGAGATTGACCGCATTGACTACGACGATGAGGAAGCTTTGGACACGGATGACTATGGAGACGAGGACGATGATATGGACGATCCATTTTTCCAAGGTCAGCAACACCAGCAACATCACCAGAACACAGACACCATGGACACACATACTTCAGATGATGACTCTTACGAGAGCGTCGAGCTTTCTGACTCTGGACACCACGAACTGGATCCGGGACTGCGGTTGGATGGCGATACTAGCATCAACGGGCTCGTAGACGACCTCTTCGCTGGACACAATTCCGCCGTTATGAGCACGCCGCCTAAAGAACACAATGAACTACCGCCAGATCTCGAGACCGAGGACGGTGTTCCTCTCGGTCGTTCTCACCATCGTGATCGTACCCTCAGGTATCACGTACAACTTCATAACGACTCACCAGCGAAACAAAGCCCCATCCCGTTCAACCACCCCATTGCTTTCCCGGATGTTGGCTCACGATCTGGATCGCCTCTACCCACCGCGAACTCTACTCCCCCTCGCCAGACTCCCGTCTCATCGCCGCCTTTGGGACGGTCTTCACACGCCGAACGTGCAAGGGAGGCAAGGATAGATGAGCATGTTAACGACAAGGATGTGGACATGCTGCCGGACTCCCCATCGCCCGTGAAGCCCAAGCAGCACTCCACCTACGACAGTGGTTTGGAAGGTCCGATCCCCAAGTTTGATCTCAGTGCTGGTAAGTTGCGTCTCGTCTACTTCACTAGCTTTTTTAACGGGGATTTTAGATGGCGTTCACAACACACCTGACCACGGACATACGTCTATCAATGCGGATCTCGGAGACGATCCCTTCGCCATGCCCAGCCTCAAAGACGAACGTCTCCCAGAAGAGGGAAATGGCAGCTTTGTCTCTGCTTCGTCTGTCAATGACAATGATCGATCTGGTGAGATAAATTTGAGTGCCATGGAGAAACAACTCGGGCAGTCCAATGAGGTACGTTTTCCTTCGATTCCATCATATATGCGAGCTTGTTTATTGAGGGTATATTGTCTAGCGACTCCTGAACACATCGCTCGATACGTCTGTGTCTTCTATGCCTACCAGGGACACGTCCTTCTCCCAGTCCCCCATGCCCTCATCATCTCGTTCAAGTGGAGCATTCTCCCCACTCTCACCCAACCGACAGGCAGTTAGACGCTCCCCCCTCCCCCCCATTCCAGCTGGAGTGGTTCCTCATGCTGGGACTCCGCCACCAGCCGGCCTTGCACCTAGGTCAACACCTTCACCGAGGTTGCGGCCAAGAATTAGCAAGGAAGATGTGAGGATGAGGCTATTGGGTGCTCGAAGGTTCGGGAGTGGTAGTCCGGTTCCTCAGCCTTCTCCTGGTGAGGGGCAAGTACAAGAAGAGAGGCGGGACAGTAGTCCTCGTCCTTCTCCGACTCTTGACAAAGGCAAGGGGAAGGCCATTGACCCGATTGAAGATATCTTGAACGAACTGCCGCCCGAGTCTCAGGGTGGAAGAGCTGAAGAGGCGTCGGTCATGACAATGACGGATGCCAATAGTGCTGAGGAGGCTGTTATCGGGCAAGCGGTGATAGAGACGGCGACGACAGCATTCGTGGTTGGTGTTGCTCAGCACCATCATCATCCTCAGATGGATGAGGGGGAAGGACACAGTGACGAGGAAGACGAGACAGCACGCGAACAAGAGGAGGAGCAGATGGAGGAGGATGAAGAAGAGGAGCAGGAGGAAGAGGAAGAGGACGAAGAAGAGTTTGGTGTGAGGAAGGCACCACCTGTGCTCGGCACTCTAGGTCTTGGCGGAGGTTCTTCCAAGTTCAATCTTGACTTTGGGAGCAAGTTTGGGCTGGGAGGCTTGGGTATCGACTTGGACGACATGGAAACCTCATCTTACCAACCCGCACGGACGCGGTTCAACGACAACTTCAGTGTCCAAGAGAGCGTTGCTTCCCGGGCTTCTGGAGACTCGCAAGGATCGCGGCACTCGAAAACCAGTTCCATCAGCAGCAACATGGTCCGAATGGGCGCATCGGACGAGGACGTTAGTATGGATATGAGGAGCGCGTTGGATCGGCTCATGGAGGATGTTGGGGCCAATGTTGATCCGCAACAGCAGGCTGATACTTCCATGCCCACGACCGAGGAGCATGCTCATTCGGACGACGACGATCAGCCATTGGGACTTCGGGTTGGACAGAGTCACCAGGCGAGGGTCATGATGGAGTCTGCGTCTGGTGCTGCCCTGAGTCGGACGGCGAGCGAGTCTTCGGCGGTAGCACCACCGCCGCCAGTAAAAGACAATATCCGAGCGAGGGAAGAGATGATTTTGCAGAAGAGAAGGGCGATGAGGCGGATGGAAGAGGATGACGATGATATGTTTGAGGGTGGCGAGATTCAAGTTCCTGCAAGGAAGGGTCGCGGTATCGGCTTGGGGCGGCCCAGTCGGAGGAGGAGCATGAGTACCGGGGACGTCCATGATCTTGTCAAGAAGGGAGAGGCTAAGCTGGATGTCGAGCCCGTCGCTGAAGAGGATGCCTTGGAAGCTACAATTGAGAAGGAGCTGCAGAAAATGGACAACCCGCCCAAGAAGGTAAGAGCGATCGTGTGATGTTCCTGTCTCCCGGACGGTGGTTGACACAGTTTTGCAGAAATATCAGGTCCGCGAGAGAGAAGCAATTTATGCCTCCTCTAGCGTTTCTCATATGGCCGGCCCTGGAGACGTCAACGTCGGAAAAGCGTGGAGGCCTATCCGCCGGCCCTCAGACATGGTGAGGCTAACTAAGTTGATATACATTCCTGGCTCACCAACATTCCCTATTCTAGAACGAGTACGCCAAACAGATCAAGGAGTATCGCTCTAACCAGAACCCCGGAAAGGCATACGGAAAGGTATTCGTCAAAGTGGTGGGAGTTAGGAACTTGCATGTTCCTATTCCTGTAGAGCCAACCACCATGTCCTGCACCCTGAACAACGGCATCCACTTTGTCACGACCCCGGAATGTCGCTTGGCTAAAGAATGCCCTATAGGCCAAGAGTTTGAGCTGTGAGTCGGTACCTAGCTGTCTATGCGGCTGCTGATCTTTGCCTCCAGAATCGAGCACAGCAAACTCGAGTTCACGCTCACCCTTAAAGTAAAACGTGACCCTCATATCATCACTCAATTCAAGGCTCTCGCACCACCGCCCCCTCAACCACGACCTCCGCCTATGGTCCAGCAGGCCTCCTCTTCGAGCAAGAGTAGCTCTCGAAGCGGGGGGATGTTTGGCCTGTTCTCGTCCTCGCCGAAAAAATCGAAAGACAAGGAAAAGGAAAGAGTCCTTATTCCGGTCAACGAGTTCCCCCCACCGCCTGTCCACCGTCTACCTGAGAACCTCGCTCGATACATGAAGCCCGATGGGACGTTCGCCCGCGCTTTTATATCGTTCAAGGACATTGCTCAACGATGCGACACCAAACTCTTTGAGACATCGTTCCCCTTGATCGGACAGCGATTGGAGCTCGGCGGTAAAGCGTCGACATTACAAGTGGGAGAGATGGTTCTACAGATGTTCAGGCTCCCTCCCTTGCCTGGTATTCCACCAGAGCAACTCCCGCAGAGTTTGGACGAATGCCACAGGGGGTTGAGGCACGTCAACTGGCACAAGGTGACCTACTTTGAGGGAACCTTGACGCAGAGCGGAGGTGATTGTAGTGTGAGTGATCTATCATTTACTGGCTGACTCACATAAACCGACCACTTGTCTCTAGTCCTGGCGTCGTCGCCGACTCCGAGTTGTGGGTGGCAATCTCGTCGCGTTCAACGATGTCACAAAGAGAGTCACCGCCACTATCAATCTTAAGAACGCGATTGCTGTTCAGGACGACCAGGAGGGCAGAAGTGGCATGCTGAGTCCCTCGTCTGGCAAAACAAACATGAGCAATCGCGAGTATGATGGTGTGTATGGAGTGGAACGTTCGTTCCGCTTGATTTTCCCCGGCGATGAAGAGATTTGCTTCTTCGCCGATACGGACGAGGAGAAGGCTCGATGGTACGTCGTCAACTGCTGATCCATCCGGTTATCTCGTACTTATCATTCGTCCTGTAGGTTGGAGATCCTTCGAGCACTGGTGGGGCACATACCTCCCCACCCTCTCTGGGCCGAGCTGCTTTGGCAGCGACAGACTGATCTTAATAACCACGCTGGCAATCCCGGTACTGCTGGTCGGTAACCCGCTTCCTTTTCCCATTTCCGCTACGTTATTATGTGATCTTTATTGTGGACATCCCATCTGCATTGTCGAACCTTCTGTTCCACCTCACTTCACCTCAGATATGTTCAAGATCTTCTGACCGTTTCTATAGCTCGCCTCGTTTATCTTATCTTCTAGTCTAGTCTCGCTCTCGCTCTCGCATGTCCCAAGTGTCTATGTACAAACATCCCTTTTGAGCTTTTCGATTATGAATATGTGTGCAATGTGCATTGAATCGTATATGCCTTTCGCTTTTTCTTTCTGTGTTTTTTTCTCTCCTCTTTCGCTTTCTCTTGTCTTGTAAATAAGCGTTTTTACTCTGTACGTTACCTCAATAGACGGTCCAAACGCTCCATAGGGCTCCATCGGTCCATGCGTGATTCAGATGAGTAGATCGTGAGTTGGGAGCTACAACAGGAGCCATGCGTTCATGTATACAGGAAGCTAATCCACATTCTCGACTCCCGGAAAACACAGGACATCAAGCATCTGCGAAACTCTATGAAAGCTGGTGCCATCCCGATAAGGTTATGTTCCTTCCTGATTCGGAACTTCCAGTTACTCAAGTACCTTTGTTACCGATGTGCAAGTAATCGCGTCAGATCTGCGAACCACTGCGGTAGGCAGCCATGCTGGTGAATACGATTTCAGACGGTGAATGTCTGACCAACGCCTAGATAGTACAAGTAGAACGATCAAAAACAAGATTTCGGTTCATTCACTCTTATTCGGCAGACTTCGTTGCTGTTCTTGATATAGAAGTCCCGCCTCCCTCCGTAGCCTCCGCGCCAAAATCAGGTGGTATGCCTGAATCTGTCGCACTCGCACACGATCTGAGGGAGTTTGTTCGTTCCTGTAGCTCGTCTAGCTCCGTAAACTGCGACTCCCAGTCTCCGGTACTATGAGTGCTTTCGATCGTCGTCAAAGTAAGCCCCCATGTACGAGTACGTGTAGTACCATCACGAGTCCTGCCGAGGTCGATCGTACGTTCCCCACTGTTATATTCTTCATCTGATTCGGCCTCAGTGGCCGTCCTCTTCCTCCAGAAGATCAATCTGAACAACGTCGTTATCACCACTAGGAAGTTGCATACTATGACGGCGGTCGCCATCTGTAAGACAGCAGGGCCAGTCAGAATCGCGATGATGGTTACATGAGAATCAGAACATACCTGTAAATTTATCGAATAAGAGAGGCCCTTTGCATCTCCCCCGTTTATGGTAAAGGCCGTTCGCACGCAGCAGGCGATCAAGTTCAAAAATCCACTGGCGAAGAGTACCAGTATGAGTCGTCGCTCCGCGGGCAGGAGGGAGGTGCTATTCCAAAAGCATAAAGAGGGATAGCCGTCAGGATGATGGACGATGTTACACCACCTATCGAGGAAGAATGGGTCCGACCACACACAGGCGTCGCCCGGGGACCGCGACAGCAGCGGTAGTAGATGATAGTGGAAAAACGACGGAAAATTGGTTCGAGTTCGAAGCAAGAATGAGACTGAGAGGCACGCCGAAGACTAGGTTTCACTCACCGACAACATGAAAGGTCCCATAAATCCATCGCTGAATTTTTGGCTTCGTTTGGAGAGTGGGATCGTTGAAAACGACCAATTTCACCGTGATGGTTATGATCATGGCCGTAAAACATGCTACTGACAATCCCAGCGTCACCATCCGGAGGCGACTGGGGGGTAAAATACGAGCAATGGAGAGGGCGAGGGATATCCGGGAGCACCTACAACAACGAACGAACGATGCGAAGGGAAAGTGATACTGTGAACTGTGAAAAAAAAAGGTAATATGTACACACCAAATAACCCCAAGAGATAGTGCCATGAGAGCGGAGACCACAGCCATACTTTCTCCTCTATACTCCGCCGCGTCCATGATCAGCGCCTTGTCTTCTACTTTTTATAGAATGTACGATGAGAGATGGCAAGGTAGGACCGTGTCAGGGTCTTTAGATGCAAGAACGCTTCTCGATACTCACTTGAGACCCACTTCACCCAATCTACGATCAAAAACACCACAACCAATATCGCGGAGAAAGCAGCCCAACCATCATCCCAAGAAAGAAGCCTGATACGGATTCGGCGCGCCAATCGAAGCATCGTAATGGCTATGGCAATGGAGTGAACGACGGTGACGAAAACTGGGATGCAGGAGCGTCAGTGTATCGTCAAACTCGCAACAAAACGCGCACCTCGATCGTCAGGCAGGAGTACATTCGCAGGCGGAGCTGGAGAACTAGGAGGGATTGCAGTTCGAGCGTGGACTTGTGATCCAGTCGCACCCATGTTACACAGTTCCGCCACCTTTTCTGGAGGTATATCAAGTCGCTACGTCCGTCCTGGGATGGGGACTCTTAAATCTAAGTTGAATACATACGAGTACATTTGCACGGATCCCGTAAACCCCAATGCGTGTGATTATTGAAGGACCTCTATTACTTTGTTACGTTGACCTCAGGAGACGAGTTCTTGATTTTGGAGAATTGAATGAGTCGCAGCCGTCCCGCTCCCTGGATCTGAACTGCTGGGAAACCTGAAGAGCGGTATTGAAGGGATGAGTGAGAAGCAACAGAGAAGCAACAAAGAAACGGCAGGTAAAGGCCTATATGCGGTTGTGTTTCGTGCTCAGCGAACGACACAGAATTATCCGGTCTCTACCTCGCCGTCTGGCGCCGCGTGTCTTTGCAGGTCGGGCGATAGCAGTACCTGAATGACGGCGGCGTACAAATGTAGGTGAGGGTTGAAGCGAGACGTCAGTCTCCGCTAGATATGATACGTCCTATGTATGGGATACAGTGAGCGATGTCGAGGTAGCGCTTAAGAGTCTGGACACATACTTCAATGTGGCTAAGTGACCGGCAACCAATAGCCATTCGTGATCCCGAGACCTCGGCTTTTGGCCGACTGGTTCAAACATTCTATAGGACTTTACACCACGACTGTGAACTTTGAGCATCAGAAATAAGTGCCGAGCCCTCTAGAACTTCAAGCATCTTCTTGTCATGATTTCTGAGACTGCAACTACCTAAAGATAGGACAAGGGTCAATGCAATCGGGGGTGTGGAAACCATGGACGTACATATTCATACACGCAATTCGCATATTGACGATGACATCTGCTAGCGCGGTTGTAGAGACGTTTCATCTTTCCCGGAACTGTACCGCGACATTGAGTACCAAAGGATGATGGGAGGATGATTACCCACGGGCCACCATGGGTCAAAAGAAACGGGACAGCAACATTCCTCCATGACTCCATAACATCATCAAAGCCCAGGCCACACTGGCAAGCTTGTGAAACCGAGAAACGGATTTGAAGCACACATATCTCACTTACTCGAACGACACGCCATAGGCCTTCGTGTATGTGAGCAGCAAGACCCAGAGCCGTCGGAGCCCATCGATCATCCTCCGGATAAAAATCGGGAACGCGATTCCTAGAGCACACGCTGAACTCGAGACGGACGGCTGAGCTCTAGTGACCTGGTCTTCGAACAGAATGGTTGCTTACGACCTTGTCGTCAGGTTGTAGAGTCAGCTGGGAGTCCTCTTCTGGCACAGTGGCACTGAGCAAAGATTTAGACTTGTCGAAATCGAGAAACGACGTATGGAACGACACCAGTCCATATGCTTCGGAACTGAATTGACATTTTAGAGGTTCAAGATATGTCGTTATGTCCCGGGAATAAACGTCAGTGTACATGTAGATTGTGGTGGTAATGCGATAAGATCAAGAAGTAACCAAGATCTGATCCTGGCGGGTGGCTGGTCACGTGATAATTATAGGCTGCATCTAGGAGTAGTCCATAGTCCAACTCAGAGTCAATCGTTTCATTCCAGTCCTCCAGGACTCCGTTAGCGGTAAGAGGCTCGCGGCCACCCTCATTCAGCCGATTACTAATACGATGTCTGTGGAAGTCGCGCCGAAGGGACGGTTGACGTTGATTCAATAAAGGATTTCCGAGTCCCGACTGACAGGCAGCTCGACGGCCACAGAGACATGGGATGACGAAGAAAATCGGTGTCTGCATATTGATTCTCCGACGTACTTATCGGAAGCAACCCTGGCGTTCCACTTGCCTTGTAGCCCCAAGTACATCTGTATGAAGTAAACCCATCCCGCCCCTCGAGGAAATAATCACCTAACACAAGCAAGGCAGATGCATCGTGATGATTCCCGTACAAGTCTGTCCGCTCGGGGTATCATTCCCTGTCTGCAAGAACACGCTCCATAAAGACGAGCTCCCGGCCTGACATGCGATAAAATTGAGTTGGCGAGGAGACGTGATGATGATAGTATCCCCTTCGAGTCCCCAATTTGTTGTGGTGGCCGTTGCACCGAAAGAGAGCGCTTTATACGACGTTGTGCTGGATGTGTTGGTATTGAGGTAGAGAGAGGAACCTGAGGACGAGTTGAGGGTGATGGTGCTGCCGATTTTGAAGTAGCCGGAGGACGATTCGGGGCCTAAGACGGCGGTTCCGTCTGCGGGGGAGGGAATCAGTAAGACGTTATCCTTATATCTGAGCACGTACTATTGTTCTGGAGATAGAGATGGAAGACAGGATCCTGAACGGTGCGAATCTGAGAACCGGTCGGGTTGGGGCCAGTCGCAGTAGAGCTAGCCGGAGGGTTGGAGCCTCCGGGACTGGTAGTCGTAGGGGTAGATCCAGATCCTGGAGTGCATTGCGAGTAGTCTAAGACGGTGTGTTAGGGCCTACTACTACCCGATTTATGTGTACCCACAAGGATTCACGACAGCGCAGGTGTACCCCGAAACACATGTAGTGGCACCCGACCTAGGAAAGATACATTCATAAGACAGACTGTTTCACGAGAGACAATCGATTACCTACCATCCAATGCCACCACACTGTCCCCATGCGGGTGACTGAGCGTTCGACAAACGAGCCAACAAGAGTGTAAAGGTCAGGAAAGTCAGGAGCAGAAGCATGTTGTTCGATCAACAGTGTCCTTTGCGGCGCAACGCGCATTTCATTGAAGTGGCTTTTATAAGCGCACCGGAAGAACTCCGTAGTCATTTCCAGGAGGAAATAGGAAGAAAGTCGGAATACCCTGGCAGTTGGTGCATGTGGCCCACATAAGGACGATTTTCGGTGGATTCCAATACATACATTTGGCGCACTTGATCCTGCCTGCATGGTCTGAGGTTGGCCCGATATTCGAGCTCCCGTTAGAGCCATCCTTTTTTATACCTCGCTGTGAGGTGCGTGCGTAGTTGCTGATGGAGGTAGGGAATCAAGCCACGGGAATTTAGGTGCCAGTGGCAGCGGCGGCCGGAGTTTGCCTTTCCTCTTTCGCAGGAACCGCCACCATTAATTTCCCTTAGGCATGCCAGAGCCTCCCAACATCGATCTCGATGAACCCGAAGCTAAAGAGCAATCTTTCCAGAAAGAGATCGAAAGCTTCCATCCTCCCCTACTCCCGCAGCTAACAGGCGAGCCTCAGTCACATCCCGATTCGTGCTTGAGCTTTTCGCTACCTCTTCTCAGAGCAGTACATGAGCTTCTCCCCGCCGCGCCTGACCTCACTCTCTCTATAGGCAGTGGCTCGGGCCTTGTAGAGTCTCTGCTTCAAACTATTACCGAGCCATACTCTCTCAATCTCGTAGGCGTCGAGGTAATGCCCAGTCCGAACAAGTACCTCCCACCCACTTCACATCGGTGTGTTCAAGGCACTTGGGCCCTCGATCCTCTATCCAAAGCGGCCAAAGCCTGGTTATTTGTGTATCCGAAGAGAGTAGGGTTGATCGAGGAGTATTTAAACGCACACAAAACCGATGGTGTGCAAACCGTGGTGTGGAACGGGCCAAGAAGGGATTGGGAAGAATTTAGTACGGCCTTTGCCACCTCTCCAAGCGAGGATATAGAGCTTTGGGACGAAGAGAGGATCGAGGCAGCTGGAGGGCGGGCTTGGGAATGTATAGCAATTGTACGATATTCAGATTGCGGCAAATAGATGATTCAAATCCAGATTACAGTGCAAGTCCGAGGGAGGAACTCATTTCAGGGTGGCCAAACCTTGGCTCCGTCGCTTTGAAAAGAACAACAGAAGAAAAGGTTATTTTTGAGCCTTCCCCCCCTTCCTTCAGGAGTTTGTAGCGTTTATGCTTTTATCATTCATGATGTCCTAGTCCCTTCAGTATTTTATGGGATCAGTTGGTACGGCTCTTACGCAGATCGAACACCTGTCCTCTTGGAATGCGGGTCGTCGCAGGCTCAAACCACTGCCCTATACCGGGGTTGCAAGAATGACGAGATATTGTGAATATATCTAGCCTCTCCTCGCTTTCGACCGTCATTTGTCCATTTATATAACGAAGCCACCCTCAATTCTGGTACGATAGTTCCTTTCATTCCGTCTTCATCAAACTTTCATTCGAGCAATGTTAAAACGTCAATGATCACTTGGAAACCCTTGATCATACTTCTCCACTGTAAGAGCTCGTCGTCAACCTCAAGGCGCCAGAATCTCCAAAAATCAGAATCGACAGCTTCTAAAGCTTCCATATGACTTGTAAATTGGGTCGCAACGAGGCAGACGTACGCCTTTCATGACACTTAATCCCCGTCGCGAACACGGTCACCGTGCTTACCACCATCATTGGAATATACTGGCATATAAAAACTCGCCCTGTCTCAACTTCAACTTTATTCGAGCCAACCTCGACCACCATGAAGCTCACCGCTTCTCTTCTCGCTCCTGTCCTCCTCGCTCTCGTCTCCAATGCAGAAGCCGAAAAAGTCCAATTCGACAACAACTACGACAACCCAGGCGGCAGCCTTAGCACCGTCGCCTGCTCTGACGGTCCCAACGGCCTCCTCACCCGCGGCTACACTACCTTCAGCACGCTCCCTGGGTTCAACGATCATAAACACATCGGCGCTGCTGCTGCTATCGAAGGCTGGAATTCTGCAAACTGTGGAACGTGTTGGGCTTTGAACTACACCACCAATTTCTTCCACAAGACCATCACCATGTTCGCGATAGACCACGCGACACAGGGTTTTGTCATCTCAGAAACCGCAATGAATGATTTGACTGGGGGTCAAGCGAGGGCCTTGGGACAAGCCGAAGTGAACGCCCAGCGGGTTCCGTGCCCAGGTGAGTTGCCCAACTCTGAACTCGACTAGATACACGACACTAATGGCGAGCTGCCAGCATCGGCGTAAGCCACAACCAGGACGGTCGAGTTTGTATTTTTGGGAATTATATGTAATGAAGTAGCTCGCCACTTTTTTATGGCCACGGACTTGTCTGATTTGTACAGTGATGCAGAAAGAAGGGATGATAGATTACATACAGATATTTAAATTTCAGAAACGATCAGCACAACGGCAGTCACAGTTAGCCACTGGACAGACGCTATGGCCAGATCCTTCACTGTCGTCGCCAAAGAACCAGCCCGAGATATGAGAAACATGGCCTCCATGCCGACAGGTTTGGCATATGACAATTGCTTCTTCAATGGTGTCTTTGAATGTGGTGGAATGAGTATATTAATGCGCACCCTGTTTCGATTCAATGAAACCTACCTAGTTGGTTCACCCCGTCGCGGCCCATGAGCTCCGCGTTACGAACATTATCCTGAACGATCGACAGTGCTAGTAGACAAACGGAGCATCGTGGTAGTCCTCTACTACAATTCGGGCAGACCGTCGGCTACAAGAAGAGTATCATGAAGTTAGAACGCGCCACGATGCAAGTCAAATCTCCTACTCACCCTGCCTTTCCTCAGAGGCATCTCACCCTGCATATTCGGTAAAGGCGTTATAGGCTTGTTGCAGTAGTTGCACCTAATGATGATCTGCCTTGGTATCGTCGGCCACTCGATTCTACCCACACCCGCCCCCAACGACACCGAGCTGCCTCCCAACCCTACCGCCATCGCTCGCTGCCCACGCCCAATAGCCCCTCGTTCGATGTCAAACTCAACACGCTCATGGAACATCTGCCACGCGTCCAAAAGATCTCTGTAGTTTTCGACCCATCTCTCCACTCTCTTCTTATCCTCCCTTCGTGCCCGCGCCACCTTCCCTTTCTTGGTATTGGCGCTGTTACTGCTATCCGTCCTCGATATAGTCGGCTGAGAGAAATGTGGACTACATGTAATCCCCATCCACCCCAACAATGCCGCACTCTGCACGTCCGCAGTGCGATCCACCCAATGACTCAGCACATCCCTCCCCTTCGGCGATGCCAGACCCGTAACAGCTAACAAGTCCAGACTCACGTCGTCTGGTTCCATATCATTGAAATGGTAGTTGCACTGGCGCAGGTAACTAGTCAGGCTCCAGTCGTCGAGGAATACGAAGGCGAGAGCAAGACGTTCACGGAAAGCTATCTTGACCGGTCGCTTTGAGCTCGACTCTGCTTCTATTCCTATCCCGATGATGGGAGAGACGTCTCTGGTGGTGAGATAGGTGAGCATCGCCCAAAGGTAGGGATCTTTCACTTTGGCGCCCAGCCGGGAATAGTGGGTGCTCAAGGGGCTTGGAAGAGGTTCGACGCTGCTCAGCAATGTATCGCTCGGAAAGGCTGCAGGTGCGAGGGCCGTGATCGTCGCAGAAACCATATGATGAGTCTCATCTAAAAAGTGCAACGCATATCAGACATGGATCACCAGGCTACGACGGTAGCGAGCTTACCATCACTAGCAATCAAAAGCTCGACAGCTCTCTCCCACTGACCAAAGAACACAAGCCAACACGCGGTCCTCGAAAGCTCCGCCCCACTCCCGCCTCCACTCCTCCTGATAGACTCCGAGTCGAAACCAACCAAATCTTCGTTTCCCCATCCAAGCAAACCTAAACACACGTGCCGCTGTAACATCTTCGACGTGGCCACTCGCACTATAGCTGACGACCCCAACGTTGAAAACCGCCCTGCAACCTCTTTCAGAGCCGCTTGCCAAGTTCCCTCACGAATAGGCGTCGGAGCCGGGGAAGGCGTACTCGCATTACCGCTACCCTTCGATTGCGAATGTCGTTTCTTCCATTTCGAGCCGTGCTTTCCTGATCGCTTTCCGAGCGGTTCACCGAGAAGACTACCCTCGAGTAGTAGAGGGGGGAGTTCGGCGTTATTCCGATGTACCGGTGTCGCGTCAGCGCTGATAGACTCCATTGGGGAGTTGTGGCCGGGTTTGTGCGAGTAAGGAGGTGTGCCGACGTCTTGGCCTTCCTTTGGTATACCAGTCCAGATTCCCCAAAGACCTTGGTATGTAAAGTCGTAACCTTGAACGTGCGGCGTTGGCGCATGGAGATGGCTCTGCGCGTCTATGCAACATCAACGATGAGGGGCGTATTATCAAGAAGCGTCGAATACACGTACGATGAAGCCACGTCCACAAACTCGAAAGACTCTGAGCTTCGGCCTCATCAGTCCAATTGCGAGCTAGTGAGGCGTTGAGTAGTACCTAAGGTATATATCCGAGGTCAAACGAAAAACACAGTTGACGAGACAATGTCACACTCACATCTCCGAAGCTGTAACCCCGCTTTGCACGACGCCTCATGATCGCAGATATATCATCTCCGACCAGTTTTTGTATAGGATCAAGCCGGACATTTGGACGACTTGTAGTGGGTTTCGGTTCAGTAACCTTAACCTGCTGTCGACCTCTCTCAACCCCCGAGCCTGGCATACGCGACGTCGAGCTTGGCGCCCCTTTGCTTTCCGACTGAAGTCTGATTGGCTCCATACTGAAATAAGAAGCTGGCCCGAGAGATCTACCACGTCGGCTTTCTTCCATGTCGGACGATTTGGTTTGTGAGTGCGAGTGTGATTTCGATTTCGACCCAAACGACTTGCGATTCGACTGCGCGTGTGTTGAGAGAGGATCGATATGTTCGCTGGCAGCTTCATCGTGAGGGTCTGGCTCGTCCATTGGGTACCCAATCCCACCTATCTGTCCCCTTGCACCCCATATGGCTTCGGCGTTGGGAGAGTCATGTAAGGTCTGTAGGGCTAGTTCTCCTCCAGAGGTTATCAGGACTACTTTAGTAGAGGCGTTGGGTTGGTGCCGGTCATAGAACGAAGCATTTGGAACAAGAGCAAAAGACGTGAGCGTACGAGGTTGAATTGGATGGTATTGCGACGCGGATACAGGAAGGAGGGGATAGGCTTAATGGGTTTAGTACAAAGCTGAACAAAGGTATGTAATGAAAGCTCACTCACTTTTGCGCGTATCGCTCAAGACGATTGATTTCGAGGTAGTAGTAGAGTCGCCGCTCCTTTCACGGTCGACACTCGGTGAGGGTGCACGCCCACCCCATGAAGGAAAGTTGGCCCAGCTCCTCTTGGATAAGGACAATGTTTGCTTCCGAGCTCCAGGTAATGAATCTTTCCCAAAACTGTTCTCGCGATCGCGGAGTAGCCGCCCCCTACTCAACGATCCTTTCCCTTCTGCTCCAGAGATCAAGTCGCCTGCAGACGCGTGGCTTGTTACATCGGTCTGTGAATACGACCACGCAGAGGAGACCGAGGCTTCCAGGATATCCCACAAGCGAACATACGGAGCATCTTTGCCCAACGTCGCCAGCCTCCCCCTTTTGTTCGCTGAAAACTCCAACGAGGTGTAAGGTGGTGGACTTCTTTCAGGCGCGGCGCTTGACATGAGACCTCCTCCTTTCCTGGGCAACGAAGCCAAAGAGGTGGTGGATGCGGATGAGGTGAGTTGAGTAGAAAGAAAAACACCACCGTCTGCTGTACCGTCCCGTTCAGTGAAAGTCAACTGGGGCCTCCGAAGTTCCTCGTATCCCAAACGCTGACAACTCCTTCTCCCCAGGACGCAACTCGGTGCGAATCGAAAGGGTCCGTGACTACGCCGTGAACCTTGGAGGCTACGTTGGCGATAGCACCTCCTCCAGTACCATGGTTGTTACTCGATGGTGAAGGTGCGCGTAAATCAAACAAACGGAGCCAACGACTGGAAATACCGGCCATAAGGAGATGGGAAGAGTCGGGAAGGAAAGCGAGGGATGAAACGTATTCGGTAGTAGCATGAACCTGTAGCATTCTACTATCGAGTTTAACTCCGTGTTCTGCACGAGGAATCGTCGGCGGAGGCCTATTGTACAGCGTGTGGTTGACGATGTTGACCGCGTTACTTGCACTTTCTGTATATGTTGAGTTGGAGGTTGCACTTCCAAATGACAAGACAGGTAGCGCTGTGTTTATATCCCAAATGACCAGACTTGCATCTCCTCTCACTTTATCCAATCCTACCGCAAGGTAATTTGGATCCTTCCCAGAAAATGCCAGAGTATTGCACGGTCGCTGGTTCTTCACGGGCAAAGACACAACGGGTCCATTCGAGAGAACGTTGTCTGGTCCAGTAAACCGTGACCCCTCCAAACGAATGAGGTCGACGCGACCATTACTATGTCCTACGGCTAGCAGATCATCAAACAATGGTTCTGGGGACCATGTGAAGCACTGTCAGACTGTTGTCATGAATGCTTCCAAGATACATGATCATTTCAAAGAGACATACTTTCATGAGACTGAGGTCATTTTGAGAGGTGATATGCCTTATCTCTGGCTGAGAAGGAACACATTCGTAGAGCGTGATTTGTGAACCACCAGCGACTATGAATCGGTTCAAGTGCCGTGGGTGCCATAAGAGACGCTTTTCCATTGAGGTCGTGCTTTGTAGGACCATAAAATTTCTAAGCCTGCATGAGGAAGGATGGCGAATGCGAATGGACAGAAGACAGAGGTCGGATACCAAGGCAAGCCGGCAAAGGTAGGCGCCTAGCGGAAAACGGGTGTCGAACGCGACGCTCAACGAGCGCTTAAGCACTGTCCTTTTCCTCCTCATGTCATCTGGTCCTGAAGATTCTACAAAAAAGCAGGCAAACAAGGGCCCCAGTCCCCTCCTCATCTCTGCAGTACGAACTTATGCTCTGAATTTGTACCAGAATCATCTCCATTGATACTCCAGTTTGCAGGAGCAGTGGTCGTCTCAATTGTGATCCCAGGCGCAATATGGCTACGACGGAAAAACCCACAGTTCAGCAACCTGCCGCCTCCTGCTCGTCAAGTAATCAGACGGGGTAGTACTCTGCAGCTACCTCTGTTGGGCTCGCACCATGCCACCGTTGCACCCCCGAAACGGGGGCCCCGTCAAACATCACAACCCTTTCCCCGAATCACACCAACACCGACATCCGTGCCCGCGTTTGGTCTCCAAGAAACTGGTGATGTCACTGAAACAAAGTCGTCTGAGGAGGACGATCCTCCACCCCAACAACTAGATTTCAACCCTGCTCTTTTGACGGCAAAAGCATTCGGTATTGCGACTCTCGCAGTTACTGTTGGTGCTGTTACCTTGGTATGGGGCGTAAAGAGCGCGATGGGCGTGGAGAATGTACGTCTCGGATACGCGTGTTCACTTCCAGGTCCTTTATTCATCATTCTTCACTTCTCAGACTGAACAGTTTGCCCGTCGAATGCGAGAGATCATCATTACACGGATGCCTATCCTATCGTCGCGAATACATCGTTCGCATACAGAGGAATACGAGGAAGGCCGAACACCGCATGTTGACCCCAAATGGAATTGGGACGATGCAGAGAAACGTCTGACAGATGCATTCGACAAGGACGGGCTCTCTGGCTGGGCAGAAGTTGCTGTGAAGGAGCTGGAGGCAGAAGAGGTCATTGAACGCGAGAAGAGGGCAGCACTAGGAGATGCTAGGGCAGAACCATAACTCAATCTCCCTCTTATCGCTCACTGTACGAGGTTCTCTTCCTTACGCGAACACTCGATAATAATCTCAGCATTTAGAGCGTTTCATGAAATTGCGTTTCTTGTCGTCTAAGTAGGTGTACATGCAAGTTACAAATAGGTAAGTCAATGCATCATTACTAACGGGCTTCAATGTTCATTCGTCATGCCCGATGGTCTCGTAAAATACTCCTCAACCCATCCACCCGTTCGGCTTGTAGCTCACCTGTGAAACGAAACGAACCGTTAACAAAGGTCTATGTGCTCGATTTGAGAGGTCACTCACGAAGCTAGTGTTGATCTGCTTCAAATCCGCCACTCCCAGGTTCCCTGCGTCGACAGCCAATTCGTTCTTGAAGAGGTCGATCGCCCGCTTTACGCCATCCACACCAAACACGTTTGAATACATAAATGGCCTTCCTAGGCCAACTGCCTTGACACCGAGCGCGAGGAGTTTTAGTGCGTCCGCGCCGTACCTCACCCCACCATCTGCGAATACTTCGACTTGCTGGAATACCCAAGGTGCTTGTTCATGGATCTCCAACGCAACCTCCAAAGGGGACGGAACCCCATCAAGCTGTCTGGCCCCATGGTTCGAGATGTAGATCGCCTTTGCGCCCATCTTGGCAGCGATGACCGCGTCCTCCCAGGTATTGATCCCCTTGGGCACCACGGGAAGCTCGGTGAAACTCTGAATCTCCTTCCAATAGTCCCAAGTGAAATACGTGTAATCCGAATTTGCCGAACCCACTCCGAATCTCTTTCCACGGTGGCGGTTTCCCTCTGCAGCCTCATCGACGGTCAATATGATCGCCTTGAACCCATCGTCCTCAGCTCTCTTGACCTGGGCCCTGGTCGCGTTCAGGTCAGCGGAGATGTAAAGCTGCTGAAAGAGGACTTGGTTCGACTCCTTATCGATTGCGTCGCGGATACTGTCCTTGTCCTTCGATGAGAAGTCGGATACCATGTACAGAATCTTGCCCTCGTTCGCACCCTTTACGAAGTTGAGCTCGCCGTCTTCATGAGCGTAGCCCGCAATTGCGCAAGGGCTGATGTAGAACGGAGCAGAGAAATTGTAACCGAGGATGGTGGTGGGTAGGGACGCTTCGATGTTGGTCACGTCAATCATAACGCGGGGGCGAAAGCGGACGCGCTGAAAGGCCTCGAGGTTGTTGCGATACGACCATTCGCCGGCGGCGCCAGCACGGTAGTAGGTATATGAGGAGATGTTGAGACGGTGGCGGGCAACCCAGTCGAAGTCAGGGAGGCCGAGGATCGATGTGACGTTGGGGAGGGTACCATTCGCGACCTCGGCACCTATACTCTCCTCGATGCCAGTGTCAGGCTCGTTGAGGAAGGGCCGAGCCGCTAGGGTTTCGGTGAAAAGAAGGGACAGAACAAGAACCAGGTACTTCGGGGCTAGCATCTCTGGTCTGAGCGAGGGGGTCGTAGTGGGGTCGTTGAGTGGACGAAAGATGGTGCCCTTTTATAAGACCGCGAGTACCACAGCTGATTGTGGCCAAGGTCGAGTTGGGTCGGGTGTCATAGCACATGGCATCAAGTGCCTAGTACATACGGCTCCGCCGCTCATTCGTGTTAGTTGGTTACTTGGTAGGGGCGGGTCACAAGTCAATTGGCCTTTGCTGATCCTACATTTGCCACTTCAGGAACGATTCTACAGCGAAACACCGTGGGACTTTGTGGACTATCGGGGTTTCCTTGACGCCATCTTACAGAAGCTTACAGACCGAGAAAGGACAAACATATCGTCCGTGAACCGTGCCTGTCGGTCTCTGTCGGCTGCACCCTGTTGCCTGCAAAATCTTGTGGGCTGTTGAGTCAGAGCCCTCTGATACCCTCTGATATCATATTGATAAGAGATTAATTGCGCCAAGTACTATGGATGAATTAATCAGGCGACACGGTCTTTGTAAGGCAAAGCTTTCCGATCGCAAATTCGATGAAAAAATGGCCCCACTTGGACTCACAACCCTTTGACAGCACGAAATTCGGCCACATATGCGTGCGATTCAGCTCCTCAGCATATATTTGGGTGTTGGGCCACTCAGAATCCAAGAATACGAAAGACATGGTCCATGTGCTGCTGACCAGTGGAGGTAGGCGGAGGTTCCTCATCATACCATGATCATACCTGCGGTGCCACAAAGACTCAAGTGGACCAATCCACTGTAACCAAGAAACATTTGACCATGCTGACGACATGCAAAATAAGCGCATGTTCGATCCGGGTAGAAAACGTCAAATCCAACGTTTGGTTGGCAGGGGAGCACTCGACTCTTTTTCATAAGTTACGCCGTGCGGTCGTACGGCCCAAAACATCCCAGAGTAGACATAAAGATGGAGTTTCGCGGAATATGTATGGGCCTAGCCAGGCCATAGGGCTGAGGAAGCTGCGCAGTATCCAATATCCATGATAATAGTATGTATCATTATCGGTCCTTTATCGGTCTTGCAATCCGAGCCTCGAGACTGCGCAGGTCGCTTTGCGCTTAGCCCTCCTTTCCGCCGCGAGAGTAGCAATCTCGTTGAGGCTGATGACCTTGAATGGCCACGTCAACCAATTCCCGCCACTCCTCCCACTCTGTAGACCCATATCTTCGAGTAGCTCATCCGTATATTGGGGCCAAGTCCAGAATTTTATGCCAGAACTGTAGCTCTCGTTAGCCCACAGTAACATATCCGGGTGTCTGGTCTTCGTGAAACGCGATTCTCTGTCTGCATCCTCTCGCGCAGCTTCGGGACTAGGAGGCAACTTCATCTTGTCACCCAAGAAGTAGGAAGATATCCAGTGGGCCATGGTCTCGTACACATATCCATTATTCGTGGTGAACTACGTGACGCGTTTGTGGGATGGATTGGGCAGGTAGAAAAAGAAATTTCCACTCACCACCGCTCCGTTGATAGCAAAGTCACGTCGGAGTAGATTTTTCGCTGGAACTATCCCTCGATAGATTGAGGAGCTCCATTGGTCGGCCTGACTGTGTGCGGGAGGCGGGTCATAAAAGGAAGTGTAGTGTCTTTCGAATCGGTCATTCATTCCGCTCGGGTTTGGCTGATGTCTTTCGATACCTAAGTCTTCTGCAGTTTGAGCTACAACGATCGATGAGCAGACAGATAGCAGCGCGCGAGTTTGAGCCTCACCGTCAAAAACGTCCTTCCAAGAACTGGTGTAGCCGGTTGCAAGGATAACCGCTGTGGCCTTCAGCTCTGAGCCATTGCTCAGTGTCACTCTAACGGCATCGCCAGAGCCATCGGATCTATAACCAGTAGCCATGGCTGGGGCAACCACCTCAATTTTCCCGTCATTGACGAGACTAAAGAAGGAGTTCGAGCGTGGAACACCCTCATCGTTCACGCGAATCGACCAAAAGAGCGGATTGCATGTGCGCAGGGGAGAGTCTTTTGGGACTGACATGGCACTGTACTGATGAAGTATGAGTACAAGGTGACAGTCAATTAACATGACACCAATCACCGAGCTCTCTGCCAATGCATTCCAGATGAAGCGAGTTATCTTGCCGCCTAACCAAGTGGTGTGTAGGAAGCGTCTAGATGTTCGGGAGGGCGTCAGAGCGGTCGCTACTGACTGGGGCTTGGGGCTTGGTGGTAATGATACGTACTCGAGGTTTGTACGAAGATTGATATGTCCGGCTAAGACCGAGAGAAACCTGCACGCCATCATGAGACTGAAAGGTCTCGGAGAAAAGACCTCCACACGTACCTGCTTCTTCTGATAAAATCTGGAAGGGATATCTTGTATGCAAGAAAGGCGTCGGTTTTCTTGAACACGACCGACACTTTCATTCCAGAATTTGCCAAATACGACGCAGCACTACAAGAGGAAATTGTAACAGGTTTAGGAAGCAAGATGAAATTTAACGCACTCTTGAGCGGATTTGCCTCCGCCAATGACCACGACATGACTCGATTCCTCGTTTCGCGTCGCAAGAAGTTCGTCGAAATGGTTCGCGCACGAGGAGGAGTGAAAAACAGGTCCTTTGAAGCCCAACTCTCTCGCTTTGGCCGGGGAGAGAAAATCAGGCATCTGAGGGGCGCTGCATCCCTGTAAGAGATTGGTTCAATAGAACCGGCCCTCCAGAAGAGGTCCAGAAAAATTACCCCAGTACAAAGGACCACTTTATTGAAAACTAATCGCTCCTCGCTGGAATCCCTCCGGTTCTTGACCAACACCACCCAAGAACCGTTTTCTCGGCATATGTTCATAACCTCCGTTCCGAACCGTATGTGACCCCACAGGTATTTCTCCGCGAAATGATGCATGTAGGCAGCCATGTCTTGACCAGTAAGACGGACATTATCATTGGCGCTCGTTTCCATTCTCAACGGTGAGAATTGGAATTCACCACGCACACTTTACAAGTAGATGAAGGGAGTCAAAATCATATATAGATGCACAAAACAAAGTAAATAGGCGTACTTGTTGATATTTAAACCGGGATAGACGCGTTCTTTTGACCAAACACCACCGACCGTTTCGTCTCTCGTGAGTACCTGCAAATTCCTGAACCCATCTTGTATAAGGGTATGAGCGGTAATGATCCCAGCAGCCCCAGCACCTATCACACAGACAGAAACCTCGTTCATCACGGAGAGTGGGGGGAAGTGGTAAGATCCAATCCACGAACCTATTACTCTCTAGTCATTATATTGGCCGCAGCCGCTGCCGTTACACGCCACATGCTCCTCAATTTCGGAGAGTAATGACATGGATAATCCTCCGGAATGGTGCTTCGCTTGACTGCATATTGTTGATTGTCGGACCATGGCAAGTTCCAGTATTCCTTGAGATTCCTTGAGATCGTTCGCGTGCAGCAAGAGCTGGAATTGGGTTCGATGCGTGGACGATCCGGGAGCCTCCTTTTCCCCAATAGAGGCGTGTAAGAGATAGAGTCGGACGTTGCGTGGCCATATTAGGAATTATTTCGTGTTGTGGGAGCTCAAGGTCAAGGTCTAGATCTTCGCGGGAATCTGACAATCCGCCAAAACCGACAATTTTCCCACGCCCTAAGCCCTATTGACTCCGGCTATGATTGAGCCCTCAGCCAGGCCTGTCGCCAACCTATCGCGGTACTCAAGATGGTTTACTCTCAGAATCGGCGAAGGAGAAGAGTTTATATCTTCCTGGAACGCGGTAGACGGAAGGTAAGTACAGCCCAGCCTGGATGAATAATTGAACACCCTGCAGCCTCGTTTGAATAGGCTCGAATGCCTGACCAGTGACAGGCAATTCCCCGGCGCTCAGCGCTCAGGCCTCAGGCCTCAGGGCTGGAGTCGTCTCTTTCCTTCAATCACTCACCACAACAATTTGGATGGCAGCTTCCTCACCTCCTCATGTTCCTTTTGAAATCTTGGGGGCCATCATTGGTTCGCTCCAAGCTGTGGGCGATACAAAGGCACTTGCTGTATGCTGCCTGGTGAACCGTGCATTCAATGCAGCGTCTGCTCCATACCTCTACAAGTCCATCTATGCGGACTTGTCTTCGATTTGGGGACGGACCGAGAAGACTCATGTAGGCCCAACTTTTACAAACTCTATTATCTCTCTCATGACGGGTTGATCTCCAGAAATCTGAGCGCTATACCGCCTTGGTGTCTGCATCTTTACCTCACAACCGCCGTCGTGTGAGGGTTGTTACGATTTCTGGTGAGTCCAAAGGCCAGCAAAGATCCTTTATGATTGAGCTCAGCTATGACGGTGGAACTTAGGAAGGCTAGCGATCGGCTGGGGTGTCACCAACCTCACACCTCCTGGCATCCTGATCGATGCTTTTGAAAAGTTCACGCATCTCGAATCCGTGAACTGCATTGTCGAAGGACAGTTACAGATAGATCCAGCCCTTGGTGCAATCAAAACTCAGACCTTCTCTCAAATGTGGGACATCATCAAGAATCTTTCTACCATACGTGAAATTGTAGTTAGATGGGATCACATCGCTCCTGTCGATCCTGCATTGCTCAAGCAGCTAGTGAAGCCCGAGCTTCTCAAACTAACCTTGTTTGGGTCCTTCGATTCGGTTGATCACTTGGCGAATTGCTTTGGGTCAACACCGATGGCATTGAGTGTGCTCCGATTTCGAGTGAGATACTATTCCGTACTGGTGATTGGTGACTTAAACGTCTGCATTTCCTGTGTCTAGGTCGTAGATTACCGTACTTCGGGTAAACTCGACAGGCTCATTGACATACTCGGACGACCTACGTCAACTCTTCGCAACCTGAAGGTTCTAAGACTCGGTTTACTCGACACGTCACTGAGTGACGAGACGTTGTTCCGCTCCTTGGCACAACTTCCGCAACTTGAAGATCTCTGCTTGGAATATGAGATCGATGATGAACTCGAATCACCCTACGATCCGATGGTATGTCCAAGTGTATACAAAAGCCCTCTAAACATCTCACAGACTGAATCCAAGCACTCGTATATAACCCCAATCAAGACTTTCCCTTTCCTGACCAAGCTCAGACGTTTCACGCTTCGTTATTCTTACTTCCTCGAACCGTCACTTGCTATAGGCAAAGTATGCACTTGGATTAAACACGTCATCTCCCGATGTCCGCTCGAAGAGCTCAGTTTCGTTCCTTTCTACGACATGCGAACCTGGAACCCATTGTCAAAGCCAAGCTGGGACATTCTACTCGACCATTTGACAGACAAGCACGCCAAAACTCTCAAGTCTCTCGACCTACGAGCCGCTTTCGTGAAAAAGCGTTCTCTGAAGAGATTGTTGGACAAATGTGTCTTATTGGAACACCTAGCAATTGGAACAACCCGAGGCTCGATAGTGCGTATCTGTTCATGTCTGCGAAATATCCCCTGACTAGCTGAACCTAAAGCATACATTCGTCCGGTACTCCTCCAACCTACGCCATCTACGACGCGTCGAGTTTGAGCTACGGACGCTGAAGCGCGGGATAAACGCCACGTGTGCGAAGGATGAAGAAGTAGAGAGTATGCTGCGCAGTGCCCCCAACTTGAGGAGGGTCGTGATCAATGAACACCACTGGTTGGTAAGTTCCAGACCACCGTTAATATGGTCCTTCAAGCAATGTCAATTCTCATTACTCCACCATAGGGGACATGGGTACTGGAGGAAGGCGAGCTCAAGTACAGCATCAGCAAGCTCTCAGGTCGTCAATTACCCTACTCAGATAACGATGATTCGATTTGGGGAGACCGTTAAGTACCTCATTTACCATGTTCAAGGTCGTCTGAATACAGCTCCAAGGGGTTCAAACTTTGAAACCCGCTACATAGTTGCGTAGACTGTGTTCGGCCTCAATATTTTTGATATAGATAAAGCTCTTAGCGAAGTACTCGGATTCCACAAAACGGGCACCCTCTGCAAGGACCCCTCGAATCGACGGTACACAACTGTTCGTGACTTCACCTGAGTCAATCAGTACCCGCCCCGCGTAGCAGACAGAGCCTCTAGGTTACCTGTGACTGCGGCCGAAAAGTGCTGAGAGTTCAGACTCCCAATGGTCTTGACAAGACGTGTTGCGGTTCAATAGAGGAAAACGCTTAGAGGGCCGGAAAATTTCGAAGCAAAGTTTCAAATTACCACGGTGACAGCCATCATACCGTAACCATAACGTTCCGACCTCCCACGTTCAAGCTCAAGTCTCGATGTCAACTCGTTACGATAAAACCTTCGCTTTTACTCGATGTGTATAGCTCCCTCGCCACTCTCTCGGTTAGGAAGATAACTGTGGCCCAGACGTCGGAGCTGTGTATTTATGAGTAACGGGCTGCAAACACGCTCTGATTCAGTGACCCTGGTCTACTAGTACATACACAACTCAATCCTACACCCGCGGCGGGCTGGACACGTTTCTCCTTTCCTTCTCGCTGCGACGACTGGGATGTCAATTATCTCAACACCGTACCTTTCGGTCGAGCTTTTGGCGGCTATCGTCGGCCAGCTTCCAGTCGAAGACAGGAAGACACTCGCCGTGTGCTGCCTGGCGAATCACACGCTTAACGCCGTGTCCACACCGCGCCTCTACAACTCGATTGTTGTGGACGTGCGCTTGATATATTCGGGGAGGGTGGATGACCTGGCTGTAAGTTGAGCACTTCATACAGTATTTCCGTCCTAATTCCCAGCTGCAATTCACAGCATTCTGAATGTGAAGTCTTGAATTCTGCTGCTTTACCTCACAACTGCCGCCACGTAAGAGCTGTTACTTTGACAGGTGAGCGAATAAGTCGCTCAAACGCTGGGGTATCTGTCTACGATTGATTCCAACTCGAACTTCAGGGTCATTTGGCTGGTCCAACGTTCTACGCCCCGGCGTTCTCATCCACGCTCTCGAACAGTTCACTAACCTTCAATCTTTGGCCTGGCGCATTGCGGGAGACTCTCTCTCGGACGAGAACTTGTTTGACACTATCATAATCGACGCCCTCCGTCGAATTTGGGAAACCATCAATGATCTTTCTGGCCTACGCGAGTTCGCAGTCGGATGGGAACATGTCGCTCACATTGGTCCTGCGTTGTTCAAGCAACTAGTGAAACCCGAGCTCCAAAAATTGACCTTGAACTTGACAACCATAAAGTCGATCGAGTACTTGGCAATTGTTTAAGGTCCACAACGCGGATGGCGCTGACCACATTAGAAGTTCGAGTGAGGCAAATTTTGTATCAGACACGGCCTCATCCACCAACTTCTTCATGAGCAGGCTTTCGCACGCTGGGACATGAGCAACTCGATCCTGGTTAGGTTCCTCGACGTGTTTAGGCAATTTACGCCTAGCCTGTGTAACGTGAGGTGTCTAAGGTTGGGTATACTCCTGGCGCAATTGGATCAAGCGTTGTTCCAAATCCTATCTCAAATCCCGAGACTTGAGGAGTTATGTTTGGAATATCAGGTTTACAATCGAGGTCTCAAGCGGCCCTATAACCCAATGGTACGTCTCAACAGCAACACAACCCCTTAAGTAGTCCTGCTCTTACCGTTCATTCCAGGAATTTCATACCACTACCTTTTCAACCCCGACCAACCTCAAACGCTTCACCCTTCGGTACTATAATTACAAAGAACCCGCGCTTGCTGTAGACAAAGTTTGCAGTTGGATCAAGCTTGTCATATCGCGATGCCCGCTGGAGGAGTTCAATTTCATTCCGTTCTACCAGATGAGGTTCGGAAAACCCTTGTCGAAGCCAAGCTGGGACGTTCTACTCGACCACCTGACAGACAAGCACACTCGAACCTTGAGGCGTCTCGATCTCCGAGCCGCATTTGTTAGAAAGTATTCCTTGAAGAGATTGCTACAGAAGTGTCTCTTGTTGGAACATCTTGCGGTTGGAACAACTCGAGGCTCGATAGTACGTGTTCGTTCCATACTTGTACGCTTTCTCCTCGTTGAATATCTCAAAGCACACCTTTATGCGGCACTCCTCCCACCTCCGCCTTCTGGGACGCGTCGAGTTTGAGTTGAGGACGTCAAAACGCGGGGAAAGCTTTACAAGGGAAAAGAAGGCAAGGGACGAAGCAGCGAAAAGCATTCTGAACGGCGCCCCCAATTTGAGGACGGTCGTCGTAAACGATGAATTGTGGTCGGTGAGTACCGTAACACTAGGATTGACTGTCTTCGATCTTGACAATATATTCGTGTTACAGGGAAGATGGTCACTTAAAGGAGGCGACCTGAAGTACGACGTAGAAAGTTGCGAAGTTGGTGCAGGGGTTGACGAGATCTGGACCTATAGATGAAAGACTTTCGTTTGCAGTGGTGGGCTTCATTACGAGTCTATGCGATCAGAACGTACGCCGTAATACGAGGATTACTGGAATTCTGCCCATGGTCACCTCACTGAGTGACCACCAGCCAGGGCCCAGGTTCAGCCAAAACTCGGAAGGGTCGCCCTGCCCTGCGTTGTCGACGACTGGAAGTGGTGCGAGACCCTAGAAAGCGGACGCAACTAAATAGGATTCCAGGAATGGATAGCACGAAAACAATAACAGCACAGCGACAAGGAAAAGCATAGAGTCTATCTATGAATTGTTAGATGCCTACCATCCGACATCACCACCCTCGAATGGTAGAATCTCTACGTGTGTACTGCCCTTCTTCTTCTTCAGCACGTGCCTCTCCAAATTGTAGATCTCGTACGAGTCTTTCGCGAGTTTCATCGCGTTGATATGATGTGGGCGTGAGTTGGCTGCAGCAGCGTGTTTCCTGCTCTGCCAAATGCAGGTCGCGAGGTTCATACCTGTCTCCGAGTTGGGTATCCCGTACCAGTACATGATTAGCTGGGTGTAACCGGTGAGCGCACGTCACGATATGATGAATCGGTAATAACATACCCCTCCATTGCTTATGGCCTCTTCGTGTGCTTTCTTGTCTGCATCATACAGGGCTGATGATTGATTAGGCCGTGAGCTGAGGTGTCAGGGTAACGGGAGAAACGAATACACTCACATCCGCCGTCACTTCCTGGCTTCCGCTTACTCCGGAACACGACACAGTACCATTCTCGTTCGTCATCTTCAGGGAGGATTAGGTTTGACCAGTTGAAAGCGTCTCCGTAAGGTGTTGACGCGTAGTTTCCGTCGATTGGTCGGAAACGGTGCAGGGCTTTGTGTAACGAGAGCGAGGCCGGGTCGATATTGGGAAGATGGGTTTCGGTATACAACGGCGGGTTCTCGGAGGTGAGAGGTGCTCGTTCAAAGTTCAATGGAAGAGATGAGAGCAAGGGAGGTAGGTACAGTACTGGAGCTCCAGAGTCGAAGTTGGGAAGCTGATGTGGGTCGTCTGCGGAGGGCGTTGACGACGGAGGAGACGAAGCGCCGGTCGTGGTCACATCGAGTGAAAACGACGAGGGCTTCAAGGGTTTACTGCGTCGCAACACCTCAGACGGGTGTGGTGGATGAGCAAAAGTAAGGGTCATGGTTTGTGAAGACTTGAAGGGGATAAGATTGGTAAGTAACGAACGGGCCCACAGACGGTTTTATAGTCGGCCCCTAGGTAAAAGCGGTGATCGAGTTCGCGCTGATGGCGCAATTTTGCATCTTTTGCTAGGTATTGAGAATAACCGTATTCATGGTGATAGAAGCAGATCTGAATTGCACCTGGATGCCTTACTCGGCCTCTGGCGCCATTCTTGCAAGTTCGCGGGATGTCAACGGAGTTTCTCTCTCGTGAGATTGTCGTAACCTGTTTTGCGAGATTTTGTCCGTACAAACTGTCAATACCCGTGTTGAGCGAAGATGGCGATACTAGAGTAAGATGAATACGGAGTTTACATGGCTCACATGGAGCCTGCCACAAAAAGAGGCAGTAATACGTTCTTCGGAAGGGTCGTGGACTTGGTGCAAGCAAGTTCCGGTTACATATTAGATGGTATTTCGTGTTTGCCAAGGGTAGAAGCTCCGTATTGCTGTTCTTACAATCTGCCATTAATGACGGTAATTATAGGTGGTGCGTTCCGTGAGCCAAGCATCGTGTGTTTGAGGCAGAGAGAGGAGCAAAGAAGAAGCATCCCACATGGTGGTCAGGAGGAGAGGTGTCCAAGCATAAGCGCCCGTATCATGAGCGGCAGCACCCGAAGTAGCCTAAGGTGCTGAAACTCTCATCACATCCTCCATGGCTTCGAAGAAAGCCGCAGAGTCAACTCTCTATCATTTAGCACCCAAGGGGTTCTGGAAACGATTTCGTAAGTTAATCTTTCAATATTTTTCTTTTCGAACTTGTTTTCATCATTTTATTTTCACCAGGCGATGCGGTAGTCGTGAATCCCGAAATTTCCTCTGGTCTCCCTCTCCAAGGCATTAATAGATGGCCTCCTCCTGGATCCAGGCCGGAAAAGTACGCAACACCAGCCACCAAAGGTCATCCCGGGAAAGCACTTTTACCGTGGAAACTCGCTGAAGTCGTTCATAGCTTCGGATCCTGCTCAGAACCCGTACTGGAAACGTGATGTGCGACGTGCTTATCCTCGGTTGTCCGTAGTCACGCAAGCAGGCCTTTCTTCTTTGTTGATTGAACATTCTGGGAACCAGGCGTGCGTGTTGTCTCTGGTGTACACCTGGCTTCTTGCTGACATCGTCTTCTCACATTAGCGTGGCTGTACCGGCTGCTGAAGGTGAAGCGCAGGCAGGAGCCGTCGCGCAACCCCGCGAAGCCATGGACCTCTCTGCAGCTATCACGACCATCACTTCCTCGGCCAAGGTCTTTTCAGACTCCAAATTGCCCCCCAGCCTACCTAGTCCTTACAAACGCTGGGCCCCAGAGCGGTCGGCTGATGCGCCGCACGACCCCAATGCCTACTTCCCGATGTTGCTTTACAAGTAATTCGACTACCCAGCACTGAGCAGATGTAATAGAGTCCTTTGATAAGAGTAGTGCTACGACACTTGGAAGACGCGAATACTAAGGCTACATAGTTCGTGCTTGCACCCATCAGCTTTCCGTTCTTGACTGTACCCCCCAAGCGGTTCCCTTGAAAGGTTTACCAGAATGAAGGAGCACAGTCTGGGTATCGTCGAGGCTCACTTTCGCGATCCTCTCCATCGGTGTGAAGTTCGCATCATCTGGGATTGCATGGAGCATACTGGAGCTGGATAAACAAAGGAACTCAGGTCGAGAAGGTCGAAGTCAGTGTGAAGATCAAGCTGTATGTATTGGAGAACGAACGCAGCAGCCAAGGGAGAACGAAGAGAAACAATTGATAAACCCAAAGTTCCTGTTGCGAGTACGAATCATGAACGCTCTTCTAATTCTTCTAGACGTGCTACCTGCCTGTGAAGATGAATGCTGTTTAGCCATCGTGGCCGAGTATAGTGAGTGGCGACGCACCTATCTCTAATTGCCTCCTGCCATCTTTGTAACCTGGCTATCTCGTTCACCTGGAACCCATATATTTTTGGCCGGTACCGCTCAGCCTTGAGCGCAACGCTCGAAGTGCTGATCGTTTCACCCCCGCCTTCGGCTGGTGCAACCTCTTGCTCCTCCCTTCCGCCCCTCCTTCGTGATCTGCCTTCCTCTCTAGCACTCGAAGAGCTGAGGTCAGTGGGTCCGCTCTTGGGAGGGATCAATGTGGGGTATACAAGGAAGAGAAGGTGGGGGAAGGTCGTGCCAAAGTACGCGCCATCGATGGCGCCATGACGGGAAGATTTAGGTGAATAGATGTCTTCACATCGTCCACAGTACAGTTTGACAGATTTTTCGTACGGTATGTCGGTAAGACCGACAGGGAGGAGGGGCTGTTGCTGACACAATACACGTGGACATCGACCAAATTCAGCGCGTTTGTATTTCTCTAGCTGTGTCAGATGTGAAAGTTGGCGTCAGAAACCCGACTGGATGGCTGTGGTGTCGTACCATTTTTGCCAGACCTCTGGCCGTGACGATCCATCGTGCGTGTATGAGGCCGTAGAGAAGTCTGGCTTGAACATCGAGCGATCCTCTGAGCTCATCTTGAACTTCGTCGTCTATCCGAGTGTCAGCGGAACTCTAGGAGGATGGCATATCCGAACCGACCCAGCTGATCTGTTATGAGATCCAACGCCTGTGGATAATTCGCTACTTCATTGTTGAGCCCAGTGAGGTTGAAGCGATCCAGGATGAAATCTTCATCGACTTCGCAAAAGTATTCGTTGCCTTTGGAGGAAAGAAACCAGGATATCCACTATAGGTCATTTGAGATACACATTTCAACTCGAGTAATAGAGCGAGCTGTCGTACCGAGCTGGATTGAACAAGAATCAGCGATGCTGATTTGGTGAAGGTTTTGCAGGAGGACGAACGAACCTGGAATAATCCGAATCTGAGCCAGTCGAGACTTCTTCCATTGCTATTGAGATTGTCGATTAGTTGATGATAAAGAGGACATGAGCAAAAAGACCCACCTATTCTTGTTATTAAGGAGGCCTTCTAGAGTATATAGAATAGAAGAAGAAGAGAACAGAAAGGAAACGCGTGGAACTGGTCGAAAACAGTGGTCAAGAGCGAGAGCGATGTCACAAACGTTACTCTCACAACATCATTCCAACGATCACGTCCTTCTGACTGCTTCATCATCGCACAACTCTCCATTTCACCACAGCAATCCTTGCGAGACACAAACACTGATCTGGACTGAAGGAACTCTCAGCGCCTGAATACAGCATCAGCGACTCATGGACTCTGGATCACAGCCCACCCCAGAACTGCCCGAGGCCTTCGCTAATGACCCTCGGTACGCGCCAACTGCAACTTGCACAAAAATAAGAAGCTCACATTTCGCCTTATTCTCAGAGTCTACTTTGATAAGGAGTCAAACACCTGGCGTTACGAGGAAGACGATGGGACAGAGATGGAATATGCCGCCTCAAAAGGCGCATGGGTACCTGTTGTCCGTTTGGAGAACCATATTATATCTCGACCTCTCTATACAAACCATACCTCTAACTTGGACAGGTTGACGAAGACCTCTTGAAGAGGCAGCAAGCCGCGTATTCAGTCTCTGGAGTGGACGAAAACGTATGGAGACCGTTTGAACCTCGAACCTCTCCGCAAGCTCACACGTTCGTCCTGTATAGGCTCCTGCGGCACCTGTACTGGCACGCGAAAACAAGAAGCGTAAAGTTCAAGATTACACCTCCGCCACACCACCGGAAGCTGGGCCATCCACAAAACGGGGCAAGAAAGATGGTGCGGGGGAACGCAAGTCGAAGAACACAGCCGTATATGTGACTGGTTTACCTGTGGATACCGACCTCGACGAGCTCGTCAAGTGCTTCTCCAAATATGGCGTTCTGGAAGAAGATGATGAGGGGGACCCCAAGGTCAAAATGTACGCGCGAGACGACGGGACGTTCAACGGGGAGGCATTGGTGGTCTATTTCAAGGAAGACTCGGTTACCTTGGCCGTGAATCTTCTCGACGAGTCTGAGTTGAGATTGGGCGATCCTTCGAGCGTTATGAAGGTAGCAAAGGCGGACTTCTCCCACAAAGGCCAAGGTGGGAACGGTGGCGAAGGTGGCCAAGGACCACCAAGGAAGACGGTGGACAAAAAGAAAATGACAAAGAGAATCGGGAAGATGCAAAGGTACGTTTCATTACTCCTTCTCGTCGCTTGTCATGTTTGTTCATAAAACGAAGGAGGCTGGAGGAGTGGAACGACGAAGATGGCTTCGGGCCTTCACTCGAGCCAGAGGACGACGTCAATATTGTCAATAAGAATAGCCGTGTGGTTATTCTGAAACATATGTTCACGCTGCAAGAACTTGAAGAAGATGCCACTTTATTGTTGGATCTCAAAGAAGATGTCCGTGAGGAATGTTCGACGCTCGGAGAGGTGACAAATGTCGTTCTCTACGATGTAGGTGGTTCTTCGACCTCTCCGCCATTCAAATACTGAAATTCTCTCTGCAACCTTCAGCAAGAGCCAGACGGTGTGATGACCGTGAAATTTCGCGACCCAATCAGTGCGCAAGCATGCGTCCTAAAGATGAACGGGAGATTCTTTTCGGGCCGCAAAGTCGAAGCTTCTCTCTATAGCGGCAAGCAACGGTTCAAGCGGGGTGGTGCTGGAGACGAGGTGGAGGGCGAAGGGGACGAGGCTGAAAAGAAACGTTTGGACAACTTTGCACAGTGGTTGTTGACGGAAGGAGATTGATTTATCTTTATGCTGTGAATATGGTGAACAATACAGATTGCGCGACCAGGGCTCCCAGAAATAGCGAATAGATCGCCATTGGTCCTCTCTCTGACCCACCCCTCGGCCCTAGACGGGCTACCTTCGGTCACACGCAGGAAAATCAATGATGAAACTGAGCAGACCTCGCTCAACAGTGGCCCCGTGAATCTGAGTACCCTGGTTCAGAAAAGACTACTTAGATAGTCAAAGTCTAATTGAACATCTGCCAATTCCGCAATCTGCGTGATGCCAGTGTGCTCGCCGCACAAAGAGCACTCCCAGAGTAGGATCCCAATTCTCTAGATCTGGGATGGACTTGCTGGCAATGCCGAAAGGAAACCGGACACTGGCAGTGTATCTGCCTGTACAGCCACACACCCCGCCTCTCCTTAGCCGACGGCTCAGCGATCTCAACTGTCAGTGTGAAACTGGCTTCACCTCCCCATTACTATCAATGCCTCGAGCAGGCTACCAGCCTCTTGCACAATCTATAGACGAGGAAGAAGGAGATGTTGCGGTCGAAGCCCAGTCGTCTCCGAACGCTGTGAAGCCCACAACACGTGGCCTTCGCCGTCCAGGACGCCCCGGTCATATAGACCTTACGAAGTTGGACAGTGCATTCAAGAGGTGAGTTTGCTATAGAGTTGCTTTGAATAGCTCTAAATACGCTACCTAGGTGGACCGAGTCGATAGCACAGAAAGTTAAGCGCAAGAAGAAAGCACCTTCAGAGCATACCAGGAAGCAGATATGGCACACTGTATTCGAGCCAGCTGTATTGGCGGCTCCTATACAATCGACAATCGTGAGCTTGAAGCATATTCTGAATACGGAGTAGTGCTGAGCACGCATATTCTATAGGTCAAGACGCTCGACCACAAACCTCCTATGACGCAGGCAGAATTCGATGCGTGAGTTATCCAACCAGTCACTTCTTTATGCCGCTTACTTCCTCCCAATAGCCTCATACGTTCTGTCAAGACAGCTATTTCGGAGGGCATACATCCAAAGATGATTGTGAAGGGTAGTAGCGGGTCTTACTTTGCACGGGCAAAGGACGAGCAGAGTCACGTCCGGACGGTAGCGTGCGTACGCCATTGATTCTCAACCTTGAATGTTTCTCAATTTCCGTGACAGAGTATTCAAACCCAAAGACGAAGAACCCTACGGTCGACTGAATCCGAAGGTCAAACTCTCATGTTCCGGAACTCACCATCATAACTCACATCACTATCTGTAGACCACCAAGTGGCTTCATCGCCAGTTTCGTTGGATCATTCCTTTTGGACGTGCCTGCCTGATTCCTAACTTGAGGTAAGGGCTTGGACCACCACTTCACCACAAATACCCATGAAACCCTAGCTATATCTCGGAAGCTGCAGCATCCTTCCTTGACGAACGTCTCAGCCTCCACATTGTCCCGCCCACACGATTGGTATCTCTTTCCAGTCCGGTAAGCCCTCCCTTACCTTCATCTGACTCGCATTATTGAACGTCTTGTACTCGAAAGGCATTCTTCTACGACTGGTTGGATCGTAACGCGGCCAAGAAAGGAAAACCGCTGCCTGACAAGATAGGGAGCATGCAATTCTTCTTACATGGGTATACAGGTGCGCTTGCGCGCTACTTTTGATCTCTTACTCAAGTGCCTGATACTCATGCTAGACGCGTCCGACTTTTTGCGTAAACACCCTTGGCCTGGTCGTTCAATTGCCGATACTTTCGATGATAATACCCACCGACGCGGTAGCGTGTCCAAACGCTTTATGGGCGCAATGAAAGTCATCTGTGGCAAAACTGGGGATAACGATGATTTCTACGATGATTACGACGACGAAAGGTTGTTCGATGCAACCGAGTCGACGAATGGGCAGGGGATGTTCTATTGGTCTCCGGCTCTTCAAGAAAGCTTCCGAGAGGAACTCGAAAAGTGAGAACATTTCCACCACTTCGTCCATTTACTGACCACGCGCGTGCGATTATTGCAGGCTGGTCATTCTTGGTAGGTTATCTAATCGACTTTCAGCTCAGAACCTGTTTTTGACGGACATCTAGATTACCTTATGCTCAACACCGATCGTGGTGCAGACAACTACATGATCAAATACTGCGAAGGCGAGACTGAAAAGCTCGTTGACGTTGCCCCTGCTCGTTCTGTACGCCACGAGATGCCCCTCATGAGTGAGCTACGAAGGAGTGATCCCTCATCTGGAGATTCCCAACCCAACGCGAACCCAGACGTGTCCCAACCCACCATGCGCCCCTCTTCCTCTTGCTCATGTACTGAAACAGGTGATTATCGGCAGAAGCCACATATACACATCGCCGCTATCGACAATTCCCTGTCGTTCCCTCACGAACACCCACAAGGATGGAGATCATATACCTATGGTTGGCTCTATTTGCCGGTCAGCATTATAGGGCGCCCATTCAGCGAGAAGACACGGAACCACTTTCTGCCTATTTTGACCTCGAAAGCTTGGTGGGAGGAAACCAGCTACCAGCTCCAGAAATTGTTCGCTGTCGATCCGGACTTCAATCTCAAGATGTTCAAGGTGAGAGGACTTGCTCATCTTGAGATGGAATCGACCTCTTTTACTAACGAGCCTCTTCCGTAGCGTCAACTGGCTGTGATAAAAGGTAGATTGTCATACCAGCGATATTGTCAGAATTGCCCGGCTGATTTCCCCTAAAGGCCAAGCTCTCAATATCGTGCAATCCCTGAGACACCAGGTAAGTCGCCTCTCACACAATATCACTTTTATTACTGACCAAGTTCAAGGATGAAGGCCCTCTGGAATTGACCCGCAGAACCAAAATTCTGGTATGGGACGATGAGATTGAAGTAACAGATGGACCAGACTTCGGTCCGGCCACTGGTGGCACCATTCCGTCTCCGGCTTCTCCTAAATTATCAATAAGTAGTGTTCCACTCCCCCGTCCGCGCAGCCAGAGTTCTGCAAGCGACAATTTCCCTCCCCCGATGCGTCGAACGTCGACAGACGCTTCCGGAGTTCCGCGACCAGTGCCATTTGCAGCCAAGTTCCAAAAGATACATCCTGGCACGACAGGTGTTATCATGCTGGAGCACCTGGAGCGCCTCGACGCGGTCGAAGCCAGTTTACAAAGGCTTACCATAGACGAAGAAGAAGCAGAAGTCGACGTCGGGGAATCGTCTTCCTCCGCCAGACCGATACCTCAAACCCCTGGTGTCGAGCCTCGCACTCCTTCAAGTTCTGCTGGAGCGGCGACTTCGCCGTTTTCGCCTCCTGGAAGTCCTCCTCAGTTACCCACCGTGCCCGAAGATGATGCTGTCGACGACTCGAGCTCGATCTCGGAGGAAGATCTTGTTGCACTTTCCAAATCTACATCTCACGTCGAGCCTGGTCCTTCACGTCATACACGCTGGCTCAGCGAAACGAACAGACCGGGAATGGATTGGCTGAGAGAACCGGATACCCCAAGCACTCGTACGGTCATCGTAGAGGTTGGCATCCCTGTCTTCATCTTTTCTTGTGCTCTCGTATACTGACTTATTGATGTTTGTAGCGGATAGAAACAGTGGATAAGAAACCACTGTGCTCGTGCTGGTGATCTCGGACTCCGTCTATCGACGGTGTCGCTATCTTATACACGGATATCTAGGAAAGGACTGTATACTAGTTAATTTCACTACACGAGTGGTTCTAGAGCGGAAGTCAAGAGCCCTGGTCGGCGGTGGAGATCTTCCTGGCTTGTTTCCCGTCTAGTAGGGGCAGTCTACCTCGACTTGGCTTGGAACAGGACGTCCAAGCGCTCGAATTGAGGGGAGGAAGCGGACTGAGAATAACTTGAGAGGATCAACAGCACTGCTAAAAGTACCTCGCTCAGGTATCACGCCGCAGTGAACTTCCCAAACTCATGATTGTTAAGTGGGTCTATAGTCGACTCATCGTCAATGGCTTCCTTCCAGATATGGCCTCTCATCCACTAAATTCGTCGGGATAGCTATGTGTTGTCATTCCAAGTATGGATAGACAAAGTGGCCTGTATCTCGGAGGACTCAATGGTATTGATTGTTTCCCAATGGTAATCCTCCAAACTAGTTCAGAACCACTTCTGCCACCACGGTCGAGACGGAAGGTCGCTATGAAGCCGGAGAATGAGACCCATTCTGGGGCGTAGGGAAGAGGCAAAGAACCCTCAAACAACTCGGAGTCTTGGAGTTGTGCTGAAGCAGCATAATCGCGCGGTACTTTGAAACCTAATTAGATTTTTTGGTAATTTTTTACTTCGGTCACTGCGGTTGTCCGGGAGGTCAATCCACCCAACGGTTTCAACCTACATTGGGTTTCCTTCTAGACATGGCCTCTCATCGACCTAATCCTTCGGAATAGCTACGTGTTGTCATTTTGAGTATAAATAGACGCATCGAGAAGATCGAGCGAAGTACCCATTTGGAAGGGAATTAGATGTTGTGCTCAGTCATAACATAGCGTAAAGTGATAGATCGTGAATTCAGAAAGGGAGAATCATACTCAAGACCCTTCAGAAGATGCCGCTCAACAACCCGTGAATCGTCTCGACCGTCCTCCTCCTCCCTTCGAGCACTCCATCTTACGCGTTCGGCACAGGCCGCGTTACATCCGGATAGTGTTGAGCGATGAGCTGGATGTATATGGTTGAGTCCGCGATAGCAATACATACAACATGAGAAACACGTACCCCGAACAACTCTGGCGCACGAATGGCCAACACTTGCGGGTCTTCACCGAGACCGACAAATCTGAGCAAGACAAGCAGGTTCAGTACAGGGTCTAACCTTACGTCGACACAACAAGGACACGTACATGGTAGACACACCTGCCTCGATGGCAGACGACAATGTCAATGCTACAAAGTAAGTGAGTAACCGCATATGCCCAACAAAACAACGACAACGTACAGCACTGCAACCCTATCAAGAACCCGAAGAGTATGACAGGCGCAGTATATTGCCCATCGACATTGTACGATGGATTGGTAACTGAGTAGCACCCGTCAGATCCGGTCTCATCTGTCAAGCAACAAATAAAACTCACTCCTGAGGTATAGGTACGCAAAGAGCGATGACAGCATTCCAACTGCGTAGGCTCCCCAGGTAAGAGCTGGTCGTCAAGTTAGTACGGCTTGGATAGACGTGCGTATGGGGAGGACATACTCATCCCGACCAACGAGTCGTTGACAAGAGCGTCAATACCACGGTCCTTGAACAGTCTCCAAGTATCCTTCGCAGCCTCAATGTACGGCTTCCCGTACAACGCTAGATAGGTGGATTAGGACATGTTTGGACAAGTAGCAAAGGTTCCATACCTATCTCAATGTAAGCGTATCTGGAATGTCTCCTGTCAGTACGAGCAGCATGCTAGAATGATAAACATTATCTCACCGATTGAAATATTCCACCATCCCCTGAATGCATCCGATGACGCATGCTGCACAGCAAGCCAAGCAAGCCTCGACGGCTACGCGATCACTTTTGAGTATTACAGCATACCAAACGCGACTTGCTACTCACGATGTCCTTCGGCATTCGCATTGTTCTGAACGGCTTGCAATATCAACTTGATTGTCTCCAAGATCGTGACAATGAGTGAGCCAAATGCGATGGAACCAAGAGATGTCGTTGATGCGCGAACGAATGAGGACCAGTTCGGGTGTGCGGGCTGTACAGAGGCTCAGAGTCAGACATTGAAAGGAGAACGAAGACGATGCAGATTCACCATTTCGCCTTGCGAGCGTGGTCCAAAGTAGTACCACGATCCGTACGCCCCGCCGGCAAGAGTGGACAGGGCAACGTTGCCGACCACTTGTGATGTCCACAGGAAGGAGAACGTCGCGAAGAATACCAAGCCTGCGACCTTTCCGGAGGAACAGCCCGATGTGCAACCTAAGGAATGACATCAGACGTCAGTTATTGGGAGATAGCCTGACGGTAGTGCGACAAAGCTCACTTGCGCTCCCGGGTGTCCATTTGTTATAACTGTTGTGGTGTCAAGCGGGGTAGCTATGGGGCATAAAAGACTACTCACATCGCAATCGTGGTGAATACATACCATCTACGATTTTCAGATCAGTGACGTCGCCCGGACATCAAAAAGTGAATCTTACACTGCCAACGCAGCCTGAACGATGAGGGACGTAAAGGCTACTGCAAAAACCGACTTGTGGTGTTTTGACACATCCATGACAACCTGTAAGAGCAGGGAGGCCAGAGGGATACGTGATTTGTAACCCCAGTACGACAGTACTGAAAGGATTGCGATGAGGGTGAAGACGATGGCGCCGGCTGTTGAGGATTTGCAGTGAGGACAAGCATCGTCCCGGTCAAGTTGTAAAGAGCTCACAATAGTACTTTGTGATCCAATAATAGATGCATATACCGCTGAATACATCCGTCGGATAATCCAATTTAGAATGAGTGTCAAAAGCATGGGCGATCCCGAGAAACGCGTGACGTACATGTTCAATAGGATGGTAAGAATGAGGGTAATGTGCATGATCATCTTGGTGAACATTCGCGTCAAGATGAGGTAGATCGTGGAGAAGAGGACCGCTGCCGCAGTGACCAGCAGCAGGAGATAGACTGTGCTCCTGTATACGAGTTCAGATACTAGAACGGGGCTAAAAACGTTCCATGAAGCACGCACGCATTCAATGTGACACCAGTTCCAGTACGACCACCAGACTTTCCGAGACCTCCTCCCTGCCCGCCACTTTTAACCCACGATTGAATGGCAATTCCCGACAATGCAGCAAATCCAAGGAACTAGGTTTTCGGAGGGAAAACTTTGAGCGAGAGACACGTTGAGTACTTTTTAGCCTCGTACCTGGAGAATGAACAGAACAAGGAAAATTGGGTCGTTTATTTTGCTCTTTGGCTTGAACCTGTCATTTGCATACGGATCCTTGACATCCCCGCCGTATCCACCACCACCGTAATTGTTCTGAGGAGGAGGGGCATAGGGTTGTCCATAGGAAGGCGTTGGTCCAGGATACGGTGCGTACCCCTGTTGCGGGCTATTGCCGCCCAATTGATTCCAGCCCGACATGAGATGCAGGTATCAGAGAAACGGACAAATTCGAGGAATGGGGATCACCAGGAAATGGGATGATGGAAGCAGAAAGCCAAGTTGTGTTTGTGACAGTGTTCATGGTCTTCGCGCTCAGGGGATACTGGAACAGCGTCATTGGTCGGACCTCGCGGGAATACATCGCTTGGCCATCAGGGTCCTCCGCCGGCATTGTCAGTCCAGCATCGCAATCTTATAGCACCCTTCGTTAGATCTAGACGGATGAACAGATTCTGATACTTGAGTATGTAGATGAACAGCAGCAGCACAGATATATAGATACCTCAAGCATGATAGGTAGAAAAGTGAAATGAGTTGGAAATGAGGTGATGACTCGGGGCTTGTGCGCTTATATTTGATGTGCTGCGGCTTGGCTCGCGAATGTAATCAACCTTCAGGCGTACACCACGTTACACCATACCTGCAATGGTTATACAACATTCTTATACATCGCGGGACGTTGTTCGCCTGTTGATCTACTGTCCGGGACTCAGACTGTTTGGGATCAGAATCGACTGCCCAGATCACGTCCAACTCCCCAACTTGCACCACGCCAAAAAAGGTTCATGCAGCTCACTCACGGAAGTTACAAATGTCCGAGTTTCATTTCTTTCTGCGCAATAAGTACCTTCTAGCAATTACTTTGGAGGGGAGAAAATTGGTACAACGGATTTACATACTTCTTCCTTCATTGCCCTTTCGCCTCCATTACCATCCAGGCGGACGTCCATAGTTAGGCCCATACCCTCCACCATGAGGAGGTTGACCGGGATGTGCTTCAGGGAAGCTAAATCCTCCCGGTCCAGATCCGGGTGGCCCTGGTGGAGGAGCGAACCCTCCGGGACCAGGGGGACCACCAGGCTGATATCCTCCATATCCTCCTGCATCAGGGAATGACGGTGGTCCAGAACCAGGGAACGATGGAGGTGGTGGAGATGAATACGAAGGTGCATATCCTCCTCCTCCAGCCCCCGGGAACGAGGGTGGGGGCGAATGTGGCCCACCCGGGAAGCCTGGAGATGGCGACGAATGCCCACCAGGTCCACCAGGGAACGAAGGCGTCCCGCTGTGACTTCCATAGAACCCGGATGCTTCCCCACCGCCGGGAGCTGGAGGTGCAGGAGTGTAGCCACTCTGTGATTGAGAATACGCGTGCGAGCCACCTGCACCGGGATAGCCTCCGGGTACGGGAGGCCCAGACCCTTCTCTCTTATTTCCGGATCCACCACCGAAGAGGTTCTGAGCTTGCTGGACTCCAGGGATCTGATTGACGTAGTTCTGTATCCCTGCCTGAGCAGCCAACCCTTGGTTGTGGGCGTACGATCCAACCGCCTCAGCCTGTCCTCCCTCCCCGGCCATTCGGATGTTCTCGTGGTTCTTGACACGACCCTTGGACAACCGACTTATGATCTCGTTTTTCTTGTTACCAAGCCCGTCGACCCAGGTTTTCATTGTCTGAAGCATCTCGCGCTGTATCTTCGAGTTGGAGTTGTGGAAGTCCGGATGGAATCTGAATACGGCGCTCAGCATGCTAAGTCTTCGGCCAATTAATGGTGTACACTCACAAACATTGTAGAACATCCTCTGTGAGTCCCCGTACGTCGACGCTCGTGTCGTCCCAAGCTTTCACAACGAGACCGACAGTGTGAGACACAATGGCTTTGGCGATGTGCCCAGCGGGTTCGTTCAGAATGAGGTTCTAGATCAATTTCAATCAGACTAGGCCGAATCGTCCTATAAATGACAGGCGTACGAAATGATCTTTACTCAAGAAAGAGTGGGTAGGATCGGACTAGAAAGATACAATGATCCATGAGATTCGATACTCGGGAGGATGGGTCCAATTTACTTACCGCCTGAGGGTCATTGAATACTTCGTACTGGTCGTGGCTATCAATAACCTCTCCGGATGCGGATGCCAAGCCCGTGGTTGCGGTTTTCAAAATGGGTTTCAAGAACGGCTATTGGCGATCCGTTCAGTTGTTGACCACTATAAGCCCGGAACAAAGAGACAACTCACCTCCAAAGTCGTGAATACAAATACAGAGATGCTGTCCATGAGCTTCTCAATCAGCGCACCCAGTCCCGGAATCTTCTCGATAGTCTTCTCAATCTTCTTCACCACACCGTCTCGGAAACTGAGAACCTGCCAAAGGACAGCGTGAAGTTCCTGAGGAGACATCTCTTCGGGTTTTTTCCCTCCACCGGTGCCCTGGCCTTTCGAAGTTCATGTCAGTATATGATTAGTATCGCTCGCATCGACAACTCTGAGCTGACCTTGAGCTCTGATTCGTTCTATCCCTTCCATATCCCGGGACATTGAATTGCCCTCTCCACCCGGCAAGTTGAAGAAAAGATCTCTGAGTACCGAAGAAGGATCGCCACCACCACCTGGTCCACTACGAGATTTCTGCTGCGCCCTTTTCACCTCTGCATTGAGGTCGGTCACAGACGCTTGACTCTGTCACCGAATGAGAGAGGTTTTCGAAGAGACCAGCAAAATTCGTACCAGATGGTCACCAGCCTCTCCGAGCAACGAATGGATGAAGTCGCTGGAACCGAACGTTCCTGTCACAATGGGAGCAACCCAGTTGCCGTTGGGAGCTTGTATCCTCACTCGGTCCCCAACGTGAGGGAACACGTCGCGGTAGCCCATCGAGATGAGCGAAAGTTCACAAAAGTTTGAATGTGCTGAATAGTCCTCGAGAGTGTGGAGCTGTTGATAGGATGAGTTCTCATGCGAGCGAGGTAGGTCACGATACAAGCCTACCAGTGTTCCTAAGAGTCTGTAAGCCTCATACTCGTCTTGCTTCTTGCCTTGTGCGCGATGTTGTCTGCCAAGATGAATGCACTGCTCAATGGTACGCCTGACAAGTGCCTTAGAGGTGTCCCAATGGCCGTGCTCTACCCCAGATTTCAATGAGATGAGAAAGAAGGCGACCGGAAAGGACCTCACCATTCGCAATGTAGTTCTTCATGCCTGTTTGCGTGTCAATCTCAAGCTCCCTCGGCTATTGCGGGGGCTCCATACTCAGCGAGTACAAACTTCATGACCGACCAGCCACTTACATCGACAGGTCCCCGCAACCTTGGGTCATACTTTCTCGGGTCTTGACCATCTCCATATCCTTTCGGGTTGTCGATGTGTTCCGTCTGGAAAAGACTGAGACAGGTATGTACAGCCAAACAGAGAGATACGCACAGGTAGATAGCACCCAAGTCTCTCTTTCGTGACTTCGAATTCATTTGTGGCGTAGCCATGAGCCTACAGGGTCGATGAGTCCCCGGAAGCTCGAACGGGTCGAACAAACGCACCAAGAACCCAAGGGCCATGCACAGATTGATGATCGTCTGTCGATGATTCAGGACTCATCGTAGACTGCGGGCATATCCGTCGAAAGAGCGCATACCTGGAGCTCCAACTTTGCCAGTCCGGCTACATCGACTGCCTATTCATCAAAGGGTCCGGATCAGTCTAGAGCCTCGAGAACCCTCGCAAGATACACCCTTACTTGACTGTAATCTCTCAGCCAATTGCTACGATATTCCGATCAGAAACTGAGCAGATATCGGCGGAGGTCCTCGCACACTCACCCGAAATAAACCCTCTTGATATCCAGTCCGCCGAACTTACTTCCACCTTTTCCTATGACGCTCGCAAGAGCAAAACCACCAGAACCCTTCTTGATCAATTCCGCAAGAATATCTTCGATATCACCGTGTCGGAAGGCGCGTCCCTCCATATAGGCGAAGCTAGAGGTGAATAAACCATCAGCATGGTTCTCGACCTAGAGCGGACATTTGAGAGCTTTGAGCGATGGAAAAGATCAACTTACGAGGGGATATTTCCTGCACCGAACGCATACACGCCATTCCCGGATAAACAGAAAGCGAAGATGAAAAAGAGGAGACACAAAAGTGTTATGTTGCTCGGCATTTTCGAACAAGAAATGCCTGATAAACTGGGATCGCTATAAACTAGAGATAAAAAGGTCTTGTGAGAGCGCGAGAATGATGATGGTTTGAGTTCAAGTCTGGTTCAGATTCTCATGCGCTCATATCGAAAGGAATTCGATGACGTCTGTTTTTGGAAACAAACAGCACTGATGCACTGCTCCTCACTGTCCGTACCGCCCGTTTGACATTCCTGAGTTTCAAGTAGTCCAAATTCGTGCGTCCGCAGCAGTTCCTGGGCAAAGAAGATGACTTGAAATGACCGATATCGACCAGATCAGGAAGAACGGAACTCTGTCGATTTCCAGGCTCCAGCAAGGAGACGCGGCTCGGAATTTCACACAACCACACGTTCAGGGTTGCAGTGATCACCATGTTCTCCGCCGTCACCCGAGGCGCTCGATATTCTCCAACGACAACGAGAGCAGCAAAAGTGCTCTTCTCGACTATTCCATGTCGTCAAAAGGACCCATGGCCACTTCCTCATACTCCTGAGCATCTGGCTAACACCCAAACGCCGTCGGGTGCTCCTCCTTTACCCCCAATCGAGAGACTCAACGAGTCAGTTCAAACTATGCGTGCGAGGCTAGTGTACCAGTCACGGAAGCGTGGAACTCTCGAGAGCGACCTTCTGTTGAGCACGTTTGCGAGGGAAAACTTGGGTGGGATGACAGAGGCAGAATTGAAAGAGTATGACAAGGTGAGTCGCATAACCGTTCTTGTCAAGCTGCAATCCCACATCTTTTCCAGCTATTGGATGAGCCAGACTGGGACATCTACTACTGGGCTACGAACAAACGCACTCCACCTGAACTCTGGGCCAATTCTGCTCTCCTAGAAAAGCTCAAGGTTCATGCACGAAACGAGGGAAAAGTCGTCCGTTCCATGCCTTCACTCTGACATACTGTCGTACAAAGTGCAAGACCTCGAGGCAATCGAGTAGACGCCAACCAGCGGGCTATAGGAATGTTGCGACAAGAAAAGCTTTGCGAATACCAGATCTAAACATTAATGCCCTACGAGAAATTCCAGTCCGTATTTTGGTCACCAGTATGTATCGTAAAACAGCGGCTGTTAATACAATATTGTATACCACAAAAAGAAAATAAGAAAGTATGCCTGTACTTCGTCAAATTGGATTGCTTGAATATGCAAAATGATTGCGATGCAGGAGTTTATGGCTATAATCATGAATCCTCATCTTCAAGAACGTTGATTCTTAAAACGGACAACGACTACGGTGACGTTGTCTGTCGTATGGTGTGAGAGCGCGTATTTCAAGAGTTTTTGGCTCGCTGCCTGCGCATCTTCAATGTCGCGGATAAGGTCGACAGCCCCTTGGTCGTTGATGACATCCCAGAGCTGAACGAGGGATATCAGCATTGAGAGATGGGCACAAACAGATATTGGAACGCACCCCATCACAAGCCAGAATCAAAAATTCATCGTCTTCGCACAACTCGGTTTCGGTCGTGTATGGAGCACCCACCACAAACTCCTTCATCGATGAATCACCCAAACTCCTCGTGACGGCCAATACCCCATTCACCCTCCCGCTCATCACGAATCCTCCAGCATCAACAATCCTCTTGGCTTCTTGTTTATCCGATCCCTTGTGGTCGTAAGTTAACCTGACGGCCTTCCCAGTGCGGCAAAGAACACCCCTGGCGTCACCCGCATTTGCGCAATACAGAACTCTTCTCGCATCAGGAGGCGGAGCTCGTACTGCCAACATCTCCCCAGAAGCTCTGCGCGACAAGCTCTCCGGCGACCCAGACTTTGGCGTCTTCGGCGATGAGAGGGTACCAGAGCTCAAACTCTTGAACGCATTCTTGATCCGAGTCGACTTCTTCTCTTTCTTTCCGTTCTTCGTATTCTTGCTCGAGTCATCGCCCGATCCAGCATCGGCTGACTCGACCCCATTGTTTCCGTTATCGAGGAGTGCGGTAGCGGTAGCGGTAGAGTTAGGGGGAAGTTCCTCTCCGTCTATGGTGAGATTACGGCTGCGGCACGATTGTGGAGAATCGGAACCCGGGGAGTTACTAGGCGATTCCACCTCCAGGAATGCCTGCTGCTTGTTGTCGTCTTCAATCCGAATGAACGCAGTGACCACTGTGCACCCCGAGTGAATCTTCCCCTCCGATTCTTCGGCCATACGAGAGATAACAGCATCGACCTCTTGGAATGATTGGTTCAAGAGGTCCGGAATCGTCGAGTTCGGTTTTGTGGGGTTTCGTAAACAACCTAGCAACGTCTGCACATGCGTTGGGGTAAAATGTAAGAGAGAGGGAGAGGTAAGAGATTCGAAAAAGAGGGGTAGTGTAAACGAACGCACCTCATGGAAATGATTTCCACACCATTCAGCAGCGTGTTTTCCTGCATGCCCATCGAAAACTGCGAAGAAACCTTGCCCACGAATGTTATCGAAATCGACAACGAACGAATGTGCGTCCTCCATCGTTCTCCGGGTACCCTTGTCTTCAGAGACACCAACTTGGTACGACGTGTTCTTCGTAGCATGTCGATTTAGGACCTGATAATGCAGCAAGTCGTAGTTAGTTCAAGCCGAAGCTTCTTGTCTTGAAATACTCACCCCATGTGTATCGATATCGGTTGTTGTAATGGATTTAGACCGTGCATTAGGAGAATCGCTGAACGGGAGTCGTCGCATTGCAAGAGAAGGCGAGGAGCTGCAAAGTCCTTAGTTATATCGAAACGGCCAAGAGTTATTGCGGAACTCCGAGCACTTGTCACTTACCCTGCTGCGATGGTTGCGGCAGAACCGGAATTGGGGGCTATTGTTTGTTTGCAATTTCAGTTCTAGATGACACACCAGAGGGATGGTATACCCTGACTTACAGAAATTCGAGGTATCGACTTCACTCTCGTTCATGTCTCCAGGCATAAAATGGGACTGGAATGAGTTGGATGAGGGATGGTGGTGGTCGTGAGGCAAGTCGTTATTGTCCCTTATAAATTGGCGTCAACTGTACAATGCATGACTCTGGTATGACTATACAGTACTCTTACACGAATTGCCATGATGACCACATCTGGACATGACGATGAATTTGTTCATTCATACCACCACTCCCTTACTTCCTATCCAGTAGGTACCGTTCCTTATAAGTTACAGTATCCTACCTGGTATTATACATGAGAGTACTATTCTATACCCCAAGGAGTGCACACTGGAAGGAAAAGCTACACGTTTACATACACGGCCCCTAAGCGCTAAGCCCAAGAAATACACAGATGAAACGGATAGACCGAAACCAAGAAATGAGGTCAAGAGATAATTATTAAGTTGACTTGGGAGCACTCGCAAACCGCACAACCATAACCGTAACATTGTCCCGGCTGTATAGATATTCATTCTGTAACGCAAAATTCACCAGGATTTCACTGGCTTTCTGAGCGTCGTCCTGGTATCGGATCATATCGATGGCTTGCTGGTCCGTTATTACGTCCCATAGCTACGAGATGGGGGCATTAGTTATCGAAGCTTGGAGCTTGAGAAAAGGGGAAGTGGGTCACTGACACCGTCACAAGCAATAATACAAAATTCATCGTCCTCATTCAACTCGGTCCTCGAGATGAATGGTTCGCCGATCACGTAGTCCTTCATCTTGATCTTCTCGTATCGTATATGATCTCCAAGGCTCCGAGAAACCGCCAGTGCCCCCATGACACGACCTCTCAGAACGATCCCCCCTGCTCCTCGTATTCGCGCCTTCTCATCTTCGTCAGTGGCTTTATGATCTTGCGTCAATCGAGTGGCGGTCCCATTCCGACACAGGACAGCCCGTGCGTCTCCCGCATTCGCGCAATAAAGTACACGGCGCGCTTTAGGAGATGGTTCTTTGAGAGTGCCTGTCCCCTGTGCTGAGTTCGAAGATCCAAAGGGATCGGGTGTTCGTTTGACGGTGGATGTTTCGAAAGACGCCTGAGATCCGTCTGCATCCTCATAGCGGAGAAAAGCGACGACCGCTGTTGATCCGGAATCGCACCAAGCAGCGTCGTTCTCTGATATCTCTTCAAGCTTCTCGTCGGCCCTTCGAAATGCGTCCTTCATGATATCATTGGTGGACGATCTCGGACTATCTTGCATTGTGTCCAGGAGAACCTGACCACAAAGCGGTGAAACGAACGTCATTCGCCGTACTCCTGGAAACCAACATATTGACACACCTTGTGAAAATTCGAACCGCACCATTCTGAGACGCGCTTGTTCCCATGGCCATCGAACACCGCAAAGTATCCCTGACCGTGAACAGAGTTGAAGTCGACTATGAAGGCATGAGTGTCTTCCATCGTTGTTCGGATTCCTTGGGCCGCATGAATGCCTAAACGATACGACATGGTTCCCGATGGGAGCTGATTGAGCGCCTGTACACGTGTGACATCAGAACGAAAGGCATCGCTATCAAAATGCTGTTGAAGGTACCCCATAGGTTGTCGAGCAACTGGTGACTGTGATAGGTTGAGACTGCGCGTTCTGCGACTCGCTATGGGCGATCAGGCTCAAATCGAGCGACACGACTCTGCATGGGAGTACGTACTCTGCGGGTGGGGTTGAGGGATCGTTGAAGGCCATTCTCACCATGTAAAAGGTCGAATTGTGGACTGTGGTAAAACTCTGGGGGGGCAACATTGGTTTAACAGCCCAAACAAGTTGAGATTTATAGGTTGTGGGTGCACACCTGTCTTGTAAAGCTATTATGGACGGTTTATGAGTATAGTAAGACCCGTTAGTGAGCCTCAAGGCCGAGAGGAGGACCCGTGCTCACTGGTGTTGAAGTTGAGGCGGTGAAGGAGTGGTCGTTGATGGGAAAGAGGGATCCAGGTCTACAGCCACAAAGATCTGACTTGTTGGCCAATTATTCTATTACAGAACGTACATATCAAAGTCTTGAGGTCCACAGAACGATATATAGAGTATTTCGAGGAGAAATAGAGGCTCTGGAAGGATAACTGAGCAAGTCCAGTAAGGGAGTGAAAGAGAGAGTTAGAGAGGCGCTATGGAGTCAGTGCCAGTGCCAGGTTTGGCAGTCACAGCCTTGGTATCGATCACACGGTTGACCTCATCGCCTCCTTCTTTCCTTCATCCAGGTCCACAGTTCGAGCTATTCATCGAAACTAGTGGATGTCGCAGCAATCAACAGCACAAAAGCCTTCGCTCCAGGGGGTCCGAATCAAAGCAAGAAAAGGTGCTGTTAAAGCTCAAGCAAAGCACGAACCCACCGGTGAGCAAGTTCATCCAACACTATCGAAAAATTTTCATCCTCTAACGTGTATTTCATCAATAAAGTCTTTAGAGATCAACTGTACAAACACCTTGAAAACGTCCCAGAAGGCGATTTCGACGCATTCACAACAAAATTAATCCAGGCCGGTTCAACTCTCGAGTTCCTCAAATATGCAGACCCCCTCTTTGAAATCATTCTCGTCGGTGGTCTTCTCCAACCAGGAGGAAGTTACTACGACGATGGTGCACCAGTCTCGCCGTTCACGATTTTCAATGCGAAGGAACCGGCCGAAATAGAGGACCTCAAAAAATATGTTGATGTTTTGAACAAACTCATCCGGAGGTACGTTCCCTTTGGTCTGTTTGCATCTCGATAGCTGATCTGTTTTTAAGGTACAAGTACCTACAGAAACCTCTCGAAGATTCGGCTCTTCCTGGTATCCTTCAATACATCCATCGATGGACACCAGCTCAGAAAGATAAACTGGCTTTGACAACTGGGCTTCTAATCGCACAAGGCCTCGCCAACGCCTCAACCCTTCAGAGTTTGACGAAAGATCATCTCATCAAGAATGGTGAGTCCACAGAAGGTTTGAAAGTGTTTGTGTCAGCTCAGGAGCTTTTCAGACGTATCCATAAACGTGGTGACCCTAATCTTCCGAGCTTTCCTCTCTGAACAATCCATGGAACATCTCTCTGCTGCTTTGAAGAAGGGTGGTATCAAGGACCTTCTTCTTTTCTTCCCCGGAAACAAACGCGAAACACGATATCTCGAGGAGCACTTCAGGAAGGAAGGTCTCCCTCAAGTAGCAGATTGGTGGACTAAGAAACAATACGCCATTGTCAAAGATTCCATAGTCAAGGAGCTCCGTGAACTCCGCGAACACGAGGAATCAAACGAGTCGGTACGACAATCTACTTTCTTCATTTTTCCGTGGAAGCCGACCTTGAACCGACCATGTCCAGATTATCGCGTCGATCAAATCTCAACAAGAATCCAATCCCATTCCCGAACCCGAGTTGATTCTCTGCATCTGGCAAGGACTGATGTCGTCAGTCGACTGGAACGCGCGTCCTGATCAGATTGACGGTCTCGCTGTTCGTGAAGTTGGGGTACGTTCCTTCCTCGCCTCATCATTCACATTCTACATTATTATCATATCATTCAAATCATCCAACCCCCCCCCCAATCTACTCACACTCACATTTCCAAACGCAGAAATTCGCACCGATTCTCGAAACATTCTGCACCGGTCCTAAATCGGAGGTTGCCCTCATAAACGTTGTACAAGTGTATTGTTATGAAGATACTCGCATCATCAAGGCATTCCCTCAAATTCTCAAAGTGGGTACAATCCCTGAGCTCCTGTGTCCGTTTTCGACTGACATCTGGTCCATAGGTTCTGTATAATAAAGACTGTATCTCCGATCAAGCCATAATTTATTGGCACCAGAAGGGCTCGAAGCCCCAGGGTAGGCAGCACTTCCTCAAGAGCACCGAAGCCCTAGTGAAGGTTGGCTTGTCTCTCTGCCTCGCCTATGCGACTTCACACTGACCCGGTGTCGTGAAACAGTTCTTGCAGGAACAAGATGACGACGACGAAGACGATGATGAATGAAGAGAAGTTTCCATGAATTGTGACCTACCTATACCTACGCAAACGATCATGAGCATAGGTAGTTTCCTTCAACTCGCGCGTTCATAGACAAACTGAGGAACCAAAACATTTCAACATTTTGAGGTATATGTGCACATTGTTACAACAAGGTTACAAGCGCGAATCGAGCGGATAAACGACAGGAAAAACGGTCCTTTTTTTTATTGGTGCCTTCTATATTTTTGAGCAAGGTCTTTTTACCAAGCTTCCGGCATGGGCGCGAAGTCCCCAACCCAGCCATTCGGGGCTCCCATCTGCAAAAAGATACCATCGGAGCCATTTGAGGGAAGCCCGAGGTCGTTGAGGCTCTGCAAAACCAACGTAGATTAGAATCTCAAGGTACAGCAGCTACACGAATCATCCTACTCACCTGCTCCTGTAACCAGAGTGGTATCACTGATGGACTGACGATACCACCAGGCCCGAAGCCCAGCTCTTCCATCGTGAAAGGGGCGGGTAGCGTAGGGTCGACAAACGAAGTCGGGGTCATAACCATTTCCTGGAACCCTGGAGGCGGAACGGAAGGCGCTGGGGTTGTAATCCCGCTTCCCAAACCGATTTTACGACGGAGATTGGCCAGCATGATACGAAGAGTTACAGCATATCTAGAGTGACAGATACATCGATTAGTTTATGTTTTTTGAGTTTAAGTGGCAGGAGTGCGCGAGGATGAAATGGAAATGGTTATAAATTGCTTACCTTTCGGCCGCCACGTCAGAAAGGAGTTGTGAAAGCTGTTCCACCTGTGTGCTGATAGCTGTAAGGTCGAGTTCGGTCGGGAATAGGCTGGCCATTTTGAGTAGGAAGAGCCCGGAAAAGGCGGCAGTCACAAGACTATCGTGAACAGCATATCGCAAAGCGGCACTAAGGAAACGAGAAGGTCAGACGGGCCTGTTCAGCCTGTAACCACAGCAGCACGAACCGATATTCTGGGGAATTGAGGAATATGGAAAGACATGTGAACGCAGCATCTTTGGCCTGGAATGCGAGCTCTCGTTGCTCAAACGGCATCTTATCCCATGACACCCCACGCAGAGCTACACAAACCAACCAGAGCTTAGCATAGTGTAACTCTCCCGCCAAAATTTTACGAAGAAGCGAGTTTTCGTCCATTGTTTGCCCTTTTTGTGATAGAAATTAGCGAACGGCCCGGATCACACGAATGATGCCCTCTTACTATGGAGTTCGTCGCAATCTTGCCACCACTTGTCCAATGCGACATTGGCGCGGCGGATGAAGGCAAGTGTATTGTGATTGACCTGGCCATTCAACGGAGCCAAGGTCTCGTATATCTGAGCTAAAGCGAGCATCAGCACCGGCCCGGACAACGTCATGGGTTTCAGCTTACTCTTTTGAGCGATCAATTCCACCTGCGATATCAACCTCACATCTGTCGGAGACGCCATGGGATGGTTCAAGAGCAACCGGCAATGGCGGATGGAGTTCTCGTCGCGGAGAACAATGGGCCGTCCGGTCCCCAGACTCATCCTGAGTATCAGGTCAACGAGCGGCACGACATGAGATCAACCGATGTTCACATACTGGTGATCAAACCAATAGAGACATAGCCAGATTCGGGCAGACACCACTAAATTAAAGCTCAGCCTCTTAGATTCAGGGAAAGATAAGGATGTCAGTACCTAGATCTCTTTCCTCTTCTTCGGACCTTTTCTTTCCAGTGTCATCTGCAAGCTTCTCTAACGCACGATGAAGTCCCAGATCTAGGGCCATACGCATAGCGTGACCACTTGGAAGCCAACCGTTTGTGCTCCAGGCAGCTAGGAGTAACATGCCTACATGTCGTTTATCAATATGGAAGTTCGGACACGTTGGAGGCAACAGGCGAACCTTGGACCGCTTCTTTCCGGACGACTGGTCCGAAAAGAGATGACCGGGCGATCCCTTGAGCCTCTTCCAAACACTTGTAGAACGTCGGACTGAGGGGACCGTTTCCGCTCCGGATTTTACCGGCCACAGCGAGGATTGCATCGAACGTCCAAGGACTACGTTCCGTCAAGCTTTCATAAGTATCATATGCGGGGTCGAAAACTGGAATGAAGAGGTGGCATCCTGCAAAGAATCTGAATACAAACATACGTGAGAAGGCGATCTAAAGTAGCGCTATGCCCCAAAGGCTGCCTTTACATGTTATACAATTCCCTCGCCTCTGAATCGGCGACCAGGCCCTAGAACGCAGAAAAATCAGCACTGATGTTCGATAAGGGACAAATGAAACTACCTTCTCGACAACGTGGGGGAAAGCGTTGCGGGGGATCGGTTCGGCACGCTTGCGTTTCTTGACCCTAAACATTCTAAAACTCAGAGGCAATTCCCCATACGACGAGATGTCAAGTTGCTGACCTGGGGGGAGAAGCAGATGGTACCGCGGCTGCCTCGGCTGCGGCATTAGCAAGTCCTTGAAGAGCCTCAATGGGAGCATTCAAAGTTGCCCTTGGTAGAGTGTCTTCGGACTCGTCATCTGACGAAGGCGCAGTACTGGGGACTATCCCGTAGGTAGCATACTTGTGTGGCTGTTCGCGAAGAGTAAGCCTGCTGATCTCAGAGGATAAGATTGTGCGAATAACGAACTGGGGGCGCAAACCCAGGGAGGGGAGGGAAACTCTTGACTCCGCGGTCTTCACCATTGTGGGCAGAAGACCCATGGCCTTCATGGCTGCCTCCAGGGGTACCAGCGTTTGGAGGAGGAAACAAGGGGTTGCCAGGTGTTTGCCCTTGCACAATGGCCAAGATCCTTTCGAGGGTAGACTGCATTCCAATCATATGGCTTTGCATGACCTTTGGTGGCCTTTGAGCATTGTAGAACTTTGATTTATACTCGAACGTACCAAATACTGGCCCTCAAGGCGAGAGAGCCTCCTGCAAAAAAGAGAAGGGAAAATCGGGCCGTCAGTGACCGCCACGACATAGCGACGATAGCACTCACTCGATGCCTGGACCAGCCAATGCTTGGACATTCTTCTTCTCTGGTTTCTCAAAGACGCAGGGCGTTCCACTAAGTTGACAGCGTCGGCAAGGTGCCTGCAGGACGAGGACAAAGAGACCCGGGCCGTCGGGGTGAGCGGTCCAGTGAGCAACTTTTGGAGAAAACGGAAATGGTTATAAAAGAGCTCGCGTACCTCTCCTTCACATCGATTTTTACCCTTCCTGCACGCCGTACAGGCTCTTGCGCCTCTCTTTGGGATGTGAGCTGACTGAGAGGATTGTTGAGTGAGGGCATCCATTCCCATTTCTGTTGTGCTTCCGGTCCTTCGACGTTTATTTGCAGATTCTGAACCGTTGGCAGAGGTAGAGGGACTAAGGGACATGACAGAGAGAAAGAGAAAGCGGGATGATTTCGGGGAGCGTTGACCTAGGATGAGGGGGGAACCTAGCCTAGCATATCCTGGGTGAGACCCACGATATTCAACCACCACGTGCTGCCCGATGGTCAGTTGACCACCGAGTACACAGACCTTAAGGTCACTTTTTCCCGTATTTACAGCAGTTTTCTGCCTTCTTCGGTCTGATTTAGTACGAAATGCGCCCGCTGCACGGTTCAGTACCAGTAGCTTTCCATTAAATGAATATTGCTGAACGTTTCTCAACTCAGCGCTCTTTCACAGTGACAGTTCAAGTGCATTTTCAAATCACTGCCTTCAGGGACGGCTTGTTGACGCAAGTAGCCACATCCACCAGCTTTCGTGGGCACCATGACCTCCAATTCGCGAGTCTCAATTTCCAGGTGCCCACTTTTGATCCAGGAACGTGCTCAATTGAGAAAAGTGGGAATTTCGGAACTATTAGCACCTAAAAACACATCTAACAGGACAAAAAAGACGTTCATTTGCTCAACGATCAATAAATGTCTTCATACTCGTCCTCAACTCCAAGGTACTTCCGAACATCTTCAGCTGGTGCACCATTCTGTCGTGTGAAATGAGACAGCAAAATTCCGAAGTTATCTGGGTTTGAACTGGTCAGGACACACGCGGGTGGCGTCGGAAAAAGAGATGTACCAGTCCATCGCAGAGCGGCTTCTTTGGCCAATGTAATCGCCCTTCTCGTCTCTTCAAGCTTCACTGGATCGCAAGCACCATACGCGCTGAGTTCCTCGTCCAGCTTGCAGATCTCTCGCTTCATTTCGCTCAACGTTGCTAGCGCTGCTTTACGCTCTTCCTGCGGACGACATTAGTACCGAAGGATGGAAATGGGACGGCTATAGTGTACCGTATCTTCTCTCGAGGCTTTTTCCTTCTCAATGGCATCCGTAATTTCCTTGATCTGACTTTCGTGGGTTGCTTTAAGTTCCTTGGCCGCGCTCAGCCTATTTTGTATCTGCGTAGGGTCAGTTTAGGTCGTACAATGGAGCTCAAACGCGACTCTCACCAAGGCACCCTGCTGAGAGGGAAAGCTCCAAAAAACTACGCTGGCAGAGTCATATCGATCCCACCGAACGAAGGCGCTGAACATACAATTGGAAGAGCCTATCTTGTCCGCTTGTACTAGACCATCATCGACCAAAGACTGAAGGATTTCTTTCACGGATTGAGATACTAGGGGCGCTGATTAGTCGAAGGGAACGCAAGAATACCGGTCTCGAACGTACCAATTCCTTTCATCTTCGGAGCCAGTTTTTCGAGTTCTTTCAACTACCGGCACATTCATGAAGTGAACTGTGTACGGCCGCGAAAAGTCCAACGACAAACCTGATAAAAATCTTTCTAAATGTTCTTGAGTCGGAGCTCGAGAAATGGAAATTAAAGGTGAGGGATGTTTACCGTTTCATGGAAAAGTTCAAGCAGTTTAGTCCGCTTCTCTTCCACCGAGAGACCTTTGGCCTACCCCAGTCGCTTTAGCGAATCGACAACATGCAGATTGGGACGCATATACTTACCATCTGTCAAATTGCAACCACCTAGACCGGTACTGGTGATAAACGAGAGAAGAGAGAGAGGAGAGAGGACATCATCGGTTCCGAACTTACGTCTGACACCGGACGCGACGCGACGTGCCTTCGATTTCCTAGACTTAGTACGACTTCCCTGTGTGTCGATTATTGCAAACTTGCCTCCCTCAATATGCAAACTAACCAGAAGATTGAATTGCAGATGCATAGCCGGCTATAAGCCAAGCCATTTACATGGGGTAGATGAGCCAAACAAGAAAGGTAACGAAACGAAGGGTAACTGAAAATAGCAATGTTCGATTAGCATGAAAATAAGAGTTTTGTTGTAGCATGTGGGTCAACGGGGGTCACTTACCAGGTAACCAAGAAATGAGGGGAAAGGAGAGGGGTGGTAAACACGGAGACAATATCCAGAAGCGAGTGAGATGATTTAAAAACAAAGAATGGAGCTGCCGATAGGACAAGAAGAATAAAAAAAGAGGTATATGTACAGATTGCGATGATATACTAAAGATGAACGATCGAATGTGCTGAAAAGCGAGAGAGATACAACCGTGACCCATACACGTAGTGATGCTGCGCACGCCTACTTAAACATTTCCAGCCGCTGATCCTGGGAGGGATAACGGTACGCAACAAATTCGGGATCCTGGTAAACGAGATCTTCCAAACCCTTTCTCGAAGTCACAGACATACGGAGGCCAGGAGCGGGTCCACCGGTGTTGCTGCTGCTGAGAACACTATGTCTGGACGAGGCTGCGTAACCGTTCACAACATCGTCATGACCATCACCATAGATAGCCGGTGATTGTGCAACATGATGATTCAGGTCTCTATCCGGGGCCGGGCTCTTGCGCCCAAGTAAGGACGACAAACCGAATCGCGACTTGCGTTTCGTGGGAGCAGGTGCGGAATTGCGCCCGGGTGTCAACATATCCTTCAACCCAAGAGATCGTCTGGAGCTACCAAACTCATCATAGTGGGCTGTCAGAGGACGTGGGGTAGCGCCAGTAGTCGTGTTGCTGAAAAAGGTCGGACGGGAGGTCATGCCACCAAAAGACTGCCGCCTCGCACCAGTAGTACGGAACGGTGCGTTTGGAGGTAAGAAAGTGTCAGTTGGCGATGCACCAGGTGGCAATTGCGAGTCGTAAGTGTACACAGTTCGCGGTCGAGCGTCAGCAACGTTTCCGTTGGTTCTGAGAGCAGCGTCTGGAGGGAGAGGGGGTAACGATTTTTCACGTAAGCTCGTCGAGACGCTTATCGGCGTGGTTCGCCCATTGTTAGGTAACGGTGGTACAGGTGCACTGGGTGGCATAGGGGAGACCCTTCCCCGTAAATCAGGTTCCGAAAGCGTAGGGTGAACACCTTTGGGGCTTAAACGGCCGCCGTCCAACTGCCGCACCTCCAGACTATCGACGTGACCATTGATCTGCTTGCTTTCAGGAGTCAAGGTATCTTGGTCGGCCCCGGACTGTCGTGAGGACGTGGGTGATGGAATACTGGAAGAGGGGGCGGTAGGCGGCGATACGCTGGTTGTCAGTCCGAATTTTGGAGAAACGGTGGAAGGAAGCGAGGGAGTTGAAGTAGAAGCATGTCTTTCCCCTGGCATGCGGTCGACCAGATACGATAGAGGAGGGGGAGGCGCCAACGGGAGATCGTCTTCCGGTCGCTCAGTTGATTCCGAGGCCTCAGGGTGTCTGGACTTGTCTTTGGTCCCTCGTTTCACCATCTGCCATATTTTCGCTAACCCCTTCTTCTTTTTCTTATCCTGTGAAGGTGACGAGTGCCGTGACGTCGATTGTTCCAGCTCGGGCTTTGGCCAATATTCACTCATGCGATTCATAGACAGAGGAGAGGTCACGGCATGTTGACGCTCGGCATCTCGTTGGAGAGCAACGCTAGATATGACGATATAATGAGTATTAAAGGCGCGCTGGATGCGAAACATAAACTTACTGCATGTCAACCATACTACCAGACATGCCCGACGGCGCTAGGCTGTCCTGACTGAGCCATCCACTGTTTCGCAGATTGCCAAAGAACCTGGAGCGCCTGGGTGAGGGCGAGCCTAAACTGTGCATATCCGAGAAGGATGCTTGTGAATACGCGCGGGGGATATCGGGTCTATCAGCGAACACGCTCATAGGCCGCGCCACTGAGCTGGCCTGCGAAAGCCTAGAGTAAGGTGATAGTCCAATTCCGTTGTCCGTTTGAGAGGTTTGGAGAACCAGGCTCTGAGTCGAAACAAGAGAAGTTGCGTCAATGGCAGAACTCCGCGACGACTTCCTAGCTCTTCTATCTTCTCTCCGTTGTCTGTTCCTGGCCTCGCGTTCCTCCTTGCGCACATCGACGTGTTCAACAATCATGCCATTCTCCAAAAGTGTAATATCCCGGGAATGCGTACGCTCGTGGGGCGTGAATGCAGGAGATTTAGGAGAGGAAGGGGGTCGTATGCGGATTCCACCCGTATCGTCAGGTGCTGCACTACTCCCTGTATCGTATGCTGAACGTCTCAATTGCGAATATGCGTCGCGCATGCGACTGTCCAGGTGTTGTGCCTCCCGCATGGCCTTCGTATGCGCAGCAGCCTCAGCCTCCAACAACGCTCTCTGAGACCTCACAAAAGTGTTCAGAGTCTGCTGGCGGGCCGTTGGTTCCCGAGGATTCTGTGTGAAACGAAATCCATAAGGAAGACACAAGGAAGATTAAGTTCTGCATGTGGATGATTAGAAAGTATAAGGAACACGCACGACGCTAAGCCACAGCTTGAGATTTTGTTCAGTCAACCTCCCACCAACGGATCGCGGTCTGGGTGGCGTTTCGGTGTTAACAATCCCAGTGGCTGCCTCTTCTGCTTCTCTCCGTTTCAGGTCCTCGTAATGAACATCACTATCCCGTTCCCAGACTCCTGGTGAGGTCACATCCACATCGGCCATATCCTGATCACGCATAGCACATTCTATGCAAACTTCTTCGCCTTGGTTCTTGGGCGGGTAGACGGGGTTCACTGGCGTCGGGGAAACATTCTGAATAAACGTAGGCTGTTGTGCATATGCTCTCTGCCTCGACGACACCGGAGGACTGTAGGTAGGAGAAGCTGATAGAGGCATGAATGGCTGAGATGCAGAACCATTCGGGGTACTCGTGCTAGCACCAATCCCTGCTGACGGTAAGTTTGGATGTCGTGGTGCTGAAGGAAGGGTGAGGTCTGCGGGACGTTTCGACTGGAAGGTGCTGTTGCGAGGTACATCTTCGGGAGATACACCAGGCGGTTGAGACGGTGATGCTGGTCGGTCGGGATTTTCGAGACTATATCGTTCCACGACTCTTCGACTGCCTTGAGGCAATGAGTAAGAAACTCCATTTCTCGGTTGCTCTTTTGACTGAGCTGGTGACTGGCTGAAAGACTGAGATGATGGTCCAGCTTGAGTAGCTGGTGACGGGGCTGGCTGAGGTGATTTTTGTTCTGACGGTGACCAGTCCTGCGACGATGAACTCGTTGCTGTCGTGCTCGGATCTCCATTAGCTGGCCTCTGCCTGAAGTATTCATCGTCCTCCTTGGCCTCTTTCTCCCAAGCACCCATGTTCTGGGTACCTAGTAACACAGCATTCGACCTCATTGTCGTACCTTTTGAAGTTGACTGTGAAGGTACGGAAGGATAACGACCGTCTTTGAATTCGTAGTCCGTCATGAGAGTTCTTGAGTATGCGTTGGAATGCACACCAGGTCCTGAGTCTGCACCTGAAGGATAGAGAGCAGCGGCCATGGAATGCGGGGTGAGGAGACCGTGAGTGTGAAAAAAGGGTGGAAAATTTGATGATCTGGATGTCGTGGACGGGTTGGAAAGGAGCTCGCTCGTCGTTGTCGGAAAGGTTAAAAGTGAGGGGCCCGACGAGCTGAGGGCCTTGGCAATTGGGATGGCCAGGGAGAGGACAGAAGAAGAGGTTCGTGATACAACCAGTGCACGGCTGGTGATATCGGGCCTTACTCCCACGGTGAAATTCCTCACTCAATTAAAGCACCTTTAATTTCGTAAAGGTCCATGGATTCTCGAGTCTCAGGCCTCAGTGCTTCACGAGAGCATTGAAACGAGTACTAATTACATGTAGACCTCCTCAGTAAATAATCTACTGCCACCTCCATCACTTCGATTTGAAGTTGCATTACTTACGGTACCTGTCAACGGGTTTAAGCTGGTCTGACACTGAAGATAATCCCAAGAACAGACTTACCAAAGCACACCCTTCCTGTACCGCCTCATCTTGCGTTGAAGTTGAAGCATTCCGTAGAGCAGTGCTTCAGCCGTGGGCGGGCAGCCGGGAACATAGATATCAACAGGCACGATGCCTTGACAGATTGGATTACGGAGATGGTCAGATTTTCCCCACACATGACAGCGTATATGGTCAAAGTACTCACGATCACATCCTCGAACAACCGAGTAGGAGTAATGATAGTAACCACCTCCATTCGCGCATGAACCCATCGAGACCACCCATCCTACAGGGGTATCAGCGACTGTTCAAGTGATACCAAAAGTTCCAGGGCGACACGTACGGGGTTCGGGCATCTGGTCATACACCCTTCTCAGCGCAGGTGCCATCTTGTTCGTGAGGGTGCCAGCGACAATCATGATTTCCGACTGACGAGGACTCGCACGGAAAATGATACCCAATCGGTCCTGGTCGTAACGTGCAGCAGCCATGTGCATCATTTCTACTGCACAACACGCGAGACCTTTCAAAAAAAGAGCCAACATAAGAAACACGGAAGCGAGCAAAACTATGCACGAAAACTCACCGAATGTGACAGGCCACATAGAACTCTGTCTTGCCCAGTTAGCCACCTTATCCAGCGTCGACAGGACATATTCTGAGGAGGGCGAACGCAAATTGCGTTAGACCAATCTATCGAACCCGAGCAGCTCTTCCCGGGACGCACCAGCTTTGTTCTGAGGCTGCTGTAAGCTCCATTGGTTGGAATCCCTAGCTGCAATTGTAGTGATGGGCTCCGAAGATGAAGTTGACGGTGCAGAAGTAGTAGAAGTTGCCGCAGTAGGTGTAGATGTGTGCAGAGAGCGAAAGGCTAGGAAAGGAGAACAGATGAATTCTGGTCATCCAACTTCAGAGTTTTGCCAACGCACCAGGAAGGCCCAATTGGGGCCGGAAGGCTGCCCGACGACTTGCGTTGGTTACTATAGGGCATAAAATCGTTAAAAATATCCGTCTTGAACTGCGAAATGGACTTGCCAGCTGTTTTGTATATTGCAGCCATGGTGGTGGAGGAAAGCGGAGGACTCAGGATATCTCAATTCATCCGCTCTGATTGGCTGGAAGGTTCACGTGCGTTTTGGGCCATGTCACGTGGAGATCGCGTCGACTATGACGCGACCCAGAATTCCCTGAAAATCATCTCTCCGTAGGAAAAACAGCTCAAAATCCTTCTTAAGTACAATATGAACATGAATTACAATATCCAGTACAAATCCAAATGTATCAATGCGAACAGCGAATGCCAACAAAATGTGCGAGGACGATGCGACGTGGTATGAAAAGGTATGCGACAAGTCCAAGATGATGGTGCAATAATGTACAAAAAAATGTGCGACAAAAGGAAGAATGAAAATCGTATGACACGAGACAGGAGAATATCCTCGGGTCAATTGAACGGAGGAGAAAGGAGACGCAAAGCTACGATAGGGGATATTATGGACAAATGCATGCGAGTTCGAAAGAATGCGGTATGTGGTATCTCGGAATTACGTGGTGGTATACGATGTAAGGGGCGAGAGAGAGGCAGACGTCGTCCTTCAAGGTAGACTGCATAACCATGGATGAGCCTTGATTTCTGCAATGGTCGCCCTCGTCTTCGGGTTCGGATCCAGGCAATGCCTCATCAGACTCATGGCAGACCTGGAGACGTACTTCCGCCAATCAGTCAGAATGATGCGACCAGCAACGGCGTCCTTGACAGTGGGGAACGGTGAAGATCCCGTAAGAAGGAACGATAGGAGCACTCCGAGCGTCCAGACTTCTGCAGGGGCTGCTTGATAAGGTTTCTTGAGCAAAATCTCCGAGGAAGCATAGGCGGTCGTGCCATAAAATAAGGTGTAGAAGGGGCGAGGCTCGGCGGGGTCAACAAATGTCGCACTACCGAAGTCAATGAGTTTGACCTGAAGAATTTGGGGAGAAAGTGAGAATGCGATCAAGTCATTGAAGGAGGAAATCACGCACCCTAAGGTCGCTGTCTATGACAATGTTCTCGTCCTTAATGTCACGATGGGCTACACCTTGGGTGTCCAGGTAGTGGACCGCATCGACGATCTGCGAGAAGACGTAGCGTGCTTGATCTTCTGTTAGGCGCTTGTCTTCCGATTGCTCGATGCATTCGAAGAGATCGTGAGAGGGCCTCCGACTCGGTTTAGGGCGAGGAGCAGAAAGCTTTGAACCCTTTCCTTCATGGTGTTCCTCCGGAAGAGATAGCAGGGAAGTATCAGGAGTCGAGGGACAAGAGCTAAACACTGAGTCCACCGAAGCTGACGGTGTTAATGGGGGTAGAACCGTGGGGATCGAGGGAGAGGAGTCCGTTGGGAGGGGCTGGAGCTGCTCCCCACGAGTTCGCGGGCAGTGCCAAGGTGATCCGTGAAGCTCCTGAACCTATTCCCGACGTTGAGAAATTAAGCGGATAAATTTCGCTAGCGACGGACATACCAGATAGAAGTATAGCGAATCCTCGAATAAGTCCACACATTTCACGATACTCTCGTGATTGATGACGCTGAGGAGCATAACCTCCGTGGGTAGCCTGCCATATAGTTCGTGTTCCATCCACGCATGCTCCGGTACTTTCTCCTTAATGATAAACTTGACTGCGACCTCATGCTGCTTTCGCCGATGTTTAGCTGTCATCACAAAGCCATAGCCACCCGAACCAAGCTCGTCCTCGAGCTGATACATCCGAACAAAGTGCGGATTGAGCTGATGACCATGAGGAAAATGGGGAGAATGCAAATGCGAGTCAAGGTTGAAGGCCGAGGGACTAGAGCGGGAAGAAAAGGAGCCGGAATAAGGAGGGTATGTATTTTGAGATTTGTGGGCCGATTTCGCAGGCGAGTGAGAATGAGAAGGTGAGGAGGTCGCTGAGTGTGAATGGTGGATTTCTGGCCGTGAGTAGATTTCTGGTGTTGAATCAAAGGCCATTATTGAGCACGGCGCACCGCTATGAATAGGAGAGTCGCAATTCGCTGGCGACAAAGGGGGTGAAGAGCTGGGGGACGATGATGTTGACGATGATGATGATATAGAGTCCAAAAGCAAGGATGGGAGCTAGAGATGTCCTCCTTGGGTGAAGAGATACCTGAATGGCCTTTGACAACACTGTGAGATCGACATTTTGTCAAAGACTCATCGCAGTCGGAAGGGAAACGGATAAGGAGGTGAGGCTGCTCGTGAAAAGATGGTGTCCTGAGAGAATCGCTTTCTGCTGGAGAGTGATAGCCTGTTTCTGAGGGCGAGATTGGGGAGTACGCGAGTTCTGGGATGGTAATGGGGTGCAGGTGAGGAGGCGACACTGGAGAGGAGGGCATGATGATGGTCGCGGAGAAAGGGAATTATGAGTAGAAAGGGATCCCGACAAGATATATATGGGCGAGGACAGCACTTGCCCAATCTCAGCGCAGCTCGCGAGCCAGAATGTGGTCAACTTGACAGACGCGTGCAGCTCAGACGCGACTGCCGAACTTTATAAAGCTCTATTTTCCCACGATCGTGTACCGGCTGTGGGCCTCATCGGCGTCCAATACTCGATTAAGGAGACTTCGGATAAGTGCCTAGCACCGCTCCTCCGCAAGCAACTATCTCTGCCTTGAAATCGTCATTGAGGAAAGCAAGGATCCTCCACTTTGCTCCTTACAGGCGTCTCTCGGAAGAATCTCTGCCATTTGCTTCCTACGACTTGATCTCGGGTCAGATTTGCCACCTCACACTTTTCGGGACGAATATCCATGTCGCAATCAACATATCTCGGGAGGCGAGGGAAATCTTCCCTATGCGGGGAATCCCCACGCGCCTGTTAAGACCTGTTACCAGTGCATACCCCACAAAAGCATCGTCAGGGTCCAGGGACATCATTCTTTTGTCTATTCTGACTACCATATAATGGTCGGTATAAGTCTGTATACCAGTTCGAGTCCAAGCAATCACTAATAACTCTTTCATGCGCACAGTCTGACATTGACAAATGAACTTTGAACGCGTACGGATCCAAAGCCGAACAGTAATGTGCGAGCAACTTCAGACTCCATTCGAATAGTGCCATCAATGCCAGCCGCCATGTTGTGGTTCTGCAAGTGACGAACGATCGGCAAGTCTGACGGTCGCTACAGCCCATATTCTGTCCGCAGGAGAGGCTCTTGTACTACACAGTACATGTCATTTTCACCGAGCATTCTCCAGATAGGCACGTCCTGAGCGGCGAGCAGAGTAAACGAGAGCAAGAAACCACGCGAGTCGCAAAAGTCTAAAACGCACACTGAGTCAGGGCAACGGCACGAATGGAGATGGATGTCCTATATTGGCAACGAGTGTGTACCTGCTACAGCTTCAGGAGCCTGTGAACACTGCTTGTATCCTTACCATTGCCTTCGGAACTGGTGTGGGGTGTTGTGAGGTAATGTTTTGCGCAGAATAAGGCATGGAACGCCCGAATGGCGAAAATGCAGGACTCAAACCGGCGAACCATACGTCTAGATCAACTTGCGGACTGTATTGACCACTCCCTGGGCGCGAAACTGTTAGGACGTCCATGAGTATCTTGTGTCTGCAGGGTGCCCTAAGCAGCAATTCACAAGCCCAGCTCGACTGACCCCCTTCGCGGAATGGGGGATGCAACTGTATGGTATTATTAGCCCTTAGGCCAGAGTGATGATACAGGGGAACGAGCAGAGCACCCGATAGGCTGTCTGAAGATGTGGTTCAAATCAGGAGTGCGCAGCAATTTGGCCAGCGGGTCAAAAGACTTTGATACCTCTAGGTATCGTGAGTCTACTGGAGCCTGAACGTAAGCGCGACAGACTTTTCGGACGCATCGTCTGCTTTAAAGGCGTCAAACTGGGCATCGAGCACGGAAAGGAGGAGCAGATCGAGCATCGAGATGGGCGCCAGATGATGACCAGGGTTAATGGGTGATTGCCGTGAATTTTCTCTCAAAATCCTACAATTGTCAATGTATGGGTCGCCTCAAGTCGTATCAGAGTTGCCAGTCTGAGTGAATTGAACGGTGAGAACTCGGGGAACCAGAAGGACTGAGGTCAGAGACAGGCTTGCGATGCACGATTCCCAGAAAGCAAGCTTCAGCGAGCGATGGCGATGATGATAGGCAGGAAGCAAGGATATTACATCGACACACTGGGTGGCCGCCCAACCGGCAAGAAAAATCGCTCAACCACATGATTTTGAATCTATTTTGATGGTTTATTTTGAGCCTTTTCGGTTCAAGTTCTTACTTACTTGGACAAACATGTCTATGCCCCAATCCGCAGCTTCGGGAGTATAACGTTTCGGGATCTCAGAGCTAGCATAGACTCCACACGGAGGTGCCGGTACCGGTGACTCTGAGGCGGAACTCCGACTAGTACCTACCTATGTATAACCATTTTAGATGAACAGCTTGTATCTTGCTTGTATTTTGTGTCTTGAGGCCTCGTACGCCTCGTCAATCTCCACTCACGAGCCTCTGGCCTCAGCTACTTACTAGTACGATGACCGCGGCAATACCAGAAGAAGCTGAGTACATATCTCATTTGGCGACTAGTGAGAACTTGAACTCTGAACACGTAACGAAGAATGTTCCTTAGATTAGTACGAATAGTTTGACAGTTGTGTCAAAGCCATGATATATCCTACAGTTGTCAATGTATGTAGCAGGCTCGTGGCTCGCCTCAAAGGTGCTGAACATTGAATACTGAATGGTTAGTCACGGCAAGTTGCAACGTTTCCCTCACATTCCATGTCCGGTCTTCCACCGTCGTCAGGATCTTTCCATACCTTTTCTCAGTTGACAAACCAAGAGAGAATAGATATCAAGCGAGCGAAAGGCCAGGTCACTACCTCTCTATATGCAGGCTCTACGCCCGGCTGGAAGCTGATCAGTTCTACTGTAGATATCTTGTGCAGAATGTCGGAGGTATGATGAGTCAAAGCCTGGCAGTCTGGATCATCCTCAGCAATTTGTACTGACCGGAACTACTTATCCCGAAACCAGGCTCAAGCTGAGATGCGATAAAAAGATCCCATGTAGCTCGTGCGGTACGTCATCAACTGTCCAAACTTCAATCCTCAACTGGCCGAAAGGGTTGACCATTCTGCGGCCCTGCGTAGTGAGAAGGGGATGTAGATCCATATGTCCAATAGGTTCGAAGTTATCCTCATTTTTCTTCAAATACGGTCACTGAATGACCGTTTCCTCAGGAAACCCCACCGATGCTTCACAGAAACCGTGCGCCACCAGCTTTGACGACTAGTTCTTCGATACTCACAACGAAATAGGCTGTTCGTGTCAGATACCGCTACATTGCATCTAAAGGTTGAAGAAATGAGCCGACGCATCAGGCAACTCGAGGATGCTCTTTCCCTGCTCCAACCTTCCCATCCTCTCCTTCGCGACGAATACTTGAGGATCAAGTTTCCGCCCAATTCTCCAGAGGACACCGCAATCGAAAAGGAAGACGTCCCGGCTGAGGCGGCAGATTTGGCTGACGCATACGGGACCCTAACTCTCGAGGCAGGGGGTCGTAGAAGATACCTAGGCAGAACAGGAGGATCTGAGGTATGCACGGTTCGAGCTTTACTTAGTTGCAATGTTTCTGAGTTGTCTCATAGAATCTGATGGGCGTAGTAAGTGTATCTCCCTCATTGACACTTCCAAGTGTTGACCAACGAGGCAATCCTCAGGGAGAAGATCAACATTCGGCAGAGTCCGAATCTACTTATTCTTCCGTTCCCCCGGGAATTTCACAACTCTCCCGCTTTTTTCCTTTCATGAATGGTCCGCAGGATGTTCCGCCCTCACTTAGTGTGATCATCGATTACCTTCCTGAGAACGCACGCGCACGCTCCCTCTGCGAGGTGTTCCTAACGCAAACCTCGTGGTCCCCTAGGCTCGTTATGCGGGACGAGTTGATTGATGATATTCTCACACCCGTATACGCATACATTGAGTCTAAACTCACTCACAGAGCTCCAATCGAAGATGAAGCATTACCCGTATCCCCACATCGTCTCGCCGTTCTCTTCCTTGTTCTCGCTCTTGGAACGCTCGTGGACCCCACTCTGAAGCCCTATAGCAACGACGCAAAGTATTTCTTTGACCTAGGCAAGGCATGCCTCTCTCTCAATAGTGTGCTGGAGTCGTCGGAACTTGCGACCCTTCAAGCGGTGACTTTAACAGGTTATTTCTTCAACCATGGAGGCCCTTGGTACTCGACAGAGGCCCCTTGGTCCCTTCTAGGACTGTGTACAAGCATGGTTTATAGAGTTAGTGATTTTAATCCTCTGAATCTTTACACGCTCAAGTCGCCCGACTCTCAGCTTGGGCTACGTACGCGTCTCCTTTCTCTCAGCCGTCTTTAACATTCAAAGGGAGTTATTAGATTCGGAGAGCCCGAAATGGAATTTGGATCCTAAGACCATCAATCGTCGTCGGGCGTTGTTTTGGGACGTCCACTTCATTGATACATTCTATGTGAGTTGTAAAACTCTTGGGATTGCAACCAGTCGTTGACGTCAATGAACAGAGTCTGTCTCTTGGACGTCCATCTGCGCTTCACGTTTCTTTCATTAATTGCCCGTTCCCCGATGACCCGGAAGATCCCATAGAAACAGAAATCATGAAACGTGCGACCGTAGTACACTTCATCTTTCTAGATCACTGACCTCGTGTTTTGTCAGTTCTCCGTTGGGGATGGAAATTTTGCAAAGACGTAGTTTCGCAAGTCACTATCGCAACCCTGAAACCCCATATCCCGGACTACGCAACTATACTGGAATTGGACAAAAAGATACGAGAACACGGGGTGCCGCCTGACGACGTGAAAGCCGACCCCCCATCTCTCCATACGCGGGGAGTAAGACTGAGCGCTACGAGTTGCGTATTCTTCCGAAAGCCATTGACTTGTGAGCTCATCGTAGCAACAATAGCGTCGATACATCTTCATCGCTCGTTTTTCCTCAGAGCCATCAAGGATCATCCCCGTGATCCGATGGGCAGCCCATACGCTTTGTCTTTCCTGGCAGCGTATAGAGGCGCTTCAACAGTCATCCAACTGGACGCGAAGGCTTGCTCTCAAGATTCCTCTTGGCTGACTAGGCGCTGGGGTGTATTCAACAGTCGTGGGTTAACGTCCTTTTTTCTTGTCACCGGCCACTGACGTTCACACGCCTCAGTTTTGTCTGCTGGTATCATAGTTGGTATGATCGTTTCCCATTGCCCGACCCACAATACGGCGCAAAAAGCGTTCGAAGATTTGACATTACTCGTGGACATGTTCTCGGGGATCTCGAACTCCTCAGGTCGTGCCAGGGCCGCCCACGGCGCCCTCAAGAAGATGCACGATAAGGCTATCAGGATATTGAACGAAGCGAACGGACAGGAAGGAGCACATCGAGGACGCAGCGAAGTTCACGACGGCAGGGTGACTACGGACGACGATTTAGAGATATTTGCCGATCACGCGATAGCGAAGGTGAGCAACAGCGGAGGGGAAAATGATCATCGGGGCACTAGCTCTGCAACCTCGGTTCCGTCTCAGCCTGCAATACAATATGGACGGGACCCTAGTCCTAGTTCCGGTCAAGCTCCTGGGATCGCTTTCTCGTCACCTTCTGGCCAGGGGCTTCCTGCAGCACACGGAGGCGACTCGTTCGCGTTATCTTCGTTCCCCACCACAGGTCGGCCACTTGCCCCTGGCTTTCACCTCCAGGAGCGCCAGGACCATCATCAAGCAATAAATGTTCACAACACATATCATCATCTTGAGATTGAGCACCAACCACGGCACCAGAGTAGCCCGGAGGATACCTTTTATGTGGAATGGGAAAGGCATCCCCCGCCACACGCGATTGTGCACCCACCTACCGCAGGGATGATGGGGGGAGGAATGAATGCACAGTGGCTTGCACTCATGCAGGAGGAGGGGTTTATAGATCCGTATCCGGGGAGTCTGAATACGCCTCACCAAACGTGAGTGAGCTGCCATGGTTTCCGGACCGACTGAAAACCCACTTGTACGTGCAGAACGTACTGATTGGAATTCTTGGCTTCGTCTGGAAAGGGGAAGTAGACGCCCTCGTGCATGATCTACAATGGCGCGATTCGGTGAGACGAAGTGCTCATACGGTCGTTTGAAGCTCACGCCTTTGATTCTAAGGGACATTATGTAGTCAGTGTAAAGTATATAGCAGTAATTGAACACCATAACACCTCAATCCCGATTCTCAATCATGGAAGAACATCGACCTTGCATTGTTCTATCAACGTGCTATAGCTAAACCGAAGGACTTGCCACCCTCTGCCAACTCTCCCTTCATTTTGGCCGTCGGGTAATCGCTATTCAAGTACCATTACGGCCCGCCGGCTCTCTTTGAGCCAGGATGAATCTTTCTCCCCTGTGCTGCTGTTCAAGCGATAGTCGCCAGCCCGAGGGGATAAGAGTGGTACTGATGTTTTCGGGTCTTTAGACCTTTCGTGTAGCTTCGCCATTCTGGGGTTGATTTGACGCGCAAGGGCGACCCATATCAACGTCTTCTAAGCATGGAGCCTCGAAGATCTCCGTTGTATACACCATATGTAGCGTCCGAGCTGCGACTAAGATCCACATTATCAACGTTCCCACGGCGTATATGCATCCATAGATCCGGAAGAATGGAGAGTCGAAGGTTGACCCGAGGCTGATGGTGAGGTTTGCGTATACACCCTGAACGATGGCAGTCAGCTCGACACCGTCACACGAAGTGACATTCCAAACGTACATTCGGGAAAATCAAGCCCCAGAAGGGAACCTTGAAAGGTATACGTGTGCGCCGAACCACTTGCTGAACCCCCAGGAGAGCGAAGACGCACCACATTGAACTGATGGACCAAAGGATGACAGCGATGCTCACGCAAAGGACATTGATAATGTCACCAGTTGATGACGATCGTAAAATCGAAGATTCGCCGTAGTTCAAAGGAAATACGGATTTGTAAAATTGACCAGCGAGCAGGACTGAGAAGCCGGCCTGGCCCGTCGGACCTAGAGGGAGAAAAACGGAGATAATGGTGGCGCCAGGTGGTAATCCGTATATGATGAGTCGCATCATGTACACGGTGAGCAACATCATCGCGAGACTGAGGCCGATCGTTACTATGCACACGGAAAACGTTTGGGTGAGAAGGGCATGCGAAGGACTGTAATGGTGCAAAGCGGGTGCCAAGACGCCACCAGTAGACGATGCGACGATGAGCGTGACAACTGGGAGCAACCAAGCAGCGGTCATCTTCTCAAGTGAATGGTTCTGCGTTGTTTGCCTGGCGGAGAGTAAGTGACTGAAGAGCTGCGATGGAAAATACACATACATGACATGGAGCATCCCCCAACAGCAAACTATAGATAGAATCACGTCCAACCACCAGAGTGCCCACACGGTGTAGAGGAACCCTTTCCCTCCCACTTGATATCTCTGGTTAATCAGAGTGACACAAATGTTCAGAAGGGTTGTAGCTCCCATCGGAAATGTGCCGGTGTAGAGGCTCTGAACGGGATGCGATATCATGACGGACCAAACTCCAGGAAACATGGTGTAACGGGCGATGGAGATGACCGTGAAGAGTACAAACAAGACGAGATTGAGGAAGAAGAATATCAGCGCCATAACGTGCATTGCGGTCGTGTCCTTTCCATAGGGAAACGCGTTGAAGAGCAGGCTAATCGAGCCAGTCCCTAGCATCAGGCCAAATTCCAGTCAGATTGGACGCCTCGGTTCTGGCTCAAAGTTTACGCACCCATCGTCACCGCAAACCTTTGGGCCTTTCAAGTCAGAACCAGTCGAACCCAACATAATAGATCATAACTTGCCATGCTGGGGTGAAATTCCTGTCCGCACAGAACACTTGAGCCGTGAGCGTACATACACGGAAATGAAGGTGAAAGTGCCGTACCTAATGATCTCTTTGACGTTCTTCTGGCGAGGATTGTCGTCTGTAGCCATAGTTAGAGAGGCGACCCAGAAAAGGCCGAAAAGGCAGAGGAATGAAAACGGAACATGGCTGGTTCCATATTTTCCGTATATAAAGCGCTGGTGTCGAGCGCATTCCGAATTCTGCACCCACAGTCGCACGTGATCTTGTGTCATTGGAGACACGCTCAGGATAGCTCTTCCTAGCTCTTCCTGTTAGCCGACCCTTCGCTACGGGCGTAGCTGTGACCTCAGAGCGGTCATCTTGCTCATTTTCTGGTCTAGGCAAGCCCAGTGCTTTGTATCGAGAAGCGTTACGTGCTGACTAGGACAGGCGCTAAACTGTAGCGGAATTTCAGTGTTTCAATAATTCTCACGCTAGGATGGGCTTCCTCGCCTATTTCTCCTCCAGCAGCCCTGCGACGGTCCAGACTCAAGCAAGTCAATCTCAGCCTGTCCTCGTCGTCGCGGTCGATGACGGCGACCAACAGCAGACGCTGCCTGCTCAGGATGCGGATGTGTCTCCCTCTCAACCGTCGCCAGCAGACCTCCCTCCTTCCCAACCTAAACCTCCTATCACCGAACCCTCTCAGCCAGAAGTGCCTCAGTCTCCTCCATCCAAGCCGAGAGCTCGCCGTTTCTCGCTGCAAGGACTCAACAGAAACCCAGCTCCTCAGAATATTCACAAGAATGAACACAAGGCCATACTGACCGAGAAGGCGGAGCACAAGAAGGAGGCTCATGCAATGGCAGCACTATCGAAGCGAATCGCTCTTTCGAGGAGGTCGAAATCCGAGAAACAGGCGAAGGAGTCAGCCTTGATTGTCAGGAGTCTGATTGTCGGACCCTCAGCATCCTCTCCTTCAGTAACGACCGCGATTGCCAAACCCAGAATGAGCAAGCTCAAGTCCGATTTGTCGAAGCCAAAGAGGGCCAACAAAGTCATCGCTCAGCTCCGAAGTCTTCCAGCTACAGATTTGGCAGGGCAAACTTTGAAAGAGCATCCGTCGCCATCCACAAAGTGTGCACCAATACATGCTGTTTGCCTGGAGCACTCTGATATGGAAGAGCATGACCTACACTTCGCCCAACTGTCAGCCGCTGAGGATAGCGATGATCAGGTTAACCCTATTGATAAGTTGTCATCTATGATCAATGAGATGCGCGTTGTCGATTTCTTCAAAGCGCCAGACCTGGGGCTTGGGCAACCTGGAGATGGACAGGGTCTTCTGGCGGGTGCTCTCCCGACGGCGGAAACCGTAATCAATGGGATCGAGCAGATAACACCACAGTTGATGGCTCTCGGATACGCAACTGGCAGAGCTATTGTTCCTGACCATACTGGTGAGCTCTCTCGTGTGTCGGCTTTCAAGTGGGTTACTGACGGGACTTTGTGCAGGTGTTTATCCGCCAATGGATCGTATATCCATCATCACATGTGAGGAGCACGCTCACCATGTACACACAGGAAACTGACCCGTATACAGACTGGTGGGGACTCGAAATTCTCCTGCCTCCTCCTTCACTCGAGTACCTGGCTGTATGTTCACTCCCCCTTTTCTCTCCGGTTAACCGGCATTGACTTGTACCTTCATATCATCCCAGACCGCACGGTCAATCTCTAATACCGCCGTGAATTTCCTCTCAGCACTTTCCCTCGTCAACGGTGGTGTACGAGAGATCATTCCGTTCGTTCGGTATATCTCCCAGTTCATCGAGTTCGAGTTCAATTCGATCAAGGCCCAGGACAAAGGTGAAGGAGTCGTTTGTGCTGCCACATGGTTCGTGGCCCCTTTTAACTATCACCGGTCGAAGTTTCTAACCGAAGTCGATAGGATTATGCCCGCCGCACTCATCCCCCGACCTTGGGATTTCCCTACGCCTCCCCCACCTCCCCCAACGTCTACGGCTATTCCGGAAGAGCCTGAACCCACGGAGACCGGCGATAAGGAGGAGACAAAGCGACCGCCGGCAGCACCGGTAGGTTCCCCTGCCGGTGGTAGTCCACCTCAGGAGCCCCCGAAGGCATCTCCTGGGACACCCCCTGCGAAAGTGGATCCTATTTCCTCGCCTACAGCACCCGACACCCCATTTGACCTCCCGACGGATGATCGTGCGGTGCCTGTGATGCCTATCACTATTCCTGTCAATTGAAAGCATGGAACACTTGACTCTTGAGCTTTCTTGCGTTCTTTTCGATACGAGCTTTGTTACGAGGTTCACGTTTCACGACTGTTACGAATTTCAACCTACATATACACATCATATACCACGTCCTTCAAAGACGCTGCATTCTTTATCCTGTAATATCGATTTCCCGTGTAATGTTCGTGCTGATCTTGCGTGCATGCCATCCATCTTTTGTATTCGGGACTACTTATATACGTTATATACCGGTTCACTTTCTAATCGGAAAGCGATAATGGCAGAGTGAAATACCGTGTTCGCTCCATTGAACGATACGAGCGACGGACTCCGGGCCATAAACCCATCCGTGAATCGTACTGAACAGCTTCATATCAGACACTTGTCCTTGCTCGGATTCTCACACCTTACGCCTTAGTCTGGCATACCTTTTTCCTGGGTGAAATATAGATGATATTTTGGTCAAGGTACAGTTACAGAGACGAAGCAGGTCATAACAGGGATAGCATGTCGTCGATAGCTGAACGCTACGGTATGTCTCCAGACCCCAGTCTTTAGATACACAGCAGTAGATGTCGTGATTTCATTCGAGATCCTCTTTCACTCCTTCGTTTCATGATGCCCCTTCTCGTCAGTCGGCGAACCCCTATCCATTGAATCTGATCCCTCCAGGTCCCTGCGTTCCGCCCTGTGTCCTCTTTCAACAGCCTCTTGATCCATAACCTCATCGTTACCAGCACCCTCCTCGAATGCCGCTTTGTGCTTCTCAAAGTGGCTTCCGTGGTTCTCCGGCCCCAAAATGGTGACCACAAGGAGGTATGCAGCAACGACACCAATGAGGATACCCTGGACTTTAGCATAGTCCGGTACGATCTTACGCTGACCCGTCTTCGGGTCAACGATCGTCGTTTTCTGGTGTTCGCCTCCAACTTGGTAAAAGGGGGATATGAATCAGTAATCAATACAGACTGCGGAGGGAACAAAGGGGGAGGAGAAGAGAAAGAAAACACGACCCACCTGCTTCGATTTGAGCACTGGCACTGCTAACCATATTACCCAGCTGATACGCCACACCTGGGAATGTAGCTCGGAATGCAGGTGGTGACATCTCCGCGAGTTGGATAGGGATAACGCCCCATGCTCCCTGGACACCGAATTGGATACAGAACGCTCCTGCGGCGAGACCGGAGAAGGAGTTGGGAAGGATCCACAACGGGATGAAAGCTCCTACGAGGAGGAGGCAAATGCTGTTGGGGATATGAGCGTCAAGGGAAGGACTGAATTGCGGGACGATAGGGCGGAGTTGACATACATTATAGTTAGACGGCGCCCAATGTATTGAGAACCCCAACCAGCGATGGTTCCTCCCGCAATGGCGCCCTTTTCGAATATGAATGTCAATATTAAGTGGAGTTAGGGAAGTCATAAGATCGTTGACTTACGCAGTTCCCAATGATAGTTGCAATAGTTGCGTGGGTTGCGTCAAAGCCCTTGCTATCTTGCATGTAGGTGGGGAACAAGTCCTGTCCGAATGATCGCGTCAACTGGTGCTGCTCAGAGACGTCAAGCGAGTGAACACAAACCTGAGAACCGTGGCTGAGGAAGTTGAAGCCAGTCATCAGCAATACGGCGTAGATGCACAACTTCCAGTGGTTCTTCAACATTCTCCCGGTCTCTTTGAAGAAGATCTTTGTCTTGTTCTTCGTGACGACTCCGGTGGCCTGTTCCCTGGCTTTGACTTCTGCCCTGGCCTTCAAGAATACCTCCGATTCGGGAACGAGAGCTCGGACGATGGCAGCGAAAAAGCTTATCCCGGAAGCGCACCAAAACAAGCTACGCCATCCGTGGCCATTGAGGCTTGCCGCAGTTGCGGGAACAAGGCGTAGATTGATGCAAGCGGCAAAGAGATAACCGACTGCATATCCTTGTTGGAGGACACCTGACGCAATGCCACGCGCTTCAACGGGAAGATTCTCAAGAGCAGTCGAAGCTGCCAGTCCCCAAATGCCACCCATACCAATCCCGAATAGCGAACGGACTGCTAAGAACTGTTCAAACGTTTGTACGAAGCCAGCGCCGAGTTCGAGAACGCCAACGAGGATGAGGTTGCAGACGAGTGGCCATTTTCGACCGTAACGGTCAGAGATGATACCGAAGATGACTGCTCCGACAGACCGCAGAAGGAGTGTGAGAGTGATAGCTTCGGTCTGTAGGCCAATGAGATCAGTGGTGAACTAATGCATGAGAACGTTGACTGACAATCTCTGAGTTTTTCTTCCCAAAGGTGTTGGCCAGGTTAGTGACGCTCAGGGAGACGGAGAAGAAGTCGATAGCATCGCAGGTCCAAGCAAGCCATCTAGAAATACGGTAACCAAACGATATGAGTGAATGAATAGATCATGAAGACCGAAAGGTACGTGCCCAGAGAAAAACTGTGCCCAGGCTAACCATGATAATCCTGCCAAGACTGTCAACAACGGCCGGGAGTTCTGCCTTGCTTCGCGCTTTGGAATGAGACTCGTGAGGAAGTGGGGCGCCATCTCTCTTTTTCTTTCTTTTTCGAGCTGAAAGGCACTAGAGGATAGCGATGGGCGTAGCAGCTCGTATCTGGGAGAGTGCAGGACCAAAATAAGTCCGAGAACTGGACCAAGTTTTTAAGGGACTGGCATGGCATGCCGGAAGGCGTGCGAAAAACCGGAACTTCATACATCAATCGGGCCATCGGTATCAAAACATCAGATGTCCCCGGACTCCAAAAGTTTCTATTTTAGAACACCGGATATTGGCTCTACCGCTCTGGTAGCCTGAACAGGCATAGTCCCTCCTACAGTAGCTGTATGTGAGATCGATATTTCAGGCGTAGTGGACTGATATATATTCACAATGGACATCCAGGCTGCTGCTGTGCTACTTGCTGTTGTTCATCGGTTCAGTTTCCCCGCAACCGTTTCAGATCGCGGGGGCAACAATCCTATCTGTCCCATAGCCGATTGGTGTCAACGTTATGTTATTTATCCTCCGTTACGTGGAGCGGTTAGTTTACAACGGTACAACGGTACAGCAGTGTCCTTGAGTGTGTAGATTAGAATGTCTCGTAAGATCCGGATGCTTCGCGATCCTCTACTGTGTCTTCACTTGACCATCGGGTTCTGATACAGACATGAGGTTCAGTTGGTTTTCCAGAGAAATACGGGTAGATCACGCACCGATGTAGTCAATAACTCCTCCTTGAAGGCTCTGCAGTTCCTGCAATTGTGATTCAGGAATCGAAGCAGAGAAACCCTGCGTAGATCAACGGCATCGATGAATATGATTGAATTCTTCGTGTAAAAGTCGATGAATTCTATGATGGACGCACCTTGAGAAGACTGTGTCGTTCATGAACTTCTCCTCCTGGTAGCAGAGTAAGCCTTCCTCATTCCATGAGGCGAGATAATTGGCCGTTCGTACCATTCTTGCTAATCGCGTCGGCGTGTTTATCGATCTCATCCTGTGACGTTCCCGACTTGAAGACAACGATGTACTCTGGAACGACAATTAGTCTGGGTTTCGTAGCTAGTAAAGAGGTAGAAGACGAACTCTGAGGCGTAGACATGGTAGATGTAGCTGTGATAGATGTGGTAGATGATGAAGTGAATGGTGAACCCAATTTGAATGACGCTGCGGTGGGTCATTCCCCAGGGGGTGATAAGATAAGATTGCCTCCGTAGCTTCGCCTGCCGCAATGATAAGATGTGTTTGCCGGCTGCGAAGTTTGACATCATGGCGGTTTGCAACTGAGTCAGAATTTTGTATGTCCCCTTACAAAGCCAACAACTCTATGACTCCGGGGATCGTATAAGAATGTGAGTCGGACTTCAACATTTCTCTCAGTGTCGTTGTATGAACACACTCCGTCCTTTTCGACAGATAATAACCGTTGGACTGAAGTTCACCGCCAGATCCGGAATGCCTGCTACTCGTTCATCCACCCGAGCTGCATCAAGCACTGTTCACTCGGAAACAATCATCAAGACTTCAAAAACGGCAGCTCCGAAGAGAGGGAAGAGAAAGGTTTCTGAAGTCGAAGATGACGCGAGTCGAGTTGAAGAAACCAAAGTGGGTGCGAAGAGCAAGGCCAAGAAGGCCCGTATGACGAAGACGACCAGTCAAAAGGTCGTGAAAGTCGCAAACGGTGCTTTGACTACAATGACGACGGTGACTGTGGCGACGACATCCGCCGCTATCATCAATGTAGCACCGGAAACCGGCGTGGAGGGCGAGGCGGATGCTCTCGTACCCGCACAACTGTCCTTCTCATTTGAAGAAGCGAAAGCGCACCTCATCAACGCAGACGCGCGGTTCGAGGACTTGTTTGAGAGGTTACCGTGTAAACCTTATGAAGAACTCGAAATGGTTCATCCCTTCAGGCATGTCGCGCTCTTTGTTAGGGCCGCCAAGTCCTAAAGCCACGTATAATTCAGCGCTCTGACCATCTCCATTCTCGGCCAACAAATCTCTTGGTTGGCCGCTCGTTCCATTAAACACAAGTTCATTCGTATGTTCAATCCGGACATCCCAGAGAACCATGCCGATTACCCGTATGTGTTTTTTGTCTTTCTGAACGATTCTCTGACGTTCTTGACATAACTCCTCAAGAGAATCGGCCTACTTCCCGACACCAGGCCAGGTTGCGTCAACAGATATACCTACGCTCCGCACAGCTGGATTGAGCCAACGGAAAGCTGAGTATGGTGCGTTTATACCCGCTGTGTCTATACCTGTAGGTTCATTGTTTCCGTGTTTCATAGTTCAGGACCTTGCTTTGCGGTTCGCGGACGGACGACTTTCGACCAAGAAGCTCCTTGCAGCCGACGATGAAGAGCTCGCCCAGATGTTAATTGAAGTTCGAGGCATTGGACGGGTGAGCTCAACGAATTCCTCTATCTTTTTCGAATAGCCCTGCTAAAACACATATTAGTGGACTGGTATGTCAATGTCTCTCTGCTAACCCATGGGTGTGATTATCAACGGTGGCTTCAAGTGGATATGTTCGCGATGTTCTCCCTCCGGCGACCGGACATTCTCCCTGTCGGTGAGCACTCTCGTAACCGTGTGCCACAAGCTGCTCACACACCACATCTATGTATCTACCACTACAGGCGATCTCGGTGTACAACGCGGAATGGTCCGATGGTTTCTCGCTCAACACTCGCCAACATACAACGTCACCATCTCACCCCAGAAAGAAACTCGCAAGCCCAAGCCCAAATCATCGTCTTCCACTGCTGATGTTCTCGATCAGACGTTGGGAGAGTCGGCTTCGCAAACGGAAACCCCACCTGCCGACCTCTCATCGTTACCTCCCGCCCCAGAGACTCCCAAACGCAAGAACAAGACGAAGAAGAAGAATAATGACGAGGAAGCTGGGCCTATCCCGCCGCCTTTCACTCCGTCTATCGAGAAGGCTTTGAGGAAGCCAGGGGGAGAAGGAGATCTCCTTCCACCGTTACCTGAGGGGTTGAGTGTGTCAGTGTTGAAGACTCGTTTGGACGGGAAGAAAAAAATCAAGTATGTTGTTTTTGAATCATCGAGCAAGGGCAGTCGGATTGATATACCCTTTCCCTTGATAGGGGAGCATTCTTGACGCCGAGTGAGATGGAGGTATTAACGGAAAGCTGGAGACCTTATAGGAGTTTGGGTGAGTCGTACCAGCCACGATTTGGATATCTGACGACTCATGAGCGCAATTTCAGGTGTATATTATATGTGGGCTCTGGCTGATGCGGAGCTTGGGGATCGATACCTGATACATTAATCAAAAGACACATCTCCCACGGCGTAGAAAAGTGTATATATTGCGAAGAATTTTCCCACTATTCGGTCTGCCTCGTCTTGCCCGCGACTAGACTGAGCACCGGATTGTCGAGATGCACTCGAAAAGTCCTCTCGTCTGAACTCTAGACCCTACGGGAGAAGTAAAAAAGTCGCTTGAGCCACAGTTCCTTCCGTGCCACTCCTTACGATTCCGGGACCAGGGAGTTTGCAGGATTTCGCGCGATAACTTGTACACGGGCGTCGACGTTCTAAGGCCGAACCATCCCCATGTTTACTATTCCCCGCGTTTTATATGTTTGACGCAAACCGTCTGGCGACATCACCATTTCTATGGTTGGGATACAGGTCTCACAGGTCAACGAGAGATGGCGGGTTCTTCGGCTCAGCAGCACATTAAGGACTGATAAGATGAGGTACATGCTGATCTGAGCGTTCGTCTGTTTCGCACAATCCAACCGAGGAGTTGTAGTGTCCGATTCTTATGAGACGTACCCCGGTTGTAGTTCAGTAGAATGTATATGGTGCTCAAGACGTGGAGCCTAAAAGGACCGGGCAGAACGCCCACGTACATAGAATCGAGACGTTTCAATTGTTTGAGATGAAGGTTTCATTTAGTACGGAACCACTACAGTCCACTTGTATTCATGAACTTTGGTGAGCATTTAAATTCCCGTACGGATCTATCAGTCCCTCTTCCTGCATGAGTGTGAACCACTGCGCATTCATTCCTCCACCCATCATCGATGAAGTAGGTGGGGACGGGATCCCGTGTGGTGGCGGTTGCCTTTCCCAGCCCGGATAAAGGGTGTCCTCCACGCTACTCTGATGACGGGGCTGACCCTCAGCTTCGCGATGGGGATGTATCGCAGACACTTGATGATAGTCCTGATGCTCTTGGAACTGAAAGCCAGGCTCGTGCTCCCAACCTGCGGTAGGGAATGAAGATGAAGCATACGAGTCGCCAGCATGCGTTGCAGGAATCCCTTCACTCGGAAAGGACGAGAAGGTGGCCCCAACAGCCTGGCCGGGGGAAACCGAGGTCGAAGACCTCTCCTCTCGATAAAATTTTCTTCCCCTGCTGTTACCCATTCTCATTTTCGTGCGACCGGCAAAAATCTCCCAGTCGTCATCCTCGGAGGTCGCCCCGCTGTCGTGCGTCTCGCTACCCCCCCGATCCGCTGCTTCTTGTCCATGTGCTTTGTCCAACGTCCTGATGGCCCTGTCCCGCAGTCTATTGAGGGCGTCATGGGCTGCCCTAGCACGACTGGAAGTATCCGAGATACCCGAAAACATGTCCACGAGAGTTGTCAGGTCGTCAAAGGCTTTTTGCGCCATGCCATGAGTCGGACAACGAGCGACAATCAGTCCGACTATGACACCAGCGGACAGCACTGGGTCAATTGCAGTGGACGTATGGAAGTCAGTTAGCGGCGGGGTAGCAAAGAAGACACGGGTTGACCCACGACTGTTGAACGCGCCCCAGCGCCTACTCAACCAAGAGGGTTCCTGAGAGACAGCACTCGAATCCAGTTGGATGACCGTTGAAGCTCCGTTATACGCTGCTAGGAAAGATGAGGCGTGTGGGCTACGCAGCGGATCATGAGGATAGTCCTTGATGGCTTTGAGAAAAAACGAGCGATGAATGTATATCGACGCTATTTTAAGCGATGAGCAAGGTCCATGGCTGTGATAAGATGTCACCCAACTCGTAGCGCTGAGCCTGACTCCCCTCGAGTAAAGGGATGGAGAGTTGGCCTTCACGTCGGGTGGCACCCCATGCTCCCGTATCTTCTTGTCCAAGTCCAGTATTGTGGCGTAATCCGGGATCTGAGGTGTCAGGGTCGTAATGGCAATTTGCGAAACCACCTCCTTGCAAAATTTCCATCCCCAAAGGAGAACTGACAAAGCGTGAGGCAGTTGGCGACGGGGAGTTACAAAGTTTGGTTCCGTCACACCTTTCTGGACTTCTGCTTCTGTGGGCTCCGTCGGTTCATCGGGAAATGGGCAGTTCATGAAGGAAACGTTGAGTGCAGGTGGGCGTCCGAGGGTCAAGCTCTTCCATGGCCGTCAATGATAATCTTCAATCCGGGAGCCTAGTCGTGACTCACATAAAATACATCAAGATAGACAACTTCCCAGAATAACGTCCGACGACGGTTGCGAGTTTTGGGATCCAGGTTCCAGTCCGGGCTCTCCGAATCTAATGTCACTCCTCAATGATGATGACAGGGTGGAAGAAAGGGAAGGAAGGAGACACATACGTAACCCAAGCTGAAAGTCAACTAAGTCGAGTGCGTAAAGATTGGGAGGATTGAGACTACTAACCCTGTAAACCAGGCTTGTACATAGCCCCTTGATGCACCAGGGCGCTTCCGGGGAGTGCCAAGGGCCACCCTGGTTCAAGAAGTAACCTGTCAAACATAATGCTTGAAGTGTCGCAGGTTCCGAAGACTCCAGTATATCATCGAGAGAGAGGCAAGCCTTTCCTAAGTCAAAGAAATCTCGTGCTTTGATGTTATACGGAGGTATACTGGAATCTAAGAGGGTTCCAATAGCAAGAACAAGAAAGAGAACGGCAAGACGATGAGGAGATAAGGGTATAGATTCTTCGACCAGTGAGAGATTTGCTTCGTGGAAGGAGGACTCGATGTATGCGTATACAGGTGTGAGAATGTCGTCAATAAGCTCGTCTCGCATGACGAGCCGAGGAGACCAAAGGGCTTGCGCTAGATATACCTCACATAGAGACCGTGCGTGAGTGTTGTCGGGGAGGTAACCGATCATCACATCAAGTGAGAGTGAATCACTCTGCGGGCCATCCATAAAAAAGCGGGAGAGTCGCTTGATCTCTGGGGGAACGTGAGAATCCGCAGATTGAGGCTCGGATCCTGCAAAGTATGAGGCTTCTCCCTGGATTCAAGTTGCCTCATGAATCAACATTTGGAGGTGTAGGTGGGGGAAGAAGCACGTACGCCCATGAGACTCTAACGGTAGATTTAACAACATGATAGATCAAAACCTCGAGTAGTACGCACCTCAGATACTCCTGTTCTTCCGAAGTATCTTGTGCGACCCCCCTCCTCGAGAGTCAGAGTCCCGTATTCGTCAGCCAGATCCGCGACCTCAGCAGAAACTTCCTTTTCAACTGCGGTGTCTTCGGGAGCATTGGGTGGAAACTTGATCCTCAGGTATTCGTCGCGAAGGAGAGGATGAGAAGGTTGGAGCAGGGAGAGAGCATCCTCGAGTTGCCTGATGCGTTGGCCCATCTCTTCTATCTTTCGATGTAACGCGGCTGTATCCAACACAGTCACCCTATCTCACTGTGAGCGACGAAGAACTGATTGCTAAAGCTGGTAGCGCACTGTTTCCGCGAGACGCCGGTAGGGTTCCCTAAGAGAACGGTCGTTCAGTGACCATATCTGAAGGACACGAAAATGATTTCGAACCTATCGGACATATGGACCTGCAGCCCCTCCGCACTACGCAGGGTCGCATGATGGTGAGCCGTTGTGGCCGGCTTGAGAACTTTTGAACGTTCCAAGTGACGTACCGCATGAGCTACATGGGATCTTCTTATCGCACCTCAGCTTCAGCCTGATTCGAGGAGAATCGTTGGTCAGTGTGAGCCCCAAGACCAAGTTCTTGGTATCATACCTCCGACATTCTGCACAAGATATCTATAGTAGAACTGGTCAGCTTGAGTCACCGCCGGGTGTAGACACTGAGTATAGAGATAACGACCTGGCCTTTCGCCCGCTTGATATCTGTTCTCTCTTGACTTGTCAACTGAGAAAAGTTATGAAAAGATCCTGATGGTGACTGCGGAAGACCAGACATGATGTTTGCAACTTCTTGCCGTAAGTTGCCATTCAGCGCTCAGCATTCAACAGCACCATTGAGGCGAGCTACACCCAAACCCACACTAATATTGACCATTGTAGGATACATCATACAGCTGTCGGAATATTCGTAGGCTTCGTTTTGGATCCGTCGAGTTTGGTTCTTTGTTTGATATGCGCTTTTTTTGCCGCGTCGAGGCTGCCAAAGGTTTGGTTGTCGGAATCGTGAGTGCTGGAACTCAAGTTGTTCGATCGTTTCTGGCAGGATTCCGATGGAAATATACGAGCCTTGGAGCTTGGAGCTTGGGCGCCCCGTTTATCTTCTGCCTGGAACACGCCCCTATGTAGATTGATAATCATGGCGGGAGCGGAGAGTGGGCTATACTGTACCGCCAGACTAAACTCAAAAGACCGTCGACCATCAACCATTGTCATCTCGACAGTGCTCCAACATGTGCCTTAGCGGACCGCGGTTTCTTGCCGGCGGTATCCTTCGGATATCCTTGTCGTCAGTCCAAAAGCTATCGAAGTTGTGACGACTGTATTGCCCCCTGCTGTTGCTCTTTCCAGAAATTCGTTTAGTACGAAACCAAGACAACCTATGTATTTACATTCGCGAAGTCTGGTGAGGCATAGTACTGAGTATTTGGATTTGCATACGGATCCATTAGTCCCTCTTCCTGCATGAGCGTGAGCCACTGCACATCCATTCCTCCACCTATTGCTGGAATAGGTGAGGGTACGGTCTCGTGTGGCGACATCCTTTCCCAGTCCGTATGAGAGGCGTCCCCGAGGCTAATCTGATGATGAGATTGATGCTCAGTTTCGTGATAACCATACGCAGGATGACTTTGTACCATAGGCACTTGGGGGTAGCCCTGATGCTCGTTGTTGTGAAAGCCAAGCCCCGTGGTAGAAAACGAAGATGACGGAAACGAATCGCCAACAAAAGTTGCGGAAAGCCCTTCACCAGAAGAGGATGAGCCGAGCAAGACGCCGCGGGCCTCGTGACCGAAACTGGGACCAACGTCCCCTCCGTGTCCCACTGGAGGCTGAGGGGAGACCGAGGTCGAAGAGCCATCTTCTTGATGGACCTCATCCCTCTTGCTGCTTGTACTCATTCCCACGCGACCGGCGAATATCTCCAAATCGTCATCCGAGGTCACCCCGCCATCGTGAATCTCGTTGTGTCCCCAATACGATCTTTCCTGTCCCGTTGCTTCGTTCAATATCCTGGTAGCCTTGTCGTGCATTTTTTTGAGAGCGCCGTGAGCAGCCCTAGCACGACTAGAGGTATTGAAAATGCTCGAGAACATGTTCACAAGGTTCGTCATGTCCTCGAAGGCTTTTTGTGCCATACTGTGGGTTGGACAACGAGCGACAATCAATCCGACTATGACACCGGCAGATAGGACTGTGTCGATGAATATAGGTGTGTGAAAATCAGTGACCAGTGGTGTGGAAAAGAAGACACGGTTGACTCACGACTATTGTATGCACCCCAACGCCTACTCAACCAAGAGGGATCCTGAGAGACAGCTTTTGCGTCTAGCTGAATGACCGTCGAGGCCCCGTTATACGCTGCTAGAAAAGACGAAGAATATGGGCTGCGCAGCGGATCATTGGGGAAGTCCTTGATGGCCTTCAGAAAAAATGAGCGATGAATATATATCGACGCTGTTGTTGCTACACGGTGAGCTCGTAAAATCTGTGGTCCTAAAGCAAATATCACGCAACTCGTAGCACTGAGTCTAACGCCCCTTGTGTGAAGGGATGGGGGGTCAGCCTTCACTTCGGGCGGTACCCTATGTTCCCGTATCTTCTTATCCAAGTCTAGTATCGTGGTGTAGTCCGGAATGTGAGGTGTCAGGGTCGTGATGGCGATCTGCGAAACCACCTCTTTGCAAAACTTCCATCCCCAAAGGAGAACTGACAAAACACTTGGAAGTTGGTCACGGGGAATCAACAAGTTCAGTGTCGTCGCACCTTTCTGGACCTCTGCTTCTGCAGGATGTATCGGCTCATCGGGGAACGGGCAATTCATGAAAGGAGCGCCGAGTGCAGGTGGACGTCCGAGGGACAAACTCTTTTCACCGTCGTCAATGATCAGCCGCAACCATGGGAGGATCGAAACTCACATAAAATGTATCGAGATAGACAACTTCCCAAAATAACGTCCGACGACGGTTGCGAGTTTTGTGATCCAGGTTCCAGTCCGGGCTCTCCGAATCTAACGTTACCCTCTCAATGATGGTGTCGGGGTGAAAGAAAGGAGACACATACGTAGTCCCAGCTGAAAGTCGGATGAGTCCAGAGAGGTTTAGAGGACCGAGACTACTAACCCTGTAAACCAGGCTTGTACATAGCCCCTTGATACACCAAGGGGCCTCTGGTGAGTACCTGGGGCCTCCCTGGTTGTAGAAATAACCTGTCAAACACAGTGCTTGAAGCGTCGCAAGTTCCGAAGACTCCAGTATATCATCGAGGGAGAGGCAAGCCTTGCCCAAGTCGAAGAAATCCCGTGCTTCGGTGCTAAATGGAGGTATACTGGGATCCACGAGCGTTGCGGTAGCGAGAACGAGGAAGAGAACAGCGAGCCGATGTGGAGATATGGGTACCGCAAGCTCTGCTCTATGGGTGAGTTTGAACTCAATGTATGCGTATATGGGCGTGAGAATGTCATCAATAAGCTCGTCCCGCATAACAAGCCGAGGGGACCAAGGGGCTTGCGTGAGATACACCTCACAGAGAGACCTTGCGCGTGCGCTCTTGGGAAGGTGGCCGATGATCTCATTGAGTGAGCGTGAAGCATTTTGTGGGTCGTCCATGAAGGGGAAGAAACGAGAGAGCTGCGTGATTCCTGCGGAAACAGAAGAATAAGTAGATTCGGGTTCTGCAGAATGTAGATCTTCCCCCTGAGCAATGCCCCGTCGATCAATACTTGGAAGCGTAAATGGGGGCGGAGGCACGTACGCCCAGTAGACTCTACGAGGAAGTTCAATATCTTTATGATTTAGTGAACCTCAAACGGTCGTACGCACCTCGGGTTTCGCTGTTCTTCCCAGGTATCTTGTACGACCCCCTTTCTCGAGAGTCAGGGTCCCGTATAGATCAGCCAGATCTGGTTCCTCAGCTGGGACCCCTTCCTTTTCGTCTGTGGTGTCCTCCAAAGAGCTGGGTAGAAATTTGATCCTCAGGTATTCGTCACGAAGCAGAGGATGCGGTTCCGAGGACGACAAAGAGGCTTGTAACAGCGAAAGAGCATCTTCGAGTTGCCCGATGCGTTGGCCCATCTCTTCTATCTTTCGATATAACGCGGCGGTATCCAACACATTTACCCTATTTCGATGTGAGTGAGTAGTGACGAAGCACTAGTTGCCAAGGGTGGTGGCGCACTGTTTCCGTGGAGTATCGGTGGGGCTTCCTAAGAAAACAGTCGTTCAGTGACCGTATATAGTACACAGAATTGACTTCGAACCTAACGGACATATGGTCCTGCATCCCCTCCTCACTACGCAGGGTTGTGGATTGTGAGCTGTTGGGGCCAAATTAAGACCGTTGCTGACGTACCGCAAGAGCTACATGGGATCTTTTTATCGCATCTCTGCTTCAACCTGATTTTGGGATAAGGAACTTCATCAGTGTAAAGTTTTGGTATCGTATGTACCTCCGACATTCTGCACAAGATATCTGTAGAACTGGTCAGCTTTGGGGAAATGTAGAACCCCACAAATAGAAAGAGACAATGACCTGGCCTCTTGCACGCTTGATATCTGTCCTTTCCTGGTTTGTCAACTGGGAGAAGGAATGGAACGGTCCTGATGACGGCGGTGGAAGACTAGACATGAAGATACTGAGGGAAGTGTTGCAACTTGCCGCGACTTACCATCTATTCAATATTTGATATTCAACACCGTCGAGGGAAGCCACGAGCCCACACTGACAATGACAATCGTAGGACACATCATACTTGGTACTTACAGCTTCGGTACAGCTGTCGAAATCAAGTGATCGTACATGGTAAGGAACGTTTTCATTTTTCGTGTTCGAGTTTCTTTGTTTGGTCCTATTTTTAGTATCACCACAGCGCCCGCACATCGATAGGGACTCGCAAGGAACTTGAGCTCAAGTTGTTCAATGATTTCTTAGTCTACTCAAGTATGTGGTCGCGATATCTCGAGAGTCGACCGACGACAACTAGATTACATTTCATTGTTCGATGGAAAGCTGCCCAGCCTTGGCACCCGTATTCAAATAGCTGTTTTCTGCCGGAATACGCTCCTGAACTATTGGATGACTTCCCGTAAGAGCTGGCAAATAATTGCTCTGCAAATAATCTGAGGGACCACGCGAACACCAGCTAGCCGACGGAGCTACTTCCAAATGGGTCGGTTATTTGACGAAAAAATCGTTTAGAACAGGGTCCCGACCCCGTTCTAAACTGTGAGCTCGTCAAAAAACGTCATTTTTGGAAAGACCTCCGGTCGGCTATCAATTGCTTGGGTGTTATTTGCAGGAAATTGCAGACCGATTATTTGCAGGCCCTTACGGGAAGTCATCCATTATTATTCCTGAGACTTATGGGCTATATGCATGGCAGGTTCGGACCTGTTCAGACTAAGCCCAAGAGAGGCACGATCAGTCCAACCCAATACTGTCTCGACAGCGTTACAACATATGCTTGAGCGGTTCCTTGCTGACGGTATCCTGCAGGCAGGCTTCGCGGGTATTCATTGTCAATTTGGGACGGGCTTTAGCATTTGGACTCCTGCTTCCTACGCCCATCATCGGCATTTCTTGCTGAACCTCGTTTTCTTACACCTTTCTGCTGCACTGCAAGCCTCTCTTCCTCAGTCTGATTGGCCCTCGAGCGTTCAAATGCTGAGCTTCAGGCCTCCAGCTTCGAATTCATGCTTGGTCAGTGCGCCTGGCTTTGGCGGCGCCGCAATTCTACGTGCCGATCCTTCTCAGGTACCTCAAGCCTCAGGCTTCATACTCTCGTTCAATTGTCAAGCTCGAACGACAGCCGCCTCGTTTTGACGATATCAATCTGATCTTGCAGTCTCTAAACACGAGTTTGAACACTCCTTCCCGAACCGCAGACTCATGAGAGTACACAACCGCAACACGGTGTGGTGCACGCGCAGTTCGTACTGCCGGCAAACTGTGTGAAGATTGTATCAGTCTATGGGTGCGTCACCTTCCATTCGAAGTAGCCAGTCATTCCAACTGCATGTACACCAGTTTTACACGTTCACGTTTCATCAGGAGCCCAGAGTTCGCGGACATGCTCAAAGTGACCTCGCTGTTGCCTCATGTTGGCAATGCCAGGGACCTATATTATCCGACGTACATCCACTCCACCATGTATCCGGATCTTCTTTGCCACCCTCTGAAAACTCTCCTCCTCCATCGAAATGGAGTCGACACCTCCACCGTCTCCAATTAGCGGCGGCGAGGAAATGCCTTTTACTATCCCTCCCTGCGAAAGTGAGAAACGTTCACTATCACCCGGAGCTTTTCACTGACAATAAAAACCAACAAAGCACACGAAGAATGCAATCTTGCCACCGATATCACCTTGCGATCCTCCGATGGACGACGCTTCGGAGCTCATTCTCGCAATCTGGAGTTTTGTAGCGAAGGCCTCATCCAATCGAATCGAAGGGAACGGGAAGACATCGTCGTGTCAGAATCCTCGGACGTCATATATTTTCTCCTCCAGTTCATGCATAATCTCCCACAACCCGATCTCCGCTCGCTACCTTTTGAAGTTCTGGCCAAGCTTGCGTCTGCTGCTCAGAAGTATTCAATACATAACGCGATAGGTGTCTGCAAGTTGCTTATGGAGTCAGTTCCCGTCCGATTTACTTCTGGAGCGCCCCGATCTGATCGAATGATCTTTGTATGTCAGGAAAAACGCTGAGGAGCACCCTTTTGAAGTTTACATGTACGCTTCGAGGGCGGGATTTGAGGATATCCGGGAGAAGGCTGGTTCGTGAGTGGAGTATTGATCATCCGATGAGTCTCTAAACTCAAGCGTTCTGAATTCTTCTACAGGCTCGCCATAGAACAGGATCCATTACGAGTATTCTCGTACGCCGTCTGGGCAAACGAGGTTTACACCAGAGACAAAGCTGCCTTGGCTACAGTGCACCTGGAGGCTGAAGATATTATCTACTCGTTGAGCCGATACTATACGGTCTTTACCAAATGGCACAACATATTCGTTGCTTGGGCAAGTCCCGCTCTTCGTATGGATGATTTATTGAGCTAACATTCAACGCAACATAGGTGAAATTCCGAGATCATATCTATGATACCTTCACAGAGGCATTGAGAAATCCCGACCCACAAATGCGACAAGAACATATATCAGGCGACTGTCCTAGATGGAACGAATTTTATTGCAAACTACTCGTGAAGTTGATGAACGACCGCCCGTGCTTGGAAGCCTTTGACGATGCCGTGGACGAGTATCGTTATATCATTGATGACTGTGAACCTTGCAACAAGGGAATGGAGAGATGGCGAGTCCTCTTGGCTGCGGCAATGTCGGGTGGTAATATGTCCTTCAGCTCGTTCGTCAAGTCATCGAGTAGTCGGGACTGATGGTTTCCACTGGAGTTGCATTGTACGATAGCTATGGCGATGTACAGACTACAGTAATTAGCTGCGATAATGGCTTGGTCAAGTCGAGCGGGATCATACGTCGTTGACGAGACGAAAGGAGGATGCGAGTCTCAGCCCGAGGGACGACATTGGAATTGAAAGTTCCCGCGCTTTCGGCTCTCGCCGAAATGCATCAGGGCGTGTCGAGCGAATCAGAAGGCGATGGACTTCCTCTTAAACTTTCTCCAGTCAAACTGGCGTTACATTGTTTTCCTTTCTCCTTTCCTTTCTGTTTTCTCCTACGCCTCGCTCAGGCAACTTTGGAGAAAGCGAAGATGCGTACCGAATGAACGAGTGCTGATCCTCGGAGGGTCGAGCGGTATTGGGCTTGAAATTGCGCGACAATACCTCGCGAGTGGTGGAGCAGCCAAAGTATTCTTAGTTGGAAGGAATTTGGACAAGCTAAAAGAGGCTTTGGATCATTGTCGCTCGCTATCAGGAATAGACGGGGGAGACAAACGGAAAGGACGCGTCGGGGGCCTCACAGCAGACTTGTCGAGCGTGGAAGATATGACTCGAGTCAAGGAAAAGGTCGTTGAAGGTACGTTCCGGTACTCAGTTACCTGTCTAGAATGCTGAGCTGTGAATTTCTGTAGAATTTGGAGGAATAGACACCCTGATCATTTCGGCAGGAGTATCAGCTACAAGACCTTTGCTCGATATTGCTTCCTCCCCATCTCCTTCGGAAGGCATTCATCGCGCTGTCTCAGCAGCAAATGCAGCTTTGCAGAGCAACTATATTGGGCCGCTCGTGGCCGCCGTCACATTCATTCCTCTGCTACAGGCCTCGCCGAACGCACCTGCAATCCTTCTCATATCCTCCCTGGCATCCGTCATACCGGCACCTACACGGGCACTGTATGGCTCTACCAAAGCTGCGTCCCTAATGCTATACCAGTCCTTGGCCATCGAACACCCAGGTATCAGATGGAGTTTTGTGTTGCCCAGTACCGTTCGTGGCGGGTTTCGAGGTTCAGCAGTCGACGTGGACGTCCAGCCCAATTCCAAGGCGAAGAATGCCGAAGAGACATCTGCGAGGACCTCAGCCTCGACGATGGAAGGGCTTAAAGTAGAAGATGTCGCTCGGCGGTGTGTTGTCGCGATCGAACGGGGTGAAAAGCTGGTCTTTTTCCCCTCTTTCGTACCACGGATAGGGCACTTTTTGTATTGGTTATGGCCGGGGTTTGTGGAGAAGAAGGCAATGAAGAAATATGGATTTGTTTCACAGAATTCGAGTAGATGAGGGGGACTCTTTCTCGTAAACACTCTGCGCGTTACTTTTAATTATCTTGACACCTCGCTAGTCTATGTTGTACTTTTCAGATATGTGATTTCAATTACCGACATTCATTTTCCGATTCACACCCCTGGGTTTACCGGAGATGGAGAGTGGGAAGTGGCTGACTGCGTATTGCGTTGTATGGGTCCCTATTGATCCATGACCGCGATGAAAACAGTCTGGCCACCGCACCCAACGTGTCTCTGCGTAACCAAGTAGCCCATAGTACCCTTTGTTGGCACGCCGGACCCTACTGTAAGTATCCTGGACCACAGCTACCCTAAAAACTCCCCGGGGTGTCCTTTAGAGCGGATGCAAAAGTGTGTCGTGGCACGGTGCCATTGTGACTGACTATCCACCATATCCGTAATGATCTCATCCTGATCCCTCGCATTTCCATTATGAATGAGTCTCCCGGAAGTTCAGATACATGCCGTACATGTTGGAGACGGACGTGCATTTTGGTTTCATGGAATTGGCTGTATCTTGTATCAGTAGACATACTAACGTTGTCCCCACAATACTGTCATCTGTATAATAAAAACACAGAGATGAATATAACGACTCACCCTCCCACAGTATTGGCACAAGCATCAACGCTTCAGCTCAGAGAAATCCGCCACTCTTTCCCGTCGAGAACCGACTGTCAAGTGATTTGGCGTCGCGAATCATCTTATTCCTGGAACTGTCATCCATAAGCCGTCCCCCGAGTGCCATATCCCTCCCGTGGTCCCATATAGCCTTTGGTCCATCCTCTTCATCCTCGTTCTTCTTCGCGAATGATTTGCTATGACTGTCAACGAGTGCAGAGCCTCGGATTTTGCTCTGCGAGAATATCCCATGCGTTAGCGACGTCTGAAAGCAAAGAGAACGGAAGCGGACCGTATGCTCTTCTACTCCTCTCCTAATCTCTTCGTCTCTTCTGCGCCTCTTGTTCTCCTCCATCATCTCCTCATGTGACATACCGGCGTCTACAGCATTGGCTTTGCGTTTCCGACCCATAACCTCGTCAGCTAATCTTTGCTGTCGTTCTGCAGGTGTTTCGGTCCACAAATCGACGTCGTTCTTGTTTTGGGAGGCCGCGGGAGCGGCCGAGCGAGAGAATTGACGCGCTTTGGTTAGTTTGCTGGGATCAAGAGCTGGAATGAAGACGGTTGAGCGATGGAACTAGACCTGGATCATAGAACATACTGCCTAATAGGTCTGATGATGACGGAGGCTTCAACATCCATTCGTCTCTTTGGAGGGCTTTTGGTTTTGCTGCGTCCTGTCGTTAGTGTATGTTCGTTAGCCTACATGGAGATCCCGGTGAAGATATCAAACGACTCGACCTCGATGTTTTTCCTTCTCTTCTCCTCCTGTTCCAAGAATTGCTTTACTCCATCGAGTTCCGAATGCTTCTCATACCCAGCGGGTAGAGGCATGGGTCCGACATCGTCGTCACTGTCATCTTGGTCGTAGGGTCCGCGTGTGGGGAACGTAGGTCCCAATACTTTCTTATTTGCGCTCTGTGCTGGTGCTGAGGGCCCGACTGCTCGTGAGGCTGCAAGATCTGGTGGAAGTGCTGGCACATAATCATCCTCGTCGTCTTCTTCTTCATCTACCGGTCCTTGTTGCTGCTGTAAAAGCTCTACGGGAATCTGCGGCCCTGCAGTGGCATGAGAGTTGCTCGAACCCTGGCGCTGGTTGCGGCCCTTCGTCATCTGACTCGCTGTCATTGGAGTTAGAAGCATTCTGTTGGAGGTGAGGCGGAAGTTGTGGACCGATAGAGGACATGATGATAGTAGCCTAGAGCCGAGGAGAGTGACAACAAGTCACGCTGTCACAGTACTTGTTCTCCAGCCTTCGGACACGCCGGACCGGGCACATCTCAGCCCCCTACAATCACCATGTCGTGTTGTCGTCCGACTTCCAATCCTGTGAACTCATCTCCTTTTCACGAAGTCGGCTCAACGATCACCTGTAGCTTTATCCCAGAGCTGTCTGATGAAATTACCACAGAGTTCCAAGTGCCAATACGGCGCCTCAATCACCTCCAGTCTTCTCTCAACCAAGTCGTACTCGTTAGCGCCTCCTATTCCAAGCAACCGGGAGTGATGAAAGTTTACGACCCACACTACGCCAAGGACCGTGACCTGCACACTCCCTGGACAGTCGATCTCGAAGAAGCGGCCGCAGACTCGCGAGGGGGACCCCAAAATTACCACCCAGAGGTTCGAGAGCGCTCGAGGCCATTTTGCAGCCTCAGTCAAGCAGTAGAATACGAGGACTAGTTGTTACATCGGTGCGAGTACGATTTCTCTGGGGAGCTTTAGGCCTATCGCCTTCTGCTATCCTTCCAGGGTACCATATTACCGAAGCTTTACGGGCATGGGGTAATTCGAATGCCAGGCCGACCAGTTACCCCTCACTTCATCGTGGTCGAATACATTCCCTCTGCGGTTGCACTACCCAACGTTGACACCAAAACCGTGTCCTCCTCACTCTGCCAACGATTCATTGAAGACGTTCGTCGTATCGCTCCTCACGGGGGTGATACACCTCTTGAACCGAGCAAACATCCTGTTTGCTCCTGCGGAGGCTCCTGTGCGCATCGTTCTCATCGATTTTACCCGATCGCTTCTCGAAAAGGACCTCGACGGTACACGATTCAAATGGGAGGGAAGTATTGAGCTTTTTGACGATGCCAAGCGAGCTAGACAATTGACCGAGGAATACTTTGGAGTTCATTTCCCTTGTACGTCTGGAATTAGTCTTCGATAAGTCTTTATAGGTGTACTAATCCTGGTGAACTCAGAAAGTCCCATTCTCTCCGAGATATGTCATGCAACAGAAGAAAGATTTGCATGGGTACAAACTGGGAAGCGAAATGCACTTGAGGCTCAACGTCCAAGACATTTCGGCCTCGTTGTGATTGCCAGAGGAAGAGTTCTATTCTGACTGCGGTGAGGAGAATACGGGACCGCTTTATCGGTTAATTTGGAAGGCAGGAGTTGGAATTGTCATGTTACTTGAAGGCAGGGTTTGGGCTCTTCTTACTCTCTGGCTACCTGGGGTAGCCTTTGACTGGAGTGAGCAATGAGATGGGCGCCAATAATAACTAGAGTACCAACTCGGCAATAGCCGCTAAGCTTTGCTTCAAAAATACGACTGTCAATTTGCTGGCCCCCGGGCTCGTGGCTAGCCTCAAGCTTCGGTATCGAATTTGAATATCGAACACTGAATGGTAAGTCACGACCGCCCTTGAACCGACATTCTCATGTCTGATCCTCCATCGATATCGTCATCAGGTTCTTTCCATACCTTTTCTCAGTTGACAAACCAAGAGAGAACGGATATCAAACGGGCGAAAGGCCAGGTGATTGCCTTTTCCCCTGTGTACCTGTGTAGACTTTACGACTGACCAGTTCTACTATAGATATCTTGTGCGGAATGTCGGAGGTACTATGATGAAAAAGATTTTTGGCACTCCTGCTTTCAAGCTGATGAAGTGGCTCATTCCAAAACCAGGCTGAAGCTGAGGTGCGACAAGAAGATCCCTTGTGGCTCATGCGGTACGTTGCCAACGATTCAGCCCCCAAGCTGAGCATCTGATCCTCGTGCGACCTCGGCCCGCGCAGTGAGGAGGGGATGCAGGTCCGTATGTCCAACAGGTTCGAAAATACTTTCACGCCCTTTGGATACCGTCTCTGAACGACCGCTTTTCCAGGAACTCTTACTGATGCGTCAGGAAAACGGTGCGCCGCCTGGTCTTGAAGACCAGTCCATCATTTCTTACGGCGAAACAGGGTGACTGTGTCGGAGACCGCCGCGTTACACCGAAAGATTGATGAAATGGGCCAACGCATCAGGCAACTTGAAGATGCTCTTTCGCTCTTACAAGCTTCTGTGTCGTCGGAGCAACACCCTCTCCTTCGTGACGAATACATGAGGATCAAGTTTCCGCTAAGCCCCTTTGAGGACACCAAGCTTGAAAAGGAAGGGGTTCCCGCCGGGACGGTAGATTTGGCTGATGCAGTAGGGACCCTGACTCTCGATGAAGGGGGACATGCAAGATACCTAGGAAGAACAGCGGGACCTGAGGTGCGTATGGCTTCAACTACGCTGGAAAACGGTGGATTACAATGTTACTGGGCATTCACGTAGAGTCTATTGGGCGTACGTGCTTCTTTTCCTTCAATACTTTATAATTCTCATCGATGAGACACTCACCAATAGGGAGAACACCTACATTCTGCAGGGCTTGAATCGGCCTACTCTTCGATTTCCCCAGAAATAGCGCAACTTTCCCGCGTCTTTCCCTTCGGAGAAGGCTCGCGAAACACTTCGCACTCACTCAATCTGATCATTCTTCACCTTCCCGACCGTACCCGCGCACGATCCCTCTGTGAGACATATTTTACGCAAGCCCTTTGGTCCAATCGAATCGTTATGCGGGACGAGCTGATTGATGAAATTCTCACGTCCGTATACACCCACATTGAATCGCTCGCTTCGAGTTCTAGAGAGGGCCTATTGCACGCACGGCTTGAAGATGAACCAATACCCACTTCCCCACATCGCCTCGCCGTCCTCTTCTTTACTCTCGCGATTGGAACGCTCGTAGATTCCTCCGAATCCCCATACAGTAACGAAGCACAGAAGTTGTTTGACCTAGGCAAAGCTTGCCTCTCTCTCGATAATGTGCTGGAGTCTTCAGAACTTGCGACGATTCAGGCGCTGGTTTTGATAGGCGTTTACTATAATCATGGAGGCCCTTGGTACTCACCAGAAACCCCTTGGACCTCTCTGGGGTTGTGTACGAAGTTGGCTCTTAGGGTTGGTGATTTTTGCCATCTGATTGTCCACAAACTTGACTCACCCATAAGATGCATACCTGATTTCCAGCTAGGACTACGTACGTGCCTCCTGTCTCTCAGCCCGCCATTACGGCCAACTTGAAAAAGCCATTAGATTCGGAAAGCCCGAAGTGGAATCTGGATCCCAAAACTATCAACCGTCGGCGGGTGATATTTTGGGAGCTTTTTTTCATTGATACATTCGCTGTGAGTTCGGAGTCTTCTGGAGCTCTTTCGTCTTTGTAGCGGCCGAATATTGACATGACAACGTGAATCAACAGGGTTTGTCCCTCGGACGTCCACCCGGATTCAGTGTTCCCTTCATTGTTTGCCCATTTCCTGAAAAATCGGAGGATGGTGCAGAGTCAGACGACATGAAAGGTGCGAGCATATCGTACTTCGTGTATCTCTTACCACTGACCTAGCTTTTTGCCAGTTCTCCGTTGGGGATGGAAATTCTCCAGAGACGTTGCCGCGCCGATTGTCACCGCTACACTGACACCCAAGATTCCGGACTACGCGATTATACTGGACTTGGATAAGAAGATACGAGAGCACGGTTTACCGCCCATTGTGGGGGTCGATGATCCCCTCTACATGCAAACAAGGGGAATCAGACTAAGCGCTACGAGTTGCGTATTAGCCCACTATGGCCGTGAAATCTGCGAACTTACCGATCAACAACAGCGTCGATGTATATCCATCGCTCGTTTTTTGTCAAAGCCATATTGGATTATCCCCATGATCCACTGCGCAGCCCATACGCTTCGTCGTTTCTAGCGGCGTATAATAGTGCTTCAACGGTCATCCAGCTGGACGTCAGCGCTTTCTCTCGGGATCCCTCTTGGTTGAGTAGGCGTTGGGGCGTATTCAACAGCCGTGAGTCAGCTTTGTGTCTACTTTCCGCACTACTAAGACTCACCGATATTCGTATATCCATTGGGATGGTGACAGTCATGTCTGCTGGTGTCATCCTTGGATCGATCGTCACTCGTTGTCCGACCGACGGCATGGCGCATAAAGCGTATGCTGACCTGACATCGACCGTGGACATGTTCTCGAGGATCTCAGATTCTTCCAGTCGTGCTAATGCCGCCCATAACATTCTCAAGGAACTGCATGACAAGGCTACTAGGATATTGAACCAAGCACGCGGACGGGAAGTAGTGGATCGGGGAAGCAACGAGACACACGACAGCAGGGGAGCCTCAGACAACGATTTGGAAATTTTCGCCGGTTACACCAAAGTGAGGATGAGCAAGAGCAGGGGGAAGCAAAGTCATCGGGGCGATAGCTTTCCGACCTCAGCTTCCCCGCAGCCGGAAATAGGACACAGAGCGGAGCTTGGTCGTAGTTTCGGTCACGCTCCTGGCATCGCCTTCTCGTCCTCGTCTCGTCCAGAACTTTCTGCAGCTTATATTAGTGACCCGTTCGCGTCGTCTTCGTCCACTACCACAGGTCCAAAAGCCTCGGAGGTTAGTACTGGCTCTGGCTCTCAGGAGCATCAGAGCTACCTCCAAATGCCTTCAATGCATGGTCATGCCGCGTATGACTATTGTGAAATTGAGCATCGAACCCCTCCTCGAAGCGCGCTGGAGGACGCCCCACACATGGTAGACTGGGAAGGGCAGCCGCCACAGGGGAACGAATTCCCATCTACTCTGGAGGTTATGGCCGGAGGATCAGGAATAAATGCGCCATGGCTTACGTTCATGCAGGAGGAGGGATTTATGGACCCGTACGGTAATTTGAACCCGAACGCTCATATGCCTAACCAAAGTTATTGACTATAAGTAAGTGGGCATGGTTTAGTTATTATCGACTGAGAAGTGTCTTGCGGACGCAGAGCGTTCATAGGTGATAAGCAAAATCATTGCAACACCGAATTACTATGCATACACGGAGTGTTTGGATGGGCGAGGCATGGGAAGGGCAAAATATTAGTTATGCTTGGAGAGGGTTCTTACTTGATTGCTCGCGTATCAAAGCTCCACCGCATGGGAAGCACCTGGGCTATCAATTATTGAGTTTCCCGCCGATGCAAAACCATGCATAAACTCTACTTGTCACCCCATGACTCGATGGACTCCGTCGACCCCTGCGACAACGAAGGGGACACCTCTTCCTCCCCTTCACTAACAGGTATAGTCCTGCTCGCCCTTGACCCTTCCATCCGACTATGCCCTTTCAGCTGACCAGCACCACCGGAGCCAATTTTCTGCCGTTCGTCTCCCGCTCCAGACACCCGGTCATTGCGTTCGTCAGAGGCACCAGCGGCCACTTTGTTAATTGCTTCTAGCAGTCGACTCTGTGGATCCTGCGTTGGTCATAGTAACCATTATAGATTGACCAGACAAAAGTCAGAATCGCACCTTCAATTTACCGACATCCTCTCGTGGCTGAGATCGAGATCCATGTTTCTTTGCACGATCACGTATGGGAGAAAGATAAATCCCAGGACCTGGGGCGAAAGCCGGCAGACTTGACGTTGAGCTTGGTGACGCTTGGGGTTGTCCCGGTCCTTCGAGCGGTTCCATCTCCATTGCTCGCTCAGGGTCCGCTGGGGTGATGGGCAGGTCGTCTTGCAGTCCCATTTCCTTCGCTCCGGTAGTATGTCGCTTACGTCTGCGATTGGGATCGTGTTGGGGCCGCGGTGGCCGAGATGGTGGCGACACTCTAAACCTGAACGGACACGCTGTCTCCGGACGCTCAGGCGGTTGAGAGTCTTCAACTGGTGGTCCTACTTGAACGCGCGGCGTCGATGCCATTTGTGGGGAAAACTGCTCTCCAGGCTGCATTCGGTAGGAATCGCTGGGGGAAGGAAGAAGAGCTCCAGGGTCCATATCCTCATAGTCATAGTTGTCAGTCGAGCTGATGATGGGTAAACGATCCGAGTACGAGGATGTCGGCCTGCCTTCCCGGTGAGGTGGATCGACGCAGAGGTGACCATCGACGTCAAGCAACTCTGTTTGTTCATGAAAGAACCGCTCTTTAGCTATGTCTCCGTGATCGATAGAAAGTGACGGAGACCCGACTCGAGGAGTTGCGATAGGCGGACAGTCAGTTGTGGGAGGCCTAGCAAAGACGTCTTCCTTTAAATGCTGCCTTCTGTCAAACGGAGTCCATTTGAACTGAAGGGCACTGGTATCGAGATCCGGGAGTGTCTCATCGGGCTGGGGTGAGTCAGAAGATGCTTGAGGCTCGTCGAAAGGGCGAGACGTGTAATAGGCGGGTCCAGGTGTGCTGTAAAGATCTGAGCAAGATTGTAGAGGTAAAGAGTCCGGAGGTAGAACATCGGACGATATTTGTGGATTGACGTGAGCAGCGGAAGATGGCATATTCCTAGCAAGCATTGCAGAGGCAGGGCGTGAATGAGTATATTTGGGTTTGAGAAGTTTTGACCCAGGCTGTTCAAAAGAGAGAGGGGCAGGAAGAGCAAGCGTAGGAGAATTGATGCGATATTGAGGGGACCTCGGGAGAGTCCCAGCATATAGAGATGTTGGGTGTAATTTGGGCAATCTTGAGCTAGAAATGGACGAAGCAGGTCCGGGTTCTGAGAATGGTATTTCAGATATCGTGGCGTTGGAAGGAATCATGGATACTGAATTCGGGGGATTGACGAAGTCAACTGATCTTATTGCGATCGGCGAAGCAAGGGACTCCCTCGAGGGGAACCCTGGCGATGATGGGGCAGAGTGAGAGGATTGGTAATGGGTAAGTATCGTTTCCTCTTCTTCGTCTCGTGGAGAGCTACTTGAATCCTGACCAGCCGGAAGTGCGGTGTATTGACGAGTAGATTTTGGCAACAATAGACGCAACGGGTGGCCTTTTCGGAGGGTAGAGAACGTCTCAGAGAGCCATGGAGGTAGCGGATCCTTGCACTGACAACTCCCTTTTGAGTACAAAAGATTGTGTGAGAAGATAATAACGCACCGTCACCTCATCAACAACATCGTCTGCTTCTCGCTCGTCCGGCACACTAGACTTCATCTTTAGCACAGAGAAATCTCGACCAAGCGCGTCAGATTTGAGACCATCGTAGTAGGGATCAACGGGGGTCATTGGTGGACCGTAACTGCTGCTTGAAGACGACCTGTTACGCGCGTTTCGACGAGAGCTTGACGATGTCGATCCAGGTGGCGAGTAGTACGTTGAGTTCATGACTTCAACCATGCGGCCGAATCGGGAGTTCAAGCCTGTTTTCTGACGCTTGGGATGCGGTAGATCTGCGTGACTGTTTGTCAAGGTAAATCATCCATGGAGGAGTAGGACTACCTCGCAAATGTACCCCGAGCATGGACCTGAAATGACGTGAACAATCTCAGTCGGATAACAAAAACGATAGTGCGTACCCGTTTTCCGCATCCTGGGCTACAAGCTCAGAGAAAATGCGTGAACGAGCGGGCATGGTACCAGCTGGTGATGGAAGGAATGGGAGCCAATTTGAATTCGGGTGATTGCACCCCCGAATGTGATGTTTACTGGCCAAATAAATTTTGTCCCAAACTTCCGCCAGCTTGACACTCTATTGGGGGTGAATATAAGGATCAGGACGCATCCAAGAGATGTGTATTTTCGGCTAGAGTGACCCAGCTCAGGATCGATGCCCATTGTGCGCGCGACGCGTAATAGAAGCCTTACATCCAGTATACCTCTCGCAAGCTATGTTTCCATATAAGCGCGTGGAAATGGTCATGAACAGTCATTAAATAGAATGGTTTACATGGTCAGAGAGAATGTGACAGAAGATATAAATGGAGCGGATAGACGGTGTTCAATTGATTGTATCTGGTCCTCTGAACACTCAGCCATCAATACGACGATATGCACGGTTTCCTGCAGCCCACTTGTGACCCTGATCAGCGGAAATACCGGTAACGAGGACTCCAAGGGCGACCAGAACCGAGAAGATCCAGGATGCGGTATTTAAGCCGTAGCCAGCACCTATTTCTGAAATCAGAGGATGATGTGGAGCGAAGAGCAAAAAGCACGCACCGAAGTTGGCGTTATCAAGTGTGGGATACGCGCCGGTACGAGTGCTGTCGGTCACGATAGCGAAAGCAACGATTTCGAAGAGAGCTGGTCACGGCAGGGATCAAAGCGGCGAGCCTTCAGTCGACTGGGTTCGCTTATAGGTACAACATCACTCACCATGGAGGAATACGAGTCCAGCAACAGCCTTCCAGATTCTTCTTCTTCTCGAGCCTGTGCTGACGCCCACGAGAATCGCGAACATCGAAAGCGCAGCAAACCCTATACCCAATTCAACAGCATATCTTGCACTGACCCAGCCAGTGCAGAATGACTCGTTCTGGTCTTCGCAGCCATCTTTAACCCTCAGGGGGAACTTGCGGCAGGTGTAGTCGGTATAAGAGAACTTGCCGTTGTCTCCACCTCCTGGAATGCTGACAACTTTGCGCTCACAGAGTTGGGAGAGACCGTATTCGAGAGTGATCTGTGTATGTAGTATCTCAGGTGATTTCACAACGAGCCTGGACATGAGGACTATCGTTAGTGGTGTTGCTAATCAGAGAAACCTGCACTCTTTACCAGTCTACCCGACGCATAGAAAGGATGTTCTGGAAGGTGGTATTATTCCTGGAGAGCGCGAAGACCTTGAGTAGTTACACATACCATAACCAAGCTGATTATGACTGCGCAAAAGGTTACGAAGTAGGAGGTTTTCCGCATGGCGGGACACAGATGAGGGTTGTTGGGAGGTTGGTCGACGCAGGTAACGATAGGTCTGGATGTAACCCGAGTGCGCGTGCACGCCACCATTTCAAAACTCAAGGGTAAGGTCTGACGTCATTACGGGAGAGCTGAAGTGCCAGACAAGCGCCCACACGACTTGCCAACCTCCCTTGACGGGTAAGTACTTGTGTACATACAACAAGAAATGATACAAAGATTCTAAGTTACATCCGTGAGTTCATCAAACCTCTCGCAAATACACAAATAAAGATGACTGCAAAGACGCGTCGTTCATAGCAATTTCGTTATCACCCCAAGTCCCTATCAATTCGCATGAGATTAGAATCTATTCGGAGCCCCGAGGAGAAGCACAAACCTTCGTCTTTCCTTCACGGAACAGCAGCTTCATACCCTCCTTCACGAACTCGGGGTGAGAAATGAACTCAAATTGAACCGTGGCTCGATCCCCTGTTCGCAGAATACCTTGAGGGTGATCCATCGAGACGATCCTTACGGTCTGCCGAACAGCCTGGTTTTGATGACGGGGCGTTAGTATAGTGGGAAGGTCTATACGTCTAGAAGCTTACCCCGCAGTGCAGCATCGCCTGGTAATTCCGCTGCAGTGTTGTGTTGTGGCTGGAACGAATGTTCATGACTAGGGGAATAGGGAATTGTAGGGGAACACCCACTATAGGATAAGTACTTGTCCTTCAAACTGTCGAACCGCTGAGGAAACATCGTGTCAGAGATATCAGACTTGCGTTGATCGTAACGCCAGACCTCTTGGAGGAGGCACTTCAGCCTTTTCAGCTCTATGCACGAGGACCATCCCTTTCCGCACAGTGGGTCTCCGTACTCGCTTCAGTGCCAACGAAACGCACTGGCCTGCTTCAGCTGTTGTAACGGGCGCTCTAGTAAAAACGAAATAAGATGCCGATTGACAAACTAAAATGGTTTCCAGCCCACCGTTTCCGCTGCATGTCTTTCACGGAAGTTGTCTGGTAGTTTCCGTTGGAGTCAGGACCATAGATCACTGCGTCTCCTTTCGAAACACGGCCGCTATTGACGATGCCATTGACGACAGTGCCTACGTAGGGCACAGACCATACTTCGGTGATAGAGAACTGACCAACGGTGGTGAGTGGTGACAGGCTACGTGAGATGCAATATAAATAAGAACCTCCAGAGGTTGATCTACAGCGAATTTGTCGGTGTCGGCTTCGCTGGAAGGAAGGAGATTCAAGAAAGTCCGTAGCTGGTGTAATGAGAACGATGAATTGGGTTTGTGAAGAACGAGGGTGAGTCACATACGTAGTCCAAGCCCTCCCCAGTGACATTAGAAACCTGTAAGATAGGACATATCCTGAATTCGATTGATCGATAAATAAACAATAGGCAAATTCAGGAGAATGCTCACTTGTCCTTGCCAAAGGTCGTCGCTACTTCTACCGCCGTTTCTTGGGACTTCACGAACACCGGAATTTTCCTACGTCACGATCGTCAGCCTTGACTACACGAGAGAGGAGCAGAAGAAACCAACCGGCATCCTGGACTTTTCAAGATTTTCACCACCTGCTTTATTGTCTCTTCCATCACATTCGTCGGGGTCATGTCAATCTTGATAAAACGTTCAGTGAAAGGTTTCGTTCACTGCAGGAATGACTGACTTTGGTGACACAAACCACAACTGGCACACTAAGCGCGAGAGCGATTGACAGATGCTCTTTCGACATCCCAATAAGACCAGCGTTTGCTCCAACGATCAGTACAACGCATGAGGGCGCGCCGGATGTTAACCCATACAGCGTAGTTTTCAAGTATTTCTCGTGGCCAGCCAGATCTAAGCGCGACTTCTGGTGAGTGATCTCCATAAACCGATCCCTTGGATACCCACCGATGAACGAGACGATCTTCGCAGCTTGAACAGATATCTCCTCCCATCCAAGTTTTTCTCTCCGGATGACTTCTGGGTCGCTCGATCCGCCGTATCAGGCAATATTGGCTTGCCCGCGGGATCGAACCCTAATATCTATGAGAACGCATTGTCATTTATGAGCTTTGTGTCGCAGTCAGATGAGGGAAGTAGAGTCTTATACTAACTTCCATCCCCACACTGGACGTCCTCCCAGTCTCGATTTCGTGTTTGTGACGGAAGAGTCCTACTCGTGCTTTCCCTCTTCCATCGTCAAGTGCACCTGTGAGTATGCGTAAGAGACGAATAGCATGCGAGCGAGTAATAATTACGAACCGCGGGTGAGGACGCCCAATGTCGTTGACTTCCCGCTGTCGACGTTACCAACTACTGCACATCGGACTTCGGGTGTCAAGGCTACGCTTGCAGGAGGCAGCCGTAGTAGCAGGGTCATTCTTGAATGCTTCCCTTTGATTCAAAGAGAACACAAGTCTGCAAGACGAGATGAGAGGTAATGTGAGCGGAGGAGTAAATAAGACGGACTTTGCCACCGATTTCCTCGACTGTGCTGGTGACCTGACCCCGTAGAAGCTCAACTTCGTCAGCGGTTCGTTCAATTCCTTTCCAGCCATCAGTATCGTCTGTGAGTTGCCCTGCAAACAGTGCTTCATGAGGCGGCTGAGCACCAATACGTAGAACGTATTCCCCGTGGTGTTGTGTTATGAGTGTTGCGATGATATCTCTCGCTTGGTCTCGGTTGGGCGCCGAGTTAGTGAGCAGTAGCGACTGGAGGTGTGTGGGTAATATAATGAGTAGGCGACAAGGTAGGTAGCTCACCAGTATCTTCTCTTCCATCTCAGAGGTATCCCGCTGAGTATCCTCCACAGTTACTTCGACTTTCGGTGCTTCATTCGACTTTCCTTTCAAAGTTTCTTTGTCGTCAGGCATAACTTTTGCCTTGCTCTTGGTGTCTTTCTTGTCGGGCACGACATCTTTAGTAGCAGTTACGGCTGTCCCACCACTCGCCACCATCTGGGTCCTTTGTTTTGCGACTTCCCGGTGGTGAATTTCCTGGATTTCGCTCTGAAAGCTGGTGAGGCTTGTCTTTCCCGTATTCGATGCCATGGTAGAGAAGCTCGATAGGGTTTTATACTTGTAAACCAGTAAACCGAGTCAGATTAGATCCTCGATTGAGTCGGAATGACTTGATTCAATTGGACGATCGAGGTCTCCTTTGGCAATATCTTGGTTCCTATTCAGTCTACATGCTATGCTATGAGCAGAAATACAGCGCTCACAGCAGTCCAGTGCGTGTCCAATATCTCTAAACTGAGCTACCTATCGCGGGGGAGATGATGGAGTGATGGACTCGAAGAGTCAGAAGTTAATTTCACGTGATCCTGGAGAAACTTTTCTGTGGTTGGTCCGTGCACGCCCACGAGGTTCTGCCGCTCCATTGTCACCAAATTGGGAACGCGTTGTACTCGAGTCCTCAAGTCGTGCAGTTTTCTCTTCCCTCCATGCCATGAACTATCTCTCGACGCCAGCAGCATCTTCTTCATGTACTCGGGTTATATCTGGCACGACGCCAGGTCTTCTCGATGTCACACAGAGCCAGCGACTGTTACGCCACCCCAATTCCAAGCTCACATTTGCGTCATACGACCCACGAACAACTCCAGCTGGTCTTCAAGCTGACCCTCTACTCGACTCATGCAAGGATCGACGCGTCGCTCTTGATGTGTTGGGGACCTCAGTTGTATGGCGGCCCGTGCCAAGGGCGATATTGGATGAGGGTGTAACAGACGAGGGTCTATTTCCCAGAGTGATCAACATCTGCGGGTAAGTAACAGATCTGTCGTGCTTTACTCGGAATTCACAACGTTAATCTGACGAAACTTCTGAACAGACAACAAGTCGAATGCTCTCAAGACCAATGGGATATCTACAAACTGGACCTCAAGTACCAATGCCATGTTCACCTTCCTCCTGCCTTGTCCACGATCACATTAGCAACGCCTCCAATTTCGGGTAGAACAAGTACAAGGGCAGAAGACACCTCGAATTTGAGTGGGAAGCGTGCGAGGCTTGTCATGGAAAACATAAGACCCGTACCCCCACTGCGCCCACGGAAAAAGCTCACTCAGAACAAGAAGTCCGCCCCAACCGATTCTCCATTGGGTATCAACCGTCTGAGTCTCTCAGAGGATGACGACGAGAAGGACGAGAGCGAGGTGGAAGAGATGATCGTAGACGCTGCACCACCACTACGTGCGAAGTCTGCAGGCCCTAGTGACCGGACAAGAAGACTACGGGAGGAGATAAGCAGAAACAGACAGGACAGGAGGGTGAGAGTCGCCCGTAGGGCAGAGAAGCTGGCTCAACTAGACGAATTCGTTCCTTCCAATCTCGACACTACCGTACCGCCAGGAGACGCGCCAACCCTAGCGCCTGAGCAAGAAGACGCGTCCCCAGATAGCTTAGTGAAACGCAAAGGTGAGCCAGCCCACTGCTTTCCCCAAGCACTTGTCTAACCTCAAACGCCCTCTGCAGCTACAAGCCTGTTTAATCCCTATCGCGACATTCATTATGCCAAAACGGCCGAGGAGGGAGAGCGGAATATGTTGTACTATGAGACAACGAAGACGGCGAACGCGAAGAGAGCGCGGACCGTCTCTCCTACTACTGCGAAACGAGAACTCGGCGCGAAACGACATCGACGTGAGAAAGCCAGGCAGAAGAAGAGGGAGGAGGGGATCAAAAGGAGACGCAAGCGGTGGGAGGATGAGTTTTTGGCTCAACTCTACGCGGAAGTTCCAGAGCTCGGAGAAACTACTAATGGTGAGTTGACTACGCAGTTCGTTTCAATCCTATTCTCAAGGCCCTGTCAGGCTCTACAAGCAACGTCTCAGAGGCGGATGCGGACAATGATGATGATATAAACGAAGACTCTGAGAGCGAGGAGGAGGAACCCGACTCGGAAGAGATTGATGAAGATGCAATTAGAGAAGCCGCGATCGCAGAATCACGGCGAAAGTTGGCTGAACTAGAGAAGGACCGTCATCTTTGGGAAGACGAGGCACGTAAGCGTGCCTTCCGGGAACGAGCTGAACAGGAAGCTGCGAATTTACGTCGCGAGCGAATGCGATTCGCTGAAGCTCGACAGGCTGAGGTCGAACGTCAGAGAAGAGCTGAGGAGGAGGAAGCGAAGAGAAGACGGGAGATGGACCCTCGTATGCGCCAGGAGCGAGTGAGACAGCAACGGGAAAAGTACCGGTCGCATCAATGGTCCAGCCGTCCTTGGACAACCCAACGGGCAGTTGATCGTTACAACCAACTGTGCGAAACGTTCGACAGTACCAAGTTCTGTGAAGAGGAACCGTTGGTATGGGAAGCTGTCCCCTGGCCCGTCTTGACTTTCCCCACACAGATACGCATCGGGGACATTGAGTGGGATGCGGTGGAAAAGTTTTTTGATGCAGCTCAGAGGACCATGACTACCCAACAATACAGGACCTTTGTTGTACGCAGTCAGCATCGATTCCACCCAGATAGATGGAGTGGTAGGAGGTTATTGAAGGCTGTCGTGGATGACAGTGAGAGGGAGCACATCGAAACCAGTGAGTCTGCTGAGTCGTTGAGATGTTACATGTGCTGAGTTTGACTTGCTTCAGCGGCTGACAGGGTATCAAAAGCACTTACACCGATTTGGGAGCAAGCAACACGCCGCAATCAGTAGCATATCTACATATCTATGGATCCTATGTTTGTATGTACAACCTCGGACTCGTGTACACTGGGCAGGGGCAGGGCATGTACGCATTAATGAAAGTTATGAATTTATGATTCAAGCGCTCGTCTCAGACGCCCAAGGCTCGGGTAAACAACGGCCAACAAGTTCATGAGGTGGGGTCGTGCTCCTCAGCGCCTTTCAGCGCTGCTTCAACCAAGGCTTCCAGGTTTGAACAGCTCCGTGGTCAGCTCTGTGCTGTCTCATAGCACTCGTCATCTGCAAGTATCTATTTCAAGATATCATCCTGCTTGTTCTTACTCTATTCTCCAGTCAGATTGGTTACCCCAGTGGAATGTCCGACGCGCGTACAGAACGAAATGGTCTACGAAGGTCCCGTTCTGCTCCAGATGTTCCCTCAGATTCCAATCGGCGCCCCTCGAGTGATGGCTTGAGCAACACACAGGCTACAGGACCCTCGGCTTCAAGGTCAAATTGTAACAGTCTTGGTCGTACAGCGACTGACGAAGATGGTAGAAATAGTCGACATCAAGGACCTTCCCGCTCCGGGACGACTGGAAGCACTATATCATCACCGCCTGCTGCAACATTATCGTCTTCTCGTCGTGCTGAAGGGACCAGAACGCAACCAACCCGACCTCAGGACAGACCGCCACCACAACAGTATCACCCTCATCGTTCATTCATCTACAGGGCAATGATCTATCTTGGATACGGTCGCGGAGCATCGCCTAACCGAAAGATTCTTGTTTCCCTGATATGGAACCTTGCATGGGGATTCGCTCAGGTTCTTCCCCCTTATCATCATCCTTCGGCTGTGCATCTCAGCTGATGCTCTTGGCCCGCAGATCGTGACTATCATCGGCATACTTGCTTACGCCGCAACGGCCTCAAGCCCAACGGAAGGTCGTATGAACGAATGGAGTGCTTGCTCTCGACCATTAGGAGTATGGGCATGCTTATGGATAGGAAGGGTCCTCGTGGCATGTACATTGGCCTTCTGGGGTTGGAAAAGAGACAAGGCGACGTGAGTACATAAATGTCCCTGCTTCCAGTCGAACCCCAGTCCTTCTCGAGCGGCTGTGACTAACATCAGTTTTAGGCGTGCTTTGCGAGACCTTGAAACAGGAACGTCCAATAATGCTGTACCCCATTCGAGAATCCCAGGAACGACACCGACCCCGACCCATCCTCCATCCCCTGGCCGCTCGGAGAGTCACCAGCGCGGCACCAGTTCCTCTACTGAACCAGAGGCACCACTTCTTCCACACACAATCTTCTTCAGAAGGTGAGTGGCAGTACGGCGGTTCATGCTGTCAATCTCACAAGATATGATCCCACTGCCTTTAGATTGTCCCTATTCTCGTCCCTGTACAGCCTGAGCTGGTTCTTGACCGCGCACATACTGGTTTACACGTCTGTCAAGACCTGTCGCCAATCATCACCACACCTATGGTGGCTGGTCTTCAGCATTCTATGCATCACATACCTGATGATTTGGAAGTCATCATTCTCGGGTTGGTTGTCTTCATCATTGGGCCGATTATCATTGTAAGTGGTTTTGGTCTCAAGATCAAAATGCCTCAGCGCACTTACACAACCTACACACAGCTGCTGTGGAATATCTTCTTGATATGCATTGGACGTCATCCAATCCAAAACCCTCATATGATCAAGCCAGAGATCGGCAAACTTCCCAAATCTGCTGTTGACCGTATCCCGTTGGTGATGTACATACCGCCGCCTCCTGATGCGCCGCCCGTCGAAGGGCCCATCACGATTCCTGACGCTGCTTATTCATACCCCCCGAAAAACCCGCAGCCTACCCCCGCACGTCCGAAGAGGCGGTTCAAGTTCATTGGAAAATTCTCTAAAGCAAATAGAAAAGAAGGTTCGGCAGATGGCACCAGCAAAACTGGCGCTAAGGACGAGAAGACGAAAGCTGACGACGAGGACTCTTGGGAAGCTCATTGGGAGAAGGACGGTTATCCGTTTGTCGTGCTCGAGAATAACCGTGCTGCTTGCGCGATCTGCCTCATGGACTTTGAAGAGCCTAAACGGATAAAACGGGGCAACGAGCCTGCTGACACTCAGGATACTTTGGTCGAACCGGCCTCCAAGACGGAGAGTAGTCCTGCGGCGACGGAATCGACAACTGAAAGCATAACTGAAGAGCAGCGTGAACGCGATGCTTCGAACCTCAAGCTAGAGCACGCTGGAGATGGTGCACAACCACTAAGGCTATTGACGTGTGGCCATGTTTTCCACGTATTTGCTTCCCTCCTGCTTCCCTGTGCTTCCATTGACAAATTGCTCACTCAGAAAACCTGTCTCGATCCTTGGCTGACCGACGTCTCAGGGAGGTGTCCCGTATGTCAAAGACCAGTAGAACTTCCAGAGCCCAGTAAAAAGAAGAGAAGTCGACGACAATAATCAACTACATACTTAACTGTACATTTCTATCTCCGTCGTCATAACCATGTAGCGTATTGTATTTTATTCTTACTCATAAATCACCTACTTATGCTCAGCGGGATGGAGGTCGCAAGCAAGTCAAGCACGATCTACTCTACTTCTATCTTGCGACCCTCCCAATCTTCCCTCAGTCGAGCTTCGACAATTGCATCTAACTCTTTTGCCCGATCCACTGCTACGTTGACTATCTTCATCACGTCTTCAGGTGCGAGGGGAACACCTCCGCTTTTTTGTACCACACATAGTTCGCGTTGAGGGTTGAGAGCGATAGACATGAGTCCTCCGCTTAGCCGTTGCTCGAGTTGATTTGGATCTAACACGATCGGTAATGGGGTGTCGTTGAAAAATGCGAAGGTGAAGCAGTAAGGTGTGTGATGGAGGGAGAGAGGAAGGGGAGCGCGGGATGTCGATGGGTGCTACAGGTTATTTGAATGGTCAGAGAGCGGTCGTGAATAGGAAGAATGGACACATACAACGGTGACTTCGTCTCCGACAACTTCAACCTCTGGCCTCCTGAAATGTTTCAACACGACGAGACCAGCCAAGCATGCGCAATCGAGAAGGTTTCCTGAATCTGCTAGACAGTGTATCGTCAAGCGAAGGTGCCACACCTGACGCGACACGGTTGATCAGAACTCGGAAAGGACTGATACTCCGCTCAGAAACGCACCCTCTGTCCAGCCAAAATACATAGAGATTCCTTATCGACCGTATCACTCCTTCTGATCACTTTGTCCAGCATCCGTGTGATTGTTACTTCCTCCTCGGAAGGGCTAGATTCGTGGCAAACTTCAAGTCAAATTCCAATTCAGAAATGAACGCACGTACCTACCGACCAAGCTCGTACTCGCTGGAAGCCATAGGAGAAAGCTCAGAGTGAATGGTTATGAGCCCTTCAAAGGGTCTTTCAGGTGGAGGCTTGACCATTTTTGCGTCGATATTCGCCAGTACTCTAACGAGGTTAAGGGATTTATCAGAGCAAGTCAAGGATAAGATTCTACGTTTACTCGCCTCGTCTTTCCAAGAGCACATTCTACCGTTCCGAGCTCCTCACTGAACTTTATTTCTGGAGAGCGCATTTCCAGAGGAACACGTCCATCGAGCCTCAATGACTCTTTGAGAGCGGAGAAGAGGAATTCTTTTTCAGGGATAGATGGTGATGGTGGTCGCATCTTGAGCGCGTAAAAACTGCTTTGATCGAACGAAGCGAAAAGTTCCCGCGCCCCGCGTTTCTGAATCCGGACTTGCCAGTGCCACAATGGCAGGGACCTTTCACAGTAATGCCCTGTAATAACGTCCCCGAAGGGCTCCTGGATAGTATCTGGATATTCTGATAGCTGGTGATGGTATATCATGTACAACATGAATGTAGTCCTAAATTCTGTCCGTAACTCTTGAGAAATACGTAACGAGTCCATGGAGGCAGCGCTGTGCCGCATCAGTAAATCCATAACGTCGATAGATAAGCAACGAACGGTAACAAAAAGAGGTTTGCCTGCACCACTGATGAGGTCGCTGAGCTTTTCACTTTCTTTCCGAATAGCTTCGAGGGGGCGGAGCTACCCCACAACGTCAGGTTGCGATAATAGGTATATGTATCTTGGGGCGTCGACCAACTGTTGTCGGAACCTGCCATAATGGAAGAGTCAGCTCATTTACTTACACAAAGGGGTAAAAAGGAGTGACCTCCAAAGAACGTCCTAGAGAAGGCGAATAAGCTGAGCAAAAATACACGATAGTACGGCAGGAACGTACGAGAAATACAGTCCGTTGACATCCACCTCAGAACTTGTCCGGAGCTGAAGGCCTTGCTGCGAGATTACTTGAAGGTCGTTGACGCTTTTGACGACGTCAGGACTCGGCGGACATCCTCCACGAACTAACATCCGACAAACTCACTAGAGTTGAACATTACCATTGGCTACGTCCGGCGGATTGTTGAGTTGAACCAAGAGGATGACATGACTCCACCTATGGTACAGGTCGGGTATCGGTCAAGGGTGAAGAAAGAAACTCCTTACTGTCCGGCAGCGAAAATGAACGAACCCCTCGATACACTGATACCAAAATCTGAGTTGCAGGTAATATTGCGCTGCTTGCAAAGGCCATTCGGAGACTGCATGTAGGCATAAACTGGGTGGTGATTCATTGAGAAAGAAGCATCCAACGAAGGAGGAAAGACAAACCTTCTCCGGCGCCATCCTGTCTCCACATTAACCTAGTACTGAAGCAGTCACGTCCAGTAGGTCGTTTACCCCCACTGCAACCGGCCGAATTGGGTCCCCCTCTGAGTCCTGGGAGTTTCCCGCCCTTGACCCACTCGAAGTCTTTGTCAAAAGCAATTTCGTAGCTCAGCATCATCGACTGGAAAGTCCCGCTTTGGGAGGCGTTCCAAACGTTGATGAATTGGACGCCTCCCGTGTCGTGTGAATAGCTGCCTTTGGGGTATGCGACTCTCAATACGGGTTCCGGAGTCGAAGTCAGAGGATCGGTAACAAAAGCGAGGTCTCCACCACGATCTTGGATCTTTCCTTTGCCTAGGGACCACTCGGATTCAATATGAGACTGAGCATCGGAGCTCGAGAGTGTGGCAGTAGGAAACGGGAATGAAGTACTCGTAGAGAGTGAATATTGAGAGGCTAACGCGTCGACCCCCGTCTCTATTGACAGGGAGGACCTGGTCAAGACAAAAAATAAGGAGGAAGAAAGAAAGAGACGGCGGGAAGAAGGGAAAGTGTACATGGCGGTCGGGAGGAGAAGAAGGATGGTCTCACGTGACCCCTCCACACACGATGAACTTGGCGCCGCTCGCTGTACCTCACAATGTTCAGCCAATCCTCCCGAAAAGCTACTGCTCGCAATCCTGACCACGAGTATACCCAACCTCTTCTCGGCTCAGACGGAAACGGAAATGTTGGAGACGATAGCGTTGTTTTCTCTCTCTCGGACGAAGACTCTGACTCTGAGCAAACTCCACGACAATCCTCCGTCGTAAATGCTGGCAACCGGGGCACCAGGGGCGAGCACTCTGTGCGCTTCGAAGAAGACGTTCATATAATTGCGCCTGTGCTACGGTCAACGATCTCAAGTCGGGAGGCTGGTACGTTGCCTGTTCGTGACGTATTGAATTCGAAATATCTAATGTTCTGTCCATACAGAGTACGACCTCGACACGGATGAACTCGACGATGAAGACGCTTCGTCCTCGCGCGTTTCGAGGGGCTACGCAGATAACACCATGCCATTGATTGTCGGGTTGTTTGATACATCCGCTCGTCGTAGCTTGGATAGCTCTATACCACTAGGAGAAAATGGATATGACCCTGCAGTGAATGTAGACTTGGAGGAGTTGGCTGCGAAACGGACTGCTGGAGGCGGAATGCTAGATTCAATAGCCAACATGGCGAATTCGATATTGGGAGCAGGTGTGTAAACATGTTCTTTGACACTTTGAATGCCTTTCTCACTTCGAACGTGTCCCAGGTATCATCGGTAAGTCAACTTTGAGAAATCACTTCGAACGTGTCGCCAATTCGATCCTCCAGGACTTCCTTACGCCGTCAGTCAGGCCGGATTCGTGACTGGTCTTTTCCTGTTGGTGTTGTGCTGCGGTTTGACCGATTGGACCATCAACCTGATAGTCATAAACGCCAAATTAAGTGGAAGTAACTCTTACATGGACATTATGAGCCATTGTTTTGGCTCTAGTGGGCGTGCGGCGGTTTCTTTCTTCCAGTTTACCTTTGCTTTCGGCGGTGAGCTCATGCAAAACCTCCAGTGTCCAACTCGTCTTCTCATACCCCGTAGGCATGATCGCGTTCTCCATCATTATCGGAGACACAATACCTCGCGTTATTGGCTCAGTCTTCCCCTCTCTCTCCACCGCACCCTTGCTTTGGATCTTCACCAACCGCCAGTTCGTCATCTTCCTATGCACAGCTTGTGTTTCGTACCCGTTGTCCCTTTACCGTGACATTCACAAGTTGTCCCGTGCCTCGGGACTGGCTCTCATCGGAATGTTGATCATTGTGTTTGCTGTACTTATTGAGGGCCCACACGTACCTCCAGAACTGAAAGGAGATCCATCGAAACGATACTCCTTCGTCAATCCTGGCATAATACAGGCAATCGGTGTCATATGTTTTGCATTTGGTGAAGCCATTCATCCCGGTTCACTTTCATATGTCGCTCACTTCGTATCACAGTCTGTCACCACAATTCACTCCTTATCTATGGGAGTCTTCGTACTCCTACACTCGACCGGTTCGCACAAGTAACCCACGTATCGACCATCCTCTCCTTGCTCTGCTGTTGTACTCTTGCCATCTCTGCCTTCATCGTGTTCACAGACAAGACCCAAGGCAACATCTTGAACAATTTCCCTTCAGTAAGCAAGAACCCCTCTTCTCGGGGTTTTCCTCTGACTCTCAATCCTTATTAGGACGACACCTTGATCAACGTGGCGAGGTTCTGCTTCGGACTGAATATGTTCACAACGCTACCACTAGAACTCTTCGTTTGCAGAGAGGTGAGGAAGGCGATTTGCTGGTAAATCTGCACTAACCACAGTGAGTAGGTAATCGAACAATACTTTTTCTCGCATGAACGCTTCAGTCCTCAGCGACACTTATTCTTCACAACGACTATCCTTTTCTCTTCGATGCTGAGTAGGTTAACCTTCGTTCAATTCCCCTGTCCTACAATGCTTATTCCGCGCTCCTCCCAGTCGCACTCATTACTTGTGACCTTGGAGTCATGCTCGAAATCACAGGAGGTGTCTCCGCCACAGCTATGGCTTTCATCTTCCCCGCTGCGTGTTACCTCAAGCTCTCGAATCAGTCGGAGCCGTGGTACAGCCGTAAAAGATTACCAGCTTTGGCCTGCGTGGTCTTCGGAGTGACTGCAATGACACTATCACTCCTTCTTGCGCTGAGAAAATCGTGGACCCGGGAAGGGGACGCAAAAATGTGCATGTGATTTCCAGATGCACTTGCGACTTGCACGTAAGTACATACCCCCACGGACTTGGCGGACCGCACTGCACGTATATTACATGGACCCATCTACTTATTGTCGCTCAAGTTTGTGGTGGACAAGGCTATAATGATATGTAAAATAAGACCCATAGATTATAATGCAAAGGATTGGAATGACTCAGGTCCTGGCCACAGCCTCCTTGAGCCCCTCAATCTCGTCCAAATTCTCAAGTCGAACTCCTTTGGCTTTGCTTTCCACGGCCGATAAAGGGGAGACGTTTACACCTTTGTAGTTCGCCCAGAAGTAGTCAATCTTCTCGAAAGGCCATGGATCGGGGTTTCGGTCTTCCGGGGCACAGACAAGCAACCAGATCGCATCGTAGCCTCCAGCTGGAAGAGACTTTGTGATGGGCAAAAGATTCAAGAGCAAGGACGAGGATCGCCACTCACCGCCTGGAACACCACCACCAATCACGCCCGCCTGTGAGATACACTGATCGAGGAGAGTTGTTTGTTCTGGAGGTTCGATTGGAACCCCTGCCAACTTGCCCATTTCTCTCATCTTTGCCCGTATCGTCTGGCGATAGAACAAGGTTGAGCATGACAGGGACAAGACTTTGAGGTAGATACGTATAGAAACCCGCGTACCTCAGTTATCTGATGAACATCGTGAAACGTCTGTGCAACAGCAGTTTCTTCTTTGGATAAGGAAGGATCTGCGGTCCACTAAATGCAGCCAGTGAGCCTCATGTGCTTCCGGGAAATGAAGTCCAGGAAGTGATTACCTGTAGCGGTTGAAGCGACGAGATGTATTTGAGAGCTCGGCTGTAATTGTCCGGATCTCGCGTATGCAACTCGGTGAGCTGCTGGAGTGCCTTCGCGAGAGATTGATTGTGCTGGTCTAGGTCATTCCAGAGGGCGTCGGCTATATAAGCATTCTCAATGAATATCGGTAAAGCGGCAGGGGCTTCCCACAAACCTTTCACGCTATCTTCCTTACGCCATTGAAGAACCTTTCCTACCAACGAGGGAGTATCACTTCCGGCGTCGACATCTGCAAGCATCAGACGGGTCAAGGGCGGAAGTGAAAACGGCTGAACACGGTGATTCCATGATTTGTTCGACGGTGATAGAATCGGGAATAGCGATTGTGGAGTATGAGCCTAGAAACCGTCGTGTAGGGGGAGGGGGTAGAAAGAAGGAAGAGAGATGGAGAGAAAGCTAGTGTTAGGACTACAGTGGCGTTGAGATTACAGATTCCAAAAAGGAAATTCATTCACCGTTTCATCCGACATCAAATCCTTCAGTACCGCGGGATCGAAGCGCCTGTAGATGTGGCTGCCAAAGACTGCTGAAGACACGTCGAATCCGCTACCGACTTTCCCCTGAGCAAGACAATGAACAAATTGAGAAACGTTGTGGGCGAGGTGCCGGCCTTCGTTGTTGACGTCTTCAAACGCGGATGAGGAAATAACTTCGAGATGAAGCAATAGCGAAGAAACCAAGGAAGTTATGAGAGCTGCCGATGATCCTAGACCGGTTTTGTGGACTTCAGAGAGCGGGACACCTTGCGGACAGAATGGTTGAATTTTGGACAAGGATTGGATGCTACGAGGTAGGCCTTTTGCTTCGAGCTAGAAGAGACATATTACTTCCCGCACAAGCACAATATCGCCATTTCAAAAAACTACCTGAGCTCGTTGAGAGTAAAAGTCATTATCTCCAACAATCGTGATATCCAGTCCCCGAGCGAGAATTTTCGAAACGGTGGTCGTGCCTCGAACTTCACAAGCTAATGATATCGTGTTTTGAAGCGCCAGGTGAACGAATCTATTCTTGCTCGAGCTGTCAATGTCATGATCATGAGTCTAGTGTTTCAAAGTGAAGACGACGGCGTTTACTTCTGTGATGTTGGATCAACTATTGTTGGGTCGAATTGGATCGTGTACGACCATGCTGCGTTTTCAAATTGGGGAGATCGAACACGTATCACCGCCTGGTCAACATTGCTGGAAGCAGCCTGGATGACGGTGTAGAAACGAGGAGATGCAGAGACGACGATGCCAGAGTATGTTGGATCAAGAACAAGATAGCCGCCCGCGACAAGGACTTTGCCTGGAGCGGACACGACTGTGACTGTGGGGGCCATTGGGAATACTCTTTGCTGGCCCTGCATAACTCAAGCAATGCCTTTATACCTCCACCTCAAGATGACTGATGAGATAAGCGCAAGAAAGGGAAAAAAGAAAACGGATTTTGGAAAGGGACAACAAGACGGAAAAACTAATTGAACACAGTTCAAACAAGAACGGATGCTTTTGCCAACGAATTATTAAAGAATATACAACAGTCCCAAGGCTAATAACACAGACATTCTAGGCGCGTCCCCCAGCAGCGAACCAGGTTTTCTGGTGTCCGCAAGTAGCGTTGGTACAACCGGGACAGCGAAGTCCCAGCTGTAGGCTCGTGGGTCCCGATTTCTTCTGGTTCTTCAAATGCTCGACGGTGATATCTGCAAGAGCTCGGATGAAAACCGGAGAGTCATTCAGAGACTCCGACCGCTCGACTTGTATTCCAAGCTGCAAAGAACACGTAAGTTCTACTAGAAGACCGAGGTAAGCACATAGACTCACTTCTCGCGCCTCTTCTGCGTACTCTAAATCAAGCTCATACAAGGTCTCGATATGGTCACTTGTAAAGGCTATGGGTACCAGAACAACCTTCTTTTGGCCCAAACGAGCTAAGCCTTTCAAAGCCTCTCCTGTCTGCATTCCCATCCATGCGGACGGACCCACTTGTGATTGCCAGACCAGCCGGTACGGATTTGAATGGCCCAAGCGTTCCATCACTCTCGACACCGACGCGGAGACCTCGAGGACATAGGGATCACCGCGGTTCACCACGGACATAGGTAAGGAATGAGCAGAAAATAAGAGCACGACTTCTGATCTCTCAGAAGCAGGGAATTTAGCGAGAGACGCTTCGATGTTCTGAGCAACCGCCTGGAGATGAAGGGAAACCTTTCAGTCGCGATACTCTCCAAAATACATGAGAAGCGTACCTCAATAAAACCAGGGTGAGTACCCCAGCGATCAATGACACTCCACTCGATATCGCCAAACTCTCCTGCTTTGCCTCGTCTGTACAACTCGTTCAAACTGCTCCCAGTCGTACTGCAGCTGTATTGCGGGTACTGAGTAAATGCAATCGCGCGTTTGACACCATCAGCCTTCATTTGACGCGCAGTCTCGTCCGTTAATGGCCGTGCATAACGAAATGCCACGTAGGGTTTGTGCGGTGCAGTCTCCGGATGAAGTTCGTCGAGTAACTTGGCCATACCCTCTCCCTGTATCTGAGTGTATTTGAGAATCGGAGAGCCTCCTCCAATATCGGTATACTGTTTCTCGATTTGCGGTGTCCTCCGCTTCGCAATGATAGGAGCGGCCCACTTTTGCAATGGTAAAGGGATTAGGTCCCCGTCAGAGAAGAGGTTGAGAAGGAAGTCGTGTGTTTCCTCGACCTATCGAAGCCGGAATATGATTGAAGAGAGCGTCACAGCGTAAACAAGCGCGACTCACTGTCGACGGACCACCCATGTTGAGCATAACGACGGCTTCGGACTTGCATGAGAGGCAATTCAGTAATAGTTCAGGAATAAGAACACACCTGTGGGACTGCAAGCGTGTCAGTTCATTGTGACCCAAATCAAGCGATTTCACGCTACCTTTTCGTTCCATTTTGTGTGGTCGCGTAGGAGCGAGAGTACCTCGAAACTGTAGAGGCCAATCTTGGTAGTCTCATGGTGGTAGAAGCGGAAGGGAGCGCAGTCCAAGGTATTCAGATTCAGCGACGCGTAAGTAGGCCCGATCCCCCGCCCGAGTTCGGGTATGACGAAAGAGAGATTTCGTGCGAATTGAATTCCTCCACTCACACTTGTCAGTTTACTCGGCAAGCTTTATGTTCAGATGTTGCAGAAAAACATTCCTCATGTTGAAAAGGACAGTACATTGGGGTGGAAAGCTACAGGAATAGGCTGGTGCTGCAGATAATACAGGTGAGGTATATGTAGATAAATATTAAGTAGATGAGATGCGTCTAAAGGACCAGCGATTCACGTTCGAGCATAGAGATTATTTAGGGGGTATATGAGGGACACCGTGACGGTGGCGAAGCCGCTGTGAGACGCTCGTCAAGAACAGACCAGTCCTCAGAACATCTCGCAGGAATAACCGTACGATGAGTGGGCCATGCAATGGATGAGTAGCTTGGGAGTGAATCATCAAGAGTGACGGTGTTAAACTCTTGGTAATCAGGACTACCAGTCAATGATAGATCTTGAGAAGGACGGTCCAGTCGAAGGTCAACCTCGCTCTGAGAAAAGCGCTGAACGAGACGCGGTCGACGATGGCCATATGGCATAGGTCGTGAAATTTGGTACGTTGTGAGTTGAGGTCTCGGTGAGAGGATCCCTATAACACTTGCTGGACGAGTCCGAGTCTCTCGATGCCTTCGTCTCTTTTGACTGGGCCTTTGTGTAGTTGAGTCAGTGCTCCGTGATCGAGCAGGTTTGTTCACCTGTAGGTCATGAGCCACACATTGAGGATTCAGGAAGTTGACGGAGGGAAGTAAAGACGCAAGACTCACAGTATCGGGGGAATTGTTGGAGAAAATGCTTCTGGATTTTATGAGCAATCTGATTATTCTTCCGCGTTGCTTCTGAGTGCAATATGAGAGATGAGAACGTTGGTACTTGAGAGAAGGATCTACCTCTGCGGAACTGTTCTCTGCTCTTCTTCCCTCTCTCTTGATCAGTCGATGAAGCATGCTTGTGCAGAAGGAGAGGTCCTGGAACAAGGGACCCAGGAGGTGCAATTATATCAGCGAGAGGCATTCCGTCGCAATGTCGCATATCATTGCAAATAGGTTTCATGAATCATGGACCTGTCCAAGAGCTTTGGACAGGTCGCTACTCCGCTGGTGGTTTCAGAGCTAAAAAGCTGATACAAATCTTGCCTGTATTCATTTTTACCCGCTCTTTTGGCTGTAAAAATGCAGTTGCCAGGTTCTCGAATGGATGAGCCGGGACTGTGGCTGCGATGGCATGCGCGTCAGAGACAAGAGGCTCACGATCGCGAAAGCGCCCGCCGGTCCCCGGAGCTTACAGGCGCCGAAATGCCGAGATTGTAACACCTTGGCCCTGATTGGCTCACGGAGGTCACCGGTCTTCCGAATTCACGCGACTGTTGCAAGCGGTGATCCTGTTCGAGCATATTCCCCGCCTTTATTCCTTCCTCTCCTTTTCGTCACTGTCCGCATCGTCCATGCAGGCCTCAATTTCCTCTGCTCTTCGTGTCGCCTCAAGGCGAGTTGCTCGCCCTCAGGTTAGAGCATTCTCTTCAACGATCCCGGCTTTCCAGGCAGAGCCTCTGCAGAAGCCGGTTGAGAACAAGGAGTTCAAGATTTATCGTTGGGTAGGCATCCTTACCTGGCTCTTTCGTCGACGTCAAGCTGAACTTTTGCAATTTAGAACCCTGATGAGCCCGACAAGAAGCCTACCTTGCAGTCTTATACTATCGACCTCAACCAGTGTGGACCTATGGTACGTCAGATTCCAATAAGGTGGATCGTGTTTTCGTTTCTGTTACTCATATCCTCTTTCTTGGCTTTCTGTCGTAGATTCTCGATGCTCTCATCAAAATCAAGAACGAAATCGACCCAACTCTGACCTTCCGAAGGTCTTGCAGAGAGGGAATTTGTGGTTCTTGTGCAATGAACATCGACGGTCAGAACACGCTTGCGTGTCTCTGCAGAATCGACAGGAATACCTCCAAGGATTCTAAAGTCTATCCCTTGCCACACAGTGCGTCTCTGTCTTACTTTCTTTCTCAGCTTCTCTGTAACGCCGTTTGCAGTGTACATCGTCAAGGACTTGGTTCCTGACCTCACGCAGTTCTACAAGCAGTACAAATCTATTGAACCTTACCTCCAGAACGACAACGTTCCGGAGAAAGGTTAGTAAAGCTGTAACTATGGCTTCCATTCAGGTGACTGACATCATCTGCAGAGCACCTCCAATCCCAAGAAGACCGTCGTAAACTCGATGGACTGTACGAGTGCATCCTTTGTGCATGCTGTTCTACGTCTTGCCCTTCGTACTGGTGGAATCAAGACGAGTATCTCGGACCGGCTACTTTGATGCAGGCTTACCGGTGGATCGCGGATTCTCGGGTGCGTCTCTCGGCTTATGATTGTGACTGGCGGTTCTCACTCCGAATATTCCCTACAGGACTCGAAGGGTGCCGAGCGTAAGGAGAAGCTGCAGAACGAGATGAGCATGTACAGATGTCACACAATCTTTAACTGTGAGTAACCGATGGATTTGCACCTCACCTCAAATGTTAATCTTCTCGTTCAGGCTCCCGAACCTGCCCCAAGGGACTCAACCCTGCCATGGCTATTGCGAAGATCAAGCTCGAGTTGGCGGCTGATTAGTGGGTCTGCATGAACTCTTTGGACCCTTTATCATCATGTACCATTCACACTCTTGCACTTTCCGGTGGTATTTATACGTACAGCAGCATTGGATGTAATCTAAAATCGTCAAACACGGATAAATATCCTAACTGAACTTGCGGTGGCGACCTAGCCTATCTCGTGCTCAGCAAGCAGCTGTAAGTTCAAAGTTTTGCGTGTCAATGTTTCTTCGCGACCCAAAGGACATTGTAAACGTACCATGTTCGGTATTCCATTTGAGATGGGATAGTTGTGGCTACAGTTAGGGCAGATCATGATCCCTTCCTCGACGTGTATCTGGGCGAAAGAAAGGTAAATTCACAATCCTACAGTGTTACTCGAACGATCGAACCTCGAGCAGGACGTGGTGTAAATTTTTGAGGAAATCATCGTCTAACATTTCGGGTTGCTCGTTTGGAAGAGACGTATCACCCAGCTACACACACATACAAGCGTCAGTGAGTCGATTGATCGCTGTCAGTTCTCCATCGACGTACGTGCCTCCTTTGCAGAATCGACGAGAGCTTTCCATTCCAATTTGGTGAGGAAGTTTTTGACGAAATCGGGGTTGAACTCTGCTTCCCGGATTTCTACTTGGACATCCTTGAACTTGAGAGGGAAGTTGTTGGCATTACAGCCTTTTGCGTGGCAGGCGAGGAGATTGTGGGTTATTAGGCGAACCATTCTGTGAATGGACTTTGAGAAAAAATGGGGGTTGTGGGAAGCGCCGAGTTGGGATCGCGGGGGCGCGCGAGTTGCGCGCACGCCATTACTCAGCCAGAATTTTTCAGAGTGAGCAAGTCATCATACCCGGAGGTGAGTGTCGAGTCTTGCTTTCGATCCTTCATCTACTGACTTGTTCACCCTACTGACCCTGCTCATGACTTTCTCTGGTGCTCTAGTTTGTCGTTATCTCGTCTATGATCGTTACTTGACATACCGACCTTGCCTTTGATCCCTTTTCGCAGACCCTTACCGATCTGAATGACTTTATCACTCCCTCTCAGGCCTGCATCAAACCAGTAGAACAGGTCCAAGTCCAGGAGAATGACAGTAAAAATGATGCAGCTGCTTCGGTATGTTCTTAGAATATTTCCTTTTTCCCTCATCTCGCTTACAGGTTTACTGTACTATCCACCTTGGGGCAGACGGAAATCCGTATCGATCTGAACGGGGCCTATTATGAAGTCACAACGGAAGGTCATGCAAGAAACAATGGATCCGTGAATGAGGGTGCCGGAGATTCTGGGGATACCAGCGGAAGGAAGTTGGAGCAAGCCCAGGTCAGCTTGAACGATTGCCTAGCATGTAGGTGAGCATTCCAGCGCCTTTTCCGTATTCTTCAATGACTCAGAAATGACGACCTTAAACGACAGCGGCTGCATCACTTCAGCAGAATCCGTGCTCATTACGCTTCAGTCACATACCGAAGTCCTCAGTTTTCTCGAATCGAACGCCTTGATTTCGCCTGTGTCAAAGCAGAAGATTCCAGTCATCTCTATATCTCCACAAACTTTGGCCTCGTTGGCAGCTTCTTTGACATTCCACAACAACGACCCTCACCAGCCACCCATCACACCACGTCAAGTTCTTCGTCGATTACGTGTCTTTTGCAAGGAAGTGCTTGGGTTTCGATTTGTGTTTGATACAACGTTTGCCAGACATGTGGCGTTACAGGAACATGTGAAGGAATTCATCGAGAGGAAAGAGTCGCACAAAGCAAGAGCTAGAAATGTGCCTTCTCATGGCGATTCGACGGAACCTCCGAGGTTACCGATGCTTGCGAGTGCATGTCCAGGCTGGATATGTTACGCCGAGAAGACACATGCGGAGATGTTACCCTTTATCTCCAATACCAAAAGTCCACAACAAGTCATGGGAACGCTGGTGAAAGAATGGATGGGGAGAAAGTGGGGTAGAACGTGAGCACTTTGACGGGATTCCTCTTTCTTTGTGCATTTCAATAATTGACGATCTTGTCCTCTCTGTTTTCCTCTGCTTTGTTTTGACACGACTTTTTAATCTCGACCTTCGCGAATCGATTTCAAACTCCACGAACATCTACCCTGCACGTCTTGTGTCTTTTTCTTTTTTTCATGGCTCCAGACCTGCAGATATTTACCATGTCACAGTCATGCCGTGTTATGACAAGAAACTCGAGGCATCACGAAGTGACTTTTACAACGAGGTCTACTCAACACGCGACGTCGACTGTGTCATTACTACCGGGGAGCTAGAGAGGCTAGTCCAGGAGACAAAGTTTAATTTGAGCGAGCCAGTACCCGGGGAGTTGGCCATACCATCGACGCCCTCGACATCTTATCTCTCGGTGCCCGCTGAGACCCAAACTGTGACTAGCAACTCCGGAGAGTCGACCACGGGGCCGGAGTGGTCGGAAGATTCGATACCGGAACTTCTGCAACATCCCGGGAGTTCCTCCGGCTCCTACCTCCAGTCGATAATATCACATATCACCCACACCTCGAAAGAACCCTTAGAGCTTTCGGTGAAGCAGATCCGGAATGCAGACTATGAGGAGTACGTTCTCAGGAAACGTAGAAAAGAAGGTGACCAAGGTGAAACAGAGGGAGTGGGGAAAGGGAAGGAGAAGAAGGCGAGGTGGTGTTCAAGGGAGCGAAATGCTACGGGTTCAGGAATCTCCAGAACGTGGTGAGAAAGGTTGGGAAGGAGAGTGGCGTACGGACAGACGTGGGTGCCGCAGGTAGGCTTGCCGGCAGGGCCAAGGCAACTGTTATCAGAAGAGGAAGAAGAGGTGCCGGAGATGCGATGAGCACGAGCAAAACCACGGGTTACGACTATATTGAAGTCATGGCGTGTCCAGGTGGGTGCATTAATGGTGGCGGGCAATTGAAGCCTCCGATCGTGATGCCTACAAACGCGACTGCTACGCCGGGAGGAGCTTTGCTAGATGAAGAAGGTTTCACGCGCGATTGGGGTAGCGAGGGTGTTTCCTCTGATGTGCGATGGGGTAATAGAGAGTGGAATAAGAAGGTAGAGGAAACTTACTGGCACGGTTCACCTGTGTCAATGCCTTCAGGCACCTCCGATGGAGATAACGCAGAAGCAAAGGAGTCTGGGGAAATAAAGCTCGCGGGGCAGGGTTCAACGAACCATATGACAAGGATAACGGATCAGCTTTACATCGATATCGCGATCGGGCTCTCTAACAAGGTGGCGGACCCATCTATTGGTCCGTTCAGGACTCGGTATCGTGCGGTCGAGAGTGAAGTGATAGGTTTGGCTGTAAAGTGGTAGAAGCGTCATAGGATGGACATTGTAATACAGTATCTTCGCATCGTCCTTTTTTCCTTTTAGTCCATCGACGATCCATCATCCGCAGCAGGGCCGGACGCGCGAGAGTCAATTACATCCGTATGCAGGGGGCCGGAAATCGTTCCCCTTGAGATTGAATTCGTCCACCAGGTATTGGTTCGACCGGTCCTGCAGGAGCCTGCAGTATGTACTTGGATCTGGCTGTTCATCGATCTCCGGTCCCAATCGACCGCTAGAGAACAGGAAGACCAAGTACGACCATGTCTAGCCAGGGTTGATGAAAAAGAAAGAAAAACGGCGTTCTTGTCTCTTTTTCCTTTCTTCTCAAGCAACGGCTAGAAACGTTCGTGTTTTTCTCATGTGCTGGCCCTTGCTCCACGAGTTTGAGCATCTTTCTGGAGCTTTCTGGTCCGCCACAATACTTTTTCCTTGTATCTTTGTGCACGGCGCCTGTGACGCAACTTGCGTCAATACCCGAACCTCCGACGACGGCGACCACAGGTTTGCATTCCATTTCCGAGGTTGAATGAACAAGCAAGCTCGCGAAGAAAGAAAAAACATTTTACGGAGGGACACGCTCCACAGCATCATTTGATTATCTCTATCGATAGTTGTTGCCATAGGATTCAGATCCGAACCCACAACCTGTAACTGGAATGCGAGGTGGTCTCGACTCTAAGCCTATTGGAGCCTCTGCCGACGCACACCCAAGTACCGGGATCGGAAATGAAAACGAAAAAAGAACAATGGGACTACCAGCTTCATGCCGCCGGCCAGGTATAACGGTAGGTAGAACAATGTATTCAGCAGACCTGTAGACGGATCCTCTGCAGGTTGTGAAAGGCGCAAAGTAACGTACGAATCCCACGTAGTCCCGGAGGAGAACAATAAGAGCGACATTCATGGGCGTCATATCGTATCCCGCGGCTTCAACATGAGAGGCGGCATCCTAATCCATTTCGAGTTCCTCCTAGATCCTTCCCTTGCGTGGCGCGCTAGATGGCGGTTCGTTCCGGAAATGAGGACGACAAAACCTCGGCCGACGACGATGAATCAGGTTCCGGGCTTGAATGTCGTCTCGGCTTGTAGATTATCGCAATGATCACTCCGAAAATCATGAGCATTAACAGGAAGATGCATTTCCGTCTCCCGGTGTTTTTCTGATATCTGCATGTGTATCGTTCGCGTGTGTGACCCAGAGATTGAATCGGAAAAGCAGAAAGTCGAGGACAAATTGGGTTTGAGAAGGTGAAGTGTAAGTGTGGAGTCGCGTGTGGGGTAAGGATGTTGGATAAACTCGCCTTGTGGCCGTATTGAGCTCCTTGACGGCCTCGTCCATCTGAACGGCAGTTTGCTCAATGTTGTATTCGACGCTGTCCAGTAGAGTTCCTTGATCGATGACAAGGGCAGAAAGGTCCTTGAATAGTTCAGCTAAGGACGAAATCGACTTTGCGATTTCAGATATTTCGCGGTCGCGGCTCTGTAGATCAACAGGATCTGCTTGGGAAAGCGATAACGATTGTGATTGCGTATGTGTCTGTAGGAGGGTTGAGGCCGATTGAGAAGATATTTCGCGTCAAGATTATCCCATCATGACAAGGGCGTGAAATCGAAGCAAATAGATAGTGAAACAGATGTGGTGCCGAGGAGGAATGGTCGTATACGAATGGGTTTACAACAAGGGATACAGAGATACCAGAAAATAGTTGTCAGAGAGCGTGGCGTCGAGAGGACTAATGGAACTCACCGCCGCTTGCACGTCATCGTCCACAGCACTCATCCCAGCTGAACCTCTAAGCGATATGGTGCCTGAGGCAATCAAGAGATCCTGATTCTTTATCGCATGACCCTGCAGTTCTGTCGACAAATAAGTTTAGAAAGAACGTTAAGCCAGTAGAAGGCATGAACATGAGCAGATGCAAGCGACGGGTCGAGTCCCATGACATGGGATTTAATGTGACGCAGAAAGGGGCATAGGAGTACGCGTTGTGTACGGGGACATGAGGTACAACACGCGAGGCGTGCGCGGAAAAATAACGGAGGCAGAAAGGTGAAAAGAACGCGACACATACTTTCCATATATATCCTCTGTTTTTTCCGGAAGGTAGCGCTCAAGTCTTGTACCTTCGCGGCGAGACCACGTTGAACATTCTTAGCTGCTTGTGCCTCGGACTTTGATGCGTCGGAATGCGATGGAGGAAACTGATGACTGTTTGTAGGGGTAACTCGTTGTATTAGAGATTGACAAGTTCGAAAATCCTATATGAGGAAAACGTGTTTAAAGATGAAGGGTGATTACTGTAAGTAGTACTTGCCTTTGTTATATCAGTTGTCATTGCCTCAATCTCCTGCTCCTCGCGAGATCGGTCCGTGAACCCGGGAAGGACGTGTTTGGCATGCAATTTCTCGAGCTGCGCAACTGTGTACGCGTCGTAAGGCGCTGTATGTGACACGTTTAAAACGACACGAGGGAAATAGCCATACTTTTCGCTTGTGTGTCTGCAAGAACGAGATGAACCTGTTCTGAAATGTCTACCCTGGTGAGTGAAATGATAATTCAGCACAATGAGAACAATGAAAGCGGTATTTGTGACCGCATAAAGAGAGACTGACCACTTGGGGGGAAGATCCAGGTCAATAGCAGTGTGATTGTCGGACATAAGACCTTGCTGCTCATCATCTGGAGTGGCGTAGGGATCATCATATGAATTTCTTCTTCTTGAACGAGAGAATCTGGTAGACGAAGATCTGGAATCACGGTAAGAGAGAAAGAGGCCTGTCCGTGAACGGGAGGTAACAGCGACGGTGGTGGTGGTGGGATTCATGGTATGGGTGACATAACATGAGGCAGTCCCATAAGGGGAAGGAGGCCGTTTTTGGCAACCCTGTTAGCCGGAGAAAGCTGGGCGCCGGAAAGGGCGGATGTGTGACGCACTTACTCCGGGCGTGACGGTGACCACCGAATATTCTAGCCTGATTTGAACTCCGCGCAACCGCGTCACTGCTATAAAAGCATCCATGTCTTCCGCTTCCCCGCTGTCCCCTTTTTCAACAGCAAATTCGCCTGTTCAGCTTTCCATTTGAATTGCTCACAATGTGCAACCTTGAAACGTGAGCAATATACCCATATTTTTCTCGTTCCTCCTCGCTGACACCTCGTTTTCCGATTTCTAGGGAGGGAACCAAGTATGGTTGTGGTCATTATGTCAAGGTGACTCCGATCTACCCTCGGCCAAGGCACGTTTTCGATAATGCTCATCCATCTTCCCAGACGAAGGATGTAAGGAAACTCGACTGTGGTCGCACTACCTGCACACTCTCATCACGGCATCCGAGGAACTGTAACTCACCGGACTGCAACTTGGTGCGTCGTTCAATGTTCTATGCTTTCTGTCACTCCGGTATTCATGAATGTTCCAGTACTATGGTCCTGATCGCAAAGAAACTATCACCCATTCTACCGAAGAATACTGTCCTCCGTGCCATTACTGGTTCAAGACGCAACGAGGTCTGCGATGACCGATGGACCGTGTTGTCCCATCTATTGACGCTGCAAATGACCGCTGGTCCCGCTGGTCGAACCTACGCTACTGCAACCACCTCTGCTGTTTTCGCATTTGTTTTCGCCACATCGCCGCATTCTCATCATCATCGTCCTCATCAACGCTATTGTATCCGCCATAATCTTATTCCGAATAATTCCCCAGCATCATCATGCCAACAACCAACACAATGACACCTTCAATTTACCTGTATCATTACCTTTTGCTATCTTAGCTATCTATATCTATTCTGCACATGCTGGAATCATACGCCTGTGCATAGTTGTCGTGTAAACTACTCTACACAGCGCTTCAAATACTATTCAATGTACAACTGTCTTATTTCTCGGAATACAGTCCAATCCCCCTAATGACGATTTGAAATCGCTCAAAATTTTGCCATGTGGGCGCCACTTTGTTTGATTTTTCCTGTCCAGTCACATTAGGCGCCGGTACTACTAAGCGCTCATACTATCTAGCCCGTGGGCAATGGGTGTTCCGTTTTCTACCCACTTCCTCCGTCGCCGTGATTACAAGTGTAATTACCCTCAAACCCTCTCGCAAGAACCAAACAGCCGGAGGTCATTTCGTGAACACGGTTTAGAGTTCTGCATGATATCGACGCGTCTTTCGGAAGTCATTGAACTTAAAGTTGCCTTTGGTTCTCGTCATTCTGCTGCGCAGCTTCGGTAGAGCCCCCGTCTCGGAGCGATCGAGAGAAATTCTTCCAAGGGGTGTGTAACACTGTACTCCGACTTGTTCATCAAATTACAAGTTATTCAATAACCCAAGGTTGAGGCGGCGGCTACCTGCGGCCCCTTCAAGCCGTGATTCGACCGGTATGATACTAGACTTCGTAGCGTTCCTGCCGTCGGAAAGCTCAAACCCCCGAGTTGAAAATCCGGGATACGAGCACTCTCAGCATTCCCTACGTCACGGTGGCAACGCGCCGCGAGCTCCTATCTCGACTCTAGGGCTTAAGATGTGACCGTTGCGTGACCAAATTTCCCACGAACCCTCTTTCCCTTCTTTGTCGACTTGATCTCCCGTCCCAGGAAAGAGCTTCTTAGCTCGTCGCTCTGTGGACCTGCTCTCATTTCTTTCAGCCTTTCTTTCATTTCTTTTCTCATCACTATCGAATTGATTTGCCATGTATCCTCCTCAACCTTTGGGGGTTTCTCAGAATCCTAGCGCGAATGCTTCACAGACCTCCCTTCTCAGTCAACGGCAGACCCGGTTCGCTGAATCCACTTCACCAGATTTTGCCGAGCGTGGTGCAGTCCCCGGTATGCCCACCCCAAGTATCGACAAACAGCATGGTAGACCAGGCATGAGTCGGAATTCGAGTTGGGACCTTCTCAAGAGATTCGAACATTCATATGAAGAGTTCGACTCTAGGAATGCGAGCGAGAATCACCTGGCATTTGCAGATGGAGATATGCCTCAGAACAAGGTACGTAGCCACGCTAAATCTGGTGGCACTGCTCCTAATTCTACCCAAGGTCGCGAAATTCTATCACTACTTGTTGAATGTGTCTATCGTAACAAGATGGTTCTTGTTTATCGTTCCAGTTATGGCTATCCTGTGGATTCCTGGTGCGTTGGTAGCTTTTTGAGGTCGAATTCTTCACTCATTCCGCTCTCTAGGTATTTTGCAGTTCACGTCGAAGCCAAACGGAGAGATTTGGGGTGTGAAGTTGCTTTGGTGGAGCATTTGGTTCAGCGTAGCTTGGGGAGGTGCGTACTATTCTTATTCGGGTTTAGACCCACTCTTTAACAATCTGGCTAGGCTGGTGGGCCTCTCTCGCTGCATCTCGTGTCCTCCCGGCAATTATTCGCTCTACCATTGGTGTCGTCGCTGTCGGGACTCGCAGGTACATCGACTGGGCAGCGGTTCTCCATCGTTACGTCGCTCTCTTTATGTGGACCCTAGCGATGTGGGTTGCCTATCAACCGCTGATCAATCGGAAGCAACGGGATGATACCTCCGACAACAACAAACACATCGTCGACTTCATTGCAAAACTCCTGTTTGGGATCTACCTGTGTGCAGCGGCTTTATTGTTCGAGAAGTTTTCGATCCAATGGATTGCTGCAAAATTTCATGAGAGGAGTTATGCAGGTGTGTAGTCGAATAGTTTTCGTGCGTTCTTGTTCACTAATATCGTTGGCAGAACGAATTGCCGATCAAAAGTTTGCAGTCAGGTCGCTGGTTACGCTCTATCGACACTCTTCAGACATACCTGGAAGGTCGGACACCCTGAAAGGAGCATCAGAAGGTACCCCGGCAGTCAAAACGCGCAAATTCTTTAAGAAGGCTCTCAAGGGCGTCAGGATGGCGGCAACTACGACAACTACCGCCCTCGGAAACGTCGCTTCGGAAATTGCGGGCAGGTGAATACCTATCAATTCTATTCATCTGCTCCCGGGCGCTCATTTCCCATAGTTCTGTTCTTCAGCCGAATTCGCCTCAGGCAATGGTCAAGACTGCCCTCGAGTCTGCCAACAAGTCTCGTCTCCTTGCTCGCCGCTTGTTCTATTCTTTTGTCAAGCCCGGTTCGGAGTACATGTTCGTCGAGGATTTCGCTCGGTATTTCCCTTCTCAAGAAGAAGCAGATCGGGTGTTTGCGTTATTCGACAGAGGTAAGAGCCCGCAGAATGCGTCGGCATGTAAATCTTTCTCAAATATTTGTTTTCTCAAGATGGAAATGGCGATGCTTCCCGGGACGAGATCGAGATGGCATGCATGGACTTCCATCGCGAACAGCTCTCCATCGAGCACTCGATGCAGGATCTCGATAGCGCAGTAGGAAGGTTGGACAACATTCTCATGAGTTTATATGTCATCGTTGCGGCGTTGATTATCGCTGTCTGCCTGGTGAGTAACCATGCTGGCTGGTAAAATATCTCCATTCTATGTCTGATCTGCGTTCTTTCCGTGCGATGATGTAGGAGGCTCAGCTCGCTTCGCTCATTACTGGTGCCGGAACATTGATCCTCGGTGCGTATTTATCAGCATAGCATGGAGGGGTTCCAATTGCGACAACGATGTCACTGACTACGTTTCCTCGGCGTGTCATAGGTCTGAGCTGGCTCATTGGTGGCAGTCTCACGGAGGTTCTCACTAGTATCATCTTCTTGTTCATCAAACACCCGTTCGACGTTGGTGACCGAGTGGAGATCAGCAAGAGCACGTACACGATCAAGGAAATCAGACTGTTGACCACCATCATGGTGGATTCGACGAGTACGACTGTACAGGCACCGAACAAGGTGTTAAATGATTTGGTGCGTGTTATCATTCGGCCTCTTTTGATTCGTGGGTTTCATTAACCTTATATTTACTAGTTCATCCTCAACATGCGACGGAGCCCCCAACTCACGGAAACTTTCACATTTGAGGTCGCATATGATACAACGTTTGAACAGCTTGAGCAGTTGAGATCAAAGATGTTCTATTTCGTCCAAAGTCAGCGCCGCGATTATCTCCCTTCATTCGATGTGAACGTCGTCGGTAAGTGATATTCATCGAGTGTATATCCCAGTCCAGACCACCGACCCCGCACTTCCCGACAGACTTCCCGGAACAGAAAAGCATGAAACTCAGCGCGGATATCAAATACAAGAGCAGTTCGCAGCAGAGTGCCCTTAAAAGTATGTAACGGGCGTCGTTTGATTGCTCCTTGCTGATGTTCTCCCTCTGCCTTACACCTTTCACATCTACCCCTTTCATCATTCTTCCTTTTTATTGTGTTCTTCTTACTCCCTCCTGCATAGCAAAACGTCGCAACCGATGGATCATTCAACTAAAGACGACGCTAGCTGAGCTTGGTATCTATGGTCCTTCAGGCAACCCCGACTCTACGCCAGCGCCGAAGCGTTACACGGAAGTGCCGTGGTCGGAAGTAAAAGAAGAGGATGAAGTCAAACTCCCCCGCCCAATCAGCACTCAGGTACCCCCTCAAGGATGGCGCTTGTCTGATAACAATGCGGCTATGCGTCAGTGTTGAAGTGATCTAGTCGGCCGGTGGATAGCTAACGCGTTCCTGTGTTCTGTTCCTCTAGATAACGCTGCAGATAACATATTCGACAGTCCTTCCGAGCTCGCGATGCCCACGCCTCGTAGAGGACTCTCAGACTCTAGCAACATCGAACAACCAGCCCCGGGGCTGCCTACGCCTGGCCCAGTCATGATGCCAACTTATCCTGCTGCGACGTCGACCCGTCGACCCACAGCAGACACTTACGAAATGTCTGAACGACGTTGAGAATCTTTGACTTTTTCCCTGGTGGGAATTTGGTTTTCTTGATGGATTCCGTTCTTAAGGGCTGGTAGTCTAAAGGTTTCACAATTCTCTCTCGCGTCGTTCCATGCTGGATATGTCGACCATCTGTTATCTTTGCCGCAACATCTAAAAGGACGGACAATCTCTCTTCGATCTTACATGTGTCTGTCTTGCTTGCTTCCAATCTACCCATAGGGCATCCCATGTATGAAAACAATGGTACATATATTACACTGTCTATAGATTAATTTTTGGGATACAAAGTACCATGTTTCAAACGTTCCATCCGTTCGACTGTTGAGAGGGGCTCCCCCAGCCACCACCAGAGCCTCCCCATGATGATCCTGCCCCAGTTCCGGGACTCGAATTAGCCCCTCCGCCCCAAGCACTGGTGCCACCTCCGCCTCGACCTGGGCTCGAGCTGCCCCATGCACTTGTGTTACTGCTACCGTCTCCCCACCCGCCACCTCCCCCTCCGCCGCCCCACGAAGTTGCAGCTGGTGCCCCTTGGTCGGGTGCAGGCTGATCAGTACCGGTGAGCATATCAACTTCAGGTTGAGATTTGAGACCCAAAATCAGGTTGGCTAGCTTCTTTTGGAGTTCTGCAAGACCCTTTATGATAGTTGAGCAGACAAACGGCCACCAAAAGAACGATCTGCACACCTTCATGACGACCTCTTGTGGTCCTAAACTTCCATCCGTCTCCACGTCGAAATAGAATTTGTTAGGTTTCGCGTTGAAATCAAACACCTCGTCTTCTCTCGGAGGCTCTTCTTCACGACCGTTGTCGCCGACAGGCCATTCCGCGCGTTCGTCTACTTCGAACCAGTGGGACGTGTGTCGGAGTTTGTTATAAGGGTCGTACTCAAACGCGACGGCAGAGCAAGGTGACCATTTTGCGTGTTCTTTTGCAATACCCTATTTAGAGCACGTAGATTTAGTTGCTGTGAGGAGTGTGCAGGTAGAAAGGTCGTGGTAGCGAACCTTTTTCGCGATACACCGAACCTTCAATTCCTGCCCTTTTCGTATCTTGCATATCAAGACAGGCTGGTTCCCTAATCTATCTGTAGGAATGTCGGGTCTGGACTTCAATTACGCTCCGACACGATCAAGGAAGGTGTACGCACTTTTGCCCACTGGATGCCCAAAATCAGTCGACCGCTTCCCCAACTCTTCTCCCGTGTCATCAAAATCAAGACCCATTGGAGGTTCGACTGTTAGGTGGTTGCTTGTCACGTCAAGGGTTACAGCTTCCGGGCAGCTGATGTTGAGGACGAGGGTAATTGAGCAATACGGACATGATGATGTGCAATTGCAATCCTACGCAACATATTACGATTTAGTTCAGGAGAGGTTGGTCGCATAGAAATAGAGAGTGCACGTACCCTTGTGTATCGCATAGCTTCATCACAGCCTGTGCTCACCAAAGGTATCATTCCAAGTCGATGGGAGATGAATTCATCAGGTAGAACGGTTGTATTCGTTTCAAATTCAACCATGTCGATGGCTTTCGGCTCATAAAGTCAGTTCATACCGTCAAAAGAGCAGCCAAAATATACGCACCAACAGTCGGCAAGTCCGCCATCATCACCCTCCTTAGAGAATTCGCGAATCTAGTTGGGTTGGCTAGTCAGACAAGAAATCTGTGTGTCTTGACTGGGACTTCGCATACGCAAGGTCGACATTCTCCAAGACGAAATTGACCTTTTCATGCGTCAATTCGCGTATCCGCACAATAGGTTCAAGTTCAGTTGTCCCGTTCATTAGATAGCACGAGTTGTGGACAGAAGGGACAGAAGGGAAAAAGGATGAGATTACGTCAGCAGAACGCACATAACAAGTCAACAAGCTACTCTTTGATAAAGTACTGTATCTGATATCAAGCAAAAAGGGGAAAAACCAGATGCTAGTTCGTCATAAATGTAGATGTATACAGAACGGTAGCAATACAAGTCCGAATGAGATAGAACCGTAGATATAGATGAAAGGATAATGAGTGTTGTCAAGCATTATTATCAACGTTCGGGACAGGAGGGACATCGTCATGTTGACTACGACGATGTCGACGTCGCTGAATGGCTGACCGCACGTAGCGCGAGAACCGGCTACTCCGGCGCGGATTCGAAGTGCGTACAGCAACGGGTTGAGGAGGGTTGTCTTCCTCCATGTCCGAGTCCTCTGGGCCTTCTCCTGATAACATGTTTTCCAGAGCGAGGAAATCTGCAACGAACCAATGAGTGGACGTTCCAGTCATGCTGGTGAAGCACATACCATGGCGACAGATAGGGCAGGAGCTCGACAGCTCGAGCAGCCAGGGGTCTACACACTGCTGGTGGAAACGATGTTTGCCTTCACAAGGAAGGACTCTAAGGTCGTCACCCTCCTCGAAATCTAAGATACAAATTGGACATGTCTCCCGCCCAATCGCAGCAGGCACTACGTCCTCCCGGGACGAGCGGGCCTCATCTGGAGGCGGACGTCTAGTCGCGACATTAGAAGACGTCGAAGCCTCCGGGCTTGAGGTTTCTTCGGGGCCCTCAGGTGCCACAGCACTTCGTGCAGTCGCCACAACCGGTGTCGTCTTATCGGCCGCAGTCTCTTTCTGCATGTCCTGGTCGTGTTGAGTCTTGTGCGTCATCTCCAGAGCCGGATTATCCCCGCTATCCGTACTTTCTATATCCTTCCCGCTGGGTTGGGTATTGGGCGTCGAGCTGCCAAACTTGACAACCGGGAAAGTGTCCAGAATGGCGCGCGTGAGCCCTCTGGCCCGGCTTTGCAACCCACTTTCTCCATATCCGTAGCGGGCGCGAGGTCCATAGCGCTCCGGATGCCGAATAGCACGTATCGCCTGGCCGTACGGGATAGCCATTAGTACGGAGATTACATGACCGACGAGACACACTTACCCCAGAAATGATGACAATGCAGAACAGGGCCGAAACGCATCCTGTGATAGCGTACAGGACAATCCTGTTTACACGTTTCGGGTCGGTTCCTCGATGATTGAATGCGGCGAAGACTCACATTGCCAATGCAGTGTTCTGGCGGCCATTTCTGTGTTCACCCCCAGTGTCCCCAGCCCCGCTTCCTATCGTATAGTTGGTCGCGTTTGTCGCATTGTAAGCTATAAGAGTGGCAAAGAGATAGCCAGGTGCCGTGGCATATCTGTTGTTGATAGAGTTGGCCACGACGGAAGACGATTCGTTCAAGCGAGTTGAATTGTAGTTGCTGTACAGTGGGGTGAGTGATTCGTTGGTTGATCCGATTTGACCAAACTGATATTCGATGAGGCGAGAAGAGGTCAGACTTTGGGTTGAAAAAATGTCAAAGACCTGGTCGAAAGTGTGGGGGTCGGCGTATTCAGGGTTGATAACACAGGCAGACGAGTACAGGGAATAAAGCAGCTTTTGAGGTGTCAGGGGAGGAAAAAAAACAGCAATAAATGAGCAGAAGGCGTACAGCAGCGACAGCTCCTTTATCCCGGGCCAAAGTGAAAATGTCTACCACATCCGAAGCGTTCGTCGCATTATAATCGCACGAAACCAATGCTATCCAGGGTGTAGTAGCTGAAGCGTGGTGAGCACGATGCTTTCAGGTGGCAAGATCTAGACTCACTAGGATTGGTATCGTTATTGACATAATTTTCTGAGAAATGAACCAGAGCACCCTATAGCAGCTGTGAGGAACCGAAAATCGAAGAGGGTGATGTAGGGTCTCACCTGGCTCACTCCCTGGCTCCCATTCCCAACGAGCTCATAGGAAACAGTTTGTTGGTACGACCTGAGGCAATAAGTCTGCCATGAGTATGAGATACAGTGGTATATCTAGGAAGACTGACCCGTTCGGGAACCATTGGACATGGACCATCGATACATCGGTAACATTTGGACCTCCAGAACTGGTGGTGGTATCATTCGTTGGAGAGGCAGGTACGTAGGCCAAGGAATACTGGACGAGAAAAGCCAGGAGAACCAGAAGTAGGGATTTCATTCTTATCCTCCCAGGATCCGCGTAGGTGAAGGTGAGGGACCTCCCGAGAGGTGGAGATAAGTCACATGTGACGATCCGCGTCACTTTCTACCCTTCCAAATTTGAGTGAGGACCGAGTGCCTTTATTCGCAGCTCTGCCGCCTCCTTACGAGTTGAAGCATGTGGAAACGACGTCAGAGACCAGGTTATCTTCCAGTGCCAGTGTGGTCCGCGGGCCCGTAGCGGGCATCAAAGTGCCTGCTGCCCAAGGAGATCTGTTCCTGGAAGCTGGAACCACTGAGGAGACGGGGAAAGGAACAAGTCGCGAAATCAAAGGGTATGTATTTAGAGGAGCAACTTTTACTTTCTATTCTAAGTATGTAAACCGGGGATCAAATGCTTATCACGGGTCAAGACGGTCAAGGCGGTCAAGGCGGTTGGGTGGATGGTGATTTAGTATAGTATTGCTAAAGCAGTGCTCCACAGGCGAAGAATGCGGGATTTCCGTTCTGCCAATCATACACGAGAGAGCCACGCAGGAAAGTTTTCTCAACGCGTCCCTGAAGTTTCAGCCCGACATACGGTGATACCTTATTCCTAAAGTTTAACGTTTTCTCGGAAACCTGGGAACGAGAAGATTTGCCCGCCGGTGGAGATCACAGTGAGATGCAACCACTCACCTCCGTCTCTGCATCTGGGTCCCAGAATATAATGTCCCCATCGTATCCCTGTGCCAATCTCCCTTTGGTGGTTTCCACACCCGCATGCTTAGCAGTATTCAGACTGGTCCATTTCACGATATCGCCAAGGGTGACACCACGCTTTCGTCCCTCCGTCCAAAGCAAGCTGAGCCCTATTCCAAGTGAACTTATCCCACCCCAAGCACCCATGATATCACCTTCGTCAAGCAGTTTCAATTCAGCAACGCATGGACTGTGGTCCGACACGATGCAATCGATTACTCCCTCCTTCAACGCAGCCCACAGCTGATCACGGTTGTCTGTTTCCCGGATGGGAGGACAACATTTGAATTCTGGACGCCCGGAAGGAATATCGTCGGAGGAAAGACACAAGTAGTGAAAGCATGTCTCGACGGTGAGATTCGCTCCCGAAGCTCTCGCAGCTCGGATTATTGGAAGAGCGGAAGCAGCCGAGAGGTGCACGATGTGGCATCGTAGCGACGGATAAGATTTCTGCAGTTTGGTAATGAGGGAAATCGCATTGAATTCCAGCTCCTGAGGTCGGGATTGAAGAAAGGTCTTGTACGAGCTGCGGTCGGAGCCAGCCTCAAGGGGATTAGGAGACGTTTCCAGCTCTGCATGGAACAGCAGGGTTGTAGAGGAAAGATCCTAGTGACAGTAGTCAAACATTGGTTATACAAATTTATATATACGAAGGGACCAACCTGAAGCAATTGCATTGATGACTGGAGGTCGCTTTCAGAGACGCATGGAAATTCCTGCCGCATAGGATTTGTCAGTGCGGGCGCCTTACAACGAACATCACACCTAGATTGGTTGTGTGATAGGCGTTCCCGACTTACCTCAACCCCACTTTCAATAAGAAAACATTTGAAGCCTTTGACACCTGCTTCGACGAGAGGTTTGAGGTGACTCTAGGAGGTATGAAAAGTAATATGAGTCAGCCACAGGCTATCACAGTCTCAAACACTCATCACGACACAGCAACTTGCTAGCTGACCTCGTTGCCTGGAATGACACCTCCCCAGAATGCCACGTCACAGAAACATTGCCCCTTGGCGGCTTCGCGCTTGATCTCGAGGTTTGCCACAGTAACGGTCGGGGGAATTGAATTGAGCGGCATGTCCACGACGGTGGTTATGCCTCCTGAAACAGCAGCCCTAGTCCCAGTCCAAAACCCCTCCCATTCGGTACGACCAGGCTCGTTCAAATGAACATGCGCGCTAAAACAAGTTTCAGGGTCGGTACGTAGAAGCACAGGCAAGAGGCACAGTACTCGACAAGACCAGGCAAGATAACCTTGGATCCGGCATCGATCCACTGCGCATCGGAGGGAAAAGAAGGGTCAGTTTTAGAGAACGAGCCAGGGCGAACTTCCGTTATTCTCCCGGATGCTGAATCAATAACGATCGCGGCTGGGTGGAGGCCTTCTTGGCCAGAGAGCAAAACTTGAGATCCGACAAAAATGATGTGGGGTGACATTAGAATTGCAGTGTTCACCTTTTTGCATCGGTGTGAGTAATTAAAGTCGAATCGGAGCGGGGAAGATAACACACTAGTGGCTCAGGAGTGAGGACGCTTGGTGGGTCAAGAACGGAGGATGGAGGACAAGGCGCTCAATTAGCTGAGTGTGAATAAGGTAAATTTTCAAATTCTACAACTTGATCCCGACTAAGGGCTATGACCGGCACTTAGGCGCTCGTAGCTCAAGCATGGACCCTCACCATCACCATCACAATTCACTAACACTTTGCAGCAGGTCGAACTTTCTCTCACACTGTCAAGTGGGACTCGTCAGGGCCTTTTCCCATCTATAGTGTCTTACGAAGCGCGTCGCTTCGCCAAGTCGGGATTCATATCAACATTTAGTACATATTCACGCTGACAGACAGTCATCGCCCTTTCCGGAATTCCGCCATGGGGGATCGCATAATATCTCCATGATTTTCTGCGCATTGTTGAGATGTCGGTTGATGTCCGCCATCAGTCTGTTCATTCCTCTTCACCCGGATGGGATCTGGATCTGGCCGGCCATTTTCGGCCCACTGCTAAGTTGTTGTTTCCCTGTGATGGTTTCGATGAAATCCAATTTGGGCACCGCATCCATACGGTATCGACGTACACTATAAGTACACATGAGTCCCCGACGCATCTTTTTCATCCCTTGTCTCGCCAAAGGACCTCTCTCTCCCTCTCCCGCCCGGTTACGTCCCACGAAAACATGTCCTCTCAAGGATTACAGAACCTATTTGCTACAAGAGAAGAGCCGGACTTTCTCTCAAAGCCTCCATCTCCTCGTCGTCTGCCGTCTGTCCCACGTGAAAGACCCATGTCATATTCAAGACCCCTTCCTCCTGTTCCCCGAACCCTCTCTTGCAAGCACTGTCGCTGCAAAGTCACCTCTATCAGTTTCCTGTTGCCTCTCGAAGCCGTGCGTTGTCTTCATCAAGCTCCCCTCCGCTTTGCTTACCTTTCGACGCGTTAAATAGATTCCTCCCAACTCCCGTGCTTTCAGAGGGTTTTCTGGGAAGGCCTCGCTCTTCACCGAGATGTATGTTCCTTCCCCTGTGCCTTCCATTTCGCGTTTTCTGATATTCCCTCTCGCTCGGATCAGACATCACGTCCGTCTCTCAACTCCGAAAGTGAGATTGATGGCGACAGGTGCACACACCATGCAAGAGATCACTTGCCTGAGCTGTTCCAGCTATCTCGGCTGGAAAATCAACCGTGCTCACGACCGATCTGAACAATGGAAGGAGGGACATTATCTCCTCGAGCTTGAGAACCTGTTTGCTGAAATGGCTCCTCGGAGACGCGATAGCAGCGACAGTGTTACCTCGGATTCGGATGATAGCAGTTGCTGAGCAGCTGTGATCTACTTATGACTCTTTCCCGTGATGACTCTCATAGACGATTTCGACATGCATTTGATGGACGACAACACAAAGCTTTGTAACAGTAGCATGTATTTCTAGGTTCTGCCGTGTCTTTCCCTTCGTTCTCTTCGTTTTCTCGACTGGCACTGGTTCATTTACTCTAAATTATCACTCTTTTTTTCTTGCAGCATGAGCTGTACAGGGTCGCTCATTCTTCGTACAGTATATATGTCGACGCGTCACTCCGTACACTGGGGAGTATGTACATGACTATTGACTTATTTTTACATCTATTTATCAGGGCGTCGAGAAGAGACTGGGATCAATCATATCATATCATTAATGCGGGCTAAACCAGTATGCGGTATCGCGAGGTCATATTTTGTCGGACAGAGAAGGATCTGTGATGGACTACGCAATTGAAGAAGATCACAGGCTCTCATCGACAGATATCTAGCTACCCGGCATGGTACCCCCACCCCGGGAAGGGGGTCGTCGCCACTGATTCGGACTTGAAGATGTCGATGGGTGTACCCGTTGTCAGGTCGCCACCGAGGGAAATATATGGACTTCAAGACTTCAGAGGAAATTAGCATTGCCGAAGTCAATACAACCAATTCCAGCTCTCATTCAATGGACGTATTGTGATAGATCCCGTCCGAGTGACCAACAGTAAGTTGTACACTGACAGCGACTCGTCCTCGGTAGACTGATGGTACACCGGTATAGCGGTCTTGGGGCCTTATATCGGATAAGCTTCCCGAGAGAGATACCAGCGAGTGAGGGAGTGAGAACAGTGAGCAAAGGGCCATAATGCATGTTGAGGTAACCTCCGAGTCGAACCTTTGAGGTTCGATCCCGGCGGCACGGGCCGGGAACTGCCAGATGTGCTGTCGAGCGGCAAATTGGCTTGAAATTGTCCTCCATGCATGCACGATGTCTGCTGATGAACCAACAAAGTCTCCCTCCATCTCGACATCGGAGGTGAAAACCCCACTCGACTTGGACTCTCTTCTATCACCTCAAGCGAGTACCTCAACTTTCCCGGTATCACCAAGGGCATCTGTGGCAGAATCTGAAGTTGCACTTGACGATGTTGCGCTCGATGACGAGGCGCAATTCTCGTCGGTTGAGCTTTCAACTCGCGAAAGCTTGGTCAAGGACACGCCCTCCAACGGCCACGAGCGAAGTTTGAGCTCTTCCTCGACAACAGCGATACTGGAAGAACCGCGACACCAAAAGTCTGCTTCTATTTCTACAATACGATCTGGTGGACGTGGCTCCGAACGCATATCGCTCCTCATCAATCGTGATGATGGACTGAAGAGAGGCAGTGTTGAAGGACAGCACAAATTACAGGAAGAATTTTCGCGTCTGGAGAAGGAACAACGAGAAGAAGTAGACCAGGAAGACCACGTTGTCGTAAAGTCGATTGACTGGGGTACGAACCTTGTTTTCATACTTGGGCCTTCCGTTTATTCCGTTTATTGATGATCTGTTGTAGATTTCTGGGGGGATGTCATGTCTGGTATTTATGTTCACTGCTTTCAGCCGATGAGAAATATCACAGATCGTTCGGCCACCAGATTATCCAAAATTCGCAGAGGAGCGCTCAGAAGAGCTAGCACAGGCGATAACGAAAGGGATTCCGGATACGCTAAGAGGAATGATGTGGCAATTAATGTACGTTGTGCGGTCCCGACGCGCTTCGTCTCTGTCGCTCATAGGAGTAGGGCTGCATCGAAAGATGTTGAACTGGAAAGCAAGTACCTCAAACTTCTCAAGGAGACGAGTCCGCACGATAAAGCGATACTGAGGGATCTCGGAAGGTGCGCTCTGACTCAAACTCCGTTTGGATCGACCTCAGCGCATTTCCGTATCAGAACGTTTCCACATCATGATTACTTTACCGATGGCCAAGGCATAGGGCAGGAGAACCTGTACAATGTTCTCAAGGCTTATTCGCTGTGTGTAGTCCCATCAGCGTTTGCTTCCGTTGATGTTGATCTCAAAGCGCAGGTACGACCCCCAAGTAGGCTATTGCCAGGGGCTGCCATTCGTTGTGGCCATCTTATTACTGAATGTGGGACCCAATGTGACTCGGTTGATCATCGTTCTGACGATCCTCAGATGCCGGACGAAGAAGCCTTTTCATTACTTGTTCGTCTGATGGAAGTCTACGACCTTCGGGGACACTTTTTACCAGAGATGCCGAAACTTCAGCTGCGGCTGGTGAGTTGGTCCTTGAATAGCTTTCACCTGCGCGTGTTTACTTTGCGAACAGTTCCAGGTATGGAATATTACGCGCCTCTAAACCCCAACCATTAACATCGGCATAGTTTGATCGTTTGATTGAGGAACTCCTCCCAGTGCTCCATGTGCACTTCCTCCGACAGGGGATTAAATCCAGCATGTTTTGTTCGCAGTGGTTCCTTACCATGTTCAGCTACCGGTCTGTTCGGCATTCCATCTCGAGTCGATTGCACGACTGAGATTTGACAGCTTCCCGCTAGAAATTGTTTTCAGGATCTATGACAGTTGCCTGGCAAATGGTATTGAAGCTATGTTTGGTTTTAGTATTGCGTTGCTCCACAAGAACGAGGAAACCCTTCTTGGACTCAAGTTTGACGAGATATTATCATTTTTGAACACCAAGCTGTTCGACAGGTATAAGGTAAGCTAATTGTGACTGTTGGCGTCAGCCAGTAGGTAGTGACATACTCCGTTTCCGCAGGTTGCGTCTGGAGACGAGACAGCTGTGGAAGAAAAACCAAGATATCGAGTCGACGAGTTCGTCAACGACGCAGTGTCACTTCGCATTACTCCCTTTATGCTTGACAACTACAGTCATGAGTACGACGACATGATGGTAAGTAGATCGGAAGTCCAGGCCATACATGACTATCCACTAAACTTTCGATTGATAGCGCGAGAAGAATAAACATGCCACTGAGATTGATGAGTTGATGTCGAGCAACCGGTCCCTCTCTGCACATGTGTAGGTCTTTTCTCCGTGTTGGCCGATGAGATGCTGATTGTTTGAGCTTTAGCAAAACCCTTGAGGCCAGTCAAGCTCAGTTGAACGCTGAGCACGTCGAAGTCTTGGTAGGGCGTCAGATCCTGGGGTGGTTGAACAAAGGACGCTGATTATCACACAGAACGAGTTAGTAAAATGCCGCCTGCGAAACGAGGAACTGGAATCAGAGCTCGTCCGATATAAACTTCTGTGCGTTAATCTAGTTCTGGCCTCGCTAACCTTATATATAACTGGCACGATATTCAGGTACGCTGAAGCTATGCATGAAAACGAGGACGCACAATCTTCGCATCGAATATCCTTAAATCAAATGCTTAGTGGCTTCAAAAGAGGCAGCAATAGCTCCAAGGGTTCATGATCATGGCGCCGGGCGAAAATCCTTAGAATGAATTTGTGCATTGCATTTCGGTCGTATCTGCTACGCTTCTAGAGTCCTTTGATGTACCTTGTATCTGGCTATCTTCGATGTTCTTTTCTGCAACTATACTTGTGGGTACCTGTGTATACCAAATACCTCACGTCTTTCCCCGAATCTTCCCTCCAGCTTTACCACACCCTCCCAAACTTACTGTATACATGAACAAGTCTGGAGTACTGTCAACATCGATATCAATCATCCTTCCACCTAATCTTCAGCCACCGACACTAACTCGGTCCCTCTTCGAACTCAAAGATAATGGTGCGATCCACTCTGATCCACTGCCCTCCGGCGAATGAGCTAGTCGATCCAAGGCCGCCAATGACAGTTTGACTTTTGGGCGATATCCTTCCATTCCCCGTTTCGCCCGGGCCATCTCCTATCTTCCATATCTAGTGAAAAGGAAGGGTCATGAATTCATTAGCAAGGCGGTGGACACGGCCAGGAGAGCACACAACTTGGCAGTTGTATTCAAGCGTCCCTTTATGTGAGATGCTCAGTACTGTCCTGAATCCTGACTCCTGGTTTGAGGGCATTAGCCAATGTATGTCGGACGTGATGTCGCTGTGAATTTTCTTGCCCTTCTGGGGTATTGAGGATGTCGATAGGTTCAAATCTATTCACCGGGACCTGCCCCTGTCCGAAACCTCGGGACGATTCAAAACTCGTCGCAAATTCAACCAGGTCTTCCCGCGAATCACCCAACACCAAGAAGTTCCCTTGAGTTGTGCCCCACCACAATGCTGGGAAGTGAGTTTGCGGCTAGTAACTGAACCGAAGTCGTCGAAAGTTAAACTGAGCGATGAGCATCCACTGGGCCGTGACTCCGACATGTAGTAGTATGCGAGTAGGACCAACTCGGCTGGGTCTCTTGCGATTGGTGAGTCGCAATCAGTGTCCACCGTGTCTCCTGGTCCAAAGGGTGAGTGAATTGTATTTGTCCACTCAAAACTATCGCTGAGCGTGTTCTCTCGACAATCGTGAGGGGAATAAAACGGAGTCCGACATGAGACGAGTACATCCACTCTTGGTTGTACGAGGGACGCTACAACCAATATACCGGTAAGTGGATCAGACACCCTCGGTAGCTTGAAGCGTTGATCCAGACCTCGTATCTGTGTATATATTCAAGGTAATGTATTGCATCCCCGCCACTACTGAGATGCTAGCGGGGCGTGTGAACTTGAAACCATCAGCAGGGACGCTCTTGAGGGTACACGGGATTCAGAGAGGCAAGGATACTCACAAGAAACCTCAGGGGTGCTTCGTTCCAAATTGAAGGGGAAGCCGGATGCAATGAAGACCTCGTTGCCTTCGCTCGTCTTCGACGTGTTGCGTCGGGCTCCACGGTGGGCTCTGGTAGCCCAACTTGAAGGACTGCGCGATTGGCATAGACTACATCTTCCCAGGTTCGGAGCCTTTGGTATGTGCCTGCTGCAGTATGGCCCGGTCCCTGGCCATGGGTGCTTCCCAGCCCTGCTTCGTGTTTCAGCGCTCAGCGCTCATCCCGCTGTGTCCGAGACTCCGGAAGGACTTAGTTGTAGATCATGGCGGATTGGAGTGTCTTTATGTTGAGTTGTCTAGAAGTGTTCAACATTACTTAGCTGATTAGCCATATTCAATCCTTGTTGATCGTGTCGGGGATGAATTGGAAGAGGCGCGGAACTAATGGCAGAAGAATTGCGTGTTTGGACGTTGGCTATGTCAAGGCTTTTGCGTCAAATCGGGGGGAGGGGGATCATCAGACGGGACTGTAGATCTTTCTCGGTTGAGCTCCATTGGCACGGTGATTAGCGAAAAGGTCAACTATGGGATATGTCCTTGTAAACAAGATCCTACATCTTCGATATCACCTCCTCAAGCCGTTTCCTCGTTTTTTGGACATCTGCCTTTCCCTTGGTCTCTCTCATAACCCAACCGATCACTTTGTTCAACACATTCTTATTCCCAGACCGGATAGCAGCAACTTCCGCCGGCAAAGCTTCAACCGCGCGCCGATAAACGTCGTCATCGCTCACGCCGCTTGATTCTGATAGTAGATCTAGCTGCCTAGCGAGGTCCTGGATAGAAGTATTGATAGGGGGCGGGTTATTGATGATATGTCTTAGGAGAAGTCGAGCAGACGACCTGGTCATAGAATTGTCTGAAACGAGGTCGATAAGAACGCCCATTTGAGGTGCCGAAACGTATTGGGATGAGAAAGGTCTCCCCGATGCCGCGAGTAAACCGAGGAGGTTTTGAGTTATCCTGTGTGGTGGGTGATCTTCACTCAGTTGCGTTAGTCGGATGAAACATTCCTGAAACTTACCAGTTGATGACCTCTCGGGGATCCCTTCCATTGCTTATGGTCTCGAAGTAAGCTACGGCACTTATTGAATCGGCATCGTCTGGCGATATAGTTTCTCCATCGAAAGGAACATCCCGAGCAGAGTCCAGGCCGAATAGCGTGTCGATGTTGGCGTCAGTGACACCACTGGGACCGTATGTATCGAGAAGTCGCTGTCGGGTGGCCTCGGGAGTTGATGGTAGGTTCTTTCGAACGTTTTCAATCCGTGTCTGCAAGCGTCACTCAGAGACGGGAAGTCAGAATGACGCTGATCGTTTTTTACGAACCTCGTTGATAATCAATGTTCCCAAGTTCGGATCGGGCATGTAGCGATAGTCTGGCGCGTCTTCCTTGGAACGGATGGTGTAGGTCTCCCAGCGGTCTTCGTCGAAACCACGGGTCTCCTGGGCTACCTTGCGAGGAGACCCAGTAGCATCTTGGCTGGACAAAACAGCCTTCTGGCGTTCTATCTCGTGTTCTGGAATTGACGCGTGAGCGAGAGCAATAACGACTTGCATTGGAGGACTGACGAATAGCTGCAACCATGAACCTGACGCTATTGACGTTCTTTATCTCACAACGCGTGCCAAAAGGTTCTCCAGGTCGATTCACGGACACGTTGATATCGCATCTCAGGGAGCCCTATGCCAGTCGAACGCGTCAATGTCTCCAGATTTTGCCAAGTCGTAGAGGACGCACCGCTTCCATGTTTCCGTCACTGACTCCCATACTTCGCAGTAGAGACTGTAATGACCGCACATACTCAGCAGCTTCCTCTGAGCTCCTCAAATCCGGTTCCGTCACAATCTCCAGCAGTCCGGTTCCCGCACGGTTCAAATCAATGAGAGAAGACCGCGTCCTATGGTCGAAAAGTGATTTTCCTGTATCCTTGGGCCAGTTCAGAGCAACCATTCCACCCTCATACCGTTCAAACGCACCTGCTCGAGTTGAATTTGTTTTATTCGAACCGGAATACCGAGTTTTGGGAGGGTAAGAGTGCCGTTTTGTGCGAGAGGGGAATATTGCTGGGTTATCTGGTAGCCCACGGGCTGGTCGGAATAGAAGTAGTGCTTTCTATCAAAAGTAGACCGTTGTTTGATTGTGCAGTTCAAGGCTAACGCAGCCCTGATAGCTAGTTCCAAACATTTTGGGTTGAGCTTCGGGAGTGTGCCAGGGAATGCTGCGTCGAAAGCGTTATGCCGGGAATTGGGAACATCATTCAGAAGTGCGGTTGGTGCTCTAGAGAATAATTTCTGTCGAGACTTGATCTGGACGTGGGTTTCAATGCCAATAACGACTTGCCAGCCTCCAGAGAGCAGACGAGTCATAAAGCAAGCATAGCATTTGTGAAAGAGCTGGCGCTGAGCGTAGCGCGGGCCGGGAATTGTGAATTTTGTGTCTCATCATAATCCAGAGTCCATCGTCGTCCCTTCACCCACGGACAACACATCTCCCCCTCAAGCAGTCATTTCTGGGAACACAAGTCTCAGCTTCCTCACTAGTTGATGACTACTGTATTACAGAAAATGTTGAGTATGATATATGACCTCTAGTAGTCGGATATTCTAATGCCGGGACCTTGTGTCGAGCTCAGAATCACCTTGCTGATGGGCGCAACTGGAGGTCGTTTGAGTTAGAACTTGAACGCTGCTCGTGAATATAATTAAATAATCGGCGTACCAGGCTTATTGGCGTCCTTTGATTTGCGGGATTGAGTTTCCTTGGAGTTCCCGGTGGATTTCTTAACAGAGATCATGAAATGCCGGAAGTTTTTGACAACGTCCTCGACCGAGAAGTGCATCTTCAAGGATGAGTTAGCAACAGAGCTTTTGGGAGGTGAATCGAGGCCTACAGAAGCAATGGGCATGTGTATGTTCCCCTTCTTGTCAGCCTTCCACTCGCTGGTACCCTGAATTCGCTCGAGGTACCCAGCAATGTCGTCTGTGACGGTGCCACGACGTTCCGAAGGCATGAGACCTTGCGGACCCAGGAATCGACCCAAACGAGGCGTTATTGCGCGAATTAGAGCAGGGGTTGAAAGGTACGTCGTGGCTCGGATACGGTTATTCAAGATCTAAAGCTAAATTCAGCGAAGTGCTTGTAACAGACAAGGTTGTGCGACGCACCCCATCAATGAGTTCAGGTCCACCGACTATGTGTGCACCGGCCTTCTTTGCTTCTTCTGCCTGCCTGCCCTCCGCGAAAACTAAAATCTTGTCCTCTGCCTGCGCCTTGGCTTCACGGGGTAGTTTAAACCGGCCTTTGGGGACGGCGACACCATTGCCCATCTCAGTCTTGATATATAATTCATACATTGCGCTGGGTGCAGTGACCTCTACCGCCTGAAGAGATGTGTATGGTTAGTTCCGAGAGACGGTGCACGGATGGACTGGACTCACGCGCAGCACACTGATGGCATCCATGAGCGATAGCTTTTCTACCTTCGCCTCAGCTAGCGCTGCCTTTGCTGCCCGTCTCTTTGCTTTTGCAGCCATAGCTTTCTTGGAGGGTATCCTGATTTTTGATTCATTTTTGTTTTTGCGTGCTTGGACAGATGGAGTAGTCGTAAAAGTCCTAAAAAGGCTGGGCGAGAATAGGTTTGTTGTCCGACGACATTGACGACCAAAATGCAAGAGAGTGCCAGACATGGTCCAGGTTGCAGAGGTCGCGGTTGATTCGGGTGAACGAGAGCGGAACGGGAACACCTAAGAAGTAGTTTATTCCCACGCCAGCCCTCGACCCAGCATCAGCGACTGTAAAGTAAAGCCTCATAAGGAAGTTCTACGAGGCGTCAGACTCAGCGTTAAGTCGCAATACGCGTCGAATAACAGCTCCTGAGGAGTATGATCTTTAATACCATCCTAAATTAGCGTCATGAGAGTTGGGTGATAGAAAAACGCGTCGAGTGACGCGTTAACACTATCTAATCTAATAGGGTTGGATGGCTCACGGGCATCTCGACTCCCCTCATCATCAAGGCTTCGCAAGTATATTGCAAACACGACGACCATGCTCGTGTTCGGGATCTGCGGCAAGCAGCATCAAAGTGTATATCATACCTACTCTCTTATATCTACCCACAGCGCAGGTTGCAATCAAGTTGTGGCCAGAATCAAAGCCAGTGGATACTGTACATCAAGGGTATATGACAAGAAAGAATGGAATACCAAGATACAAGGGTTCATATACATGATTAATCAAAGAGGCGTTTCACCAATGCTTCTACTTCGTTTCCTTGAAAAGTCGGTCGATGACAGGCATACTCTTCTTGAGCATCTCCCACTGGAAGAGCAATGGGGTCAGCAAAGAACTCGAATCATTATGGGACATAATACCTGATCCTCATTCAGAGAGATACCCTTTTTCCCTGGCTTCTCGTCACCATCCGCCCCATAGAATTCTCGAATGTCAACAAGGGCCTTCCCCTTGAAGCTACGGACAGTAGCACGTTTCTTCTTTCCGAGATCAACGTATGAGTCTCCTTCAGACGTCTTGTTCACCGCAACCTCCTCCCCGTCGGATGTTGTCACTGTTTTCTACGTAAAGACAGATTAGTAGGGACGTGTCAGAACGTGATGGTCGCGTACTTGAGTAGCTTTTCCCTTGGAACTAGAGGGTTTTGATGACTTGCTTTTCGAAGCCGGTTTCTCCTCTTCCGATGCTTCTTCCACCGTAGCATGCTGGAGAGAGGACAGTGTCTCAGTATGGCATTTCGGTGAGACGACTGCGCCTTACCCTCGGTTTCTTGACTGGTTTCTTTTTTGGAGGAGGTGTTGGCTCTCGCGACGCGTCAGAGTCCTCAAATTCTTCCTCGTTGTCACTGTCAACTTTTCTTTTCGCCATTGCTTGATCGAGTGGGGGGTACAGGTGCGTGATTTAAATTCAAAGGTCGCGAGTGAGAGGGTGAGAGGAGAAGACAAATTCAGTCCCAGGCGTCAGCGTCACCGAACGCCGAAGTCATTCTACCATCATCGCCACGTGATGAACGCGCTTCCGGAGCACCTACCCGGAAGTCTTCAACTTGCCACTCTGAGGTTTCAGTACAACACAGACTGCGCGATTCAGAGAAGGATCTGAAAGCTCGGAATAGACCTACAGGTGCCCACCAATTGTACTTTTCTTGGTATTTTCTCAAATTTCTTAGAGAACACCTAATTTATGGTTAGTGACGTTGTGACATGTGACTTGAGATCCTCCAGAGTTCAGGGATTGCTCGCATCTTGAACTTCCACCACGACCTGCTTTTCTCTTTGACTTGAATCAACGGCCCAGGATATCCCGACACCTCGTTGTTGGGAATGAAAATCCTACACAAGTCAAAGAGGACGGTACCTCCAGTGAGTCTCGCTCCCTTACCGATAACGACGCGCGTTCACCTCTTGTTTTTTGGCAGCCTCCTCAGGTGGCGGAACTCATAAACAAACTCCTTAACACACCTCAAGATGATCTGATCTCTACCTTACAAGGAATTGACTCCTGGAAATGGCAGCGTTCCGACTTGAACGCATGGATCAAAGTCCTCAACAAATTCGATGCCATTCTGGAGGAAATCGTTCGCGATTATGACATTGACAAGCTCCAGATCAAGGATTTTGCACCAAAGACGAAGTCGTTGCTCTCAGAAATACTTCGTTTTGAGAGATTGTTGCTGGAGAATTCTACTAACCGAAAGATGTACAACTCATACGACGTGCGTAGCCAGTCTCTCGATCATGTAATAGTTGACTCACCTTCCTCTCAGCGACTCAACAGCCTGTTATTCACTTCGGACCTAGAAGTTCTCATTCTAGCTCTCAAACTCCTCTTACGACCATCCCAACAATACTCTTCCCAACCTGCCGTCTCCCAGGCACTCAACATCTCCACACCTCGCCTTCTGGCACTCGCCAAACGTTGGCCTCACCTCCGTGAATATGGAATTGAACTTGTAGAGCTGGCCAACCCGAAAGGCAGTAGTGAGATTGACAGCCTCCCAGCAGAAGCCAGAGATGTCAACTTCACGTTCTATCGAACGGACTCTGGATCGAAAAGTAAAGATGAAGCTGAGCAAACTCCCGTCGACAGCACCCCTCGAAAATCGACCTCTACTCCTGCCACATCTTCCTCTGGTGCTGTCAACCTTCACATCGATGAACAGTCCTTGCAGGCTAAGCCAGCGATGCTCGTCTTGTCCGATGCCACTGCTGTGCATAACATCCCAGATTCAGAAAAGTTCGATCTGCTTTGTCGCATTCGGGCTTCCGCTGCTTTGATGAAAGGCAAAGAAGGCGACAGAGAAAAACTGGTCATTGTCCGCCTCCTATCTATCGCCATATACGCCCATACTCATCCGGAGAGTCAAGCCACCACAACTCTCTTCCTGTTTGAGCCCGACCTCATCACTCACATCTCTGAACTCTTGAAAGTCGAGCGAGAGATCTCAATCCCCGTCCAGACAGCCGCAATCGCTGCATTGGATGCCTTGGCCCGCTATAGGTCAAAGATACAAGAAGTCTTAACATCTGTCAATGCAGGTGTCAACCATGGAATCCTCATGGGCCTGGTTCGCAAGACTGTAAACGACATTGCAGATCCCCAGAGCAGCATCCCCCACTCTCTTGTTGAAGCCCTGTTGTCATTCGTGACGTTTATCGCTTCGCATGCGTCTGGCGGAAACATGGTCGTTGGCGCCGGGATTATCCCATTGTTAATCCAGATCATCGAAAACAGGCTTCCAAACCGCCTCCCTGTGGTATCGAAGACTATGCAATTGGTTGACAACGTTCTGTACAGCTTCACCAATGCATTCAACTTATTTTGCTCCTCCCGTGGTGTGGAAGCATTGGTTGATAGGATAGAGGTAAGTTCACTAGTTCCGGGACTTTCCATCCGTATCGACGTTTTTCTCCAGTTTGAGGTTGACCTCGACATCAAAGAGCATGGTGACTCCCAACGCTCACGAGAGATTTTTGGTTCGCATGGTACGTACAATGGCCTGCTCAAAGGGATCGCAAAGATTAAGAGATGTCTAGGCGAACTCCCGGTCGCCCGTGCCGCGGCTTTGAAGCACATTCTTCGTTCCCTGCATCGTATGATGCAATCCTCTGGAACTTCTGAAGGGCTACGAGGACTGATCGATACGTCTATCCTGAAGTCCATTAAGAAGATCATCGAGTATCGCGGCTTGTTTGGGCCGAGTGTACTTCCGATTGGTAAGCCTCTACTCCCCACTAATAGCTGAACAAAGATTAACATACATACAACATTGCAGCTATTAACATCATGTCAACCTTCGTTCACAACGAGCCCACATCGCTCACCGTGATTCAGGAGGCTGGCTTACCGGAGACCTTTTACAAGTCTTTGGAATTAGGCTTAGAGCCTGCAATCGAGGTAAGTCGGTGACTCTGTGATATCAGGCTTGTGCTTAGCGTACTTGAAGGTCATTCAAGCAATCCCCAATGCCATCGGAGCTCTTTGCTTGAACGAAGTCGGTCAAGCGCAGCTGTCAGCTCGTCCGAGCATAATACCAGCTATCTTTTCGATCTTCACTTCAGATCGTCATCTCAAGATCCTGTTGGAGAAGGAGAATGCAGTCCTTATTGGAACGGCCATTGACGAACTTATTAGACATCACCCCATGATGAAGACGCCTGTTTTTGATGCTCTCAAGACCACCATGGACAAGATTGAGGAGCTCGGAAATGCCTATGAGCCACCGGAGGACATCCGGCACTGGTACCAGCTCGTGCCGACTGCAGATGCTCCAAATGAGGTCAAACCCATGGAGGGAGTTGAATCGACCGACGCCCCCTCTGCTGAGGGTGACGCTACTCCTGTGGCGGAATCTGCACCGAACTCCTCCAAGGAGGACTCATCTAACAAGTCGCATGACAACAACATCGTTTCCTTCATCGACATAGTCGGACGAGTACGTTTTCTGTATTCCCGAATACTGCGGGATCAACTACTCACCGCTCCTTTTGTAGTTCCTGGAAGGTCTCTTCCAACACACGCCACACTGTCGTGACTTCATTTCGGCGGCGGATGGACTGACCCGTCTCGGACGACTGACTGCCCTTCCGTGTCTTCCTTACGATTTCGCAAACAGCGTAGCATCTGATTCGATGGTACAGAGCATGCGCACCATGACAGAGGTAGCCACAAGCGATACTCTGGTTCATCTTGCGCAACTGGTCAGAGACTCTCTCGCGAAAACGGAGCACTTCTGGATGGCACCTGAGAAAGGCTCAAAGCTGTTGCCCCTCATCAACATTGATGGTAAGCCGCTTTCCGTGCTGTGATATACGCGGTAAATAACTCGTGCTCAGCTGAAAACGCGGTGAACAAAAACCACTATTTCCGCTCTCTTGTTACCCTTCACATTCGAATCACCCTTCTTTCCGATGTTTTTGCTACGGCTGGGTATGCTCATGGCCGTGCTGCCATCGCTCTCCTCCAAACCCTAATGAGCAACACTTCCCCGCAAGTCGTGTCGGACCTCGGCTCCCTTCACCGTGTTAGCATCTGGGAAAATATTATTCTGAAGAAGGGGCTCAGCGATGAGGGCATTGAACTGCCGCGGACGCCTGGCTCACCATCTCTGGAGGGAACTCCAGAACATACGAACATCGATCTTCCCGACCAAAATGGTCCCGCTGGTCCTTCCAGCGCTCTCAATGGCAATACTGTCGATGGTACTGGCCCCACTCCCGCCGCCACGCCTCCCAAAGAGACTCCAGTGAAAGTGGGCCCACGAGAAAACAACGCCCTTGCGTTGAAGCACTTGACTCACGGCCTGCCGAGCGCCCTGGCACCTTTCTTCCAAGGTAAGGCGTTTTCTACGATCAAATGAAATGCGCTCTGACGCGCCATTCCGGTAGCCATGGTCAAGATGTTTCATTCAAGACGTACACCGGACCCTGCTCAGAAGAAGCAGATGCTCGAGTCCTCTGCTGTGGTTGCCGACATAATGATGAAGCATTTGAGCGTGAAAGATCTGGGTTTGTACCTTCTTCTTAATACTTGATTTGATATCCAAAATCTGATATATCGCAGGCGATACCTCCAGCCTGCATATGTACTATGGTGTCATGCTCGGGCTGGTCACCATCTTACTGATCGATGGTAAGACTCTTCATACCGTTGACGCTTTCAAGTCGTTGAACACCGTACTTCCATAGAACGCACAACCACTCATACTCTCCACACCGTCGAGCTTGTGGCCTTCTATCGTGCTGGTGGCCTTCAGGCCATTCTTGATGTTTGCCAGAACTTCATGGCCTCCATCGAGTCCATCAGTGATGTCAAGGAAGCTGAACGAACGGAAGCCCAGTCGCAGGAGCTAGCCCATGCTTATAGCGGTTTGAAGATCGCTCTTCACCTTCTGCATCCCCTCATCTCCTCAAAACCCCTGTTTGACTCCGGACAGACGGTCATCGTCCTTTCCAAAGACAAACCCGACACGGATCCAGAATATTTCGAGCCCCATAACTTCCTCGTCCGGTTGCGTCTGACAATTCTCCCCCTCTTGCGCAGTCTCTGGGAGTCCCGCTGGTTGATCAAAGCTCCCTTGAGTGTTAGCAGGTCGATTGTCCAGGTCGTTTTGGAAATAATCAATGGTGACGACGAAGTGAAGAACGATGCTGAAGCCAGTACCTCGAGTGTTTTCCCTCCGAGGCCCACTGTCTCCGACGAGTCACGCTTACGTCAGCTCACGGACATGGGTTTCCCACGCTCCGCGGCGGAGCGTGCCTTACAACGCACGCACAACAATGTTACCGCCGCCACCGAAATTCTCATCGCCCAACCTTTCTTCCATCCCGATCCTGAGCCCGAAACCGAGACCCAAACTCCCGCTGCCGTCGAGGGATCTGATCCTCTCGCTTCTGATTCATCCGCCGCATCCGCCGACAACCAAGGAGAATCATCATCGTCTCCCGACAACGAAGCAGAATCTTCGTCACCCCCGGAGCCCACAGAGCCCACAGAGCCCGTAGAGCCGGTGCCTGAAGAGCCCGCTCCAGAAGTGGACGAAAAGCCAAAAGACGTTGGGAAATCCTCGGAACAGTGGAGGAAAGAACTGGAGGAAGCCAGAGAACCCTTGAGAGCCGGTATCAGTCGGCAGTCCCTGTTGCTAGTGGATGAACATCTCTCCCTTCTCTTCGACCTACATGCTGCCTTCATCCGCCCATCGAACGCACACCAACAGAAGGCGGTTCAAGACTTGGTCGAAGACATCAAAGCCTTTTCTCCGTTCGCATACGATGTACAGGAGCAGCCTCTTGCGAACAGGTGTCGTCTCTTAGCTTTGGTGTTGTGTGAAACCCCCTCTTCACTCAGCCCCGAACTTCGTGCCTCCCTGATGGAGCACCTTTTAGCTCTCCTCCTTTCTAACCCTGTCAGCATCGACCCAAAGCAACCTACCATTCCCAAATGGCTTGCAGCTCATCTCCTTGTGACCGAAGCTCTTTTCACCCTTTCAGAGGAGCCAAGAAAGATTGATCTGCCTAACGAGGGGGAGGACATCGTTCCGCAGCCTCTTCCAGTCGGACCTCCTCTCAACGAGGCCCGCACGATGGTGTTCGACTTCTGTTTGCGACTCTTGGCCATTCCAGATCTACCTACGGATGAGCTGCTTTCCGCCCTACGTCTCTTTGTGTTGCTGACTCGCAACCACGAATTTGCCACCCAATTCGTGAAGAGGGATGGCCTCGCCTTCCTCTTCAAACGCCTACAGGCCTCCCCTGTCAGCGGCAGTTCGTCGTATGTTGCGATCCTCTTGAGGCACATCATCGAGGACCGTGCCACCATTCAGAAGGTGATGACTCCAGCGATCAAGCGTTACTTCAGCTCTCCCCGTACACGAAACGTGGATGTCGCCTCTTTCCTTCGAAACTGTAGCACGATGGCGTTACATGACCCCGCTGCCTTCATCGAGACGACCCAGTCATTATGTCAGCTTTCCTCGCCATACTCATCGCACCATCAGATCACCCTGAAACCCGAATCGTCTCCCGAGGACAAGGGAGTAGACCAGACCAAGACAACGTCGGAACCGACGGATATGCAAGTCGACACGCCTGTGCCTGCGAACCAGGTCATCCCGCCTTCCACAGAGTCGGTCGAGGCCGTGATGTACTTCTTGATATCGGAGTTGATGTCGGCGTCCAAAGAGCAGCAATCAATTCAGCCGCCTTCACAGGATACTGCCAATGAACCGTCGTCTAGCATTCAGGTTGATCCCATGGTCACAGAGAGCACCTCTACTCCCCCCAAAACAGAGGATGCCGCTTCGAAAACGAAAGCACAGCACCAATACTTGTGTTTCTTAATGCAATGTATGACGGAACTGCTTTTCTCGTATGACGCTTGCAAGGTCGCATTCTTGACGTATTCGCCCAAGAAACGGTCGGCCACACCTGCGAAAGAGAGCGCGAATCGATACAGGGCGGCCACGATGAATTTCCTCCTTTCCGACTTGGTGTCCTTTGGAACAATCAACCCTCAGACTCACCCAGATGCTCGAGGCAAAATGACGGTCTGCAACTGGGCAATGTCCGTAATTGTGGCCCTTTGCGTGGATACTTCGTCTGTTCAAGAGACCAAGGAAGTTTCTCCCGAACTCGTCTCTGTGCGCAAGTACGTGTTGGAGTCCATCAGTCGAGCGGTCAAAGACCTGCCCCCGGAAAGCGTTGATGCCCGATATGGTCGCCTACTCGCATTGGGTGACCTTTGCCACCGTCTGCTCACTGTCCGCTTCAATACATCGTCGCGAAAACAATCAGAGGAGACGCCCACGCAGATTGCCAAGGTCATGTTGGAGAAGAATTTCGTAGCGACACTCACAAACTCTCTTTCCGATGTGGATCTCAACTACCCGAATGTCAAGAATCTCATAGCTGCGGTCCTACGACCTCTGGAGTATCTGTGAGTTCGCTTCTTTCCCGACAGCTTGTAGAGGTCTTAATACATCATTATAGCACCAAGGTTGCAATCAAGGTGAGCAGAAGCCCAGGGAAGGGCAAGGACAACGTTGAAGGGCCTAAGGCGGAAAGCGTCGCGTCCTATTCGTCCGGTAGCGAAGACGAGGAAGAGGGCGGGCGTGAAGAGACCCCAGATTTGTACCGAAACTCTGCGCTCGGGATGTATGGAGGGGTAAGTGACATGTCTCGAACATCGATCTACGTACACTCATAGACCACTCAGGAAATGGAAGACATGAACTACAATGAGGATGAGGACATGGACGATGACGATGAAGACGATGAGGGAGACGAAGAGATGGACTTCGGAGAAGAAACTGGAAGCGAGGACACTTCTGGAACTGAGGATGACGGGGAAGATCCCGAGGAGATGGAAGAAGATGTGGAAGCCGCTGAGGCATGGGACGACGAAGGTGAGGAGGATGAAGGTGAAGAAGAAGGACTCGTCGAAGAGGATGCCGAGGAAGACAATGAAGAAGGTGAGGATCAAGATGGTCGACACGACGAGGATATGGAAGATGGAGAGGAAATGATGTGGCAGGTTCGTTTGTTCCTCTATGTTTATCTTGTATGACCTCACCTTTCGAATGCAGGATATCCAGGACGACCTCGACCCAGAAGATGTGGCCGAGGAAGGAGATGATGAAGAGGAAAGCGGAGGTAAGTTGGCTTCAGTTTGATTCCAGTCGTTCTCCATTGATCCTGAGCTGATAGGTCCCATACAAATCATTCATGAAGAGGATGAGGAAGAGCCTGAAATGATCTCCGATGATGAGTGAGTTACCATATCAGGGAATCATCAAACGAGTACCAACAATGAATCTTTCAGCTATGGCCAAGAACTCAACATCGCAGAGAGCAATGATCTGGTTCGTGATATCTTTGGTTTCGGCGACCCCGCTGGGAGTGGCGCAGGTTTCTTTGTGCCTCGTAGACACCGCAGTTCTGGTATGAACTCTCGTCACTATGACAGCAAGACACGTCTAATCGCCCCCTTAGCTGAGGATAACATACCGATATTCGGTCGTGTCCGAAACGGACCCGCACCTCCTCCCGAGGCCACTATCCACCCACTTCTTCTGGATGCGTCCTCCAACCGGTCCCAAGCACATCACTTCCGCAATTCCCGTCCTCCTCAGCGTATTGTGACTGGGGGCACCACTGAGCTTCTCCAGACAATCGAAGAGCTAGTGGGTGGGGGAGCTATTCAGTTCTTCCACCACATCATGGCTCGGGGAAGAGGTGCTGGGCCAGAAACAATCCGCCTGGATGTTCCTGCCGGTGCTTTCATGGAACTAGGCCGTGGCTTCCATGGACGCCGACCCCCTCAGGTCATCTCCGCTTCTGTACGCATGGAACGAAATCCCCGTCCTCCTCCTCAGTCCTCTCAAGCTCGATCCCTTGAACCTCTCCTCACTTTACAACGCTGGGCAGAAGAAGTAAAAATTCTTCACGGAGATTTCGTCGGTGAACGTGCCGCGAAGATCGCGAATCATCTCATTCTCGCACTCCTTCCCGCCGCAATCGAGGCAGAGAAACAAGCAAAAGTAAAAGCCGAGGAGGATGCAAAGAAACAGCAGGAGGAAGAGGAGGCACGCGCTCGGGAAGAGGCCAAGGCTCAAGAAACTGCTAAGGCGCAGGAGGAGGAAAAAGGAAAGAGCGATTCATCGGAACCGACGTCGGCAGAGACTCCGGCGGCTCCTAAAGAAGACGAATCCTCGAAGGATGTTGCGCAGGAGGCTCGCGCCTCTTCGGAAGACCAGACCATGGAAGACCTTCCAGGAGTTGAAGCTGACGGCGACACCGAGATGGCGGATGCGTCTGCCGACGTGGCCTCAGGTACCAATGATTCGGGAGATGCTCCCACACAAGCGAGCACTTCTGCTGCTGCCGAAGTACCCGCTCCTGCGCGGGTCACTGTCACGATAAACGGCACCGACGTCGACATCACGGACACAGGTATCGACCCTACCTTCCTGGAAGCCCTTCCAGATGACATGAGGGAAGAAGTCCTCAATCAACACATCCGTGACCAACGTGCCTCTAGGGTAGAGCGGCCTGCCGACTCACAGATCAGCGTCGAGTTTCTGGATGCTCTGCCACCAGAGATACGCGCCGAAATCATTCAACAGGAGGCAATGGAACGTGCTCGTCGATCGACGGAGGAGGCCCAGGCAGCAGCAAGCGTAGCTAGGATTCCGGCGGACATAGACCCTGCGAGCTTCATCGCCAGTCTCGATCCAACGTTGAGACAGGCTATTCTTATGGAACAAGATGATGGCTTCATCCAATCGTTGCCAGCGCATATGATTGCGGAGGCGGGCAATTACCGGGAAACTGCACCACGCCGTCACATACACATCGGCTCTCGTGGCGGCCCACGCACAATACCAACAAGTGGTGCGACCTCCGCACGCAAATTCTCGCCTCAACACGATGCCATTCAGCTGTTGGACAAGGCGGGTATAGCCATTCTAGTGCGCTTGCTCTTTTTCCCTCAAGTCCTCAAGAAGTCGCTTCTATTCAGAGTTCTGGTCAACTTGTGTGAGAACTCCAAAACCCGCACGGAGTTGTTCAACTTATTGCTGAACATTCTGCAAGACGGGACTGGGGACCTTGCGGCGGTTGACAAGAGCTTCTCTCAAATGTCTTTCCGCAACTCCAAGCCACAGAAACCCGTCGGGAAACAGAAGGCAAGCTCAGATCTTGTCGCTTCGCTAGCTCTTCCACAGGGCCAAGAAACCGTACCGGACTTGATCGCCCAGCGTTGCCTTGAAGCATTATCATACATCGTCAGCTCCAACCCAGCTTCTTCCCTCTTCTTCCTCACCGAGCACGAGTTGCCTGCTGGTTTGCGACGTGCCGCTTCAAAGAAAGGCAAAGGGAAGGAACGACAGCTCCCTCAGACTCACTACCCCATCGTCCTCGTCCTTAGTCTGCTCGACAGACAGTCTCTGCTGCGCACTCCCTCCATCATGGAATCGGTTGTTAGTCTTCTTGCAACCGTCACCCGACCTATAAAGGAAGCGAAATTGCAGGCTGAGCTGTCAAAACCGCCTGCAGCAGCTGAGAGTTCGAACGCGCCGACTGCGGCACCTTCCTCAGATGCCCCGGCGTCAGCGACTAGTGCCGAAACGGAGACAGTTCCTCCTACCTCCGACAGTGCTATGCCTGATGCAACCCAAATCACGCCTAGTGAGTTCACACCACCACTTCGTAATCTGATTACTGACCCTTTTCTTAGTCATAACATCACCTCCTGTACCCCCCGCCCCTGCTGGTGCCACGAATCCTCCTCCTACCAACGCACCGAAGGATCGCGATCTCACGTTGCAAGCAGTCGAACAACAGATACTGCTGGCCAACCCGCCACAAATACCCCACGGGGTTCTCCGCCTGATCGTCAACATTTTGACGGTTGGAGAGTGCTCCTCGCGTACCTTCCAGCAAAGTCTAAACCTCATTCAGCATCTCTCTTACATCCCTGATGCTCGTGATGTCATAGCTCAGGAGCTGAAGGCGAAGGCCCAAGAATTCGGTCAGACCCTACAAAACGACCTGAACGAGCTGGCGGATGCGCTCAATGGAAGTGAGAGTCTCCTAAACTCGGTGGCCTCAAAATTCTCCGCGCCTTCGTCTGTCCAAGCCAAGTTACTGAGGGTATTGAAGACCATCGACTACATGTACACCCCGAAACCTTCTGCCCCTGGCGTTTCCGCGAATGAGGAAGAGGATGCTGACAAGGTTCAAGCCATTTACGAATCCTTCCGATTCGCACCTTTGTGGAAGCGTCTCGGGGACTGTCTGGGCATCATAGACGAAAAACCGGACACAGAGCATGTTGCCACTGTTCTTCTGCCGTTAATCGAATCTTTGATGGTGGTGTGCAAGTATGTTGGATCCAAGACCTCGAATCTCTCACGAGTGCTTCGTATGACCGCCTCACCGAAAACTCCAACAACGCCTCGGGAATCCATGGAAGATTTGTTCGTCACTTTCACGGATGCTCATAGGAAGATCCTCAACATTATGGTTCGGAACAACCCATCGTTGATGAGCGGCTCCTTCTCACTCCTTGTTCATAACCCCCGCGTGTTGGACTTCGACAACAAACGAAACTTCTTCACGCAACAACTCCATCGCCGACCACACGTTCGCGAGCATCACGGCACGATACAGCTCAATGTTCGCAGGGCTCGCGTTTTTGAAGACAGTTTCCAACAATTCCAGCGTAAAACCGGGGATCAGATCAAGTATGGCAAGCTCAGCATTCGGTTCTACGAAGAAGAGGGTGTCGACGCAGGAGGTCTGACGCGAGAGTGGTTCCAAATTCTTGCGCGACAGATGTTTGACCCGAACAACGCATTATTCCAGCCTTGTGCGGCCGACAAGCTGACCTACCAACCAAATAGAAGGTCATGGGTCAACCCCGAACATCTTTCCTTCTTCAAGTTTGTTGGACGAGTTATCGGCAAGGCGATTTATGACGGGCGCCTGCTCGATGCGTACTTCGCTCGCAGTCTCTACCGGCAAATCCTGGGCAAGCCTGTCGACTATCGGGACGTCGAATGGGTAGATCCTGAGTATTACAACTCGTTATGCTGGATTCTTGAGAACGACCCCACACCTTTGGAGTTGACTTTCAGCGTTGAGGACGACGACGTGAGTTCGCTACTCGACCAGTAATTTCTTGTTGACTAAGTGATTTCTGTCCAGTTTGGTGTGAACCGAATCTTCCCCCTGAAGGACGGCGGTGAAACCCTACCAGTCACGCAGGAGAACAAACGAGAGTTCGTGCAGCTATCGGCGCAATACCGTCTCTATTCGTCGATCAAGGAACAGATTGAGAATCTTTTGAGTGGGTTCTATGAGGTTATACCCAAGGATCTCATCACCATCGTGAGTAGTAATATACTGCGTATCACATCCGGAGTTAGCTAACTTTGTCCGACAGTTCAACGAACAAGAACTGGAACTGCTGATCTCTGGCACTCCTGACATCGATGTGGACGAATGGCGAGCTGCCACGGAGTACAATGGATACACAGGATCAGATCCCAACATTGTGTGGTGGTGGAGAGCATTGAAGTCATTCAATCGGGAGGAACGAGCGAAGGTCCTCAGCTTTGCCACTGGTACCTCCCGAGTCCCCTTGGGTGGCTTCGTAGAGCTGCAGGGTGTGCAAGGGAACCAAAAGTTCTCGATCCACAAGGCTTACGGCGAATCTGACCGGCTTCCTCAAGCGCACACATGTAAGTGCCTTCACACCCATTTCATCGATTGGCTACTGACCCGGCGCCCGACTATCAGGCTTCAACCAAATCGACTTACCGCAATATTCGTCCTATGAAATGCTCCGACAACAGCTACTGCTCGCGATCAATGAGGGAGGTGAAGGCTTCGGCTTTGTATGATTACTGCAACAACAATTGTGAAGTTCGGGGACGAGATATAAGTAATACTTCTAGAACTAGCAGCATCTCAATGTAACTACTACATACCGCATTCGTACGATACACTACACGTTATTTTGACCTTTAGAAGGCACAGATGTCCGCGTTGGGATATATTCGAGGACAATGGTTCGCCGAAACCTGACACGGGTTTACTTAAAGTGAAGCATATGGGAATACAGATTCAAGTCGGACGGTAATGGATCTCCGACGGGCTAATTCACGAATCTAGTCCCCTTGAATTTTCAGGCATAGTGATCGCTGATAATGGTTCGAACGTTCGCGTCTAATGACCTCTCCTTCCCTTCTATCCTGAGGTTTGGCCTGAACTTTAGTCGTTCAACAGGCCGTCTCTAAAGTCAGATTTCGATCAGAGGTATCGAGATACGCCCCAAAGGCTCTTCTAACGAACATACAGCAACGAGTTGATCTGAGGAACCTCCCAGTGTCCGGCATGAAAGTACGCACCCTGTTGGCTAGGTACTAGGCTTGGCATAGAACTGATTGCCAGTTTGCACCAAGGGAGAGAATACCATGTTTGTGATTATCATTCGACAGCTAATATGATTGTCTTGTCTTTCCCTGCTCTAATTACCGCAGCACGCCCATCGAGGAGGTTGTCATCCTTGAGCGTAAAATGTAACTCGGGAACGACATTGTCGTTGTAATAGAGACCTCTTGATTGAATCAGTTGCCTTGCGGCAGCTTGGAACGCATGATAAACACGTCAAAATGAGCCAGGAACGTATGAGATGAACACTCACAGGTCGAAGAAACGAGCCCATACTTGGAGGCCAGCTTCATAACGGAAACACTTGTCAGCTCGTCCTTCGAGCACCACTTCAGTCTAGGGTCGCCCTTGAACGCGTCAAGGAGAGATTGAGCGTCGAGCGACTTGCCCCGAGATTCTGGCGATTTGAACATGGTTTTGGTGAGTAGTCTCGCTTGCTCCAAGCCGGGTTCTGGTGGTTTCATGAGCGCCTTCATTCTTATTAACTCCAAAGTGACTTACTTTCATGCACAAGCTCGGTGACTTCATCGGCCAGACGTCTCTGGGCTGTCCTCACCTCAGGTGCATTCTAGAAACAATTTTGAGATGCCAGGAAGTCGAGCAGTTGAGGGATACACAGACCTGGTGCACCTCCATGACTCGTTTGATCTCCGAAAGAGGAAGCATCGTGAAAAGCTTGAGGTATTTCTCCACTTCCGTATCTTCCACTTTGAGGAAGTACTGCACGCAAGTTAGCCAAATGGGTTGTAGGATGATAAACGTATCCAAAGCCCTACCTGATAAAAATCGAACACACTTGTCAATTCTGAATCCAACCAAACTGCGTTTCCAGCACTTTTCCCAAACTTTTCGCCCGACGCAGTGGTCAGAAGAGGTGTGGTAATGCCGAATGCATCACCCCCTCCAGAGTCGTGTTTGATGCGGCCAATCAACTCCAAGCCAGCTATTATGTTTCCCCACTGATCAGATCCTCCGACTTGTATGGCGCATTGGTGGTTTTCATATAGGTGGTAGAAATCGTAAGCTTGTAAAAGTTGGTATGTGAATTCCGTGAAAGACAAGCCTGAGCTCGAGTCTAAGCGCGAGCGGACACTGGACGACTGAGTTCAGAGGTCAAATGGTAGGAGCTAGAGACTGTCGATTCACCTCTCTCGGTTCAGCATCGTATTTACTCTCGCGTGTCTACCCACAGTCCGCAAAAACTCGAGCATATGAAAATCCTTGTGCCAAGTGAGATTGGTTTTGACTTCAGGTCTGAAGATTGACATGCCATCCCGTTCTGATGGTGCTCGAGATTGTGCGTAGGCAGATGCTCTCCAGAGGAATTGCTCAACTCCACTTGATAGAGAAGCTACGTTCTTTTCCACCTGCTTAACGTCTGCTGGTTCGCGTTCGGTTTTCCTTCCTGACGGGTCTCCTACAAGGCCAGTAGCCCCACCTATCTAGCAAGATATTTCAGCAACTTGTCATGGAACGACGAGAATCGTGTCGCACCAGTGGAATGACCGTGTGCCCCCGTAACGAGAAATGCAGCAAGCACATAAGCGGTAATAGGTGCCCTATATGCAGAGACCCCGCAGTAGGGTCAATGCCTGCATAGACCACTCGTGAAGAAGATGAAAGCGAGGCATTGAGTTCCTCTGGCCTGGTAAATCGGAATGCTCAGAAATGAGTACAGTAGGATTCCAAGATTGTTCCGGATGCTGACCTTGTCACTTGTTGAATAAAACCACGTTCAGTCAAGGTATCAAGAAGAGATATGGGTCTCTTTTGGTGAATTACCGACCATTTTCGCGAACAGAGAGAGCGCGTTGTGCGTCCAACTCGAAGCATAACATTCCCAAAAAAATGTCAAAGCGGTAACACAGGTGCCGCGGCCCGCCCAAGTGCAGTTACGTAAGGGATAATAGGGGCTAGTTCCTTCTCCTACATAAGTAAATCATTTCGTAAGGCTTTCATGCAGGTGTTTGCCTTTAGTGCGGCAGTTGAGGACTGAAGGCTCGAAACTGATGCCTAAGAAATCCAAACCGTGGGTTTTGAGCAGCAGCATAGGTGTGGAATACTTAGGAAAGGACGGACGGTTCAATGCGGCTTGAAGTCGGCCATTCAAACGAGTGAGTCGTTTGTCGTTCGGACGTATAGCCAGTCCGACGGGCTGGATCAGCTGCTATATGTGCACTGATGTCTTGAGTCTATTCAACTCGGCAACGTGTTTTGGCTTCAGCGGTCAAGGTGACAATGGGTCGCAGGTATTTGCCTCACATCGCTGATCTTCCGGCGACTACGAGCATGAGCCTCGAATATATTGATGGAGGAGGCTAAATTGCATCTCTGGACCGTCCCGGGACCTACTTGGAGCACGATTCACGAACAAAAGAATGAACAGATTATAGTAGCAATTCACGCTTCTATTAGGGCCCACTACAACCCTTTGATGAAGCACCGCCGGCCACGGACACTGCAAAGATCTATGTAAAAAATCAATTCAACCCGGTGAGAAAGCTGGCAAGTAAGCACATAGTACTTAAGTGATATTGATTAGAGGTACATAATGATACAACAAGTACATCCTTAAAATACGTGTAGTCCGATAGAAGTGAAAATGTAAAACCAAAGAGATAGGATGAAAACGAATGTGGAATGAGTGGTACATCAGATATTACACCCCGAGAATATGTTTGGCCCAATGAAAGTGTGGAGATCAAATGAGGAAAGTTGAATTGGAACGAATTCCAGAAGAGTCCGGTCATTAACAAGAGTGGCCATTGGGCTTGGAGATACCCGCAGAGCTCTCCATTTGAGCTGCGAGAGACTTTAGGAAGTTCGCCTGGGTCCGCGCAGAACGCGTTGTCGCTAAGCTGAGTTCCCGTTCCATCAGAATTTCAGCATGCTGCTGGAATTGTGCGATCGCCAAAGCACTGACTTCCGTCATCGACTGCATGATAAGTCCATCAACACAACTGGAGAGATCTGCCACCATGTGGCGTGTGATCTTATTGGTGTAGTTGCTCGTAATCTCCTTGATGACAGTCTCCTGCATCTTGTGGCAAGCCTTAATAACCTCTGTCTTCGCCGCCGCAAAGAGCTTCTCAATCTCGACCTCGACCAAGTTCTTGACCTGTGTGGTAACGACCTCCGTGACAGTGCGATTCACCTCCTGTTCGATATCTCCCTTCAAAACTGTCCGGATATGCTTCGCCGACATTTCCCTGAATTCCTCCGTTACCTCTGTAACAACATGTTTGACAGACGACTCAGCAATTTGTCGGAAAGAAGATCTGAATGTGTTGAAATCCAGCAAAAACTCCGGGTTGGGCTCGCTGACGACTCTGAACTTCATCCACTTTGCTTCGCTGAACATTTCAGACAGTTCATGGCTGGTTTCGATGACCTTGACCTCGAATTTGCCCTTGAACACCTGAATATAGTGTTTCAGATACAACCTACGAAAACAGAAACTAAAGTCTGACGTACGTGAAGGTAGCGGCTGAGGTCCAAAGTTGATTTCTTCACAGCTTTCGTACTATGGTCACAGTAGCATTGCGCTTCGAGAATCCATGGCGAGTCTTTCTGAAGACAGATGCTGGAAGGGTGACAGTCCGACACGAATCCCTTGCGTCCCCAAATAAGCTGTCCCGCGACGACACCGATGTGATCCTTGAGGTCGAAAGTAATGTTCTCGTATCTCCCATTGGACTGGAGGCATCGTCCTGAGAATACGGATCCGCAGAGGTGCAAATTGTCGACACTGAATTTCATGTAGGCGGAGGATCGTTCCTCGTACGCGTAAGTCCTAGGAGAATCATGGTTATTAGTCGGTCTTTCGACAATGTTAGTAAAGGGCTGCTTACTCCGACGTCAACTTGTGCATAGATTTGTACAGCCTGAGACGTTCAGAAAAGCTTTCTTGGTAAGCTGGAGGCGGCGTGGCACTGATAAAGATATTAACAACGACACATGAAATATAGAAGATTCAAACTTACGGGGATTGCGGCGGGGTCTGTTCCTTTGGGTCGAATACCAACTTCTCGTCTACGAAGCGGATCTTGTGACTGAGGTCAACTTTCGCCCGGTTCCAGGTTTTTTCATCTTTCATTCGAAGCTCTCCAGTGAGCACGGAGCCCTCAAGTGAAAGATGCCGTGCAGTCTTCGAGAAGCCCTGAGCCTCCCAATTGAATGTGCCGTCTATGTTTCCTAGATATTTGTCGAGGTCCAATCTGTGGTCGTGACCCTTGTGTGTAACGTGAAGATACGAGTTCTCGAGGCGGGTGTGGGTGCAAGAACCGCCGAAATACATTGGGGTAGCTAAATGAAAACCAAGGTTAGTTGAAGACGTCTTTACATTAGATCATAGACTTACCAGTGTTACCCTTGGATTTGAATACCAGTTTCCCATCCACGACGTGGATGATCTGACTGAGGTCAACTTGAGCTCGGTTCCAAGTCTTCTTGTCCGGCTTTTGAAGGTCTGCGGTGAGTACAGATCCCTCAAGGCGTACATTCTGCGCAGACTTCGAGAAGTCGTGACCCTCCGTCCACGTAAACGCGCCAGTGTTGTTTCCTAGACCTTTGTCAAGGTCCAAGGAAATGTTTTGACCCTTATGAGTGAGATGAAGGGCAGAGTTCACAAGGCGGGGGTGGGTGCAAGAACTGTCGAAAGGCATGATCCCAGCTAGAAGAACGGAGGTTAGTTGAGGTCGTTCTTTGTGAGTAACGGACTTGCCAATGATGTGGGTACGGTAGATATGGAGGTAGTGTAGTGTTTGAGTGAAGAGTGTGGTGAAGACCGTGTTTGGAGAACTGGATATTCACGATCCCAAAGATCCACTTTTATAGGTCTTTGCTTGAATATCGTCTAGTGCGAACTCGGACTGGAAACAATCCCGACCCAGTAACCACACGATGTCTTGTCTTGTGGCGCCGATTTCCAATGTCGGTTCCTGTCAAAGATTCAACATAAGGTACCATTTTACCTTTCTTGTATCCTCTATGCCTGTCAGCGGGTTAAACAGCTCGGAAGGACTATCATGCCAGATAGACTGGTCAAGATACAAGCAAATCTAACACATGCAAGTGCCCAGAGAGAGGGTAGATACCTCTTCAGCAGATGTGTCTGGATGCTCTCGGAAACGGCCGCTAGTAAGGTTCCTGTTCGCCGTGTTCTGTCTAGACAGACGCTTATTCGTGCGATATTTATTCATACCGTGACACCTTTGAGTTCGTTTACTTGATTTTGATTCTTGCAATCGTAGATGGTACGTTTTCTACACCATAATCGGGAACAAATCTCCACTAGAACGGATTGAGAGTGTTGCGGCCCCTGTGAGATTGAGTCTGTTTGAATGAAAAACACATCAACTGTCCCGGGGAAGTAAGGATCCGACGGCTCAGTAGTGCCTCCCGTCGTGTTTTCAATTTTGTATTGACGTTAGTACAGCTTTGACAACGCAGCTAGGAACAATTCTTGAGCGCAACGGATTGAGTGTCAAATTTCTGATTAGGTTCGTTCGAAAAACTTACGTGACCTGTATGGGGAAGCAGAGATCCGAAAGTCCAGTATCGCCTCCATTTCGTACTGACACCACCGCTTTGACAATTTAGTTAACTCTGCCACAATGGGCGATAGACGGGCCACCACAAGATCCATCCTGCGTTCCTTCATTCGTGGTGTGGTTCGAGGTGTGACCAGCTAGAGGACCCACCACATCCTTAAACTGTGGCACCTGCTTCCTCAAAACTAGGGATCAATAAAGGGTCGTGTAGATATAAGGTCTCCCAACCAATTCCTAGGGCTTGGTCTTGTTGTCCCGACCTAGGATGAAAAATAGTGACAGCATAAATGTTGACGCTGTGGATGCTGAGTTCAGGCTCACTAAGATTCATGATTCGGGCCCCACCCATTACACCTGTAAATGAGATTCCGCGTAAAAATAGAACTGGTGGGATTAGACGGACGTATCTTACAGTTCTTGCGAAGGGGAGAATGTTCACAATATACTCCTCTTCGGCGCCGAATCATTTCACAACCAGAAATAACGATCTCGTTTCTCAGCGAAGTTTCATTCAGGGGATCGTACTGAACTCCCAAGCAAAAACAAGGAGTACTGAAACAAAGAAGGAATAAGAGCAACTCACGATATCGGTGTATGATAGACGGACCTGCTTCGTTCATACGTTGTTCGTGTCAATCGCGTTGAGGTAACTTGAAGAATTCCAACCAGTACCGCGCACCTCTTGGTCGACTTGTAATTCTCTCTCGTTGGAATCCACCCCATGAACGTGAGCCATGTTCTCCCAATATCCCGCTGGTGCCCGCGAAGTTCCGATGCAACATCGTTGATGTATTATCGAACTTGAAGACAGCATAAGTTCGGGTACTCGAATAACTTCATACAAGCTCATCATTACGAGCGGCACAGTGTAAGATCTCTCGAGGCTCTGGGTTCACCACGTCTAAGTTTGACTTTGTGACGACGAAGAAAGAGTGCCATCCAGGTATGAACGTGAGGGGAAAGGAAGAGAGGCTCAAGCGCTTGTTCAATTTGACTTCGAGAGACCGGCCGGTGTCTAGATCCCGGTCCGAACCTTCCTGCCCAGTGCCCATTGCGCACGGACCACGACGTACGTCATACGCACCCACAAGCTTCCATATGTACATTGTACACGCCAATTTCTTATCTTGCGAACTCTGTAAGATCACACTGAGTAAGTATAGACTGTACTTGGTTGTGAGTTGTAATGATACATATACACTCAGTCGGTAGTTCGTTGAGTGCTGGAAAGTACTTGATAGCAGGAAGGTAGGTGCGAGGTTGTATGCAGAGGAAGAAAATCGATAGCAAGTGAAAGCAAGCGTTCAAAAACATCGTCAATGTTATCTATAAGAAGATGATAGAGAAAAAGAGAAAAGCATCAGTCGAACTCTAAGCCCCACTCTCCGTCGCGGTCCTCATCCCATGTGTTCCGGCCCTAATTGGGATCTAATGAAAGGTAGGTGAATATAGTGGATCGTCTCAACATGTTCGCCTTGTCGGCCCTCGATATAGTGTATGGTACCCAACATTTCCAATTCATGGTTCTCGGATCATCAGAAAGCCCACAGCCTAGCTGAAAGACTTGAGATGCGTGTTACCTGGAGACTAAGATGGCGACATCGCCGGCTACGCTCCCGAGACCATGTTCATCGCGATATTGTCTCTACCGCGAGAGCGGTAAGCAGAAACCTTTTTGCCACGTACTTACTCGCAACACATGCATGCCGCATTCGATTCATTATTTACCTGCAACTCCACGTTTTTCCGAGTAAAGGTATTGAACCCGGAAGCTCGATCAAGTATCAGTGGCAATTAATCCCAACTGGACTCATTCAGTCCTTTCCGAACGCCCCGGTGTGTAGCAGTGGCATGCGACTGGCGATATCGATCTCTATTCCACACATATACTCACTAGAAAAATATGCTTGTTACCGCCTCACTCGCCTTCCGTTGGCCCATAAGCTATGTGCTCGACCAAAAACAGACAGTCCAAGAAGCTCGGGAGAAGTTCCCATATGCCTCCAATGCGGCACGAGAAAGCTGGGGGAATGTTGACTCCGCGGTCAACAGAGATACCTTGGCCCGGAATTACGAGGGCTGATGGGCACTGAAAAACAAAATCGAAGTCAGATCTTGTGGCTGCCAGTGGGTGGTTTCGGGTAGAAAGTTACCTCGGGGTGGGTACATGAGCGATGGTCCAATCGTAGGACTTTGATAAGTCAACGAGGGAGGTGGAGAAACCACCAAGTCGCCGTTCTCTAGAAATCGGTACGAACCTACATTGAATGTGTGTGTCAGGAAGAGTTCGAGGAATCGACACGTTATCCTCGTGAGTCGTATCCAGTTGACCCGAAGGGTTGTTTCGTATCTCAAGCCATCAGTCTGGTGACGTTCATTGGGATCGAAAAAAATGCGCCGCGAAGGCCACCGTGAGGTTGATTAATGTTAGGAAGGGACGGTAAGAAGAATCCAAGTCTACAGATATCTTGGGTCTCAAGGTCCTCGTTGAAATGTGAGGGAATATGTACCTTAGCTTCCCTAATCAGGTACTCCTAGCCTAGAGCGCAATGAATATACCTGAGAAGCAGGACCTGAGCAATCTCCCGCCATAGCATAGAGGAAAGACGATACAAGAGTTACCGTGGGTACATTGAGCCGTTTGCATGGTGCCCTGTACGTAGCGACGCCCGTAGTCGTGGCTCTGCACTTGGAGAGGCTCAACCAAGCGATATTGACTCTGGAGCGGCCTCTCGCGCGCGTCGGTTGAGCCGGGAGTTCCACCTTCTAAATTTGATCGAGGACGTGTGTAAGGCCACGGGAAAACCCTTGGCGATACGAGAGAATCGAGCAGATGTCTACCCAGGTGATAGGCCTGAGTTTCATGTTTTTCGCCGAATAAGAGTGAAGAGAGCAGATCGTCCGCGCAAAACAAGGAATGCTCACCTCCGTGAACCATGGAGTTGGTGAGAGTTTGTACTTTTGAGGCAAGTGTGTGGACGTTGCTACCTACTTGCCAAATAGTTCCGCTGAAACCCGCGGTTCTGCCTGTAATCGCCTCTGGGAAAGCCCGTTCGAAGTCCATGCTGTTTACGGTGGTCTCAGCTCGTCCATCAGGCCCTTCGTCCCACTACTACGCTTATGGTCTCGGTCTAGAGCGAAAAATTTTTGATATCGACTATCGATATTCAATAGTCGAAGGGTAAATCAAAAGCTAAGTGTGACAAAAGTAGCAATTTCTATAGGTGCCCAGTGAATAGCGGAGATCGGGGGAGAGGTTGGTAACCTGCCAAGATGCCGTGCCCGGCCGAGCTTCGCGTTTCAGAAATTGTGAGCTGGAAGAAAATTTAGTAGTGGAGCACCAGTAAATGAGCTCAGAGGAAGCTGGCCGTATTGTGGACGCCAATCTGTAAAGGTTGAAGCAGACGCGGAAGCGCGTCGCGACGTGAACGGTCGTGGGAGAGCCGGACCGTGTCTGTCATGTGATACAGTTGCTCGTTTGTCGGAGTTTAAAAACACAGCAGTTCTAACAGATAAGGTTTCGGGAAACAGCGGACACGGCCGCTTAGCCATCCCAGTGCCTTTGTATCGTCCTCAACCTCAAGAATGGGCTGTAAGCATCGTCGCCATCGTTGAAGAAGCAATCTCTTATGTTTTCCTAGCCAACAAACCCCGTGGACTTCAGGCCGCTCGCAAGCTCAGAAACGACCGACGGGACAACCGCTGGGTGCGTGGTCAACTTCATTTTTTCTGTCGCTCGATCTTGACGATTTTATTACGTTCGATAGGCGGACAAAGCCTACAAAAAACGTGCCCTCGGAAACGTCTACAAGACCTCACCGACTGGAGGATCTTCTCATGCTAAGGGAATCGTGTTGGAGAAAGTCGGTGTCGAGGCGAAGCAACCCAACTCTGCTATCCGAAAATGTGTGAGGGTTCAGTTGATTAAAAACGGAAAGAAGGTCACCGCTTTCGTCCCCGTACGTTCTGGTCTCTATCGACACCGTGTTTTCGTGCTCACCTTTTCATCACCTGTAGAACGACGGTTGCCTTAACTTTGTCGATGAGAACGACGAAGTCCTCATCTCCGGTTTCGGTCGCCGTGGTAAGGCAAAGGGTGATATTCCCGGTGTCCGTTTCAAGATCGTGAAGGTGTCCGGTGTTGGTCTGCTTGCCCTCTGGAAGGAGAAGAAGGTACGTGCACACGAGGGTCTTTCTGTCATGTCTGTAGTATTGACTTTGTACTGTAGGAGAAGCCCAGATCATAAACAATCATAGCTGTTGTCCCTCTTCTCTCTTACTGTGTCTATATGATCATGTATTGCTCACCATGCACTCCCATCCACAATTAAGCACATTATGGTCGTTGGGTCCCAAGTCCACAAGCCCATAAAAAATTACGATCAGATCGCGTGAGAAGAGCTGTCAATGAGTACCAACCATGTGTGAACAGCCGAGATATTCATGGCCCTTCATCCTCCCCCTCGAAAAGCACCCCCTCCGCCTCCAAGGAGAGCTTCCAGTATCTTGACCAAACTAGATGACGAAGAACCTGAGGAAAACCAGAAACCATTGGGCATAGCTGCCCGTATTGCCAATCTTCGACTGAACCAAGTTGGGGTGCCTCCGACAAATCGACTCGCCAGAGAACCAGAGCCTGTTATAGCGCCAGTCGTTGACGAGCCCATTCAGGTCGATGAGGATGTGGTCGATGAGCCTGTAGGCGCGGTGGTGCGTGCTCCCCAACCTACCTGGGAAGAAATAGAATCACGGTGACAATATCCCATTCTTTTTGGTTGTGTTCGATACTGAACACGCACCAATACTAATGCTTAGGGGTGCTGCTTTTGTTCGTGCTGTTCGTCGTGAGCCACCGCCAATACCAGGAGAAGGAAAGGATGCTACAGTGCCCCCACCTCTGCCTGGAAGGCGAAAGATGCCTCCAATACCTGCTCGCCTTCCCACCCCTCCTCCTGAACCCGAGCCCGAGCCGGAGACTCAAGAACATGACCCATATTCGCAATCAAATGAGGCCTACGGAGAGGAAGAACAAACTCAGAGCTGCATAAAATGCCACGATTTCTCCTTCATCGACGACCACGCTGCTCAATTTCCACGACACACGGTAACCTCCCTCGATCAGCTCGCTTATGACTTGACTTCCCCCTGGACATCTGAAACCGAAAAGTTCAGAGCGCTATTCACCTGGCTGCACCACAACGTAGCCTACGATGCCCAAGCTTTCTTTTCCGGGAACCTTCGAGCAGCAACTCCCGAATCGACATTCCAGTCCGGTCTAGCAGTGTGTGATGGATATGCCGGGCTGTTTACGTCCTTGGCGGAACGTGCAGGGCTGCAGGCCTACAAGGTCTCTGGTCATGGGAAGGGCTTCGGATACGTCTCTCCCGACGTGAACGCTCCTTCGCCTCCGTTTGACATGAATCACGCTTGGAACTGTGCCCTCATGGACGGCGACTGGCGGCTAATCGACAGTTGTTGGGGTGCCGGACATGTCGATGGTGCTGCGTACCATCCCAAGTTCAACCCAAGCTGGTTCATCTCCAGTAACGCAGAGTTTGGGAAGCGCCACTATCCTGAAGATCCAGGTTACCAGCTCTTAACGGACGAAGAGGGCGGAGCAGTTTCGTGGGAGGACTATATCATGGTTCCAGAAGGACCAGTCATCTTCACCGACTTCCACGACCAAAACTTCTCTCCCCACTACCTGCAGCCTGACGTGAAATATGTACAGGGAGGTTCGAATGTCAGTTTCCATCTGTTCAAGCATTGCGAGCATATGTCCACTGCGGACGCGGATAATTATGTATTCTTCCTCAATACCCCCGGTGACACCAGAACACCCCTACGCTCGAATACAGAAGGTGGATGGAGCGCGACGGTGTATATACCCCCAGGAGCTGGCGGAGAGGTTTCCATTTTCTATGTAAAGGAGGTGAACGGACAGGACGCCAAGGGACTTGGTGTGCAAGGCTTCAACGCCTCTATGGGTAGAACGGCCATGGCTTTTGGGGGTCTATGTAGATGGACCGTAACTTAGAGGCAATCAGATCATATTAGTAGCATATTCGCCATATTACAGAGAACTCCGTTCGAGCAAAGGGAGATAAAAAAAGTCAATCAGCATGGCACCCGTACACCAACACCCTCCAGATACTTTGTCAAATCCGCAATCAGCTCCAACTGCTCATCCACGGTAAGACCACCAACAATAGTCTGTAGGACAGAGCCGACAGTGACGCTGTTTTGGCGTATCAAGCTGCTGTAGTACACATAGGTGAAGACGCCCATCAAGAATCTGCGCAACTTGTGAGGATCATTCAATCATACTGGGAACATGACAAAACTCACTGGCAGTCCATACGGTCGGTCATCCCTCCGTGTCCAGGAATGCTGTCGCCAAAGTCCTTGATGTCAAACGCGCGTTTGAAACCAGAGGCGAAGAAACCTCCGAAAGGTGCTACGAGCGAAGCGAAGGAGGACATGACCAGGAGATGTCCGAAATATGGAACGTATGGGATAGTAGTGATGGTGCGTCCAAGCTGCAACGTCGATCAGGAAACGTTAAATGAAGCTTCCATGGAAGAAGGCTCACAGCAGTAGAGATCAAAGCCGTGAAAGGCGCCGGGATCTGCCATTCCTTCCACAGGAAGACAGGGTTTGGCACACACTGGACGTTGCTAAAAGCGCTGACTCCCAAGTCGTGCACGGGGCAGATCATATAATTGAACCGCATGAAGTACGCTCCCCACACCAGACTGAACAGCATAGTGCACCAGAATGCACCCAAAAAGCCCTCCCACGTTTTCTTCGGGGAAAGTGCAATCAAGGGAGTGCGCCCGAGGGTGATACCACAGATATACGCGAAGACGTCATTGCAAATAACCAACGAGGCGGGCACCCAGAACCAAATCAATCCTTCCAAGATGTTGTTCACGACGAAATGACTATCAGGAAAGACGTGAGCAGCGATTCGGACATGACGGCCTGATGCGTACCTGGAAACCACAATCAAGAGCAAACTCATATGTACCCAACAAAAAAGTCCGAATTGTTGCTTGAGATATCCCTTCTTCAAAGACGTCACAAATCCGACGAAGCCGATAGTGTAGAGTGTGAAGCTGATGATTCGGTGATTCGTTGCGAAGGCATGGAGCTGGGCGTCAGAGAATACAACGTGCTAATTTCAGGAGGCGTGAGCAGTGATACAGAGGGTATACACGACGGAATATTCTCACCTTGAAGTAGTAGATGATACTCTCGCCATAGAGGAAGTAGTTCGTGACCGCAAAGAAGTACCAGTTCAGTGTCTTGCTCCAGGGGTCCTTCCTCTTTTCCGCCGATTTGTCGTTCTTCGGGGATGATTTCAAGGAGAACAAAGCTGTGACTTCCCGGTACACGAGAGTCTGGCAAAGCATGACCAGAATGATCATGTAGGCGTGGCCTAGCAGCAATAATCCTAAGGAAGTGATATTTCAACGGCAAATCTCAACTTGCTAATGTGTCAAACTCACCAATGAAGCCTCCAATCATGATGAACGTCCAAAGTGTCCGCGTCAAGATGGCCTGCTTCTTCTTCTCATCATTTGAAGGAGGTGGTGCAACTGCATGGGTGGCAGCAGGTTTCGTAGCTTCCGGTTCGTCTTGTTTGACCGTCTCCTTCTTAACCGTCTCCTTCTGCGAAACTACCGGTGCAACTGGCTCTGGCTTCGGTTCTGGTGCACGCACTGGAGCTACGGTAGGCTTGGGTGGTGCCTTCTCTTTGACTGGTGTCGGTTCTGGCTCCTTAGGAGGCGGTTGTGGTTGTGGAACTGACAACTCAACTGCTGGTTTGGGCGGAGCCGGGAACGTCGACGCGTCCGGTTTTGCTTCGACCATAGGTAGAGGAGGTGCAGCAGGTTCGCTGGATTGCGTTGGTTCCGTCTCCACTGGTTCTGGTGTTGACGCCGACGTCGTATCTTCACTGTGTTTGCCATTTGGTGCTGCCTTCTCTTTCTTCTGCTGGGCCTCCATACGCGACTTTTGTTTCGACTCCTTAGCTTCTTTTTTCGCCTTTTTCATAGCAGTCTTGGTCATTTTCTGCGGGGGGAGTGACGCTACCTCCAATGCAGGACTAAAGAAGAATGATTTTGTTGAAGAACTTGAATTGAAGGGCTATGACGAGACACACCTCGACTCGGAGGTCTCCTCAACCAGCTCTTCTTCGCTCTCTTCACCTCCAGAGTCAACAGCGAGAGCAGAGAACATCGTCTGAGAAGCAAAGCGGCTTTTGGCAGTACTCATGATGGAGGAAAGGAGTCAAGAAGGAAGTGAGGTCAGAGTTCGGTGAACAAGCCGACTGACTGCGAAATTGAATGAGGGCTGTCGTCACACCGCCGCGGCGCACCGAGTACAAAATCATAAATAACACATCAATAATTGCAACATTGGTGTTGATACAGGAATGATTATACGATACGTCTAGTCCTCAGTAATGCATGTTTTAGTGTCTACGACGATGACTAGCTACCGAATGGTCCGATGAAATCAATGCACAACCGCGTCGAAATTCGACTGAGGATCGACCAGCAGACTAGAATTTCCATTCCTCGTCGACCCCCATTGCCCAGGGAACTACAAAAATAATTTTGATGAGACGAGAAAGTTATACTTCCGAAATTGGCACATACACTTGGTCATCAATGTCTTCGAGAACAGCTTCTCGACTGGGACATCATGAATCTTGCACCACGCTGCGGTAATGCTGTCCATTGCATCAGCGAAAGAACCTTCGTCTTTATACTATGAAACACGTACCGTGGATCGAGATAATTAATTTTACTGCACGGACGCGAAAGTCAGTAAGGATGAGCCACACGACGCGAGGCAAGAAGCAAACCTGGTGCTGAGAGCGACCTCTTTGCCCTCGTCCCTGTCCGTCATTTGCAACTTGAACGTCTTGACCTTCTCTGAGAGCTTGTCTATCATCTCTATCAGCTTCTCTTCACTTTTAGGGTTCTTCAGCGTCGCTTTTTCCTTCCCGCGCTCCTTCTCGAGCTGCTTGAAGTCGGCCTCAACAGCCTTGATTTTGGCTTTCAATGCAGACTCGTCCTGAGGCTTGCTACCTTCCTCAACGGCCTTCTCATTATCCTTAGCAAATTTCTTCTCAACCTTCTCGATCTCCTTGGCTTTCAGATTCTCCTCATGCTCAGCAACCCAGTCTTCGTCAAGATCTGACGCATCTTCATCCTCCTCCGTAAACTTGGCTTTCTTCTTGTATTTGGCGTCGAGACCGAAAAGGGCATGGCGAAGCTTCATTCGATCATATCTCAGCGCTCTGAGCTGTATGAAACGTCAGGTTCATTATTGAATGTCGCCTAACGGGCAAGTTCATACCTTGTACTTCATCTTCTCCATGGACTGGTCATGGGTTTTCGGAACACTCCTTTGATGGTTACAAAGGATGGCAACGAGTCGGTTAGCCTTATTGTAGGCATTGAGCTTTTCTTGGAGCGTGGTATTCTCGAGGCTGTTCTCATCAAGCAGCCGCTGGAAGGTGATGGAGGCGTTGTAAGTACGGAAGACCTTCGCGGTCAGCCCTTTCATCTCGGCGTTCAGATGTTTGTTGAGCGTCGAGGTCTACACAGGTTCAGTAAACCATCAACGTGCGTGTAGGGCGTTGGCGAACTCACGTTGACTCGGTCAAACAAACTGTCATCATCTTCCTTGCTTTCCTTGAATATCTTAATGTTCTTGAAGACTTGGTTGTCGACCGTGACTCTGTTGTAGTATCTGATCGAGTCTTTGCCCAGGAAATCGAAGATGATAAAGTTCGGAGGCTCCAGCGTAACGTGTTCACATCGGAGCGAGCAACAACCCACGGTATCGGCCTCATCCTCTCCCTTTTCGTTACCCGCTCGAAGCGCCAGTTTATCGATGAAGTACATCGCAGTCGCACGTTGACGCTCCGCCATGACTTTGGACTTGAGATCAGCCGTATAGTTTTGGCGAATGCGCTCGACATGGTTCTAGGCAGGCATCGCGTTAGGACCGACATTGGCGGCATCGATAGGAAACCAACCTTAAGCTCTCGGGCCTTCTCGAACTTCATCATGTCACTCTGGCCTTTAAGAGAACTGCCGGCAGCGAGGAAGACGTATTTGTGGCTTTGGTTGATGTTTTCCGTCCAGGTGGCGAGCCAGGTGACAGTATTGTCGTGCTGGATAGACTTCCATTTCCCCGGCATGTTGGGAACTGGGACTGGCGCATCCTTTCCAATGTTCAAAGTGATATCTTCCGGTCTTACTCGGAACTAATGAACGGTGTCAGTCCACGTAGATAACGAGGTGAAAGAAGGTGGGTCACCTTGAGGGAACCCTTACGTGGGTGCTCTCCGCGTCCTCTGAATAGACCGGGCGGTTCAACTCTGAAGTTCCCAACCTTCTCTTTGCGACCATCGAGGAGGCACGTCGTGTACTTGGCCTCGGCTTCGTCTTTCTGCTTCTTCAGCTCTTTCTTTTCCGCAGATGTCATGCTCTTCTTCTTCGCCTTTTCCGCCTCTATATGCTCGAAGATAGGTCGGAAGTCGCACTTTGAAAAGTTCATTATTCGAATGCCGTTTTTCTGAACAACTGTCAGAGCCAATGCCATTGTTAGAATAGGACAGACTGACCGGTGGATGGTTCTGAAGAACTTTCTTCCAGTCATCAAAGAAGTTCTTGTTGAACGTCGCGTCTTTAGCATGGTCCGTCTCTATGAGTGCAGCATAGAAACCAGCCACTTCTTCGGAGGCGGGCGGCAGATCCACTTCTTGGCCTTCACAGAAATAATGAGCGAAAACGATTGAAATAAGAGGGAAAAACGCGTACCACCATACTTCATCTTCACGTCCGACGGTAGAGGCTCGTAAGGTGGTGGGAAGAATACACCGTTATGCTCAAGTGTCTGCCACTTGACAGAGCTGTCGTCCTGAGGGTCGGCATCCCACCAACGATATACCTCTTCTTCTGGTTCATCCTTCTTCTTCCTCCCCTTGCCCTTCGTAGGGGACTTCTCTTCCTCGTCCTTCTCTTTCTTAGTCTTCGAGGCTCTCTTCTTTGGCTTGGAGCCCTCGCCGTCGGACTCCTCCTCCTGCTTGGTCTTCTTAGCGGGTGCTTTCTTCTTGGAGGATTTAGCAGGCTTGTCCTCATCAGAGGAGGGTTCCACGTCACTTTCTTCCTTAACCTTCCGCTTCCGGGCAGGCTTGCTCGCGCCTCCCCCAGAGGCTTCACTCTTCACTCTCTTCCGCGGCGGCTTCCTTGTCAAGGGCGTGTCGTCGTCATCGTCGGTAGATTCCTCTTTGACTACGGCCTTCTTGACTCCGTTTCGTTTAGCACGCGAAGCGGGAACAGTAGTCACCTCTGCTGCGCCAGGCATACGAACAGCGGCGGTTGTCGACTGTTTGGGTGGTGAAGAGGCGAGGGGAGTGTCATCGTCGCTGGAGCTATCGGAAACGACTGGCTTCTTCCGTTTGCGAGGTGGGAGCACAGACTGTCCAGTCGTCTGTGACTAAGTCGAGATGAGTCAACACACATGGCCAGGGCAAGTCAGTTGGTTTGGACAAGTCCACGAAGTTACAATTCGAAGACACACCAAAGGGACGTCGTCGTCGTCATCATCATCCATGTCGACGTCCATGCCGTCGCTGTATCTGGCATTCCTGCCATTGATATGGCCGTTGACAGCGTTCTTCGCGGGGCTTGATGAGGCTAGGGGACGGTCATCGTCCGAGAGGTAGGTTGTGTCGCCAGACATAATTTAGAGAAAAGAGTGGGGTCACTGATGTTGTGGTCCCAGAAGAAGTGAGAAAGGGAAGAGAAACTGGGGGAAGGGAAGAAGTTGGACTTGGACGTTTAAAGCGGTGGCAGGGTATTGATGGAATTTTCGCAGAGTCCGCCGAAGCCGGCCCTAAAGTTCCAAAGTCACGTCACAAGTGACATTAAGCGTCACATTTGCTACCGAGACTTTCCCCAAACGCCCAACCACGCCAAAGTGAGGTTCCTTGTATCCTGTTTCTCCGCTTATCTTATTGACCCATAATTTGCAGCAATGTCAAACCTTCCTTTATATAGAGACCCGTGGGCAAAGAGGGAAGCCTGGAGGAAACACCCGGTCTTTTCGAAAACAGCAATGCTACGCAGTATGTTCCCAGGGTTCGGAATCGCCGTGGTCGCATTCACCGCGTACGTTGTCGCGGACAATGTCTACCTGAGTGCAAAGAAAGCCGAGAAGTCGCACCATTAGAGGAGCAGGTGTGTAACAGTCTCCCCAGCAATGAATATTATCTCATGTTTCCTAGCATTCGGCTATTATGTGGACGCAGAATAGACCGTTCGAATTGATCACGTCGCCAGGCAGAAACTCGGGTCTGTCACAATGACTGTTCGGTCGGGACTCTGGGCGCTAGACTCCATTCCAACAGCGATTATTGAGCCAATATTCTATGGCGTGTATATAACTTCCCGATTGACCGCGACCAATCGAACATTCTCACCGACTGTCACCAATCATATTGCGATAATTACACCGACCCACGAGAGCCCGTTGAGGACAAAGCACATTTCATCCACTTATGATCACACTTTCAACCTTCGTAATGCCGACACCACACAGTCCGACCAGCAGAAAGTGTCTACATGAAAATTTACATACAAGGATTTATTCTACAGGCCCGTGAAGGAACCGTTTATACACCGGGTTATCCGTCTCTTCTACGTACGTATAATTCAGTTTCTTGAGGAACTCGTCAAACATACCGTGTTCCTCTGGAGGGACCTGGATGCCAGCAAGGACCTTTCCGAGGTCTGAGTTTCATGGCTTGGTGATCAGTGACAGCACAAAAGTATGTAAAAATCCACTCACCAGCACCGTGATTGCGATAATGGAACAGTGTAATGTTCCAACCGCTTTTGAGTCCGATCAAGAAGTTTCTCAAAGCATTCGGTCTCTCCGGAAACTCTGTGAAGTGGTGAGATATTGTCAAGGAACTTGCACCCATCGATGAAGACTTACCGAACCGGAAAACACGCTCGTTCGACACAAGCTGGGCACCACCTATCATATATCTGCCATGACTTTTCGCAAGTTCATTGTCGCTGATGTCGTAGCCTTTCATGTCATCGGCCTCTAGGTTTTTGAGGAGGGTATTGATTTCGGTGCTTCTATCGGTGGTCTCTAGTTTGAAAGAGAAGAGTAGATGGGCGCGGTCTGGAGATGAATGACTGTTATAGCGATAGATGAATTCTGTGACTGCGCGTGGGTGAATGATTGAGTGTAAAGCGGCGAAGCTGTTGGCGGACTAGGGTATTGAGCAGGCCAGATTGGAGTTTTATCCAGAACAGAAGACCGACCTGCCGGGTTTCTCTGGTATGTCAACGCTGATGAGAGCTTCACGTCCCTCACCCAGCTCTGCACGCTCTGCAACAAATCGTAGGCGATCGAAATTCATATTCGCACCGCTGACCACCGCGACAAATCGCTTCTGAGCGCCGACGAGCTTGTTTTCGAGAATGTAGTGCTTCAGTCCTGCAAGGGCTAGTGCACCTGCGGGTTCGGTGATAGACCTTGTTTCTATTCCATGAATTTCAATACAAACATAGAAGTAGAGAAGATATCCACATCACACCTTCGAATATGTCCTTGATGGCGGCACACAGTTCGTCGTTGTCCACAAGGGTTACGCCGTCAAGCAATTCTTGACATACCCTGAAGCATTCTTGTCCGACAATCTTCACGGCTGTACCATCGGCGAAGGGGCCAACATCAGGGAGTGTTACGCGTTCTCCTTTTGCAAGACTTTTGTGCATTGCATCCCCGTCCAGTGTTTCTGCGCCAAAGACCTTGGTTTTCGGACTGCCGATCCTCTTTACATATTCGCAGATTCCAGATGCCAGACCTCCTCCACCTACAGCGGAGAAGATACCATCGAGATTCTCCGCGTCACGGAATTGCTTGAGAATTTCCATCCCGACCGTTCCCTGCCCGGCGATCACGAGAGGATCATCGTATGGGGGCACGAACGCGAGACCGTGAAGCTTGGCAAGTCGTGCACATTCAGCTTTGGCTTCATCGAAATCGGCGCCGTGTAGGATGGTTTTTGCACCCATTCTTGCAACGTTCCGAACTTTGATCGAGGGCGTTCCACTGGGCATAACGATGGTGCATGGTATACCCAGATGAGATCCTGAGAGAGCTACACCTTGGGCGTGATTTCCTAAAGTGTTTTCGGGTCGAGAATAAGAATGTAAAGGAATCTGGATTGTAGAGGCACCCACACTGACCGGCACTGCAGGTAATAACACCCTTCCATCTCTCCTCCTCCGAGAGACTGGCCATGAAGTTGTACGCCCCTCTTATTTTAAAACTGAACACTTCTTGTAGATCTTCCCGTTTTAACCATATTTGATTGCCCAATTTAGCACTGAGATTAGGTGCGAATACGAGGGGTGTCTCCTTGAGAATTTCGTAGACTTTGGAGGTGAGGATCAAGCGAAGATAATCGGGCGTTTGAGACGGCGTTAGATGATGTTTAGGAAGTCGAGGGTAAGGCAAAGGTTGTGGGGCATCGCTGGCGTATTCTAGGGTAGCAGTCGGAGCCATGAAGGGGAGAGAGAAAAGAGTTAGAAATCGGGCACGGACCACCGGCACGTGCAGCCAACTGATATCGGGCCCTTTCAAATTACTCTCACTCTTCAACCTTTTTTGTCCTTATACTCCCAACATGACCCAGGCTTCTTCAATGGGTCCTCCTCTATCTCCTCGAGAGACGAGACGCTCTGGTCGACGCTCAGCTCCTTCAGTTTCAACTTCAAATTCCAAATCCCCAGATTCAGATCCTCCTCAACGTCCTCAACTTGTATCCTCTGGCAGTGGGAATGTCCGTAACAAACGTCTCAAACAAGAAGATGTCGACGAGCCAGTGGTATCGAACTCTAGCACGGCCTCGAACAGCAGAGGGAAAAGGAAATCAAAGGAAAAGCCCCCTCAACAACAACCATCCCAGGAGGAAGTGCCAAAGACTGTGGTCGCTGATCTAGTCGTGGCGCAACCTGAGGAAGAAGAGGAACAAGGAATTACGCGTTGCCTATGCGGAAGTACTGGTACGTCGCACATGTCGCCCGCTGTCTACTCAACTTCTCTGACATCCTTCTGCAAAGGAGAAGACGACCCGGATGCCGGCGAATTCATGGTACAATGCGAGACTTGTAAAGTCTGGCAACATGGATTGTGTATGGGATTCAACTCTGAAGATGAGCTACACGACGATGATTACTATTGTGAACAATGTCGTCCCGACCTGCATATAGAGACGCTGAAGTTCGTAACGTCTTCCCACACTGTCGCTTGGTACTCATCCCCATCCTTTACAGGAAATACGCCAAAAAAGCCCGTCAATCTTCAACTGCTTCCCACCACACCGCAGCTCCCAACTCTCGTCTGTCTCGGTCTCATTCCCCTAGTCACGCGCTCAAGCTGCCCTCGAAGCGCCGAAATACCATGAACAGTCGCGATGCCGCTTTTGACGAGAACCTGAAGGAGATCCTGGAGTCTAGCGCAGCAGAAGCAGGAACCGCACCAGATGGCAAAGCTACCCCACCCAACGGAAATTCCTCAACCTCACTTCCCGATGCCGAGGACAATGTGGAGACCGCCCCAGCTAACCGGAAAAAGAGGAAACGTGTTGACAATGACGCGTGAGTTTTTTTCGTCGCTTAAACAGCACTTGTCATTTACTTAACTTGTTGCTTTAGTGCACCCGTCAAAAAACGCACCAGATCCATGTCAACAACCTCGGACCATCCTGCTGTAGCGCCTTCTACAACACCGCGCGAAGAAACTCCGACTCTACCGAAGCCCCCTGCTTCAACAGTGGCTACCACCACCACCACTACCACCACTACCAGTATCACCACTCAGAAACCTACAGGGGGACGGAAGTCACGAGGAGGTGGGCGCAAAACTGCAACGACACAGGAACCAGTTGTTGATGCCGATGGTAAGCTCTTCAAATGCTGTTGATATTCTGGTATCGCCTCTAATTATTTCTACTTAGGAGTTCCTGTTCCCACATCCAAACGACAGGGCAACGGAGGGAGAAGCAAAAATGCAGGAGGCAGCAAGCGTCCACCCCAATCGACAGCCGGTGGTGCGGGATCCCACGATACCAATTCGCGTCGAAGCCAAGCGAATGGAGGCGCCGGACAGAACGCAGGGTCGACGGCCACGGATGGCAGCCGTCCGCATCGAAACACCCATGCTTACTTGGTGTCACAGCAACCGCTGTATACATCATGGAATCTTCCAGACTATCTTGCACACCTAGAGGCCGTCCTTCCTACTGAGGTACCTAAACCGCTCGAGGTTGTCTCTGGCATCACAGGACGAGGCGATAGTATCGAGCGGACGACGGAAAGGGGAGTGAAGGTGAAATGGCCTAGTAAACGCATGAGCGTTGTGGATATGAACAAACGCGTGCGTGCGCTGGTAGAGTGGGTAGGGAGAGAACAGGCCAGTGCATCTGATCGGGCACGGCGACGGGAAGTGTTGGAGAAGGCCTTAAGGGAGAATGCTATGCTGAACAGAGAGGCAGACGGAGCTATAGCGGGAGCCACCGGTGATGGGATGGTTGTGGATTCAGTACCACGGACAATCTCGCCATCTGCCATTCAGTCTGGACTTGAAGACACGCTACTTTCCGGCGGCGAACATTCGTCATTGATGAAGGATATGGAGAAGCTAATGACAGATTTGATCACTTTCCAGGAGCGCTTCGGTCCTGGAGTGAAGTCAAGGGATAGGGAGAGGAGGCATGCATCATAGTATTCATCGTATTGTTTCTTGCTCGTTTCCTTTGATATTAGTCCCAATGCTTTCTTTCTTGAATGTTGTAGCACGATCTTATCATGTATTGATTTGTATTAATGAACGGAGTTCGGAGACTTCACTATAGGTGCTAAGTGCTCCAACGCAGGCCGTGAGTCCCCCTGAGTGGCGTCTAGGGTATTCCAATGACTGGTGCCCTCCTCAGTAGAGGATGAGTTTTTTTACTCTGGAGCAGTTGCGGTCAAAACTGGGGGTTCCAGGGGGGAGGGTGGGGTTCACTGTCGCCCTTCATCTCCCCCTCCTGGTCACTATTGGAGCACGTTACTATCCAGATACCTTGTGGGGCTCGGAACGTACACTTTACGACACGATATGTCTGTTAGCCCTCTCCCGCTCATTGGCACTGGTAGAGTTCTTTACTTTACTGCACGTATTTACATGGGCACAGTCAGGTTCGTTGAGGTAGAATTTACTATCATTAGTCTCTTAGTTAGACGGAGGCGAATGACAATTTGTAAACAACGTGAATTAAAAGCACCGGCGATACTTCTCGAGGCTGGCATCCCTTCGGTCGTCATCGTTTATTGTGTCCGAACTCATTTACTCGATTCACAGTTCCACCTGCATCGAAACAATATCCGGAAAGTACGGAAAGCGAAACGTGCGAGCTTCCCTTACACGCACGCGGACCATGACGAAGGCGAAATTTGGTGAATCGCGACCACAACCATCCAAATAAAGCAGCGGTGAATCGCACACCTATAATTTGACACGGACACAATACTACGGATTCACGATAGTCGCATAAGTGTGAAACGTGCCATGGAGAACGCTTGTCCCTAATCTCCGTTGATGTCGAGCCGCTAGAGCAAATTCAGGACAGCCACATTCCCGTCATGGCATAAATTTTGTGGCAATCTTGTTCCTATTAGCGCGAAAGCAGGCCTATGATAGTACATACAGAACGAGTGTCCCTCTAATCAATGCGAACAGAGCCATATAGTTTGCGGACCGCCCAGTACGATGCCAAAAAGCCTATGGTACCCGTCACGAGGAAGTCGAGGAAAGCAAGCACGAACAGGTATCCGAGGTAGAGTGCAATGCTGGAGAAGGAGCCCAAAGAGAGGCGAGAGGCCCAATAGAAGAGACCGTACGCCAAAAGCCAGAAAGCGTTTCCGCCTCCTACGAGGAAGGAGCGCCAATGCCACCTAACAAGGCTGGTAAGGAACTGAAATCAATACCGGAAGGCGGTGGACGAACCTGTAGTCTTCCGCGCAGAGGAGGAAGTACGTGAACAAGATGCTCACGGTCGCGGTCGTGAGACCCATAACACCAGCCGTCAATGCTACAAATCCAAAGGCATAATACGCTCTGGAAGCGAACAAACTAGACAAGATAAAGTAGAGCTCGACAAATGCAGCACCTGCGAAGATGATCAGACCCAACAAAACGCCGAACAATTTCCGTTCAAGGTACACACCGAACGGAAGGATACCGCTAATCAAAGCTGATGTCTGTTGTGAGGGTAAGCGACGCTGGCAAGTAACATGGGGAAGGACCTTACCCATGGGCGAAGATATTTGGGAGCGGGGGGGATTTGTCTAGGGATCTGGTTCACTCTCACAGGATGTCGCACAGCCTAGCAGAGGAGACGTGAGTTGCCTTCAAAGCCCCACAAACTAATTATGTGCACTGACCCCGTGTTTAGTACCGTAATAGGCACCAATCGCAGAGAGCGGGGCGGATACACCGAACCACAAAAGGATGATCAAAAGTAATGTACCTGCGCCACGATAAACACGATAGCAAGACGCACAGAGACGAGAACTCACCAAAAGGCACGGCGCCTGACGAATCGGCCATAATTAGGAGGAAGTTAAGGAAGAAAACGATAGCAAAAATGGAGGTGGGTAGTATCGTAGCCGTCAAAAAGGAGTTCTTCCGTTTCTCTGTACCGCCCAAGGAAGAATAAACCCGACTGGAGACATAACCGCCAATACTACGAGGAGGTCGTGGTCAGTGCCAAGTGTTACTGACGAGGTAGTGCAACCCAGCTCTCACCTGCCAAAGAAAGACCAGCAGACCATCATGACCGTAGCAAGAGAGCCACGATTTGAGGGAGACAAGAAACCGAGCAGGGCAAAGACTGTATGGAAGTGTCAAAAGCGTTGAAACCGTGCGATTATAAGACGCACGCACCGAGAGTAATACCAACCATAGCGCATAATTGCGATCCATTTCCAGCCATAATGGAAAGTATCATCGGGTTGTTGGGCGCGCGGAAAACCTCCCCGTGGACCAGCTTCCAGCCCCAGTCCTCTTGCACATCTTCCTGTCGTCCCGTCAGTAAACTTTCATCTTTTAGGTGGGCCGATACTCACGCTGACATCTATGGCATTGTAGCGAGATATCTACAAAACAGAGCGTATCATCAGTAATCAGTAACTCACCAGCATGGGCAATATCAAGTACTTACATCGCGAGAGACGCTGCGGAAGAGTATGAGGCCGACCATCACACAGAGGAAGACGACAATGACGATGGAGTTGACCAGACTGAACCAATGAATTCGCGGGTCGAATATGTGTAGATAATTGTCCCAGCGCGTCGCCTGTAGTCAAAATGGTGTCGGTGAACCCTCGCACGGAAGCGAAATTTCTGATACGCACCCAAGGAGTGTCGGATTCCTATTTTCAAGGTGTTTAACATTTGTGGCTGATAGCAAGAACTGGGCACTCACATTCCAAGTCACCCGATATGTGTAACGGATGTTTTGAGACTGGGATGCATCGAGGACGAGAGGGTTGTCATTGTTTGCATCGCATGGAGCCGGACCGTCCTGCTGCCCGCCATTACTTGTATGGGATATGAGCTGAGCGTTTCCGAAGCTGAGAGTAGAGTATTACCTGTACGGCCAGACCAGAACGCCGACGACGCGATACTGCCCTGGACTGTATTCGTGATATCTTTCGAACGACTCAGAACTCCTCCGCTACCTGGTGTATCATGCACGGCTCACCTTAATACGATTTCATAGTGATTGTTCAAAGCCGGTGCATCGTGAAATGGATCATCATCGTTCCCCAGGTTGAATCCCATGTCGAAAAACATATCATCATTTCTCATGTCAACCTTCATCTCAGCGGCAGGAAGTCCGTCTACGAGCCAATTCAACGCGTAGTCCTCCACAATTCGGTCGTTGATGAACTTCACATCCTCGGGTGGCACATCCGGTGCTATACACAGCGTCTTGCATGTGCCATTATCCTCGAGCATTTGAAGCTGTTTACGCGTCAGGAGGGCCGATACCCAAACGTTAGAACCCAGAACCACGCACATCATAAGGCGAGCTGAATATCCTGTCACCAAACAAGATAGATCCTAGAGACTCTGGTTGCTTTTGTGGGCCGTCCGCTGGATCGCAGAAGTGAAATCTTGGGTTGTAGTAGTCGTCTAGGGATATTTCTAATGAATATAAGTCTCCCGAAGTTACAGAGCGACCCAACAGTTTATTAATGATTTCTAGAGAGGTTGTGTTAGCACAAAATCGTCTGCTGGGTGGACCCTCGCTCGTACCAGTTTTGCATTGTCGTTCCCAGATAACATGGGTGTGAGGGCGTTGACAAGTAAATCGACCTTGTCGCCCTTCGCATAGTTACGCGGAGCAGCACCCGGAAGGTAAAATGAAAGAGCTGGATGTGGGAGCGCTGCGAGTACCGCTGCCGCTAGCGGTATCGAGAGATGCATGGTGGAGGTTGACGGACACGTCGCGTGGAACGGCGAAGCTGCGGGCACTATACGCAGCGGCAGGCACAAGCAGATATTTTCTTGGGTTCATTTTGTTCTCACCGTGACCACCATCGAGGATGCAATTCGAGATAATTGCCAGATGCTCTACGACGAGGGCTCGTGTATCTCGAATGACATTGCCCCGTAGGTCAATCTCCTATCTTGAGGAAAGCGGATGACCGTCAAACACACACAGATGGACCTACGATGTTGCCTACATTCATGCCTGTCGCGACTCAAGCTGCTATAAAAGGATTGACTCCAGAACAAGTAGAATCCCTCGGAATAACGCTGATCCTGAACAACACATATCATCTGAACCTACGTCCTGGCATAGAGGTGCTGAATGCGGCGGGAGGTGCACACAAATTTCAAGGCTGGAACCATAATCTCCTTACTGTATGTGTACCGAAATCAGAAGATGTTCGTGTCATTTCCCCATGCTACTATCGTACAGGACAGTGGAGGTTTTCAACTCGTATCTTTGAGCAAGTTCACGACCATTACCGAAGAAGGTGCTCTCTTCCAAAGTCCGTTTACTGGCGAACCCACAATGCTCACGGTAAGGATATCGTTGGTTCACGGTATGTTCGATCAAGGGTCTAAAGAGCACCAATTTAGCCAGAGGAAAGTATCTCTATCCAGCATGCTATCGGCGCCGACATTATAATGCAGCTGGATGATGTGGGTGAGTGCCACTCCCGTGTCAGGACGGTGGATGCTTATTTCCTCGATTGATCTCTCTGTGCAGTGTCTAGCTTGGAGACAGGTCCCCGAGTAGCAGAAGCCTCAGAACGCTCTGTAAGATGGCTCGATCGTTGTATCAAGTATCATAAAGCATCGGGAAGAGACGATAAGCAAAATCTGTTCGCGATTGTACAAGGAGGGCTTGACTCAACGTTACGGGATCAGTGTCTTGAAGCGATGGTGGCCCGCAAAGACGGCGTTGCCGGTTATGCTATTGGAGGTCTCAGCGGTGGCGAGGAAAAAGGTAAGTGCTTACACCCGATTTCCATGCCTCGTTTTGAAAATTCAATTCACCATAGATGTCTTCTGGCGGATGTATGTCACGAAACCCAGTAAAACCTAAGAGCTGCATCACTCACACAAAGAGAAAATATCAGGATAAGTCAGTGTACCGCTAGATTACCCGAAGAGAGTGAGTTTGGTGGGTTCTCTGTTTGACGGATGCTCACCGTGGCTTCAGGACCTCGATATTCTATGGGAATCGGTTTTGCGGAAGGTAGGCTGATCCAACAATCCAGGATTATCTTGGTACTATACTGATTCCCTCTTCAGACCTCTTAGTTTGTGTAGCGCTCGGCGTCGACATGGTAAGGGCTTCTATCTCTAGGGCGTCACACCCTAACCCACTTCGCAGGCGGATTGTGTTTTCCCAACCCGAACCGCCCGCTTTGGTGTCGCTCTAACACATAGAGGTGCAGTGAATTTGAGTAAGCAATCCAGTCAATTCCATGGAACCTGTGTTCAGTGAGCATTCCAGAACTGAGCAAGCATGCGAAGGACCTTGGCCCTATTGACCCGGAGTGCCCGTGTCCAACTTGTCGAGATGGAGTATCCAGAGCTATTCTCCACCACCTGATAACTCACGAAACTGCGGGAGCGCACGGTGAGCTCGCACCAGTACCGAGACATCGATGGCCTGCTGATAGCCACCTAGCAATCACGATTCACAACATAACTTTCCAGGCGCAGGTTATGGGACGTGCACGGGACGCGATTATCGCTGACAGGTTTCCGGAATATCTTCGAAAGTTCTTTGATGAATACTTTGGTGACCACGGTTGCCCCCAATGGTGCGTGAACGCTCTACGGAGCGTCGGAGTGGATTTATTGGAGGGAAGAGACGTCCCTGTCGTGCCAGGAGACGCAACACGATGGGAATATTCAAATTTATAGACGGAGAAAGACTAGATACACCCGCAATCGCACTACCGTTTCCCTTTACGAGTGGGTCGAGCGTTCTTGAGTTTCCGATTCTCCTGCACCTTCCTCGTCTTCCGGATTTGTTCTGCGTTCTTGAGTTCGGATTTAACCCGTCCAATGGACTTGCCACCAAATCGACTGTTCTTCGCCTTCCCTTTCTTCGGTGACTTCTGAGAGTGGTCGGGTCCATCTTCCTGCACTCCACCCTCCACCTGTTTCTTCTTCCCAACCCGGACCTTTTTGTCGTAATCACCACGGAGCCGGTCGAGTGGTTTTGCGGCGGTGATTCTGTTATGGCGATATTTCTGTCCGTTGTTCGGTTTCCTGGACCCAGGTCCTTCTTCCTCTCCTACCCTTGGTAGGTTCATTCGAGTTTTGGCCTTCCACTCTTCGAACCGTCCACTTCGATAAGAAGCGGGGAGCCGCGCGCCATTCTCCGTTTTGACCAATTTAACGTTATCAGCACCAACCCCGTCACCTTTGATGAACTTCTTTTTCTTCTTATCCCAGCTGAGCTGGTGACGTTGACGACCAAGTGTGGTCTCGTCACCAGCAAGATCGAAGGTTGCACCGCGGGCTTGTTCCACAAAGGATGCACCATCGGTGAGCGAGTAACTGGTACAAGGAGGTCTGTCTGAGGCTGAACGGTCGCGGAACGTAAGAACTCACCCTTTCTCTGTGGTTGCGCCTTTTTGGTAGTGGGACATGTAGAAGTCGTTATCCCGGAAGTCACGCTTCTTTCCACTGGAGTTGTCGAAAACGGCCTAAGGAGGAGTTCAGTTAGAGAGATTTCAGAAGCATACTAGAACTCTACACACCGCGATCTCTTCCTCATCAGCCATTTCCACCTCTTCTCGAACTCCGCTCTCAGGGGCCTCGTCTTCATCATCAGATACGGCGGCGGCGGAAGTTGACGGTAGGGACCTCTGTTTCGATTTGTCAAGAGCCTTCCGTCGCTGCTTCATCAAAGCTGCATTGGCCGTCCCCGCTTTCCCTTTTGCGCCTATCTCGAACACGGTTTCTGCAGGTTTGAACCCGCTGATGGTTTTGAGAAGACTCTGCCGCGCCTGCTCCTTCGCTCTCCTTTCAACCTCGCCCGACCCTCTCAGGAGGACTGGATGGACACCTGTATCAGATCCTGCGAGGGTCCACTTCGGGTCCTTCATCATCTCTTTGGCGCGTTTGTAACTTGGCGGACTGGCTTTTCCTTTGCTCCTTTCGTACATAGCATGTCCCCTCTTCATGACGTCCCGTAACGAAGGAAGAGAATGGTTCACGTCATCCAAAGACCGAACGTACTCAACGTCTTCATCGACCTTCGACCGTTCGAATGGTCCCAGAATGAGAGATTCCGTGTAAGCATGATCGCCCTCTTCTTCGACCTGACACTTGAGTGGACGACCGAGGAAAAGCTGAAGGTCGAGGAGATACGGCAGCTCGGTATTGGTGACGAAGGACCACGCCCACCCTTGTCGACCTGCACGAGCTGTTCGACCGACACGATGCACAAACACCCTCGCACCGTGAGGAAAGTCGTAATTAACGACGTTCTCCAAGACAGGGATGTCTATTCCACGCGCCGCCACATCTGTGACCACAAGGACACCAGTGTGCCCACGGCGAAACTGGTCCATCTGGTATGATCTGGCTGACTGGTCCAGGGAACCATAGATGTGCGATACGGCATACCCAGCGGTTGTTAGAAGATTTGTGAGGTACTCCACGTGGTGCTTGGTGGCAGCGAAGATTAGGGTTTGATGTGGCATAGTGGCCGTGTCTCTGGCTTTTCCCTTCCGTTTGCCTTTCTTATCTGTACCAGAGTCGCGTTCGACGCGCCCCAGGGGGACTTTGATGACGTCTCGAAGCAGAGACAGTAGACATGCATCCTTTTCAGCCTGTTTAACAGAGAAGAATGCCATCTTGAGGTCGGAACTGATCTTGCTTTCTGCATCGAGCCGAATGAGTTTCGGATCCTCCAGGCCCGCTTTGGCGAATTCCACAAGGGATTTTGGAAGTGTAGCCGAGAATAAGAGTGTCTGTCGCGAGGAGGGAAGGCGCGCCAGAATCTCGTTAAGCGCCGTGTCGAATCCCATCTCGAAGAGCCGGTCTGCTTCATCGAATACGACGTATTGAACGGATTTCAGATCGAGGTTCATCTCCACTGCTAAGTGCAGCAGACGTCCTGGAGTAGCTATAATCCTGAGCAGATCGAGAAAGTGAGTTGCGAGTGACCGTTCAAGAAAACTCAGACATACACGTCTGGATTATTGGACATCATCTCAAACTGTTCGTCCAAACCCTCTCCGCCCACAATCAGACTCCACCTTAAATTCGATCCCTTCGAGTCTCCACTCTCTTTTGAGTCACCCGCGTGCGCACCCTTGTCGTGATCCCAGCCTCGTGCCAACTCTTTTCCCACTTTCAGTATCTGTAGGGCAAGCTCTCGCGTTGGGAGTAAGATGAGGGCGCGTGCACCAAAAGCCATCGAGTGACGACCACCGAGACGCTGAACCAGAGGAACCATGTATGCCAAAGATTTCCCTGAACCTGTGCGAGCCATTCCGACGAGATCTTGAGGAGGATTCGATAGAAGGGCCGGTATGGAAAGTCTTTGGATGGGTGTTGGTACTCGGTAACCCTGGAGAGTAAGAGATCGAAGAAGAGAAGGATGTAGTCCTGTAAAGGGTTCGTTTAACTCATTTAAGCACCAATAAGAGCGATTAATTGCGTACCCATGCTCTGGAAACTACCACCGCCAACTTCACCTTTCGCCAATTTGGCCTTTCCTTTGACCTTTTTCACCGTGTCTGTGCCGTCCTTCACATTTCTCTTTGTGATCGATTCCTGGATGAAAGCAGCAAAGTCTTCCTCCTCGTCGTCTTCATCTTCATTACTCTGGTCGATTCGTGGTTTTTTCGAAGTCAATGCAGAAGAAATGTCCACATCGTCAAAGTCGTCGTTGAAAAATGTGTCCTCTTCCTCAGAATATTCATCTTCAGAGTCGTCATGTTTTCGTTTGTGAGGGACCATGCTGAAGGAAGTGCTGAAAGCACAGGATACGGACGCGAAAGAGTGAAAGAGAGCAGGTATATTCTTGAGATCTCAAAATTCTTGTCACAACATCCAAAAACGGCAATTGTGTGACCAAAAAGGCGCTGAACCCCTTCTCCAGGAACCACCACAAACGACGACTGCCAACGATGCAGGAAGCAGACTTTTCTGACGATATACGCATTCCTTCTACGTCTAGACTAATGTCAGAGTCACCTATGCTACCCGCTAGAACCTCAACCTCCTACGATGATCCTGACTTGTCTATATCCGACTTGTCGATATCAGATCGAACGGCCATACAAAGCAAGCCATTCAGTCTACTGGCCCAACCTCTTGTCCAAGCTCACGAGGAAGAAGATGACGGCGGATCACTTGCAACTGAAGGAGAGGAAAAGGAACGAGAAGTCGTGTCTGATGGCGACGAAGTGGACGAGGAGGAGCGACGAGCAAATGCACAGAGACTGGTGACGAGGCAACGCGAAGAAAAGCTACAGCGGGACATTGCTGTCTTGAAGAAGCTGAACTCTGCCTTTACTGCGTTCAACAACGCGCTTGATGATGTGGGATCGGCGAATACTGTAAAGTACTATCACTGTCGTCGTCACGTTCGTGAATTCAAGTTTGCGTTCTCTATAGCGTATTTCCGAACAGTTGAGGGACACGGAGATATTACTGGACAAGTATATGAAGATACTTGCGAAATCGGAAGAGTTCTCACGTCTCATCTTCGATGAAGAGTTTGAGGGCGCAGAAGCGGTACGTGTGCGCGCATGAATCACACAGGGTCTGCATTTTAATCGCATGTGATCTCTACCAGGACGAGGAGTTCATTGAAAGAGAAAGGGCTGAAGTCGCGGAACGGGAGAGGAAAGAGGCCGAAAGACGTGCCCTAGAGGCAGAGCGTGAAAGAGAACGGAAAGCGCGGGAAGAACAAGAGAGACTAGAGCGGGAGCAAAGAGAGCGTGTGGAGAAGGAACGAGCTACAGCCTCCAGAGGTGCTATCCGCGGCGTTCGAGGAACCAGGGCATCCATGCGAGGTGTGAGAGGTGCCGGCACTGCTTCAAGAGGTGAGTCCGTGGCCGTTGCTCATCAGGATTCACGTATGGTTCTCATTACACGTTCAGGTGCAGGCACAACTCGTGGAAGGACGCCACCAACCGCGGCTTCCGGTCAAAGGTCAGCTTCTGCAACTGGTCGTCCCAGCGGAATTGCACGTGGAACAACGCGACACACTTAATTCGCGATCGGAAAGACCTGCACATATCCGTGCCACTCCTTGGCCCAGCCAAGGAAGGACCTCATTAATGGATCCACGATAGCGTCATTGATCTGTCGTTACTATCGTTGCCCCTGCCGGTCTTTTAGCTCCAGCATTCATGAACGAGGCCGATGTCGCGTCGGACATGCCATCACGACGACGATTGACCAATAGTGGTCAGCCTTATGACTACAGATAGTCTTCCGGGTCGCTATCTGACGTGCTAGGTTGCCTACGCGAGCCTGGTATGTACATCTTTTACAAGACGGCGGGAAGATACATTTCCTTTGTATTCAATATTGACCACATACATTCATGAGCTACATAACGAGTAACAAGAAATCATACTTAGATACGGTTGCGATATCAAGGGTTGGGTCACTGACACCAGACGCCCCGGAATCATACATCGTGTTGAGAATTATCTATCTGACTTTGGCAAGATGAGGCGTTTAGGCCGAGGAGAAGGCCTAGAAAACATGGACGAACTGTAGAGATAGATAGGAGTATCAATGATTACTTACCTACGCCAATTGAGAGGAGTCGTCATCTTCTACTCACTTTTCCATGTCTGGTACAAGCACTGTTCCCTTCATCGGAGACCGTGGATCACGTCCGGGGCTATATACCCGCGCTGGCATATGAGATTGCGAGAACCCAAGCTCTTCGAGCGTGATGGTTGCGGGGGCACTGATGGTACTGGCCCTACTTTCCCGCCCACCGGCACTGTAATTATCGGCGGAAGGAGTATAGGTTGCATGGTTCCTTTCGCGGGAGGCTCGTGTGCTCCGTGAACGCCGACTCGAGCCTGAAGGGGAGCGAGATTGAGGGATGGAATTTACGTCCACAATCTCCGGGCTGCCGCCTATCTCTTCAGGGCTGGGACTGACGTTGGGTGGGACTAAAACGGAAGATTCGGCATCTGAGTCTGGATCGTTGGAGAGGTTATCCTCGTCAGATGATATCAACACAAGCGAAGACTGAGTAGCCTTCGCCTTTCCCTTGTCTTTATGGCTACGGGCTGGTGGAGGTCTCTTCCTTGGTGTGACGTCTTCTGGCCCTGATGAGTCTGTCCCGCTGGGGTAGCCACCCTCATCGGATTCCTCCGTCGAAACAATCACGCTTCTGGATACTGATGCGAAGGAGGAGGATCCAGAGCTATCATAGGGATAGATCTGGAAAGAACCTTGTGAGGAGGATGAACGTTGAGATACGGATGTTTCGGTGCTCCTTGAGCGTATCTTTGGAGAATTGGGCGTAACTAGAGGTCGTGGGGATGTTGGAATGACAGGAGAAGGCCCGGGTCTGTTTGTCCGATCAACTATCACGACGCTCACAAGACTTTCAGGTTCAGACAAATCGGAATCGACATCGCGTTGGATGAGTAAAGGTCGTGTCCTCCGAATCGGAGCTGCTCGTATAGGGCTAGAATCCGGTAATACAAACGACGTGGGAGGTTGAGATGGCGTCGATGTGGGTATATGTGGTTGCTGACTTGCAGGCGTGGCTGCCACTGGCACATCTGATTCTGGCGTGCCAAGAGGCCGCCGACCCTGCTCATTCGTGTTATTCTGTTCATCACTGACAACAGTGGTGGACTCTGGAATTGAGAAAACCGGCGAGGGAGCGCGCCTTTGTTCCGGAACAGCATGAGGCTCTTGTCGAGTAGGCCCACGCGACTCGGCAGCTGCTACAGATTGAGGTCGGCCTTGGACTGGGTTTGGAGCATGATTCCCATTGGATTCTGCCCTATTGCGGTTCCTTGCGAGTGTATCCGCGTCTACGACTTTAACTTCGCCTCGGTCGCAGAAACCCTGGTACGCAGCGCGAGCAGCATCTCCACTGGGGTATCTGAACAGAAAAGTTATTTGGTAAGTAGAACAATACAAACGAATCGAGCCTACCTGGAGAATCGAGCACCAGAAAGCCCATTTACGAGTGGATCGACCTCGTTCCTGACAAGTTGGTTGACTCATCTATATCCCAAGAATCCAAGGGTTCGCTTACCAGTCTGAAAACACACCCGTATCTCTTCCAACAATAACTGCGTACCATTTAACCATCCTCCTTTCATTTGCTGCTGTAAAGTCGAGGATATACAGCAATTCGCAGTGGTGAATCTGGGATAAAAGAAGCGTGCATTTCGTGATTGTGATGGGAACAATAGGCGAGTGGCCACCAAATTCTCACGCCTGCGACGCGTACGCGTTAATTAACTTTCCCTTCCTGAGGCAGCGTGAGGGTAATCTTGAAAACATCCATTATGATAATAGGGATATCTACCGGTGAAATGCACTCATAGCAAGAAGACTAGCGAAAGCAAGAATTAAACAGAAATATAACCACCACGACTAGATGTCCGTCGAGGCCTAACAGAAGAACATAAATGGGAGACAACGTCGCTCAACATATACGGAACCTCTTTCCAAAAATCGCGATGTCTGATACATAAAATTGTGAGACACTTGTAAGGTCAGGTAAATAGGAATCACGCACGGAATCAAGTCCATCCCACTGGCGCCATAAGTAGAGTAATTGTAGTAGGCACCTAGTCCGAAATAGGCAGCCAGAGCGAGTAAAAGTCTGAAGCAAGGTCAGCACTCGATTGAACACGTATCAAGATGGCGGACGTACACGAGGAAGAACCATCCTATCCCACTGCCAACACTCTCTGAGTCTTTGGGGTCGTCACCCCCACTGGGATCACCGCCATCTTTTCCGCCCTCGTCTCCGTTTGATCTACACGCCTCTGGGGCGCTCCATTCAATCTTCACTTGCGAGTTGAGGTACGAGATGAACTTTGGAGAGGACTCTTCTTTTGCACATAGTAAAGTCACGTTAAGTGACTGTGGTTTGCTGTCCTCGCCGGATGGGGGGTAGGACGCGCCATGGAAGATGAGAGAGACTCCTTGGGATGCTTTATACGTGTTCATAAGTAAAATAAGGTCGGAAAGAAGCCGGGCAAATCAGACTCACGTACATGATAAGAGAGACGAAGCAAAGTTTAGGGAAGCGGTTTGTGCAACGGGTATAACAGCGACTGTTCTATCTTCTTGGCCAGGCCGCTTGTTGACCTTGGTCAAGCAGCAGCGGGTACCAGATGGACACTAGATGTCGAAAACTCAATCGCAAGCTCACTAGTTGACAGGATTGCGCATACCTGATCTTCCCTTGGTATGGATTTGAGCGTCAGGTCCTCGCACAGATTAAACAATACGGTGTCTGTCATCTTTGAAGGTGGTGTTTCCCTTTCCCGTTCCATGCTTCTCTCGCCGGCCAAGGTGGTCAAATTGAACTTGCGATTGTCAATTGAAAATGTGCAGTCAAAAGCTGGCTCCTCGAATGCCAGAACGGAAGAAGTTATGAGGAGGAAAAAGAGAAAAGAACGTGAAATTTGCAGGCTGTTTCTGAGAGCCATAATGACAGAGAGAAGGACAAAACCAAGAAGGGAGATATACGTTGCCCGCAGCCGTGAAGATCTGCCTGCAGTGACTGACCTGGACAGAGGGGTTGTTTGCTGTGTCACGCGCACACGTCACAAAATCTTGGGCGCGACTCAGAGTCCACTGGTACGAGGCTGGTGCCTATTACGCGGTGTTACATACAAGTACTACAAGTCTGTTCTACATCCAATCTATCCACCGAAACGAGCCAATCGTCGTCGTCGTATCTCATCGTGATCGACAACTTGCGCGGGCTGCTCAGAAGGCGGTTCAGACTCGTCCTCTGAAAAGTCAGACACTGTGCTCGCAGTGTCGGTAGTGCCCTTTGTAGATTGGGTAGCTGATGAAGACGAGCCCGTCGATGTGGGCTGTTCAACGGGTGCCCAACCTTCTGGCATCTCCTCCAGAGAAGCCCTCAGTGCTGCTTGCAACTCTGCATCGTCGTCATCATACACATGTTCCCGCTGGAAGCTGGGGAGTTGAGGGGTCGAGGAGACGTCCACATTCATATCACTTCCGCCGTCATCACTTCCTTCCTGTGCCCGCTTTTCGTCGGCAGCTTTCGCCAGTGCCTCGCTCTCCGCAATAACACGCCTCAACATCTCTTCGTAGTCTTCATCTTCGTCTCTTCGGACCGGTCTATTACCCTCGTGCCACAGTTCTTGCTGAGCCTGGTGCTGCTCGGCCGTCATCTGCTCGAGCATTCTCCGACCTCGTTCCCTACTAGCAGCGGCCAGCAGTGCGGCATCGTCGCTCGGATCTGGGGGCGAGACAGAACCGTCTTGTCGCGCGGGGGTGAGGTCTCCGGACCCGCCTCCAGAAGACGGGCCAGAGTCCGGTAAGGGTATGGGTCTCCGAACGAGTTGAGGGGGCTGTACTGATGGTTCGGCCACGGGACCGCCCAAAGACGCGTGTAAGGCAGCTTGCAGTTCCCAATCTTCATCTTCCAATCCTTCTACGTCAGACGCACCACCTGCCAGGGATGTCGAGGGATCTTGCAAATTGTCTTCGGATATAGTAGCGGCAAGCTCGTCGACCTCTGTTCGGGGTAAGGAACTCGAGGGACTGGCAGGTCGGATCACAAACACCGAATATCCTAACGTAGATCTTGTTTTAATACTGGTCTCCGAACAACACGAGATAGGAAACGATTTACCGTCAGCTTCGGCTTGTTGTAGAACCATCCCCAGATACAATCTACCCACCCACTTGGGTGCGGGCAGAAGTGAATTCAAATCGAACCAATGTCCGTTGCTGTCGTCGATGCCAAACCGACGAAGAGTATACCAGTGTTCCTGATAGTTCAATATAAACGCCTGTTGAGTACTTTCAAAAGTTCAGAATCCGAGGTAGAGGAGTCTGTGAAGGGATCGTGGCGCACTGGGGATGATCCTGATAGGCCCTCATCTCTTCTCCTCTCCATCGTGTGAGACTGTAAAGCAAGAAGAGGCCGAATCAGAGCTCTAAAACCCAGATCCGCGGAATCCTGCGACTACTCACCTCAAGCCCCATACCGACAACGCGTTCTCGAGCACCTGGACCGAGAAGAATCCTATGAAAAATGTCCTCAGTTCCTTTCCCGACTCGAACTACAAAGGAAAGAAACCTGTGTCATCCATATTGCTGCTGTGTGCTCCGTGGTCATCGTCATAGCTCTGTTCGAGGCTGTCTAGATTCCTTGCGATTTCTGAGAGATCGGGGGCCGTAAACTAAGTGGAAGAATGAGTTCCATTTCACCTTGAGAAAGACTTCTGGCCATACATAGTTCCCTTCTACAAGACCGTGAATTGAGGTGGTGTGGCACATCTCGATACGGGCCACTTACGGAGGAGGTTGTTGAGGGCATGTTGAGCACATAGCATCGATCCAGATTGTTGCTTTTCGTGGTAAATCGTTCGGGTTAGGTGATCGAGTCTGGACATTGCGCAACGAGCGTCGTAGACACCGACAATGTGAAGATGGTATCGTGATGGAAGCGGTCAAAGGCAAGATCGTTGGGGCGACAGCGCGAACAATGTCTTTGACTCGCTGCCACGCGTGACGTAATCTCTCTAAACCACTGACAAAAGACCACAGCTTGACTAGTATAAATTACCATGCATGCAATATAACTTATATGTCCTGGATACGATAAGGTTGAAATCGAGATGAAATGGGTATCGAATGAAGATGGAAGATATATAATCATAAGTAACCTATCCCCACTTCATGAACCCTAACGATGTGATCCTCCGTTTAGTTCAGTCGTTGAATCGTGCTGTATCGATGCGGACCGACCACCATATGTATACGGTGCTAATCTTATGTCCTCATCGTAGCTCGTCCTTGACTGCGCAGCGAGAGGATACTCACTATGGGTAGTCGAGCCTCCCCTCGAAGTGGTTTTCGCGTAGGGTCCTCTTCCGGAGACCCCGAATGCGTCTGCGAAGCTGGCCCTGTGCCCATGGCCATGCGCCGTAGGGACGCCACGATAATAGTCGTAAAAAAACTTGAATGAAGCCCATATTTCCCTGCCGAAATCGGCTGAAATTTGGGGTGAGTATGACATCGGGAGCCGTGGTCGAAAACTGCATACCATAGTTGATCCTGTAGAGGTGAAGGATGTACGTCGTCAATGTGAAACAAAGAGCATGTTAGAGAAGACTTACGAGTCTAATAAGGGTTTCCAAATGCTCGTTGGTGGTTTACCAGGTTTTCGGTATTCTCTGGCACTGTAGGCCCACCACATGAGAATAGAAAAGAATATCATCTGGAACCAGAATGAACGTTCCACCCACATGCCACTCTGATGATATGCATACGCACCTCGATGCATATGGCCAATGCATTCAGACCGTTAGAGATGTTGGTTGCAGTCCAGTATTGAGTTGCTTCAGACGGTGAGTGCGTTACAAACCGGTTGAGCGCAGAAGGAAAGTTTTATACCTTTGATAACATGCCCTTCCAACGCCGTAAACTGATGACGGGTCGAGTATGATCAGGAGGAAAGTGGGAGTTGATATGAAGCATCGCTCACCACAAAGCCTTGGTAGAACGTGAACATCACGATCAACTTAATCGCCAGGAACTTCGCAAGAGGTCTCCGGTTTGCCAGTTCCTCCTTAGTCAATCCGTAGAACACAAGCAGTCCATACAGCGCAATACTGCAGATGCACATTCAGTCGAAGATATCAAGATTATGAGAACGCCCCCCAACACATACCTTATACTTATAAAATCGACTATCTCCAGGTAGACATTTGCCCAATGGAAATCAAAACCAGCCGGTTCGCACAGAACCCCGTAGGCTTCACATATTATGCCAACTATTGTGACGACTGCCTTCGCCATGAGTATGCGTGTTTTGCGCTCCTGAACACAGGGGGACCTACGAGGGCGTATGATAACGTATTGTAGTACAGACCACTGGAATTGGATATGAGCATAATCTGCAATATTGAAGAAAACAAGAGCTGACTTTGACTGTGTACATAAAATATGCCTTGATTGATTTGAGCATCCAGATTCATTGAATATTGCAGGGAAGTACCTTCGTGGGGCGGTATCTCCAGCAACAAAACTATCGGGATTGTGGTTGAGTTAAAGTCACGAAGGGACATCAGGGTGACTACTAACGGGGATGGGTAGTTTTGATTTATCTTTGCGTGCAATCGCATTGTCTGCCGAATTGCCCGCTGCGGTGGCGGCCACGTATTCAATGAGTAGTAGCCTGTTTGAGGATCGTTAGTACGACGGAATGACAACCTAAGGCATGGAAGTACAGGAATGCGCTCAAAGTCACAGCCTGTTGGAAAAATCAGACGTGCTTAGTTCAGTGTGGCCAGGAGACAGACCTCATAAGCTGCAGGTAAATGGTCAACCAGTATTCAAGATTGTGACAGCACTGACGCCGACATACCGACTTGGACAAGCGAATAGTAGGTGTAGTGTCGAAAGAAACGGTATGAGAAGAACGATATGATGGCATAAACTGGCGGCATATAAAGGACCCGCAGGCTGACCGAACAGGACCAAGCGTGAAGTTAGTTTTCGCGTGTGACTCCCTGACATCGTACGAACATTTGACGCTGCTCCTTGCGATTGGTGTAGCTCCTGTAATGGGTTTGAGGTTTGAGTTGGTTGAAGCACCCCGGGCTACATACCTGCAATGCTGGAGGACAGATATCGATGATATTATAACAGTCTGGAGGAAAAGGTTGCAGAGAGATTAGTGGCACAGGAAACAGTCTTGCTGCATGACAGACGTACGACAACCGTACAAACGCCTATGAACCGAACGACTTCAGCAAATTCGAAAGCAAGATATAGTTAGCTCGTACCCGCAATCGTCCATCCTATACGATGATTACTCCAGTGTATTCCGTCTGAATCCCTGTCCCAGATGCGAGTCGGACAAGGCTTTATGAAGCAGCTGATAGAAAGAGACTGACCAGAACTTCGACTGGTCTATAACCTGTTGATTTTCCTCTGGGCAAACGGCCATGTAGCATGTAGAGGGGAGAGTACTGCCTTCACAACTGGCAACTGCGCATCGTCTCCACAGTTACACTGCACCATTGTTGCTCTAAGTCACGTGCTCTCACGTAATTATGTTCGGCTCGGCCCGCAGGCCCCGCATTTCCCTTACGTAGTGTAGTCACTGTCAGCCAAATCCACTTCGACTATTGCTCTTAGTCTCGTCCACGACGTCGGCCATGTTCACTGCCCGCCACTCAGTACCTCCTCGCTGTACACAGATTTCAATATGACGTCTGGAATGAAAGTGCGAGAGGTATAAAGCCCAATTATTCTGATTCTTCTGGAGCTGATCTTTTACCAGTTCATGAACTTGGGGTTCATGTCGCGAGACTACCATCTGGATAGTCGACCTTGGTTGGCTTTTTCAACACCGTTGGTCTTCTGTGAACCACGAGCAGGAGGCCCGGACCCGGACCTAAGAGTGCAATGAAAACGTCAATCAACGTGCAACCGGTATCGCCACATAACTCCCCGGCTTGATCAGAAGCGAAACAAGCCGCGCTTTTTGACTACCGAACGCTTCATGGCTTCATGTGAAGGCCACATCGATACATCGGAGAATGTGTTTGCGAACTCTCCTAGTCCCCGTTGTCCTCATGTGTGCGAAAGAACACACCTTCAGGCTTGTTCTTGGCGAGCAAGGGGACCACATACAGACATCAGAACACAAGCACGGTGTTCTCAACACAGATATTGGTGAATGCCGCAACTTCTTTGACATGTCTAGGTTTGATTGAATGTTTGGTTTCGACTAGACTTATATTATCCCCGATGAAACATGGCTTGAATTTCTAAGTCACCATTAAGTCCGCTGTTTCGATCACGAGCAACATTCTCGCCTGTTTTCTTAGAGCCCATGCTGACGGCCCTCCAACTCAGCGCGTGCAGGCGGGGCTCTTAGCAACTTCCTAGTCTGGCAAGATGGTACAAATGGTACAGGCGGTTCCGGTACCATGCGGCGTGGCATTAGGAAGATTAGGAAGACGAGGAACCTCGAAGCGAGGTCAGACAACGCGTGGGCATTTGCGATGGTTATCGGTGAATATGTAGGTGTATGTTCGCCTTCAAGTACCGACGGATTCATCCGGCAAACTAATGCATATGGAGCTCTAGGTTACATCGACGAAAGGAGTACCAACCCAGGTCACCTCATGTCCGCGGAATTCTTGGTTCCTTGAATCGCGGCCACTGGCGGGATAACCGAGTACAGCCGCCTTTCTCGTTTTGTTACGGCGAGTGAATTTTTGATGAGACTTGATTGCGCCGGGTACGGGTACGCATACAGATTTATGTGCAGTATCAAACATAATTACGACAGCAGCCGGATGGCGATCTCGTGCAAGGAAGTGTTCTCAGCTTCCCCTTCCCTCGCCCGATATAGCTCAAGATAGGCCTTGAACAAAGTAAGTGGCACCGCAGCAGATCTTCGCGTCCATCTGCACCCGAAGCCTCGTTACCTCCCCAAGCAGGCAGCTGGGCTTGTGAATGGCCTTCTGTTGCCATTCCGACATCAAATACAAGTCCGGCACTCAACCAGAGTCTTAACAATTCCTCTTCCCCCTTCTCCACTACCCCTTGTCCTTGGGAACAGGGTCCGGCCTTCATCTGTACATCCATGCATCGTGTATTATTCTAACACGTATATCGTGGAAGGTTCGGGGTATCAGTTCCCAGAACCGCGGAAACACGACAATCCTCGGAGATTGCGCTCTCGCGCGCTCTCATGAACATTACACTTATGTTATAGTTCGACATTCCGCGAATGTCAGGTTGTGATTTTCATCACTCATAAACCCAGCCCTGGCCGATCTAGTCACCATCCTTCCTCGCCACCTTCACCACTCCCATCATGGCAAAAAGCTGGTCTCCTAAACGTTCTCTACTCGAAAGTGAGCCTCACCTTATTCAAAAGCATAGCTTCGTGCACTAAGCCTTTCTGTAGCCGACCGCCTGCTTTGTGCTCCCGGCACGATGCACGAGATGGAAACTTGTCTAGTCGATGGAAGACTGCAACGCGTATATCGTAACTTATGGCCATCTACCCGTGACTTCTGGCTGTCGTCTGTCGGTCAACATGGTTCCAAAACCTATATCGTTGAGCCAGGAAGACAGAGGACGACCTATCAACAGCTTCATGAGCAGGCAGTACGAGCTGCCAATCTCTTTCGCCGTGTTTATGGCGTCCGAAAAGGTATGCAGTTTCCCCTCTTAACGAGACTCTGCTTCATCTCCTGGTCGCAGGTGACAGAGTTGGAATATGTTCTAGAAATTGTGTCGAATACTTTACAGCCTTCTGGGCTTGTCGTATGTCTTTCTATACTCTTCGGCATTGCCAGACTGCTTAGCCACTTTCAAGAACTTCTGGGCGCCGTTACGGTGAATGTCAACGCGTGAGTATTTACACTTGCTTCTAATGATTGATCCTAACGGCGGTCATAGATGGCTCCCGATCGAACCGTTGTCTTTCTGCATAACGCACACCGAGTGCAAACTCCTTCTTGTTGATGTAGAACGTGCAGACAAGTTAGAGCCTGCACTCGATGTTATACTCAGCAAGGGTTGCCTCGAAAACGTCCTGGTCATCACTGTCAATGAAGAGGAACACAGAAGGAGGTGGCGAGGGATGGAGACTTTTCGTTCCGCCTTGCAGGACAACTTGTCCACCACTGCAGAACCACTACCCGCTGTCGAAATTGATCCAGAAGACAATGCCGTTATAATGTTCACTTCAGGTTAGTGGGTAGGAACTTTCTTTATGGGTCATTCCTGAATTCGAGCCTCAGGGACTACTGGACTTCCGAAAGGGGTACTCAGGTGTGTCGAACGGCGGGAAGGAAGGATTTAATAACTGACTGATGAACATAGCACTCAACGCCAATTTCTTACAAATATTCTCAATGTGTGTCATCTTTTGCTCTTGTGACTGCGTCCTCCGTGTTGATTTGATCTCACAGACGTTAGTCGGCAATCGCAGAGCTGTCTTGCGTCGCGGGGAAGATCTCGCTCCCGCTCAGGACGATGGACCTCAGAAGGGGGCACTAGTTGCCGTGCCCTTGTTCCATGTCACGGGTCTCACCAGTTATTCCATGATGGCTACGATGCTCGGATACAAGATCGTCCTTATGCGAAAGTGGTTACCAGAAGAAGGTTGATAGTCTTGCATCGTCGCTCGCTCGCTAGGACTGAATGGACTTGTTTCTTTAGCCTCCAGGTACAGATACAATTCATGGGACTGCAACAATCTTCTGATCAATATGCTATCACCGAAGGCTCATTTCAGAAGAAAATATCGGCGTCGCTGGGGGGTGAGTGTAACAGCGCAAAGCCGATTCTGGTCTCTGACTGCGCTTCTCAGTGTTCCTGCTATGGTCCAGGACATCATGGACAATTGTGTAGGAAACTGCTCTCTTGAAGGCTTGTTCTTCGGCGGCTCTCCTGCCCCGAATATTTTGGTTGAGACCGCCCGCAAGGTTTTCCCGAATACTCGATTGTAGGCGGCGAATCTCGCGATACACATCTGGCACGGGAAGCTCACTCGATTCACAGGAGTCAAGCTTATGGGTTGACCGAAACAAACTCTATCGCTGTCGCGGTGAGCACGATGCAATGGCATGGGTTATCTCAATAATGTTGACCTCGTTTATGGTGCAGATTGCTGGCGATGATTATAATTCAAGACCTACAAGCACGTCCGTCCATTCTTTTGCCCGCCCTTTCCCCGAATTCTGATCAGGTGGTATCCACACAGGGGTATCGCTTGTCCAGTCAATGACATGCTCGTGATGTCTGGCAACAAAGTCGCCCCTCCGGGGACTGTTGGTGAAATTTGGCTGTGAGTTTACTCAAACTTCTCTCCTTTCTTCCGGAATGGAAACGAATGTTCATTCTAGACGCGGCCCGAACGTTATGAAGGGTTACTGGCGCGATCCAGGTGAGTGAGAATCAGGCTTATATGTACAACGAACTCTAACTCATCCGGTCTGTCAACCTCAGAGGCGACAAGTAAAGTCCTCAACTCCGACGGGTGGCTCAGAACCGGGGATATCGGCATGATGGACGACGAGGGCTTCCTATATGTCAAGGACAGAATAAAGGACATAATAATACGGGGCGGCGAGAATATCGTGAGTAGCTTCCACACTTCCTCAACCCACAGTACTCAATGAAAAGCTAGGCCTCCATAGCAGTCGAGAACGCTCTGTACATGGACTCACGAGTCATGGAGGTGGCTGCTGTTGGAGTCCCTGATACTCGTTTGGGAGAACTCGTTGCAGCCCTTGTATCCGTGAAGCCTCCCTTCCGTGGAAAAGTCACCGAGACTAGCCTCATAGAGCTTGCTCGCAAAAAGTGATCATTCTTTTCACTGTTGGTTGCATGTTGGCTGACCCAGGCCCATAGACTACCCAGATTTGCAGTCCCAGTGATGATCATTGTACGCGATGAGCCTTTTGGTAAGTGGATCGATCCCAATTTCTTCGTACGGGTTCTGACTCTTGAACGTAGAATTGACTCCTTCGGGGAAGATAATGAAGGCTCCCTTGCGGGAACTTGCGAAACAGTGCTGGGAAGATCGACTTAGCAGCCTCCATCAGGACAAAGTTCGCGCGAATTTATGATGCGTTCCCGACTTGTCGTACGCGTAGGCTCTACCCATAGGATTCATCGATAGTATAATTTATCAATTAAAGGTTAGGTCTTCAGCGGCTCCAGCTATATACCTCTATGTATGTGATCGAGGATGTGTATGATTATCTGTATCCCTAGCGCTTCACATAACGTCTCTCAGTTACAATTGTACTTGTAATATGCGCTCCTTGGATTCAAGTTTTGATAGTTTAACGCTTTTCTAGGAAGCATTACTTATCTGCTCTCAGTAATCAACCAGAGGGTAATTATAAGGGGAAATCCGTCGGGTGTATAACCTCCCGGTCTTGATACATATATTCCTCCGTCGACAGCTTTGAATACAATAAATGATCACGTCCATTTACCTGTGTTGCCCGCACAAGGCCCACTTCATAGCTTGGACCTTGTAGAATCATCTTCACGTACTTGGACAATAACTTTACCCCACGTTTTCCTGTGTTCCAGTGCAGACAAGGCATCCGATAATCTTTCATATGGATAGACCTCGGAGTAGACGACGGGTTCGAGCTTGCCCGATCCAAAGATTCTGTGAAAGAGTATCCAACCATCGGTCAGTAGCGCGGCGGATGTACTGGGAAGGATCTTACTCAAGTAAGTCTTTCCAAACCTCTGCAATTCGCCCGAAATCGTGGACTGGTTTAAAGTAATTAGGCAGTTAGTGTGATTGAACGTTCAGAATGCTTCGAGTACATACGGCGGTAAGCACCCCAGTGGAGGCCTGTGACGGAGATATTTTTCAGGAGGATGAGATTTGAAGGTATTTTCTCGATGTTTCCTCCAGCAAAACCAACGACGACGGCTCGACCCTTCCAAGCAATACATTTGAATGAATCTTTCACGAAGGTCAGCCCATGCGTCGCGGCAAGTTTCCTTGGTGCACTAGCCTTGTATGACCCCAACGGGGTCGTAAACGACGTCGACACCTTTGCCGCCTGTGATTTTTGAGACCTCTTTCTGCCACCCCGGCTTGCTGTAGTTAACTACATAGTCTGCTCCGCCGTAACGTTTCGCAACTTCCATCTTGTCTTCGGATCCTGCAGCCGCGATGACTCTTCCACCAAGGACTGTACTCGTCATGAATAAAACGGCAGTAAATCGTTCACAGGAACGGCGACTCGCCTTTCGCGAGCTGAACAGCACATATACCAACGCCGCCAGCAGCAGCAGTAACCAAGATCCATTCGCCTATTCAGCAGAAATTTAGCCACGCCGCTTAAAGGAACTTCAGAAGCAGATACCAGGTTGCATGTTTGCCCGACCAACAAGGCCTTCGTAACTCGTCGGAAATGTCACATAAAGACCTGCAGACTCCCTTGAGATCTCGTTCGGCTTTAGGAGAAGTCAGCGCACCAGCTCCTTCATCGTAGTTGAGGGTGTCCGGGAGAGGTATCAAAGCATCCACCGGGACTAGGTGGGGCATTAGAGGTGGGCGGGTACCAAACTTGTGAGGATATCCCACCTGCAATTTTATCTGCGAATGCGCCCTAAAACAGACAGGTGAGCAAAGGCGCGTCTCGATGATAGAACCGACACACCTGGCCAGCGCCAAACACACGATCTCCCCGCTTGAATGGGCATCCCTCAGGTATCGGTGAACTTTGGGAGATCCTTCCAGCAAATTCGGTACCCAGTACGAAGGGCAATGCCGGCTTGCTTTGGTGTTTTCCCTGAGCTTGCAAGATCTAATTCCAGAGTGAATCAGCCGCGTAGTCCACAACCGCGAGCAAGACTTGACTTGCGTCAAAGAAATTGAGGCCAGTACTATAGACATCTACTATGACCTGGCCGGCTGAGGGTGTTGGGTCTGGCGCATCCCTCGTGATGGGAATCTTTGTGTGATGTGCGAGTTCCTTGACCACTACGGCACGCATGATGAACTGAGGATGGGGGAAAGCTGGGGAAACGAGAATAGTAAGGGGAGGTTGCTTATATGTGCGTCACTTTCTGAGTTTCCGGTCCACGGATTGCCGGAAGGCCGTGAGAGCTTAAAGCCATATTAGGGCATACCAATCAGGTGTTGGACTTGGCGAAGTCCTCTGGACGCGTCTACATAAATACCTACCTTTCTGATTGTTCTCGTTTATTCAGACTATGGTCAGTTACATGGTCTGTTTGCTCTCGTATCTGCTTCCAATATGTGCATCTACAGGCAGCCGCAGCGCAGATAACTACAGGAACCTCTGAATTGCGGGATGTAACGAAGATGGAACGCATAGGCACGTCCTTTCCTTTCGATATCAGTATTTCGACCGCTCTAACGCGTCTAACGGCAAAACCTCTCTCAGGCGTCCACTCACATATTCAAGGTCTCGGGCTTGATGATCGCTTGGAACCTCGGGCAAACAGCCAAGGAATGGTTGGGCAGGCAAAAGCTCGGAAGGCGGCTGGGATGATTCTGAAAATGGTGCAAGAGGGACGTATAGCTGGACGAGCAATGTTGTTTGCTGGACCCCCTTCTACTGGAAAGACTGCCATTGCACTTGGTACGTTGCAAACCAAATTTCCAGAGACAAGAGATATAGCTAATTTGGCATACTATCTAACAGGGATGGCTCAAACGCTCGGAAACGACGTCCCATTCACTATGATCGCTGCCAGCGAAGTGTTTTCACTCTCGATGTCAAAAACGGAAGCTCTCACTCAAGCGTTTCGAAGGAGCATTGGTGTGAGGATAAAAGAAGAGACCGAACTCATCGAGGGAGAAGTCGTCGAGATTCAGATTGATAGGTCCTTAACAGGAGTGCGTTCTCGTTTTCACCTTCAAGGCTACTTTGTCGACCAAAAATCATGACAGGCGACGAAAACCGGGAAGCTTACCATCAAGACGACAGACATGGAAACGATATACGACCTAGGCACCAAAATGATCGACGCGTTGTCCAAAGAAAAAGTTCTTGCGGGAGATGTCATTGCCATTGACAAAACTTCAGGCAAGGTCTCAAAACTCGGTCGCTCATTTGCGCGCTCGAGGGACTATGATGCTATGGGCTCAGATGTACGTTTTGAGCCAACTATCTCCCCATTCCTACTCAACCCTCCACTTTCTATAGACCAAGTTCGTTCAGTGCCCCGACGGTGAAATCCAAAAACGCAAAGAGGTTGTCCACACAGTTTCATTACACGAAATTGATGTGATTAACAGCCGAACACAAGGCTTCTTAGCACTTTTTGCTGGGGATACTGGAGAGATTAAGCCAGAGTTACGAAATCAAATCAACACGAAAGTGGCGGAATGGAGAGAGGAAGGCAAGGCAGAAATCATTCCTGGTGTCAGTAACCATCCCCGTTCTCGCCTTACATCTGGTCTTACCATCACTGGTTTCAGGTTCTGTTCATCGACGAGGTTCACATGTTGGACATCGAATGTTTCTCCTTCCTAAACCGCGCTCTGGAAAATGAGTTGGCCCCTCTCGTCATCATGGCCAGCAACAGAGGAATGGCCCGTATACGTGGGACGAACACGAGAAGCCCTCATGGTCTCCCTGTCGACTTGCTCGACCGAGTACTCATTGTCAGCACGAAACCGTACACCGCAGAAGACATCGAACAGATAGTTCAGATTCGGTCGGTCACTTCTTTGTCCTCCTCACGACCGGGTATTAATTCTCTCGCCTACTAACAGGTGTCAGGAGGAAGATGTAACCCTCTCGCCAGAAGCCGCCACCCTTTTGACACAAATGTCAATGGAAACGACGCTACGCTACACGTTGAACCTGATTTCATGTGCCCAGGTTCTAGCGCGGAAAAGGAAATCCGAACGAGTGGACGTGGAGGATTTGAGGAGGGCGTACACGTACTTTATGGACGAAAAACGAAGTGTCCAATGGATAAAGGAGCAGCAGGGCTCCCTTGTCTTCGAGGAAATTGGCGAAGGACGTAACGTCGAGGACGAGAGAATGGTGACCGATTCGTAGTCGTCCCGTTGTACGGGTTGGTTCTTGATTCATTCTGTGCTTGTTTGGTTTTCTCCCTTGTATCTAGTCCGCTGTGCTTGTCCATTTCCTGGGCACTAAAATTCCTGTATCGTATGACCGTTCAATAACGGCTGCTGCTTTGTATGACCTTGAGGCGCAAGTTCTTGAGCAGTAGCGTATATCCGCGCGACAGTCCACGCGACTTTGTCCTCCAACCACCATCATGGCACCTCCGAAACGCGACACTTACATGGACGTAGACTCTGACTCTGACCATTCCTTTGACGAAGACGTCTCGGGAAAAGGCAAGGGGAAGGGAAAGGCAGCGGATAAAAAGAAGAAGGAACAAAGCAAACGAAAACCAAAGGATGTGGTAATGGATGATTGACCCTTCCCTTCGACCATGTCATTAACTTGGACCCGCAGCAAGCGTATACTTGGGAAGCCTCTTATACTCGATCTTGGGAAACTGTTCGAGAAGACGAAGGCGGAAGTCTCCAACACGCTGTAGATGATTATGTTGCTAGAGGAAGGCGAAAAAGGTACAACAACCCTTTGCTCCAAAATCGACATTCTTAACCTGCATCTAGGTTGCAGATTCCTTCAACTGCTATTAGAAGAACAATCATACGACACCTCATATTAGTTTTGGACCTATCTGCTTCAATGTTGGATCGTGATATGCGGCCGACGCGGTTCTCTCTGACTCTGCAATATGCGAGGGAGTTCATCCTCGAATGGTTCGACCAGAACCCGCTGGGTCAGATGGGTATCGTTGGAATGAGAGCAGGTGTCGGGGAACGTGTTGTCGATATGACGGGTGCGTTCATGCTGTGCCCATAACCTGCTCCAATTCACGCAGAAATTCAGGCAATCCACAGGATGTCCTCAAAGCCCTCTCTGACCGCCACAAGTTGGAGCCCACGGGCGACCCAAGCTTACAGAATGCGATTGAACTGGCACGAACCAGCATGAAGTATGCCTCTCCGTTTATTGGAATCTGCCAACCTTTTCACCCTTGCTCATCTACAGTCACCTTCCAACTCATTCCTCACGAGAAATCATCATAATATTCGGCTCTCTCACCACCGTCGATCCCGGCAATATTCACGAAACTATAGAAGAATGCGTCACGGGCAAGATAAGGATATCCGTGGTAGCCCTAGCGGCCGAAATGAAGATTTGTCGCGATTTCTGCAACAAAACTGGCGGTTCGTGAGGAGGTGTTGCGAAGCTCGCCCACCATTGCTCACAGCTTCCTAGGCCAGTTTGGTGTCGCTTTGAACGAAGGTCACTATAAGGACCTCCTTTTCGAATTGGTACCACCGCCTGCTCAACGCGCTATTTCGCGTGCAGCTGGTGCAGGAGCAACCAACACTTCCGCAAACTTGATGATGATGGGGTTCCCAACACGTCTTCCAGGCGCATCACCGCCGAGTTTATGTGTCTGCCACTCGGACCTGAGGAGTGACGGATTCTTGTGTCCTCGTTGTCTGGCAAAAGTCTGCGATGTTCCTACAGACTGCGACATATGCGGGCTGATGATTGTCAGTTCTCCGCATCTCGCACGTAGTTATCATCACCTTTTCCCGGTGAAACCTTTTATCGCTGTGTACGTTTCTGGTTCTCATCGCCTGGCTTTTGGATTGAACTGGTGTATCTCTATTGCAGCGAGTCATCGGACGATGTTTCTACGCCTTCTCCTACATGCTGTGGATGTGCTCGACTTTTTCCTACGGTGGTATCGCAGACGATAGCGGAAGGGGTAAGTCCCATAGGCAGGTATCAGTGTCCGGAGTGTAAACAAGATTTCTGCTCGGACTGCGATGTCTTCATCCACGATGTATTACATTGTTGTCCCGCATGTGGCAAGTAGCGCATGATGTACACTACGGCACACTCTGTACCTACTTGAACTTCCACTTTTTCACTCGTGTCTTGCACGCGCCCTGATATTGAGAGAATTTCCTAAGGAAAAGGCAAAGAGCAATGCATTCATAAACAGCAGTAATCTCTTCGGCAGACGATAGAATAATCGTTTATCAGTAGTATTTCGATTCAATTCATGAAGAAAATAAGGGGCAGTTAAAATCCAGAGAAGGGAGGTTTGCGAGATAAGATTGAGGCTGTGGGTGGTCATGGGTCCATATTCGAGAGAGAGAGAGAGAAGGAGTTTCATCACGTGATACTACTGGCCTCCTCACTCTTCTAGGAACGCCTTCACTTCTCTGTCAATGAACTCGGTATCCCTTGCATTGGCCCCTCCTCCGGCTAGGTCATTCAGCATGTGCGAAGTTTGGCGCCTTCGACAGACTCACCCATGTGGCCCCAAGCAGAGTCCAGCACAACCAGACGGCCTCGCCCTTTCATGTATCGTACCTCCACTTCGTTATCCTCGGGCTTGAAATTAATCTCAGCTCAAGCGAGGCTCGAAGAAGTCGACTGAGTGCCCTACCGGAAAATAGAGATCCGTCCTGCAAGGCATCACCAGCCCTTTTGCTTTGATGCTTCCAAGGCAGTTCTCAAAATCGCCGCCATCACGGATGAAAGACACGTCACCGTGCTGCCAGGTATCAAGCAGTGTTAACATGTCATTAGCGTCCCATTCGAGGAACTGCAACTCCCAATTTTCACGAATAAAAGCGTTGAGGTCGGGATATCTGTACCCATTGACTACTAAGTCCTCGATGATCCGTCGTCTAGGATCATACTCACGTTCCATCGTACAAGTGTTGACCATTGCGGTACCACTAAAGACGCTTTGAAATACCGTTCACAATGCGCGAGAAACAGCCTCACCTCCTGTCCGTAAGCCCAAGCACTGTAGACTCGGCCAAATGCACGAGCACCGACTTGGGGCGGAGATTTATAGTGGCCGTTTTCGAAGTCCTTGGATGCTACTAAGGCAGCTTTGGGGCCCTCAAGGAAACTAAGGGAGCGATAATGGCGCGGTTCGGTTTCGATAAAGCCTTTTCTCACCAGGCATTGTGGGGACTGGTACGCGCCGACCCGCAGATACAAACGAACCTGTGACGAGGCTCACACGGGGAGTATCACCAGAGAGAAAAAATGACGCACGGCTCACCTTTCTACAAATTCAGGATAGATCACGGCCCAATGATAAGCCTTGGATGGGTCAGTGTCTCGGAGAAGGGTTCCGTCTAGCCTTGTCGACTGACCTGCTGTCCGCCCATGGAGAACCCGATAGCGCAGAATACCTTTCGGACGCCCAGAGCTTTCGTGAGCACTGTATACTGAGCGCGTCTGGAAGTAGGTTGAAAGACCCCTTCGCCTGCGAGTGAACGAGATGACTGACATGTTATCCTCATACGATATGGCGGGGAAGTATGGTCCATTGTATGGGGCGGGCTTCAAGCCTTTTCAGCTACCTGTCGAGAAAACTGTCCGTGATTGTAAACCCACTGTGTTTGAGGGCGAGGACGACTGCTGACTGGTCAGTCAGTTCACCAAGAGATATATAGTCACCAGCGCACCTCTCCGTTCGAGAACAGGGCAAGAGTTACAATGAAGTATTTTTTTGGATTGAGAACTCTGTCCTCTCCGATCAAATATTCCTGGTCTTATACCAGCTGTCGATAAGGCGCGCACAGAGCCCACCGGTAGGATTGCCTACCTTTCAATCTACCACCGTAGCATGTTGGATACACAATGCAAGGATTGTCTGGGTTTCCGTATGTGCAGTAAGCTGTTTTTGCATCCGGTAGAACTCCCCCTTTGACACGAAGTCGTCCGTGACTGTAGTATTGTACTTGTGGTGACATAGGCACTACTTGAGGAACTCGAATCTGAGGAGAGATGAGAAAGGGTGTTCAAGTATCGGATCTTATAAAGTGGGCCATGTTGAGATCGAGGTCAGGTGAACAGTGAGCAGGTGTGGTGGATATCTTCTGATTCTGAATGGAAATGGTTTCATGACCTTCATGATATTTGCTCGATTAGGGTGAGAGTGGGAGAACAAAGCAAAAGTTCGATGAGGTAATAAATAGTGAACCACATCACAACTGAAAGGACATGCGTATTTGTTATCAGTTCTGCAGTATAATCCTAGCGTATATGCCCGTATATAGCTATATCCCGCCACCCGGTTTCTTGCGATGCACAACTCTTGCTTGTTCGTTCTTCGGAGTTGTCCAGGGTTGATCCGTCTCTTCATATCCCTTCATTGTACAGCTCCGAGAAATTCCCCAGCTGGAGATTTTATTTCGATTGGCTTCAAAATTTGTGTTCTCACGCATATTAGCAGCGCCAATCTCGGAAACGACAACCGGTATCTGTAGTCTAGACTCGTCGATCAAGTTGGTCTATCTTGGTCCTCTTGACAGGACACTTGTTTCCCAGGTCGTTCTCGGGACCAGGAATTCGAACTCCCAACAGTATCAACTCTCCACTTTCAAGTTTCTCTGTCGATTTCTCCGAGTGGAATACCTGACATAGGCTGGCCCAGCAAGATGAAACCACTTTGGAGGGTTCCGTCCCCGCAATCTAACCCTTTGATCGGGATCCTGCTCCTTCCCGATAGTGGCCCTCGTTGACCTGAGGTCTTCCGTCACCCCCCTCATCAAATGACTGGGTGAATACATATTTTCTATGTCTTTGATAGATGAGACGCTATGAGACGTTGACGGCGCAGGCATCAAACTCTAAAACTTCCCGGGAATGAATTTCTATCGCAACTGCGAAGTATTGCCCGCCTTGCCAAATTCGGCCGTATCGACTCTCTCTCGCTCGTTCCGCATACGATGGGGTGCCTCAACGGGCTCTACGCGAAGGAAGGCAGAGCAGAAGTGGGATGATTATAGACCTTCAAGTCCTGAGTCTCCCATAATTTGCCGGCGGAAATACCTTACCTCGGGCTGACATTCCGATTCACTGTCGACTACATGTGGCCCAGAAAGGGTCGTGCGCTCATCGGTGCAAAAGAGTACGTTGATCTTTTCTTCAAGTCTGTGTAAAACTCTGAACCCGAATCGCACCTCCGCTGATTATAATGATACTGCGCAGGTTGAAAGATACATGGATGCTTTGCAGTTATCGGCATAAATCAGTGTACCTCCATCTACGATTTGCCGGATGAATTTCGATTCGCCGGCTGACCGTGGGCAGCATTTAAACATATGCAGGTTAGATCTACAGGAACACACGTCCCTGCGGAGAAATCACTGATCATTGCCAGTCAAGCAAGTGAGCAACTTGCTGACGCGTGGAAAAAACATACATCTTTCCCAAACCTCCATCCCTCCTCCCGTCTTGCAAGCTGAGGCCAACTTACAGCGAGCAGGTGTTGTGTCCGGCCTAGTAGGTCCCTGCAAATCCTAGGCGAGGCAATGCCCAACCGTCTGGTTGCTGACCTCTCGCGCGCCTCACGTAAGTCTATTTCGTCCCATATAGTAGTATCTGCCCTCTGACATGAATTCGCTTCCTCAATCTATTTCATTTCAGTCTCTGCGCTCTGTTTCCTTGTCTGGTTAGATTCTCGCCCTCTTCGCATCATTTTCAGTGGCTACAACTCATACCTTTAGGGATATCTGCATCACATTCGATGAGGAGGTCGAATACATCTGGACGTGAGCAATCAGTTCATTGACTGCATCAAATGATTAGTCTGACATCGTTATACAGAAAGCCCCCTAGTTCATGGATTAAGTGGTCTTTCTTCTTCGCGAGATACTTCACGCTCTTGACTCAAATGTAAGTCCCACTTCTGGATAGCAAAGGGCATTGCTACACGTGTTACCTACAGATGCAACAGAACAGTCGAATTTGCTGTGATCTATGACGATTCTTTTGCCCCCGCACACCAGATGGTATTACGGGTATGGCTTGGGCTACAAGTCCTATTGGGGTTCTTGATTATGACCGGGGCAGAGATAGTCATGATGGCTCGTGGTGCGTGCACTCTACTTTCTTCCACGCGTAGTCGCGATTGAGGGAAGTTTACCTCTTGTTTTCAGTCTATGCCCTCTATAACAAACACAAATGGGTTGGACTCGGCTTTATTACACTTCTTCTCGTGGAAGTCGCGACCGTCACGACCGGGGTAGCCGTAAACTTCCCCCGGAGGGAAGCACTGTTCAAACCGGACGATATCACGAACCATGCGTCGCGATCTTTTGTTTATTTTGGGTGGGTGTTGTCTTTCCAAAGTCCTCTCCTACACTTACCGGTCCATAGGATCACCACTCTCGTGTCTCAGGTCATTATTTTGGTCCTCTCTATTGTCAGATACGTTCGTGGGCAGTGGGGAAGAGCGCGCATTATTCAGCTCATGTTGCGAGACGGGACCATAGCTTTCTGTGTTTTGTTTGGTACGTCCGAAGCACTCTCACGCGTCCCACTCCCACTCCCACTCATACTGATACCGGCCCGTTGCTCAGTTGTGACGGGGACTCTCTTACTTCACGTAGCGTTGGACTTTCCATACGCGTCAACGAATTATTCGTATGTAGATCCTCAGCCTTGCAACGTTTGCGGCGCTAACTTCCACCAAAACTTGTAGCTTCATGCTCACGTTCATCTCGATCATAGTACGCGTCTTGAGGTCCCCTTTCTTTCCTCATCCCCCAGCGACTTACATCTCGCGCTACAGGAATGTCGCCTCATACTCAATCTGCAAAATCACTCCAGCGTGGAGAGTGAATGGACCACTAGCCAGACGGCAGAACAACACGAATTAACGACTATAATTGATACTCACGGCCGATATTTCGAAGACACTCAGTGCGCGAAGCTCTCATTTCCACGCCATGCAAACTGACGGACCACATCCCTTTCATCTTAATTTCCAGGCTCGAGCAGTCCAGCTCGTCGAGACAAACCTCTTGGTGATCATCGCGGAAAACTGAACACTCATGACACTGTATTTTTAGCGGAGAATGCAAAGACTTACTACAATACTTATTCATTACTATCTTATAATCTAGTTCGTAATGAATCAAAGACGTCCCGCCAGCCCTGTACCCAGGGAGATACTTACCATTGTCGCTGGTCCCGGTCAGTACTCAGTTACCGGTCCAGTGTTCGAATGGTGCCAGGTGCACCGTGCCACGGTGGCAATTTTGCCACACCCGTTCCCTGGGTGATAAGGGGTGAGGCCAACATATGTGTGGACCTATATGGGTTGATTATTGCAAGGTACTCGACTGAACGAACGGTACGTATACGTTCATAGTGTTGTAGTGAGAGGACCGAATCTCCGGAATAACAGGTCGCTCCACTTTCCCCTATATCTGCCACACATCATCCAGCACAGATTCTGGACGATAGGGTTTCCTTTCGTGTCAGAGTAAGGCGAGTGAGTGATTGAGTTGGTGTTCTATGACCCTGACTGGCCCGAATAACGTCCGGTTTGAGATTTGATGTCCAGAGCCTTCGGAACGATCCAGCTCGTAAGTTTCGAGCTTAGGGAGAATGTTGGTCCACAGTAGTTGCTCACCAGTTTTACAATGCAGTCCGAGTCTAGAAATCTGATACACGCCCTTTAAAACTCCAATCACCCTCGTCTCCCCATTTTCCAACTGGTTCGCGCTTTGGCCCCCCTTGCTCTCCTGTAGCTGGATTAACATCGCCTTCGAAAGATGGTTTCAAGGGCTTGCGAGCATCAGGGTGCATTGACAAGTCTGCTTCTGTAGAATGAGCGGTGGTCGAGGCGAGAGGGGTTTGTGCTGCGCGTTGAAGTTCTTCAAATTCTTGCTGCTGTTCTTTGGGAAGAGGAGGAGGAGAGGGACGATTCCAATTGGTGGCATACGACCTGGCAGAGACGCGAATAATCAAGGGACGAAGGGTGATCCTGCTCAACATCGTGGAGGAAGAGTGATAGTTGACAGACCGCAAGCGTGATTGAAAAGGCCGGAATTTAATTCAGGAACGAGTCACCGGCAAAAGTGGTAAGTTGCCGGTTTCAGGCAGGCAAGTGCCACTGCAGGCAATTGGCAAAAACCTCCGCCGGCGAGTCCTCGACTCTGCCAGACTCTGCCTCCGCATTTTCCAGCTTTTGAGATGTCGCTCCCACATGAGCCATTATAAAGGTTCTTTACTTTAAGAAGGTCTGATCAGAAACTTGGCTGCCAAACCAGGGAGAGAGGAATTGGAAAAATGACATTCGGAATATAAAGTAGCGAACAGCTGGTCAAGGAGGCTATATGAGCTTGTATATTTCCGGCAATGCGTGTGACAAAATATCATCATCCTTCGCCCGGGTCATCAATAATATCGTGCCTCTTCCTCTTTCTTACTCCCGTTTCTGACGGTCCTCCACATTCCGTCTCCTTCAACGCTCGAATCGACCCTCAGGACACGACATTACTCTTGGATACAGGCCCCCATGCCACCAGGGCCCAGTTCATATTCCGTCACCGACTCATTTGGTCCCATTTCAACACCCAGCCTCAACGAGGACTACAGCGCTGATCATTACCACCGCATCTCTTCGCAGAAGAAACGAAATATAGACAGAGCATGCGACGCCTGTCGAAGAAGAAAGACGAAATGTGATGGCCCAAAGATGGCCGACAACATTTGCACCAAGTGTGCTCAGAGTCGGAAGCCTTGCACCTATGTGTACGTCGCTGTTCACGATCTGTTTTTCGCTACGTGCCCCTTCTGAGCTTTGTTTAACTAGCGAAGCTTCCAAGCCCCGAGGGCCCCCAAAAGCGTGAGCTCGATGAGGATACGTCGGCCCGTTAACGCGTGCTCATCTGTTCGTGTAGATACATCACAGCTCTCGAGGATCGGTTAGAGTCCCTGGAGGGCCTTTTGAAGCGAGTAAGTACAGATATCGTTGCTCAGACGTCCGTTCAAAATCTCCTCTCTATTCAGCTACGGCCCGACCAAGATTTTTCTGAGGAGTTGGGTCCCCCGATCGTAAAGGACTCTTGGAAACTTGAGGACACCACAGCGAACAGGAGCAATCCCGGAACGCACATAATCTCTACCCCGACCCTCCCCACAGCCTCCCCTACAACTCGTCCTCAACTCCCTGAAGCATTTCGCACCATGCGCACACCCAACGAATCCAATGATTCCGATTCCGATTCCGACTCGGCATCCAATCAATTTTATTCTTCAGATTCGGACGGGCTGGTGGATAATTATACGACGGGGATGGAGCGGCTGACACTCAGAGGGCCAGACACGTTGGCTGAAGAAGATGAAAACCATGCCCGGTTCCACGGAAAGAGCAGCTCGATGAACCTTATCGACGCCACACGAAAGTTCAAACAACTCCACATTCAACAAACGATGGATGGCGAGGTTAGAATGCCATCGACCAACACAATCTCTGCACAGCCGACTTCATACAACCTTAGTTTCACTAGGCGACCCGAGTACTGGCGTTTTCCGAAAGTGGGTGGCGTTCGCGTTTCACCTTGTTCGCAACGCGGCTGATATGTTTTCCAGTGGGAGTTTGTATGGGAAGGGTTGCACATACAGTCACCGGAGGTCTTGTCCGATGTCCTGGCTAAATTTCCGCCTCCGGAGCTGGCCAGCAGCTTATTCGAGCTGTACTTTCACCACGTCAATGTCCTCTTTCCGTTGTTACATCGACCGACCTTCGAACGGCAATGGAAAGAGCGGCTTCACGAACGCAATATCTGGTTTGCTTGTCTCTCGATGTCCATCCTCGCGCTGGCCAGTCGTTGGAGTCAAGACGTTCGAGTTCTGCCTGACAACGAGCAGAACAAGCCGTCAGAAGCCATTGACTGGACTCTCGCGGGCTGGAGGTACTTTTCCGTCTGCTTAAGTATACACCGTACGCGCCGTAGTCTCTTTTTCCCCGCCTCACTATTCGAGATCCAAACATTCAATGTAGGTTCAACTTTTCTCCAGCCAGTAAAACGGGCTCACATGTTGGTTCTTGCCAGACCTTGTCATTGTTCTTGAGAGGGGCGTCCTCACAGACGGCTGCCTGGCTTTTCATAACGATGGGTCTACGCAAAGCTCAAGACGCAGGGGCACATCGAAAGTCCATCTATCATCGGACCCCAACAGTGGATGACGAACTGTGGAGACGTGCCTTCTGGATGCTAGTTGGCCTTGATCGAGTGGCCAGTGCGGGGCTAGGGAGACCTTGTAGTGTCGATGAGGAAAAGTACGTTCATATCTCGGTCTCTATTGCTTTGATCTAACTTACCGCCTTTCGTCCGCCTTCTCCCCTTTCAGTTTCGATTTAGATCCTCCAATGGATATCGATGACGAGTACTGGGAACATGACGACCCTTCGCTGGCCTTCCGGCAACCGGAAGGAAAGCCCTCGAAAGTAGCGTCATTCATTCTCTGGCTCTCGCTGACCGACATCATCGCTTTTGCCTTGAGGACTATCGTAAGGCTGAGATTTTTCCCGCCCAATGCCCGGCTGAAAAGTTTTTCCAGTACACAGTTCGTCCATCGAGTGTCTTGATGGCAGAGATGAAACCTCCGTCCTCAGAGGACATTGTCAGGCAGCTAGACGACCTTCTGACAACATGGATTGACAAGGTGCCAGAACACCGTAAGTCCTCCGTCCCTTGTGTAAAACTCAGCCGAAATCTGAGTGTGACCCTCTTTCGCAGTGAGATGGTCCGAAGACACGCAGGACCATGTTATCTCAAATCAGTCAACGATGTTGTATAACACATATCACTTCACTCAAATCCTCGTCCATCGTCCTTTTATGCGACCGTTACGGATCGCCCATCTCGACCGGAATCTTACCTCAACCTCCCCAGACTTGGCTATCTGCTGCAGTGCCGCTAGGTCATGCGTCCGGATAGTCGAGAAACAAATGAAGTTGGGGTACTCGAACGTGATTGAACTCATACATGTTGCACAAGTCGCAGCCGCCGTTCTCATAATTGAGGTATGGCATCTAAAAGCGAAGGAATCGGTGCACAAAGCCACCAGCAGGGAGGAGGATACCAAACCAAAATATTTCCAGAACATCCAAGAACTTTTGGATGATATAGAGATACTGATACAAGCGCTGGAATGGGCGAGACCTCGCTATGGCCAAGTACCTTTGGTAGTGTAGGTGAATTCTTCTTGCTGTCGCTATCTTTCCTGACCATTTGGGTGGATAAATATAGGGCTAAACTGCGAGAGGCTTTACCGGGTCCCGATGACGAAGCTTCTGCCATGGAAATACCGATATACTCCTTCAACGATGTCGTCGAAGCTTCAGCAGATCTATCCGCCACGGAGGAGCATCCTACATCTCCTATGTTAGCCCAGGCTCCCGCCACTTCCTCGGCAATGTGGCCATCACCAGAAACGGACAGCAGCGGGACTTCGGCGATGTCTCTCTATCCGACGACCTATCTGCCTCTTTCCACGCCGCCAGTCAACTCGTATACTTCAAATCCTCCTGCTTCCACATACCAACATGCTCAGTCACACACCGGAGGAGCCCTAAACGGAGCACAGTCCTTCAACGTGCGAGCTCAACGCCCGCTTCAGGCTGAAGCGTATTGGCAATCGTCGATACCATCAGAAATCGGCGAACCTTCCACGCGTGATAGAGTCGGGCTTTCAAATCTTCCCTCTTCAGGGAGACAGGACTTTGGGCTTGGTTCCCTTGAGCCAAACTCCAGCGCTAGGTACAATGGAGGCTTCGAAGGATACCATCATCAGCACGACCTGGCTCTCAGAAACGGAAATCTTGATCCTTTGCATCCTCAAGGTGTATATCATGAGGTTTCCGACGCTCGATCTATCCCTATGGCATACCATCATCCTTTTGCCATCAAGGATCCAGAGTATAGGTTTGTAGAATCATTCCAAGAATCGATCATTACACAGTCTCATCAGTCTTTCTAGGCCACACATCGGGGCTCAAGGATGGAGATATCAACCCGGCGAACCCCTACCTCCGTCGCATCCTTACGGCTCAAGCAACTCCTTGCATCGAGGGCACCATCCCGAACATCATGGATTCCACCCACATCGTTTCCCCAGTGCTACCCATCCGCACTCGTACGGACGTTAATATAATGAATATGGAAATATGGAAGGTTTCAGCAATGTAGCAGTAGCTTCGCAGTCAGGCTCAGTTCGCTCTCTTTTTCTAATTTATCCCCTCGATCTTGGGTTCAAAATGATACTAAGTAATAATGGTCCGCTGTATAAATGCATCTACTGTATCCGGTATAATGACATTGTAAATTCCTATAACAGTTCCGAGTCTATTGAAACTGAGGGAGCAAAGTGCTGTATAAGCTGTAGTTCTCAACTGGCGGCATCTTCCGGCACCTTGCCTGATCCAGAATCCCCCAATCCTCCCTGCATGTCCGAAATTCTTCAACGTCGACGTCAATCATCGCCGCCCTCTCATGTTTGGCTCAGTCGAGCTCGATGTCCCAGAATGTTGCTGTCCGGAACGTAAACGCCCATCACATAAAGCTGCGGGTCTGCCGACAAGACAAGGCAGTGTTTATTGAGGCTTCCTGATCGCCAGATGTGGCCTTGATTATTGTAACCTTCTTTTCCTCGAACCTCCATCATGCCACGCAGCAACCTGAAGGAATTCATCTTCGGTGGCAAGACCTTTTGCTGCTGCCTCCCCGTGAGGTTTGGGCTTATAGCTATGACGTTTTTGGGTATCCTCTTTGGCGGTTTATTGTCTATAGTTTGCTGGTTTGAGGTTTCTAGTGAGTCTTTAGATCTCTCTTTTCGTTCGCGTCGATTGAACAAACCCTCTGCTCAGATGCCCCGCCTGAGATGGAAGGGACGACAAAGGCAGCATTGGTCGTTGCTGGGCTGGTTCAGACAGTATTATTGCTGGCGTCTATGCTGGGGTGCGTACTCCCTGTCTTTGGGTGTCGAAGAAGGCACTCAATAGCTTCCTCCTCAGCTTCATAGGCGCGATCGTTCGAAAACAGTCCTTCGTTCAAACCTATGCGTACATATTGTACGGCCACTTTCTGCTCAACGTCGCGGTGGCCATATTCCTTCTTGTCATGATTACCCGCGCCTCATCGAATGCTGTTACGAAAGCCTGCGAGGAGACTGTCAAGGATAGCGGCGGGCAAGACCAGTGTACTGGTTTAATCAGGGTTGTACGTCAAATCATCATTGCAGTATCACTGGTTGTGCTCTTGATCGAGCTCTGTACGTTCTCTTTCGCGCCCGTCTCGTTTCCACATGTCTGACGCGTGTATGTGCATCTAGATGGTGCTATTATTGCAGCGCGTTATCTCAACCAGATACAGGGCGAAAAACGAACGGCGCGATCAGTTCGCGAGTCCCGCATCCGTGAATCGCAAGCGTTTGAGATCCAAGAGATGAACAAAAGGCGCTCCCAGAGGCCAACAAGCACAACAGACTTTACGCGCGATTACGACCCCTATGAAGAAACTGGTGTCCAACACAATCGCCATAGTACCTCTGGGTCTTCGTTGCACGGCTACCAGAGCGTTGCCCTGGCCGACGAGCACGAGGGATATGGCGGGGGCTCTTGGACACACGAAGATGTCGCATCGGTGGAGAAAGCTCGTCTCCGGAGTCTGGAGGAAGGCGACAATGGGGAACTGCCAAACCCTTTCCTTAGCAACAGCGAATCCAAACACGATGACAAGGCCAAGCATGCCCTTACTAGTACTACGGCATCAACAGAGTCGGACACTCTTCCTAGATACAGTCTCTCCGATCCTTCTAAGGCCCAGGGACATTGAAACTCACTTCTCATCTTGACACGGACTATTTTTCTTGAATTTCATTCAGCTTTCTTGGTTGTACAGGTTGTACAAGTAGTTACTTGAATAACGATATGTAGACAAGCAGTGCCCGAGCCCCAGTCGCTTCAATCGGGTAAATGAGCTGTCCTGTTGCCGTCCCCCAGAAAATTCAGAGGTATGATTGTGCCACCGGTCAATTGACACAGATGGTGTCAAGAATGCCTGTGGGCCTCGTCATGGACACCAACCTGAATCAACCACTGCTGCTGTTAGCTGTTCCGTTTGTGGGCGGCACCGTTGGCACGACAGTTGTGGTGGGAACGGTCAGGTTGGTGCTTGTGCGAGTCATCAAGGAGTTCAAAATCAGCGCAAGACCGCTCATCTGACCGGGCTGGAGCAACGAGACGTTGATTTCTAGGTTGAGCATGCTGCCGTTCGAACCACGCAAGACCGCGGGAGGTGCAGGGTGACCTGTGGTGGGCGGTACGGGAGTAATCCCGATACGGTAAAGGGCGGGGAGGCAAGCAACAGGCAGTTGTACTGGGATAGGCGCGGCGGTTGTATTAGACGGGACGGGCGTTGAGGCTGGCGTGCCCGCTGCCGATGTGGTGGTCATAGGAACGGGGATCGTCACTCCAGCCTGATATGGGACGGAAGGTGTTGAATTTGGGGAAGGAGGAACGGCAACAGGAACAGGTACCGGTGTTGGTGTAGGTGCAGATGTTGTCGCCGTCGTCGCGGTTGTCGTCGCGGCTGTTGCTGGTGTAACTGGGAAAGTAGTTACGGTGGGAGAGTTGATGCCTGCAGCATAGGGCTGAGCGTATGCATAGGTTCGATAATAAGCAGTTGCACCAGCAGGGGTACTAGGGGGAAGAGGGTATTGTAATACGACGCTCGGGGTACGTTATTAGAGGCCGCTTTTCTTGCTCTTTCCAGTCTTTCGAGTTCCGAACGAGCAGCCCTTAGCTCACTACCAAGTAATGCCAGGTCCGAGCGGTCAGACTCCAGTCCAATCTGCGAGACCGCTATGACTTCCTCCTTGAAGGGTACCTGGACAAAAATGGGTCACTGGAGTTCACAGAGATGCAGTGACTATCGGCACTAACTTCGCCTGATTTTATTCTCGTATGCCGGAATCGTTTCTCAAGATCTTTCCTTCTTTTGAAGCATTCCAGAGCAAACTCGGTTTCTGCACGACGTGAGCGAAATTCATAGCAAAAACATGATAGACTTGCCAGCATTTTCCGTTCTCAGCTCCTCAGCCTTGCTTTTGCCCTTTCGATCTGTTACAAGGGGTTTGAGGTCCTCTACTGGATTGAGAAAGATGTGATAGGGGAGTAGCCTCTTCACTACGTCCACGGAATCTATGAATGGTGTATCCACGTCGGGATCCAGAACCGCCGAATGGTCTTCCGCAAGTCGTGATGCAAACCTTTGGCAATCGTGAGATCGTGAAAAATCGACGGAAAACTCACTCACTTGGCTGCTGTAGCTTTAGTGATTTCGTTTTCCTCTGAGGTTCTCGCCTTGCTCCTGGGATTCTTTTGCGCGGGCGTCGATTGCCATGTTGACGGACCAGCTAGAGTAGGCGACGATGTCGACTGGGGTGACGATTGTTGTGAAGAAGTAAGGTTCTTTGAGGCAAGATTAGGGACAGATTGGGGTGCAGAAGAGGAAGAAAACGTTGCAAGTTGTTCTGTCGACATCGAGTTTGTTGTGATTAGGTCCCCGGTCATCCGGTCACCGTCACTGTGACTCTGGTCTTCGGACTTCCACCACCAACAATTCCGAGTTCTCAATGAGACCTTCATAGCCAGACAAACAATTCACTGTCATGATCAACACCTGGCTTCTTGTCGCCTGCATTTGTGTGGACCTCGGACTCTTGACTTATTTTTTCTACTGGAACCGTTTCATAGCATGGATATTGGGCCTGCTAATTCGAGTGCTCTATTGGAATCAGGGTGCCTCCAGTCTATGGCTTCGAATAGGTATTTGGACGCGTTATATGCTCACCGAGTACATGATCAATAACCAAATCTGCAGGTTCAATCCAGTTCTCGATACTGAGCGGGAGAATTCTCCTGAAGGACGTGCACTACCACACAAGTAATCAGACTGTCAAGATTGTGAAGGCACAGATATCATGGCGTTATTGGATACGGGGACCTATGACTGAGGACGAACTCAATGGATTCAAGGCGGAAGGAGAAGGTGTGAATCGGCTCATGGGACGTTATCCCGTATTGACTCCTGTCTTACAGGGACTTCGACACGAAAGACTTCTTGTAGAATCAAAATAACCATTCACGGATTGGAATGGGTACTCTACAACAGAACTGCAGCTTATGACAACATACTCTCCCAAATGCCCACCAGCAGGAATGCTCCTGGAGACGGTGCAAAGGAACGAAACGTTTTGCGAAAGTCTGGTCCGTGACACTCCTCTCAAAACCATCTTTGTCTAATGGGAAATAATAGCTACGAACCTGTCCGTTGCCACCCCATCCTTCTTGGCCAACTCGTTCAGGTCACACGCGCCGAAGTTCATACAACGGATGATGGCCTGGGTCAAGCAACAACTTCCGAACCTCGACCCGAAAGAGTTGCTTCCTCTTGCAATAGAAGTATCGAAAGGAGCGATCATTTGTGGAAGCGCCTCGACTTCGAGCATCTTGGTGTCAGAGTTCCAAAGAGTGGAGGGAACGTTTGGCATTACACGGGTGCGCGATCAAATCCTTCTACGTCAATCCAACCTTGACTCAAACTTGCACAGTCTCGTTCTCAGTACGATGTATACAAGCAACTGCTCAACCTGAGGTTCACTCATGCAGTTATTCGAATGAAGGAGAACAACAATTACCACGAACCGATGACCGCCACAGGGGAAGCGCTCACCAGTTATATCGACAGGTGAATTCTCAAGTCTTCTAGGTATCGATCTGGACTCTTTGCTAACCTTCCTCACAGGTCTACGCAACAGGGATCATCCAATCTCACGTATAACGCATTTGCAAAGCTCTGGAACCGCCTCAAACTGTATCGGCTTGTCACCAAGTATCTCGCAAAAGACCGTAAACGTCCGTCCTCTAAGCGGATGGAACCTGAGGGGACTCCTATTGGGGCTGATTTCTCAACGCTGGAGTATGCCATTGAGCGAAAAGTCCTTGAGTCACCTACTCTTGAGTTACTCTACTACGTCGATGTGGCGGGGGAGGTTCCACCCTTCCCTCATATCAAGGGACATAGTCCATCCGGGATATTTGATGTTGGGAATGGTGACATGGGTCCCGAATGGGGTGTTGATCTGGTTATCCATGGCGGTACATTAAGATATGGTCCTTGGGCAGATAGGCAGCGGTGGGTGTACAACTTTCCTTCTCAAGTCCACGACCATAACTCCCATGCAGGGCGGAACTTCAACGGGCCTTCTTCCCGCCTACCTATCAAGACGCAAGTCCCACCGCGAAACTCGAACCTGGCGACCAGAGGTTATGGACATCCTTGAAAGTATTCATCGAGTTCAGAGAAGATGTTCAACTCCACATTCCCTTCCGCGAGGCGTCCAAGGTGACTTCTGACGGGTCCGTTTAGAATAGTTCTAACTCTCGGATAGAACTGGCAATGGGATGGACTCAGCGAATCGCCAAATCGACCGCGAACAAGGGAACCGGGCTATCTTCATGTCACGGCAGGGGATCGTTCCTCTATCAGCTATCTCATGCCGATGGTAGCAGGCTCTAGCGGATATGAGCCCATTCTAGAGGTTCATCTAGATACAGTGGCTGTCACATCAAGCCTCAACGACATTCGTCTGGTGTCCTCCGAAAGCTGCCGGGTACGCACTTTGCTCACGCCCACATTCACGCCACTGATCGCGAAATAGATTCACTGCGACTTACCCTCCCCTCTCCAGTGGAATGCCGAGCGCACATGGGGAATAGCAATTTCCTTTAGAAACCCCGAGCTTTTTACCCTCCGGGATCACATCAACATGTTCACTGACTTAGGTAAGGATTGGGCATCCGGACCTCCCACTCACTTCAACCGTTTCGTCCCCATGGTCTATGAGATTGATGCCGATCTTCATCACTACGAATTGAACCTCTACGCTAATGACCAGAATATAATCGACAAGCCCCTAACGAAAGACGAGAACGGTACGACAATTGGTTGAAGTTGCCCAATTTCAGACTTGCTTACATAATATGCTCAGCCATCTTGACCATGTTTGGAAATCGTCTCAAAAGCAGGACCATCATACCTTCCAACGTTTTCCGTCCTGACTGGACTAAAATTTCCTTCTCCGTTGATATCCCGGACGTGGAACTCCGTCTCTCTTTACCTCGCTGGAACGTAAACGCTCTCCACGCTCCTAAAGAAGGGAGCAGTTTGGCGAAGGTCGACTCGTTCACCATCGATGGATCATATCTTTATTATGCGGAGGTCCACGAGGAGAACGTCGAGCAACTGAAGCTGAACTTTGATGTGAGCCTGCCTTCTGCTTGTGCCTCTGCACGCATACTAACGTCTCTCAGGCATGTAATGTGGCGTTCAAGGCGCTGGGATGGTCGATACGATACCTCATGATCGTTCGAGAGAACTACTTGGGATCATTCACCCACTTCTCCACGCTATATGAATATCTGGAGAGAAAGGAGAGAGGTCTCCCGCCTGGTGACCCAGTATTTCAGAAATATCGGAAAGGAAAAGTGGGTCCCGAAAGAGTGCTGACGAGGACAAACAACTAACCAACGCCCCAGACGAATATGCTGAACGTTGACTTGGGTGTCGTGCTTCAAAACGGGATGGTCCTTCTTCCAGCCGGAATTCCAGGACATGAAATTTCTTCTTCCGCTACGGACAGCTCAGAAACGTCACTGGGGCTCGGTCCTTGTGTTGTCATGAGTTTCCCAGAGTTGCAAGTTCATCTGAGGGTACATGATCACGGAATGGGTACGTTGCCATACTCAAACCGCTTGACTTGACTAATTGCTCCCGCTGCAAGAAATGGCTCTCAACATCGACACTATAACCAGTGGCATTGAGCATAACCTTCCAGAAAGAGTATCTTGCTTTGCCACGGGAAATAAGAGTCTCCTGGTCATCGACGGTGCGTGCTACTCTTCACGAGTCCTTATACCCTCTCATTGTCTCGCTTAGGTCTTGACATTACGGCCAATCGATTATTTGGGCCCCCGCCAAGCAATCTGACATACGTTTGTATTTGGGAGATCGACGTCGGCCACACCAAGGCTTGTTTCTCTGCCTCAGAGGGTTCGATACTCGCAGCAGCAGGAAAGGCCTTCCGTGTCAATTTCTCCGACCTACTGAACGCTCCTGCATCTGACTACATGCCACCCACCTATCCTGACCGTGAGTGCGATCTTTCTTCTGCCCATAACTACCCTAACTTTCGAACAGTGACGTTCCTGGCCGTCAAATTGCGGGGCTGTGACGTTGTCTGGAAAGCTGGGAATGCTGCCCTACATCTCTCACTTCCTTCAGGTCTGAAGCTGGATCACAATGACCTTGGTGGGCATAAGTACCGTACATTGACAACCGTGCAACTGCCACATATCTCTGTCAAGATGTACTTGAGGGAACTCAACGACAGAGTGTGGCTCGAAGCTGGTAACGTGACATCTGACCTATTTCTCGACATCTACTCCCGTCCGGCAGACTGGCAGAAAGCTGCAGAATTGCAAGCGGCGTATGTCGAGGAACAAGACAAAGAGACTGGGAGAGCGGCAACCATGTTTAACATCCTCCGTCAAAGCACAGGACTCGAAGGTTGTCGTTTTGATTGGTCGGGCCCTCTGTTAGTGCCGACGCTCATGATTTCAAAATAGGTAGTATCACACATAGCTCTGGAGTTTACCTGCCGCCGCCAAGTTTGTCGCACTCTTCTGCGTATCATCCCCACGTTCGTCGCAATTCTCGGCCACCGAATGTCAACCCAGAACCGTCTGGTACCGACGGGGAGTCAGATTATGATCAAGTGCTGGCTTACAAAAAAAGCCTTATGTCGTGCGTAGTTGATTCCTGATAGATGGAGACTGTTGTTCACAGAGCACTAGGTCTTCACACACATTCAAGAGACCGAAAGTTGCATACGCACATGGAAACATGAGTTCTGGAGACGAGTCTGATGATGAGGACTTAACTGATCGGTCGGACAGCGATTGGTTTGAAGAGGGTGAGTAAATGAGTCCAGTGTCAATATCGAGCTTACGTCCGTTCATTCTTAGGTTCCACTGAGCAAAAGCCAACCTATGCAGTGAAAAGCCATCGATTGCTGACGAGACACTTCATCTCCGAGAACAATCTGAACCCTGCTCTTTGGGACGATTCAGGGCCTTTCCTTTGTGTTAAGGTAAGCGTTGCAACTGGCATGCATATTAAAACATTCGTGCTCAATCCGAGATGCTTAGGACAGCAAATTACCTCCCTTCTCCTACCTTCCTACTTCTCATTCTTCCTCGATCGCCTCCGCACCTAGAGCTGCACCCGGACACGAACCAGTAACGACGTATCGACTGGCCCAGAGGCGCACTTTGGAAGCCAATGTCACGCCTCTAATATTTCCTGTCTTTTCCGAATTGGAGGAGGACCTAGCCTACTCTGTAAGCCCTCTGAGCAAAACATGTTGAAGTGAACAGCCTTCTGATCCTTGCGCCATAGGTTCCGACGCCCGAACTCGTGATAGACAACGCCACTGCGTACTACATCACGCAGGTTATTGACGAGCAGAAGTCTATGGACCTCAAGCGGACGATTGTCGACATTCAACTAGAGTCGATTGTGCTCCGTGCTGCTTTGCAAATGGATGGTCTGAGTGACTCCAAGAAACCTGGACCCTCGGAAAAGTTCGCGATCCTCGAATCTTCCTTCCGGAAACTCACTCTCTCGGGGACCATTTCACCCAATACTTTCGATCTCAATGTAGGCGTTGACCTCACAAAGACCCACCTGTCATCTCTTGTCTGCACAGGACGAACCGTTCAGCTGTCTTCTCCAGCTTTATCCATTTCCCTCAGCGAAATTGCTGCGAAGACCTCCGAGCTTAAAATCAGCGTCGAATGCTCTACCGTGTTCCTGCAACTGACACACGCTGCGCCAGAAATGGTGTTGGTGGCCGGTCTTTCCCTATCTGATCTCTTTTCACGCATGAAGGAAGTCGACCAGAGACGAAAGGAAAGTGTAGCCACAACCGTCCAACGTGCCGTCCTTGGAATAATCCGTCGTTCCGGCGATATTGTGTTCGTCGAGCGTCTTTCCGCAATTCAACCGTCATTTCTCGTGCAGGTCGGATTGCCCCATCAGCTTCGCACGAATCTGGTGTTTCGTTTCCTTTACCACCTCCGCGACTGTCTCTGGCACCTGCGCGAGAGGAATGTTACAGTCCATGACATGGCCGAATTCGAGTCCCCGAGCGTTGAGCTACTCGAAAGCTCGCTCAAGAAACGTTTACAAAGCCTGGACTCAGACGCAGCCAATTCCTCTGATCTTGCTACCCTGGCTTCCCTATTCATCCACGACGAAGCTACGGAGAAGGAAGAAGCTCCCTCACCTCCCTATTTTGCCAAATACATATCCTTTAAACTCGCAGAGTTGCGGGTTGTCGCTAGTGACGAGTCGAGTGACGTCCCTAGTGAACTCCTCTTGGATAATATCTCATCGTGTGTTCGGATTCGGACACTGGACCTTTTGGATGCACAGCAAGGAAATCGCTTTACCGCCGTCTCGCAAACTTCGCTGCGTCGTAGAGAGTCACGGGCACAAAGGATATCCGTTGCCTTCTCCTTCGGAGTCATGCGGCTGACCATTCATCCCCATCTCTTGAACATAGCGCAGGAGATCTTGCGCATCCAGCGGACACATAAACGCAACGAACCTAAACCTTCCAAAGTCCTCAGGTTCAAAGAGAACCAGAAGCGCCCTGAGACCCTCTATCTCGACGTGACTTGCGCTTTCCAGGACCTCCTTGTCCAGGCTGTCGCAGAATCACTCATATTCGAGTTCGGCTCCACTCAGCTTCAGACATCCTCTGCCGTCTCAATGCAGATGGAACGTATCCAGGCGATGAACCATTCCATCCTTTTAGGCAATTTGTTCCTTCGTGCACGTTCCCCTTACAGGGGTTCGAAGCGTAGCGGACAAGATGAACTTGCTTCCCTGGTAGTTTCGGATCTGAGGTCCAGCGTTGTAACTCAAGAATCGCCATCGGGAGCGGACAGGCGGGTTATAATTGGCGTTGGAGGGTTACGGTTCAGTGTACCACGTAGTGCACTACATCTGTACCGATTCGTGGAAGAGTGGAGGGCAGATTTTCTTCCAGGGGTTGAATCCACGATGCAAGCGCTGTTGGCGGAGTTTGAACGATCGTCCGACAAACCGAAATCACCCACTCATGTTACGAACGACCAATACAAGCTACTCATCCAACTCGAATCCGCCGGGATCTACCTACGCGTCATGCGCAATACATGGTTATCGTGGGAATTGGGTGGTGCCGTCGCGCATTTAGAATCCCTCGCCCTGCCTCAAACCACCGTTTCATGGAGCTTTGGACTTCATGTGTCCTCTCAGATGTTCGCGATCTCATCCCGCTCCCCCGAGTCTCATGCCGAAACTATTCTGAAACTAAAACTTCCTTCACTTTCATCGTCTGGGCATCACGAGGACGGAGGCCTCCGTGCCATTGTACTTATGCAGTTCTTGGAGTTCAAAGTCAAGCCCTCGCATTGGGATACGTTGCTTGGAGTCCAACAAAAATTCGGGCAAGATTTCAATGACCTTGTTGCTCTTGCTCAGAAATCTCGTGCGAAACGGGCCGCCCAGCGCCCTATTCAAGTCCAGCGCCAGGAGAGTAACCATGTGTATGCCATCCATTTCAAGATGGAAGGCTTCCGGATCGGCTTCGAGGGAATCTCCTCTGTACTTTACTTGGAATGCCCGGGTATCGGTGGACGACTTGAAGAGGATTCCAAGGGCGGTACCACATGGTCTGTTCTGGTTTCTGACCTTGCCCTCTCGCTCGCACCCAAAGCATCGCGGACGCCAAGGACAGCCGCTTTTAGCAGCCTCCATCGCACTGCATTCGTAGTGATAGACTTTAGGGTAGCTGGGTCGAGCAAAAAAGAGGTCGACAAACCTGTCATCAAGGAGCTGAAGTTGACTGTAACGAAGGCCCATGCAGTCATGCAGCCAAGCTCGATCGGTGAATTCGGGGACTTTGTTGATCAACTACAGGTATGTACACTCAGACTTCCAGGACCCGATACTGAACAACTGTCATAGATGGAAATGCTCGAACGTCGTGAAGAGCGTTCACACGAGCTCGACGCGTTCAAGGAGAAGGCCCAGCAGATTCTGAAGACGTTCGAAGTTGCCCCGCCACGTGATCAACAGCCAGAAATGGAAAAGACTCTCACGTCTTGGCTCAACCAGTATGTTGTGGAGTTTTCGATTCGCAACGTCGGCGTCGCCTTCCCATTAGCCCACAACTACGATGGGGAAAGAGAACGCGAGGTCAAAGCCTTCCTTTTCTCCATCAAGTCGATCAATTTTGGCACGCACCGTGGCGAAACTGGGCAGGCTATCATGAAGAGTCTTTCCTTCCAGTTCATTTCTAGGTAAGATGGTCTTAGCTCTTTGAAAAGTACATGCTCATGGTATAACTCGACGGTTAGTTTTAAGCAGTCGGACCCTCATAGTTTCTCATCCGAAAAACATCTCAGCCATAATCAACTTCTGTACCCTGAGATGAAGGCACATATTCACTCCTCTGGTTCTTCTTTCGCCCGACAGTTCTTCATACGAGCTGTTGTGAGCGGATTCGTCCTCGATGTTGACTCCACAATGCCCGACTATATATTCTCTCTGTTCGATGTATATCGAGAAGGCAAGGATCGGGTTGCCAAACTCTCCGCAAATCTTCCCCGGCCGTCCCTCGAGGAATCCATGGAGGAAAAGAAGCCTGTCGATCTTCCTACATCGAACTTTTTTGCATCGCTTGACTTCCAGAGCGGGAAAGTGCGTATGTATAGCTCGGCGGCGGCGACGAGTGCGAGATCGGGATCCTTCTCCGGCAGCTGGGAGGATCCCCGAATGCTCGGCTTGGGCGCTGAGATATTCAATCTGCCTGTCGTATCGGTCTGGGCGGAATACCGTGCCGCGTCCATTGGCAAAGCATATCGGGAAGGAGAACCGTCGATTTTGATGTTCAAGAGCACGGTGCACTCAAGCCACAACGTCCTACGACCGACTCTATTACCTTTCCTCACTGAGCTGATAGAGCTAATCGAAAACCGACTGCGCTCCGCATATCCAGAATCTGCTATTGTTGCGTCCACAGATAGCCTCCAAACCCATGAGACGGGGGACACATCCGAACACTCACAAGTGCCTTCGTTGTCGCCATCGCTCCTCCAAATCAGCTTCAGTCTGCGAATCGACCAATCCCGACTGGAGCTAAGCTGTCATCCTGACGTGAATGTCGTAGCCGGGCTGACTTGGGACAGTGGGGGCTTTGTCGTGAATGCCTCTCCGGGTGCTCGGCAGGTAACGTTCACTGGGACCGTCGGTGGGCTCTCCATTGGTTTAAAGCATGGTTTCCTCAGCGAGGACTGCGTGAGTTTGAATGCCCGAAACTTGAACTTCTCGGTCGCATTTTCCAGGCCAAATGTCGAGGACGGTTATTCCGTCAGTTCGGTGTCGTTCGTTTTGGACACAGAGTTCCACGGAGGTGTACGGTTCTCCCGGCTACAGGACATGCTTTGCTTCAAAGCCGTCTGGTTGGACCGCATCCCCGTCTTCTATGGGCATCAGGACGACACAGACGACGATCAATCCCCAGTAACACTCGATCAGAGCGCGCAGACAGACCCCGCTCCCGCTGCAAAACAGGAATTCACGACAGTCATACTCGTTCGAATCAGACAGATCAAATTGGACGTTGACCTGGGTCAATCCATAAGCACTGTGAACCTTCACCTCACTAATGCCGTCCTCCGGACAAAGATTACCCAGATCAACAATGAGGTCTCGCTCTCCGTTGCCGACGTGAAAGTATTGGGAAGAGGGAACGTGGCTGGTCGTGCAGATGTCTCCAACTTCATCTTTCAGACTGTTCGTCGAACCAATCGCAGCATATCGGCTAAAGACGACCGTAGCCGCATGCTGGAGCTGCGGATGACGAGTGGCCCACTGGTTATAGTTATCGACTCGGAATATCAGAGGTTACTACATTATCGGTACGTGATGCTGGTTAGCTCTCACTAGTTCTGTCTTTAACCTATAAGCCGTTCAGTGCCGAACCTCTCGAAATCGAAATTCTCGATGACTGGTCGATGACAGTCCCTCTGCATCAACTAAGCCAGCCTTTACAACTCTCCGTCACTGTGGCAAGCCCTGAAGTTGTGGCTGTCGCTACCGTCAGCGCAATCCCCAAGCTTATGACCTACGCCAATAGATTCAAGGCCAATCTCGAAGCCCAAAGAGCGGGCGCAAGCAGGGAATCGAAAACATTCAGAATCTCTCAGTCTCCGAAGCCCGATAATCCGCTGTCGGCGGTCGCGGAAGCCATGATCCATTCTGCACGGACACGTTTGAAGGAGGCCGACAATACGTTGTCCTATGTCATCAAGCAAGATATGAGTCTTCGGCTAGACCTCCTTCGGTTGATTGTCTTCCCTCGTAACATGAGGGATTCGGAAGTCGCCCAGTTCGTCGGACGTGATGCTCGGGCACATCTCAGTCGACTCGTGGAGTCAAAGGACGCGATAGCAAAACGGGATATCCATCTGTCATTCACCTATATGAAGATTTCCCGGGTTACTCAGTTGGGCAATGTGGCTACGCCTCCTGGAAACAAGTTTTATGATGGCAAACAGTGGGTGGAAGATCTCATGAAGAATGCTCTGGCTGCAGATATTGTTGGGCTGCCGTCCATAAAGATGCATATGAAGAGCGAGGAAAACTTGGACGAGGTGAAGAGGCAACTGGAGTATGACTTTGACAGCCAGTTTATACGAGGGCAAGGCGTTAGAGAGGATGAAAACATTTACATCACTCTGAACGTCAGCCTCTACTCCTGGCTTACAGTTCTTCGGAAAACGCTCACCAGGGAGATGGACCAAGTCACAGCTGCAGCCGAATGGAGGCCCATTCCTTCGACGGCGCCTGCACGTAAGCCCGATCCAGCAGGAACGACGGGCCCGTCAAAGGCTTCTACTCTGCCGTCGGACATGGAGGCAATATTATCAGTCTCTCCTGCACCAGAGACCAATAAGCCGAGCTCAGGAGACACCATCGTCTACAAACCCGGCAAACGCAGCATCGAGCGACTGACGATGCGACAACTAGGAGATGCTACACCCGATGTGATGCACCCATTCTTCATGAAGAAGGCAGGTTTCAGTCTGGAGGATTCTCTACCACAATACGTCCATGAATACGCTACTACGCCACTGGAGAAGATCCACGAGGTTTTATTGAAATTATATAGTAAACAGTTACTTGTACGCAACGATACGCACTCTTAATTCCGATTTTGTTCCATAGCCTCTCTAAAACATGCTAGTATATAATAAGCGAAATAATACAAAAATCACCGCCCAGTGAAGATGCTGAGCAAGGCGAAGCAACCGTAAAGTAGTCCGACCGGATATGCTACGAGTAGTCGCTGGTCCGACATACGCAACACTGCAACGAAGATACCCGACGCGGAGTACGTGCACCATATGATAGACAGCAAGGAGAGGAGATACCCAAACGTTCCACTGAAGGACTGTATTAGTGATCATACCACCTAATTCAAAGCGTGTCACTCACTCTAAAGTGACCATGATGCTCAGTGCACCCACTCCGACCATAGGCAATAAGCAATATCCCAACACCGATGCTACACGATACGCGTCAATCCCTTTCTCCGACATTAAGTTGAGAAGGGTGTAAATGGAAGCAGCTCCGAACAGTCCAACGCCATATATGTAGCCAAAGTTCGGTTTCCCTGACTTGGTCGGAAGTCAGAAAATAACGCGTTGTCCGCAGTGCATTAAACACGTACGAAAAGAAGAGACGTCGCAAAACAGAACACAAAAAGGATAGGTCCTGCCAGATCTGCGTCGTCCATTATACGTTCATCGACACTGCTGAGAGGATTGAGGACGGTCATCGACTTGATTCGGATATGCCCAAAGTTAATTCCGAGTTCTGCAGTATGGCAATCAGTGTTAGAGGTTTCACACAGAGCAGTATTCATTTTTTGGCGCACCTTCGAGCAATGGCGGCTCTCCTTCCAGCCCTCCTGTACCAAATGCGGTCCACCATCCTCCTTGAGGTTGAATGTTCCCTCCAAATCCACCTCCTGTTGCAATATTTCCCTGAGTACCAGCCACGCTTCCGTCCAAGCTAGGCCGAGAGCCAGGATAGAAACTTGCATCTGCTCCGCCTGGGCTGGGTGAGTAGAACTGAAGAGGTGCTCCCTGTTGCTGAGCATAGTATGCATTTTGAGAGGAGGACTGGCTGTAGGAGTCTTCTTGCCACATCGCGTTGTCGTGGAGGTTAGAGGGAGAGAATTGATGACTAAGCACATACTACTGCCTGCTTCTCCGCCTCTCCCCCTCATGAACGCTGCCGAAAGGACCAAACCGTTGCAGCGCCTCGCGTTGCATTCAACGACTACATGTGCCAATCAGGCAAAGACGTATGGTCAATGTATTCTGGCGACATATACCGATGTGAGGAAGGACATATGCAAAGAAGAATTCGCGAAATTTGGTCAATGTCTTCGTGAAGCGGTACGTTCAGCGTGGATTGCCATGAGGGTTCAACCCGACTTACTGTTCTGTTCGCGCAGATGAAACGAAAATGGTAACGGTGAGTAGCCGTTGTTGTAAAAGCAACCTCTTAGCAGATCCTGATAGTATATATTAGATACAGACGTAGTACAGAGGTATCATCCAGTCTATTCAGCGTTGTCCAATGCTCCTGGAACGCGACTGTTCCTCTCTCCTCTCCCTCTGGCTCCAACAACAGGTTCAGAACCTGATCCCGACCTCATGAAGCGTGTCATCTCGGAAGGCACAGCCCAAGAAGTTGTATTAGGAAGTGGTAGGAGAGAATTTTGGTTTTGATCGCCAGTCCGAGCGGGTGATGTAGGAACGTTTCGTAATCGCGCGAGGGTAGGACCCAGTCGGATATCCAAAATATAGTTTAGGGAATCGTCAGGGAATACAGGTCCCTTATGTGCAGCCAGAGACGTCCCGAGAGAAGTGCTTTCGGAATCATCAGGAAGTGACCACGGTGATGGCTGGTGTGGTTGGGAAGTAGTGGTACTTTCATTGCCGCTGCCCTCTTCAGGAGTGTGTATTTCGAAGGAAATGATGGTCATGACGATTTGTAGGAACAGAATGAAGCAGTCGAGACTAAGTAATTGGAGTTTTGTAGGGACGTAACCTATGGAAGTGACTGTCATCGGCTTTCCTGCTTGAGAAGTTAACGAGAATAGCGACGCACCGAAGCCAACGAAATCCAAGATGATGGCTCTCCCCTCGTGCGGTCCATATATTGCATGAGCCCATATACTAGGCGCGTTGAAGAATGTGAGCGTGACCAAGAAAGGCCCGAGGGGTATGGTTGCCGCAAGTTCTCGAGGCGAACGACAAACGACTTGAGAGAACAGACGGAGCAGCAAATTCAAAAGCGAGGGAGACTGGAGGAACGAAAGACAGTGTAGTTGTAGGAGAATGGAGTCTAACTAGAGGCACATGCGCATGAATCACGATAATTAGCGAGCGTGATGGAACAACAGCAAGAAGTAGTTCTTACCGAGGTTATTATATGCTTGCGCTGTGCATGAAAGCGACTGGTCATATCATACGGTGCTGAGGAGTGCTGGGACAACGTCAGCACTGTCGACGGTAGGATGCGCTGCGAGCGCGATGTGGTAGAACTGAGGATACCCTCAAATACGTATTACGTACACGATGCTCGGCTCAGGTCCTGAGAGGCTCTGGAAAATTGAAATACCCCACGCTGCGCCTATATACACTGCATACAGAGAACTAAATCGACCTCTATGAGAAAGGACAACGAAGACTGGACAAGCTTCAACTGGCTAGAGCGTGCTTCACATAATCTCGAATGCCAGGGAGAGCACGCATAATCAACTTGATGGGTTGTGATTCCTCTGAAAGACCGTCAGTCAGCAAGAGTTGATCATCATTCGGCAACACTTGCCTATTGGACACAAGTTCCCGTGTCGCCTCAGATCTTTCGCTCTAACTTCCGGGCCCAGCACTCTATGTCTTGCCGGTAGTACGACATAAGAGTTCTGAGAAGAGAATATACTTGAGTTTACATGACAAGAAGTTCGCCGTCTATTGCTCACCTTGGCATACCACTTTCTCAAGTCATCTGAGAACTTGGGCACCGCGGGAACATTGGCATGCCCGACGACTTGGATCACTGCCCGAACGGTGTTCATCGCACTCGTCACTAAATTTTGCATCAGTTCACAGCGGTTCATCATGAGAAGCGGGGAAAACTAACTTCTGCCATCGAGCAGTCCCATAATTGCATGCCCGCCAGGCCCGTGCCCAACCAACACGATCTTTTGCGCACTAGACAATCTAGAAGGAGAAAACATTTGAGTAAGCCCAAGGGTACCTGCCGTAGCTGAACCCTTACTGAATATAATTGTCCCACAAATAGATTGCGAGTTGTCTTTCATGATCAGACGCAGGTTTTGAACGCTAAAATCATCGGCGCGAAATATCATCAGAATTTGACCATCAAAGCTGACTGCAAGGTACCTTTGACATGACAATCGGGGGAGTGGGTTTTGGGAACAAGTTAACGTCTAGTAACGAATAACCTTCCTCCTTGATCCAGGAGATCAGCTCTTTTGAGAAATCGACCTACGCGGAAAGTCAGATCGAGGAGACACAGGAGGGAACGGGCCTCTCACAAGATACGACTTTTCTAGTTTCACATCGCAACTGGCGGCGGACTCGAGTTCAGTACGCAGGTTGCCGCTTTTTGGAGACATCAGTACGGGTTGTTAACGCAAGAGAAGAGCCTTCTTACAATTCATGTAAAAACACGACCATAGTGTCGTTCTCGAATAGGTCCTGACTGGAATATTGTGAGACGAGCGAGATACCTGGCAAGAGTACTACGTCTTACCTGCACATGATCTGACTGGAGAACTTCCTCTCGAGTTCTTCCCCTAAGAGGGGCACAGTCATCATGTTGTGGGTAGTGCACAAGTAATGTTGCCGGTGTGCTTTCAATATTTCTGAAGAAGGCGCGTCAGTCGATGGATAGCGCGCATTCGCAAGACCCACGTACCCGGTATTGAGAATGCCATCGGCTCGACCGCTGTGAAGGTATTTTTAGATTACCGAACTCATCTCGCTAGAGTCTCGATGGTATACCTTCGCGTGGCTCACACCACTTGGGATCCACGCTCTTCCAATACTTGCTCTGCTCTTTCGCGACTAACCACACAACTTCAGTTCCCGACTCGCTCGCAACGAGTGGTGGCAGCTCGTCAGGAGCCTCTCCTAAAATAACCTTCAAAACTGACATGGCGGACTTTGTTGTCGCATCGATGTTATAGCCTCCCTACGTAGCGACAAACGTCAGTAAGCCCGCGTAAGCATGGGAAGGAGTACCGCTGTACCTCTAACGCGACCACCAGACGGCCGCTGGCCAAACCGGAAAGCATATGTGTCATATGCGCGTAGCCAGCAGGCGAAACACAACATCCACCCAGTTCATCACCAAGAGCAGCATCGAACCCAGCGGAAACTGGTGGCTACATGTTTAAGTACCAAAAGCCATGGGACAGCGGTTTCCGTTCGCACGTACTGATAACCAACTCTGGTGCGAATTCCATAGCAATGGGCATGACAATCTTTTGGAAAGCATGTATATAGTCGGCGTCGCCCATACCGTGCTCAGACCACGGGATATTTACTGAACTGACATCTTCATGAGTTCTAGAGACTGCATGGTTGGGGGAAAACTCACTATCCGAGGCCTGGGCCTTCGCCGCAAGACTGGAGACCACCAAACGGTCCGCAAGGATAGAACGTTCCGCCGTCATACCGATGGAGAGATATGTATAAGATGGATGGGTCATCATTGAAGGCTTTCTGCGTTCCATTCCCTATGTCTTCATTCGAAACCGCGGCTACCACACCAAAACAAACAACTGACCGTGATGCACGTCCCTATAGCGTCAAAAGATATCAACAACAACGAACTTTCCAGCGCAGAAGGGAAGCCCACCAGTCCAGAATCAATATTCTCTTGATGTTCGTACTCTGTTGAACCACCCGCGCTGCTACCGCAACATTATTGAAGAAGCAAAAGCCCATGTGCTCATCCGGTTCGGCGTGATGCCCTGGAGGTCGTACTATAGCAAACGTCTTCTTCAATTCCCCTCGTGCAACGGCAAGACAAGCCTCAATCGCGCCTCCACAACTAAGGCACGCCGCCCTGGTCGTCCCTTGCATCACATACAACGAAAGCTGTTCATAGTATTCCTCCGAGTCCAGTATCTGTTGAGGCGTCATATCTGAGTAGCTCAAGTTTCAGACCGCTCGTTTCAAAAAGATACTTCAGACCATCGACTCACGTTCGATCGCGAGTACCTTGTCCCAGTGGTCCTCACTATGAACTAGGAGACTTTCGTATCTTTTCACAGGTCGTATGGGTATATTCTTCATTTTTTTATGGTATTCTCCCCTAGTTATGGACTCCCATATACTTGTGATGCGTTTCGGTTGCTCTTGATGGCCCTTGGGATGGAAATGGTTGGTCATTTCAGCGGAATAGACATAGCCGACAGTCATCGCAGACCAGTGGAGAGGTTCTGAGAGAGCGCGAGTTGGTGGTTGAGGAACGGGAGGGACATATGAAGAGGAAGAGGCAGGTGCTGGTAAGGACGAGGAAGAAGCGGCAGGCTGGTCCACATCCATGTCCGCGTTCACGACCGCGTTTTCGTTCGACATCATGGTAGAAGGACAAAATGGGTTACGCGTGGTTCATATTCACGCGTCTGTCACGATGTTCTATGTCACCACCCTTACGGACACGATGTTGGGCAGAGCCAAAAAAAAACGTCTCAAATCTTCGCAAACTATATACGGGTCGACGAGTACAAGTATAGCAAGACAAACAGATATCGCGATAATCTCCTGCCATGATCGCTACTCAAACCAGTTGCAGGGAACAGAGTTTCGATTTGGCTTTCCCCGTTGCACACCAAAGATTCGTAGACACGGGCTGTTTCAGGATACACACGGTCATTTGAGGCAGTATCTTCGTTTTGTATCCTACAACACAACCACAAGACGGGAAAAGATCTGGGGAAAAAGTGAAAGTTATCGCCGAATTCCACGACCTGCTGTTGGTGCTACACCGCGACCACGACGAGCTAGAAAATCAAACAGTCAGCTGTGAGTATCTAGTATCGGAGGAAATGTCAAGACGCACCGTTGGCTAAGGAAATGTGTGATGAAATCAGTACAGAAGATAGGTATGGAAACGGATGACGAACGCACCGCGCATGATTGTAGCTCGCCCACGAGCCGTACCGATACCTCTTCCCCTCATCGCATTCGGTCCCACACGTTTGAACCTTGGGAAATAATTCGGTCAGAATAGAATCAGAAAGCAGAGGTACTGAAGATCTCACATAGGTGCGTTCTGCAACATGTCTGGAACGATGAAGAAACGGACCATACTGCCTCGAATATACACTTGATCTAGTTGTGATACCCTCCCATCTCTTCCAGTAACCGTAATCTCTTTTAATGAGATATTGAGGTTGTCTTCAGCTGGAAGGACGTGAAAAGCCGAATGAATGAGTCGCTTCGCGATGGATGAGATAACCCACACACCTTCCGCAAGTTTGCCTCGGTAAAGTTGGCCGGTTTTGAGCTCAACTGTGATGACATGTCCCAAAGATTCGTGAAGAAGCTTCACAGGTACACCGAGGCCAGTGTTTGCCATAGTGGTTTTGGGTCAACAATTTTGGTGCAACCGTGGGAGAAATCAAGGACAACTTTTGAGCAAGTACTGAGACTCGAGTCGAAGAATAGGTCGATTGGTCCTTGGAACACTCAGTGCTCAGTACTCAAAGGCTCTCCTGGGATCTTCTGTCTACTAGAGGGAAGCTCGAAGGAGCAGATCTTGATAATGCTTAAGAGGAGTCCGTCTCTCATGTTTGACCGGCGGCGATGACCGCAGGATTGTGTCAGTGTGCGCCGGCACCGCCGCAAGCGACGAGGCACGCACGATTCAACTTGTTCTCAAGAAGTTCTGTGGGGGCCTGATACCAGTCAAGTTATGGTCCTACGTAATGTCATACAACGGGCAGCATAGTGATACATGGTCATGGAGAGGTCTAGGATATAGAATATCATACGACTGTGACGAGCGTCAGTAACAGCAACAATCGGGTACAAGGAAGACTTACGAAGAACAGCGTTTATACAACCATCATTCTCCGGGTTGTTGGTAATCTGGGCGTATTTACCAAAGACAACCTTTCCACCAGTCGTGACCATGCCTAGCTCAGAAACGTTCACTTCGATGACGGTTCCTTTAGTCATGACACCGAGCTGCGTGTACATGGGCGACTGAGGATTCTTCTTGACACCGAGAATTTGGAGTTGGAAAGTGGCCTTGAGGTCGGCTGAGAAGAGGGTTAGAAGGAGGGGTAGCATAGTGATATATGGACGCACGATGTGTGACATTTGCTTTTTTGAAGCGTAACGCCATAGGCCGCACGAATCTCTCCATCTTAGGCGGCTTTCTTGTGAAACCCTCTCCAACGAAGGTGGCTTTGGTGACCATCCGTTTCCATGATTTGCTCTTGCTCTTCCCAGTCTTCATGACCTTGAACATCTCATCCTCCGCTATTCCTCGAACCTTTGGTAACGGCACAGCGTACTTGGCTGCCTTGTCTTTGCGCTTCTGTTTTATAGCGCTTGACAATGCCTTTGCATCTTTTTGACCTTCACGATCCAACAGATACGTAGGTAATGCACCATCGGGGACGGTCGATGAGTCGGCCTGCTTGACATTCCGCTCGTCGTGGGCTTTGAGAGTCTTCTTGAGTTGAACTTTTTCTGCATGACGCTTGGCGTGAAGAAGTTTGGCTTTAATACCAAAAGCCTTTTGAGCGACGGCAGAGGAACGGTGGGCAGCACGAGCTTCCCGCTTGCGCCTAAAAATTGGTTAGTGGATAATGGGTGAATCGGGATAGTTACGCACTTTTTCTCGTAGTAATCTAACCGTCTACCATGCCGCTTGATATGCTCTTCTATGTATTCATTTTGAGGCTACCGATGAGTTAGTAGAATAAACAAAAAATTCGAAAGCACAAACTCACCATGATGGGAAAGGAAAAGCAGAGCCCGAGAATGTTCTCACGATAGTTGACCTACATACATACTTCCAGCTTCTGGTCCGAACTTCCATATCACAAGTACTTTAGCAAACGATGGGGGCTTTTCAATAGCTAATATAGAGCGGCCCAGAAAAATGACATTGGCAACGTAAAATGTGCTATACCATAAATGTGCTGAGGGGAATAGGAGCCCAGACAAGGGGTAGCTGGCAGCAAGTTGAACAAAGTAAACTTGTTGAACCTTGACGGTGACCACCAGGAACCACCAACAATCATTCTGCCTTCATCATGCCCAACAGCGAGGCTAGAATGTCTGACAGCGTTCTTGGACCCCCACTATCTACTATCAATCGTCGTGAACGTCTCCTTCGCATCGGTAGCACCAATTCGGTTACGGCGGCAGCACCTTTTCTTCCCCAATCTGACCACCCTTCACCCAACGAGGGTGACCCCTTGCAGCCCAACTCTGCCAGCGGAAACCTTTCAGATTCGTACGGATCCGTACATTTCTCCAACTCGACTCTTCGCAAAGCTGGTCACCACTCTACCCCACCTTCTCCGTCTACCCCAACCCGAGACCTAAGACACTCACGGCTCTCGCTTCAACGTCCCATTTCCGCCTACGATGCTCTTCTGGAATCGAAAGATGATACGAACGCTGGAATGGATGCAAAAATCAACGGGATTCGGGTCTGGTATTCATCATTCACCTCCATAGACTGGCTCCATGACACCATCAAGGATTCCGTCCGCTTTGCACGTCTGAGGAGGGGAAGGTCGTTGAGATCTCGCATTCACCTCGCTGTCGACAAGAGTTTGGGCTGGATCATCGTCACCATTGTCGGTTTTCTTACTGCCGTCATCGCCTTCCTCGTCGTGCGCAGTGAACAGTTGCTGTTCGATTTCAAGAACGGGTATTGCAAGGAGAAATGGTACCTTGCGAAACGTTTCTGTTGTTCTCAAGTGGACGAGGCCGCCCTCATGTTTTCCAAAAACCTATCCGAGGAGGGTTGCCCAGCTTGGACAACTTGGTCCGAGGCACTCACAGGGAAACACGATCAGTCTGGAGAGAACTTTTTGGATTATGTCTCGTGGACGGTCATTGCAGTATGTGGTCGATTCATCCTTCTCTGGCATGCTTGCTCCTAATGGATACTTAGATTTCCCTCGCATTGGTGTCTTGTCTCCTCACGATATATTTAACCAACTCCACCACTTTTGTCACTCGTAAAGAATCTGGAGTCTTGTCACCCGATTTCGACCCGGCTAATAACTCTCCCGAACCTCACCCTCCGAAACGGAAGATCATGTTCTATGTGAGGGAGCTCTTATTCTTCGCATCCGCATCGTCATCTCATCGCTTCCACAGGCTGCTGGTAGTGGGATACCCGAGATAAAAACGATTCTTTCTGGTTCGTCGGATTTCGGGCCAATTTATTTCACAGGTCCAGCGCTGAACGATACCTAAACCTCCAGGTTTCGTTATACATGGGTATCTCGGTGGCCGTACATTGTTCACCAAAGCTGTGGGATTGGCTCTCTCGGTGGCATCTGGTTTGTCTCTTGGTAAAGAAGGGCCGTTTGTTCACATCGCGAGCTGTGTCGGCAATATCGTCAGTCGTTTTCACAGCAAGTACGAGAACAATGAGGGTCAGTGCTGCGTAGTTTGTGGAATTTCTATACTGAGTGCCTCTTCGAACAGCTAAACGTCGTGAAATCCTGAGTGCAGCATGTGCAGCTGGTGTCGCGGTTGCCTTTGGTGCTCCGATCGGCGGTACATTGTTCAGCTTGGAAGAGGTTTCCTACTTTTTCCCACCAAAAGTAAGTGACCAGTCTCTCTGACCTTTTGTCTCCTTACCCATTCGGCACAGGTTATGTGGAGAAGGTACATCTTGTCGATGTCCCAGTTGCTATTGTCTAATAGTCCCCTAGCTTTTTCTGCGCGATGATTGCTGCCATCACTTTAAAAATGCTTGATCCGTTCGGAACTGGGAAGCTGGTACTGTTCCAGGTTACGTACGACAAGGATTGGCACGCGTATGAATTGCTTCCCTTCTTGCTACTCGGAGTCTTTGGCGTATGTCCCAGTTTTGTGTTTGTCTCGTTCAAGACATTGACTTTGTTGCTAGGGTGTTTATGGTGCATACTTCTCGAAGCTGAACATAAGGTGGAGCCGTCATGTTCGCAACGGCACTTGGCTCAAGACGAATCCCGTCGCTGAAGTCATTTTGGTGGGTGCACCCAATAATCTTCCTGACAATTGACGCGAAGTCCCGCATTCCAGGTCACCTTGCTAACTACTGTACTCTGCTTCCTCAACCCATACACGCGCATGGGAGGTACCGAGCTTGTGTATAGCCTTTTCGCCGAGTGCCGCACTGGATCGGGCAATACGCATGCAGGTCTATGCGTCGTCGATCCTGGCTCACTGGACCACGTCTTGCCGGTCGTCAACACGCTCTTGACTGCCATGATAGTCAAAGGTGGTCTGACAATCATCACCTTCGGCATCAAATTACCTGCTGGAATCTTCATTCCCACTCTCGGTGTGGGCGCGATCGCTGGTCGCATCTTCGGCATCTTTATGCGGTACTGGCAGTACCAGCGTCCGAACGCACCTCTCTTCAAAGCTTGTGGAGGTGACCTGGATTGTGAGTTGCTTTGACACGTATATCTTCTTGCCCATCTCTGATAGTCGCGACGGTAGGTATTGTCCCTGGTTTGTACGCCATGGTCGGAGCTGCGGCAGCTTTGTCTGGTGTAACGGTGAGTTCGATGGTCCCTGCAATCTGTCATTCCGATACCAACCAACATACTCCATAGCGTACCACGGTCTCTCTCGCCGTCATCATGTTCGAACTCACAGATACCTTGACCTACGCTGTACCTGTTATGCTTGCGGTTCTGGTCGCCAAGACTGTTGCCGACGCCCTCGAGCCCAAGGGTATTTATGACCTTGTCATCGAGCTACAGCAACTGCCCTACCTAGAAGCTAAGCACGAATACCTGTGGGGAGATCTTTCGATCGAAGATATCGCTAACCGAGACGTTCCGGTCATTCGGCTTGATCATACCAACACGGTCACTTCTCTCAGAGACCAGCTTCAGGTCCTTGTCTCGCTTGGCAATGACGATAGTGGCTTCCCCATCCTCAAGAGGGACAGAGAGAATGATCGTTTGAGAATGATGGGATACATTGGTGCCAACGAGCTGGAACACGCTCTCAGTACGTGTTTATATCTGGGATTAAGAGCGATCATGCTAAGTAATACTCAGGTCTCGTAGCGGAAGAAGGAGACGAGGAAGTCCACTTCCAACCCGGGCATGGTCAACGAGGATTAGCCTCGTCCTCATTCTCTTCTCTCCTGGACACACCTGAGAGCTTGGATCTTTTCGACTTTGGCGTTTATATGGATCAGGTCAGTTGTTGGTCACTCCACGGGGAGGTTCATCACTCAAGCACATTTCTTCTTACGTGCTGTGCACTAGGCGCCTCTCACCGTCCAATCTAACTCCCCGTTGCAAATGGTACATCAGTTCTTTGTCAAGCTGGGTGCTCGATATGTTGTCGTCACCGATACAGACGGAGTTTGTGAGTCAATGTTACGCATGCCTTCCTTACAATGAAGACTGACGAGAGATAACGATAACAGACGAAGGTATCATTGATAAGAAGACCTGGCTCGCCGTGCTGAACGGATTGGAAGGCAAGCGGTAGAAGTAAATCAAAGTGTTAATTTATTCGAGGTTGCTAGTGGGGATACAGTACACCTTGCACATCGAACAATCCTATCTGTTACTCAATCGTACCACTATCGTACTGTAACGACTGTAATGACCTCCCACGACCTGTAATGATCATCAGCCTGTACATATGTTACTGTGCACCGATTGAAGGAAGACCTCAGATCGTTGGAGAAGAGCGATATCCCCATGGCTATCAGTTCTGTAAATATTCTCTTCTTCTGATTGCACAACTCGAGTTGGCAGGAAAGCGGTATGATGGTATGTACATTATGTTGACCATTAAGGATAGCTATAGATACTTCAATGTCATTACTAATTTCTCTAAGTACGCCCGGCATCTGTCCACTGGCCAAACTCTTCATCGTCATCATCAATGTCGCTGCTGGATCGAGCTTTAGATCTGCTTCCCCCAGCACGAGGTTTCTCCTCCTCTTCGTGCCCATGCTCCGGATCCTCGCTCATCAATCCACGGCCCTCCTCCCCGTGGGTAGCAACTCGTGAAGTACTCGTCCTATGTTCCGGATCCGCCGCCATCCCCAACGGATGCTGATGATGATCAATATCCTCATCCTCGCCTTCCTCTTCACCATCGTCGTCGTCATCCTCCGCGTCCCCGACTGTCCACAAGACTTCCTGCTCTCCCCCTTCACCTTCCGTTCCATCTTCCTCGTTTCGTTGCGCTCCTCCCTTGCCTCCCTTTGCTTTCTTGTTATGTGGCCGCGTCGGAACACCCAGCGTCACTGGTTTGATGGCCCCAGGCTCAGGCTTCTTATGTGTGAGAAGGACGACGCCCGAAATGAGTATCATTATAGATACGAAGATAAGGAAAAGCGTCCAAGATTTGTAGGCATCGACTTCGTCATTGAATACCTAGAGATAATAAGTTCTTCAGCCCAAGTGAAACATCAAGACAGCAAATGCAACGCACCAGAGAGTTCAAAAACCCCGTCGCAGTGTACACGCCATAGAACACAGGTACAACCAACGTCGAGTCGTAAACCTTCAGCCCCCGATTGAGACACACGATCTGTAAGACGGCGGTGCAAGCCAACAGAATGATCGTGAAAATCGGCGCCGCATGTCCAAATTGATTTCCAGGGTTTTCGTGGCTCAAGGAACCAGATAACAGCTTGACCCTATCGGAAAATTGAGATCAGTATCTTCCGCTTTGACATTACACAGGCGCGAAGCAGTAGATCTAGATGGATACTCACGTTGCTTTAGCAAATACTAGTGTTCCTCCGGCAAGACCGCCACCGCAACAGGCCCAACCAATACCGAGCGTCCATGCTATCGCCTTATCGTCCTTGGGGCCAGTCCACGTCTCTAACAACTGACTGATCTTGATTGAAGCCCACCCCCAAGACCGCTTTACTTTCGCCCACGGCCCGTTGACACTCGCTGTATTGGCATCATTCCGCACAGAATTCGGGTACGCGGCAAACGGAACGGCACTGATGTCGGACCGCGCTGCCAAAACCGCGTCCAATTTCGAAGTGAATAGGAGTAGGAGAAGGAGCGCAAAGGACATGAAAAAGAAGTAGAATAACCATCCGCTTCGTCTCCAGAGGTAGGTGAGGTGAACGACGTCGGTTTCGCTGGCAAGACCACTGTTGATAGAGCCGAATGCAACTATGCCGATGACCCCGAGGATAACGATGATGGTTCCCTATAATGGAAGAATACATAGATGGTTAACAACGACCGCGCTGGCATCATGACGCGTAAGTTGGAGGGTAGCGTACGTAGATGTCTGTGCTCGTGACTGGTGTTCCTACGAGGAAACGAGCGAATAGGAAGTTGAAAACGAGGGAGGTTGAGCCGAGGGGGGCGACGTATTCTATGGAAGGTATTGAGTCGGTTAACCTGAAAAGTACATAGCTTGAGACGGACCAGCACGCATGTATTCAAGAGCCAAAGTGCTCCCTATTAGTTGTGATAGTCTATGAAGTAGTCAATTGGAGGAGAGAAAAGGCGATTAAGAGCTTCAACTCACATATACAATAACATTCCTAATAACCATAGTGGTCGTAACCAATCTTTCTTTCTTGAAGCTTTGGGTATAGCACTTGTTCTGACCTGAGACAAGTGTGTGAGCAGTCTTCTTATTGAACCTATTCAGCAACGTACGTGATCTAGTTTAGTGAGGTTCAGTCCAGCGGCGTTGAGAATGGATGCTAGCAGTATTATCGCAAGGCCAATAATGAAGGCCACGACCGGGTTTCCACTTCGAGGATGAGATTCTTCATCGCGTCGGGCGAGAGCATTATGCTCTGAGTCGAGAAATAAAGCTAGGTATGAGTTATGGCCATCCATGCAAATGACAAGAATAATGTAGTTGGGTGGAAAGGGACGGGCGCAGCGTCAAAGCGCTCGCACGACAGGGCCCGTTGAAAATTGCTTATGCAATATGGGTCCCGTGTACATTCGGCTATTTCCGAGGGCTTTTCCCACCCGACACGCGTCGTCGCTGATTGGTGCTGGTTGCCTCGGTTGACCTAACAGCGCAACTTTTAGCTTACAACAAGCTAAAGGTCGCTCTGCTCGTCGGTGCCACGAGCAAGCTTAGAGCTTCAAAGATTTACTAGAGCGTGCCGGCATCCGATAGTCGTGACCTGCCTCGATGGGAACGCTTCTCCAATCCAACTGTCGCAAATAACCAATATCATGGCCCGCTCCAACTCCGGAGAGTCGCGTCGTATCGACTCCAGCTCCAGCCTCGCGATCCATAGTCTGTCGGAATAACATGTCCTCTCGGAGACTGCTGGTGCTTGGACATGAAGTCTGGATCAAATACCGCGGCCGTTCACCATTGAAATGCAATGCAAACAGTGATAGGATTTTTTCTTCTTCGAGGAGCCCCGGGCCTGTCAAACAATGATTAGCCTGCTGTTGTCCTCCGCATCCTCCTTCCTGCTCACGATGAAACTGTCGCTTTGGATAGGATGAAGATCAAAATCATCCACGCACGCCAGACACACCTCCAGGTTCCGAGTTGGCCTGCCGGTCGCTCATCCAGTTACAATCAGGACACTGACCAGTGACAGACGCAGATGGAGATCTTGTCGACTTGAAGTTTTTCCCCCCGGGAAGCGAATGGAAAACCGTTTTGCGAAATCTCGGAAGGATCTTAACTTGATGGACGCGGCCTTTATCGCTCTGCCAAGTGGTGTCACCTACAGTTGTATCATTCAAGGAACTCGTCATCGGCGCCGTATCGGTGAGCGAAATTTAGCTCCGCGTTGTGAAAGTTCCCAGTAATAATCTTCGTATGTATATTCAGCACTTACCGAATGAATTGATTAGCCTACTGATGATTGGACGTGATATTAACAGTGCTCATGACGGCACTAAACTATGTCACCCACTAATTTTTTTCGCGTTCATACCTTCTCCCGTCATGGCCAATTCCCCATGGAATTTGTAAGACCGTGCAGGCTCTTGACGCCACGCTGCAAATTACCGTCGGGAGGATCTTGGAACCAATGATATGTCCAGCCCACTCGGCGCTTGAGGAATTCTGTTGAGAAAGAGGGTACGTTCGCTCTCTCCTTAGTACCGTATGCTTTATTATCTATTCTATGGCTTTGTCGTCAACGCGGAAAACTGAAACTAACCGCTTGCTTTCGTCAGGGGTTTATCTTCGATCACTGACGGATCTAATCCGGCCTGCAACTATTAAAGCCTCCTCTCTCTGTTGTTTCTCTCCAACACTTTCTTGAGCCCAATCGTTCTTGACTGCAGTGTCACGTCCCCCCATCGTCAAACTCTCTGTGTTCATGTTGCCCTCTGGTGTTAGCAGCGATGTCAACCAGCCCTTGAAAGGCACCCAGTCTTCCTCAGCAAGCAAGACCACATCGTCTTCGCAAGCTACTCTTCTTGCAAAGTTCCTTGAGAGTCACAGAGAACTTGAAACCTACAAGTATGGTCCAATATTCATCTCGCCATTGAGCATGTCTCTAATTACGTTTGTATATCAACAGGGCCGGCAGAGCACACGTCAAGGTCGATGGCTATAACCTGTCTATCGCGGCCGTTGCAGCTGCTGCCAGGTACAATGCCCAAGTTGACCTCGACCAGTCGCCTGAAATCAAGTCCCTCGTCGTGAAAAGTCGTGCCGTCATTGCCGATAAGGTAGAGAGTGGCGCAAGTGTCTATGGCTTGTCCACTGGCTTCGGTGGTAGTGGTATGTTCTATAACATAGTATCGTCTGTGTGTCGCGACTCAACGATCGTGTAGCGGACACCAGGACCGACAAGCCCCTTTTATTGGGCAAAGCTCTCCTTCAGCACCAACACACCGGCATTTTGCCCTCTTCCTCCCAACCCCTTCAAGTTCTTCCTCTCCAAGACCCCATCGCGTCAACCAGCATGCCCGAGGCTTGGGTTCGTGGTGCTATGCTGATCCGCATGAACTCTCTCATCCGTGGACACTCAGGTGTCAGGTAAGTGTCAAGAGCATCTGCATGTGCATGCCTTCTCAACTGCCATTACAGGTGGGAACTCATCGAGAAGATCCAGCAAGTCATGAACGCAAGGATAACTCCCCTCGTTCCCTTACGCGGCAGTATCTCTGCTTCTGGTGGTGAGTCTGATCTCCAGCGTTGTTCGAGAATGGCTTCCAACCTTTACGACTCCAGACTTGTCTCCCCTCTCCTACATTGCGGGTACCCTCGTCGGAAATCCCTCGATCCGCGTGTTCGATGGACCTCAGACTCACGGAGCCCGTCAAATCCGCCCATCGAGCCAAGCACTCAAGGACCACAACATCCAGCCAATTTCCCTGGCGTCGAAGGAGCCTCTGGGTATCTTGAACGGAACCGCATTCTCAGCGTCCGTCGCCGCACTCGCACTCAACGAGGCTGTTCACCTTTCGCTACTCAGTCAAGTCAGTACCGCAATGGGAACTGAAGCTCTTAGTGGAACGCGTGCAAACTACGATCCATTCATTCACGCGATCGCCCGCCCTCATCCGGGTCAGGTCGAGTTCGCCAACAATGTCTGGAGCCTCCTTGAAGGTAGCAAGTTTGCTCATCTTGGCGAAGAAGAGGTTTCGCTTCAGGACGACAAGTACTCGTTGCGCCAGGACCGTTATCCTCTCCGCACTTCCCCTCAATTCATTGGCCCACAAATCGAGGACATCCTGGCCGCTCTGGGTACTGTGACACAGGAGTGCAACTCTAGTACGTTTCATTTCGTTGTCGCGCATTCAGGACGCCAACTCACAAGCTACTGCAGCTACCGACAACCCCCTCATCGACCCAGAGTCTGGTGAGATTCACCACGGTGGTAACTTCCAGGCTATGGCTGTGACCAATGCAATGGAGAAGACTCGCCTCGCTCTTCACCATATCGGAAAGTTGCTCTTCGCTCAAAGCACTGAACTCATCAACCCCGCAATGAATCGTGGACTTCCTCCTTCATTGGCTGCTTCCGATCCCTCTTTGAATTACCACACCAAGGGTGCTGACATTGCAACTGCGGCATACGTTGCTGAACTCGGGTACCTTGCTAACCCCGTTTCCACACACGTTCAATCTGCTGAGATGCATAACCAGGCTGTCAAGTGAGTGCTACCGCCGTCTTTAGTTCGACAGGTTTCAAACGAGTCTCATCTTTGTTCTCCATTCCAGCTCATTGGCATTGATTTCGGCAAGGGCCACAATCAATTCCCTTGAGGTTCTCTCGCTTTTGACGTCCACCTACCTGTACATTCTTTGCCAGGGTATGATCATGTTTTGTCGTCATGTTATCGGAACGGAACTAACCAAGTCTCATCGTATCTTTTAGCTTTGGATCTCCGTGCCCTTCACATGGAATTTGATGAGGGCTCGAGCGCATCGTCGCCGATGAGCTTAGGATCGTCTTCAGTTCTTCCCTGGACGCCTCGAGACAGTCGATGTTCGCCTCGAAGATTATGAAGACGATGTACGGCACCCTGGAGAAGACCAGCACTATGGACTGCGCTGATCAAATGAGCGCTGTCGCGGCATCCGCAGTCCCCGTCCTCACGGATCTTTTCCTCGAGACCGGCAACGATTCGTCTGGATTGTTGTCCTCCATCGCTACCTTCCGCACTCATGTCTCTTCGCGGGCTACCAAAGTCATGAACGACCTCAGGATGTCTTACCTGTCGGGCGAGAGGGGAGCTGCTCCTGCTTCGCCTTACCTAGGAAAGACCAAGCTGGTCTACGAGTACATCCGTGTCGGCTTGGGTGTGAAGATGCACGGTCTTGACAACATCACCGCTTTCTCGAAAGAGATGACCGAAGACAACACAATCGGTCAGCAGATTTCTGTGATCCACGAGGTATGTGCCCAGTTGGTTGTCTCCAGCTTCAATTCACAGGACTAACTTTTTCTTCCCACACCTAGGCCATTCGTGACGGAAAGATGCAAAGCATCGTTTCGGACTTGTTCTCTGGTGTCACAGCTGGAGAATTCAGCAAGGTTGCTCAACAATACCAGAAGCTTCCTCGCGTTCATACCCGCCTGTAAGAGGGCATCGTTAGACGGTTATATAATTGTGTACTTGGGAACGGACATTACTATTTCGTTGGTCATTTTTTTCTCTTTCTCTGTTCCGCATTTTGTACACCACAAGCATCTTCACGTCTATTAAAATTAATGTACTGGCAATCGGGCGATAATAGATTTTACGCTTTCGATACGTATTCAAATTTCACTTCAGTGATCAGTTGAGATCGAGCTCGATATCCCAGGGCTCTTGGAACTCGATGTCCCATGCGGGGCTCTGTTCTCGCGCTGCCGTGACTTCTTTGGCCTTCCCTTTTCCCTTGTCGGTCGGAGGTTCTACGAATTCGATATCGTCCCAAGGAGGACTTTCTTCTCGCGGAGCTTCTTTTTCTTTCTCTTTGCCCTTATCGAGGCTCGATGGCTGTTGAACGGGACCCTGAGAGGATGATGTTCCCGAATCCTTGGATTGAGACGCGACCAACGATGCCAGAGTGGCAGTGGCGTTATTCCGGAAAGGTTTTTCGAAGGCGTTCTTCATGTTCTTCACTTTGACTTGTCCAAATCCTGGCAAATTTCCAAGTTGTTCAGGGGTAGCTTTCGCGATTGCAGCGATACTCTGGAAAAGGGAGTCAATTCTTTGCTGAGAGCAACGGAAGAGGGAAGGGGAAAACATCTACCCCATACTGAGTGCGTAGGGTCTCCACGTCGGTTTTGTTTACTTTGCTTATGCTTGTCAGAGAGGTGCGAAGCATGGAACTGTAATCCTTGTCGACACGTTCTTTGATCATCGTTGGCGGTTTGAATTCGAATTGCTTGAACGTGGCTAGATAGTGACCGGCTTCTTCGGAACTGAGACAGATCTTACTATCAGAGATACGACTTGGACCAAGGGAAGAACAGCTGTGCTCACGAGAAAGCTACGATTACGGTCATCTCGTTGATCAAACAGACCTAGTTTGAGCAAGTTGATCATTGGTCGTCATTTCGGGAGAGTCGGAAGGCTTACTCGAGTAAGTTCACGAATAGGGTCCTTGTGTTCTGTCTGGCGGGAGAATTGGCCTTCGTACCCGTAGAAGAGAAGGTTGCGGGGGTACGTACGACGTCACACAAGACCAGAAGAATTCGAAGACCGTAGTTACGACTGAGCTTTTCGATACGCGTATGAATGTATTCAGGGTGTAAGCGGTGATACTTCAGGCTGCAAAATTATGCTATTAGCGGGAACGTCAGTGAAGTAGAAGACCATGTTCACACCTGAGGAATAGTACACCAGTGGTCCTCCCAACTTGATAGTCTGCTATTATATCTCCAAATTCTGTGCCGACGTTCTTGACATGTTCCAAGATTGGATTTCCTCGCTTTGTATGGTGTTGAGTCTAGTGAGAAGACCGTGCGCGCGTGTAGAGGTTTACCTGAAGTGGATTTAGAATGATATTCCTCCCAGCAGCTGCTGGAACAACAACAGGAGGTGCGGTTGGCTTCGCCGGATTGAGTGGTCGAGGTGGCATTTGAATTGAGCGGTATTAGGGCTATGAAGTTCGTTCATTCATTAGGCTCATGAGTCAAGTCACGGAGGGTCGTGGTCGCGTTCAAAGAGCCTTGAGCGTCTATTTGCACAGCGGGCGCTCAAATCATTTTGGTGCACTGCCACTTACGCACGTAAGCTGAAATCACACAAGCTTGTCGACCTCCTCGACTTGACCTTCCCCCTTGACGCTGGAGTCTGCTCGAGTCCGCGGTCAGGCTTCTCCCGAGCTCCTACAATGTCTGCTCGGAGAAATGGCAATGGACTCTCGGAATCACCCTCTTCCTCCTCACCCTCACTAGAAGATGACGACAATCACAATATGGAGGATTCCGGTGACTATTCCACGCGTATGAAAGAACTTTTCGACGACGAAGAACATGCTAACGGACATAATGAGAACAAAGACTCAGACTCAGATAGCGACGAGGAAGGGTTTATCTACGCTGGAGCCGACGCGGACGTTTCTGTTGGGTACAAGGACCGCCTAAGGGATGTTTTGGGACCTGATCATGAGGAAGAAGATGATACGGATGCTCATGAAGTGGAACGCTCTCTCATTATTGAGGATTACGAGGGACAGCACTCGGACGACGATGAGCCTTTGGTGAGCCTATTGTGATCCTTTCTGGGACGTACCATATTGACGCTGGCGCCCAGTCTCACGAAGTGCTGTCCCAAGACGCGATGTCCACGTCCTCTGCCTACAACTCCCCCAAACCAGGCTATGCTGGCCTTGCACACGAATCCTCAGGTCTCGCGAGACCTTTCCTTCACCCAACTGTCTCTCGCCTTCGTTCATTTACACCCCAGGGCTCGCCGGTACCGTCAGCAACTTCGCAGTCGAACATTTTCCCTGGTACCTCATCTCCTTCTCATTTCTCCTCCATGTCGCGAATGTCCTCAATCTCGAACCTGCGATCGGTTACATCAGATTCTATTGATGGTAGCCCTCGGCACCCTAAGACAGACGTCTTTCAGTGGGCCGAACTCCGGAATGTCAACCATCACATATACTCTTCCTACTCCGCAAAGCCCTCCTCCGTCCTGGGAGCTGCATCTGGATCACCGACAGTACTCGCAGCTAATGGTCTCCTTTGCATTGGGACTGACGACGGAAAGATTATCGTGTACGACTTTAAGCAGACTTTGAAATGCGTCTGTATGAACGCTGCAGGTTTGTATTCACACTAAACTCGCGTCTCCTTTTGCACTGACTTGAGTTCTTTCAGAGAAAAACGCCGGGGCTGTCACTGCTGTTGCGTTATCGCATGACCACACCTTTGTAGCTTCTGGGCATTCTACTGGCTTCATCCAATTGTATGACCTGAAATCCCCTCATACCCCAGCTCGAGTCGTGCCACCTACCACGCTCAATGTCGTCGCCTCAGGCAGGAAGGAAGGACATATCGTAGGATCAAGAATTGTGAGCATCGGTTTCATTGCCGCCCGCCATACAGCTCTTGTCTCTGCCGACGAGAACGGCCTCTCCTTCTACCATAGTCTCGGCAAGGTTCTTTTTGTCGAAGCTCCCGACATCCTTCGCATCCTGGGTAAATACCCTCTCGACGGTGCTGTTTTGCCGAACTCCCCCAAACCTCCCGCTACTCCACCTGCGCCTTTTCCCAAGAAGACGAGATATACAGTCCTCGCCATGATGCCCCTTCCCCTCGCCACTTCATCACACCCAACTGACGCCTATAACATCATCGCCCTTCTCACACCTTCCAAACTGGTTGTCGTCGGCTTAAAGCCGACACCAAAGACATGGTTCAAGTGCCCACGAAAGAACGAAGACGACGCAGAAGCGACTCCTCAGTTCAGATGGCGTGGTACACTGGCCTGGTTCCCCAGCAAGGATTCCAGCCCTCCGCAGGAGGGAACCACTCCACCCAACGGGAAACAGTCCTCATCGCCGCCTTCACATCCGTTACTTGCCTTTACGTGGGGCAGGGTGTTGAGAGTGATTCGTGTCGTCGAAAACAAACTAAAGCAAACGGTCCGGAACTCGAGGACTGGTAAAACGAGCGGAGTCGAGGTTGGGACTATTGGATTCGAGGACGCGTCGAAGTGGGTTTTTGAGGAAGATGTTTTGGCTGTTCAATGGCTCAACGTGAATGTGGGTTCGTTTTCCTTCACTAGGTCTATCTAGCACGAGCGGAAGCTTACTGTCATTGACGTTGTTTTAGCAAGTCATCGTTTTGACTGCATCGACTTTACAGGCCTATGATATCTCTCTTTCGAAAGTGATCGAGAGTGTGAACTTCGACGGTTACTCCTTGGTATCCCCGTCATTGAAATTGACCGTTGGTGGAGCATCTTACTCGAAGTCCGTTGCGGATGTGGCGCACAGTATACGGACCTACAAAGGGAAGATCTTTACTCTGGTAAAACCTCTGTTGCAATACTAGCGTGGTCTCTTACTCATAAATCATCAAATTCCCAGGGCCGGCAAATAATGCAAGTAGGCACTCTCCTCACTTGGGCCGACAAGGTCCTTGCACTCGTCAGTGAAGGCGACTTCCTCGGCGCCATTGAGCTCACACGATCATACTACCTTGGAACGTCGACTGGGAACTCGAATGGCCTCCCCGACGACCCAGTGCAGCGCAAGGAAGTTATTGGGAAGAAGATACACGAGCTCATGAATGCCTCCACTCGGTATGCGTTCTCAGAAGAGCGTATGACTGACGGCACGCATTTCACTCCCGATGGTAGAGGGGTGGATCGTACGTCTCTTTTCGAGAATCTCGTGGGCACTTGCTGTCGTGCTTGCATAGCTCTCGATGACTACGAGTTCCTCTTCGAGGATTTATTCCAGAACTATGAGGACTGTGGCATCACCCGGATATATCTCACACAACTCGAAACCTTCGTTCTCGACAATGAGATACGATACGTACCCCCTCGAATAACACAACGTCTGATTGCGATGCACGACGAAGACAACCGACCTGACCGCGTCGAGCGAATCATCTGGCATATCGATGCCGAGTGTCTTGATATAAATCAGGCCATTTCCTTATGTCAAGCGCATCACCTTTACGACGCTTTGATATATGTCTATACTCGTGCGTTGAAAGACTATGTGGCGCCAGTGGTAGAGCTCCTTGGGCTTATACGAAAGATCTATCAACATCGGAGAACGCATCTGGACTTTGCGAACAATGAAGCCTATGACAATGCGGAGGTGGAGCCATTGATCTTGAACGCATACAAGGTCTACCCCTATCTGGCCAACGTCTTGCAGGGCCTCACTTATCCTAGTGAAGAACCTTTGCCCGAAGAGGAAGCCCATCAGGCAAAGAAGGATGTATACTCTTTCCTATTCTTCGGTCGATCGAGCATTTGGCCGCCGGGAGAGGGGGGAAAATTGGTTTTGACCGCAGACGAGGAGGGAGGATCCGAGCCAACCTTTCCCTATGTTCGTCAACTCTTGCGTTTCGATCCGGAGTCGTTTTTGCATTCCCTCGACATAGCATTCGAGGATACATATTTCAACGACGGTGCCCCAGAAGTTACTCGACTAGTTATAGTTAGAGTGTTGATGGAGATTCTATCCTCTGGCCAATTGTCACCAGCTGCCGCCACCTTCATCAATATTTTTATCGCTCGCAATGTTCCCAAATACCCCCAGTCCCTCGAACACGTCGCCCCCAGCTCGCTGCACTCCATTCTTGTTGGTCTTGCAGAGGATTCAGACACGGGCACTCGAGAGGATCGACAGCTGGCGGCCGAGTACCTCCTTTCCACATACAACCCCCACGACAGTGAACGCATGGTTCAGCTCTTTAAGGACGCTGGTTTCTATCGGATCCTCCGATCATGGTATCGTCACGACGAAAAGTGGTTGCCGTTACTCTCCACCTATCTCGAGGATCTTGGGTTGAATTCCTATGATGTGTTTTCGAACATCGACGAGATTTTGACTACATCTGGTTCCCAATCAGAGCTCACCTCGTTCGTTGAAGAGTCGATATCTCGGTTATTGGACAGTAGCGTCGAGAACACTGCCAGTTTGCTGGATAAATATGCCCCTCATGCTCACAAACGTGCCGTTGAAACCTTAGGTGACGCTGAGGAGAAACGCCTTTCCTACCTCCGACAACTCCTTGGCCCACCAGAAGGCCACGACGAGTACGAGCATCCCATCCAAACCCCCCATCCGTCGAGCAAAGTCGAGGCATCGTTATGCGAGCTCTATGTGTCCCTCGAATGCAAGTTCTCTCCAAATGACGTCATTCGAGTCCTTCGGCACCTTCCTTCCGAACTACCCGACTGGGATCGCGTGGCTGCGACCTGCGAAAAGGCTGAGGTGTTTGATGCGTCAATGTGGGCTCTGAGCTCCCGCGGAAGGCCCCTGGATGCCCTTTCGAAAGGCGAGTCGTTTGACAAGCTTCTGACGTCAAGGTTGGTCGACGCATTTTCCACGGATGATGTCGCTGTTGCAATCGACGAGGTAGTAGCAAAGTTGGAGACGGTTGGACGGACGGGAATAGCAATATGCCTAGAGAACTCACAAAGCGCCTCCAATGCAGAGGTACCGCTGGAGGACATTTGGTTCAGGTTGCTGAGCAGCCAAATAAGCTGCGTGCAGACAGTCTCGAGTTGTTGCTCTTCGGAAGTGCTATCAACACAGTCTGCGGGACTTTTACTTGATGAGCATCTACAAACGCAGTGGAATGGCCTCTACTCCCTCCGCTCGCTGATTCAAGAGACTTTTAGCGCTCTTGTGTCGGTCAGCTCAACCCACGCCGTTTCCTTCCCTCGGCTCTTTAGTCGTCTCGTCAACTCCGCGTCCCAATCACATACAACATTAAGGACACACTATAACGAGTTCCGAAGCATCCTCACGAGCATGCTCGAGTGCTATCGCTCTGATTGGGATATGCTCACGATTACAAAGCATCTTCTGGATAGAGATGTCTTTGATACTCTGGCGGAGGTCACCCGACAACAGGTCCGAGGCTGGGCCCCCTCTAGAAAGGACTGTATGTACTGCCGAAAGCCAGTTTTCGGGAGTGCCATGAAGTTGGCAAGTTCGTCGTCAGAGGAGCAGGCCGAACGCGTTCAGTTTGTTGTATCACGGACAGGATCTATTTATCATGCTAGTTGTAAACCTCCACAGGATCATGATTAGGCCATCGATAGTAATATTCTACTAATACACTCAATATATCCTACAAACATCACAGGATTTCAGTCCGAGTCAAAATAGATATAGGTCATGACTCCGGTGCAGTAGGGACTGAGGACAATGATCGTGAATTGGTTGGGAATAACGATGTCAATGGAACACTCACGTTCAGCGGTTTGAGCGAGTTCACTGAGGGCCTTATACGATTGACTATCGTCTACTTTGACTCCCAATGCCAGACCATCTCTTTCAAAAGCCTCGATATCGAGAACGATTTGAACCCGAATTCGCTCCTCATCCCGGCTCTCCTGGTTTTCATCGTCCTTGGAACCGAAAAGGGAGAACGTTTTCTTCTTCCCAATCTTGAAACGCTTCAACGACTCCTCCGCCTTCTTGATCGCAGCGATATAGCCAACATACCTGCAAGGTAGTGATGAGTCTAGATGTTACAGGGAAGGCGGGGGCAACCTTACTTTTGCGAGACTTCATCAAAAACCTCCGTAGCAAACTGTACCAGAAATTCTTCCTTCAGTGGCGCGCCAACAGCGTCTCCAGTACCTGTAGTCCCGAAAAAGAGTTTCACAGGTCGCATTATAGTGGATATGAAAGGGCTTGGTTCGGATGGCGGTCGCTTGTTCGACATAGCTCGAAGCTGAGAAGGGATGGATCGCACGGGAAGTAATGCGTCGCAAGCGCGCTTGGTCAATGTGGAGACTATGATCCTGGATATTGGTGTGACTAGGCCACCGAGGGAATCGGCTGCAGCACGCAATGCATCTAGGAAGAACAATCAGCACTGCTGACACAGAACATCCAGGACGAAGTACCTCCAGCGTTAGCACCATCTTCTTCTTCATCCTGAGCACCTGGAAGCATCATCGAGATCTCATCGTTCCATAAAGCCATGGTGCTGCTCTGCAGCACGCGAATATCCGCGATGACAGCGGCGCATCGCTTCAAAGACGCATCGTCCACTGCTGCATTTTCCGCTGGCGTTGATTCTGTCGGAGGAACAGGAGTAGAGGATCGAGAGGCTGCGATCTTTTCGGCGACGATTGCAGATGGTCGCGTGGTATGACCTTGTATCACGGCCTCTTCCAACCATCTTTTATACCTGCTGAATAGCTAGAACCGTATGATATCAGCTGGAGAAACACAGGTCATCGCCAAAATGAATTTTACCTGGAGAGTTAACTTCCATAGCCTGTGACTCAGCTCAGGAATAAACACCTCGGCACTCCAGCAAGCCGTGACCGCGATCCATATATCAGACGCTTGAGTTGTCTTGAAGGTGTCCGTGGCTGGATTGCAATATGAGAATACTCCCAAAAACCGTACGCATGACTAAAATCTCACTCGATTTGTCGTTATAGCCAACCTGTCCGGTTGAAAGACTTTCCTCGACGCGACCAACAATTTCCTTCCAACGCATCTGGAAGTACACGGGCAGCTGCCAGCGCTTTTCAAAGGCGACATATATCGGGTGAGCTCTCATGTTCTCAATGGAATGCAATGAGGGAGCATGAAACTCAATTGATCGTACAAAAGCTTGAGTAATTTCGTGGCGCTGACAGAGCCCAGGGCAGATCAGTCTCCGATGCATGACCTTCGACTGCATTGCTCACCTGCTTGAACTCATTTGGTCTGCCAGCAGCGAACACAACGCCACCTAATTCGTCCATGATTGCCCGACCAAACTCCTCCCATATCACATTTGCCAACACCTCGAATCCACGGGTCCCGTCCTGGCCGTTGATGTCTAATGTTTCAGGCGGAACGGCAGATTGAGGTGTACTGGCGTTGACTCTCTCCGATTTCTTCAAGGCTAGTGACTTCAAAGAAACCTTCTCCGTAATATCCATGATCCGGCTCAGGTCTCTCTCGACGAATCGAAGGATTTGCGAATAGAGAGAGGCAAGGGGGTCATCGCTTCCCTCCAGGATATGAGTATGTGGAGAAGTGCCTTTCCCTTGAGGGTAAGCGGGTTGGAAGAGAGTAGCTCTAGAGGTAAAAGGTGTATAAGGCGTCCGCGGGGGTAACGCAGACGAAATGAAGGGTGTTTTAGCTGCCATTGGAAATGGGGTGTGAGGAAGAAGGGGCGAACGAGGTGCATTCAAAGCACCAGAGAAAACTGTCTGTGCTTGATCATCAATAGTTGCCTAAGTACTAGAGCAGGTTGAGCGCACCTTTTTTATGAACGGACGAACGACTTCTCGTCTCAACACATCCTCAGCATCTCTCCACAATCGCAAGGACATCGTAGGTTTTCATACATTCAGTCAAGTCTGTGATTAACTTAGTCTTTTCGCTTTCGCCCTTGCCTTCCGTCAGAGATGTCAACGTTGTTCCAAAGAGATGGTCAAGGTCAGAGGAGATGGTAGACTGGATGCGATCGATTCTCTGGAATGCTTTGAGTTCAATCCATGGCGCAACTGTAGAAAATGGCTCACAAACCCATTGGATTTCGTCTACGAAAGCACATTTCTCTCCACGTGCTTTGTTTGCGTGGTAGAGCAATTGAGTATATTCAGCTGCAACGCGGCTCAGGTGCTTCGCGCGATTCCCTCTACTCAATTTGAATGTGAGCATTGAACGGACGATCTATCGAACATGCCGAACCTTTCTTCTATCTGTCCCTCAGGATTCAACGCTGGAATATCATCCATTTCGGGATTCTCGCTGGTGGATATGAGAAGTAGACTCTCCAAGCGCGTCACGGACTCCGATATCTTCAGGAGCAAATGGAGCAAGGCCTTTCGAATTGAAATTGATTGAGGGTGGTTTGTTCTGACGAATCGCTGACTGTAGTACCTTTTCCTCTCGTAGCGCCGCCCTCTTCTTCAATTTCTCCTGGATCGTGTCTTGTATCGCGTACAGCTCTGATTTGGATATCTAGAAAACCTTGAATTATGGAGTAGTTGTTATTACATGAGCTTACGCACCTGAATTTCCTGCTTCAGACCTGCCAGTGGTGCTTTCAGATTGTTCAGCCTAGTGCCTTCTCCTTTGAGGTCAGTACTAAGACTGATGAATGCTTCATAGTCATCGTTGATGAGTTGAACGAGTTCTTCCTTCAGATTGGATAGGTAATCGCGGAGTTCTACCTTGAGGTCTTGGAGGGAGGTGTGCGAGCGAGACAAAAGAAAATCCTCCACGTCAAACGTTTCTGCTGTCAAATAGGAGTTGTCGTGGGATAGAGGAACGTATTCAGGTAAGTCGTGAGCTGCATTTTCATCGTATTCTCGGCTGGATGTCACTTCTCGGGTTGCAAGTTCCTCCGCAAGTCGTTCGAGTTGAAAAGGATCTTGAGGTTGAGGACTGACGACGGACATTTCAAGTTCTGAAAAGATAAAATTTCTTAGAGATAAACTTGCGAAGACTTCATGGAGTACTCCTACGTGGTCCGTCTTCGCGTGCGTAGTCGACGCGAACTTTGAAGGTTGTGGATGCAAGGCCAAAGCGCTTGCTGTCATTGCGCGCTCATAGGCGCTTACTCTCGCTAAGGGTCACGATTTTCCGGACCGGCATCCGGAATCCCTCAGCGTCGAATTACATAATCACCCTTGCACCTCCTGTCCTGAACTTTGTCCACCTCGAGGCCACAGTAGCGATAAAAGACAGTTCAAACTCGGAAGGAACCTGCTGTATCTTTTATATACTAGACACGGAAGGAATGACTGGCAGGACAACGGTGGACTCGCAAACCGCGTCAGAGATACGCGTTGCCATTCATGAATGTTCCAAGAGAGGATTAACGGATTCATCGAAATGGTTCGTGGTCCGCACTTGACGGCTTATTGCATTGAATCTGACTCGCAACAGGCTGTCTGAGCTTCTCATGTCGATACCTGCGGCAAAACGAAGACCTTCGCCATCATCGCCCCAATTCGATGCAACGTTCTCAACCTCTACACCCGCTAAACATCGAAACATCACGCGACAAGATATTGACGTCTCGATTGAGGTACCGCCATCACCAACTCCAGGTGACTATAGTCACGGCGTGACCGAACTCGACGCTCAGACCCAAGATTCTCCCCTTCATCGCCATCCCCATGCACCTATCTTGGAGGTCTATTCACCAGAACAATGCAAAGCTTTAGAGCAGACAGACTCGGATCAGCTTAACACGGCACGGGGTTTGATGCAAGGGAAAGACTATGCACGGGCTGTTTCTGTACTAGAGGGCTGTCAAAGTCCTAACGCGCGATTTCTTTCGCTTTACGCGAGATTTCTGGTGCGTGGATACATTCCTTTATGATGGGATGCATCGCTCATGTTCTGTCTCAAAGACTTACGAGGAGGATTCAGGGAAGAATTGGCATAGATTCGATCGTAATGTGGTTCACGTCCTCATGGAGCACTCTCTCACTTCATTACAGAAACACGGCGCCCCCTTCCACTCGGTCTTGACGATAAAATCCATCAACTACTGGCAAAAGTGAAGAATGCAAGAGACCCATTCCTCCTTTACTTGTGAGAAATCTTCGCCGCCTACCTGCCCGTGAGTTATTCACCTGGGTCGCAGAAAGGCTCTCTTCAGTTCCCGTCTTATCCTTCGCGAAGAAGCAATCGAGAACGCCTTGCTTTCTATTGCTGGATTCCCATGGTGCTGGGAAACGTGGTGCCTACTTGCCAGCTGTATCGAAGATGGAGAAGAAGTGAGTACGTCCATGGTAAAATTTTACCGTGCTAATCGTTACCTAGTTGTCTTCGCTCATTTCGCTGCTCCCATTGTCTCCTGAGCACCCTCTTGTTCAGATATTCCAGATCAAAACTCTCGTTGATCTGCACACCCCTACCGAGAATGAACTCAGCATGTGCGAACAACTCACGGGCCCCGATTATTTCCACAAAAATCTCTGGATCATGAGTCTGCGTGCTTGTGGGTACTTCTACCTGCACGGTGAGCCTCCGCACTCTATCTTTGTCTTCTATTGTCCACTCAGTCTTTTAACAAGAATTCAGCCAGGCCGAGCACCAGTTTGATCGTATTTTATCCATTGACCCACAAAGGATTGAAGACATCGATATCCTTTCGAATATTCTCTACGTGACCGACAATCGCCTCAGGCTTACCAAACTTGTACACGATTTTGTTCCCCTTGGTCAGGACCGTCCCGAGATATCATGTTTACTTGGTAAGTACCGACCCAAGAGCCAACCAACTACTTACAGTGACCCGTCTATCGTTCAGGGAACTACTATTCTCTTCGCGCAGACCACGTCAAATCCATCAAGTATTTCCGCAGAGCCGTGGAACTAGATCCAACCTTCCTGTCAGCTTGGACGCTGCTAGGTCACGAATATGTAGAGGTCAAAAACTCTCATGCAGCCATTCAGTGCTACCGACGTGCAGTGGGTACGAATTTCTTAGTGGTCGAGACGAAGATACGCCGTTTAGCTATGACCTGCCCAATAGATTCCCGCCGAAAGGACTACCGAGCGTGGTACGGTCTAGGGCAAGCGTATGAGCTATTGAATATGCATCAGTATGCTCTTCACTACTACCAATATGCCGCAGCATTGAGGTAAGGCTTCTACAGGCCTTGTTGACAATGCTGAGATATCGATAGACCTTATGACGCGCGACTATGGCAAGGGCTGGGACAGTGTTATGAGGAGATGGGTCGGTCAGTTCTCTGTTATACAATATATGAGTGACACCTCAGCTGTTGACTTTCATCAGACTACGTGAAGCCGTAGAATGCTACAAGCGAGCATTGATCTCGGCCAACCCACACGAAATATCTGTAAATCTTCTATTGGCCAAAGTTCATCGAGACTTGGACGAGATCGCGGAATCAATAGCGTACCACAGGCGTATCGTTGAGGTGTGCCAGGCAGATTGTACGTTGTTGTGTTCTTCTACGTTTTCTGGGCTGCAATTTGAACCATTCATGTGTTCAGTACGGCCCGTTCACGAGTACGCAAAATCCGCGCTGGAAGTCGCTGACCATCAACTGAAGACTTCCGATGGTGATTTACTTTTGGCTAAGGAATACGTCGAAATCGTAGCCAGAAGTAACTCGGAGGACGTAACGCGGGCTTCCGAGCTGCTGAAGGCTGTAAATGGTGCTATAGCAGAGAAGTATCGTGCTCAAACCCAGGCAAATACCACGATTCCGGAGGAAAAAACGGTTGAGTAATGTGAACTCGTCACATCCTCTTAGCTGAGTGTCCCACAACGCTCTTTCGTGGCGGGGTATCAAACATAAATTATTGCAGTTTTTCGTAGCTATCGTACATTGAGGGAACCATATCGCTGAAGACCTGTTTGAGCGAAGACGAGATTGCCAGATTCTACGACGCTTCCCGAGTATCTCTGGGTTTTGGCTCCCGCTCGATGTCGGGAACCCTATTCAGCTCCATTTCCGAATCATTACTGTCTTCCTTCCTCTCCGATATCTTTCCTTGGGATTCCGAATCAGGGATGTCGGAGAGGTAGAGAGTGAGGAGGAATGCAACTGCAGCCCAGGGGACGAGCGAGATAAAGCACCACCGTACGCCGTCTCGGAAAGCTTCCCGTACCACCATTTGCATGGCTTGAGGAAGCTCATTTATACTTTGCAACGACCCTATATTTCCGGTATACTGAGAGCCCAAGCTAGACGCAAGCTCGGGGGGTATGCGTCCGCTTGCGATGGCAGCGGCAACGTACGCTCTGGCTTTGGCATTGAGGACCGCCCCGCATTGTGCTAAGCCTATGGTGCCACCGAGGGATCTGAACTGTAGTAGATTTCAGTTTCGAGACATCGCAATATGGGGCGAATGCGCTCACGAAAAGTGACAAAGCCGCTACAACAGCAACACGTTCTGGCGCTTGCGAAAATCGGGCCTGAACGTTCAGCGATCCGAGAGTCAGGCCACATCCGACGCCAGCCATGGCTACATATCTGAACCGGATTCAGTGCCACAATATGAACAGATGAATTCTCGATGCATACCCTTTCATTGAAGCTTGGTCTTCCTGTTGAACTGCCATCGAAACCAAGCCAAGAGAAATGGGTAGTACGACGCTTCCAAGCATGATTGGATACCTTGGCTGAGCAGAAGAGAGACAAGTCCATTAACGCACATTTTGAGGTAAGATGGAGGAGCAATAAATACCTGTCGTAGCCGTGAAATGAGATAAATCGCGAGTAGAGTACCACCTCCACTTCCAGGTGCAAAGTAAACGAGTTGAACACCCGCGCCTTTCGGGTCGAGACCAGATACAATAGTCAAAAAGGTCGCGACGAAATAAAACATCACGATCATGACCATCCCACCCGCAAAGGAGGCTGCCTGAACCGTGACGACGTCGTAATTCCGAAATACATCAAGTGGGATCATAGGGTATGCAGAGAGCAAGGGTGAGGCCGGGGTTGCACGCATACTTGCCTGCTTGCCCAGATAATACTGCCAGGCAAAGCAGGGTAGGAAGATAATTCCGCCCACCACAAAGCAGGCAGTAACTTTTGCGGTGTTCCATCCTTCCGTTGAGCCCCAGTTCAGAGCGAGGAGTACGAGGATACCACCGGATGTGAATAGAGTGGTCCCAATCCAGTCAATCTTCAGGAATTTCCTCAGGAAAGCCGCGTCCGTTGATTTACCACTCGGTGAGGACTGGCTGACAACGAACCCTTTCCTCAAGTGCTTCCGCAGAAGAACAGCGACGAGGACCATCGCTAGGACGCAAGCTGGCAGGCTGAGGAGCCAGCACATTCAGTATCTGTCTTGTACTTGACCAGGGAAATACCTACTTGATGGCGAATATCCAGCGGAAGGAGACATCAGCGAGGTATCCTCCAATGACGGGACCGACGCTATACCCTATTGCATAGAGTAGGAACAAAACCGAGACTTGCCAGTTATTGGCATCTAAGGAGTTCGAATCGGACAAGATGACCCGGACAACCTAAGAATACATTGTGATAAGGCTCATTAGAGTCTTAACCAGCTGTTGTGGGCAGCAACTCACTGTGAGCAGGCCTGCGGCGCCGACGCCTGCAATGGCACGACCTGCCAGCATCATCTCCATGTTCTTCGCGCCTGTGCTAAGTGCACTGCCGAGTATAAATAAAACAAAGGAAGCCTGTATGGCGAAGTGGCGCCCATATATGTCCGCGACTGAAGCAAAGAAGGGTAGGAAAACAGTCGCGGTTAAAAGGTATAGCGTCCCGATGTAGCTGTTTGGATGGTGTTAGTATTTTTTTTCGTGTGAGCAATACAGACAGAAAGGCCCCTACCTTTGTTGGTCGAGACGGTTGAACTTCGACTAGAGGGACTAAAGTTAGATGGCGTCCACCGCAGATGCGAACGTTTGGCAGCGGGCTTACAGCTATTTCTCCCTGCGCGGTGGCGACGACTGTACAAGGAACTGGTCAGAGCACGTTCCAACGCGTTTAGAGGCAGCCTACCCGTATAATCCAAAGTTTCCAGGAAAATTGGTATCGCAAGCGCGACCATGGGCTTGGCTCGAAACTTCCATTCTCCTGAAGAATTCGAGTTGGGGTTCCTCAACGTCGAGATCGTTTGCCTGAAGTATCTATACGTGGTAGCAAGCATGCTGAGGTTTGTCCGGGGAGCTGGGGATGTATACAACGCTCCTCTCGAACAGATACTGATTTAAGAGACCCCTCCCCGTCGTTCCGATGGAGGTGGTTTGCATCCCGACGGGTTATTTGTTGGCGCGCGAACAGCCACCTCCAGCCTTTTGAACTACTAAGGACTCGGAGCTGCGGCAAAGCTGTCCGCCTGGTTACATACTACCAAGCAACAGGAAGGTGGATATTCGAGGTGCGGCCCTGAAGCAAGCTGTTCAAGGACTCGAGGCATGGGCTTGATCATGGTGGTCAATGCGCAGCGCACTTATGTCATCAAATCAGTGAGCCCATCCGTCAAGGCTCCGCACCAAACTCAGAAATGGCAAAGAGCGAAGGAGTTGTAGATGTCGAGCCACATAAATATAATGCTAAATTAATTCCACTGAACTCTGTCTGGATGAGACTATTGCGACCACCTTTGCGCTCATCTCGAAAAGATCCCCTGCGCTGGTAGCCACCATATCAGTATCATCGTCGTCTACCTCGGCACCGAGAAGGATTTCGATATTCTTGGAGGCGAGAGCGATCGCTTGTTCTTGACTCAACTTCCCGTTAGCTTCTATAGCAGCCTGGTGCAGATGCGCTCTCAGCATTCCGCCATATGAACTGAACCCAATTGGCGATGAACGTACCCAGGCAACATCAAACCGCGCATTTCTAGCACTCCAAATATCCTTTACTCCGATACCTACAGTGACGTTGTGAGCTATCAATTCGGATATACCACTGTTTTCCGTCAGCGGAGGCCCGGGAAGTCTAAAAAATAATGAACGATCAGCTCAACATGGCCTTCAATCGAAGGTTATTTCACTTGCATTCTCTTTTCCTCCCAGACAAAAGGCAAGGGTCTTGGACGAGTGAGGATCACCCCAACATTCGCATTCGCGAGTTCCTTCGCGAGCAAGTGAGCTTCGGAGCCGCCCGTGATAGTCATCTTGATGGAAGCTCGTTGTTCAGATTCCACTTCTTTCTTGAGCAACACCAGAGTGGCTATGATATCAGCGTTGTAAGCCTCAACGACCAGCGGAATGATTCCCTTGATCGAGCAATGTCAGGACATCGACGGACGCTCGTTGGGTGACGTGACAGACCTGGACTACTCGCTTGAACTGATGACCGAGGTCACCCTCTGGTGGATGGAACAACATTCGTCGAAGGACTGCGATCTGTGTGCTTACGCTTGGCGAGCCTAAATGTTGAACGGACACATGGAGGCTAGTAGTGCCCTGAATGATGGCGCCTTTCTCCAACTTGTGCAACGAGCCCGTGGAGAACATCGTACCGAGCCCCGACAGAAAGTTGCTGTGCATTGGGGCGGTGATGGCAGTGGTGACACCTGCACGATAGGCCAGCCTTGAGGGGAGAGGCGAGTTGGCTTTTGAAACATTTCAAGAGAGACCGTTGCTTACAATGCATCCCGGGTGCCGTACTGTAACCCATCGACGGCTCGTACAATCGCTGAATCCCCTCCCAGGACGCTCGGTACAGGCTTCCCACCGAGAGGATCGAACACCTCCCCATCGTTGGTAGAAGGTTCTGATTTGATAGCTTCCAGTCCCAGAGGTCCGCCGTAGGAGACTAGGGCCGGGAAGATAGAACCGCCCTCCAGGTCAAGAATCGTTGTGTGGGGATCTTCGATAAAATGGTCCCGTACACATTCACCATAGCACGTGATCTTACCGTTCTGTACCACCACGTTGCCCAAATCCCGTCTTGCTGACGAGAAGGTTTTCTGGATGCCAGCACCGGACCTCGTAAAGACACTCTTCACATTTGTGAACACAACAATTTGGTGGGAACTTTTCCTCGGAGTAAGTGGGGGCAAGCCTTGGTATTTTACTGCTTCGCGGGCCTCCTTGTCAAAGTTGGGGACTTTGGGGACTTGTTGAAACGAGTCCGGTTTGCGTATGACATAGGGGTTATCAAGTTGAGGAATGCCATCGATATATACTTGCGCCGGGGTCGCGCCCAAGGCCAAAGGATGAGAGTCCCAGATAACAATGTCGGCGTCCCATCCCACCTTCACGTGACCAATGCGATGACTCATACCTGCATACGAGAGTGGAAGCGAATGAGCGATGAGAGATTTGAAATTGGTAAGGCGCACCCATAACCTCAGCAGAATTGCTGGTGACTGCTGCCAAAGCCAGGTTATCGGGTAGGCCGTAGTAATATGCTTGTTGCACCTCGTACAGCAGATGACGTGAATCAAGGAGAGGGTGATCGCTCTGTTCTTTCACGTTAGAAATCGAATGACAAAGTTCCGTTGTGGCCAGTCCTCACCTTTATTGTGACTGTGATGCCATGTTGAGCCAGAATTTTTGGAGCAAATTCCGAAGCACGATACGCCTCTCTCTTGTACCTAGAGGCAGGTGTGATGTCTTGACACATTGAATTAAAGAGCTACACGAACCTTGCGGGCGTCGCGTAGAGTGCGACAGCTGGTGTAGAGCCTACACAAGGAGCTCAGTGTCAATGTCGATGCAGACAAAGAAAAGCAGAGTGCACCATAGGCTCTCTTAAGGAGATCGGGTACGAGATAGGTCTCCATAGCATGATGAAAAGCCGCTATAGGGAACTTGAACTCATTGGACAACTGCGACAAGCGTTAAAACTCCGGCGGTTGCCAAAATCATTCGACGTACTCTAACCAAGGCATCCAGATCCACCGCCTCGTAGCAATGAACGTGAACCTGTCCATATCAGGGGTCACTTCTCGAACACGATGTTGTCCGACTTGAAAGCTTGCCTTTACACGACCCCGGATCACATCGACCAGAGCTTCCCATTTTAGATCCTGTGGAAACTCGCCAAGCCCTTCAAAATCACCCGCTTCTGCTCGTGCACAGAACTCGTCTTGTTGCTTCTTGATTTTAGTGGCTTCATTATATCTAAGGACGCGGCCACGAAGTCAGATGAGAGCTGGAAAACTGGGGACCTATAAATCACTCACGCTTCACGGAACGCCCAAATAGTATCCTAAGCGAAACGAAGTCAGATTTCAAAAGGTGAAGGGTCGAGAACAAAACAAACCAATCTGGTAGCGGAGTAAGTATCGCCTAGAAAAAGTCCTTGAGACTACGCAAAAGAGCGGAAGAATATTGTTCAGTACTGGGATTCTCTCCTGTGAATGACATTCTGTGATCACTGAAGAATTTTACTCGATAGAATCGCGTACCACAGGCATGTCTATACAAGAGCGGTATGAATACGTGAGGTGAATACGAAGGGAGAACGACTTACTTCATATGGCGCCAGGGAGTGTATCGCAGTGGCGTACCAGACTTGTTCAAATGCAAATTCTGTGGAGGTTCGAGGAGCATAGAGGTCGGGGAAAGCTCATCCGTCTGTCGAAGCTTGATCACGAAAGCTTGGCCACCTATTGCATTCGCCGAACCGGGCAACACAAGGGAGGTGGTAACACCCCCAGAGACCGAGAGAGCATAAGAATCATCATGAGTGTTGAGCCCATCCAACGTGCGCATCCACGGGACTATTGTGCCCTTCGGAGAGTCGTAATCCTTAGCTCCAAGAAGCACGGGGATAGCACCGTGTCCGATGTGACTGTGCACGTCCACGATCCCCGGAGTGACAAAACGACCATAAGCGTCGACTTCGATGAGGTCGTCACTTTCAAATGAGGATAATATTGACTGAGGTATTCTCCCCACGGACTTGATGAGGCCTTTGTCGAGGAGAATATCGCCATGTATGACTTGCGTCCCATTCTCCAATCCCGTCCAAATTTTCGCGTTCTTTATCAGTGTTGGCCTCGTGCCAAGAACAAACCGATCAGATTCCTTGCGGCCGTGAAAGTCGAGAGGAGGTCCCGCCTCAGTTCTGAGAGAGTGGCACTGCTGAAGAAGAGCGTGTTGCACACTGATCGGAACGGTGTTCTGTCGACCGAGAGCCCAAGGTATCCGAGCCGAGAACAAGTGTTCAAACGTGTAAGCAAGCCCAATGGCAGCAATAAATGTCAAGACATAGAGAACTGGACCGTGCTTTCTTGGGAACGGAGCAGAGGAGGATGAGGCCGACTTTTCCATCGGACTTGTCTTCGGAGTGCGGGGTGACAGTGTGATTGGAGGTGATTGGCTGCTTGGAGACTGCCAGGATTTGTCAGGTCGGTTGTTTTAGTCAGCATTAAGTCAGCACCTCGGATCCGCCACGCACGAGAAATGACTGAAATGAGAGATTGAATTGCTGAATGTGTTGGAGGGCGTTACGCCCAACAGCTTTCTAGCTATAAGCAGCCATGTTTACCACTATTCATGCTCTTCCTCTGGCGAAATTCCCTCTCTAAACTTTCTACCAGGTCTACTACTCTCCGCTTCAAAAGTATGTCTACTGCCAAGAGGGAAGAAAGAAGATGGAATCGTGTAAGTTCAGCTTCCATCGTGGTTGTCTCTTCTCCCTGCTCAGCTAGCGACTCCTCTATGTCCTTTATAGTTTAGCGAACATATGAATAGTCTCCATCAATGGTTCAAAGACGAATGTGAGTCCTTATACATACTTATTTACGTGTTTCGAGACTATCGAGCTCAACACCTTGCAGATAACACTTTATACGAAGTAAGCATTGCTGCGCTTGGCACGCAACTCACTCAATGACACCATGGGAAGCTATCGGATGGTTCATTTGCGAAACGAGGGTGGTCTCTGTCATTGTATCTCGATTCCGCTCGACGTTTGAATCAACGTGAATACTCTTTCTTTTCCCGTTTCCAGGTTGATGTTTTGTTAATGCTTGTCACTTCAACCCCCCTCCCTAGATCTCACCATGCACCATACGATCGAGGAACGTCATGTCTTCCCGATGCTCGCCACAAAGATGAACGAGTTCTCAAATGACTCCGAGCACCTGAAATCCCACAGAGGAATACACGACGGTCCGTACAGATTCCGCTCCTTCTCGCCAAGTCTTTTTCTTGATTGATTGGGAACTTAACTCTCGGGCAGGTATGGATAAACTCCAACAGTTGGTTGGTAAATGGAAAAGAGAACCGACTACGTATTCGCCCGAGGAGATGCGCGCATGCCTGGATAGTTTTAGAGACGTCCTTTTCAATCACTTGGATGAAGAGGTGGGTGTGAAAGATTGTCTTTACAATGGCCCGATACCTGACCTTGACATGTGCGTAGGTCGCCGACTTGAGGGGCGAGAACTTGAAGAAGTATTGGACCTTAGAAGAGCTTGAAGACATGAACATGTAGATCTATCTTGTTATTTCGTCACTACTCAAACACCGATCGATACCCCGCTGGGCTTTCATCACTCGTGTCCAGTCTTGGAGGGTCCTTTGATTACCCAGTCTATCTGTCGGACGTCTGCGAACGCCCCTTGATGCGGTCCAGCCAAGATAGTGACCTGGTGCAATGAGTACTATTCAGTCTCTTGGAACCCACAGTTGACCGTCCCACTCGTCCCACGTCCGTCATACTGATCACCTACGTCCGGGATTCTATCCTGATACATGGATCTATCGTTCACAGAATCAGCCAAGGCGACCAACATGTAAACGAACAATCCCCCGGTTAATCTCGCGAGGTACTATGGGAGTGGAGACAATACTCCCAAGGAGACCCCGAGGCGAATATTAAAGCTGTAAAGTGGTGATTAGGTGCACACGGAGATGAAGGTTCGACGGCACTCGCTCCCTGCATCAGATTCCGGAAGGCATATGGAAGACAGCCCCAAAGACCTGGGCCCAACAGCGTGGAGATAGGTTACCTACTCCAGATGGGTTCCGTTGGTTTCCGGCGGACAAGTGAAATGACGGGAGAACTACCATACGCCTGACATAGGCTACTGGTGTATTCTCATACTTTCCTGTGTAGGTTTTACTCGATAGGATCAGTCCCGCTACTTGCGGATGCGAAACGACTGCAGATACCGCTGTGCTCGCCTACAGCTACCAAAATCGCACCTCAGCGATGGCTGGTCAGGACTAGGGGGCGTTCCTCAACTCGATTAGATGAGCAGACATCAGAGGCATGATAAGTTCCAACAAAGTGCAGGTGTTTCCAATCAGAATTGAACCAATTCGCACTTGCCTTCCCATACTATCCCTACAGAGCGTGGCTGAACCAAAATCAGTTGGAGTGTTGTTGAAATCAAGATGGGATCGAACGTTGAGTATCTCCGATTCGGATTAATATGCAGACCGCCTTGAACTTTGAGGCGAATGGGGAACGCCGGTGGCAGGAGACCCCCACGGTACGTTGGTCTGAGCAGATGGTACGATCGGGTGATTTGGACTGTTACCATATTCGAACAATTATGCGGCGAATGGCAAACATCGCAGCTCATCCAGTCCTACTTCAGTGTGGCGAAGACGACTAGAGAGACTCCTCGACCTTACGGCCCTTAACTGTGTACTGGCGGAGGCACGAGGCTCACCCGACACTGCGGACAGGATATCGATCAATTACACCGACACCATGGCCGATATCGTAGAGACAAAGAATATCGAGAACAGCAGCAGCCTTTTCAAATCTTTACGACTCTTTTCACCTCGTAGCGCTATCCAGCAGCGGCCTCAGGGCTTGAGAGCCTTCAAGGAGCCAACGCGCTTTCTCCCGCTTACCGTGTCATCGCCTGGCAGCTGGGCAGGGCCATGGTTGTCCAAACGCCGGCGGGTCGAAGATCACTCCGTCCTTTGCAGATCTGGATCCCCTCCAGCCTATACTTCTGCCTAGGACATGAGATGGGTCACCAAGTCGTAGTCGCCGTGGTCACAGAGCTCTCCTACTCTTCTGGACTGGGCAGACCCTGGTATGGGGATAAATCGAACAGTCGCCAAGTCGTCACAGGAGCGTAGACAAATCAGAGCAATCTCTCGAATAAGTTGTACGGACGGGCGATATTGTACGCTCCGGCACGGAGACCTCATCTGAGTAACAGTACCTCGCTATTTCAACTCCCTTCGGTCGCGGGGAAGTTTCATGACAATCCGACTCTCTATGTACGAATGGGTAATTATCTACACGTAAGGTACTCCAAGTCAGGTTATCGCAATCGAGCCCCCGACTTATTCTTCTAGTCAAGAAGTCTGAAGCTTTAAGGCCTCCAATGAGTGCCAATTGAACAAAGATTTTTTGCGATTGGCATACGGATTGAGAGGGTGACCTGAAAACATGAATGACCCACGACTTGAATGGTCCCGCTCCAAATCGGCCCTGTCCCGCCGGCTCGTGCTACCGAGGCATACTCAATTTCATGTACCGCACATCTTGGCGGCCAATGTCCGACGATATCTGGGGGCGAAAGAACGCTCATAATGAGACCAAGGGCTCCAAGACTTTAACAGCCAGATCATCATACAGTAAGGAACGGTCTCAATACTGTGAATAAGCAATGATCCCCTCGGAGCTCAGCGCTCAGCCTCAGTCACTACGTAGTGGTCTTGGAACTGCTGAGAGTATCAAACAGATCAGAAACAGCATCCTCTTGGAGATGTGGCCGGTGTGAAGGCCTCACTGAAACAGAGGACGAGTCGGCTTTCGTGAGAAAGCTGTATATAAACAGGTGTTCAAGTGCCTTTCGCTGCTCAAACACCGGACAAGAAAACCGTGAGCCTCGGCTTCAACTCGAGGTACTGTCAAATCAGAAACGAGTCCTGCTAGTATGAAACTATTTTTCAGTCAAAATTCATGCACGTGCCCGGGTGTTGTGTAACTCGTTCGCGTATTTCGTACTTACTATCCGCGTATGACATTGATGTACCTCTGATATGTCCTCGAGTCGACGTACTGCTCCTCGCACCCATGTACTGCAAATCTCTGTAAGCTTAGCACTTCGACCAGTTAGTACCTTCCACTCAAGACATGTGCCAACTTAGACGGTATTTCAGTGTTCGAGAGGAAGTCGTCCGGGGCTCGGAATAATTATACTGATGTACGAGAGACTCGGCGGGTAAGGGTCAGGGCACGGGTGAGGCTTGTGGGAGGCTCGCGGGAGGCTTGCGGGGGGCTCGTAGAAGGCTTGATGACGCTTGAACCATACAGTTCCAGTATCCCAGTATCCTGCTTCATGTTCTGTACTTAAGGGCAATCAATGACTACCGTGATTCCTTCCTTCCTTCCTTCATTTTGCTATCTCAAACCTTCGGAACCACGCTCATTGTTGCTTTGTATCTTCTTGTTCAAAGGTCGGTACTTGATACACAATCAATCCTCTATTTAGGTGCTCTCACCTAACGAAATTCTCAAGGGATGGATCCTCCAGCCTCCCAACTCAACCTGGACAACACCTTGTTGTCCCAATTTCTATCGTTCATTCCAACCCTTCAGACCCTCTCTCAACAGACTCCTCCGAATAATAATGTCGGACTTACCTCATTTCTTTCTGCTCTTCAGCCTGGCGGTGGTGTTTTGAACACTGTTGCAAATCCCACCTCGGTCACTCCCGCCACAGCCCTTCCTTCCTCTGCCTCCTCTACTTCCTCGTCTGATTCTGGATCCTCGACTCCATCTGCATCACCATCGGCTGCTTTTGTTCAAGCACAGCCACTTGCTATGGCGTCTACATCAGGCTCGTCTTCAGGAACCTCGATCGAACAACCAGCTCCCCCAATCGCGCCATATACCAGTGTGCAAATGCTCAACGCAGTTGCCAGCGCCTCTTCATCGGTACCTTCATCCTCAAACCCTGGTCGTTCTCGCGTCACCACGATGGCTGGATTTCCCAGCCTGAGTCTGACTCAACAGGCAAATGCACAACGGCTAGGGCATGCCGCCGTGTCCCTTCCTCAATCGAATCTGCAAAAGAAGAAGAAGAAGCCGCGGGGAAAGGCGAAGCGACCTCCCAGCCTCATCACGCAGACAGCAGCTCCAAAGATTGACGACTGTCTAGCTACGGCGGAGGGTGGGGTTCTTGTGGTTAACCTACAGGTCAACGTGTATCCTCCTCAACCCCCAGCTTCCACCATCAAAGTAAGTCCATCAGCGTCTTTCAATCCATTTTTACATGCTCACTTCAGCCCGGACTCAGGATCTCGGCTTGCCTCGTCACTTGCATCTCTACCAACGGAATCGCGAATCATTTACCCAGACCCTCGCGTATCTTAATCTCACCTTTCGTTATCCGAATCTTCCTATCACCACGTCAGTTATCGATCTCATTGGGAATATCGCACATCAACTCCGGAGTTCTGGTTACAACTTGCCACTTCCTCCGTCCAGCTCCATGTTTGCACTCCACGAGCAGCTACCCCTCCAAGTGTTAGGTTACACCAATCTCGGGCGCCCAAACACTGCTACCAAGACTGTTCGCTTGGTTACTACATCAATCACCTCGACCTCCACACTTCACGAGATTCTAGCCAACAAGAGCCAGTACGCCAATCCTAAGCTCTCGGTGACCACGGATAATTTTTTCGAGATGAACTTGAGTAAGCAATTCACGCTCTTCTTTGAGTTTTTGTAGCTGATTATTTGCAGTCGTACGGTCTTCCTGCTATCCTCTGGAGCTGGACAGCAGCCTCGCCGAGGTGAAACTTGGGAACGATGAGGAGCGCCGGATACATCGCTGCATCTCTAAACGTGTCTATGGCCTGTTCCAGAGTGACGTTGACGCACAGATTTCTGAGGGTGTGGATTCGTTTGATGAAGAGGAAATGGAGGCTTCGTGTGATGAGGGAGAGGATGATTCGGATACTTCTGTTGAAGAGGTCAGTGAATCACCAATGCTTGATTGACACTTATATGAAGTTTTGTTGAAGGAGCGTGTCATCGCACAAACCCTGTCTCTAGCTCCACATTTCTCACTGGCATCAGCGTCTACCACTGCCATCGCACCCACTTCCACTCGTGCATCCCCGGTTCCCGCTCCAGTCACTCCTCCAGTCACTCCTCCCCCTCCCTCCTCTTCTCAAGACATGATCATTCCTGGTCCTGTGACACGAGCTACGTCTACACACCTTGGTGAACACACTCAGGTATGTTCAGCTTATATACTTAGTACTATTCTTTATTTGCTAACAACTTACTATCTAGTTCAATGGACAAGCCCCACCAGCACTTTGGGAGGCAACTTGGGTTGAAAGGCAAACCCCCGGGCTTGATACGATCTTTGGTTTTGAACGAACGGTTCGGGTCTTTGAAATTGTCACGGAAACCTATATCAACAATCATGGCGGTACCCCTGCACCCACCTTGAAGGTTACTGCTCGTGACTACGAAGGCCTTGCAGACAGTTTGCGCAATGTTATAGTCCAGTGTATCCGGAGTGGAGACTTCACGTTGCTTCTGTCTGCGGACCGCCACTTCATTCTGTGAGCAAAATTCCCGTCATATTCCTTCTATCCCTTTGAGTTTGCTGATTGCTGTTATAGTGTGGATAGCTTCGGTCGGTATGTCAGCAGTGGTAATGGCATAGAGCGGGAAGCTGTTCACATGCTCTGCAAACGGTACCTCAATGACCGCGCAGGCCAGTTCTTCACTCCGCTTATCGGTGAATATTCTACGCTTTCTACCCCTCCTGGAATTTCGTCACGGTGGATGTCGGAGGAACAGCAACTCGAGCTCAGTGTGCTTGGTACGATAGTTGCTCTGGCATTGATTTATGAGATGGGGACGGAGCCCCTCAATCCCCTCTTACTCATCTATTTCATCAATGAATCCGACATCGCCTGTCTTACTGGTTCTCTGGTGTCACGCTGGTTTCCCGGACTACACCGCACCCTGCTCGAATGGAAGTCGCTTGGTCCTGAAGATGATGTCAGTACTTTTAGTGGGCACTTTGCAACATATCATGACATACAGGTATGTTTGGCCCGAGATTGTGCTTTATCTTTCTCACTATTGTTTAGGTTTCAGCACTTTCTGGTAGAAGTGCTGAGATGCACACAGCATTGGGCTCTGAAATGCTCTACGCCGCGATTGTCGGTAAACGTGGACCCCGTCATCCCGTCTTTCAGTGTTTCCTTCGTGGTTTTTTTATGCCGTGTGACCAAGGTTACAACTTTACTGAGGTATGAAAGTGTTCCCATCTTCAATTGTGATCAGTTGGCTGACTATAGAGTTACAGCTAGTGCGTGTTTTCCATGGCGGTTCGGAGAAATTTGTATGCACGGTCTATCAAAGCCACATTGACGGTTACCACGACCTTCGTCTTCATCATGTTTCAAAGCTCAGTCCTGGAACGGAAAATCGACTTGCTGTTGCTCTTTCCGACAATCCTAGCACAATTGCCCTCGAGCCGACATTTGAGGACTTCTTTCGGCAGTTTCTTGAGAGCCTAGGGTACCCAGACTTGGACATGATGTTGGCAGATGAGGGGAGATTCAGTAGCGCAGTGAACTTGGAGGACATCGGGATGCCGAACTTTCGGATGAGGATGCTATGTTGGGCTGCAACTGGATCACCGCACATACTTGAGGGAGCTCCAATCAAGGTAAGTGTTTATCTACTTTTGCTGATGTGAAGGCTGTTGGTGAGCTGACTGACTGAACTCCCAGATTATCCTCGTGGAGGATGACGATCCTGAGTATGGTGTGACGCTTTCTGCTGATCAGCTTGATCGCGCATTGAAAGCAGGTGTATGCAAGTTCCGTACCTGTGCACGTGAAATGCGCATTCCCGTGTCTTTCATGCTTCGCCTTCTCACAGTTGAATATTCTGCTAGTTCCGAAATTGATGCGCGAGTCGTTCTTCACCATTGGCTGCTTGTTTCCCTCTTGGACAATATTTCCCAAGCTACGCTAGGCTAGACTAGATATCTTGTCCACATTCCTTTATTTTCCATTTGATTCACACGGTAGCTTACTATACATTCATGTAATCATCAAATTTTCAATAATCAACGCCTTGAGTTGACCATTTCTTCACGTCTCTTCCAGTTTGCTCGTACTGATCGTAACTCTCTTGCTCGTGTGGCGTCCTTCTTCCTAATCGTGCCATGCTTTCCTTTGCTAATGGCTGCGGGTCCCACGGTGATAGAACGATTGCCAGCATCTCCTCGAATACGTATAATTTTTTTCCGGGTTCTGTCAATGGTACGCTGTGAGGGAAGGAGGGTAGCATGCAGCTTTGTTGAATTGAATGACCTATACTACCAGTGAGAAATGCAAAGTACCGACCTTGGTGATAGAACTCACCACAAAGTGTTTTCCCTAGTTGGAAACGCGTACCCATAGTCAGCCTGGCAGAAACCATATTCGCCATCGGCTTCTTCCACACCATATTTTTCGAGCTGACAGCACAGGCTTGGAACAGCATCTTCATCACTATGGAGTGGTGCGGTGTAATTTGTACAGTCAAAGAGATTGATGCCCCCAAGTCCTTTCATTCCGCACGGTTCCCCTGCAGCCTTCAGATTGTCAACCAGCTCGGGATGGCAGAGTTCCGCCATAGCCAGGAGAACCATTGAGTCCTGTTAACTGATCAGCCAAAGCAAACTTGCCAGAGAAACTGAGGTATCGCACATAAGCTGTGCGGAACATGGCCTTGACGCCGTCGAAATTATTGGACTCAATACCGGCATAATAGGTATAGGTGTCACCCCTACGACCTCCACTTGGGACACGCTTGCCCCAAGGAAACATGATTCCAGTAGTCCAATGTGCGAACTGGGAACCTCTCCGAACAGCCTTCGTTAAAGATGCTTTCCGAGAATTGTTGACCATCTGTCGAAATTCTTCATCCGGGAACGCATTGTAACAAACAAAGTCAATCTTGAAAGTTGGATGTCACTCGAACGTTCGTGCAAGTAAAACAGAACAACATGCCTTCTTCTCGGGTTCTGCCTCGTCCATGAAGAAGAACGTGACACGTTTGCAACATTCAAGGGCCTTCTCATCGGGCGTTATCCACCGCATATCAAGTTCGTCAAACGACTTGATGTCTTTCACATTCTTGCTCGATGCCTAGAGGAATGATATACCTAAAGAACTGAGGCCCTGAGAGTCAAGATTAAGACACTCACCGCTGCTTTAGCTTCACCTCGCGATTCGCCTTTCGCTTTTGCAGGCTTCACTTTGACTGGGTTCATCCGGTCGTCTGGGGACACCATGGAGACCCCATGCCCTCTCAAGCTTTCAGTGCGCCGGGAGTCAATGTTGGTATTGACATAGAAGTAACGGAAGCATTTCTTGGTAAGATCGACTTCACCAAGGCATTTCTTGCAGCTCCCGGCCACAATTCGTTGTCTACCGAAGGCTTGTTTGAGCTTATCTACAAAATACGTCAAACGTACGTACTTTCCAGTGTCCTTACCATTGTTGTCCTTGACCGGAGCCAGATAGGTTTCAATCGGCTCACGGAGGAAAGTGTCGTGCCCAGTTACCCATCTCCCTGCATGGTGAGTGGTGGTTTTTCCTGAGCGAATCTTCCTATACAGAGCTTCCTTGGCCTTCCGCAGCTTGATACTCTCGTCGATTATGAGTTGCAGGAGGTCGGGAAGCATAGTGAATTGGTTAGTGGTTTTGAGCTCCTTTATGTGTGTCCAGAACCCTTGCCACAGTTCAGAGGGCTGAGCCAGCTGAGCCTGAATAAATAGTCAATATTGTTCTTCAAAGTGCGATAAGACAGTAGGACTGGCCTGGTAGCCCAGAGCAGCAAGATGCACGCCAATCCACCGGTACCATTCGTCACAAAAAATCTCGCTAGTATAAAGAAACAGGACACCCAGAGGATCTGAGCCATTGGGAATCAAGGATGGATGATCTCTGAGAGCTTGTATAAGGTCGATAGCTGTTCGCATGGATAGGAAGGGAGAGGCAGCTGAGCCGAACTTTGATGGACTCTAAGAGTGTGATCGATGTTTGCAGGGCAAAGGGTGAAGTAGCGAACTGACTGGTACTGATCTCAGCGATTCTTTTTCTGCCTTTCTCAGTTCTTCGCCATCAAGGGGTTCCTCTTCCCCAAACACCCATAGATCAAAAAGCTCGCCTAGGACATCTGTGAATCCGTATAAACGTTGAAGTTTATGATTTTGGGGATGGGAATATCGCGCAAGAAAGGTAGGATTGGAAACCCTTGCCATGATTTCGGCGCATTCTGTTTTCTAATAGAACCAAAGTAAATTATAGGTCGAGCTGTGAGCTGATTTACTTACAAGGAATGTTTCGACAAATGTCTGGACGTTATATGTGACATCTTTGATGGCCTTCATCTCGCGGATCACTGTGACCAGGTTGTCCTCGTTCTCCTTCCATTCCCGAGCAAATATATTGTCATCCTCTTGGATTTCTCCATCTTCAAGTATTCGACGGCTTTTGAGTTTGTCGGCGGTGGCTTTGTCGGGAGAAGGTGGGTTAGTGGTCTGCTTCTCAACAATAGGGTTGGCGTCGGCGTCGAAACAGCTATTGAAGTCATCATTGCCAACTTCATTGTCTTGATCCTCACTATCCCTATCCTTGTTTTCCCTATCTTTATTACCCCCCTCCTTGCCTCCGACCTTGTTGTTATTGCTGCCGTTGCTGTCAGTTTCAACAATCTCGCCTTCCTCAGGCTCGGGCTCGGGATCGGGATCGGGTTCGGGTTCAGACTTGCGCTTGCGTTTACGTGTGTCACCAGTAGCTACTGTACTGATGTAGTCGGTTGACGGGAGGCCATAGATTGGTTTCATGAGAGTCCGAGTCAACATAACCTTCCATCGTTTAAAGTTTTTCGTGTAGGACAGATCCGGAACTGGGGAGGGGTCAACGTGCATCTGATCAGCGAGTTGTTCTGCCAATTCACTGGATAGAGAGTCGAGCGAAGATAAGGAAGAGCTCGACTTGGCTGAAAGGGAGGAAGGGTTGTAAGAAGAGCCACAATCTTCTTCGTCAGAATCATCATTGGGGTCAATCAGTGATTCAATGTTCCGAGCGTACTCAGACCATAGACTCCGCTGTTTTCTGGCATACTGGCGGTAGATGCTTGGAGTGAAAAAGAGATGACAGAAAACAGATCCACCCACTCACCCCTCGTATGATGGAGATCTGTAGATTATTCAGTAGATCTTCAGTTTGTTCCTCGTCTTTTGATGAGATGATATCAAAGATTCTGATGACGAGGTCAAGGTCGGGAAACTCCTCGAGATCGTCGAGGGAGACATGGCAGCTCTGCGATATCCATGTACGAACACCCTCCATAGAGGCCAGGGAATTGCAGAACAGTTCAATCCACGGATCCAAATCTTCACTAGATGAATGCCTAGTCTGTACACTCGATTGGCTTAGTTCTTCCAAGGCCGACGATAGATCCTTGACATTCCGCTGGAATTCCTCGATGGGAATGGAATCCCAGCTAACCATGCACGGAAAAGGTAAACTGATATAGGGTGGCATCTACTGACGCCAGCAGCTCAATATATGCTGGAGACTAATAGCACGAGCCAACATACCTAGCAACGTCAAGATCGCAGTGATCAGGACGTCTCACAGAACAGCTTGATGTGGGGGATGAAGCCGAAAGTTACTGAACAGTGAACGTGCTTAAGAGAGATAGGTCCACATGGTTCACTAAGCACTTTGTATTGGTCACCCTAATTAGTACATATCATGAGACTTAAGATGATAGCGACACGGATATGACTTTGCCCAGTAGATAAGTATACCAAGTAACACCAGCGACCACGCCGACGTATCCACGAGAACATTCTTGTCTTTCGGGATGATTGTCGTGATGATTGTCGAAAGGTACGCCTGGGGGTATACGGATGAGGGCACCGAGAGGAATTGTGGCGAGGGGAATCCCCGACTCAAGGCCACCGGTCTCTCGAACCTGGAAGGCTGCACCTCTGACGAGAAGGGTCAACAAATGTATCTAAATGAAGGCCACAGCAACATACCGAGAAGGGTGGTAGCAATGAAGTACCAGTTCTTCGAAATCCGGTCGAAGATGTTGAGCCAGCTCACAAGTCGATGCGAGTTCTGAAGATCTGTGAGAAGATGAAGGCATCGTACGAGGAGCAGTGGTGAGGAGACCCACCAACCAGATCACCACCATCCAAATTGATAAATCCATGGCCAATCTTACTGCTGTCAGCCTGGATGAACCGTCCAGCGGACCAGAGTTATAGATACATCGGATATGTTGGAAACACGATGTCAGATGTTCGTTGTAAAGTTTTCGGTGTTTTGGTGCTGCTTCTGTCGGGTGCAATGTCCATCTATGCGAGTTCACGGTGACTGGTGTTGGCGTCGAGAGCAGAGATATGAGGAAGCCAGGGGGAAGGAAAGGGGAGAGACATCTCAACAGAATAGACGCTGACCAACTCGGATGACGACCCACGCAAAAGCTTCAGAACGTCAAGCGACACGGATCTTCCAAAGAAGAGCTACCGTAATGAGCCGTCGGAACCAACCGGCTACCACAGGTATCAGGAGGATACTCAGTCGTGGGGGCCAGTGTTGTACCAGGTGGAGTACGAGGTACAAGTAGTCTTCGGTGAAGGCAATGGTGACGACGACGGTGAGGTGAGGTGGAGGCGTCTGAACAAAGCCAGAAGAAACAGGACACGAGGGATAGGGCCAAGATGAGGTAGAGGGGCCGAAGTAGGAGACAAGCCATTGCACTGGCTCGAATTCGAGGGTGAGACTAAGAATGTGGCCTTGCGAGACCGTGGTCGGTTATGGGATGTGGGTGAGGGGGAAGAAACGATTTCATCGAATTGAGCAGCCCTAGGTGTCGAAATCGCTTCTGGCTCTCGAGGCGATTCAATACCCAGTGCGTTAGGGCTACGTCGGCCTTGGTCTTGTAGGTGCAGATTCGTTGGTCGAGTCTTCTTGGTCGTTAATGGTTACGTTATGATTGTGTTGCGAAGGACTTGTCGGTGTACGGGGAATAGGAGGGGAGCCAGGAAGGTCGAATTGTGTCCAACCGCCGGGAGATCGTGCAGGTTGTGTAAGGTATCCGGTGTGATCGAAATAACCAGCCTGGTGGCACACCCGCACCGTAGTACCGATCACAGAGGCCCCAATTGATCTCGGGGTGGTCAACGTTGGGGTCAGGTAGGGTTTGTTTCTGCAACAAAAAGAATGAGCCTTTGGATTCCCAATGGTGAAGAGGCCTCACACACCTCTCGTTCCTTCCCATAGGTCATGATATCCTCGAGATACTCATCGACCTTGGGAGTTGACTCATTTCGTTTGTATCCGGGGCTGTGTTTCCGACAGATGAAAGCACATCTTCGATGCCGGCGATCCTGCCATTGAGATCCCTCGAGATAACAAAAGCTGACTGCTATCTCGACTGCCATCTCGCCTCCCATCTTGCCTCCCATCTCGCCTCCAACCTCATAACCTCAAGCGTAGAACAATGGGCAGTGAAGGGAAGCGTGATGCTTCCCGAATCCTGAAAATATGCCGCTTTGGATTCGTCCCTCTGCCTTCGGTAGAACTCCATCGAGTGCTCGTCCTCCTCAGTTCAGGAGTACCTTCGGCCTCCCTCATGGTATGTTCCTCAAAGCGAAGAAGTGCAGCGGGGATGGCATCGTCGGAGGGGTATCGTCGGGAGGTGGCATCGTCAGAAGGGCATAACAGCCAGGTAGAGTGCGGACTCCCTGGTCCTGATTTGGATTTCTCTGACGGTGTTGACGAGTTTGGGGTTTTCGGCTTGGGATTGCTCGAGCCGGATCTTCTGGACGATACCGGTGGAAGTAGTGTTGTAGTAGTCGACACCGGGGTTGGAATTGGCGAGGATGGAGAAGACTTCCTCGTTGAAGGGAAGATGGTCGCCGGGCTCCTTGTCGACACGGGAGACGGAAGCATCGTGCTCGATGTTGCCGTGCTCGATGTTGCCGTGCTCGATGTTGCCGTGCCTACGAAAGACGTGGTCAGCGTGTCTAGGGACCAGAGAAAGAAACTTGTTGAGATACGTACAGGCCAACGTCGGCCAAAGCAAACTGGTCGTCGAGGAGTGAAGCCATAATCGCTGCTTTGGCAGCGGTAATCAAAAGGTCACGGTGGACGTTGAAGCCCTCTGAGAGAAGCCATCAGGAATGGCGAAGACGAGCGATTTGGGAGAAAATATGCTTACCTACCTCCAGCGGCGCCGACCGTAGTGCCTTCAGGAGGGAGATTGCTGTAGTATCTGAGTGAGGAAAGTCGGTCTTGGGCTCGCCAAATACGCTGGAATCTTGAACGGCTGAGTGAAAGCCACCAGTTTGTTGGCAGCGTCGAATATCATGCTACTTGAAGGAAAAGTGAGAAAAAAGAACGACGAGGAAAAAAAGAGACGTACCTTGGCGATTCCACCATTGGTATCATCCAAAAACGGCGGCTTTCGTGAGTGTGAGGGAGGGGTTGGATGTTCAAGCCATGTCGATAGGATCCAACTCCCCGCCTGGCCACAGCCGGCGGGTTCCCCAACCAGTACACCAAATACTGCCATTATCCATCATCTACCCCGCTGAGCTGTGGCGGCGAACATCATCGTTCGTATCTGGTTGTGTCGTCAGAACGAGACCGACACAGCCAGAGTTGTGGAGTCTCTCACTTTCCTGGGGATTATTCCGCCGGTAGAGCGTACACCGTCATTGTTGCGAGCCCAGAGCTCCCAAGAAATGGAAGCTGCCAAAGGCAGGACTCGAAGCGATATCGCGGTTGGTTCAGTCAGTAGAAGGGGGGTGGGTGAGTTGATAGATGAGCATGAATGGCGGCGAAGTGGTGTTGTTACGATTTCCGGCGTAAATTATGGTAGGAGGGGAGGGTGAGGTGTCCGATATGTTGGTTTCTCGAATGGCCGACACCGGGGTCACTTTATTCGTCGGCGACGAGAAATTTGACGGTTTCGAGACGTTTTCGAGGCGTTTACGAGGCGTTTTCGAGACACGAGGCGTTTTCGAGACACGAGGCGTTTTCGAGACGTTTTCGAGGCGTTTTTGAGACGGTTGGAAGAGACGTATGGGTCGGGGATGGAATTTCCAATGAGAGAGCACCGGATTTATTCAAAAAAGAGATTAGCGGTCTTTCGAGTCAATTTAGAGGGAACGTACCTTGCTCCGTGTAGCAGTTTTGCGGCCAACCCGCAAACACTTGTCATCCAAGACCTGGCAGACGTTGAAAAGGATTTTTGCGGCGGTATTATCGAGTTCGATAGCTGGAGAAAGCTGGCGGCGTGGATGTCGTCGGTGGATTCGATTCGGAATGGATCCAAACGGATTTGACGGGACACCGAGGGCGTGAGCAATAACGAATCTGTCCCCGACTTGTCATCTCGGATCTTGGACGTGCTTGTTTACGGGGGTCTTGTCGAGTTGGCTGGTTTGAAAACCATTCGGCATAAGCCTGTAAAAGAATGTCAGACCGACGTTAGAGAACGATTAACGAGAAACGTACCTAACGGACGTGGTGGGGGAAACCGATAAACGTGTTCAACCCAACAGGGCAAAGGGCAAAGAAGCGGCACAGCTTTTCCCGGCAATTCCGGCAATTCCGGAACTAGAATTATAGTCCGCGGGTTCCGGCCAGCAAGCTCAGACAGCAGCTGGACTGGAATATTGAACACGAGAAGGCGTCCTTGACGGTATGCAATGTTGGTAGCTGGTGATACGGCTTTGGGACCAAATGAGGCGCAAAACACGATGCACAAAGTTTAAGGACCGGACTGGTGACGGTTGGTTGAGTTCTGAGCGGGCAGTCAAGTAGCAAGGTAGAGGGACTTACTTTTAACAAATATATTGTATTATTTGGGATCTGATTGAAAGGAAACTAGAGAGCCGGGGCCTAAAAGCCGGATGAGAGGTGAGAGAAAGGCCTGGACACTCGGACCAGGTAAGGAAAAAGGAAAGGTTTGAAGAAGTAAAGTACATATACCTGTCAAAAATGTTCCCACGCTCAGGTAATTTCACGCGACGCGTCAAGGGGGCGTGAAAATCACACTCACTTCACCACGCCTTGAACACGTCTTCACCATGACTTGGCCACAACTCCACCATGACCTCACGATAACTCAGACCTGGACCACCACCACACTTGCGTTGAACTCTTCTGAATTGCAAAATTGAGAACGTAGAAGGTCAGAAATGGTGAGTTCCGGACCTGGCTGTATAACAATGTCCAATACTAACCAAATTATGACTCAGGCTGACCCTCCTAAAGACAAGGTCAACCTGTGGGGAGTGGGGGAATGGGTTTTGCACGCTCGTTGGGTCAATATAATCCAACGCGTTATTTATCAAAACTCAAGATCTATGCCTGTCAACAAAAAACTACAAAAATCAATCAAGAAGCTGCCCGGCACGGTGAACGTTACCTTGCCAACCCACCTAGCTCAACTGCTGGTTAAAAAACTGTCGTCACTCCTTCTTCTGGCAGATAAATCTAAGGCCCATGCTAGCAAGTTTGAGTTGGTTCCGCGAGACCTTTTGATAACGGTGAGTCTTTGTCCGATTCCGAGCACTTTTTAAAAGGGATATTTTCATCTCACATGTCGTTCACTCAGATTATCCGGCTTACCGACATCAAGACTTTCTTCAGTCTCTCCGTTGTCAGCACACGTTTCTTGAATTTCCTGTTGTCTCCGTTCCAGGATTATGCGATATGGGGTGACCTCAGAGCAAAACTTGGGTTGATGCCACCACCCACTGGCATGTCTGAAAGGGACTGGCTGTCATTGATAGTCATGTTTACATGGGGAAGTTGTGATGTGAGTCGGGAGTTTTGATCTTTATGGCGATCTAAAGGTTAAATTGCTCTCTAGCTGTGCCAAGGGCAAAACGACTCCCGCTTTGTGTACGACAAAAGGATGTCACTGTGCAGCGACTGTGTAGTTGGCTATGGAGATGAAGATTCAGATGGAGAGCTGTGAGATCCCTTCCTCTTTATCTGATGGCTTTTTTAATGAGACGTTGGCAGTGAGTTAGGCGGAAGTGAATTGACATTCGCTTGGGAGGAGTTCCGGGATCATTACCCGGAATCATCTTTTCCTCAGTTCACAAGTGAATCGGTCTTGAGGGCAGTTCCGCAGTGGCTAGGTGAGCCTTCCAAAACTCTTTAACCACAGCCTGAGTCACTCACAGCCTGATAGTTTACAGTGAAGTCGACAACCCTTCAGGACAGCCATACATTCGAGGTCATTACTATTTCTTTGACGATCTCAAGGCACTTGCCAAAAGTATGAGAGGCATGGAGGCTGAACGGAGAGAGACTTTTCTGAATGAAAGACATTCGGAATTAGAAGAGATGCACAGAAGGGAGAGGGAATGTCGTCAACAGATTCAGGCGTGTGGCATGCGCTGTGAAGTTTGGTGGGACTGGTTTTAGATGCATCGCACTTTTGTCTCTATCTTGATTTTTGATACCTGGCGTATCACGCGTATCACACGTATCACACTTTTGTCTCTATTTTGGTTTTCGATACCTGGTGTATCACACGTATCACACTTTTGTCTCTATCTTGATCCTAATTTCAGTATTTCTGAACTTACTTTGCTCTTTTGAGACTTTGATGACTTAGAAGAGAGATTACAGATGCGATCGAGGAAGGACGTATTGAAGATTGCATGGAGATGGATGGATAGGCCTCGGGATTAGTTACGGTAGATGATTAAGTCAAGAAAGGGTGAATATCACTGGATTTATATCGTAAAGTAGTGCTGGGAATTGGAGTCGGCTGATAGCATGAATGTAGTTGTTTGATCGAGAATGAAAGTCGTAGACAGTGAGCGGATGATCATAAATGAATGGACGTAATCAGATGTGAATGAACGCGGGGGCATTGAAGGCACAAGAAGGTTAGCTAGTATACCATGGTGTTTAGATAGCTACTGTCGCCTATACGTTCTCCGATGGCGACTCTCCCACTGGATATAGGAAATCCTCATCCAGGGCCTTCTTGGCTTCTTTCAGCGCTTGTGCTGTAAGCTTCGAAGCAAGTTTCTCCTGGTCCCCAACTCCTGCTCCTCTTTTGCGTGGAGCTGACTTGTATCCCGCCCTTCGTCGCTGATAAAACGCAATAAGTTGCTGATGAACAGTCCACTCTGCAGTTGAAATTGATCAGGTCCAAGTTGTCTACAAGAAAAGCAAGCAAGATACCATTGCCACGGGTTGCCCTGCCTTCCTTCCATCTCCGACGAGAAGCTTCTTCAGCAAAGTCGAACAAGGCCGTCTTGTCATCGAAACTCCGTTCACTGCCATAGCCGAGGTGGGCCTTTACAACGTGGTCATAGTAATTGAGAGGTGTATCCGATCCATTCGTGAGTTCGAACTTTCCGGTATCCGCAACCTTGTACAGGACAGAGGCCAAAGGACGGCAGCCACACCTTTCAATGATGTTGATGGCCATCTCATGGCGGTTGATAGAATCTGTGAGTGTTGAGCCTCCTCCGGTAGATATGTTGTGATACTTGACCAGGCTAAAGCCTGACTGCTCGATCATCTCAAGAACGTAAGATGCGTCGATAATCGCCGGATTTTCCAATGTGGCGGGTGAGACAACCACTGGTGAGTAGGTACAAGCCGATGAGACCGAGGCTGATGTCAAGGTGCGTGAAGTGGATGTCGGTGACAAAGGAGGGGTAGGCAGTGAGCCAGAGCTGGGCAGAAATGGTGCACTTGGGGGACCTGGAGCGACATGTGAATGAATATGATGGTTGATGAATGATTCCTGCACCAGGGTGGGCGTCTGTGGGGGTACGAAAATAGCAAAATATTGATTGTGCGGGGTCATTGGACAACGACCACAATGAGCAGAGAACGCAGCCGTATAACGTTCCACTTGTGTAGCTGTGACAGCGCCATTGATGTCGAGGGCACTGACATATGAGAATGTTGTTGCGGGACTCCAGATTGTGATATCATGAACGGTTCCAAGATCACAAAACTCGGGGGGACGACCATCGGTCACAGCATTATCCAGACTGGGGATGGAGTAGAGGTTCGTATTGCGACCATGGCCACGTAACAGACCATCTATTGAGGCTGACAGGCTCAGATGAGCAGGAGATTGGGCTGTCGACGCTGAGCTGGCACCACCGATGGCAAGAAGCAGGTTGTGTGTCGCGACCGATGCAATGGGGAAACCAAGAGGGTTGGGGAACGAGTAGGAAATCAGCGACTTGGGAAAGGCGACCTCTTGGCAATAGTGGAGAGTCGCGGAACTCGCAGAGACTGCAGAGTCTCCGAGCGAATGGGCTTCCAAAATCATGATGGATACGAAGGTGAAAGGAAAGTTGCTGTGAGTGACTATGTCAACCAGATTGGGCCCAGTAATGTGGGCATCAAGAGAGGTCGAAGATAGCGAGTGGTTCATACCGTGTGACGGATGGGGAGGCACAGTGTCCATACCATAGAAATGAAGAAGAATTAGAGAGGGAAAAAGGAAGATGTATAACCACAAGAGACTTCTTATACTAGTAGGCACAAGCCAATCACTTGCTGGATCATACGATGATATTGTGAACAGGAGGCTTGTCGCGTCGCGTCGCGTCGTTCCGGGTAGCCTCACCTGGTCGCTTATCTATTTTTAGTACTTTCCACCGTGATCTTCTCCTCTGTGATTTGGAACTGATACTGACCCTAGCAGCTTGCATCCATGAGCAGCCTGGTATAGTGAAGCAGATTAGACTGTCCTGATGTTGGGTCGCAGGAAGTCCAGCTAGAGATTGTTCCAAGTGCTGTGCAACATGAATCATTGGCACAATCATCGGCAATCTCCGCAATCTCCGCAAACTATATGCCAATTACCAAACAAATCGATCTGGGTCATATACCTCTTTCTCACCGTACACGATGGCGGAAAGTGAAGCTGGATCAATTCTTCAGGGATTCAGGCTTCATTACCAGCAGTTTCAGGAAGCTGTTCATATTGCCAATGCTCATGATAACCCGGATGTTTTTGTCTTTCAAATGCTGGGGGATGATCTACAAACATTTTCAGAGATTGCCGCAGAGGTATATTTCGATTAAGATCTTGTGAATACCTCTACTCAAATCACAGTCAATACAGAATGAGCATGTGTTTTTGGATCCAAACGAGTACAGACAACTGCAGGAAAACCTTCAGCTCATGATTCTTGACATCAGAGTCATGCGCGAAAGAGCTGAGGAAGCGACTCATCATGGAGCACCTCCTCTTATACAATACGTCTCTACTGGAGGTCGGGGACGCCCTTCCATTCAGATCAACCCTGCATTCTTGGCGTGGGCATATACAGAACGTAGCGAAAGCGGCATTGCTCATTTCCTTGGAATTTCTCGATCGACGGTTCGGCGCTTATTATTGGATTACGGAATTGCCCAGCCAGGAGAAGATCCATTTGATCGAGAGGGCCATGAAGAAGCGGATGTTGAGCACAATGAAGATGATAGTCTACCAGAAGCTCAGGTGGATGGTTCGGAAGAATTTGACTTCTTGGCTCTGCCAGAGGTTGATCCAGAGCCAGAAGGTCCTCAGCCCTCCTCTCGTCTGTCCAACATGTCAGACAACGATCTTGACAATACTCTGCTTGGCCTCAGGGTACATTATCCACGTGCAGGTATCAAGACCCTCCAAGGCATGCTACGATCAATGGGCCATAGAGTTCCTTATCACCGCATCCGTCACGCTCTGCTAAGGATCGATCCTGTACATCGAGTCTTTGAGCGGATTATCATCCGCAGGCGTCGCTACCGAGTCCCTGGGCCTAATTATTTGTGGCATCACGATGGCCATCACTGTACGCACAAGTCTCTTCATAGTGATAAGATGATTTTCTGATCCATATACAGCCCTGATTCGCTGGGGAATAATCATTCACGCCTTTATCGATGGCTACTCGAGGGTGATTACGGGTATCCGAGCCTCCAATAACAACACCGCAGCAACTGTTCTTTTACTTTTCCTGGTGGCTGCCCATCTCTATGGTGTCCCCTCAAGGCTGCGTGGTGACCATGGAGGAGAGAATGTATGGGTCGCTGCTCTCATGGAACATATACACGGTCGTGGAAGGGGATCTTACATTTGGGGGCGGTGAGTTAGACCCTGGTTTGGTGTCACGCACGAGTCTCCTGACGTCATGAATTCAGTTCAGTTCACAATGTGCGGATAGAGCGCCTGTGGGTAGATGTACGAGCCCAAATCACCGCAACCTGGGAAGAGCGCTTCACTGAGCTTGAGCTTCAATTGGGGATGGATATCAACAATCAGAATCACGTCTGGCTCCTCCAGCTTCTCTTCATCCCTATCATGAATGAAGACATGGAGTTTTGGCGGGAATCCTGGAACAATCACGACATTTCAGTCAGGAACGGATCCGGACCAAGCCGCTCGCCTAACAACATGTTTGGTTTCGACATGTTTACCTCTGGATTTCGCGGGACCTCCCTCCAAAACCACCCTCTGTCAGAGGAAGAACTTGAGGTTTTCGGGATAGATTGGGAGGGGTTACATGACGATGTCCTTCTGAAATCCTTGAGGGGAAATTATAGCAGTGATGGAGTTACGTCATGGATCGGCCAGCGGGGACCTCCTCCCGAGTTGAGTGAGGTGGTAGTGGAGCCTCCGCCTTGCTCTCTCTCAGAGGAAGAGGTTTGTTCCCTATTGATTCATGTATCCGGTCTACCAAAGACCCCCCACAAGGAAGATGTACATAGGCTTTGGATAGCAGCACTTGTATATGCCCGCCAACTACGTTCGGATCTTTTCTAGCTAGAAGTAGTATTTGACAATTCATTTCTGGTGATCTATATATTCTGATAGGTACGATCCAAGCCGATATGAACCAGGAAGGAGTTTTCACAAAGTAGAGTCAGACACCTATGGCCCACCAGAGACACGGAGGCATATGACCTACCAGGCTCGGCACTCGGCACTCGGCGCTCAAGCCCCAACTGGTCTCCGACCGAGCCCTAACCAAGCTGCCCACGAGTGCCCACCAATAAGCCCACAAGCCCGTACTGACCTGCCTACAAGGTGATGCCAAGCCTCTCCCTCAGCCCTACAAGTGTCTCGCGAAAGTTAACTATAATGGGGGCATCCAGAGGAGTAGTTGTATGGTATACGATACCAGCATTGCTCGTACGTTTTAGAAGTATTCGGCAGACTTGTACCCAGTACCTCATTGTAGAGTGCAGATATCACCCAGATCACCGCTTTCAAAATGCACGTACCTAGTGGAGGGCAGCAGGCCTAGCAGGAATGGACTCACGCTGAACGATTTCAAAGTACGTCAACGTTCAACGAAGTACGTTTCTGACATGAAGTACGCGAATGACGTACAATTCTGGCAACGCAATACATTTTTGACAGAAAAATACCTTCATATGCTAGACCTGATGGTGGCAACGGTTGGGGGTAGTAGCCTAGTAGTGGGCCGTGGCAGTACTAGTCAGCCCGGGCTCTGCTACTTTGAGGCTGGTTGAGTAGTACTGCCAATTGTTTCTCCAAGTTGGCGTACACCGGTGGACTTGTCATTTAGTTGAGTCCTTACCCAAGAATGTTCAATGAGCCCGCAGCCGAGTGTTGGAAGTGGCGAGAAGAGAGTTGCTGATGATGATGACACTGAGCGCTCGCCGCTCAGTTGCGCGCCTATTTGATAAGAAAACTATGACGTCACGAGAAAATTTATTGCGACCCCAGAAATTTTCTCTTCTGATCGACCTCGGTTCCTTACATTCATCTCCTTCGCTTGTATCATCGTTCGCTGCTTTAACTCTACCATGTATAACTACACGCTACACCGTTGAGGCTCAGGATGATTTTATCTCGCCCTGCACAGCCTTCTCAAGGCATTCTGGTCGATCTAGGCCACCCTCAATCCAACCGACGGCCACGAAAGGAGAGGGGTAGTTGAATTGAAACGCTTCATAATTGTCCCTCCGAGTGGAGGTGGATTGCTGGCTCCACTATGAAGGGCGATTACGTTCCGGGGTCTGCTGCATTCATATAACTCACGTCGTCGACTCTCAAGCCGGAAGCCCATCATTCGACCTCACCCATGCAGCCTCAAATGAGCGATCCGTTTCCTTCTATACCTATCGACATCTTCAGGTGAGAGGACATTCTCGAGTATCCGGCATCTCAACTCATAGAAGATTCTTCAAGGGAAATAACAGAGATCGCATCACGTTCTTCACGCTCAACGGCATTATCGCTCACTCTTGTTTCGTCTATGACTCGACGGTGGACCCTTCCATCTCTGTACAACACAGTCGTTCTTCGTTCGGCCACGTCTGTGAAGCAATTCTCCAATGCTCTTCAATCCCCCACCTTTCATGATTCCAAACTCGACACACCCACGGCACTCTGCCAACTAGTGAGGCACCTCGGAATACTGGCCCTCGGCCCCATGAACACAGTGCAAAGGATTATATCCAAATGCACAGACCTCCGAAGTCTCGCTTGTGGCCATTCAGGGACCTTGATCCGGTCTAACGCTCTATCGTACCCCAAATTACACGAGCGACATCTTTTAGGTCTCTCCTGCCGGGATGGCATTCCATTTTCCCAATTATCTCCCGGAGTTACACATTTGCACGTTCAAATTGCAGTATGGGAAGCGCTTCCGACTCTTTTACAGCTCCAAGATCATCTTCCCAGATTAACCCACCTGGCTCTCAGTATACCCGGCACGATATTGGGCTCTTGCTCGATCCAAGTGATTCTTGACCAGGTGCTGGAGCGGAACGAAGATCTGGAAGTTGTACTTGTGCAAACGACCGATCTATCGGAGGAGAAATTCGAGGTATTCGAAGATAGATGGAAGCTAGACGCACCTTCACTCGACGACAAGGTGGTTTTGAGACGGGCCGCGAGGTCTCTTGTTGCCCAGTGGGAGGATGGCTCACTCTTCCCTGGTGGTCTATGGAGCAATTCATCCACCCGGAACGAACTTGAAGGATAAATTATAGATAACCATGGGACTCAACCCAGCCTCTTATCGCCGGCCGTAACGTTGAGCGACGAATTTGAGGATACCAGAAGGACTTTGTTGTAGATGCTACCGCGTGTATACACCACCTATTGTAGATTATCTAGCCAGTGTAGATCATTAGTAGTTAGAGGACTCCGGTTCTTTTATCTGAATAAGATTACAAGCCAACTGCGCCACACTGAATTTGAGAACGGATGTTGAACTTACACCGCCACATGACGTAAGCAATGGATTTGCTTGAGTTTTTCGTATGACGTTCTTGAGAGAGCGCGACAATGTCCTCAGGAGGTCCTTTCCTCAAAGTTACAGTACCCACATTTGTTGAACAAGAATCTTCTCGATACAATCACCTCGGAGAAAGTAAGCTATTCTCCACCACTAATGGTCATAGGAAACTCGGAGTGGGAATGAAGTACAGGTGCTGGAAGTGCCCGAAAGCGCGCATCCGTACAGCTTGTAGGTGAAGGGACTATTGCACCTTGAATCTTCTGGAATTTGGAGGACCAGGATAAAAAGGTGTGTGGACCTACTCTCGCATCTTTCTATGTCGGTGCTAATCGCGAGCTGCACTCGAAGTGCTCTGAGTCCATTCTCAATATCACGACTCTTCTACCGACTAAGAGTTCGATAGTCAATCCCAACTCAAGTCGTGCTTTGGCTCTTCCTGATGCAATATTTCACCTACTTAGCCCGTATTTCGGTTCGTGCTGTGCAAGTTGTATAACTTGAATGTTCTGGCTACCAAGGATCAGCCCGCTTAACTCACTGACAGCACTCTTGCCACCTCAGTGTCACCGGAGTTTCGCCTCAACATTGGAAGAACATGCGTCGTCCTTGCGTTTCTGCTCGACAAGAAAGGGAGTAGGTGCTTCTCTCCCTAAGAATAGTCTGGTATTGCTGCTGGCTGAACGCGTTAACCTCCACTTATGGACTAAACCACCTCGAAAGATGACGCTCTTACCCCTGCCAGCACGACTAAACGTTAACTTTGACCGCCAAGTGACCCTCGTACATCGTGCGTCGTTATCAATATCGCCGATAATTAACCCTTTCCCCGCCCCGTTCTCCGGCGGTAACTTGCTATATAATCGTAGCTTGCACGATGGATGCAGGACCAAGACAATGTACCGACTCTCCACAACTCTTGGCTGTCTGGTCGTCTTGGCCTCCCTTGTCTATCGAGTGAGATCTCATTCATGTCGTCTTCTATGTTTGGATCAAGGCTAACAAGTTATTGCCCCTGATATAGACTTTCGCCCACGGTGGAGTGCTGAACTACCGTTTTGGGAATGTTTGGTATAACGGGTGTGTGTTTCTCATTTTTCCGACGGTATCAGGGCCAATCGAATGTGTAGATTCGTCCCGTACACGTCTGCGGCCGGACAGTCGTCGATCCAGGTTAGTGGCGAGCGCTATGCAGCCAACAGACCTACATATTTTATCTGACCTTTTTGCTCAAACCCAGCGTGAATGGGATCAGTACGACCCGATAACCAACGTCGTTCACCCTAACCTTTCTTGCAACATCAATGGCGCCGCATTGAGCAAACAGGAGTCTGCCACCGTCGCAGGTCAGTGGGTCGTTCATGAAAACGGCCGCCATCAAGGACTGACTTGAAGTCGAACTCCTCCCCCAGCCGGTACAACCGTTACCGCGTACTGGAACCCTTGGCCTCACACTATCGGCGTCAGTTACGTTTAGCCTTCTATTGAACAAAGCTGTTCATCTTCCCGTTTTAGCCTGTTCTGGTGTACATGGCCAAATGCCCCGGTTCCTGCACATCCGCCGATAGCTCCGCGTTGGATTGGGTACGTGATGGACTTGTTCTTGGCTTGATGCAAGAGATTGATGTGCTGGGACTGGGACTGGTCACAGTTCAAGATCGATGAAGCTGGTCTGATTTCAGGCGATATTGCTACAGGCCATTGGGCAATGGCGGACCTAGTCGCAAATAACAATAGCTGGTTCGTCCCCCTTACGTTGTCCCATATTCTGGACTGAAATCTACCTCAGGGCGTCCATTATTCCTGCCTCCTTAGAACCCGGAGAATACATGATAAGGCATGAGGTGAGAGACGGAAATGGCCATATATGTCTCCATGTCACTCACTAATCGTTTCCGCCCCTCGGTCAGCTCATAGCGATTCACATCTCAAACATCCCGCAATTCTATCCGAACTGTGCCCAGTTGATCGTAACCGGGACCGGAAATGTTGTTCCCGCGCAAACCGTCAAGTTCCCGGGAGGTTATGCCAAGTGCGATTTTTCCCTCTCACATTTTCCTTCTTTTGTGCTAAGAGATCTTTCAAATTCTACGTACAGATCTGATCCAGGCTTGTCAATCAACATCTTCTCTCAAGGGAACCAAACTACATACAAAATCCCTGGGCCTCCGGTTTTTAGTGGCTGAGAATCTGAGGCACCTATCAACTTGTTTGTTCGCGTAGCTTGCTGTGAATCTTAAATATCTGATTGTCAAGCTACGCCAAGCGGCCAAGAAAGAGACTGGGCGAATTGAGTTCTACTTTGGGGAACTTCCGTCCTCGACCTCGACATCAGGCATGGCACATGGTGAGAAATTTGTAGGGGCTTAGCAGGGGAGAAAGTAGACTGGTGATTCCATAATCAAGTTTATCTTCTTTTTGATTTCTTGAGTAGAAGGGTCACCGATATATCATCAAAACCGCCGAAACCCGTTTCCTATCCGTCCAGACGAGCCCAGCTGGCTGTGGGGAAGTTCCATATCGGATCGTGGGAATATTGTCCCAAACCATCTTTTCCCTCTGCTCCTGTCAAAGGCATAAGTCAAAATGGACGAGACCTCCGCGGATTCAGATGTCGAAGTACTCATTCACCTAGGAAGAGCTCTGATCTCGAAAATTTTGGAGGGTGAACCTATGACATCGGTGCAGAAGTTGGTTGAAGATGGAGCACCACTCTGGTATCAAGACGATGAAGATGGGAGTTCCCCTTTGCATGCTGCTGCTTACTTGCAGAATGAAGAGCTCGTGAAATATCTTCTAGAGCAAGGGGCCGTATGGAATGCGGGTAGGTAAGGTCATTCTTATTTTCACCATCCAATAGTCCGCTCACCCCTTGCCATCAGTCGATAACTCGAAGCATACGGCGGGTGAAATCGCGCTGTCATACAACAACGAAAAAATATACACCCTCATTCGCGACCATGGGCTTCGGAGTGGTGTGTAGTCCTATCGTTCGATATTTTACCTCAATGAATTTGAACGTATTCAGAACTCTTACTTGGTCTTCTATCCTCAAAGTCCGATATGGAAAATACGTCTGATTCCTTGGTCCTGAGCAATACCGATCAGACTGCCGCCGCCTCCACGGAGGCCTTCCTCACCTCTCGACTGACTTTCACTACGGACGATCAGGGACAAGGAATTTGCGTGGTCAGAGCGGGCGATGACGACGTAGGTGTAATGATGACCTGGGAACAAGGTATAATGGAGGATACCGCAAAACTTCTACTGGAAGGGCATACAAACTCGAAGGCACTTCGGGTGCTGAATGTAGGTCACGGGTTGGGCGTTGTGAGTGAACCTACCTATTCCCCGGACTCGGAAACCAATCAAATTGCAGATAGATAATCTATTTCAAGCATCGTCGACGCCTCCAATGCTGCACTGTATTGTTGAACCCCATCCTGATGTCCTTCGAAGGATGAAGGAACAGGGTTGGTACGATCGACCTGGTGTGAAGATTATCGAGGGTAAATGGTGAGTTTCAATCCACGATCTGTAGAAGTGCACTGAATTACTTCCAGGCAGGATGCTATCGAAGAACTCAACTCGTTCGGCGGTTTCGACGTAGTGTACACGGACACGTTCTCCGAGGACTACAATCAGCTGCGAGAGTTTTTCGAGCTCCTCCCTGACTTACTTTCCGGACCAGAATCTCGGTTTGGTTTTTTCAATGGCCTCGGAGCGACCAGTGAGTTGGCTCCTCGTTTGCCCATGTCGTCTGTCGCTGAGAATCCTTAGACTTGATCTTCTACGATGTTTACACCCGCCTCTCCGAATTACATCTCGCTGAAGTCGGAGTGGACGTTGAATGGCACGATGTCCCCGTAGATGAAGGAGACAGTCGTTGGGGAGGAACCCGCCAGTATTTTGCCTTACCAATATATCGTTTGCCTGTTGGTCGCATGGGCAACTTTGCGTAAAACCTAAATAAAGGCGTAGAACCCAAATAAAGACCCCCAGACTATCAATAGTTGAGCTAGTGGACAGGCTGGTACAGGCTCGGCACAGAGTACCGCCAGTGAGTGGTGTGGCAACTCGATGGCAACGATCGTTGCGAGGTCGTGATGTTGTGAATAAGGATCGCCATGGCTCAACCCTCCTCTCTCTCGCCCCCCCCCCCACTCTCCTTTCAACTTCCCTTCAAGCCTGCTGACCCCGGAGGTCTTTCAGATAACCTATATCTTGCTCCTCATCGACTGAGCCGCAACACAAGCTGAATCTTTCATAAACTCGAACAATTTCATCCAATCTTCCCAGCGGGCCGAGTGTTTCCAAATGGTTTCAAAGAACGCGACAAGAAATGAAAATGAGATTGTTCTGGTGTGTCTTCCCGTTCTCTGAAGAATCTACACAACTAGACGCCCAACTTTATTAGTATCTCTCCGCGAAACAGCCACCTCCATTGACTGTGCCGTTTGAGCTACAGAGCCAGGTCTGTCGCCCCCAATGGCCCTAGGAACTTGCGACTAACTGCGCGAAACTACAGATCACGGCTGCCGTCTGGGATTTGCGGATTTCATCTTTATTACAAGCATCACTCCGATACTCAAAGCCGTGGTTTGAAAGAATTTGGATTATAATTGCTGTCATGTAAGTTGCTGGGGCGATTGCATACGTATATGCGGGATGCTGAATTCCACAAATTAGTGCGTTCATTGTAGTCCCGATAGCACTTCAGCCTGTCGTCTACAACGCAGTCCTGCGTAGTGATAGCAACGACCCTCGCTTTTTTACTGCTCAGAGCGTAGTCGAGGTCTGTTTTGTATCAGACTTTTTCCGAATCTCCTACTCAACTTTCTTCCCTCCAGGCCAAGGTAGAGTTTCAACGCGACAATTTTAGCAGTTCTAACTAAGCGCTGAACGATGGCCTAGGCAATCCTCTTCGCCGTATTTTTAGGCACATTGCTGCTGTTCGCCATCCCCATCGTCGCATGGAAACTGATAGTATGACTCAATCCGCGTCTTTCCGTCCGTCCGATGCTAAAATTGGTGACACAGGGCCGTAAACAGCTCAACGACATGGTCAATAGATGGAATACCGCCGATTGTCAGAACTTCGGACAAAATGTAGCACCTCAATGGAGGGTCAAGAGCCCAGGTATCTTTAGAGACGGCACGGTGCGCTTCCCTTTACAAGGTTCAGTCAATTGGTATGAACCGTCACACACAGGTCGTTTATATTGGACTTCCTTCGGGCGTTAAACCATCAACCTTTCATCCCAATGCATACCTGCCATCGTATATCAACTCTGCCCGCGATGCTGACGCCGACTACTACTACCCGTACAAATCGGAGCCTGGACTACCCCGGATGAGTGTCGTGGGCAATGTCCCGCTGTATCACAATGAGAACCATCAGCTTGCATACCAGAAAGTTTGATCATGCTCTCAAACCCGCCTTGGGTTATCAGTTCTACTCGCATTCGGATACTGCATTCAGAGACTCTCCTAGGTCGGAACATGTATTTCGTTAGTACAATACAGAATCGAGATGGTCGCCAATCGCACGAAATGTGTAAGAACTTGGGCATCAACTTTAAAGATACACGCAAGGTGGACTACTTTCGCGTCCACCTGTCTTCCCCAGAATTGCCACCACCTCGTCTCGGACTCGCGCTACGTGCGCGTCCTTCTCTTTTTCCTGGCTCCCAACCTCCACCACCTTGTGTGGCTGGAGGGTGTAATCGTCGCTCCAGACGTTGCCCCACACGTAGAGAGTCCACAAGTTCCTTTGAAGCGAGCCTCAAATGCATGAAATTGCAAAAGCCACCACGGTTGCATTCCCCGTTTTCGTTCTGACGGCAACATGCTTCGCGGAAGTCGGTGACCGGTGAGAGTTCAGCGTAGAGCGGTCGACCTGTTGTATGTCATAAGTAATTTGCGGCAAGGAGATAGCACTAAGATATCTCGTACCAGCATACCAGCGGTCATTCAAGTTATCAACAGCTGTTTGTGCCTCCGTCTCCCACTCGTACCGAGCATAAACATTTCCAATCAGGTGATCTCCCACGTTATCGCAGACCTAGTAGAGATTCAGTTTCAGATGACGGACAGACAGAACGAGTTTTGGCGTACGTGTAGCTCGAGAAGGTGACCAAACTTTGCAAGTTCGCAGTATAAATCTTCATAAACCGCGTCAAAGCCTTCTTGTAATTCTTTTTCGGTCAGCTTGCAAACGGGGTCATGCGCGGGATTGTGGTAGACATTTGGTAAAAGGATGGTTTGGGAAAATGGAGGACGAATGTGTTTTCGTGAACAACGGTCACCGTGACGGCAAGCTCCAATCTAATGGCAGGCTCAGCAATCACACCAGTCGTGCCAAAAAAGCGCAACACCGACCTTGTAGTAAAATGAGCAGTTCACGCGGTCCTGTTCCGTTCCAAAAATGTTGGCCTAACATGCAAATAGGTTGGTATGTAAACGTCTCGAGAAAATGCCAGGGATCAAACTCACCAGATGAGAAGCCATTGGTACCGAGACAAGCTGAAAGGGAGACCGTACGCAATGTTTGGTGGGGCTATTATAGAGCGAGAGCTCCCAAAAGAATGTTCGAGGAACCTCGAGCACGGAGGCTGGGAGTGAGTTGATTTGCTGACTCAGCAACTGGCCGTGGAAATTTTGTCGCTGCATCCGGTGTGGCTGACCTGCCAAGGATAAGTCCGAATGCTTTCAAGTCCAACGAGGTCTAACGCCATGTTATCGCCAACCCTCAACATCCCGGAGGTCGTAGACCCATACTGGGTTGAGGGACTTTGATAGCTCATAGTGGCCTCGATTTGCAATAGAAATTCGATGTCTTCGACTTGGGACGCTCAGAATTGAGCCTGCTTCTCGGACGCAAGGCTGATCCGGGAGCGACGACTTCCGAACTATGAATCGAGGCTGGCCATGAAGCCACCCAAACTTCCGCACACCCGAATACTTGGTTGCACCGTAGCGAGTAGCGGTCTCAAAGCCTAAATGCTATCCACAAGTTCGATTAATTCCCCTCCCACTTAGTGTTTGCAACCGACTATGTATCATTGTCAGGTTGAATCTCTTGGCAAGTCGCCAGAAAGTATCTCCATGTATCGGACATCCTGTAGTGTATGGCGAAAAGTGTCCACTGTCATGGTTCGAGATCGAAGTCATATTTCTCGGACGGCCTTTGATTCTTGTTACCTACATCCTGTGTAAAGAACGAGGTTGGTACTTGTGCCGCTCCGAGCTTGAACTCCCGATGTTTTTCCCATGCTTCTTTCCTGAAGATCGGGAGCCTCTCTCTTTGAGATGGAATGCATGGAAGGCCTTGGCTGTTTGATTACGGCGCGAAGCTGTAGGGATGCCATGTCTGTTTGTGATGAGTTCCCCCCACCCTTATCTGTAGCCCACGACAGTATAGTATGTTTCCGGGATGCGGGAGTCGGAATAGGTTACAGTTCCAAGCAAAGGGTCACACAACTGCACACAATGCAAGGGCGACAAAGGATTCTCACATATACACGTCACTGTGATTGATCAAGACAGAGAGGATCGTTTGGACATACATCATGTTAAATGTTGATTTGTACAACAGTCATCAGCGCTAGGACTACAATACACACAAAATTTCGATAGTAGTGGGTATATCCACTGGTTTGGACCCGAAGCACGATTGTATATCGTACTCAGCATCCCGTCCCTCGATGACAGTCGCCATGCCTCTTGAAAGCCTCCATGGTCGTTTCATCGCGGGCTGCTGTCTGTAGGGACCAAACACCTTCCGCGAGCCTGGGTATCTGAAATCATGCCCCTCCAGCTAGGAAGCATGGGTCCGCTGGTCGTAGCTTGACGAGGGTTCCCACATCATAAATGGGTCATCTTGCATATAAGAATTCGGCGACAACATATCCCATGACTGGTGGCGACCATCGACCGGCGACGATGCTGGGGCATTCAAAGTCTGCGCGAGCTTCGCTATATCAAAGAAGTGGCCATGGGGGCATGGCCCGGTCATCGTAGCGTTCTGCGGTGCTGAATAGTCTAGAGATGTGAGGTGATCACTGGAGGGATTGAAGAGTCAGTGAACAATCCCCGTATCACTGTCAATGACTTGCCTTGTGTAGGTATCGAGCTCTGCAATTCGTTGGAGAAGTGTGCAAGATGACCCCATGCGATGGGAACGGGACTGGGCCATGACTTGAGCCGCCTTACGCAGACGTAAGGATAGTTCAAGCAAAGTATTGTAACTGTCAGGTTCTGTTAGACAGCTACACCTTCCGCTGTGTCTCCCGTCCATAACGGAGTCATCGTGGAGGCTGTTGGGTGGGCGTGCAAAATAGGGTGAGACCGGGTTGGTTGGGTACGATGAGAATAGTGTGGTAAGATCAACAGGACGGTTGTTGAAAAGGGAATGTGACGAGTCGCTGGACGGAGTGCTGCTGCCAGGGGAGGGACTACTCAGTGTAGGCGTTGACGGCAACGGACTTTCTCGAGCGGGTGTTCGAGCTGTTGGGCTGGAGTAAGAAGGGTGCCATCCAGAAAGAGATGACCAATTACCATTGGGACTGGCCCCACCGCTGAATGGAGGTTTATCCACGGAGTCTTCCCGAGGCTGCACCCACCGCGGATGAGGTTTGTTCTTGAGCTAAGTAACCGGATGCTGAGCACGGTTTTTCCGAACGATGCAGACAGAAGACAGAAGCACCTCTCGAATGACACCCTCGAGCTCAGCAACTCTCTTCAGAAGTCGTGAGCTCTCGTCTTGTAGATCTGGACGCTGGTTTGGGTCGTCTACTTCGTAGACACACAAACCCGTCTGTTTGATATACCGGAGTCAGTCCCCCTGTGCGGTAGAATAGGCTGAAATTATTTACCAGTCCGAGTTGTGTGCATCGAGAGCATGCAGGTCGTCTTCTATCGCACTGTTGAAGTGAAGCGGCGTTAGAACGCAGATAGTCGTGAGGGGGTAAAGACGAATACCATGCGTTTGGAGGTATGGCAGTTCAGGCATGACTGTGTAGTCCGATTGCGACGCCTGAAGCAGTTAATGAGGTGAGACCAACTTTCGAACCAAGAACAAGGTGGCGCCACTGACTTTTTGCGGTGGTCTCCTTCGTCGGTGGATGATTTGGCATCGGTGGGGGTCCTCTTCTTCGTCTTCGTTGTAGAGTCAGTGATCATGATAACCAAGTTGCCAAATAGAAATCGGTTCGGGAGGATCGCAAAATTGAAGGGGGCGGGTTTTTGTATCCAAACTATTCTCTTGGCTTGGCATCTATATTCGGAAAAGAAATGTAAAGTGAAAAAACTCCACATTTGTATACGAGGAGGTCCTGGGTGCCTCATTCTTTTCCACCCGAGTGAAATCAGCGACATAACATTGTTTAGCCATCTATATCAATCACAGCACATCATTTATCGCCAGCAAATGTTGAGTGGATCCCGGGGATGTTACTTACCTACACGGCAGAAACTAGATTATCCACAACCGACAAATGAGCATTGTACTGACAAGTTTCATGAGTCGAGACGGCTAGCCATCAACAAATACCTATTTTTCAATCCGGAGATGGACGGGAACCTCCGTGTACGAGTCCCCTATAAGCTTCGATTCCCTAAACGCGTGCAACTATCAGTGACTCTGCGGGAATGTCAAGAGAGGACCCAACGCCATACAGTTAGCGAACAATGAAGTGGGAATCAATTGGTGTAGTCACCATACGCAAATCCTTGTCCCGATTTTTCGGTATCCTCATCGAAGTTCGAATTGTCTTGGCTCTGAGCATGTTGGAGGTGAAGGGAATTTGGGAAACTCACGGGGAGTTACAACCTGCGTACAGAACTTCCCTTCTCGATGCGGGTTTCCATCGGTGGGAAGTCACAGAGACTGTGGTTGTTTGCGACTCAGGTCCGACCGTCCAGGGGTATAATAATCAGTCGTATCCTCACTGGACGCTGTGGTGGTGGCTGGGCCGATCGTACTCTTGCTATCCGCGAAACTAGTAGACCGAGTCTACCGGCGGACGCTCACCAGTGTGTGGGAGTGAATGGGTTTTGGGACTCGAGTTCGACCTCAAGAGTCACCTCGAGACGTCAGATCGTTCTGATACGATTTATCTCGACGAAAGTAGTAATCGAATATTATGAAGGTGAGATATGTTACAAGTCACAGATCGCATCTGGGCTGGAAGAACTGTTCAACGGTAAATTCATTAGAAGGATGCAACACTCCCAAAAGTTCCCAGTAGCGTGATCCACCACGCGCGATACAATGCCCTCCAACCTTCCTCATCAAGAATTCTCTTGGCACAGTCCAAGAGGCCGAGATACGGGTCCTCCTCGTTCCTCAATCTGTCGAAAGTGTTAGTACGAGGGACCGGTAAAATTCAAGGTACGAACCCAATGACGTCCTCGTCTGTTCCGGCAAACTCGTTGGTCTCCTCAGTATCTCCGACAATCTCTTGGGAGACAGAATTGTATTCCGAGGAGGAGTGGTTACGTTGGATTGCTAGACGTGTTAAGATCACTTCCAAGGGGGCGATGATAGCGGTGGCAAGAGCAAGGATGATCAAGTAAATCCCAAGCCTGAAGTACGAAACTTCAATGAAGAAATCCGCGTCTTTACTCGGTAGAAGAAGCCGGCGCAAAGGGCCAAGCCCTAAGACGACGATTGCGATATGGGAAACTTCTGCTGCCAACAGCCCTGGGGTAAGATACAGTATCCAAGGTTGGCGACGCTCAGTCGGAGTCAATAGCACTCGGAAAGCTTTGACAGGATTGAACCAGGGGAGCTTGATTGGGGTCGTTATCGAGCTGCACGGGTGGGACGATGAGCGTGAGCAGAAACGCGTCACAACAGCCACGCACCGATACGTGATTATCGTTGTCGGCAGTGATACCAACATCATGACGATGGTGTAAAATAAGGTGCCCAACACGTTGGCTTCAGGAGCGCGGTATTTTCCATGTGAAGGTCTTGGCGTGTCCATGAAAGCGATAATGAGTCCAGTAACGAACGCGGTACTCAGAAGAGTTGGCACTGGGAGAAGATATCAGTGGCACGTCTGTCAAAGTTTTCAAGGAACCCACTAAAGCCTTTGTATAGACCACTCCACCCCTAGAAAATTAAGCTTGAGACGGGTGATACGGAAACGTGCACAAAGCAGGAGATACCTCGATATCGTAGACTCTCTTCATCATCCCGAAATACGACTGTATGACAGGCCCTGAGAGTCCGCACCCTTGTATGAGCTTCAATATCCGTGTAGAAGTCGACACGTACCGGTATGCGGTTCAGCACCTCCTTCAGCATCCAATTGTAATCCTTTGGGGTTGTAATTCGCCCTAAACCGAACAAGAACACCCTCGAATGGTACGACGAAGGCCAAACTGATGCCGACAGAGATCCAGACTGCAATTAAATCGAATATTCCTATCTCCATAGTGGAAAGACGAGCAAAGAGGTTCGTGGTAAGTCGTGAGTTAAAGATTGCTGCGCTGGACCCGACAACGTCAGCAACGCCGGGGCTAAGCTCAGGCTGCCGGCGGGACTGCGCATTCACGTGACTCGAGAGGGTATATAGAGGACAGACAGAGACAAACAGCGGCTTCTCTTGATTGCAAACCACCATGACCGTTTCCTCCGTCGTCGCCGGTCGGTCAAATCCACTTGGAATCACCGTCTTCTTCATATAAACGCAAAGCAGATAACCGCCACCCCCTCGCAAGAGCCTTGGCAGCGTTTGCTTCTTCAGCAAACCGGCAGTGAAGGCATTATCACATCAAAAAAAGAAAACCAACTGCGCTGGCTCCCGCTACGTAGGTGCTAACCAAATTCGTGGGACGTAACAATCTGTATTCGAGCATTCTGGGATTAAGCCTTGAGGTCGCACTAGCGGTACTTTCGGATCTCTTGTTGCTCTTGTGCACGGATAAATTATACACACCTTCGTCGGCGCGCTTGGCGGTCTTTCGCTTTACCATTCACGATGGCGGACTCACGATCACGCCTCAATGTGAGTTCGCCTCTGGACAGTCGCAAATTGTTTTGTACTGAATCACTCCAGAGCTGCGCCATGATATCGCACATATGTCATAAGGAATCAGTTCCCGATTTCAAGGAGCCCGATATCTTCATTTTTCACATCGCATGGTAGCTTCTTGATAAACTGGCTGCCTTGTGTCTGTCGTTTCCTTTTGCCTTTGTTTTTGTATCTCTCACTTCAGCGATTCGTTAGCTAACACTCCAGTTTGCGGATGCTTGAGACGAAATCGAGAAGCTCTTGAGCCTCCACTCATACTGGATGAGGAAGGGAAGTCGTCCTTGACGGAAATAAATTCAGTTTTCGGGCTAGGATTCGTTCTGTCGGTGTATTTTTTGTCATGTTGGCATTGAACATGGGCTTCGTCGTGTTTAGGAGGTACGGTGAAGTGTTCTCTTCGAACACAGTTGAATGATAGTTGGAGAGACGGGGGGGTGCGTCGTGATAAATCCTCTGTACTGTTTGCGTACTGATAATAGCTCTACCCTCGTCCTTTCCAGCGAGCTGTTGTTACCGAACCGATGTTGCCGAACCAATAACTCATCTTTTCTTGTCTGGTCCCTATTGAAGCCCGTCACCAACATTGTTGAAGAGCCCTGCATTGGCACACCGAACCCAGTCCGCAAATGCACGTTGCTTGACGTTATCATTGTCAGCACCGTTTCCCTCGTATTCTCTACAGCTATTCCCTTCGGCCCACGTCTACGACTATTCTGTAAAGTATCGACGAGACCACTTGGTTCCCAGACGTTGTCTCTGAATTCGAGTGGTCGAGTGTAGTCTCTATACCTTCGTTGTACTAGTTAGCCCTTGACGAATAAACGGCTATAACCATTGTGCCACAAAACAATTTGACGCTCCGACTAGTTGTGGGCGAGAATAGAGTTTGTCAGGTCTGAAGACGTTCGTCACCGTCCGTGTCGAAGGCTACAACTACTCAGTGTATTCTTCGTTACCTCTTCGCTCAATAATTCTCACTTGCTCATCGTTGATGGCGTCGAGTCAGGATGCAGAGAAGAAGGCAAATGTGAGTGTTGAATAAATTTCTTGCGTGTATGAGCAAGGGGTCCGCCATTCTCACATCTATTTCTTGTTCTCTCCTTCACCAGAGGGCTGCCGCGCTAAACGACCTAAAGGCCAGAAGAGCAAATCAAGCAAACCAGTTCTCAACGTCATCTTTGGCGTCGTCGAAGCCCAATCCGCCGTCGTACAGGGAGCCCCCGCCGCAGTCAAGAGATGGAACGACCTCTTCACGCTTTTTCCCGACCACCCCATCTTCCTCCAACATCGGTAATATCCTCGTACCAAGCTCTAGTCCCTTGACATCGCCTCAGAATCAAGGTCATTATCGTCCTATCACTCTTATACACCTCGCTGACGTGGCATTGAATGCAGGTCATGGGCAGTCGTCGTCGTCGAGCCTGTGGGGACTTGAGCAACGCTCGCCAGGATATGACCCATCGACTGCTCCAAGCGGATTCTTTAGGTCAAATGGCACTCGACCGCCAGTCAGCCGCTCGTCAGTCGTGCTTGGGACACCTCTGAATCAATCATCGCTCAAGCGTCCGAACGGTGCGCTCTCGCCACCAACATCCGAAATCCTCGACTCGCCGGCATCTCCTGCGATTCAACGACCAGGAAAGAGGCGAAAGTTTACCAATGGTAGCGGGTCTTTTGATGCTGCCTCAACCTCCTCCGACGAGTCGTTGCCTGAAACTGCCGTAGGCCCATCTCGTCCACGAATTGTCAAAGCAGAATCAGCGAATAAAGCAGACCCAACCTCAGACCAGCGATTCGTCAAATTCAAGATTACCCAACCTTTAGAGCCTCTTGATCGAGTCAAGGCTGCCTGGCTGCAAGCAGATGGAGACCCCGGGAAAGCTAGTCAACTACTCCTGGATCCCCAATGGTCACCGAACCCGACACCTCGCAAGCCTCCGCCGACGGCAGAAGAGCGAGGGAAGGTGGAGGCTGTTGTTGCGGCTAGGGAGAGGCAGAGACTCGCGGTGAGGGAGAAGGGAAAGAAGTCGATGATATATGCGAACAGAATAGATCTATCCCCTGCAGATACCCCGATGCAACCCCAAGCACAAAAAGAAACAGCCCCCTCCGCCCGATCCAGCCATAACGCGGTCATCGATCTCACCGAGTCCCCTGCTGTTGCTCGACCCAAGAAACGAATAAAGAAGATGGTTTTGGAGTCGGAATCGGAAGTTGAGGTTGAAAGTAGCGAGGATGATGGTCCTAGGAAGAAAAGCAAGCAGGAGAATCCTGCAGAAATACAGGCCCTGAAGTTTTTCAATACGAAGGGACCTGAAGCTCTTCAGGAGCTTACAGGTGCGCTGAATTTTCTCTCAGAAATCAGCATCAGCTCACGTATTCTCTTCCTTCTAGGGTGCACCCTGGAACAGGCGGAAACAATCATCGCTCAACGACCTTTCCATTCAGTCGACGACCTGAATGAACGACTGGCTCAAGGAAAGAAGAAAGCAGGTCCCGCCGGTATAAGTCCTCGGATGTTCGAAGACTCCGTCGATATTATCAATGGGTATGATATTGTGGATAACGTGCTGGCAGACTGCGAGAACATCGGTGCCAAACTACGGTCCTCAATATCAAGTTGGACATCGACCTTTTCTTCGGGTGATGAAGTCGAGGATGGGGCTCTAAGCCTGCGGAATCTGTCCTCGTTGAAGGAGAAGAAGCGACAGGGTTACATGGATCAACAACCATCGCTACTCTCGAAGGAAGTGACACTCAAGGACTATCAGCTCATGGGTGTCAATTGGCTTCATCTTTTATACAAAAGCAATCTCAGCTGCATCCTGGCTGATGAAATGGGTACGCCTCTCCTTGTGGCTAGTGATATACATTATCAACTGAGCAACGACACCAGGACTTGGAAAGACAATCCAAGTCATAAGCTTCTTCGCATGGTTGAAGCAGCATGGTAACAAGGGTCCACACCTTGTAGTCGTCCCGTGAGCGCCGTCCAAGCCATTTTTTCTCTCAAGGTCTCATCCCATCACAGCTCCTCGACTCTAGAAAATTGGTGTCGAGAGTTTGCGAGGTTTGCACCCTCAGTCTCAGTGCAGACCTATTATGCTGGTAAAGAAGAGCGTATACATCTACGGCAGACCCTCCTTGACACCCAACGGGCTCAACGAGATGACGGGAAAGGTTGGGACGTCCTCGTTACCACCTATAATCTGGCCCAAGGCGATGGAGACCGCAAGTTTTTCCGCCGGATTGAGTGGGATGTGAGCATTTTCCATAACTGCTTCCTAGGCTTTCTGGTCAACGACGCGACGTGCTTATGCTTGACCTCATTCTAGTGCTGCGTCTTTGACGAAGGTCACGTCCTCAAGAACTTCCAGTCTCAACGTTACCAAGCTCTCCTTCGGATGGAATCCAAATGGCGGCTCCTTTTGACGGGAACCCCACTGCAGAACAATTTGCAGGAACTTGTGGTACGTTCGCATCCTCCGTACGCGGTTTGCACTTCACGTTTCTGACTTCGCTCGCTGAATTCGCAGTCCCTTATGAACTTCATTCTCCCTGACCAATTTGCCGAGGCGCTGGGTGAATTGCGCGCGATATTCAAGGTCAAAGGCGATTCGAAAGTCAGTCTGTTGGCTCAGGAACGGGTTTCAAGGGCAAAGAAGATGATGACCCCGTTTGTGTTACGGAGGCGGAAAGACCAGGTGAGGCTCTTCCCGCCTTACGAGCGAATCCGCTGGTCACAGGCCTAATGTTCTTGACGATAGGTTCTGAGTGACTTACCAAAAAAGTCCGAACGAATACAATGGTGCGAGGGTACCCAGTTACAGAAGTCGATATATCGGAATACTCTGCAACGGTCACGCAAGACTATAATCGAAGCTGCTGAAGCCGCCGATACCGACCCGACTACGGGCAAAGGGAAAGCAACTGCCCCGAAAAAAACTCGCAACGCGAAAGCCAAGGACAAGGGCAAAGACAAGCAATACGCCGAGAACAGCGCCAATGTCCTCATGGACTTGCGAAAAGCGGCATTGCACCCTATGCTGTTCCGATCCAGGTTCACAGATGATAAGCTGACTGCAATAGCGAAGCAACTGATGAAGGAGCCTGAGTACCAGAAACGGGGAGCGGTTTACGACTACGTGAGGGAGGACATGACAGTTATGACTGACGCGGAGTTGCAGTACCTTTGTGGGCTATACAAAGTAAGTTGCCTTACACTTTGAATTTCTTTCGGTGTATGAACGATTTCCTTATGGTATTTAGTCGACGCGCAAGTTTCTTCAGCCTCAGGACTGCTTTTTGGACTCCGGCAAGGTGCAAGCGTTGCTGGAGCTGCTCAAAACCTATGGGGAGCAGGAGCGAAGGGTCTTGATCTTCTCTCAGGTGCGCCGTTATTGCGCCTCATGTTTCAACGCATGGTACTCACGTCTCTTTGCCATGAAGTTTACACAAGTCCTTGATATCCTCGAAGTCATCTTCAAGCAACGGGAAATCAACTATCTCGTTCTCACCGGGTCTACACCGGTCGATGTGAGACAGTCGCTGGTGGATGAGTTTACAGAGGACACGTCAATATCGGCATTTTTATTGTCTACAAAGGCTGGAGGTCCGCGTCGTCACATTCCCACCCGACCTTCATAAGCTTACATTCGATGACTTCTTGTAGGAATGGGGATCAACTTAACGGCTGCGTCGGTTGTTATAATGTAAGTGCTCTTGTACCTCTGCAAGGAGCGGGAAACTGATTCTGGTTACTTTCCTGCAGGTTCGACCAAGACTTTAACCCACATAATGACCGTCAAGCACAAGACCGCGCCTACCGTATTGGTCAAAAGAGAGACGTGGATGTTGTCAAACTCATCACGAAAGGCACAATCGAGGAGGATATTCTCAAGTTAGGCGAGATGAAGCTTGCATTAGATGAGGCTGTTGCTGGGGACGACGAGAACGAGAATGGAAAAGGCAAGAAGGAGGGTGAGACGGAGAAGGTGGTCAAGACATCGTTGATGAAGTCATTGAGGGCGCAACTTATACATGACGAGGATGGTGGCGGCGGTGACCATGAAAAGGCTTCAAAGGAGACGGAGAGTACGACGGAGTAATTGAGTGATATTTGATGAGAGGGATGTGGCGTATCTACTTCTTTCCTATTATTTGACTCTGCTCATCAAGCATGCATTACCGTAACATCGCGAATTCAAAAGCATTAGACCACACAGCTATAACTACTTCGTTTTACCCGGAACGGAACGATACGATACGATTTCTGGATGTGCCCTGCTTTCCGTGGGTTCCCTCCTCAAAATACGTGTACTACTATTTCATCACACGATGTGCGATGGCGAGGGATATGCGATTTTATCTAGAAAAAGGGGTTTCCGTCAGTTCCCTGCTTCGGGAATTTTTTCTAAGCATATTAGAGTACCTATGAGTTTTTCATTAGCAGCGCTAGCCCACAGGATAGAGGGAACGGGAATGAGAGCTGAAAAACCTCAGAATTTCATGTGTGATAAGGGCGTGACGGTTCAGGAACCATTGATTGATACATCGGATACAGAGGGACAAGTACATTTTATTTGAAGCTATACTGGTAGAGTCTAATTACCAAAATATAGGGGAGAGGGGTCAGAGAGCGAGCTCAATGAGTGAAGGAAGCTGAGAGGGAGTTTGAGGAGTGATGTGGACACGCTCACAAAATGCTCGCCATCAGGCCGCCGCGAGTGACAAACCGTGACCCAAAAATCTTGCAATTCTCGGTCGCTGCCCGACACTACGAGGGAGGAACATGAAATACTCAAAAAATCAGGTTAAGGTTTTTTCACTGTATAAAATGTTTCTATCATCAAGAAATCGCGATAGCTGCTGCTCGGAGCCCGCGGAGAGAAATTTTCAAAAAAATCGCAATTCCGTATCCAAAATAGTACATGCCTCTGCTCCTCGAATCCTGTTGAACATACGATTCCATTCAAACTACAGAGATACAACAATCCAGATGGTGAAATATATATCCATATATTCCTTGATAGATTGAGGTCGAAACGCAGCCACCCTATGAAAATCTTCCTGGAACAGTTGGGTGCGAGGATGACAGACCTCCGTCAACCGCAATATTTTGTCCATTGACGTAGCTAGAGTCATCTGCGAAACGTGTGGATGAGTTGCAGTAACAACATTATATGACAGACTTACCTCCAGCCAAGAACGTTGCCACCTGGGCGACTTCCTCTGGAATGGCCCACCTCCCAAGTGGGTTTAGCTGTCCCAGTCTACCTTGAGTGCCTCTCGTCTTCGCATATTCGAACGCGAAGGTAGTCATTCCCGTCTCGATGATTCCAGGACAGATAGAGTTGACACGGATCCCTGTTCGCGCAAGCTGGTAAGCAGACGTTTTGGCAAGGGAGTTCACAGCCGCTTTGGACGCGGAGTCTAGTCAAGGTGTTAGATTTACGGCGGTCAGGATAAAGGTGCTCAAGACAAACAGTCAACGGTTCCAGCACCAGATCGGAGACCCGCAACTGAAAGGGATATAATTGAGCACGAAATGAGGACAGAAAGTTCGCGCAATCAACGTACCTGACGCGGTGAGAATGATGCTGCCACCACCAAGCTCCTTGCCCCGCGAGGGGTTGGTTTTCTGCATGGCCGCCGCGCCGTACTTAATTGCCAAAAAGCACCTGTCAACCCAAGTTAAAGCGGGGTCCAGGTCCAAGCAGGGTATATCGTGGGTACGCACGAAAGAGTATTGATTCTCATGGATTTCATGAACGTCTCGCCTGAGATATTGGCCAGAACATCGGTACTCGCCCATCCCGCATTGGCGAAGAATACGTCCAATCGACCTTCTTCCTTCATAGCTTGATCGCAAAGGGCACTGATATCCTTCTCCGACGCGCAATCAAACGCGTGAGTGGTCACCTGTCGTGGCATAAATATCACCGAAAGGACCTTGGATGAGAAGTTGAGAGATGCACCTTAACGTCGGGGTACTTTTCTGTGATTGTGGACTTGAGGTCCGAAAGGTTCGTCGAGTCCAGATCAACGAGGTATAGGTGAGCAGCTCCTGCGACCGCGACGGTGGTCAATTTATGCTGGGGCGAATGACAGACGAATATCAGCACCTTCATGAGCAAAACGCAATGCTGAAGCCCGTCTAAGACATGAAGTTCGTCAGAAAAGAATCAGGCAGCTCGTAGTAGAGGTTTCTTACCCGATACCCTTGAGAGAACCAACGCCAGTCACAATGCAGACCTTGCCCTTCAATCGGTGTGCTCGCGGCGCACTGTCCAGGTGGTTTTTGATGTTCTGAATGCGAGTGAGAGAAGTCTTCAAGTTGTCTGCAGTGTCCGGCTTGACACGAGCATTGTCGTAGAGACTGTTTGACTTCTTGGTGGTGTCTGCTGGCATTAGTCAAGTAACGGGTGGGTAGAAAACGAGTGAAAGCTTACTTTATGGGTGCTGAACAAGTGGACCGGCAATTGAACGCCCCGGCTTTGATTTCCCAGTTACGTTTGTTTGCCATTGCGCGTCCTGCCAAACAATTCTGGCGCGTTTTGCATCGGTACCAACTTTGGAGAACGTCTCTTCATATCCCTCTGACCATGTCCTCGTCAATCGAGCTCATCAATCCAAAGGCCGAAAGCGTGCGCAGAGCAGCTGCCCTCCAGGTATGATTCAAAAGGCTGCTGAGGGTTTCCCAACCTAATAAAGGACTTTAACAGGTGAACACCACCGGGGCAATGGGCCTTGCAAACGTGGTGAAAGGGAATCTGGGTACGGATTTCACGCCTGATTGAATATTAAAACACATCTCTAAGATTGAACTCCTCATCAAGGTCCTCGTGGAACGCTCAAAATGCTTGTCGATGGTGCGGGCCAGATCAAAATGACCAAGGACGGAAAAGTTCTCCTCTCGGAAATGCAAATACAAAATCCCACTGCTGCCATGATTGCACGTACGGCAGTCGCACAAGATGATCAAGTAGGAGATGGTACAACGAGTGTGGTTCTGTTGGTCGGAGAGTTGTTGAAGCAAGCGGATCGATATATCAGTGAAGGTGTCCATCCGACTGTGATTGGTGAAGGTTTCGATCTTGGAAAGAAAGCTTCTCTCGAGGTGAGTGCTGGTGTTCTACCCGGTGATCGTTTACCCATTCAGAGCAGTTCCTTGACACATTCAAACAACCCTCCAAACTTGACCGAGCAACTCTAATCAACGTTGCCAACACTTCCCTTGCAACAAAAGTGAACGCACAACTGGCGAAACAATTAGCTGCCGACATTGTTGACGCTGTCTTGACCATCCGCCCCCCGCCCCCCTCCAAAGGTTCGATCACGATTGCCTGATAGTCTAACCTCTCTCTCACTACGCGCAGATGCCAAAGATCAATGGAGACAGCCCATCGACCTCCACATGGTTGAAATCATGAAGATGCAACATCGGACGGCCTCCGAAACCCAACTCGTTCGGGGACTGGTTCTTGACCACGGCGCACGACACCCTGATATGCCCAAGCGTGTCGAAAATGCCTTCATCCTTACGCTGAACGTAAGTTTGGAATACGAAAAGACGTGAGTGAACTATCCTTACCCGCTGTCTCTCGCATCGCCATTCATCGTTGGATTAGAGAGGTCAACTCTGGATTCTTCTACTCGTCAGCAGAGCAGCGGGAGAAACTCGTAGAGTCGGAACGAAAATTCGTCGATGAGAAGGTGAAAAAGATCGTCGAGTTGAAACGATTGGTCTGCGATCAGGAGGTCGACAGCAAAGAGAAGCGTAAGAACTTTGTGGTTATCAACCAAAAGGGTATCGACCCTTTGAGTTTGGATATTCTTGCGAAGAATGGGATTTTCGCTTTGAGACGGGCGAAGCGCCGCAACATGGAACGGTGAGTGTACCCATGCTCTCCAAGTTGGATGGGACTTGAACTTCGACCTCCAGATTACAACTCGTCTGCGGCGGTCTCGCTCAAAACTCGGTCGATGACCTGACACCAGATGTTCTCGGATGGGCGGGTTTGGTATATGAACACACACTTGGGGAGGAGAAGTACACTTTCGTTGAGGAAGTCAAGGAACCAAAATCTGTGACACTCCTCATCAAGGGCCCCAATCAGCACACCATACAACAAGTTCAGGACGCACTTCGCGATGGCCTGCGAGCGGTTAAAAATGCGCTCGAAGACGAGTCATTGATTCCTGGTGCTGGTGCCTTTGAAGTTGCGTGTGCTGCGCACCTCAGTGGGCCCGTGAAGAAGTCGGCGAAGGGTCGGGTCAAGATGGGTGTTCAAGCATTCGCGGATGCCTTATTGATCATACCGAAAACGCTGGCTGCCAATGGTGGCTTCGACGTGCAAGAAGTTGTCGTGGCCTTACAGGTGAGGAAGATTGAAATGTTTCCTACCTGTCTACTCAATCACAGCTGTCTATAGGATCAGAATGCCGAAGGGAATGTTGTCGGTATTGATCTTCAAGATGGAGAACCATTTGACCCGACAGTCAACGGTATTTGGGATAATTACAGAGTGAAGAGGCAGATGCTTCACTCATGGTGCGTGCTGCTTGCGTTTATTCTGCCTTTGTTTCTCATATTCTGCTACGCCCCGTAGTTCGGTCATCGCAGTCAACCTTCTCTCAACTGACGAGATCCTACGAGCTGGACGTAGTTCACTCAAACCCGATGGCGCACAGTAAATACTTGACGGTAGACCGATGTAGTGTATCAGTTATAGAGATCCCAAGATCAGCTTTCAACAACAAATCTATATGAACATGAATTAAGAAGTGCATTAGACGTACAACAACTAGGTAAAGTATCTCGACGCGGCCGAAAGTCAATTACAACAATAACTTTAAGTACTTACGTTGCTATGTGTGGGGTTACTTATAATGCATACAGTTCGTGCAAATGAGACGGGATAAGACTACTAGGGTAACAAGAGCAATAAAATTACATCAATAATTATCTTCCCAACCTGCATTGACAAAGTTCGGAGGGGGACCAAAAGAATGAGACGGGAAACGTGTTGAGACGCGTACTGGTTGCGGTGCGTTCGCAGAGAAATTACGCATGAAGTCAAATGTAATCGGCTTGTCAGCGACGGCCTTCGCAGTGTGTCGGACGAAGCTGGGGGGCGAGATGGGAGGGGGTATGAAATGGAGGAATTCCTGAAGGAGAGTTTTGGTCGTTAGTGAGCTATTGTTATCTGACAAAAGTTATACGTACTTCTTCCTCTGCAGGATAGACCTCGTCCCAAGTGCTCATGGTGACCAGCTTGGTTTTAGACACTGGCTTCGAGCCCGAGAAGAATTGATTCGTCTCGAGCAGGCTGTCTGCGGTTGACAGAGGCGAAACAGGAGTGTCGAGTTCTGACGAGCTCGGAGTAGGTAAACTCTCGATGTCGAAGTCAGGAGGGGGCTCCTGTCGCTCCTCCGTGGGGGTCCTGGAAAGGGACTTCCATCTACGACGCGCAAAGTTGAAGGGAGTCGGTTTATAGGTGAGTGAGGGTATTACTCCCAGAACGTTTGCTCCGGTTTTCTCAGCATCACCAACAACCTCGATTATGGCTGGGGGTGAAGCGCTGTCTCCCGGAGTATCCGGTCCCTTCTCTTCCTCAGACGACAACATATCATCTTCAGTGATGAGTGGGCCCGCCCATGCCTGACTGGCGAATCGAACTGGGTTGGGTCTTGTAAATAACCCACTGCGGGTCCTGTAGGGAGCAGGTTTGGGGAACATCCTCTGCAAAGGTTCAACGTCGCCCCATCTCCCCCTCTTGCTGGAAGAGCCATCCATAGATTCGCCTGCCCGTTTCTTCCCATCAGGAGACCCCTTCTCCAATCGTTCCTTCATCTTCTCCCTCTCCAAGGCCCTCTGTTCTCTAGAGCGAGCAGGCGACGAAGGGGCTTGCGAAGAAGCGCTCGAAAGGTCAACCTTAAATGATTTCCCTCCAAATTGTCCATTGGGTCGACGAGGTTGATCTTTGAAGGAGAAAAGTGTCACTTCCTCTTCCTCTAGTTTGACGATAACCGGAGGCTTCTTCTGTGCCCGAGGAGAAGTAAGACGGGGACGACCGCGCTTTCGCTTGGGAGGAGCATCTGAGATACTCGTGGCCGGTTCAGAGTCTTTCGCTCGTGTTTGACTCTTGCTTGGTGATAGCGATAAACTAATCCTAGTCTTCTTTGGCGGTGGTTCCTCACGGCTCGAATCATCAGACTGCCCTTTTCGCTTAGAAGATGACGCCGCGGCGGCAGCGAGTTTACGGTCAAGAGTGGGAAGGGCATTATGGGTAACACGCTGCAGAGTGTCCACAGGGGTTAAGTCTTCCCGCGGTGTGAGCACGAAGCTGGAGGCGGTACCAGGCAGAGGAACCCTGCGGGGCCACAATTGGCCGTAGATCGCCATGTGTCGCATGCAGCTTTAATATCGAGCACGAAATCAATAGCCGCCACCAAAAAGAACACGGGAGAATGACTTACCGAGGACAATCTTGTTGCAGCTTCTTCTTTTTCTCCATCCCGAGACCCCAAACTACCTGTGAGTCCACAGAAATGACCGGAAGCACGCTCCTGCACGTCTTGCACAAGGGCAGGGGTTTTCCGTCCGGGCCTTTTGGAGGATCCTGGTTTTTAGGTTTCGATGGCAAGTCTTTGGGGTCGACCTGTTGCTGAATAGAAAGGAGTGAGGGCCTAGTACGGAGGACACGTGTCTCCACCTCTTCCTGCTTGATCTTCACGCTGCCTTCCTTTTCCTTCCCTTTAGTTGACCTGGTTGGTGTCGAGACCGACGATCTGCTGGGAGTTTCTACGGCCCTGCCTTTTCCTTTGACATGGGATGGAGATGCCTGAAGGTGACTCGAGCGGGTGGTACGTGAGGAAGGTGTCAAGGAAACTGATACGTTCCGGGAAGAAGCCGCACTCAAAGAAGCCGCTTCTTGCTGAGCTTTCTGGCGACGAGTGGAGATGACGGAGCGATAGGGACCAGGGAGCTTGCCCTTGAGAGCGGAAGCCGAGTTATCGTCATTAGTAGAGAGAGAGCTGGAGAGGGAGCTGAGTGAGGATGTCGAACGAGACACAGGAGTGAGCTCTGATGATGTAGATGCCGTAGGTTGAGAAGAGTCGGAAGGGGGCAAAGAAGATGCCAAGGAGGTTAACTCTGAACCGACTTCCACCGCTAATTCTATTTCAACCGCGGCGGGTATATCGGGAGCACCAGCTAGCGGCAGAACATTCTCGTCTTCATTGTCGCTTTCGTCCGAAGCATCTTCATCCCTGCTCGCGACAGCGTACACGCCGCGTCTCGTACGTCTTTCGTCAAGGTTATGACTGCTTGCCCCTGCCCGATTAGAGTCCTCATCATCGGAAGGTCCATCCGATTCGTCGCTGGTGTCGGTGCTGGAATCCGAGACGTCTGCTTCTTCGTCGTCGTGATCTGGCGCATACCCTCCTCGGCCTTTCTTCTCGCAAGTCTCGCATAAACAGTGTCGATTCTTCTTCCCGACTGTGCAGTAAAAATAACTCGTGTTAGTCGCATGAATCATATGAGGAAGGTCAGGGGGCCGCGTACAATAGCCATCACCATAGTGTGCTGTGATCTCGTCCCCCACATTGATTGGCTTAATGACACGGAATGTAATATATCTTCCTTCGCGAAATAATTCACAGTTGTTATCACAGTCATGCTGTCAGGTGTCGAGTTCAATAAAAGGTGCCCTCAGAGCAAGTGGCAGGCATGCGAATAGGGTACTCACGTTAACGAATCGGGCCGGACCCAGGAAGAGGTGGTTTTTCTTCATCGACTTCGAATGTATCACGCTGAAATCTCGGCGGATGTCAGTAGCGTTCTCGACGTTGGTGCGTTTCAATTCTCTGTCCTCCTCGTCGGTAAGGTTTGCCATAGAACCCTTCAACTCTGTAATGACACTCCCAGGCGCCATGGGCTTTGTCGCGAGAATGCACAATTCAGATTTGCCGGTGCGGTGGGAGTATCGTGAAGTGTGTGATATCTCAATGGAGCCCAATGGTTTGTAGAGTTCGAAATAACGAGATGCGTGACTGGTAAAGCGAAAGCGAATTGGTTAGCTGGGTGATGTTCCAGGCAAGGAGATGAGGTTGGCAACACACGTGGCGAACGCGTTAATCTGCTTTTGAGTGTAGTTCTGAAGGTAGTAGCGGATGGGAGGCAATCTGTGAATGACGTCGAGCTGTCAACCATTGGTGAGAGAGGAAGGGTGTCACAAGCTCTGACCTGAGGAGGTCATCGACTGCTTGTCGTATACCAACTTGCAGAGGCCCCTTGAAGAAGACGAGCTATTCAACGAGAAAAAGGCATAGATATGATGAGAAACGAATAGTAAAACGATACGAGCAGAGAAATAAAACGCACGCGTCTGACAATATCCAGCAAGTCCGTCGCTGAGACCTTGGGCAGCCGGCGCGAGGGGTCCATTTTGTGCACAAGAAGCGGGATATTGCCCGTCCCAAGTTTCTCGACTAAAAGATGGCTCAAGAAGTCGTCGTCCTTAGATAAATCGCGCATGTTCATTATTTTGGTAGGGCGCCATGCAACGGCCCCTTTTGAGGAGGATGAGGACGACACGGCTGGAGCCATCGCAGCAAAGCCAATGGCAGCGTGTCGAGGGAAATGGGAAAATGTTTGGTGCGGGGATTGGGGGAGAGGATGGGCGGTGAAGGTGAGGGTAGCAAGCAGAGCAGGAGACTTAAAGATTCCGGCCTTGTCGTGTCGCCCGTCACTAATTTTCTGGTCGTGACGCGGCTCAGGCTGTGACCGCCACAGGCCTCACAGGCCCACACTGCCATTTTGACACCATCCCATCATTTATACACTGTTTTCTGTTGTTCACCTTGCGTGGTATCCGGATGTACCGGTGCGTTGACAACAGGTATGCGGCAGTCACTGAGTCAGAAATCGACTTGTTTCAACTATTATAACTACAATCAGGACCCGAAATACGCTCCACTAGGCATGATGTACAACATAAGAGAGAGAAAGGAAAGGCAGCCAGCGCTCGTTAGCAACTAGAGACCACCGCGCAAGCGAAGGACTACGACAACGACGACGTCAGGACCTGTGTTACTCGGGCGCGAGACAATAGGGTGCTTACCAAGGTGAAGGGTCGACTCCTTCTGGATATTGTAATCCGAGAGGGTTCGCCCGTCCTCCAGTTGTTTCCCGGCAAAGATCAATCGCTGCTGGTCAGGAGGGATCCCTTCCTTGTCTTGAATCTTGGCTTTCACGTTGTCGATGGTGTCTGATGACTCCACTTCGAGGGTTATGGTCTTCCCTGTCAGGGTCTTGACGAAAATTTGCATTCCGCCACGAAGTCGCAACACCAGGTGAAGGGTCGACTCCTTTTGAATGTTGTAATCTGAAAGGGTGCGACCATCTTCGAGTTGCTTGCCTGCGAAGATAAGACGTTGTTGGTCGGGGGGAATGCCTTCCTTATCCTGAATCTTCGCCTTCACGTTATCGATAGTGTCAGACGACTCGACCTCAAGCGTAATGGTCTTGCCGGTCAACGTCTTGACGAAGATTTGCATACCGCCGCGGAGACGAAGGACTATGAACAATCAAGATAAGTGATGCATCCAAAAAACATCAGGCCAAGCATACGCACCAAGATGAAGAGTGGACTCCTTCTGGATGTTGTAGTCCGACAGCGTGCGACCATCCTCCAACTGCTTCCCAGCGAAGATCAATCTCTGTTGGTCGGGTGGGATGCCCTCCTTATCTTGGATCTTTGCCTTCACATTGTCGATGGTGTCTGAGGACTCGACTTCGAGAGTGATAGTCTTTCCCGTCAACGTCTTCACGAAAATCTGCATTCCACCTCGGAGACGCAACACCAGGTGAAGAGTAGATTCCTTCTGGATGTTGTAATCCGACAAAGTACGGCCGTCCTCGAGCTGCTTGCCGGCGAAGATCAATCGCTGCTGATCAGGTGGGATCCCCTCCTTGTCCTGAATCTTCGCCTTGACATTGTCAATGGTATCAGAGGACTCGACCTCTAAAGTGATGGTCTTTCCGGTGAGAGTCTTGACAAAGATTTGCATTCCTCCACGGAGACGGAGAACTAAAAAGAGCGGTTATCGTCAGCACAGCACTACTGCAGATAAGGTTTACACATACCAAGGTGAAGGGTGGACTCCTTCTGAATGTTGTAATCGGACAAAGTCCTGCCATCTTCAAGCTGCTTGCCGGCAAAGATGAGTCGCTGTTGATCAGGGGGAATTCTATGTTTATGCTCCAGTCAGCCAAAGGGACCGAAAGACTCAAATCCAACAGCCACTCACCCTTCCTTGTCCTGGATCTTGGCCTTGACATTGTCAATAGTATCGGAGGATTCAACCTCAAGTGTAATGGTCTTTCCGGTGAGAGTCTTCACAAAAATTTGCATGGTTGAGAGCGACTGTGGTTGTGGATGAAGAAATAAGGTAAGGAGGCCCTTCCCCCTGCGGCGGAGACTATATATTGTCAGTCACGTGTTGATAATCATGAGTCATTGACTCATCGCCACCGACACCGCCTTTTCCCCGCTGACTCCGCTTTCGCGTCAATCTTGTTCTCAGTCAATCTCAATTCGACTCGAATCCTGTGGAACACTCGCATCAAGGCAGTGAAAGTTGAATGAGTAAACTCAGCCGCTTCGCTGACAAAAGCTTTTCCTCGTTTCTGGGTATTATACGGATATCGGTAAGTACGCTTTGTCAATGTGTCTAGAATCCTGCAGTTCGAACGGCCGGGTTTTCCTTCTTCAACAACTCCGCGAAATGAATGGAGACGCTTTCTGACGTTTTCCGCTGGCTGACTCATGCTCATATTGCTCTGACACAGCAGGATGCAGCACTCATCTTTGTAGGACCCCTGAAAGCCCACCGGGGGGAGGTTCGGCGAGTCGGACAAATTTTTGGAAAAAATCGCGAACTCCCGTTCGGAAGTCGGACAAAAATGTCGACCTGGCCACCCAAGGCCAGACGCAGTGTCGGACAAAACGCGCTGTACTGGCTCATAAGATCGTTGAGGAGCACCTATACTATGTCGGTTGGTGAAGTGGTAGTCAAGCCTGAAAAGGGCGGAAGGTATGTTTTTCCGGCCCTCGTGTCGTGAGTTCGAAGCAGCTGTGTGCCAGAGCGGCTCGAAACAGGTCTGAGTGTCGTGGCGCGCCGCAGGCGGAGAAAAAAATGGAAACTCGGCGGCGGAGGCCGTTTGGGAGTCGGACAAAATGGTCCCAAACTGGCACCTTAGTCGGACAAATATGGCTGCCCGGGCGAACGGCCCTCTGGAGGGCTTTCAGGGGTCCTATCTTTGTTCATCCGGACTCCGTTGCTTATCGCTTATCGGCGACAGAGGACACCCTAGGACCTTTGCCAACTACGCGTATAACGTCAAGCCCAAGCCGGCGATACCGTCCGTATGAGCTCGAGAAACACGCGGGCGAGCTCGGCGCTCATTTTCCTGAACTGACCTATAGCCACGGTCATTTCCGCATCTGACGTTGACCACGGTTATGGAGACTGCCAACCGACAACGACCACGGCGTCGACTATCTTCTCGCTGTGCCTACAAACAGAGGTCTGAGGCTCCTAGTCTCTCCTAGTGGACCTCGGTGACTAGGATCCTAGGTACCTGGTACCCCACGGGGACATGGCTTTTCGGGTATCCGATTTGAGAACGCGACTTGATATCCGGAATCCCAACTGATAAACCTCCCTCCAAGCATTTCATGGGGACTGCCATCGTCTTCATTTTTGCTCAGGTCCAGCCTGCCAGCCTAAACGTTATTTTTGTTGATTACCATGGGCCCAAGCAACTTCCGTGTTGGCGAGGAACTTCATCCAAACTTTCAGGCGTCGGGCTGATCACTATCACTCTACCCCTCGTCTCTCATAGATGCCGCTTCAGGCGCGGGCAACGAACTAGCTGTGGGGGATATTCTTCATAAACCTCCGATAACGCCCGTGATTCATGATCGTACTAATGGCAACGCAAAGCGCCCCGACATCATTCGCAACCAGAGTCCCGATGAGTCTCCTGTTCCTTTCCGGTCCATGACAACGCAAACCAGCGCCCTAGATTCCTACCCAATAGACGTCACTAGATGGGGAGGTATCTGCCTTGTCGACCAAGCTGTAGCGTTCTATCAAAGATGGCCTTGACGTCGAAAATGTACCGTCTATATTATTATTCATCAGTGAGCGCCACCATCATAGTCAGTCGACCATCTGGTTCACCAGGCCACAGTTCCGGACTGTGTCTACCGCCACTCTCTTTACCTCTGGTTGCGGCGCACGTCCCAACTCCTAGAACTCATAGTCATTCAAAGTCCGAGGATGATCACCCTCCCTAAGTCCCGGATCGTGTTCAATAGCCACCATAATTTGATCACACATCCCCTTTCAAGCCACCCCCATCCCCAACCCCATCTTGCATTCCAATCCCACTTTCCAGAAAAAAACGACCAACTGGGATCCCCATTCCCTCGTGTGAATCCCGAATCGGATCCCGGTCCCTTGCCAACTTCCATGTCAGCTTTCAAGAATTTCAAGCTTCAGGTTTGACCTCGAACCTACATAACTCAATATACAGTCGGCTTATGTACAGGTGTGTGTATATATACAGCAAATTTGCCTCGCGAGGCTAAATCATTCCAGTCCACTCCTTCTCTTCGGTCCAACTGCGTATATAAACGATTTAGACGCCATATGTCTATGTCGCGCTGTGCTTTCTAGAAAACCACATATACACACACGCCGCGCGCTAACACGCCAACGACATGGGTACATACAGTCTCATGATGATTGAGTAAGTATGAGTGTGCCTACATACAACGGTACTGCACGGAACAAGAAAGAACCCTCGGTATCTAGTGTACATAGGGATGTACAACAATGGAAATCCCCATTCCACGCTATGAAATATATAGGATGAGAACAGGTACCACGTAACGCGGAACGATGGGAGGGACGGGAGTAGGGGCGTTCGTGAACATCGTAGAGCTATGTAGCCGGGGACGGAGGCCATGGGTATAGTACAAAATAGAAAAAAGGAGCCAGGCGAGTGGAAGGCGGTAATGTGAAAAGAGAATGAACAGGGCCCGGGTGGTGTGAGCCTGGAGAGGGGAAAGGGGAACGGGTGTAAGGATATACATATGTACGTAGGGATGTATGGGGTATGGACAAGAAATGCTGGATGCAAGGATATCATACAATGAGGTTGAAGAAGGACGACAGGAAACGGTGAACAGGAACAAGAATAATGATTAATAAACACAACAAAAGGAATAAAGACCAGAATATACACCCCATCGGAATAGGAGGGAGGGCCCAAGGAATCCAAGGGCGAACAGGAAAAAGAGCGTAAATAAGAATAGCAAGTCCGGGTCGTATAGGTGAAAAGTACCAAACATTATCGTTCATCATAATCGTTCGAAAGGAGAAACAAAGAGACCTCCTTCACGGTCTAGTGCTCACATCGCACACAGGATCCTTCCCCCCACCTCCATCTCCATCTCCACCTCCCCCCGAATTTGCGCAGGACTCGATCCCTCCGTCCCATCAGACGCAACCGGCGGCTTCCTCGCACGTGGATCGTTAGCCACCCCCGGTATCTCTCCACGTCGAATTAGATGATGCCAATACAAAACATCACCCGCCTTCAACCTGGAAGAGTGAGTCTCCGAAGTCGTACCATATGGCATCGCAATCGTGTTCGGATTCGGGTCGTTGACGTGGGAGGGAGGAGGGCTCTGAGTCCGAGTCCTCAGTGGCGAGCCTGAGCTTGAACCCGAGCCTGGCTGACCCAACAACGGCGGCGGTGGTGTCCCTTCCTCGCTCGATCCCGACCCCGACCCCGGACCCGATGAACGCACGGCGAAGAGATTCGTCGAATGCCTGTACATGAATTGTCTTATCGAATCGTCTGATGGAAGAGACATCGCCGATGACGATGACGATGAGAGAGAGGAGGACGCCGGGATGAGAGGGGGCGGAGGTGGCAGCGGCGGTGATGTTGACAACCCGGGGATCGAACTATTGATATGATACCGACTCGGATTCGGACCAGGGCCAGAGCCAGAACCAGTGGCAGTAAAAGAGAATGGGAACGATCCTGCAATTGGGGATGACGTTGTCGAGGAGGCGGGTGATAGGTCGGCTAGATCAATTGGCGGGGTCGGGAGGTATTCTGATGGATGTGATTGTGCCAGTGTGCCCAAGTTGAATCGTGTGGTGTGCTCTTCGTATGGGTATTGGTATGGAGAAGTCGGTTGGGAATAATCCATAGAGTCGAGAGAAGGGGGGGAGGTTGCGGTCGTCGGTTCATCGTAAAACTGATCAAAGGGCATGATACCTGGCTCGTCGGGTATATAGTGTCGTTCCGTTCCAGTCACTTCGCTTGAATGGAAAACGAAGCGATGCCCATTTGTTGCGCGATTAGTTGCCGTGATAGATGAGGTGCAGCGTATACACTATGGCGAAGAACAACACAATGTGGTTAGCACATATGTCAACTGGGGTCCGAGCCACGCCACGAAATATCAGAAGAAACAGGAGAAACTTGGTATGCACTTACGGGAATGACAATCATATAGCCAATTGCAGCGCCGCACCCATGGCAGCACAAGGTCTGTGTGAGGCACTCACATGTCCTCGCAGGTGTCGTCGGTGGGGGACGACATGAGGTCGCAGGACGTAGAACGTCCGGGTTGGTGGAATATGCAGAGCAGTTGACTGGTAGTGCGTCCGAGGAGAACAGAGCAACGCTTGGGTGCAATAGAAGCACCGCCTAAACACCCTAGTTAGCAAAGACTCTCCAGAAGTAGCCATAAGAGACATACTTTCATACCACGATTTGTGAGAAAGGTCCCACAGGATTTACAGTCGATTATCCATACTTTGTGAGCAATTGGGCGAGGTGGCTGATAGGGCTGAGGATAAGGATTATGGGGGAACAGATGGACTTGAGGCTGAGGTCGCCAGACAGGATGAGGAGGAGAGGCAGCTGGATAACGAGCTGAATACATGACTGGGGCCGGAGGAGGGAACCCAGAGAGGACCTTGTGGGAGGGAAAGAAGATGACGGGAAGGAGAGGTGGTCGTAAAAAAAGAGCGTTTTGAATAAAGTTTGGGAAATGACTGGATGACTCTGTCCTGCTGGGATGACCGTCGACCTGCGAAAGAACCTTGGAACCTCGGAATGTTCGAACGAGATTTCGGTGAATACAGTCCAAGTGCCTGCCGGCCCGATAGCCCCTGTCAGTGAACGGTCTGTATGATCACGTGTAGCCTAACCATGTCTCCTCCGACCAACCTGCACGTTCTCACTCAATCGCACACTCTGGTTGCATCCAAGAAGCGTGCAAAGCGAAATCAAGTCAAGGAGGTCCTATTCGATGAAGATGCAAGACGGTGGGTCTCTCTCGATCTCTCTCGAAGCGATCTTAACTTGAGATTCTCTCTCTTTTTTTCACAGAGAATTCCTTACAGGCTTTCATAAGCGAAAAGTCGCCAAAGCAGAGGCTGCAAGAAAAAAAGCAGCTGAACGGGAAAAACAAGAACGTCTGGAAACACGCCGAGAGGTACGTTTTTAGGCTAGACGCTCGCTTCTATCAGTTCATATCAATATCGACCCATCTACCACCATGCATCCACGCCTTTCATACCGTCTTCTGATTTCATTTCGAATATTCACCAGCAAAGACGCATGCTGAAAGAACAAGCCGCGGAAAATGCGGCTCAGGTCGAACAAGCTTATGGTGCTATTCTCCGTATGTGACCCACCCTCCCCGTCCCTCCCCGTCCCTCCCCGTCCTCGCAACTCAATGTACGCTTTGTCTTTTCGCCAGCCGACGAGACCGAATGGACAGGGATCTCGGGCACACGCAGCGACTCTGAACGAGAAGGACACGTGGAGCAAGAACAAGAATACGCTGATGAAGAAGTTCTAGCTACGGTGGCAGTCGTGGAAGATTTCGATCCTGACGCGCTATTACACGGCCCAGTTCCCTCGGACTCCCAGACACGATCTCCTGCTTCCCCGCCACACCCTTCGACGTCCAAATCGAAATCCACAGCGACGACGTCACGACTCAATTCAAAAGCGGAGGCCTCTATCAAGAGGAAGCCGAAATCAGCTCCCAAAAAGATCAAATACGAAACCAAAGGCGCACGGAAAGCCGAGAAAAGCAAACAGCGAGCACGGAGGGCTGAAAAGGCGGAGTTGGCTGGAGGGAAGGCGGCGCGGAAAAAGGGCAAACGGAGATAATCCATACTAACACGAAAGGGATGTCCTTTGTACCATCAGGATCTCGATGATTTATGTATTCGATACATAGGCCTGTTACGGCTAGTCGATTTAGACTACTTGCTTTTTGGGAAATGTAAAACGAGCATGAAGTCAGACAACAGTGAACGCGCTGCGTTGCACGCTGTTCCACGTTGATCAACGCACCGCCGCGTGTGACATAACCGCACAGTGCCCCTTCATCTCTACCGCCACCTCCTCCCCACCATGAACTCCCTCTACACATCCGGAGTCCGTCAAACAAGTTCAATACAAGCCGACCTCGAACGGTTAAGGAATGGAGATTCGTCCCCTGCCTTGATGGGTGCTTTTTTCACTCCCAATTCTTGAAAGGTCGAAAGAACGTTCATGCTAACGAACGGCTTCTCTCCCTCTGTTTCTTGGCCTCGTTTCCTCTGTTAGGGCAGATAACCGCGTCGCTCGCAGCTATGAGTCGGACGATAGACGATTATGATAGTATGGCGAAGAGGGAGATGATCAAAGCAAAGCAGGAGAAGGCTCAGATGTATGTGACCTGTCTATGGAATAACACAAATCCTTCTCACTCTTGCTTGCTTGCTACAGGCGAGTTCAAAAATTTCGTTCAGACTACCAAGAATTCCGGAGTCAATTCGACAAGTTGAAGAATGAAGCTAGCGCTGAGGTGCGTCCCCATTGTCCTCGTCGTTTCCCTGACACGCTTTGACCCCCCACCCAGCGCGAAGCAGCACACCGTGCAGAACTATTCACCGGAACGTCGCTCAACCCTTCCTCTACCTCCTCCACCGACGCACGTCGTCGTTTCCAAACTACACACACTCCCAACTCGACTTTACACCCCGGCCTTCGACCCCAGTCGTCGGGGTCGGAACACAGTGAAAACCCATTTCGCGGTCCGACTCCACAGCTACGTGAAGACCATGCGTTACGCGAACACACGTTCATCCAGAATACCCATGCCCAACTGGATGACTTTCTCGCACAGGGGAGGGACGTGTTGGACAACTTGGTGGATCAGAGGAATATATTGAAGGGTACGCAGTCGAGGTTGGCGGGTGCGGCGAATACGCTGGGGATGAGTAGGGATGTTATCGGGTGGATTGAGAGACGGAGGTGAGTACTGAAAGACTTTCTTTTGGCCGTTAGATGGTACTGACGAATTGTATGTTTTAGTACACAAGATATGTACATATTCTTTGCTGGAGCCATCTTCACATTCTTCTGTTTTTGGCTTATCTGGCATTACCTAGGCTAAGGCCCGGGGGGTGGATGTTTTTGCGCTTTTTTACGTCTATTTTCTTCGCTTACCCTACTTCCCGTACAGTATTGATACATAAATTTTTGTTGTTGTGGAATACAGGTTTCTTTCTACTGATACACGGCCCCTCCCAACCTCCCCGATTCCTCCAGTTGCGCATCGCCGACTACCTCAACCTTGATACCGACCCCCGCTGGAACGACTCCTGCACCCAGCTCGTTCTCCAGTGCGACCTTTGCTTGGAAGCCCGTACAATGCATTGGCAAGACGTACGTGGGTGATGGGCGAAGTGTCTTGGAGAGGAATTCGACGGTAGGTTGTATACGGGGAGCCATGTCATCCCCTGCAAGATGGAGGCCACCGATAATCATGTAGAGAGGTCGGGTGAAGCCAAAGGTAGAGAGAAGGTCTTTGACAACATTGATTATCCCAGCATGCGAGCACCTTTTTCGTGTTGTGCGTTCACAAATGTCAGTGGAAGGGGCCACTCACAGCAAAGACTTGAGAACTCACGCGCTGAACACGACCAATCCCTTACCAGCAACGTCGATCGCTGCGAACCTCTCATCCATGATATGGGGTTCAGGTTTCCAGTGTTCTTGAAACCACCGCATCCCTCCTCTGAGTCCATCCGCTTCGAAATCAGTCACGCGAGGTATCTCTCCGGAAACCCAAACTGTTCCATCGGCGACTAGGTGACCCTCTGGATGCTTCTCTACGACCCCACCAGCCTTTTCGATCCCATCAAAGGTCGGATCCTCTCGAAGTCGGACTATGACTTTGGAGAACGTTGGACCGGGGGCGATTCCACGTGCGATTGGGCGGTCGGGGTGAACGTCTACTACGCACTCTGCCGGGGTAGACTCGGTTTGGGAATCGGAGTACTGTCGACGGTGGTCAAGGAATGAGAGTAGCCCTCCAGTGTGATCGCTGTGCCAGTGAGATGTGATAATGCGGGTTATGTTGGTTGGAGGAATGTGCATAGCGGAGATGTTGCGGACGAGGGTTGTACTATCGGGACCGGTGTCGAAGAGGGTGTATTTGGATGCTGGTGAGTCTGAGCTGGAAGTTTCCTGAGCCGCGTATGAATAGTCAGATGAGTAGATGGATGGCGAGGTCTGATAAACGTACGATGAGCGCAGAAAACCCATGAGCACCACAACAGCATTTGTCGAAATCGAGAATGGGCACTTCCGTCTGTTGGTCGGTCTCGAAGTGCTTGTCCTGAATATGGGTCTTAATCTCATGCGAGAATCCTGGAGGGAGTTTGGTGAACCTGTCGTGTTTGAGAAAGGTCAACTTTGAGGCACATCTTGAGCAAGTGGAACTGACTACGCACCATTCGATCGAGTTATCGACCAGGAAAGTGATTGTCAACTTGTCCACCTTTTTGAGCTGGGGTACTCTTGAATCAGAAGACATTGTAGAAGGAGTAGATGGACGTCTCTTGACAAGTCGAGATGGTTGTATGCGCCCAAGGCGACCTCAAGCTGGCCCCCGGTGGGTCATGCAGCCCCTCACGGACGGGCGGCGGGTTTCGCGGGAGTTTTGGAATAAATATAGGTGCAGGGTACCTATTCATTTTGACTTGACCATGGTATTCAGGGCCGCAAGTGGGGTTGACCGTTGAATGGATCGATTGAGACCCTTCGGCAAAATCCGTACCTGCTTGCAAAACGCGTCGCGTCGCGCCATCCACTTGTGATTTGTCCATCACCATGCCTCAAGATTTGAGGGAACATGACTCCATTGGTCCTCAGACACAGGAATGGCCACATCGCTCTAATCACCAATCTCAGTCACAGAATCAACGTCCTCATCACTACCTCGACGCAACGAGAAATATTCCCTCAAATTTGTGCTCTCTCGGCAATTTTCATCACCAGAACCAGACGCAGCCACATACACAAAACCATGGAGGCCCAGGAATAAGCAACTTGGAAGCCATGATTCTTGCCAATGCACCGCACGAGCACCTCATCGCTGCTGGGAACCCTGCATATTTGCATCTCTGGAATCAGTTTCTAGCATTGGAGTGCGTTTCGCAGCTCTTTTTTTTTCACGCATGAAACTGATTCAGCTTGCAGTAACTACGTGCAATGCTCTATTGAAACGGCGGAATCCCTTCGTCGGCAGATCCAAATCCAAAATCATCCGTCTTTCGCGCCCTTGGAAGACCAAGACATGGACACCGGTCCAGCCATGCCAGAATCCATGGCCGCGCCTCTGCCTATTCCCACTCCGAATTCTCTCCCAGATAGAAATCCAAGTCATAACAACACAAATTCTCTTGGTCCTAGCCCGAATTCTCTCACTTTTGCTTCGAATGCCGCGTTTTCTTCCGTTGCTGCTCCTGCTCCTGCCTCCGCTTCAAGTAGACCCGAGTCTCGTTGCTCTCCGATCGCAAGATTGATGTCACCGTTCAATCAGCCCCAGGAACGGCAAGGAGGTGGACGGTCGCCTTTCACATCGATCCCGCTGGGCCACTCCCAGTCCCCCTCTGATACTCAAACTCGTTCTCGGACTCCTGCTTCTGAGTCCGATCCCAAGTCCAAAACCACTCCCACGAAAAAATCAGCAGGATCTTCCAAAAAGCCCAAAGCCAAGTCTGCTGCGACCCCGAAAAAGACATCCTCGAAGAAAGCGGGGTTCAAACCGCCCAAACTCGTAAGGACGGCAAGCAAGGTCAAGGTTCCCCGATCATCAAAATCCACTTCGGGTTCTCTCCTCCCTCGTTCCGAATCCCAGTCCAAGCAACCTGTTTCCGAGTCCATCTCTACATGCTCCAAACTCGACCCGGACGACTATCCGGACATCAAGTATTGGTATGAACATCGTTTCCACAATGCCCGGCGTGACGCCCAAGCCAAGTCTACCGATTTTCTCGAGCACAAGAACGGGGAGTGCTTTACTTTCCAAGAGCGCGTGCAAGTGTATGCTGAGGCGTCTGCGTACTGGGAGTCTATCGCTGCGGAGGTAGGCGGGGAGGACGGGGACGGTGTGGATTTGGTACCGTGTTTTAGAGACGCTTCGGCGAAGATGATGGAGGAGTTTGTGGGGAGGCTTGAGGGTGCGTTTCCGGTGTTGGCGATGTGTGAGGCTGGGTGGAAGTCAAAGAGGGTGTGGATTCATCAGCTCAAGCAGTGGAGGCAGAATGTGAAGGCTAAGAGGAAGAAGGCTATCGTGGATGGCGTTGCGGTTGGTGGTGGAGAAGGACAGGGTGATGAGACGAATGGGCTGGGTGATGAGAAGAAAGGGCAGGATGACGATGGTAATGGGGAGAAAGAGGGTGACGGTGACGATGTGGTTTGTATAGGAAACAAGAAGTCGGTCGTTGAAGGCGTGAGTTTTTGACTTACAATCCTAGCTGCCTAATCTGATTACTTGTTCCTGCAGTGATTGCGTGAGTTGCTCGTCCACGGCTTTCACGGTACACTTGTGCTTCGAATACCTCATTGCTTTATAAGAGACCAGATCGCTTAGAAGAATGGTGATATTCTTTGACGTCGATGAACTTTTTAAGAGACTTTGCATAAGATTTCCGATATTGGTCTCTAGTTGGGACGAGACTGCGGCATGCAGGTGAACGAGGGTGAACGCCGCACAAATTCGGCAGGAGATCACAGCCACATCGGCTGGTCTTGTGAGCACGGGTGAATTTACCCTGAGTTACTCCTCGTCATCATGCCAATCAGGAGATGTGAAATTTACGTGATGATTGTGGCTTTGACCTCCGCCAGCATGTCCAACTTCCGTCTCGACTCTCGAGCGCGTTCCCTCGTATATCTTCGCGTCTTCTGTACTCTATTCCCTCTGAATATATCTCTTGGCGTGCACTGTCTCACATTCGCAATTCTGACCTGCCCTCAACATAAACAAAGAACCAAACAAGATTTCCCTATAAAATGGGGGGCCCAACGTCGATATTCCCCAGATCAGGTTGAACTAGTTCTCCTTACGAGGACTTGTACTTCAGGATCTCTGTACCTTACCAGTACTATACACTTAGCTTACCAGCTACTTACAACCTACCTACCGCCTACCTACATCCTATATACCTACGATACAGCATGTCGCTTGCTACGTCGTGTTCTCTGTCTTCCTCTGCGTCCTCGTCGTCTATCGCAGCGCTGACAGCCTCTCTTTCCTACAGGTCGTTCATCGCAGGCGTTCACAACCAGGATCTCGAGTGGGACGAGTCGAGCTTCCTGGACGCTGTGAGTACTCTTTCCTTCCTCATCGTCGTGGTCGTTGTTGACATTGTCCTCTTCGTCGTCGTCGTTGTCTCAGGCCGGCGTGGACGACTCCTATCTCTTCGACAGGCCCGTCGACCACGACTTTGAGGACGACAGCTTCATGTTCCACCAAGAATGCGCCGTGAGTACCTCTCTCTTGTTTATTCGAGCGCATATATACTGACCATCGCCCTTGTAGGTCCTCGACACTTCGGACGTCGTCGTCTTCCAAGGCTCTGGATATGTGTCTCGGTCTGACATTCCGGTTCGTACCGACCTCTCTTCGTCCACTATTTACCGCTAATCAATCTCGCCTTTGTGCAGGTTCCTGAAGAAGTGCTCCCCGCCGTCAGGAGGGTCGAGCATCATTCGGGACCGGTTGTTCACGACCAGAGACGCAGGCTCTTATTCGAGATCCAACGCCAAGAAGAAGAGCACCGACAAGAGATGGACAAGATTCGACGCGACCTCGGGATCATCAAGGACGACGACGACTGGGAGGACGACGTCTCGATGGAGTTGGAGGAGGTTCCGGCGGTGGATATGTTGGCGGCTTTGGAGGAGCGGGCGAGGAGGAACGGAATTCCATGGGGCTACTTCTAAGCCCGAGTATGTTGTCTTCGTTCGTCTGCTTTGCGACGCCGCTGACCCTCGTTGTTCCAGAGGCAGGGATTTTCTGGGGACTCTTCGTTCCTTCCATTGAGCTTGCTGTGGTTGGCCGCCGCGGTGGGTGAGGTGGTTGGGCGATTTGTCTTTGGAAGGCGTCGAGCCGGTCGCTTTCATTTGCTCCTGCTTGCTGTGGTTGGCCACTGCAGTGAGTGGGGTGGATGAGGCGGCTTGTCTTGGTGCCAGGGATTGGGGTTGGGAGCTGGGTCATGGGTCGCAGGTGAGTAATTAATCCTTCCCCTTGGACAATGTCTGGCCTCTTCGCGGCCCAAGGGACTAGTAGTCGTGGACTCTGTCCACGATGAAGCCAACAGACATCACTTTTATTGAGACCATCTACACTGATGGTTTATTTCACAGTTTGCCTTGGTGTTTATAAATTTTTCTTTCATTCATGAAGGACTATGTTGGGAAGTGGCGCTGGACTACTGGGTACTTACAGATGGTTTATGCGCATATATGGATAGGCAATGTCATGTTTGAAGTGTAAGTTATCATGAATCCGAAGACAATATAGAATCATCCAAGGCGCGCATTCAATATGAATCAGTGAAGGTGAACATCTGTATTCATCGACGCATATTTTGTGTTCGGACAAGTATGAAGAATGGTATCACAGACCCATGAGCAGAGTCTAGTCCGACTTGCCAGCCTGCTCTGAGAGCCGGGAGATCTCGTCACGGCTCGCTTTCCACGAGACGCGTGGGAGCTCAAAGCCATCGGTGAGCCTCGAATACGCTGTCCCTCCCAACCGAGCCACAGGTCGTAGGAGAGCTGGATCGATCTGCAGGCCATCGGGTGAGAGGACAGACTCCCTTACATGTACTTGCTTGATTAAGCCGAAAACAAGAGTGTTGGTAACTTGCTGAGAATCCAGAGCGGTTATGTCGTGGTGAAAATGCAGCTAAAATGGGGCGTTTCAGCGGATGCTAAACAAGAAGGAGCTGAAAGTGGAGAGCGAGAAGCGTACTTTGCACTCCATGCTAACAGCGCTTTCTTTGACGCAAGGGGGCTTGACTTCTTTCTGGAGGAAGCTTTTAGAAGAGGACCCGAATATGTACTGTACTCCACTTACGCTAGGTTCCATAGTTAGTCCACTGACGAGCCATTCGTCGACCGAGGCGGGGGCTTCGACGGAACAAGAGTTGGCTGCTTCCACGAAGTTTTCACTAATGATGTTGACCGTGAATTCGCCCGTATCGAGTATGTTTTCCCGCGTGTCTTTTGGTCGTTTGGTGGACAGAAGGAACGAGACACTGACCAAGGGAGGGTTGTGAGAGACCTATAAGAATTCGTATATCAACCAATGTAGTCGATCAAGTGACGTAGAACTTACCATTGAAAAGTAGCTTGACCATGCGTCGAAAGCTTGAGTTCCAAAGTTGCCTTGGTGAACAGAAGTAGTATTCACCTAAACGGTGCGAGGTTGGGTGTTCCATCCGTGGCCAGCGAGGATACGAACGCGATAGGACGTGGTATTATGGCCGATGTAAGTAAACGATACGCGTCTCTATTGCAGATTTATCGAATCGGAACGAGCGACACCAGGAACTTCGACACATACTTGCCTGGTGTCTCCTGCATGATCCATGTCTTTCTGGGTGAATTCTCGTGTCCCGATTCCGAGGAAGCCCCTTGACCCAGTGTCCAAGCTGCGGACGGAGGCTGCGAGAGCTTGAACGATAGACCACTGTCGAACGGGGCCCGAGAATGATTACACCGACGGATCGGATAAAGGATAGAACGAGCGGTGTGTCGGTACATTTGTCCAGGTGGAAGTATGAGATTGAGGTGCCGCAGTTCCTTCCTCCCACGATACCTCGCACCCGTGAAATTAAAGGTCGATCTACATTGGATTGGCCTTAGCCAGTTATAGCACTTGAATTTCGAAGGTTACGATTCGTCATAGTGACTGCGAGGATAGTGGGGCTGCGTAGACCGATAGCTCGTACAACATGAAACCTGGGGCTAAAACAGGACTAGAATTTGCCCATGCCATATAAGCTCAAATAACAATGTCAGCACCACTTTCATCCCTGCGCACTCTCCAGAGAGGTCCTCTCTCTCGTCTGCAGCCCCATCGTCACCCCCACTCATACACAACCTGTCAGACACGACAGCTCTCGTCTTGTTCTATCCTGAGAAAGAGAGACGTGTCATTAACAGCGCCTTTCACATCATACAAATTCAGGGCATTTGTCCCGGTCCAACCGTCGTCACCTTCCTTTCTTTCCTTTCTCTCGTCCTGTGCACCATACTCCCAAGCACGAAGAATGTCGACTCGAAGAAGAGATACCGATGTACACCATCATGACGATGGTAGACCGAGAGCAGTACAGAACGGATCGGCCAACCCGCAAGCTAACGGCCATGCCGAGCACGAACACGAACACGACCATGACCATGACCACGCTCACTCACATTCGCTATTCGGTCATTCTCACTCTCATGGCGAGCACGACAACCACGGTACAGAACAGATAATGGCTGCGTTACAGGGCTCAGGTATGTCGTCACACAACCTTCACAGTGCTCCCTTACATCTCTGACTGGTACAAATTGCAGGCGACCGAGGCAGTCAAATAACGTTGATTGGGCTCTACTCAAATATAGGATTAACGCTAGCAAAGGGGTTGGCAGGATGGTTCATGCATTCAGCTTCATTATTAGCAGACGCTGGCCATTCTTTGAGCGGTGCGCCCGATTTGTTCCATACTTATCCTGAGTCTTGAATTCTCGAGCCATTCGTATCCTCCAGATCTCCTAGGAGACTTTGTTACCCTCTTCTGCTGGAGACTATCCCGCAAGTCGCCCACAGAGCAATACCCGTATGGATTTGCAAAGTTCGAGACACTAGGAACGACTGTCGTTTCGCTTCTGCTCATCGGAGGGGCCCTCGGCATTGGTTTCCACTCCTATCACCTCCTCATTGCAGCCCTCGCCGAAACAGCACAGAATCTTCCCAGTGGACCGGTCCAGGAGATTCTAGCCAACGTCACGGAAATAGCTCCCGGTATACCCCAGGCCTTACAACACGACCATCATTCGCACTCTGTGGACCCAAATGCTGCTTGGTTCGTATACCGGTCATCTGGGTTTCTCCTATAAGCTCACTTACCGGACTTATTCTGCGAACAGGTTCGCAGCGCTCAGTATTATCGCGAAGGAATGGCTGTATCGAGCCACCAAACGCGTCGCGGACGAAGAGCACAGTCCCGTTTTACTCGCGAATGCCATCCATCACAGGAGCGACGCGTATTCCAGTCTCGTTGCCTTAATCGCCATTCTCGGAACTTCGATGTTCCCGCATATTCCTCTTGATCCCATAGGTGGTGAGTTACGACTGCCGAACTTCTGCATCGAATCCTCGCCTAATTCGTTCATCCTACTCTAGGTCTCGTCGTCTCCTTCGTCATCCTCCAACAGGGTACTTCACTCCTCATGGGTGCTTGGGGTGACCTCACAGACGCCGGTGTATCCGCGAAGATGATCCAGAAACTAAAGCGGACATTAGAACCTCTGCGTTCCGATTCTTCTCCTTTATCTCCCGCCATCATCAATAATATCACCGACCTACGGGCACGTCGAGCTGGATCTCTGTTATACGTAGACTTGACCGCCGAAGTTCCTGGCACTCTCACTGTCGAGCAGCTGTCTGCACTCGAAGAGGAGATCCTAGCGACGATGAAAGCGAAACGGAGGGAGGTAGCGGAGGTGCGGGTTAAGTTCAGACCGACCAAGACAGAGACAAAGATCTGAGGGGGTGTCAGGACGCGCGCGTACGATGGCTTTGTTGTTCAAGCCCTATTTATCTCTATCATCCGTTACAGTCTTGTTATTAGTTTAGCCCATTCAGTGTACCATACAATTCGGAATGAGAAATTCTGTGTAAGTATATAGATACAGTGGAGAAAACTTGAGTATTTGACTTGGAAAATAAAGTAAGAATAATTGAGTAACTTTCTACGTGAAGGCATTGTCCGACGAAATGCTAATGTACGAACTGCATCGAGGCGCCAAGAAATGCGGGCGTGCCGCGTGAGGTAGGGTAGAAGAGGGGGTATAAGACGATATGGTGGATGAAACTAGCAGCAATTTTGATGTGATTGTGTATCTTCAGGTCTTCTTCGAGAAGTATTGTGTGAGGTTCTTCGGCTTGGCACCACTGGTTCTGAGGGCGGCCTGACGTTGATAGTACAACTTCATTGACAAGTTCTTCAGGATGGCCTTCGTCCTCGACCGATCCAGATGAGCACCACGCGTATCCGCTATGGGAGGAGGGATCAGTTTGAGGTTCATTACAAGAATATGGGGAACGTACAAATTCTAGAATGCAACAGCTCAACGGCATCGAAAGCCCTTTGAACGGGAGGCGTTCTCTTCTGAATCTTGCTTGGGCTCGCCTGAGCTTCTAACCGAGCTGCTTTTGCCAATGCCGCAGCCTTGACTTCCTCTGCCACATAACGTGGGATGTCAGACAATGCAGCAGATAAAATATCCGTGTAAAACCCAAGATCGACGTAATCTGTCTCAGAATGTATCTTGAATAGGTTGGCGGAAGGTCCGGAGGGTGCTAAGCAGGAGAAGAGGGGTTCTAACGGAGGAAGGTCCCTGTATTCTGCCTAAAACAATGTCAACAAAATTCGATGGTAGAGACACTCAAAGGCTTACCTCGGACACTTCTCCCTTCTCAGTAATGAGAGAATGAGAGATCCACCTTGCCACCCTCAGCGTGCGACCAGTTCCAGCGGCAAAGATAGATATGACGTGAGCTCGGTTGATTGGGGTCAAGGGCTCGATGAACTTTAAAATTCTCGAGCAAATTGTGGATTCCTGAAGGAGCATATGAACGTCTGGGGAAAAAACATGAACGAAGCCCTTACCAATGCTTTGGCAACGGCGGTACCCTCAACCATGGACGAGCAGAGGGTGTGGATCGCGACCAAAATATCGGTCCGCAAGCCCACTGACGATGAAGGGTCAAGGGAGATAGCACACAGTGCCAAGAGAATATCGGAGACATTGTCAGGCCGAATTTTCAGCGCTCTGTCATTAGGTCAATGACCAGGTATAGCAAGAAGGTAACGCTCCTCACCTCGCTGCATAAGTGACAAGTTGGACGAGATACAGAAGTGAGTGTTCCCGTTCGTCCTTGGAGACCTGAGCGGGTGCAATGCGAGATGTCCATCCGAATGATTGAACGTCTGCACCCAGCTTTGCCATGATGTCCACCACCGATTGGAAGGGAAAGTAAGGCTTCCGTGTGGCTTCATTCCAACAGTTGCGCAGGAAGTAGAAAGCAGCTTGTACAAGATCGCTGGTTTGTGGCAACAAAGCTGAGATCATGGTTAGATTCGCCGGAAGCTCGACTTCATTGCAATAAATACGTACCCAGATTGCAAAGGCATGTTAGAACATCGGCGTTGACGGTGAGATCGACTTGGTTGAATCCTCCGCTCTTCAGAAGAAGGTAAGCCAGTTGGTCATCTGGAAGAACAGGGAAACGCGGTGAGAGGACGTGACATAGAGAAATTTGTGGCATGAATCATACTCGATTGTTCCAGAGCGGTCTTGAACGGTTGTAGAACCGGATATTGATCGATGTTCTTGATACATGGACGGATATCCACGTCCATAACGTCCTCAGGTTCAACTATCCATAGAGGATGACCAAGCCGCTTTATAGAGCGATGGTCCATCTCTCGAGTCCGCCTGTCTGATGCTAGAATAGCAGCAACGGCATCCCCCCGTTCTGTGTCCTCAAACAACTTTTTCGCATCACTCTCGTCCAGCTCCAAACCATCCGAGTACCCTTCCTCCGTACCGTCTCTATCACGTTCTTGCACAGCTTTCCACGCCATATCCTCGTCTCCCAACCAATCTTCCCTTTCGTCATCCGCATCGTCTTCCTCTTCCATCTCTTGCTGCAAACTATGTCTTCCTGCCACTGCAAGCTCAGCACGGGCTATATCGTCTTGACCTTTACCGGCCCGGTCCGCTTTAGCCTTCTCTCGAAGTAGGAGTTCTAACGGATTTGGAGTGGAAGCTTTCCTGCTTTTTGTGGTGGGTTGTGTGACTGTAGTGATTTCCTTGGAGACCAAGTTTTTCTTCGCCGGTTGCCGGAGATTATACTTACTGGGACCAGGACCAGAATCAGGTGGAGGAGGGCTGTACAGAAGATAAGATACTGAGTCACAAGTCTAGACAGCCACTTACCTCATGTCCTTCGCCTTCCCTTTCCCCTTAACTTGTGGCACCAGCATGGGCATGTCGGGCAAATCGCTATCCTCATCCGAGTCGCTCAACATCCGAAGCTCCTTGCTGGGCTCGGGGCTAGACAGTACGTTCGCCCTCGCATTGGCCCGTATTTGCTCGATTAGTTGGCGGGTTTTGGCTTGAGAGTCAAGAGTCAGAGGCTTAACCACGGGCTCTGGGCTGCTGGAAGGAGGTGTAAGGGGTTGAACAGATGGCGAACGGAATGAAGGGGTGTCCGGTTCAGTGCCAAAAAGGCTTCGATTTGACTGGGGAGTGAACAGTGGTGAAGTATCGTCCACATCCATTGATGGTAGCTCTTCCTCTTGAAAGCTTGTCTTCCATTCCTCGACGATGCTCGGGGGTGGGACTTGAGCGTCGAGCTTCCTCCGTCGCAGAGCGAACACTTCTTTTTCGTCAGACTGGCTGGCGGATACCTCCTCATCAGAGAACACGATAGGATCTGGAGCCGAGACGCGCTGCTTTTTTATTATTGCGGTTCGAGAGGTGAGCGATTGGTGAATCAAATTCTCCTTGGGAGAAAGGGGGGTAGGGGGAACGGCGTTGGTGAGGTTGGAACGCGTCGATATTGTTCTGGCAGCGCGCGAAGGGCTTTCCAGCATAGCGTCTCCGTCTGATGTAATCGTTGCCTTTCTCTTTCTCCCGGACGTCGAGGAAGGTGCTGATGAAGCTACCTCTATGGGTGGGGGTTGACGTGAGGACTGAGGTGGGGTATCGGCATGGGACTGGGGAGTGGCAGGACGGGATTTTCGACCAAAGTACTCGGTTATGGGTTTTCTAGCAGGCTGAGTCTTCACTTTTGCGTTTTTGGCCATGGAATCGAGTCTGAGCTAGTGAGCCTGGTGGTGGTCCGGTAGAAAGCTAAACTGAAACGCGCGGAATACACAATTGCAATGCATTCCCACACAAATATTTCATTTTTGTCACGTGGCTGACGCGACTCACACTCTCACCGTCAGCTTGAACCAGCCACTACCAGTTCAGGCTGGCCAGGAGAATGTTCGGGGGCGTGGCAGAACATATCAAGCAATGGGAAAAATGTGCCAAACTTACAAAAGGGTTGATTAAGCTCGAGTAGCCTCGCTCTGCGGCAAACCTCCAAGTAGACAGGCCTGTTCGACATGATGTCCTCCAGCACAGTGTTGGTTGGCGTCGCATCACTCGCCTTGGTTTTTCTTAACTTTCTGCGGAACTGGGATAGACGTCGAAAGGTTCGTCATTTGCTGCCTTATCGATCCAGAGCCATTGAACGCCAATTAGTTGGCAGTCATCCCAACCGCCGGAGACATTGGTGGCCCTCTTGGCTTCCTCATACAACCCATACGATCTCTTTGGAACAATAGCGAGACCTTACAAGAGGGGTACGACAAGGTACTTGTGTGCTTCACTTTCCCACTCGACCGACTGACTGGTTCCCAGTATCGAGGAAATGTCTACAAAGTTCGAACGATGATGGGGTGGAAGGTTGCTCTCACTTCCCCCCAGCAGATTGATGATATGCGTAAAGCATCGGACGACGTTCTGTCCTCGATGGAGGCAACCGTAGATGTGGGTACCACAGTCCGCCAGTTCAAACATGTCTAATATTCTTTGCAGCTTCTCCAGATGGATTACACCCTCGGTAAACCCGCGCACTACGATCCGTACCAAATCAAAACTGTGAAAGGTGTGATGACCAGAAACATCCAAGTCAGATTCGCGGAAGTGAGGGATGAGGTTGTCACCGCGTTTTCGGAATTGCTGCCTCTCCGGGACGGTACGTGACGACCCTTGCCCCTCACTACTCACTGATGCTGACTGTCGCTATCGGAAGATTGGGAGACAATCGATTTCAACCCTACAATGTATCAGATCATCTGCCGCGCCAGCAACCGCTTCTTCCTCGGGCTTCCACTATGTCGAGATCCTGACTTCGTCGTAAGCTTTCGACTGCGTCCTTCTTGCTTAAAGATGCTCACCAATCTCAGGACCTCAACATCCAATTCACGATCTATGTCGTTCTCTCTGGTTATTTCATTAGTATCTTCCCTAATTTCCTAAAACCGTGCGGTCACCATCCATTCTGTTCCACTGGCTTCGTTAGACTGATCCCCCACCTCGACCCCGCAGTATCATTGGAAACATCGTCGCCCCCTTGCGTAGTAGCATCAAAAGAGCCAGGAAACACCTCGCTTCTGTTATCCAAGAGCGATTTGACCAGGAAAAGGAGCACGGAACCCCAGATTGGCCTGGCAAACCAGTGCGTCTCGTCACCTGCACCTTCGTTTCGGGGAACGCTAATGTCCTGGTTCAGAATGATATGCTCTCCTGGTTGCTGGAAGAGGCGACTGGAGGCGACCGGCGTACCATCTATGACCTAGTTCTAAGAATTTTGCTGGTCAACTTTGGCGCGATACATACGACTGTGAGTTTCTCCTCAACTTCCTTACCTCTCTAGATCTATGATTGACCCTCATCTTCCTCCTCTAGTCGATGGTAAGATGCATACTCTAAACGAGGTCCCAGCCTTCGTGCTCAATTCCCTACACGGTTGACACCCAGACGCTCAATGGCACACTCAGATATCTCACCCGCTATCCCGAATACATTCCCGCACTTCGAGAAGAAATCCAGTCAATTATCGATGATTGTGGATGGACGAAGCAGGCGATGGGCCGTATGCGGAGACTGGACAGTTTCTTGAAAGAGGTCCACAGGTTCGACCCACTCGGACCCTGTAGGTGGTTTCACCGAGCTATAGGAGTCGCGCTCACCGTATCACTTCCCTGCATCCTACAGTCGGCGTTGAAAGAAAGGCCCTCAAGGATTTTACATTCTCCGACGGCACAGTCGTACCTGCTGGTACAACAATAGGAGTACCCATTCGAGCTCTCCAACGGGACGAGGTGATCTCTATTTTGGCCTTGTTACAACTTTCGCAGATTCATTGATTTTGATTTCACTTCCTACGCAGGCATACTTTCCCAACGGCGACAAATTTGAGGGCTTCAGGTTCGCCGATATGAGAGAAGAGGAGGGAGAGAGTATCAAACACCAAATGGTCACCCCCACAACTGACTATTTCCTGTTCGGACATGGAAGGCATGCTTGGTGAGTCGCAACTCCTCTGTTCGAAATGCACTATCGTTGTTCCGGATTTCTGATGCTTGTCAAATTCTCCAAGCCCTGGACGATTTTTCGCTGTAAACGAGCTGAAGCTACTAGTCGCTCATATCTTATTGAACTACGACATCAAAGCCGAGAACTCGAAGGACGGGAAGCAAGGCGATGGGTCCAGGTTCTTGTTCAGGAAGCGCCGTACCTAGAAGCATTGCACTTGTATAGCTGATCCTGAATATTCTCGATACCTACGTGACGTTTTGATGTATTAGATAGTGATCAACTGGCACCCATGTTCTTCTAAATTTGCGGTAGACGAGCCGAAGGCATCCATCGCACGTAAGAAAACGTGAGTTCATAATAATCGCAGGATAGTCCTTACTACCGAAAGTCCAAGTCTAGCCTTGTGTTGTCCCGAGCTTACAGTCCATTAAGTAATGATACATCTAGAGTCCAGTATACACCGCAGATAGAATAGAATTGAAGTCGATAACCCAATGTCACTACAATACGGTGAAATCCTTATAAAATGAGATCCAGAAGTCCAGCCTTCTATGTACGTTGTCTAGGGTCCAGGGGTCAGCATCATTTGCGATAGCAACTCACAAGGCAACTTACGCCATGCCACCATAACCCATCGCGGCACCAGATTCTGCAAGTTTCCGTTGCCTGAACGCCTGTGATAGTAACCCGTGTCAGCCAAGATCATTTGAAGTAAGGGGTAGATACGGTGATGGACTTGCCTTGCGGTACTTGGTACGCTCGTAGGTGACCAAACCAACAACAATCAATGCAATGACGGATATACCAGCAAAAACTCCAAGACCAATCGGGAGGACCGAGAGATTTTTCCCTGGGAGGTTGAACGTTCCGTCACTCTGGCTGGCCTCAGCCGCTTGAGCTGAAGTGTCCGCTGAACCGGAGGTTGCAGACTGCGCTGCTGAAGTATCGGTCGCCGTGGCCGTTGAAGAAGCCCCAGCAGCGGTGTCTGTTGTGGAGGAACTCTCAGAGGCAGCAGTGGAAGTCGCGGCACTTTCCGTGGCAGATGAGGACGCAGCGGTCGCAGTGGCGACTTGGCTAGCGGGGATGGACGATACACCCTGTTTCAAAGAGATAGACTACCATCAGAAGGAAATAAGGAGAGATTGCCGATGCCACGCACTATCACAGTTACTGCAGGGTTTCCTTCCGCGCTACCCGAACTAGTCGCACTCGAGGTAGCAGATGAGGAGGCGGAGGACTTGAGGGGAAAGAAAAGTTAGATATTAGCACCATGACAACCAAAGACGTGATGACAACAACGAACATCGGTCGCGGTAGCTGTCTCCGTAGCAGAGGTGGAACCTGTCGACTCAGCACTGGCAGATGTGGACGTGGAAGATGCCGATTCGGTGGAAGAAGTGGATGAACTGTCGGAGGATGTGGATGATGTCTCGGTTGCAGAGCTACTTTCCGAGCTGGTTGTGGACGACCCGCCGCCGGAACCATTGTTCTGAGACCCGTTCACAGTCAACGTGCACTTTCTCACTTCTTCAAAAGCTGTATTGTCATTGATTGGGGTCAATGTTATCACGCAAGTTTCTACGACCTCGCCAGCGGACCTAAAGAAAGGGTACACAAGTCAGAAAATGCCACCCAGTGAGAGAGTCGATTTGCGCACGTCAAAGTGTTTGTGACCGTCATCACCGTAGTAGTACCATCTTTGTTCTGTCGAGTATAGATTGGAGCAGCAACTGCACTGAAAGCAAGCAAGGAAAAGAGCAAGTAGTTGAAAAGCATGGTTGACAAGGCTTGAGAATGACAAAAGAGGGCTGGAAAATAGGTCTGGAAAATGAAGACGTAGAGCCCGGTTCCTGCGGTGCTCAACGTTGAGAACGACGGGCGTTCGTTATGAAGATGAAAAGACTGGAAGGAGCCCGCGGGGCAACGAAGAGAACAAGAAGAGAGGAAGCAGTGATCTTGAAGAGACCCACGCTGGCTGTTGTCACAGCATTCGCCCACAATTTTAGACTCCGCTGAGTAGACGGTCGAGACCCCTGAAATGATCTAATCTAACATTTCTGGACATGTCTACTTCGCGTAACTATGTAACACAACACTTTATCATCGCATTCCTCCCTCGACAGCTTTGTACGTTTTACCATCTGCATCGCGTGTTCGTCGTCGCTCGCGTCGCCACCTCATGATTCGTCCAATAACCCCAGCAACAGCTTCAGTCCCATACTGCTCGTATACGAGACAAGCAGCAATGTTGACCACTACCGCAATCAGTAGCTCCCACCTTCCGTCGATCGGTATGGGCATCAGTTCCAGAATTTTTGCGAGCATAGCTGGGGGCGCCAGCAGAACCAATACCGTGAAGGCCGACAGTACAAAGAGGCAAACCATCAAAAGCGCTAGGATTCAAATTCCGGATCAGTGATAACCCCAAAGATCGCGGTGACTCGGACGCACCATTCGAATACATGGGCTTGCGATACGGCGGTCCAATGCTGAAGATTGCGGCAACAAGGATATACTGGAAACATGACACCAGAAATAGCACAGAATTCTCGAAATTTCGTGATTCAAGTTGGTTGCCATCTTCATTGGGGTCTGGGCCAGGAGGAGCTTCATACCTGGATGCCAAGGGCATGAGATGTGCGAACGTCGGCAACGTGAATCGGACTCACCACTCCTGGTCCCGTACCCAAAAGTACGCCCACGTCTGAGCCGAGCTGGTAATGATGATCTGGCCAATAATACTTGCCAGCACTCTCTTTGAAACAAGGCTTGCAGTCGGCCTTTTCGGGTGTATTCGCGGGAACGGCAACGTACGGCCCACTGCGAAACGTCCCATCAAGTGTCTGATATTCCAGTGCAATGATGCTGTACTCACTAGTGACCGCAATCGGAATGATGATGAACAAGTCGATGTATAAAAACTGTGTGAAAAAACTGCTTAGCCACCGAATGCAGTCGGTTAAAAGGACTTTCAAGTACCTGAAAATCTCCTAGCGAAGAGGCGAACGAGTACAGCAATGTTACCGATGTAAATTGAATCAAAGAATATAGAGCCCTGAAGTTCACATTACAGCCTGTCAGTACTCCGCAAGGTGAGTCGAATGGTGAATCCTCACATATATTTGAAGCAGCTGAAGCTGGTGACCAATGCTGCTCGCCCTTCCTTGATCAACTCGATAACACATCCGATATCCGGCGTGCTGGAAGTGAAGGGCGCTGCAACGCTGGCCTCCGCTTCCGAAAGCGAGACACCAACGTCGGCAGCCTTGAGAGCCGCACTTGACACACCATCAAGACGATGTGATGAGACGAAGATGACGGATAAACACACCAATCATTAGCGCCGTCGCCGGCCATCAAGACGGTGTACCCAAGGGACTGCAGTCGCTCGACAATTTCATTCTTCTCATCTGGAGACATCCGCGCGAAGATCTGCGCTTTGACAAGGAGCTTTTACGGACAATCAGTCAACCGAATACATCTCCGTCGACTGATGATGGAAACTTACCCTTTGCATGGTCTCAAGCGGAGCATAGTTGATCATCCAACGGAACACATCACCAGATATGACCAACGAGTAATCGTGGTAGCCAATTTCATCTTCGTCGACAGTGTAGTGAGGTGGCGGAGCCAACGGCTTCAAGCTGTAAGGATCTAGTCTCCACGAAGGCTCATCCATCGAGGACCATTCCAGTCTGGCCTCCGGCATGGAAGAATCCCCTGCAATGCGGAATGAATTAGCAGTTCAGAACCATTCGTAGATGAGCCATACCAAGTACAAAAGACGGGTAGAATATGTGCGCAGCTTGGTTAATCAGCCCACATTCTCTCGCCACGCTGACGGCAGTCAACGGATTGTCTCCGGTTATCATTCTGCACGCAAGGTGTGCAGAACGTAGGGCTTGGATAGCGGGGGCGGTACCGGGTTTGATCTTGTTCTCAAATATGACCAGACCCAAGAATCGAAGCTTGCTTTCAGCTTGTTCCCTGTGGGGAAGACGCGTCAGGAGCACAATCCCAACCCGAGTCAAAACAAGCTACCTCTTCATCTTCTGGGCTTTCAACCAAGTGAGACCTTCGATGCTCTTCCCGGCCATCGCTATCACTCGGTAGCCACGCTTGGTGTAATAGGACAACAGATCATCATAGTCCTGCGGGACTGAGGTAGTGTCAGTGTCCGGAGCATAGAATTCTCTTCATGGACTTACATGAATCTTTGTCACATATCTCAGCCATGACCTCCGGGGCACCTTTGACGTATATCTCCATGCTCGTGCTCCTTAGTCGCTTCACGATTACACTCATTCTCCTCAGCGCGGACACGAACTCAAATGTCCGTATCACGCCAAGTTCCAGGAAATGAGCGTGCTGTCTACGGATTAGCTCCAAATCCAACAACTTGGAGTGATCGCTCACCTTTGCAGAACCTTTCAAAGCATCCTCCAACCGAAATTGTGCGCTTCCGGGTGGCCTTACTACAGTCTGTACGAGTGACGTTTGTTCTCGAACTGCCCCACTTTTGGCTTTAATCACCCCTGTTCCTCCTACAGTTTGTCCTTCTTCGAGCATCCATCGTGTGAATTCAAACATCTTCACGTCTAACGGGTCGCCAACCAGCTCTCCATCGACCTTCTTCAAGGAGTGGCACGTAGCAAGAGCATGCAGGAAGGACGCTTTGTCGTTGCCAAGGGGAAGATCGTGGATATCCTCGAGGAGTTCGCCAAAGCGCAAGCCGCTTCGATCCAAAGCTCGCGCACCAAGTATGTCCAGACCATCCTCTGTCAAAGTTCCGGTTTTGTCGAAGCAACAAACGTTGACTTTCCCGGCGATGTTGACTCGAGTGGGCGAAATGCAGAAGATGCCTAATTTCCTCAGTCTTCCTATGGCGAAACTCGTTCCAATCGAGAGTGTGGCAGGCAATGCGGGTGGCACCACAACGGTGATGAGATCGAGAGCTCGAACCACAATAGTGTGCCAAGGAAGCTATCAAGTATCATGAGTTGCGATGCAAATAGTTCCAAGTGGCAGACACGCACTCCGATTCGTACAAAATTCACAGCGCTGACGCTAAATCCGAGGAGGGCGATACACGTAAGAACCCCAATGAACCTCATAGAGTCCCTGTAGAACTTGAATCCTATCGGCTTCGGGAACAGCATCGATCGTACTAGCGCTCCCTTCGTAGTGTTGAAGCCTGAGAAAATAATTCAGCTCTCATCTTACGCGGTCTAGAAGATACCTCACCTGTACGCGCTACCAAAGCGAGAGCCGGCTTTCCGACGGAGGAGTCGACGGACATAGCCGCTCTTATTCTCACTATCTTTGTACCACCATAGAGGAAGACCTTAGGGTTCTCGCCTTTCCCATCTTTCCATTTCATGAGGTCGTCGTCCTTTGTAGGTATTTTGCTGACAGGTATACTCTCTCCGGTCAGCATGCTCTCGTTGACGATGGCATCGCCAGACAGTAAAAAGAGGTCACTGGGCACGGTAGAGAGCTGTGAGCTGCTCAGGTTGATAATGTCCCCCGGTACAAGGTCAGTGGAGTCCTTTTCTATCCCTGGCGGAGCATAAAATCAATACAGGCGGCGGCGAGAGACCAGAAGTAGGCGCACATGACCCGTCCACAAGAACCTCCACTTTGCATGAAAACCGTGACATCTCCCGCATACGCGCAATGGTCTTAATTCGAGCATGAGCCACAAATTGTTTATTGGGCATAAGAACCACTAACCTTTTTTGTGTCGATCAACGTGGCCGTGATGCTGGCGATTGAGATGAGGGCGATACAAAAGGCGTAGTAATAATAGTCGTCGAGAGACCATAGGATAACACTGGCAATCTGGAAAACGTAGAAGGGGTGGATGGCCTGTAGATCCGGGTCAGTGAATCCACAGAGTTGGTAAAGTGATCATGTCACACCTCATCCACCATTAGGGAGAGGGTGGATTTGCCTTCGATATCAATCATGTTATTGCCAAACAGGCTAGTCCGTTGTTGTCGTGTATCTTCTTCCAGACCGTTGCTGACTGCCGCGGTAGAGGTCCATCCTGAATCGCGCCATTCTCTGATGATTACATGTACTGCTGAGTGAAGAAGCAGGGCGGAGTGAGATGAAGACAGACCTTAGCACCGAAAATAAGCCCGTTCGTGGATCGAGGATAAAGCGAGTGTATCGATAATCAACAACTAGAAGTTTCCGAAGGACTTTGCGCTCTTCATCATAGGTCTCGTCCGAGGTGCTGGAGGTTGGCGTTGAAACTCCTTCTAAGGGGGCCGGTGGAAGGGCGGTGTGGATAGGATATGGATACTCGAGCATTTTGACCGGGAATAACGCAACATCTGTATTAAGTGTCTAGCGGACAGATTGGTTCTTGTACTGATTGACGAGAAAATGGAACAGACCTCGACAACGACAAAGCCTTGCCTAATTTTCTTGAAAGAAGTCTCGCGAGTGACCCAACGCAACCATAGCCGGGGAAACCAGTGACCAAGTAGCCCTAATATCCCACAAGTCAAGATACACCCAATACGCCAAGCATACTGACGCCAGGCTATCGTCTCGTAACCTATCATACGGATACTAGTATCTTCATCTTCCATATATAGCGTTTGTCGGGTCGGAGGGCCAGGGGGTGGAGGATCCATGTCTGAGAAGGGAATCTCAATGTCGATACGAGATTCCCCTCCGAATATTGGATCAGAATTAAGCAATGGCAGGTTCTGTCCGAGAGTCGGGGAAGGTGGCTCGGAGTCGTATTGCATACTTGCAGTGATGGAAATGGCATCGCGGTCGCGAGAAATGACAGAGGTTGCCCCGTCATCAGAGTCTTCCTCTCCTGACGAGTATCCCCACCGCTCCTGCTCATTGTCGGATTCAGCACCATAGTCAGACCCTGCCTCTGAGCGCGACCGCGAGCTTCGTCTCGAACGACGCCCAAAAGATGCAGACGACCGCCATGACATAGAAGAACGCCGACCATCTGGAGGCTCTGTCGTGCTGGACTTCCCGAAGAAACTGACAATGTTCCCGATGACACCAGAACGAGTTGCATTCGGGGAAGGCGACCGGTGCGCTGTTCTTCGTGACACGTAGCTCTCCGATAGACCTCTTTCTTCTTCTCCATCACCCTCTGTTCCACGGCTCATTTGCGAATCCTGACTATCCTGGCTCAACCTTCGGTCCAAACTATGTCGTCCAGAGTCTATGCTTTTTCTTCGACTGCGAGACCAATCTTCACTGCTTCTTCGGCCTGGTTGCACATTGGACATTCGAGACGCGCTGGATGGAATGGCGAAATGGCCAGGTCCACTGAAAATACTCCCCTCGCCGACATCTTCGTAGGCACTGTATTGCGAGTCGCGTCGAGAGCGCCTATTACTCTTGACTGCGTCTTCGATGTCGATGGGTGCAGCACCTTCTGTATAGTCGTGATGGGGGTCAGAGTTGGATCCCGAAGGCCCAGCCATGTGGGCCATTTCGATAGTTTCGACGGCAGAGATGGACTCTTGTTTTAAGCGGAGAGTTGCTTCCGACATGGTCAGAATTCCCACGGTTACACGGTTCCTCCTTTAAGCGACCCGAAAACAATCCGAGCCTCACATTTCTGGACAACTGTGAAGAGCTACAGTCTGATATGGTACAGAAAGTATACATGAGATGTCAAATCTAAGGAATAGTAAATACAGAGGTTTCATAAGATTCCGTTTCGCGATTAGAGTTCCTACTCATTGACGTCATGCCCTGAAGTCTCTTCGGGACTGGGACCGTCAACATCTTCATGCCTGTTTTCGGCCCCGGCATTCTGCTGAGCTTGCACCCATTCAGTATCGACCTTTCGGAGTAATTTTAAGAACCTCTTAGGCAGGTTCGCATTAGAGGCAGGTGTCTCCTCGTTCCTCAAATCCTGGATGACGCGAGGATCCTGCGAACGGGTGCCTTCAGGACCATAGAAATCAAGCAGTTTCAGAGTCTCCTTGCACTCATCACCAATCTTCGGGTCGTCATTGACCATAAGAGCCTGCAATATGTGTCTCTACAAGAAGTGTTTGAGCAGTGCGAGATAGGCTATAGAAACGGGCACCATGTCGCTCACCAACTCAAACCTGTGATTGTTCATGCTTTGAAAAGGCACCCGGCGACCAACCCACTGGTCAGCCATCTTCTTGATAAAACGATACATCTTCACTCGAGCTGCCACGGTCTTCTTGTTCTTCCAGGAGAACCATGAGTTCCACTCCTCGTCCAGCTGCACGACACGGTCTGCCTGATCGACGATACATCCCTCAATAGTCTCTTGGTCTGCAGCGGGATCTGGGTCCGGGTAGTGTGGGTCCGGGAGCAACTTCTTCACGAGTTCTTCGTATTCCGCCTCGGACTCCAGGGGCTCAGAACTTTCTCTTTCTATCCTCAGAGTTTTGACGTACTTCGATGGAGGCGGAGTCGGAGAGAGGCTATCCGAAGAATGACCTCGCTTACGACTTGATCTCACTTCCGTCGATTCGGGTGGATCATACGATCCTGGCACGTTGGAGTAACGTTGGGAGCGGGGGTACGACTGTGAGTATGGTTCCATGAGAGGTTCGGGGGACGGTGAGGATCTGAGGTGACTTGGTATAGGAGGAGGGGACGGTATGCCGTCGAGCCTCGGTGGCTGGCATGGAATAAGCAAGAGCGCTGACTTGTATGTACAAAGGTACAATTACCTTCACCACAACAACTGTGAGGGTCCTGTCAGCACTGACGGCAAGATTTGCCTGGGACCCCTCCCAGTTGGTTTCCTGGGTCGAATGGTTGTAGCTAGTTCGCATGAAGACTTGACGGTATTTGCTACGCATGGTATAGACTTCAGCCTCCCCTACATCCAACGATAAGCATGGCTAACCCATACGGTATATATGAACGTACCCTGGATACGCATGAGAGATGCTTGCAGCTCACGAACCTGGAGAAGACAAGGCGTCAATTTCAGATCGATCTAGCAGACTGATAAGACCCACTACATCCTCCGCCTGAGTCCAGAATCCATCCTCTGGGCGATTAAGATCAGCTGGTTTGAGTGGTACACTGACTTCCACGAGATTGTTATCCTCCCTGGTACCCCGCAAGTCTGTCATGAGGATAGTAACCATCCGAAAGTGTTTGGTCTGTGTCACAGGATGCTCGTTCTGAGACCGTTTTGAGTGAGGTTGCTGCATTTCTCCTGCAAAGAGCGTCAGCGGGGAAAAGACAGTCAATACAACCTAGCTTACGCCGACTCGAGTTGTCCTTCTTCGGCAGCTGGGATGATTTTGAGTTTTGGTTGGTGGCAGGCTGCTTTTGGAGTGCAGAAGGTAAAGTTTGCTCATCGTAGTTTCGGCGGTAGTAAGACGCCTTCGTAGATTGGGGATTCGTCTGAGACGGGCGAGTCCGGGATGAAGACGCCTCGGACGGAGGAACAGAGGAACCTTTCAACTTGTTTGTTTTCTTCCTTTGAGCACTTTCAGATCTCTCCGGCGGGGGAGCGCCCTGAAATCCAACTGGGTTTACAAAGCTTGCAGCAGTATAATTAGAGAACGGCGACACCGTTGGTGCCGGAATGCTGGGTGAGGGGCCAGCCGGCGCGGGGGACGGCGCGATGTTGTGGGAAGGACCTGCTGAATGTGCGAAGTGTTGGGCCGAGTTATCGTATTGGTACGATGACTGGTGCATCTGATAACCCGATGGTGGCACTGTGGGTGGTGGTGTGAAACCGTACCCACTAGAAGACAGAGTGGGTGTAGGGGACGGTTGATGTGCTTGAATAGGTGTGGCATTGGGTCGCACATGGCTTGTCGATTGTACCGGTGTGGAGGCGTAGGCAGCTTGCGGACGGTGTTGTTCCATCGGGAACGCGGAGAACTGTGTCGTTGTGGGACCAGGATTTTCGACTAAGGAAACGGCTACGGGTGGGGGATCCGTCAGTCTGAACTTGTTACTTTGACCCTCGTATGTTCCTCTCGGTTTCCTCTTCTTCGGGGCTCTCTTGGGTTTTGGTGGTGGCTCAACCGTTTGCCCAGGGAGAAACCGATTGGTGCGCGACGGAGCCGATGTAGAGGAGCTGGCCTCGTAGGTTTGCGTGCTAGTGGATGGAGCAGATCCTGCGAAAGCCAGAGCCTGTCTGAGCAGTGGTCGATCTTCCGGGGGAGGTGTATCATCGTCGACGATTGGTGTGATGACTACATCGTCGTCTGAAGTTGGCGAGAACGAACGTTTCTGTGCTTTCTGTACGCTTCGTTGGGTATTTTATGGGAAAGGCCAGTCGGAGGGGAGTACCTTACGTCCAGGGGATGATTCCCTACTGCTTCTGTGCAACATCTATCAGTGAGGGTATATGTATGGGTATAGATGAACTCACGAAGAATCCATCCGTCGTCTACCAAATCTGACAGGTTCCGTCTCTGAGTCACTCGACATTCTCCTGCGTAAAGAAAATGGGCGTTGAAGACACGACGGTGAAGGTAGAAGGGCAAGTTCGAACCTCGTGGATACAAAACAAGGAATTGCCAATTATGGAATCCATAAAAGGAAACTTTTTCAGGGCGAGAAAATTGCCAAAACAATACATTCTCCTCTTCGCCTCTAATTTCGGGTCAATCTCGACACGAAAAGGAAGGGGTCCCGTCTTGGATTCGGAGATGATGTTCGCCCTATCGTGAGGCGCTCTCAAAAGAGGATCGGGCACTTGCGATGCAGGTCCTGTTCTCACCCGCCATGACGGAAGATGTCCAGAAACGGGAACTTGTACCCATAAGGCTGGTGCTACTTACTAAGGTTTCATTCCATCAAACCCCGATTGGGATACTCGTATCAGTGTCGCGACTGTGACGACCTGGATTGAGTGCACAAAGATAGAATAGAGGCAATGCATCTAATTGTTCGAAGCCCTGCCGACGAGAAGTATTGAAATTTAAGCATACATAACATTAATCCCTGTACATGATGATACACTGTTTGACTAGAGACGGTCCCAGCGGAAGCAATTATTGTTTGTAAACTTCGAGGGCGTTTCCAGCGAACACGGCGTCGACAACTTCCTGTTCAACTCCGAGCTCAGCCAGCGATTCCCTGGCGAGTTCATACCACTCCCCAGCATTTAATGTCGACTTTGACGACTTTGAGGGAGAGGAACCATAGATGATCCTCTGGAATCCGAAGGCTTCCATCACTGGCCCCACTAATCAAACAGTTCAAGGTTCGAAGCGGTGCAATTAAAGCAACGATCAAGGACTCACGGTACATCTTGATTCTTCGTTTCCACTCCTTTTGGTGCCGCGAATCACTGCCTTCGAGACTGGGGCTGGCGTCAGATGGGAGGGCAGGGGGTGCGTCAAAGTAAGGTGGCAAGTATTTGATATGCAACGTTGGGTACAGCGATAGAGCTGCGACTTGTGCTTGGAACGTTCGGTACACATCATGGTGCATCAGTTTCACGATCGGAAGGTCCATATGTTGAGGAGGTGGGAGCAGATTCGCTGTGCAAACGGACGTGTCAGGAGAAGGAGTCCCTTAGGCAGAGAATACACGCACAAAGAATGATAGGTGGAACGTTTTCAAAATTGGTTGCTTTCGTCAAGAGATCCTCCAACAACTCGAACACCTCATTCGATAAACCGACTTGTATATCGATTTCGACTGGGCGACCTTGCTGGAGCACGGATTTCAAGGTTGCCGCGTGCTGAGCCGTGGTATTCCCATCGAAAGTAGTTGCGAAAGAGAAAGAAATCCCTGAATTGGTGGGGATATTTGATTGAATTTCGCTGGGGTCGGCATCCAGACGAAAGGGGATCACAGCGGACAATACGGGCTTATCGGCAGCCAATCTGTGGATTTAAGGCAACGTCCATGAGTAAGAGCACGTCTGGTGAGCGACCAAAAGTACCTGGAAACGGTGTCTGCCACGTCTGCACCAGTCGTTGGGAGAATCGCAACTAGTCCAGTGACACGGCTAACCAATGCCTGGCCTGCGTCCTTTTGCCATCGAGCGATAGCTTGACCATCCTCAGTCAATGTAACATTAGCATCGACAACTTTCTCAGGATGTACGGTGCTTGGGCTAGGAGCGAGCGGAAACCTATCTGAGGTACCGGAATTTGGAGGAGAAAAGGCAGAGAGGGGAAGGCGTGGGAGCGTTTTGGGACCCTTTCGACGCAATCCAACGCCGGGAGAAGTTGGTGTTGGAGGAAGAACAGTACTCATGGTGCGTATGACAAAAGGGAGAATGGAGGGGGAAACTGAACCAATATCCTGGAGACCAGGGCTTATAAGTACTGGTCAGAGATTGCCACCAATCTGATTCTGGCATCTGAGCATCGTCACCATCTGATTTTTTGAATTGGAGTTAGCCCCACGTGGTGACAAAGGCCAATCTCTCGATAAAATGTTTTGCTGTGCCTTATGAATTATTCTGAAGGCTGAACCATTAGCTGCTAGCAACGGTTGCAGCCAGCTTGGCTAAGGAGGTACCGCAGCTTTGTAGGCCGGTCCCACAGCCGATTGTATGCGCCCGCAGCGATATTTCCAGCAACCTTTCAGTTACTCCCACTAACGTGCACGTGTACTGGGCCCTTGGCGACATTCAGCTTCAAACTATCGGAAGTTGTCCATTGCCGTTCCAAGTCAGTCCAAACATTTAGTCTGGAATGAATCCGAAATGCGTTGATTTCCGAGTCTCACATGCCACTGTAGATCTTGCTCCCGCAAACAAGATTTGGATGGTGGCCTATCACCCGAATCACCACTGATATTTTGCAGCTCTAGTTCAGATTCTGATTCTCTGGGGCTTTCGGGATGTTCGGGGAGAAGAACTAAACCCAACTTCCGGACCAACGGTGAAAGAACTCAACCTATTGCTGTCTTCCAAGCCACAATTCCGAATCCGACATCGTTTCCTGGACATCAACGTTCAGCACTCCAACGTGATGTATGTACATATATCTCGCCTCAAGCCAGTGCTCTGCCAGTGCATCTTGTGACTACATATCGGACCGCTGGACACGTACTTGCACAAGCATTCCTCACTTAGAATGTCTCCGCGGCGTCGAGCGTCACCTACTTCGGCCAATTATGATGATTTCTCAAAACTACGACTGTTCAATCGGGCTCTAGTCTGCTCTAATATTTGAATTCGACGCAATTCAATGGCTTTACACTGTTGTGTCATTCGACATGAAACAGGGGAGGACTAAGATAAAGGTATGATATGATGAACCCCACGATACCCGCAAACTCTCTACAAGCCGCATTCACTCGTCGCCATCGCTGTCAGTAAAGTCAGTGAACAGTGCCATAAGTGCCAGCATTCAGCTTACCTTTGTGATTCGTTATCTGTGTAATATAACGAATTTCTCCATCTTCCAGCGAGATTATTCGTCTTGGAGGGTGAAAAGTCGGGATGAAGTAACCTCGGAAGAATGGGATGACTCACCTCCTCCCGCCCCCCGAATTCCTCCTCGATGAATCTATCGAAAGCCGCGAGAGCATGCTCCCTTTCTTCTGCTCTTCCGTATTCTCTTCCCTCGTCGAATCCTTGATTTTTCCCGTACTTTACCCCTTCATTCCAGCCATTTATCCTCCCCTCTTCAACACCGTCCCCCCGCCCCTCATCATAGCCTCTTTGATGGCCTTTCTCCCAGACGCTTCCTCTCTTTTGGTTGAACTCCTTCAGCATGCCGTCTCGGAGGCCCTCTTCACGCCCTTGGGCTCTCGCTTCATGAATCCGAAGGGCATTCTCAGCCTCCCGAGCACTTTGTTTCGCCTGCCGTGCCGCTTTCTCCGCTTCTATCTTCTTCTGTTCTTCCCGAATGGTTCGTTCCTCTGCCTCACTCAGCGCTCGTTCCAACCGACGAATTTCCACCTCTTGTCCCCGGAGCTCTTCTCGTGATCTCATCAACTCGACAGTCACCTTCTCTGTTGCCTCTTCTGCTGCCCCGACCGCGTCCAGAGCGTCTCTCAATCGAACTTCGGCATATTCCGCACGAGATGCTGCCTCGTCTGCTCTGTGTATCTCGTGTTCGAGCGCGTCGCTACGAGCTTTGATGGATTTTAACTCTTCTTCCAGCGCGAGCCGTCGATGCTGACGTGTTTCTGATGATCGACTCGAGCGTGAAGGCGAGCAACTTCGGAGAGTTTGCCTTGGATCTTCCCCGATGACCCGCGCTAGCAGTGATGAAAATGATGGGTTGCTATTAAGAAATTCCTCGTAATCTAATGGTCTAATGGTGCGTTTTGAGCTTGCCATCTTGGTACGATGCCAACGATCAGGCTTACCTGTTCTCGTCCAGGCTTGCTGCTGAGGAAACGTATTCTGAGGGCATTATAGTAAGCTATCGAGGTGGCGGGTCTATGATAGTAAGTGGTCAACCTGGTACAACGTACGACGAGCTTGACGCACACGATCCCAGAAGGGAGAGTTCTCCACCTTCCCGAACACGTTTTCGGCGCATGGACCCAGAGCGGCCAATAGCGTGATCTTCCTTTCGGCTTTCTTAGTCTGTACTTAGCGGCGCCTCTTCAAAACAGCTTCTTCGGCATCCCGCAATCTATTCATGGTATCCGAGACTCCGAGTGTTCTTGTGCGGTTTACGAATGCCCTTTCAAGGGTTACCAGGAATCAGGGTATCAGCCGCGATGGGGATTTAGACTGCTATGGACGATGGCCGGAGCTCGACGAGCCTTGCGGTCGAACTCGTGTTGCCACTTCGATGTCAAGGAGCCATGCTAGCCCGCGGTCCCAGCTCGGTATACTGACTGCCGAGTCCGATTCGAGCCCTCGAGGTGGTTGCCAGCTGCATGGATGCCTTCTTTATGGCGCTTCTTCAGTCTGTAAAAGCTACAAAATCTGCAGTGGCGCTTGGTCTCCACCCCTACCATCCATTGCTATCGTAGCATGATGCTCCTCCGCCTCGGCATTTACCTCACTGCTCTTGTGGCTACGCTTGGAGCCTCCGCACTGCCTGGAATCGCTCCTCGAACAATTCGCCAGGCCTCAGCCTCTGACATGAAGGCTTTGTCACATTACACACAGTTCGCTCGTGCTGCCTATTGTAGCAAAAGCAAGTTAAGTGCTTGGAAATGCGGAGGTGAGTTTCACCATTTCACGACCTCCGCTTCCCTGTCACATCACGGACATTGTGTCTATCCGTTCACAGAGGCCTGTGCCGATGTACCCAACTTCCAGCCTACCTTAGTGGCTGGCGACGGAGGTCTCATCCAGACCCGTAAGTTTAGTCCAGACACAAAACAGATTTGTCTCCGCAACGTCCGACTGATCCCTGGATCTTCCCGCAATGTAGATTTTGTTGGATTCTGGCCCGAACAGTCTGCTGTAGTGGTTGCTCATCAAGGGACGGATCCTATGCAGATGTAAGTGCGGGTTTTTCTCAGCGTTCCGCGTCAATTGATGATGAACATACGTATTTAGCACTTCTATCCTAACTGATATCAACATCTTTCTGGTTCCTATTGATCCCATCTTATTCCCCGGCGCTCCTAAAGGCACAAAGGTTCACGACGGGTTTCAGCTTGAGCACGGAAAGACGGCGATCAACATCAAGCAGGAGGTGGAGAAGTTGATGGGGCTCTATGACATCCGCAAGATTTACACTGTCCGTCTCTCACGGTCCCAGCCTCCAGGAGAATTTATCCGTCTCACAGTGCCGCTACTAGATTGGCCACTCGCTAGGCGGTGCACTGGCTATTCTGGATGGTTTGTATCTGTCGTTGCAGTTTCCTGAGGCGTCGATCGAGACTATCGTGTATGGTGCGCCCCGTAAGTGACCTCCACCCCCTTTCCATCAACGATTACCGTAACCTTGCTTTTTCCTAGGCGTGGGCAATGCACAGTTCGCAGATTTTGTGAGCTCAGAAGTACGTTCCCGACTCCTGAAGTTGATTATGAAGTACCAGACTCATGCGATTACACGTAGCTTCATGACTTAACCCGCGTCAACAACAAGAGAGGTAAGATCTGGTCGGTATATGACGGTTCTGTGTTCCTGGAAGCTAATCAGTTTCAGACCCAATACCAGCCCTTCCGCCTAGATGGCTTGGCTTCAAACATCCACAGGGCGAGATCCATTTCTTGGAGCTTGGATCTGGTGTTTACTGCGATGGTAGGTTCACTGCCCTCCTTCTGTCTCGAACCTTGACCTCAATCCTATATCAGGAGAGGACAACGACATAGATGATCAGTGCACCGCCAGAACTGTTCACGAGCCCATCTTAGCGACTGGGAATTTGTTGGATCACGTACGTGAGCTTGATACTATCATCGTGTTCTAACACTGAGACCGAGAACTGGCTACATTAGCTCGGGCCTTATGAAGGGACGCACATGGGTACAATATACTGTGATTAATTCACTTCTGTTTCTTGTGATCTCCAGCAAAAACCAAGCTGGCATGATGGTTCAACGTTGGTCTTTTCTAAGTGTTGGGTACTCATTAATAGTAGTAGCATACGTGACTGTACGATACCTCTAGTAGTGTCATATCAGATTGATCCCGTCTCTCTTTCCTCCTCCCACTCGGCAAGCCGCTCCATGAGATCAGCCCAGTCATCCTCACTCTCAACGCCCTTCAACCACGAATTAGTGTCTTTGGAAGCAACGACCCTATCCCACCCCCGCTTCAACAGATCCGATCTCCTTCGAGCATCCCTCCGCCACTGCTCTACGAACTTCTTACCATCATCGGGTAACTTCTTCCGTGATTTCAGGTACTCGACGAGTTCGTCCTGATAATTCTGTGCTTCGTTGTCACCTCCTACTTGTCTGTGTCCCACTTTGTAAGGATCATACCCGAGCGATCGGAGTCGATTTTCGCGTTGAATAAGGTCCTCTAGCATATGCTCCCGCGACGGAAGGACAGAGGGATCTGCGATAGCGTGTGCCAGGAGCAGCGACTGTGCGATGTCTGACGGGCAATTGGCAATGAGAATTGGTAGACCGATAAATGACAATGCCGTCGGGGGAAGACGTGGTGAAAGGCTAAATATGTGCTGGTACAAAGGGAATATGTAATTGAGATTGGTGATGAGAGAAGTGGCCGTCGTGCAATTCTGGTCCGTCTCTGGAGAGGTTGCGAGTGCTGGAATACCACTGGAGTCGGATGGTGTACGCGTGAGGAATGGAACGAGAAAGTTGTAACCCGTGGCAGAGATGACCGCATCCACCGATTGAAGGGAGGAGCCATCAGTGAAGACTATGGATGTGGAGTTGAAGTGCGAGATAGTCGGCTTTGCGGTGACGTTCGCTCCCGGAGTCGGGTTGGCCCCTTCTCTCAAAGACTGATAAGTCTGGTTTTGAAAGGATAATTAGCGCTTGTCGCTTGTCGTCATAGTTAATGCCGCACCTTCTTGGCGACACGTCCCACTTGCAAGGCTGCGTCGCGACCACTGGCTCCATTACCCACTATCAGAACTGTTACATTCCTGTAACGCTCGGGCCCTCTATAGAATATGGAATGAATGAAATCCCTCTTGGAATGGTCTGGCCGTGGATTGGATAACCAGTCTCCTATGCCGTTCCAGTCCGGTACGCGTGGATAGTGATTGTGCCCGTTGGCGACGATAAGATGGTCGTGTTTTCTTCTAATGACATCTGTGTGTTGGTTTTCATGTGTGTAGTGAGCTTCTAGATCCCACTGCCCGTGTGTACTGTTACCCAACCATCCGACGGCGTGAACTGTATGATTGAAGCGAATGTATCGCGTCAAATTGTAGTGCGAAGCGAAATCGACGTGATATTGCTCTACATATTCGTGTCCGGGAAAGAGAGAGGTATTCGGAGGGAAAGGGAATCCAGGATAGGTCATGGTCGGGTGAGGTGTGTTTGTTATGAGTTGCGGGTACAAAGGTGTTTCCGGGAGGATTGGCGGTTGAGGCGTGTTGGGATCTGGAAGCCACACCCCGCCCACTTCTCGACGTTGCTCATAGAGCACAAACTCCCAGCCTGAACGGACATCCTCGGGCAGCCCAAGTAAAGTCTTCAGGATCGCGAGACCAGCACTACCAGCGCCAACGATAGCAATAGACTTCGTAGGTACGCGTTGCTGGCTAGGGATAGATGAGAAGGAATCTAGGGGAGTTTGATGGGTTTGTTTGAACTCGAGCCCACCATTCAAGATGGAGGAAAGAGGCAGAGCCGAGAAAACGAATTGACCTAGGCGTACCATGATGGGGTAGTTGTTTCGCAGCAAGGACGATTCCTATCCCTTCTATGTATGCTGGAACCGTTGGTTTCAGTAGCCAAACCAATATCAACCTGAGGCCTCATGCCCTTAGTAAGTCCTGAGGTAAACGGTCTCATCGAATTGTTGCATTTCGCTGCGATATGGCGCAATAGTACGCCCTCCTGGCTGGAGAACGTAGATTAGAGAATTGGAGTCCGGAGTAGAATTGATAACTGGGCCATTGATCCATGATTTAGAAAGTCCGAACCCGCAGAGTATGATTCATGTCAAGTCAAGTTCACGGTGCAGAAGGAGAAGAGTTCAACGATTGGTGGCAATGGTTTTGGTTGCGAAATTCCTCACACGCCTTCGGACCGGGTGGGCCGGATTGAATGACTCGTCACTCCCACCAACGCAAAACAAAGACTAGTTCTTGTGAGGTACTCTCTCTCCCTGAAATACGTAGACAAAACTTGGCCAATACGATCAGTCGTCGTCCTCTTCAACATCCCCAAACTCGAACATCCCAAGTCTGTCTCTCTTCGCTTCCAAAACCGATTGTTGGAGTTTCCTCACTAACTGCGGATAAGCGGAGAGGTATTTACATCCCTTCCGGTCGATCAGAGCCACACCGTCACGAAGAAGCTCAGCGTTGATGCAAGCTAGGGGATCTTGTGCAACAGCAGGGTCGCGCGGGTCGATGAGGCGCAGGTGGAGGAGGTTGCCCTCTTTATGGTCGATATTCGCGATCTGTATACAAACATGTTAACAATGTAGACGATGGTGAGGGTCGCCTCTACGTACAAGCTTGCGACCTTCGCAGAGAGTTTTGAACCTTTCGACTGCCTCTGGATAATATTCACTGTTGGAATCTACCAGCTTGATGAAACTCAGTCTTGCGTCCTGTGCTTGACCTGGTAGCGATCGGAATTTGGGGTCGAGAGGCCGTATGTGCGAGAATGGTACTGTTTCTTGGTTTCCGTAGTCAATAAACGTCAGTTCTGCCTCCTATGATCATGAACGATGGGCATAAGAGACCGAGTTGTGCGAGAAGTTCGATGAAGGACTTACCTTCTTCAGAGGCGACGAACGGCGGATCTTGGCGCGGTACCACGACCCATCAGAGAACTTGGCTGAAACAAGGTCTCCACCCTTCGGGACAAAGCCTGGAGGGACTGTCACAGAACCAGAATGATGCATGGCGAAGTCTCGCATGAGTTTTTCTAGGGATGCGATCCCTGTAGTTGATGGATTTAGGGGCAATTCAGTGCATGAATCAATTATAAAGCACTTTACCCTCGGTATTTAGTATCTGCACAGAGAAGTTGAAACCGTTCTTTGTCCGGACGTCGCTGATTATGACATCCAAGTACTCTTGTTTGAGGGGTCCAGAATTGTCCGTCGACTCTGCCTCTGCTGCGGCAACCTCAGCTTCCTCATCGTAGTCTTTCCATAGCTGCATAGGTAGTCAGTATGAATTACGACGAACGACAGGAGAAACGACTGACGTTAAGTTGAGCTTTCTTAGCCTCATTCTGCAAAGACATTCAATTCAATCTCAGTCGGAGGCGTATATCCCGAAACCCACCTCGGCATCATATAACTGTTTCGCCCACGAGAGTCCATCTGCAGAATATGAATGTATGCTTGCAAGGCCCTGTTTGACGAGCTCAATGGCGGCGTTTTCGGACTTGTTGAAGTACAGGGCGCCAATAAAGCCTCCAGACTTGTCGATGGTTTCGACCTCAAACTCCACGTCTCGTTGCATGTATCGTCGGGTCGCGAAATCCAAAGCCTCTTGACCGTAGGGTTCACTCTTTTCCGATGCATTCCTCGCCGTTCGTGGTGCCCGTATGCCTGGGGAACGAGTTAGCGAAAGCATGGACAGGCGTTGTTACAAAGTTTTACCCCCGAGGACCAAGGTTAACGTTTGGTTATCCTTGGGAAGGAACAACCTATTCGAGAGGTAAAAAAGGCCAGAGAGACTCGACGAAGGGAGGTACTCACTTGAACCGCGAGCCGGCGGCAACATACTCGACGACCGCAGGTACTTTCCCCAGCCGTTTGAAGCTATTCACGAACGGGGTCGCACGGGAGCTCGTCTGGCGACACAAAGATGCGTGTCAGGATTGCGAACAATTAAAAAAAATCTAAACTTCTCACAAACCTCTGAGATGTTGAGCGGTTGTTTTGGCGGAGGTATGTCTTTGCCCGAATGAATCCCACGAGCCTCTGTGACAGCACTATGGTAGGGTATTGGTAAGTTCACTCAAAAACCGTAAGGTCGGCGCTTACGTTTGTTCAGCTGCCATGAACTTGTCGAAATCGGGTGAACGGTCCTCGTCGTCACGCTTGTGGCGAACGACGCCAGCCAAGCCCTTCTCGATGAGCTGCTCCGCAACATTTCTAAGTACCACCTTTCAGTTCATGAAGGGATTTCGACGAAAATATGAGAAACGTACGTGTTGCCTCCACCAAACCGAACCGTGGCACACTCCCGCTCATCGAAGTCGCCCTCCTTTGGCCTAACGAAGTCAATGTTGACTTTGACAGTTTTGCCTATAAGCTTCTTGCGTAGGAACTCCCTGGCCTCCTGAGCATAATATGCTTGCCTTGGGTCTGAAAGCCTACGCGAAATGAGTTGGAAACGAAGGACTGAAATGCAGAAAAATCATGGTACTTTGGTCCTCTTGTGGAGCTGAGCTGTATTCTCCGCTCCTTTCCTGTGTCTTTCTCAATAACTGAGATTTGGTCTCCACTCCAGATTCGGACAACCTGCCCCTCAAATGCCCTGTTGCCATTGGCGGTAGTGCCGCTCGCTTTTGCGGCAACGGGAGCCGGTGCACTCGCATAGAGACATGCACGCTTCTCCTTAGCTGATTTTTCAGCAGCTCTGAGGCGTTCCATTCCGCCACCGGCGGCCAGCATTCCTGCGTGCCAGTCGACGACGCGGGCCAAGCCTGCTCCAACCAGGAACTCGGCGATGTTTCCAGCAGGGTGTAGGACTGACAGACAAGGGTAAGAACTCTGTTCACGACTATGATGAAACGGGTCGCACCATTCCCAATGAAGACGCTTGCTGTTGCCGGAGCGTTATTGACGGCCGCAGATTGGAATGGTGTTGCTGTGGAGGCGGGAAGAGATAGGATCTGAACCTTTACAGGGCGCTGCAAGAGACGAGACTCGGTGAAGAATTTGGCCTGAGCGAGATTGTATTAATGCTCCAACTAGATGGATACACGGTGGTAATATAACCCACTTCTTCACCCCATGCTTCCGCTGTCTCTCCTTGTTTTGAGGCAGGTCTTGGAGAACGGACACCGGCCAGTGCGATGTTCACGATTTGATGGTCTCCTTCGGGTAGTAACAGGCGAACCCTTAGAGTCGATCCATCTCGTACTTGTTCGACAATAGCTTTCAGGACGTGTCAATAAGCGCCTGGGAGCCAAAGTGATAGCCACGCACCATCGATCGATTTGCCCTTCCATTCCGTGACGAACGCTTGCGAATCGGCCGGCATAGTATGGTGTACATTGCGCGCCTGGCGACGTAACGTGTATGTCAGATTTACGAGGACGAGTGTAATTTGACACGCGACGCACCTGGGGACCGTGTGCATTCCAAAGACCTTTTCCGCCTGCTTTAGCTTCATTCTCGAGATCGCGCCTTCGGTTGTCCTCTTCAGTCGCTTCGCGTTTGGACTCCTTCACCTTGGCCCAGCCATTCTTGAGTAGCTCAGTGGCGAGATCGACCCCTCCAATGTCGGCGCTGCCCAAGTCTCGAGGAATGTCGTCGTTGGATGGCAATGAATGGGAAGACACGAAGGATATCTCCTTCCCGACAGCCAATGCTCGCATAAATTCGCGAGACTCAAAGGCCCAGGGCTAGCCAGAGGTACATCAAACTCCCATGCAATCCGTATTCCAGTGGTTCTACGTACCTCATCTTCCCTTGTTGATGAGCCCATTCGGGGTGCGGTCACATCTGCAAGATGAAGTACCCTTCGGATGATTCAGTATCGAGTGATCCACGATCTAGTTTCAACCGACCTTTCTTTTGGAGGCTGACCCTGCGGGCCCGGTCGACCACGAAGGACTAGAGAATCTCCTGAGATGACGCCTAAAATCCGTATGAATAATGAACTGAAGCATGCACACGACCTGAACATTACTTTTGACAATCTGAATAAGGTCAAGGAGATCAGTGAAGGCCATCGAGCAGAAAAATCATACACACAGCTTTCAAAGACATATTGGATGGTTCTGATAGATATTCCCGGTGCCAGTAAAAGGGTATCGAAAGGGTAAGTATGTGGGTTGCGCGTTGCAAAGTTTATGTATCAACTCGGCTTTCCCCACGCGTCTCTGACACGTATGTGGCAGTGATGTGGCAGTGGTCCGGCGCTCCGAGGTGAAAGTCTAACTGGCTTCAGCTGCACAGTGCAAGGAACTCAAGTTCAATAGGCTGAACATCATGGTCTTAATGATTTTGTTTAGTTACGAAACTAAGTACTTAGTAGAGAAAGTCAGCAATCTGAGGAACCTCTGGAGTTGCAGGACATGCAGATATCCATGCTACGAAAGCATTGGTCGGTGACCACTCGCCATGATGCCTACAAAGGCTGAGTCATGGCTGAAGGGTACCCGACGGTACAGACTGCGATGTGCAGCGTCACTCGAGAGGCCAGACGACGTGAGTCTATGGGCAGTCGGATCGGGGGCAGTAGCTGCATCAGTCGTTGGCGGGAAAGTCGGAGATGTTGTTCCACGCTTGAAGGCTTGATGTTTGGCCGTAAGTCGTGCGCTAGCCAACATAACGTATCTTGATGGCGCCAGCACGATTGCGAGCCTCCAGAGCTATCGATTCTTCAGTATCGAACAAGGAATTTAAATCGTGAAACATACCACGAAGCTCTTCGGCCTCTTCTCGTTGCTCGTAGTCAAGAACAAGGCGCTTCAGCTGTTGCTGCTCGACTTTATCTTGCAGCTGAGCAGTGCGAGTGTGAACGGCCAACGCTGACTCAGATGGGACTGCAAGTTGGCGAGTCTGGGAAAGTAGAAGAGCTATAGCTATGTACCGACGAGGTAGTGATGGGTGAACTCACCTGCTGTTTGTTCCCCTTCTTTGTAACAACGGTGAAGGTCATCACTTCGTTGCGTTGGGAATTCGCCCTTTCGTCGTCTTCCGCCTCTTCTTGCCTCTTCTTCCTTGCGGCGGGAGGAAGGATTGCAGAGTCCCAGAGAGCAAGCGCGGTCTTCTTATCGACCTTTCGAGACTCGTTCGAAGTGTCCGTAACGAGTTTTGCAAGTTCCTTCGCAAACTCAGCGTCAGCCTCTTCCGAGGGACCAAGGTTGTCTTGGCTGGAGGATAGTACGATCCTTTCCTCAGGCGAGGAGGGCCTGTCTTTGACCTTAAAGAATGTCAGACCTATTAGACGAACGAAATTAACCAGATGTCTTACTATGTCATCCTCATGTTCATCCGTATCTTCGTCTTCTTCGTCCTCTCCTCCCTCACCATCTCTTCGTTCATCTTCACCTCCGCTGTCCTCGCCACTGTCCTCACCATCAGTAACTGAGGAGTACGATGATAGGTGAGATCCAAGCTAAGATACAAACGAACGCCAGCTCACTTTCAATGTTTTGGAACGCCGAATTCATCATTTCGTCAACAGCGAGTGCAGCCTCCTCGAGATTCTTTACCAGCTGAAGCTTCGGTCGTATTGCCTGAAATTTATAATGATGGTTAAAGGGTGTCGGCAGATTCTAAAAAAAATTTTACCTCAAGCGAGTCGGAAAGCATGAATTCCACGTCCATTGGGAGTTCATTCTTGCAATAGATGTAGTACTAAGGAACCTATTAGCGTCTAGCCCTTGATTGCTGGTCTCGAGCTACCGACCTGGAAAAACACCAGAAAGTTGTCGAGCTTCTTCTTCTGCGTGCCGCGGTCAAAGCACATCCCGCAGGTGTCGAGTAAAGCACAGACGAGACGAATTCGGAAGAAGTCGTCGGGCATGTCCACTGGGCATTGTTGATGAGGTAAAGGCCGCCCGTCCGCTGCTTTGGCTTGAGCGACCATTGGTATGTCAACGAAAAAGAACTTACGATGTCCAAATGTGACCAGCGACCACAAGGTGTCGAACACAACACCAGAACTCAGGAGCCTGTATATGTAGAGCTCACCTAAGTACTTGATGGTAGCGACACGTCGCTGATTCGTGCTGTAAACATTTTGCTCTAGACCTCGCCTCACGTCCTCTAACACTTGGTCGACCACTGACACAGAAAATGCCGGGTGATATCGCTGTAGGTCGTATGTGAGCATGGCGATCAAGCTGATGTTGCTGAATTTGTATTTCCACGGTTTCGTAAAGAGTTTGAAGAGGATGTTGCGGACGTTCGCGTCTTCCCAGTCGAGCTTTCGGATAAGCTTGAAAACCTTGTCGATGGTTTTCTTCGCCAACACGTCGTAGACGAGATGGCGAATGAAAAGCTCCATGTGAGAACGCTCCTTCTCTTGCCTCGGCGCACGTTCCGGTGGGTTGCACTATAGGTTGACTTAGCTTCGTCACTTCAATCATTCGGAATTACGAACCTGATAATAGGCGTTTTCTAGCAACAAGAGCTGTCGCTGATCGAAGTGTTGCATACTTTGCTTCCGTCGCATCAACTCGAGCTGGGAAAAATGCATCCTTGAGCGGTCTCGTCATCAATGGGAGATCCTCACCATGGTACCAAATCGTTCACGGGTTTCTTCACTTCTCAGGAGGAACCTACCGCAACCCTCCAACAGCAATGCCAAGTTTTCGACGTTGTTGCCAGAAAAATCATCTAAACACACTTTGAAGATGTGCAAGATGACATGAGTCGGAACGACGCGAAATTTGGTCAAACTGGAGATATACATGACATTCTGGGAAAGAACGAAAGCCGATGAGAAACGAGCAATGACGTAGAACAGGCACTTACTCTGAGTCTTGTTTCAGCGAGATCTTTCGCTGTGTTCTTCTTTCGTTGCAGATATCTGAACTCATCATCGAGCTATTTGCGCCAGTTCAGCAGAGGTTCTGAGGACAAGAAAGTGTATGTCTCACAATTCCCACAAGCTCGGTGCCTATATCTGGCATATACTTGTTGAGAGTGGCCACTAGACGAGAGTAATGAGGTAGAAGATCCGTCCTGTTCTTGGGGACTTGAGCTAGGAACTGTTTGTCGGGGTTAGGGTGTATAGTCGGACCGAGAAATTACCGGCACACCTTCACCAGCCTCTTTCGGGCTGCTTTCGAGTTCAAGAATGCGAAATCAATAGCGGCCTGGTCGATCAACGCGCGGTTCGTAGCATCGGGAAGTCGAGCCAAAAGTGCGGAAAGAAGCTGCGAAGGGCCCTGGGGTGCAAGCTGAGGTGAGGTTGGCGGGCTACTTGCTTTGGGAGTTCCTGGAGTGGGTGTTGGTGCACTGTAGGGAGAAATTAAATTGAGCGCCTCCGGATCTCTTCGGTGCTCACTCGTCTGTAATATCATCCACCCTCGCCTCTGGAGAGAGACTCCCATCGTTCAGCTTTTCGAGCTCTTCTTCGAGTTTCCTCACTTCTTCCTTTTCCTCTTCCAACCTCTTCTGTGCCTGCTCCTCGTCCTCTTTGGGCTTTTCTTCTCCTTCGTCGATACCAAGAACACTTTTGGGAACGAAGTCCTTCAGATCTTGTGTTTCCTCGAAGAATTTTCTTTCCTCCTCATCCTCCCACTTGCCACCAGTGACAAATATCCTCTCGCCGTCTTCACCTCCCAGAACGTTGCCGTTGTTAAGACCGATTTGGATGGAATCACTCTTGCGAGACGAAGTGGGTAACTTTGGCAACGGTACGCACAAGAGCTCGGAAAGTCTGAGAGTGTCATGAGAATGATCGTTCAGGTTCGTTCTTTGTGGACTTACTGCTGGCAGTTTGCAAGCAATTTCTCATAACTTTTCGTCATTTTTTCGTACGCCTGCTGCCTGTCCTCGAAGATCTCCCCGGACCTGATGTACGCCTCGTGATTGCGTCGATCTTGGTCTTGGAGGCGCTAGAACTGGGATGAGTCGAGTCGCATGACGAAGATGGATTCTACTGACATTGTGTTCAATCAACAACTTCTTGCATACATTATCGAAATAGCCTTCACACATTCGTTTGAATCGATCACGAGTGTCTTTCTCTATCAACTGCTCCGCTTCATTCTGGAGAGATGGGAAACCGTCCAACGATGTTGACGTTGCTTCTTCGGCTTGCGAAGATGACAGGGAACCTGGTTCTGAGGTATTTGAGATTTGCTTCGAGGTAGCGGACGGTGCGATCCCAAGGAAAGGAAGGGAGTATGATTTAAGAAATGAGGATAGAAGCGGGAGAGACGAGAGACTGGGGTCATTGGAAAGCTACCAAATCGAAGTTCTTTAATAAGGTTCGCGAGATATCCAAAAGATGACCTACCATTTCCTTCACGGCCTTCATTATCCATTCTCCACCGCTACGACCGGGTCCATCCCTGATCACGGCGACAAGTGCCAGCTCCGAACATACTCGCAAAATGGGACGTTGGCGAATCACCCTGGAGGAATCTTCCTTTTCTCTCTGTTCAGCAGACAACGACGAGAGGGATGCACGCGACGGAACGCTCAGTGCATTTGACAAGGAAGACACAAGAGCAGGGGTGAAAGTGTTTGGGAAACGTCGATGTAGGTGGGAAATAGCCTGCAGCACATTTAGCTTTGGACCGTCGGAAACAATGGCACCATACCTCAACAGCACTCCATACGTCCTTCTCTGTCTTGCACTTGATAATCCCATCTAGAACTGCCCCTACAATCTCGTCGATGTATTTCTCCAGCGATAGTGTTTCCATATCCTTGAGTATTTGATCGCGGTTATCCGCTGCCATCGACTGTCGGATTCTCTTTATAAGAGCGGTGTGCCGCTTCAGCGAAGAGTCAAGCCTGGACGACTCTAGATAGTTCTGCATTAGATTTTCTCTGCGTATGTGAAGGAATGTGAAGGTGCACGCCTGGAGAGGAAGGGTTCTCGTTGAGTTGCTTGAGCGCAAGTCTTTTGTCGTGTCGAACTTTCTCGTCGTCCATCTTGCTACTGGAAGGGCCATTCAAATCGATGGTGGCCATTGTGGTTGAAGTTCAAGTCAGCGCCGTCAACAAGCATCGCATCCGAGGCGCACTGACTGCAGTCATTTGCCATCACTATCAATGTTACCTAAGCCGTACTCTACATTCCTTCCTTCCCTGCGCACGGTCACCGCGATGGACGTCGACGACGAATACGACGGGTTTTTCGAGGATTTAGACGAAGCTACCCTTGCTTCTCTGAACGAGATTGAACGACAAAACGCGTCCGACACGCTCGAGGAGCGTCCCGCAAAACGCCAGAAAGTCGACCACACCACAGACTTTGACCTCGACGAGCTACCTGAAATTTCAGTCCAAAATAACTTCTACTCTACCGAAACAGACACCTTTACCTCTGAACGTCCGCAACAACAAGCTCCTGCTATTGCCACTCGGCATGAGCGTGTCAACCACAACTTCAACGCCAATCCGAGACCACATTTACCAACACGACGTGCCTGGAGCACTCCTCAACAACCCGCACAATCTCAAGCCCAAGCACGTCCAAATCCTCGATCCAGATCAGATGCTGCCCCCCAGGCTCGTCGGGGAGGCATACAGAGATCTAATTCAAGGCTTGCTATCATCGCGTCGGCCTTGGCCACTTCACAACCACAAACTACCGTACCAGTGAATGTGCCTCAACCGGCTGCGAATGTTGGACCAGACACAGAAACTTTGGCACAGATAGATGAGTTGAAACGGAAGCTTGACGAGGTTAGTGAACGCGTTCGACCAAGTTATCGACGAGAGTTTTTCTTTGTCTTTATTAGTTACATGAAGAGAATACGAAGATCCAGAGCGCCTTGCGAGAAGCCCAAGATGCCCGTTACTCGAAAGAGGGTGAGGTTAGCGTACTGCGTAAACATCTCGAGAAGGTATTTTTCTTTCTCCAGCTGTATCCGAGTCAAACTCATCTTCGTATTACGGTAGGCCGCGAAGGAGCACGCATCTCATGTGGAGAGACTCAAAATTGTTAGAGAAGAAGCAGACACAAAGCAGTTGTCCGTGCAGAAGGAGATGAAGGCTGAAATGGAGCGACTAAAGACACAACTCGCCTTCAAGGTCGGTAAAGCCCATCATATCACGAACCCCTCACGCCCTGAGCTCTTTACAGCAACAAGAGGCAGATGCGAATACCCTTACGTTCAGGAAGCCCCCTCCGTCTGTCCGGAAAAAGTCAACGCAGCCGCTAGCCACGACATCCGTCCCACAAACTCCAGGCGTGAATAAGCGAGTGGTTTCGATTCAAGGCCATGATAGCTTCCCAATGATGACGCCCATGAGGGCAAAGAAAACGGCTCGACTTCCTCCCAAATCCCCGGAAACCTCCCGAATATCCGAACCGGCTCTTGGGTTTGAGAATAGTTTTATGACTCCTTTGAGGCCGAAACAGTCCAAACATCCTCCTCCCCCACCTCCCCGTCTGCCTTCACGGGACGATAACCCATTCGATTCCTGGGATGCAAATGAACGAGATCAATGGCAGGCGCCCAGCCTTCCGCGCCCGCCGACCCCAAATGATTTTGCGATGGGAGATGCTATTGGCGTTGAACCTGGTTCTAGTCAGAGCGTCGACCAAGAGATGATAGACGGAGAGACTGGTGCAGGGGACGACGATTCAATCAACGATGGGCCTATCCCGCAATTCCATCGGAATGCCGAAGTAAGTTATGTATGACTATGCTTTCGGCCCACAACTCACTGTACTTCAAAGCTCACAAGGGTGGTTCTGAGCCACTCACACCCGATAGCCAAAGTTCCTACGTTGCAGTTTCTGGTCGAGTCTGCTGCGTCGAAGCCGGAGTTTGCGTCTGCGCAGGTCTTGTCCTCCTCAATCTCATCTATACTTGAAGTTATGGCAACCACATCTGAAGACTTTGGATATGAATATGCTGTTACAATCTTAACACGATCTCTGTTGGCATTGATTGATGTATTTAAAGCCAACCATCTTGTGAGTATTGTCTGTCTCTCGCGCTGAGCACGATCATTTAGAGCTTTCCAGATTCCACCTTTAATAACGATCCTCAGCCTACTTGCCACGCTCATGAGTACCTTCTCAGACTTCCGACTTTCACTATTGTCGTTGCATGAGGACGATGCCGAGCAGAGACCCAAAGTCGTAACACTCCTCTCCCAGGTCATTATTGATCACTTAAATCCCGAGGCATCTCATGGCTTCTGCGACCTTCTCTCAAATGAACTATTCGCTTTTCTTGAAACTCTAATCTGGAATGTTCCTTCAGATTTGCTGGTCAAGTACGATTGTTCTCTTCGCGGTTGTGCAGTATGGATGACCTATATTTCCACCACAGAGTATCCTTATTTGCCTCGAATCGGGAACTATTTTCTGTGCTGTTCAACATCGCTCAGCCCCACAGCTTCCTATCTCGTAGTTCTCGCTTCTTCGCCTTGCTGTTCTCATGTATGTCCCGTCGACCTTTTCCCCCATCTTTGACATTAAAATACCGGTCAAAGATCCTAGGATGTACGAGTGCTGTCTGGCCTCACAGGCGGAGAGGAACGAGGATGGTAGTCCACTGGAATTCAGTCGAGCGGTGAACCTCGACCGGTTATGCTCGTTGCTCATAGACGTGAATCGTTTGGAGGCCGAGGTGAGTATGATTCTTTTTTGAATGATATCTCATAATCTTTTTTTTTGTAGGCAATCAGCATGAAGCTACACATTCTCATGTTTTTCACCGCGTTGTCGATAGCACATTGCGATACCCTCAACTTACTTGCCTCCTCAACGGTCTTCATACCCTCGCTGATTACTCATATCGCGTACCTGGCGAGACCTGTGTGGGAAGAGGAGGACGAAGCCAGTTTTGAGCCTCAGTTCAAGCCCGCATCGTTGTATGTCGATTCTGATCTTCAATTTTCCTGTGAGAGCTAACCACCTCCTAGAACCATCCGCACGCTGTATAAAACACTTGCACTCCTCCATCACGTCGTCTTCAACGTCATACCGGTCGTCAATCTTCCAGACAAGTTTTTCCGCGCACCTATCCGAGCGTTCAATGGATTGAGTCACAGCTTCATCGTGGCGTTCGGTCGAATTAGCTATGCTGCAGCCCCGGACTGGATCACCGACGAAGAGAGTAAAAGGAACATGGCTGGTATGATTGGTAAGGGTCCACATTGCGACCACAATGCTACATTTTCTAACTATCCTTCCCAGAAATGGCCACGGAACTGCTGGAACTCGTAGTGGATGGACCTGAAGGAGAGAGTCTTTGGTCGATGTATCAAGATGGTGGTGCTCAGAGCACGATCATTGACGAAGAAGAGATGGAGCTAGAAGTTACTGGGCGAGAGACAACACCTTATCGATCTTGAATGTATTATCTGTGGTCTGTAGGGTAACGAGAAGGCGTTAGGACGAGGAAGTGGACATAACCATGCGAGCGGTGCCCTGACCTGTCGACAGAAGCGGTTTACCCAGTCGATCTTCTTCTGGATTTTCTTCGGTGGGTGTTTTTCGGAAGCGGCCAATCGCTTGATGCGGAGCTCGCACATTTCGATCCTATAATTTGTGACGAGTCGGTCAAAGATCTTGAGCTTGAAGAGGGCTATTGAGCATATAGACGCGTAGCAGAAAAACACTTGCCGACCTCTACGTCTGAGTGAGACACGTCTACTAGCCTATCGTGGCTGTCGGTAGTGACTGCACGGATTGCCCTCATCTTGCCGTCCGATTCCAGCCAAAGCTGCCATAGACACTCATTCCAGCTTTTGGCACGATCGGTGAGATAGAAGAACCGCTCCGTACACCATGACGGGAAATCCCGAGGGACAAGAAGGGGAGCGTATCGAGGAAGTGGGAAGGATAGCTTCGTCGTAGGCTGAACGATAACGAAAGGCGACAAGGAGGCACCGTCATGTTTGGTCTTGAGAGCGTCACGAAGGTCTTGAGAGAAGTATGCAGAAAGACCATTAGGGACCAAGAGGACGTAAGGAGTGGAAGTAAGAAGCCTTGCAAGATTGAGGAGTGCGTTGGGAGAGTGGGACTTGAGTGGGGATTTGATACGAAGGAGATGAAGAGAAAGACCAGGTGACTTGCGCTTTACAGTTGTAAGCGTCCGCTCCAGTTCAGAGGAAGTGACTTCACTCCTTGTAGTCACGACGAGAGATATAGGACCTGCATATAATTAATAGTTATCCATGGTAAACGACATGCAAATTCGCACCATTCCATAGAGTCCCCCATTGCACGATATTGCTCACATTCGATAAAAGCTCAGACTCGTCTGCCCACATACACAGGCTGATAGTATCATTCGAGTGAACCTGGCCGTGAATCATCCCAACTTCCACATTCTTGGGTTCCGGTTGAGAGGATAAGATGCGTGAAAGCTTGAGCGCGTCTGACAGCATACTGACGGACGAGATTTGGAAAGTATCTGGGAGCCCCATCAGTGCTTCCAACAGATATTAAAAAGGTTCGAGCTCACTCTTGACTATTGAGGTCTCGATGGTATTTCCATGATCGTGCTTATTGTCGCGAAGAATGCTATAGAGTTTATAGGGAGCGAAGAAGAGGCTGAAAACGCAGTACAACGCGACGATGAGCTTCAGAAAAGCAATGGCCAACTGAGAGGCACGACTACGAGGTGATGTTGAAGTATTGGAATGAGGGATCTCTACAGAAGTGAGGCGAGAGAGCAAGGCGGAGATTTTGGGTACCTTCGTGGATGGGCTGGTGGTTACTGGGGAAAGCAACTGACTATCTTGGTCCCTTTCTTTAGATATTCCTGTAGTTAATGTCGATATACGAAGCCTCGAGCTCGCCGTAGAGAGATGACTCTGGATACTACCAGAACCAGTCAATTTGGGAGAACCCGCCATGGTGGAGGTTCGATTCAAGGGGACCACGGTGTTCGGACCGACGGGCACACCGGCTATGTCACATCCGACGCACGTACTCCGAGTCCGACTCAGTCCGTCAATTTCAATGTCATATCACTTGTCATCATTCTGAGATTCTCCCGTCCTCAGAGTACTTATTCAGGGAGCGCGATAGTCATCTCTCCGTCGAGCATTTTGTGAATGCTGCGACATCTACAGGCTCTCGCTCCTACCATGACCATCCCTAAAGCACGTATCTCAGCGCTCCCATTGCCCCCATCTTCCCACCTAATCACACACAACCTCACACCAGATCCCTTAACGCCCTCTCCAAAAACATTCATCAGCCAGGTCCTTCCAAACAATCCGAGTGCTCAAAGACGGGCTAGATTGGCTTCTCCAGAGGCCCATTTTTCATATGTGACCCCATTTCCGATAGCGTTCCCATACAGGGTTGAGCCACCAGAGAATGTCAGCGAAGAAGAGCTCGACAAGGGCCAAGTCATCGAGCAGTGGTTGAGCGATCGAGAGTCCAAGTACCCCAAGGATGACGAATGCGACGAGGGTAGACTCAAGCTTCACTATCCACGGACCCGAGATGAAAAGAGAATCCTCATTGGTCTCTCAGAAACCGGTCTGAGGGACTGCGTACCCCAACTCGATGTGGGCGACGCGTTCATCACCCTCGGTACACCCTCCCTCACAGATTTCACCTCGGTCAAAGGCAGTTCGCCGGTCTCTGAGGATGCTGTGGCCGCTAGGCAGGAATTAATCGACGTCCTCAGCGGACATGCTGTCCTAATGTCCTCGAGTCACCCCGCTGGAGGATCCGGGGAGAACCTTGAGCATACTCAGGGTTTCGCACCTTGGTCCTTGAGATACTCTGGGCATCAGTTTGGCTCTTGGGCAGGCCAATTGGGTGATGGTCGCGCTACGTCTGTCAGTGAGTACACGATCTTTCCGTTCTGACCTGCGAACCACAGGTTCTGACTCCAACAAACAGTGGTTACGCCTCACCCCTCCGATGCGGAAGAAACATACGAACTTCAGTTGAAGGGGTCCGGAAGAACACCTTATTCACGTTCCGCCGATGGGTTGGCCGTCCTAAGATCGTCTGTCAGAGAGTTCCTCTGTTCCGAAGGTTTGCCTTCTACACTTTACGCGTTGATCCCGCTTATTAACGGATCAAATACCCTCGTATATCAGCTGTGCAAGCCCTCTCGATTCCCACCACTCGTTCTCTCTCCCTTGTCTCCCTTCCCTCTCTCCCCGTCGCCCGCGAACGCATGGAAACCGCTTGTATCATGACTCGAGTCGCGCCTTCCTTCATTCGAATTGGTAATTTCGAAGCATTCAACGGTCCCGCTCGAATGATGTTCTTCGGTGGTGGGCAACAGCAGAGCGACTGGGAGGGACTGAGGATCTTGGGAGAGTGGGTATCTCAAAAGGTTTTGCGTTTGCCTGTCGCTGTGCAGGGCGGGGCGTGGGGTAAAGAACTGCTATTTGAGTCTGCACGAAGGAATGCGAGGATGGCTGCTGGGTGGCAGGCTTATGGTTTCATGCATGGGGTCATTAACACGGACAAGTAAGCGTGAAAAGTGTTCTGCTAGCGCGTTGGGTGGATGACTCATGAGACTTCCTTACTAGCGTATCGATACTTGGATTGACGATTGACTATGGTGGGTCGCACGGTTTGTTTACCCTCATGCAGTCTTGTTGATTCATGGTTCAGGTCCTTTCGCCTTCATGGACGTGTTCGACTCGATGCATATCTGTAACCACTCGGATGATGGTGGTCGCTACGCTTACAGGGTATGTCTCTCTCTGTAACCCGTTTTTCCCAGTCACTGATCCCGACTCACCGTCTCAGAATCAACCAACCATGATGTACGTCTCTTTTTGTTTAGTCTGAGCAATTTTCTGACATGACTTTACCAGTGTTTTCGCCCTTCGTGCTTTCTTGAACGCCCTCGCTCCATTGATCGGAGCTGAGATCGCCAGCGCGAAGCCAGTTCAACAAGGCTGGGCGAAAGACGCGTCCCCAGAGCAGATCGATCAGTGGAAAGAGTCTGGTTTGAAAGAATGTAGAGACGAATTGGATAGAATCATCCAACAGGAAATGAGCACCGAGTACGGGAGGTTGATGAGGAAGGTAAGGAGTCAAAAGCCTGCTCAAGCATCTATGCTCATTCGCTCACTTCCTCGTAGCGCCTAGGCCTCCGCCGCCAAGATCCCACCGACGAATCGAAGCTATCCAAACCCGTCCTCGACCTGATGCAAAACCAAAAATTAGATTTCCATCGGACATTCCGGTTGCTCGCCTCGTTCCGGCCTTCGATCCTCTCCAATGACCAGGCCCTCGACACCTTCATTTCCGATCTTCTCTCGAATATTGCTGAACCCACGATGGTTGATGAGTTCAGTTCCAGGAGAGAGTGGAAAGAGTGGCTCGGGAAGTACAAAGACCGCATTGAGGGTGAACGTGAGGCATGGAACGATGTTGGGGGCGACTTCGAGACGAAGAGGGTCGAGGAAGCCCAAAGAGCAAACCCGAGGTTCGTCTTGAGACAGTGGGTACTGGAGGAGGTGATTAAGAAGCTTGAGGACGACGCGGAGAGTGGGAAGAGGGTGCTAGGGAAGGTACTGCAGGTGTGTCAATTTCTCCATCTTTTGCTATTCCCGTTTCTCACCCGCATATTTCAGATGGCCTGTAATCCATTTGAACCATGGGGACGTGAGGGAGAAAAGTCGGAAGAGGGACTTAGTGCGGAGGAAAAAGAAGAAAGGCGACTTTGTGGCGTGGGTGCGAAATCGATGCTGGGATTCCAATGCAGCTGCTCGAGTTAAAGAGGTTCCTAAACTTTGAGGGGCTTTTTTGTTTCGCGCGTTCAAAATTTGTATATGCTACCTATGTTCTTTGGATTATGATGTACCCTGTATTATGCCTGTATTGCCTCGAAATGCAATCCAAGGCGGAATGTTACTATGTGTTCATCGTTGAACCTATTCAACCTTAATTCACGTCGCCCAATCAACGAGCAGCTTTCTATCTCTATCTCACTTGCAGACCCCGGGTTTGGTCGACGAGGCGGATAGATACATATATACGATGTGCAGAAAAGATACGCAGGCTCGAAAGCTATATCCCAGGTATTACAAAGTTGAATTGCTATGCATGAGACTCAACGACTCATCACCGTTTCATGCCATTCTCCGTCATATTGTCACTGCTAGCATCCCGTAAACTCTGGCCCGACGTTGCTCTTGGTGTTTGGTGCATGACATGTCCTCTCTCCGCCTCATTCAAGATGTTTACGTGGTCGGTATCCCGGAGGTAGAAATACAGGGCGGGGAGTCCAACCAGGAGTGCACCGACGATGTTTCCGAGGTATGAGGCAATGAATGATCTGGGAGAATACCGATGTCAGTACAACAACTTGAAAGAAAAGATGGTCGTATCGAAAAAAACGTACTTTCCAATGTATTGTCCCACCGTGATCTGGAAGAACGGGCGAGATCGAAGTTGAGCATCGACACCTGATCGAATTTGAACTGCACTCACATCTGCACCAAACATCATCCCCAAAGGTACCGAAAACATGTTTGCAACGACTGGGTTCGAAGTAGAGTTAGCATGGAACAATCGCTACCAAGGCGCATGGAGCGACTTACCGTGGTCAAAACCACATGCCACGAAAACCTTATAGATGAATAAAAGAGGGGAAAGGTCATGATATTGAGGGCCATGTCAACCAGACATACGCAAACTCGACGTACCCAGATTGGAATCCAGATGGCGAAAATCTATGGGGTCCATGAGTGATTCGAAGATAAGTGCAAATCAAGAAAAATCTCACACCTTTGAGATCGTTTCTCTCGCAGCAGCAGCTTGCTACGGAGTCATACGAGGGCAAAGGGAAATTGGCCATCAGTGACCTTTGTTTACGCGCACGGAAGCAGATCCAACTCACCCAGACAGCGACGCAGACTAACCAATTACATCCAATCCCTCTGAGGAAGATTTGGTGCCATTGTGGGTCCGCAGCTTTATGTCTGCGAGGTGGAAGGATTAGTAACACTCTCCGGAGTTCGCAGCGCGACTTACATAGCGAAGGTTCGAATCGAAGTATGATATGGTTCAGCGGAAACAATCCCGCTATCTGTGATAAGAGGTAAGGTACAGTTCGAAAGAAGGAAGAGCTCATGAGACATCAAGAGGCCGAAATAGTGTCGTAAATAAGGCGTATCACAAAAGAAACACAGTCCATAGGACACAGGATAGCGGCAATAAGGCGTGCACGAGACACAAAACGCGCATGGAAGATGGAGAAAGCAGGGGGCGTCGGCCAGCGCCCTTACTATAAAAAGAAACGAACCACTCACACTTTACAAGAATAGCACCAAGGAAAAGGCTCCCCGCTAGGTTCCCGAATGTAACTAACCAAGAGTGGATGTCTGTGAAACGGGTACTACTCGGCACAGTTCGAGCGGGCACGTACCGAGTAGCCAGTTGACGAAAACTCCCCACCAAGGGATAGCACCTTTCAAAGCCGCCATTGGCATGACCTAAAGGATGAAATACTACCATCACGCTTGGGAACAAGTAGAGTGAGAGAGGAAACCGTACCATCATGTTACTCGTCAACAACTCTGTCCCTGTCAGCACGATCCTACAAAATGAATTGAGGAGCGTCATGAGAAGAAGCTCAATGCTGCGCAGAGATGGACCGTGGCGAGAGCGATGCGAACGCACATGACGAGCCCCACTGGGAAGGTGAATGCGGCGAGGACTGGAGACGAAGCAGTGGGTGTCAGCGAGACGAGAAACGGCGTGCAAGACCCCAGAATTGACCTTTAATAAGCCCAGGATCGGTTTTCGTGAGCTCAGTCGAGCCTCCCGCTATAATCTCATAAACCAATCCTCCAAACGATAGGTACACTCCACCGAGCTATCCAACGAGACGACAGTGAGAAATGTTCATGTTGAGTGGAGAACGGATGTATTCGAGTAGAGGCCTCACGAACTATAACAATGATAGTGAGCTATGCACCGTGAGGTCGACCGGGACAAAGATACTCACTGCTTTGATGAACACCGACTCATATCTGTCCCTATGCTTCGATACGGCATTCTGGATCATAGTTGCAGCGACGGCTGGCGGTTTGAGTGTGCTCGGCGCGTCCATTGTGATAAAAGCGTTGAACGAAGGGAAAAGAGAAGTTGAGGTCGCTGAAGGTGAGGTGACAGGTGGAGATAGGCACGATGTTGGGTGGTGATGCAGGGAGCACGCCCACGTATTTGGTTGATAGGACAATTCCTTTTACAGCTATTTAAGAATCCCTAGCATATTTTCGCACAACTCCAGGAACTTGATCTGTTGACACGCCAAACAACTGCACGTGCAAATAACCCGAAATATTTGGATTATTATTTTCCCTTTACCGCCTCGAACCACCCGTACCTCTTCGATTTGACTCCCGTTGAGCTACCATTGTCTACTACAATCACCCGAATCTTCATTTGATCAACTCCCTCTACCTCAAAGTGGGTGCGAGCGAAGCACACCTTCCCAGAAAATACCAGTTTTGGGAATATCCGCACGTGGTCGTGTTTGGCATGTCAACAGATCAAATTCCTGGAGTTGTGCGAGAATATGTTAGGGATTCTTAAATAGCTGTAACTCCAGTTTTTTTGACCATGGAGTTGGCCGGCTTTTCGGCAATTACGGCCAATTCACAGGATGTCGTACACGTCTCATGATCGTTCATTGGAGGAGTGCCTGCTATAAATAGGTCATTTGAAGGAAGAGCTCTGATTTCGATGAAAACTCACCGGGAGTCTTTTCAAAGTGGTATCTCTGACTTGTTTCTGTGTGAATTGGTAGTAATGGTGGTGAAGGAAGACAAAACATTTGAAACGCAAGACGGATCGACCGCAGGAATCACCGAAACTCCGGACACATTCCATCAACCGACCCTGAACCTTGATCGTGACCACCTCTTACCACCATAGTCCCGGAATAGGACATAATAGGACCATCGCAGGTCAACTCCTTGCGCTTCTCCAACTGTCTGGGTATATCAAACCGAGCAGACACATCCACCTCAAACGTCTAGGGACATATTCGAGCTTCCTGAACGACCCAGGAGGTGCAGTACGCGTAGTATTCGCACACATCGTCACCTCTCGTTGTTCACCTGATTTTCCGAAGGGCGGATGCCGACAAAGATTCCCCCTTGTTCCCCACAATGAACAGACCCTGCGCCTTACATGTCAGCCAAGCCAGCCAAGAGGGCGATCCCTCGTTCTCAGAGTTCGACTCTCGCACCACCATTTTTTCAGACGTTCAAAATTGCTTTCTAAGGAGATCGTTTCTCTTCTCAGCGTGCTTGGCTGCGTTTCTTGGGCCTCCAGGAGCTCGCGAAAAGAGCAACATCTTCAGTCTATGAATATAGGCGGAAGCGCCTCCGACCTCTCAATGACCATGACATCTGATACCTTCTGTTTCAACGGGCCAGTGCTGTTCCCTCTATCATTGAATATCGCAAGGCTGAACGGCCCCCTGGGGTCCAGAGCTCTAGGATTCTCTCGCAATTCCGGTCAGGTGAATTACCGCAAGCACCAGAATGAGCCGATGGCCAGAAAACCTCTACATTCCAATAGACTCACTGGACCTTCCATGCACGGGCTCCGAGCTCTTTCCCATCGTATCCTTATTCTTGAACGTCAGGTAAGTACTCTCATAATACAACGACTTCCTAATCACGCAATTCCTCGACTTTTTCACCTACGGAGATCGCTGCGAGCTCGATTTAGCACGACGTTTTTGATGGAGGGCTGGCGCCAGGGTTGCGACGGGTCTGGTTTCTGCCTTACATTCCAAAGTTCGACGCCTCCATCATTCGTAAACCGAGGTGAAACTCGGGACTCCAAGTAACGGATCGAAATTCCAAAAATGTCCTCAGTGGTCGAAACACGACAGGCTCACACGGGATTGATACTGGAACGTGCGCGAGATATGTACAAACAGCGCCGGTAACGTATCTCATTACTCGCTGCTCCTCGAGAAAGCAACAAGCCTGCAAAGCCGCACGGCCACGATTGATATGTGATATGTGAGATTGTCCTTCCCCTTCCAGTTCTAGTCCAGTCACAATATCTCGGCTCTGATGTGCCATCTACTGACTGACACTGTGACTAGGCGACAATCTGCAAGGATCAGGAAGACGCGTAGCGCGTCTGCGTACATCTGGATTACATCTACGGGAGTGATTGGAGGTGACCAAAGCTGGCGTGATCGGGATCAATCCAAGGAGCTGGCGGCAGGCAAAAAGGTCAGTACTCGTCCTGAAATCATAACTTAACAGCACGGCGATCCCGACGGCGACATACGTCCCTCAATGATGAAAAAAAATATTGAAAACCCCCCAACCGAGCATGACTCGGAAAAAAGTGAGTGTTTCATTGGATTAAGTACCTCGCGACCCTGCTAGTAGCCCACCCCTGCTGAATTCAAATCCACCAGAATAATCTCCTCGGATTCCAGTTACGCGGTAACAAGCGACGACGACGACAGTCCTTAGCGCTGTGGACCGAAAAAGAAAGAAAAAACAGCACACCTGTCGTCCCGCCGCTATACCCTAGATTGAATCTATCGTCGGTGGTCGGAGAGCACAGGCAGGTCGATAACAGCCCCCGAGTCCGAGTGTCTGGTTTCTGGCTGGCTAGGCGTCGGTTGGGAGGGAGAAAAGTGGTAAGAAAGGTAAGAATAGCAGTAATGAATGTCCGGAGGCTCCTCCCTGTACGTACGGTACGGTGCGTCTGGACTGATACTCCCTCGCTCACTCATAGCGAGGCTTTTTCTCGACGCTTCCACTCGCTGTTGGTACAAGTACGAGAGTTCCGCTTTTCCTAGATGGAGCGGGACCTTACCTCGAAGCGGTCAACTCCCAATTCCCTCGATCCCAATCTCTCCGGCCGAGGAAACCACCTACTTATCGACCAATCTAATGCCACCCCGACTAGCGAGGCATGTTCAAACCTCCATCTGGCCGTCTAGGTCAACACGCGACGTCCGTAGAGGAAAAAAGATCAGTACCACTGAGACCCGAATGAATGTCTGGAAGTAAGAGTAATAATAATCAATCATGAGCGCTGGAGTTGACGACCTCCTAGATGAGGACGTACGCAACGCAATTAATCACCGTCGCTTGCTGTACTACCGTCTTCCTCCTCATGTCTGCCGTAGAAATCTAGCCCCCAAAAGCAAAACTACGCGACGCGACACTCGAGTAGTCGATGGCAAGTATCCGGAAATAGTTCACATCAAAAGTGATCCAAGACTTGGGCAGAACCTCGGCGGGGGTATCCCGATGAGATTTTTTCTTCGACACTTTGAGACAACCAACCACCCCCGCAACATCCCAGTTCAAAGCCACAGTTTCGAAAAAAAAAAGTTACGGCCGAGCGTGAGAACTTTCATCGGAAACTGCCGAGTGAGCTTGTCCAGTGCAGTTATCACTCGATTTCTCGACGTACGAGGATTCGGGAACCTCACGAATCGCCAAGCTACAGTGAACCCGGGCTCCTGATTTAATCAAAGCTGGAAAAAGAGTCCGTTTTTCAAGCAAATGTACAATGAGGCTCACAACGCGACGGTATGTTCGGTTTACCAGGTTCCCCATTCAAAAGGGAAAAAAGGAATCTCTGGCCATCTGATACATACTCGATCGAGGAGAACAGAGCCCTGCACAATTGAAAAAAGGCCCCATTCCCCGTGTCCGTTGTCAGGAACTGACGATCATATGTACTAGGAGAATGAGATCTCGTCAGGGTTGTAAAAACTGTAGGGACTTGTATTTCGACCGAGGAGTGACATGTACGATGATGTTTCATCTCTAGGCCAGTGGAGTGAGTATTACCCACCTCGCCTCCCACCAAAGATACGATGTGATGCCTCTCACAAGCAAAGCAAGCGATGTCGACTTGGAACCTCACTTTTTCCCACCGCGTAGCCTCGAGGGATTCATATAGGCTATGTATACTCAATACCAATACTCACCGGCACGCGATTAGATAGAAGGAAAAAAGTATTTGTCAAACCCACTGTGTACAGTATGTAGCTCAGAAAGTGAAAAGCAAAAAGCAAAAAGTAGGGTCGAACTCGAACTTGAAGGTTCCCGGAACCCTCGTGAGCCGCGATGAAATCAAGAATCAAGAAGAAGAGTGCGGGAACAACAAGAAGGAAGATCCTCTCAGGATCTAGGCACTACGTCAACCCATCAAGTCAGCCATCAATAACAGCAAAATGAAAAGGAAGGATGTGCATTGTGAGGACGCGAGAGAAAAAAACAAGGAAGCCCTGTCGGGGTTTAGAACCCAAGATCTAAGCGCCCAGGAACCCTTCGGTGGTGAAGAGAAGGGGGGACAAAAAAAAAAAACAGAAAAACAGCAAAAAAACACAGATCTAGAGAGCCTGGAGAGAAAAGAACAGACACTGACAGACACAACGCCCGGATTCATCCGCGGAGCTCGATCTGTTCCCCCCTTCCCCCCTTTGCTCAATTCACAGAAGGGAACGTAACACCCCAAAATAGCTAGAGCTTTCGCAGGGGGTGGGATGACGACGAGATTTCGTCTCAAAACTCAAGGGTCTCGCTTCGTGGCGTTTGGGTTTGAGTTTGACTTCAGGTATGATTTTTGGTGGGTGGCAGGTGCCATGACGGTGAGAGGGAGAGACGTTCACGGAGCGCCCGAGAGAGAGAAAGGCGAAACGTCTCGACTGTAAGCGAAGTTTTCGTCCGAGTGTGGGAAACTCGACTTCGGAGTATCCCGAGTGGAACTTGAAGGAAATCCTGAGGTCGAGGTCAGGCTTCTAACCGAGCACCGTCATCTGGTTCGTCGTTAGGGGAAGTCTCGCCTCGTCCTTTCTTCTAGCACCGACCGATAAGCGACGATCTCAGCCTCAGAAAAGCGGCATCTTCGAAGCGGGAACAGGTGAGGGAAGAGGATCTCATTCAATCGCGTATGGTTTGCTGTAAGTAGTATGTACTCTACCCTAGCAAGATCTCACCAGCTCAGAGAAAAATTTCAAGGGTGCGCTGCGGGTGCGGGTGAGCCAAACTTCTTTGATGAAAAAAGGACTTTGTTTCGCGGCAACAAGTCGGCGGCAATAAGCGAGAAAGAGAGGACGATTGGATCTTGGTTTCCCAAATCGGTCAGTCTAGTTCTCCAGCTCCGGATTGATTTTGCAGTAAAAAAGCAGGCATCGAAGACATGTCAGAGATTCGCCAAAGTTCCCAATCATGCCCAGATCGCTTAGACCTAGCCTGCCTAATATTTACCTTCCCCCTTCATCAGGCCCACTCCCCAAAGAGTTGTCCCAAGCCATCATGAACCCCAATTCTGCCCTCCTCACTCCCCCGCTCACCCCCTCCTCCAGTCTCAACAGCGCCGGCGACCCGACTCCTTCGCGGTACATCTCCGTTGCTCCCATCCGCACAGACATCCAGGTCGATTTTCTCGAGTTCACGTTTTGCACCCTCGTCGGTGGCAACCATCCCAAGCCAATCCTCGACATTGTCACTCTCCCCGACAGTCCCAGCACCCGTATCCTCGTCCTCGATGACCTCCGAAAAGCGGTCATGTTGCGCGACAAGCTCGCCAACATCCCACCCATCCTCCGCACTTGTCTTTACAGAGACACACATGTCCTACACGTTGACTTTCTGTCCCCCCAAGCCGTAAAACACATGCCGCTCGACATGGTTCCCATCCCTCCGGTGGCTTCCCTCGCTATCTGCACTCCTGCTCAAGAGTCTGTTCTCTGCTCTCACCTCGAAAAACTAGTTGGCGATGACGCCGTGGCTTCGGTCTACCGCGACCCAGCTAGTGGCGCGTACAGTGTCAATTTCCACCGTCTCTCAGATGCCGAGTGTGTCTGTAACAGCCAAGGCGGCGAGTTGGACATGCAAGTCAGCTACGAGGAAGAGGTGATCTATAGCACCACTGTCAAAAGGGACTCGGATGGTTTCTACGAGCCAGCGTCGTCGTCTGCCGGGCCTTACCAGTTTCCTCCGACCCCTCCGATTCCTGGTCCGGGGCCTCCTCTTCCTCCGCACATGCATTTTCCACAACCGTGGATTGTCAACGAGCAGCAGCAGCAGCAGCCGCCACAGCCACCACCCTTTGTGTTCCCACCACCACCACCTTGGTTTTTGGACGGCGGGGCCATGTTGCCAGGTGTGCCCGGTCCATTGCCGCCGTCGTGCTTCAGTCCTCCTCAACCAGAGCCTTCGTATTGGATGCCAGTCCCACCTCTGCCGCCTATGATCCCACAGCCACCCCCGGGTCCTTTCCTCCATCATCATCATCACCCGATGATGGCAGGCTTCCCCGGCGGCGAGTCCCAAGACATCCAGTTCAACTCTGCCGTCGAAGACGCATTCGTTAGAGCCGCTCATTTCCAACGACGTCGCGAGAGTTTGAGTATGATGACGAACAGTACCGCGTCAGAGGTCGAAGCTGCTTCTCCTCCTCCCCCGCCTCCTCCACCTCCCGCACCGACTTTGACTACGAAACCCAAACGAGAACGCGAACGCAATCAAAAATGCGGACCCACGCCACCCCAACCCGCACCCGTCCCCGTCCCCGCCCCCTCCGAACCTCCCACGACTTCAAACAATGGCACCCGGACAGCCAACATCCTCTCCCTCCCCAAAATCGCGTCAGGCCTCGACACCCGCACGACCGTCATGATCAAAAACGTCCCCAACAAACTCTCCTCCACCGATCTCCTGCACTTTATCCAATCCACCATCGGCAACCGCATCGACTTTCTCTACCTCCGGATCGATTTCAGGAACGAGTGTAATTTCGGGTACGCGTTTGTGAATTTTATCGGCGTGGAGGATTTGGTCGCGTTTGTGAGGGAGAAAGGGGGGAAGAGGTGGTGAGTCCCTTTCCTTCTTTCCTTTTTTGCGAGGGTGAGACTGATAATGATACGTTGATGATAGGAATTTACACTCGTCGAATAAAGTCCTCGAACTGTGTTATGCGGATTATCAAGGTAAAGAAGCGCTCGTTGAGAAGTTCAAGAATTCGGGGATTATGGATGAGAAAGTCGAATGGAGGCCTAGGATATTTCATTCGGAGGAGGGGCCGATGCAGGGGATGCCGGAGCCGTTTCCGGAGGCGACGCATCAGAGGAGGAAGGAGAGGGGGAGGTCGTTGAGGGTCGAGGAGACGACTGTGACGCCGGTGAAGAAACAGTGGAATGGGAATGGTTCTGGGAAGGCGAAGAGGAGGACGAGGTCGGAGGCGTTTTCGAGTGCGAATCCGTTTGGGGTGTTGGCGGCGGCCCAGGAGGAGGGGAAGGTTCCGTCGGGGATGGTTGTGGGTGTGTGAGGTAAGGGTTTCTTTTTGTTATGGACGCGACTGTGTGCTCACAACTCGTATTCTAGGACTCGTCTACAAAAAGAAAACACGCGTACTTTCTTCGCGACTCGGACTTGATTTTATTATTCTCCTACCGCTGCTGATACTGATTATTTATGTCTCTCGTCTCTCTCTTATCTGCTCTATTTCTCGCATCGCCTGCCTACAAACACACACACAAAGTCTTGTTTATACTCTGTCTCCGTCTCCGTCTCCAGTACATACAATACTTTATTTGCTTGTTTTTAAAGTCGTTACTTGCTTATTTGCTGTTCTCCATACATACAATACCTTCCACCTTGTTTATTTTCCGCTTTCCGCTTCCCCAGTGTTTTCGACTCGCTTTCGTGAAAATCGTGTATCATATTACTTATCCGCGCTCGTTACACCAGAATACCAAACTAGATCTGCTCCCTTTGTTCCGGCAATACCACATGTTCGTTTCGAGCGGCGAAGGTTGAAACATCAAAGAGGAAACACTTCTAATTTTTTTTTTCGGCCCAAGTCCGTCAGATCTCATGTTCATTGACAATGTTAGTCCATTAGGAGCACGGGGACCTACACTCAACGTACACCATACGGAGGTTTTCATTTCGCTTTTTTCTCTCGTTTTTCCTCTCTTCGTTGGTCTGGTGACCTAGAAGAAAATTTCAAGTTTCTCCTATTCGTTCCTCACAAGATCGTCGATAGGCGATTTCTTGATCTGGTATGTGTGTCATTACTCCCTCTCAGTTGGGTAAGAACTTGAAGTTGCTACGTTTCCCGTCCCGGTGACTTGGCTCGTCCAATCGGTAAGGTGAGCTTCCTTCCCCGTTGCGTTTTCTTGGGTACCGCGTGTCTTCACCCCAGAAAAACTTCAAGTGAAAGTCTAAGTGTAATTTATGGTAAGATTCACTCTGTAATCGCCGTGTCGCGACGCGCCACACGTGATCGCTCAAAACATCTCCCCCCCTTCATGCGTCAACATCTCCAGATCCCTCTCCGTCAACGGCCTAGGATACTCCCCGCCGAGTCCGGCGGAATCCCGACGCAGCTCCCACACGTCCTCACTAGACTTGCCCTCCACCCTCCGTCTGGCCCACCACTCTGCCCGACGACGCAACCACATCTCCCGCCTTTCCTCCGGTTCACTCCATTTGAGTCCCATGCAGAATTTCCAGTCTTCTAGTTTCGGTCCACAGGGGAAGGGGCTTGAGGAGGGAGAGGAGCCGTAGCGGTAGTATGATTTCACTTGTGATCGAATGGCTATTGGAGTATCAGAGAATTTGTTGGCTGTGTGAGATTATCTACGCACCATTACAGCCCAAGTACGTATCAAACAGATTCAGACACGTCGGTGTCTCTTCCACCGTCGGATGTACCTTGCGCAGGTACGCCAGTTCCTCTTGAACGATGCTTTCAAAGTAGGATGGAGTAGTTGTCGTGGTTTCTGGAGTTACTGCTGCCTCTGTAACCTTGGTAGTTTCTGTCACTTTTGCAATCTCTGGTGTAGTCGCAGAGCTCGACGATCCAAAAGGCCACATTCCGAATTCGAATGAGTGGTGTACGCGGTCAACCCAGCACCGGCGCTAAACTTCAAAATTATTTCCGTTTTCGCCGTGACGTTCCGTGACGCGCTCACCTCCTTCCATCCTCCATCAAAAACGCCAACTGAAAGCAGAATGCCGCTCTACCAAATGTTATGCGTCTCAGCTCATTATCCCGACTACGTGAGTCTTCTCGTGTCTGCATAATCTTTCATTCCTCCAACCAACGAATGACTGACTGTCGCCTCCTCTCTCCACCAACCAACACCACCCCTCCAAAACAGAAACACATCAAACAACTCGTCACCCAAACATGCACCCACCTCATGAACTCTGGCGGTGTCGTTCGTAAAATAGACTCTTGGGGTACTCTCGTCCTTCCACAGAGAATGAAGAGACATAAAGTCTCCCATCGTGTCGGAGAGTGAGCAACCCCCACCCTCCTCCCTTTGACTCGCTAACGCTCGACCCCCATTAGCTACTGGACACTGCACTTTGACACTTCCCCGAGAACTATTCAGACGTTGAACAAGATTATGCGACAGGATCCGCTTGTCATAAGATGGACGGTGTTGAGGAGTGGGAGTAAAGTACGTTCTCTTCTTTCCTTTCTTTGTACTACCTACTAACACGGTACACCCACCACCCCAGGTCGAAGATATCGCACGAGAGGGGAGAAACGCGATAGAAGGGGATTTGGTGGTTAATGCTGCGAAGGAGAGGAGTGATAGGTTTATTTAGGTGAGCTCCCTTCCCGTCTTCTTTTCTCTAGGTTGTATATTGACGCGTTATGGGATATCTTTGACTAGATTTACTGCACGTCTTTTTGCTATCCGCTATTCTTGTATCCACTACATCCCTGCGTTTAATCTACACTCGACACTCGACTCGTTGAAGCTTTACCAATGATTGTTTTTGAGGAAGATACACAGGCAACTCGCTCCTCCTTCTCTTACCTCCCGAGAATAACCCACGATTGTTCACTGATGAGGCAACAGGCTCCCCTCTCTCAAAGCGCTGAACGTTGAGCACTGGTGCCCCCTTCCTTCGCTTCACGTATACTCCGCGCTGCAGGTCTCGTCTACAGTGCACGACCCCCCTCAAACGGGTTATGGTCATAAGTTCCGTCGCACACACAACACATGATAGAGTGGTTCAGTCTCGGACACGAGCTTTTCTCGCAGTGTTGGATCACTCCCAACTTCCACGTTCTCGAATCTTGAGGGAGAAAAGATGTATTGGATTTCGAGGTCAATGGCCGCCTCAAAATGGGTTTATTTAAAGGGTGGTGCGTTTTTTTTCTAACCTACCCTCGTGCGTGGCTGGGGCTCGGGTGAATGTTGGCGAGGGGTGCTCTTGAAGGATTGAACGTAACTCATCCTGATTCCTGTAGGTTATGGTAACACCTCGCGAATCGCGATCGTTTTCAGAGGGATCTCGTCTGACTTTTGAGCTCCCGGTCAAGACCTCCACGTCGATGTAAGTATGGCGTCTCGCAGGCGAGGGGCTACATCTTATGAGCCTCTGATTATGCGTTTTTAAAGTCCCAAGATTTCAATTTGAGGCTTGCTGGAAGTCCCTCGCCACCCCGGAAATCGAGGCCTCGCTCTTGCTTGACAATTTCAAACAAATTTATTCGACTCGGCCAATTAGACCTTCCATGCACATACTACGGTGGAGGGTGGAGGACAAGTATGCCTCCGGTCCCTTGGCCGAACAAAAAAGCAAGTCAGTCGTAGGAGTGCTTGATACTCTCTCCTTCGCTTAGGGGGGTAATGGGTCTCAATGAGTAGTAAGGAATAACAACGAAGTCAAGGGCCCCTCACCTCGAGTGTTTTATGAGGGGCGTAAGGTTTTCTTCAACAACACCTTCCCTCTCGATGCCGGCTAATTACAGCCAGGTGGAAAAAAGAGTCAACAAACACTGAGGGAGAATTCACCCTCCGAACGACTCACAACCGGGCACAACTCGACCTTCAACAGTCAAAACCAACGAACGCAGTAGGTGTCGCAGCAACGCCCCCCTCCCTCCCTCCTCGAAATCCCATCGTCGACTCGGATTGTCACGATCCACGGAAAAAATATATCGTTCTGCCCACGAGATTGGGGAGTTGGAGAAGACGAAACAGAAACATACACACCAAATCCGACGTTCCTCTGGAAGGAGAGGAGCCAGGAACGCTTCGCTTTTAACACGGTGTTTGTGTTCGTGTAAAGTTATAGTAATACCGCAGAGCATACGGGGGAGGTAAAAAAATATCTGTTTGGTAGTGGCTTGGGGGGTTTTGGGAATACAGGGCTTCAATCGCATATTTGAGTTTGAGTTTGAGGTCCTAAAACTTGGTACAAAAAAAAAGAAAACAGGATCTCGACATAGCGGGAGTCCGATCGCAGATATCTTCTGCTTGCATTGTGCAGTTGAGTTCGATTCTGTATGATAAGTCCAGTCAGGCCCAATTTGCGGCTTGCCAGGAGGGGAGCAAAGCTCATAATCGAGTCGGAGTAGACCGTGCACTATTTTGCGTGGACAAAAAACGAGGAGACGATCTCGTTTTCTTATAGCCTGAACGCGAATGCATGGTGGGGTCGCGTCGAACATGGAGTCCATCTCGAGAGTCTGGAGACCAACGTTGGTGGAGCCTGACGCGCTCGTCACGTTAGATGTCGGTAGTACAGACGAGTTGTGAGTAGGTGGCCATGATGGTCAAGCAGTGAAAAGTTGCGCAATGACTCTGAGAATCCAGAATGGTTTTGGGGCGGGTCCCGAGAAGACCGTCGCGTCAGCCACGTGATGTCGAAAGATCTCATGCACGGACCACCACCACCATACCTGCCTACCTGCGGGACAGCCCGTGAAAGCATCGGTACTGGACTTGCGGTAATACGAGCTCAACCGGTACGCACATGGTCGTGACAATTTTATCCTCTCGAGCGGCACTCGGGCTCCCTGCTCCCCGTATTTGTGCTTAGTACCTCGAACACCGTTGAACGCTCCCTTTGGATACATCTTTTGGCTCTCTGAACATCCTAGGACACATTCAACCTTGCTCGAGACCATCGCTCCAGAGATACCACAGTGACGGCGCCTAATCTAAGGTTCTGTCAACCGTCAACGTAAATCGTGATACAGCTACAAATCCAAAGGGGGGCAGCAACGACGTTCTCAGCCCACCAAGTTACCCCCCACGCTAACCCGACCAAGACCATGGGCAAGTGGAACCGCTGCCTCACGCCTCGGCTTCCTTTCGCAATCCTCTTGTTCATCCTCCTTTCGACCACAAGCTGTGTCTGCCGGCCCCAGTCCGAGTCCATTCCTCCGGACATATCGAGTCGGATAACGTTCACAGGCGACGTCGACCAATGGAGCTCAGCCATCGATAAACTCGCACAAGAATCAGGAATACCTGACGACAAGAAGACTGAAATGGCTATCAATGTAGGATTGGAAGGAACGCCTGAAATACAGGGTGTTATGAAGGCCCGTCATGGCAATTTTACTGTGCTGTCTGGAGGGCAAGTATGGGAGTATACCGCGTTTCTGAACGACTTGAGTCGTGTTCATGGTGCTTAATTTCCTTCGTGTCTATTTTCTCAACAGTATGCTGACATCTGCATTACCTTTCTTGTGCTCTCGCCAATCAATGTCATCATTCTACTTTGACCAGCCGAAGCTCAGAGGTGTAAGCATGGCGTACTTTTCCTTGCTAATAGCTCATTATCTCGATTAGTGAAGGGAAACATGGAACACACCCGGGATCTCGGAGAGATCATAAAGACCGTCGAGGGCAGTTTCGACGACCTCAAATCCTTTCTCTCCGGGATCCAACTTCCCCACATCGACTTTGACGGAATCCTCCACGCACTCAAGCCAGCCATCGAATCCCTCGAACGGGTGTTCCGAGATGTCAAAGCATCCGTAGAGGAGTTCATGAGAACGATGGCCCACCTCATTCAGGTTCTTCGAGAGCATTTGCCTACGGAAATTCAGACCGCCATCGAGGGGTTTGACCGGTTTAGAGAAGAACACCCGTATATCCTGGCGGCGGCGGAGGTTGGGCTCGAAGTGATGGCGACGCATGTTGTATTTCCACTCGCGTTTTTGGCGGTTCTCGAATTGATCGGGCTTAGCGCGTCAGGACCTGTGGCTGGTAAGTGCCAATGCAATCGATTCGTCTCGCCACATGTATAACTTACACATATTCTGGAATGTTAAGGTTCTTGGGCCGCTGCGATACAAAGCGGGATCTACGGAGGGAACACGGGGGGTTTGTTCTCTGTCTTCCAAAGTATAGTTATGACAGGGAAAAACGTATGGCCAATCACGGTATTCGTGGACGTGTTGGCTTTGGTGATCGGCGCTGTTTCCGTTCGGCCCCCCAGCGTCATCAAAAGTATCGTGGACGAGCACTTGGTTCCTTTCCCGTTGGCGACATCTCTTGAACTGGGCTTGTCGACGCCAGTTCTGCTCGACCAGGCGGGTGGGGACGGATTGGAGCAGTGGATGATTGAGATGGGAAACAAGATGACGGAGTTGGATGTTCCCCATGTGCAGTGGTTGGATGTTGCGATTGAGGCGATGAGAAAGAGGTGTGAAGAGTTTGTGGGGCTGTAGGTTTGAGTGTACACGCAGTGGTATGTACGACAACAAGATTGAGGAGCAAGACCCTCAGAATCATATTATCGCTGAGACGAGTTGACGAACGGGAATGAGCTGAAGAACTGAGCGGCCTTTCTTGATAGTGTATGGGTCGTGATCGAGAGCCTGGAAGGCGGGGCTACTGGGGCACGATGATCGTCGCGTAATCATTTAGTTCGCTGGCACAGACAGATTTGAAGTCCCGTCGGTGGTCGCTGTGATGGTGGTCAAGCAGTGAAAAATTCGCGGGCCAATGAGATTGAAGATCGTCGCGTCGTCCACGTGACCGACTATGAAAGGTTTCGTGCACGAACCACCACCACCAGACTGGGATCGGGGCAAGGGCGAAAACTTGGGTGCTGGTGGTCGCTGAACCGGTGATGTGACAGCTCAAGAGGACATAACTCGAGCGGCATTCAAGATCCTTTGGCCCTCCGCCGTACTACTGGTGCCATCATCAACCCTGTAGCATCGAGCTCCCTTAAGATACATCTTCCGCCTCCCTGGACACCATGGGCCATCTCAAAACTTGTTCTAGCTATACTGGGGGATACCACGATACGAAGGCGCTTAATTTAAGGTTCTATCAAACGTTCAATTGCAACGTAAAATGTCGATACAGATACAAAGCCAAAGCTGTAACGATGTCCTCCCACTTTGCTCCTGCCCCAACCTGACCATGATCATGAACATGGGCAGGTCGAACCGCTACTCCATTTCCTGCTTTTATCTTGTGATTCTCTTCTTGCTCATTTCGGCCACAGGCTGCGTCTGCCAGTCCGAGTCGGTTCCCCCCAACGATTTGGACATATCCAGTCAGATAACGTTCACGGGCGACATCGACCAATGGAGCTTGGCCATCGACAAATTAGCACAAGAGTCGGGAATACCTGACAACAAGAAGACAGAACTGGCTATCAACGTGGGTTTGGATGGAACGCCTGAGATACAGAGTGTCATGAAGGCCCGTCACGGGAATTTCACTCTGCTGTCTGGGGGGCAAGTATGGGAGTATACCGCGTTTCTGGACGACTTGAGTCGTGTTCATGGTACTTGATTTTCTTCGTGTCTATTTTGCAGTATACTGACATCCGCGTTCCTTGTGTCTTCCCAATCATTATTCTACTTCGGCCAGCTGAAGCTCAGAGGTGTAAGTGTGGCGCACGCTTTTTTTGGCAATTGCTCATATTCCGAACAGTGAAGGGAAATGGGGAACTCACCCAAGACCTCACGAAGCCTGGAGAGCTCTTCAAAGCTCTTGAGGGCGGTGTCAACGACATCAAGTCCCTACTCTCTGGAGTTCAACTTCCACAGGTCGACATCCAGCTACCGAAACTCGGTTTTAAGCCGCCGAAGATCGACCTTAAGTTGCCAAGTATCGATCTGAAGCTACCGCCGATCGACCTTGGGCTACTACACATCGACCTCGGGCTACTACCACCTGGCTTCGACCTCGAAGCACTTCTTCGTGCGCTTAAACCTGCTCTAGACTCCCTCGAGCGGGTATTTCTAGATGCCAAAGCCTCCGTACAGGAGTTCATGAAAACAGTCCATGACTTCATCCAGGCTCAGCTCAAGAATCTGCCTGGCGAAATTCAGAATGCCATCACCGAATTCCGCGATTTCACAGAAGAACACCCATATATCGTAGCGGCAGCTGGTGTTGCGCTGGTGGTAGTTACAACGCATGTCATCCTTCCACACGTGTTCCTGTGGGTCCTCGAAATGCTCGGGTTTGGCCCGTTAGGACCTGTGGCTGGTGAGTGGAATGTTTCGTCTCGCCACATAACTTACATATTCTGGATATTCAGGTTCTTGGGCCGCTGCAATGCAAAGCGTAATCTACGGCGGGAACACCGGCGGTGTGTTTTCCGTCCTCCAAAGTGTAGCTATGACGGCAAAGAGTGTATGGCCGGTCGCGGTGTTCATGGACGTAGCAGCTTTAGTGGCTAGTGCTATTGTCTTTCTGGCCCCCAGCGTCATTAAAAGCATTGTGAACGAGCACTTGGCCCCTTTCCCGTTGGCGACATCTCAGGTCGTTGATTCGGTCGCTGACCTGGGCCTGTCAACGCCAATTCTACTCAATCAAGTTGTTGGGGACGAACTGGAGCAGTGGATGGTTGCAATGGGAAACAAGATGACAGAGTTGAATGTTCCTCATGTGCAGTGGTTGGACGTGGCGATCGAGGCGATGAGGAAGAGGTGCGAAGAGTTAGCGGGGTTGTAAGTTCAAGTGTAGTGATACAAGTATAAATGTCAAGGCACGGTTCCCGAACGTCATTCAATAATCTACAAATCATAGTCAGTCGAAACGACCATCGCCGGGCGAGGATGGCACGGAGATAGGCGTAGAATAAGTACTACAAGGCGTTCTATCAGAATGTACCGGTGTCTGTCCAGTAATACGATACTCGGCAGAACCATCACACCAAGTCCAAAATCGTTACGACGCCGTTCTCTGACTGGACAGCCAATCTACCACTCAACGCATCCCACGCAAAGTCGTTCCCATATGCTAGTTCTGGGACGATCATAGATGTCGTTCGAACTCGTGCCCCCTCTGTAGCCCTCCCTCCTTCCAACGCTCTTCCCGTGACCTTATTTTCACCCTCTGACCACTCAATCTCGTGTAGAAGCAAAGTCACACTCGAATTGGCAGTTAATGAGGCCCCCCGAGCCCTAGCCATTGGTCCACGATGGTCGACAGTGAGAGCGAGATTGAATGCAGACGAGATTTCCGTGTGCGGCCTATTCGTAGTCGTATATAAAGGAATGCCGGAGGCAGGTGCAGGGGAAGGATGAACAGACGAGGACGTAGAGGGTAAATCAAATTCAATTGAGCCATCGTTCTGCAGGTACGCTCGAAATGCCTGGAGGCCATCATAGTGAAAGATAGCCGCGAGATGGAGGGTGGCATGCTGACTCCTATCAGACGGGTCTGAGCCGAGTTGCGATGGGCGACAAGAAATAAGAGCGGGCTCCGTGAGTCCTTTGGGGAGCGTGCCAATGTGTGTGCGCTTGAGAACATCCGACCCGGAATCTAGATCTGGATCGGTGCCAAAGACTTCAAAAACCGTGTCGTGTGCACCAATGTGGAACACCAAGATGAAATGGGTGGTGGGAACGTATTCACGGTGGTAGATGTGACTCTGAATCTGTGTGGGAAGCTGGTGTTGGTCATCTAATCGATAATTTTTCTTCTTTCCAATATCGTAGATGTTTGGAGTGGCCGTCGATGAACCAGACTGATAGATCAAAAGTTGGTGGGTGGCCCAGGCGGTGGGCGTGGTACCAATAGAACTAACAGGTATCTGATCAATCTGGACGAGCGACGGATTTTTTCTTGGCTGCAGTAACCAGAGAACCCTATTTGTGGATTTGTTCAGCAGCCTATAAGCCAAGACGGAGAGGACAACGCACAAAGAACTTTCCGACTTGTTCATCCTATATATTGGAAGGTATATGTCTCCATTGCTAGTGGGGGCACTAGCGGTGCCATAAACCAGTCTTTCGGGACCTCCGTTGACCTTGTTCGGCTTCGATACGAACATTGGTCGGTCCCATTCCCCTGTATCTTCCCTATCGAGGTCATACAGTGCAAACATGGATATGGACCCGACAAAGAGATATCGACCAAGATAGATTCCAACGCCCCGAGTGCCCTCTATTGTTTCAGTGGATGGCAAGTCGCGGTGACGAAGGGAGAATTCTCTGTCTCTCCAACGTTTGTCCATTCGTTGAGCGTGGATGAGGAGTCGTTCCATTTCTCTCGTCGAGTAAGTGGATAGAGTGGATGGTGTGAGATATGAAAGAAATAACGGCGAGTTCCGGTAGAAAGACGTCCATAATGTTCGCTCCGAAGTGAAATCAAACAGACGTTGAGAGGTCTGGCTTGCAGGTAAAAGTGAGTTGAAATTCTGTTCGGAGATAGTAGAACTGACCTGGCGAAGCCTGAGTAGATCGATAGGATCAATGAAAGTCATTATTCTGAGGAGAATGTCCTCCGGGAGGTCCTGAAATCGAAGAGACATGGTGAGATGAACCAGAGGACATGGACGATGGGAGGAAACCAATCTCGGGCTTATTGCAGCCCAAAAATGGTAGTTGGCCGACCTAGCGGCATGACCTATTAGGGGCTTGTACAGCTTGGACCAGGCTGTAGGCTGACGTAGGCTTGTCGCATTCTTTGTCCTTATAAGTACTACACTGACTACCTTTCGATTTACCGAACTCTGAGTGTTCTCCATCCCTTCGAGACTTTTAGGCGCATTCAACTTTCCTACGAACTTAAATATGGTTCTAAAGATCAAGAAGCGCCCATCCTCAGCGAGCAACAAGTACTGGCGCCCTGGCAAATATTTTGACAAGGCAGGGTGCACTGCGTAACCATTAAGTACTTACGCTTCGGATTGATTTGGTCTTTTACTCCCTTTCGTTTTCATCGGAAAAAAAGAAAAAAACTTGGATTTCCGCACACCTCTGCATCTCGATTCCACAGTGACTGTCCTTTCCCCTCCTTACTGCCTTCGGACTGGGTGGCAAGGGGACTTGGAATCAATGGATATGCCGGGCACTGGCACCATCAAGCACACTTCCCGACTCGAAGCCATCTTCAACGACAAATCACGTTATGCTAGGCTTCTGGAGCAATCTGGGGAGAACGCACAGTCGGTGCTTGATTCGTTGCAGTTAGTATGTGCATATTTCCTCAGTCCACCAAGTCGAAGCTCTGAATTGTCTGCTCTGACTCACTCATCGCCGCACAGCTTATAGATTGTCCGGGCATTACCACCTCCAAGTCACCCCAATCCCTAAAATCCCGATTATGCTCGACTATGATTCGACTCTCCAGAAAGTCTGGAATGTACCCCCAGTGTCTCCATATAGAAAATGTACGACAAATTGGGGAACATCCGGTTGCAGGAGGCGGGTTTGGGGATGTGTGGAAGGGCAGTTTGGGAGGAGGGAGACTTGTGTGCTTAAAGGTGATTAGGGCCTATGAGGCTACGGATGTGGAGAGGGTGGTCAAGGTGCGTCCAACTCCCTTCAGCGTCAATTCCCCAAAGATGTACGTCTGATACCTGCCTGTGTCTGATTCACAGGAATACACTCGCGAGGCAATCCTTTGGAAGCAACTCAAACACCAAAACATTCTTCCCTTCCTCGGTTTGTACTATCTTGATAAGAGCAAACGAAGGTTGTGTTTGGTCTCTCCGTGGATGGAGAACGGGAATCTCGTGCAATATCTTAAGAAGCAGAGACAGACTGGGGACAAGCGACAACTTGATCGTATCAAAATTTTGCTGGTACGTATTTTTGTTATTATGCTTTAATAGAAAGTCATGTCGGGCTCGCACTAATACCTCTGAATTTAGGCTTACGATATCGCTTCCGGCCTATCTCATCTGCACGAAAAGAAGACCGCGCACGGGGATCTAAAAGGCGTGCGTATCTTACACCCCAAGGCTTCGGGAAGCCATCACCTTACGGCCTAATTGACGTTTGCTATAGGTCAATATCCTGATCACCCCAGAAGGACGAGCTTGCATAACTGACTTTGGTTTATCTCGTGTAACCGAGTCCGCGTTTGTGACCTCAAACCATAGTTCTCACTCAGGCGGCACAGTCCGATGGCTCGCGCCCGAGTTACTTACGGGCGGGCAGAGGACGTCGAGGGAGAGTGACATGTATGCCTTCGGTAGTCTATGCTACGAGGTGGGTGCCTTCCCGCCAGTTTTGACATGAAGCTCATTCCACCGACTGACCCGAAATGTAATTCCTAGATCTTTACCGGCCACGTACCTTTCCATGACCTCCCGAACGATGCAGCTGTCTTATACCACGTTCTAGTCCTCGGAAAACGTCCTCAGATTCCATTCACTCAAGCTCAGTGTGATGATGTCCCTGAACGAGTCTGGTCGATGATGGAATCCTGCTGGGAACTTGAGCCGTTCGCTCGGCCCAGTGCGGACGCGGCGGTGAACGTTTTCCTCAGCATCTCGGGAGGTTCAGATGCACTTTTACCTGCAAAGAATTGGGATGAAAGTATCTGGGAGGCCGTTGCGATCCCTCACAATGAGAGACAGATCGAAATGGCTTTGGGAATATTGGAGGAGTTGACTGGGCATTCGGGGGCAGGTGTAGGAGGTGCCTGGGATGATGTGGATTTGGAGCTGTCCATAGACGAGGGCGACACCACCGAATACTCCTGGTCGCCCAACCCGAACCTACAGACGCAACAGGATCAGCTGTCGATGTCCCCGCTTCCCATCGCTTCTCCGAGTCTCCCATTCCTTGCTCTATCTCTTTCTGAGAACAATTCACCCAGTCCATCATTCGCCCAGTTAAATGTGAGGCTTCTTTCTTTACTCTCTATGTGGTCGCCGAATTCTAACCCTCGAACGCGCAAATTCCTCCATAGGCCCTTCATCCCGATTACGACTCGAGCGCTCCGTCAGGCACGTATCGGGACGATGCGTGGGACAACAGCGGAAATGGTTCTTCCTTGTGGCAAGGCAGCGAGACTGACGGTGAATACGCTACATTGCGCTCGCCATGGTTCCCACAGGGTCAGTCAGGATGGAACGAATCTCATTCTCAGTATCATGTTCCGCCAAGCCCGCAACAGACTTTGATGTCTTCGGTTACAATTACTGCTCGCAGATTGCCGTCCCTTGCCCCTTCGCCTACGCCACCTTACGGACATATAAGCCCGGGTCAGGGCTCGATGCCGATGGATTGGAATTGGGACGGAAGTGGAAGTGTGCGGTTTCAATTTCGGTTACCAACTCGGATTCTGTCTGATTATCTTCTCACTTATAGCTTGATGATCACGGAGACTGTAGACACCTTTCCCGAGCTCCTTCTCGCGCTGATACATGGAATGGCCACGGCGTCGGTATCGGCGATAGCTCTTGTTTACGGTCGGGGTTTCGCCCACGCACGCCCTCTCTAACGCACTCGTCCTCAAGTTCGAGCCTTTCTAGTGGCACAGATATGGCGACTCCGCCCGCAACGCCCTCTATTGCGGCTCGGGAGCTCAAAGAAGGAAATGATGCCAACCGAAAGGGACTCAACATAGGTGCAATGGTGTTTGTGCCAAAGTTTGCCTCATCAACACCACCACCTCGGGCGCGGGCGGTGAGGAAAGTCAGCATCAAGAGACCTGATGGGTCTGAAGTGGATCTTCGAACATTTACCAGGGAAAGAAACCATGGGGTTGGTGGTTTGACGAGGAAAAAGGTTTCGGTGAGAGTTGAGTGTCCGGTGACGGGGAAGGTTGTTAGGAGAATTGGGACCGCTTGAGTGAGGGGGAGATAGGTTTACATCAGTTTCCATGAACCTGAAACCTCAGGGCTTCGATCACTTCCGACGCTCTCTTTTATGGACTGTAGCCTCCATGTAAACCGTTCGTTTTGAAAGTGGGTATGTACTGTATGGACTTGGTTACTTATCTATGTCATCAACTTGACCGGAAAATCATTGAATTCATTGAGATCTTCACATGTGAACAAGTCGCTATAAACGTGGGTTACGATAAGTACGATAGTATGCGATGTGTACTATTATTGTTCTGACGGCAAGCCATTTTTTCTCGACAGGTTCACTTGATTCCGGCCAGGTTTGAATTTTCCTCCTGACCGTAATCTGAATCACGAAGTGCCGCCGTCATGCATCCCCAATTGTCGTCCACTTCTTGTTCTTAACCTTGAGCTATCGCCCACATACGCATTCTACTTTTTCCTTGTATCTTCTTTCAAACTATCGGGCACAAAGAAAATATCTATATTTGGAGGAGCTCACCACTGCCCCTTTTGCCCCCGAACGTCCAAGTCACGACTCGAGGTCTCTGATTCCCCACACGCTATCGCTCTCTGAATGTCGACGAAGGGATTTGGCACAGGACAATGGCGATCTGTTAAGAAGCATCTCAATTTTTATCGGGTTCACAGTCTCTTCTTGTACGTTCTCCCTCTTGGCCTTTGACGCTCGCTGACATTGACAATGGTTCGACGGCGACAGTACCTTCACTCCCCTCATCTTTTCCGGCATATTTTACGCCAGTAATGGTCAAAATCATATCTCGTACATCGACTCGTTGTTCAATTGCGTTAGCGCGATGACCGTCTGTGGGCTTGCGACGGTGGACCTGAGCTCGTTGACGCCGTGGCAGCAGGCTATCTTGTTCATACAGATGTGTTTGGGGACACCAGTACGTACCGTACGCCATTCCGTTCCATACTAGTCCCTGCCTCTATGTCGTCATGTTCGAAGAACCGACGTCCTCTCTTTTTTTTTTCTATAGGTACTGGTCTCATGGGTCATGGTTTACATCAGGAAGTGAGTTCATGTGCCTCTTTTCTGTCAGCCCCGGGTGTTGTTGTATTGAACGCGAATCCTTTTTTCTTCGACCCAATTTATTATCTATTCTCAGATACTACTTCGAAAAGAAATTCGAATACATCATCAAAGCTGCTGCAACACCCCGGGGGCCTTCGCCTGATGGTACGGATTCAATCACCAACCAGGACCAATCCAACAACACGTTCTGGGCTCGTCGGATCTTCGGCGTTATCAACTCCAACAAAAGTCGCAAGGATGGGAAACGCGACTCTATTCCTGACGAACAAAAACAACACCAGCAAGAGTCGCCGAAGTTCAAGAGTGAGAAGGAGAAGCACGCGCATGGAAATGGCGGAGGCATCGCAAAGCGAGTGAGGACGGATATGATCCGGAGAATGGACGACGCGCCAAAGCTAGTCAATCCGAGTGGCTGGATCAGTGAAGGGGACAGGATCCCGATGAAAAGATTCGGGACCATGCAGTCGACACATCAGACCCAAGACCGACGGCTTTCTTTCGCTACGCCTACGATGGTCGAGTCTAGAAGCGCACCATCAGTGAGAAGGTACGTTTGCTGCTTTGACTTCTCGGAACGAAGCTGATCCCACCGTTTGAACAGAATGTCTGTCGCTCGTCGGCTCTCGGACCCAGGGTCGCCACCAAAAACCCCTACTGATGCTGGTTAGCTGACACTGCTCCTACAAGCGTCAACTTTGCTAAATACAGACATTGTCTAGTCCCTATGCATCGTTTCGAAACCGTCTCTCCCCAGTCCCGATCACCACCTGTATCGCCAACATATCCATACGCACAATCACCACCTTCAAATATGCCCACATCGCCAACACTACCTCGAACTCAGACAGTCGAGTTCAGTCTTCCCCGTCGCCGACCAACTCGCGTCGCTCCAATAAACCAACAGGCAACTCAGGAAGAGGGACCTGAGCCTGAACGCCCTGCTCCAGAACCTATTCAGCCTGATGATCGAAGTGCGTATCGTAAAACTAACAGGGTGCTGGTAGGAGACTAACAACTCCACAGGATCGATATACAGATCCTCCTCTCAACACGCTCCCCCCCCTTTCATGTCCTATCCCACTAATCACACCTACAGCACCTACATTCCCGGCCCCGGCCCCAAACCTCGCAAACATAGCGGTTTCGGAGGCTTCCCGATGCCCCACGAAATCATTCGCAGCATCATCAAAAAATTCTTCCCGACATTCGGGAGGAAACTGACGAGGACAGTGACCATACCACGTACGATGACAATTACATCCCACCACGGGTCGAGTGGTGCGGGTTTGGCTCCGGGAACGAGAGCAGTGCCGTATGTGTCGTTTGAGACTGTCGTTGGGCGGAACTCGGCATTTCCCATGCTTTCGGAAGACCAATTGGAGGAGCTGGGAGGCGTGGAGTACAGGGCGCTGAATGCTCTGCTTTGGATTGTTGCCGGGGTGGGTCTCGTTTAGGTTTGCGTCTAAATGGGTGAATGAGAAGGCTCACAATTCCCCGATAGTATCACATACTGGCCCAGCTCATTCCTTTCGTGATAATTGCACCATATATATCACAGAGCAAGTGGCATGATGCTTTCACGCCTCCTGCCTTACACAGGAAGGTCAACCCTGTGTGGTACGTTTTCCGGGCAGCTGGTTCAGTGGTTCAGTGTATCTCATTAATCACGGACCTTTTTAGGTTCGCCTTGTTCCAGACAGTTTCCTCGTACACCAATACTGGTACATCCTTGGTCGACACATCTATGCTTCCGTTCCAGAACGCATACGTTATGATATTACTCATGATCTTTCTCATCTTGGCTGGAAATACTGCATTTGTAAGTGTTCGCCATCCTGATTCTACGTTCCTTTCTGAGCCGTTGGTGTTCTTTCCCCCGCAGCCCATCTTGTAAGTTCATCTGTGTAGTCTCATCTTTCAAGTGCATTTCTGACCCGGATATTGAACATAGTCTCCGATTTACAATGTACGTGTTGCTTTCCTGCTATCGTGCTCACCTTCTCACCCGACGCGTAGATGGATTTTGACGAAACTAGTCCCGAAAACATCTCGCGCCAACGAAACACTACACTTTCTACTGGATCATCCTAGACGTTGTTTTATCTATCTATTCCCTTCGCATCAAACTTGGTTTCTTCTAACGATTGTTATTGGGCTTACGTGCGTGTTATTCTGTCGATCTGCACAAGTTTGGCTTGCTCACGGTAGCCTTGCAGGTTTACCGACTGGTTTTTCTTCATGGTTTTGGATATTGGGACCCCCGCGATTGAGGCAATACCTTTGGGAACAAGGTTTGTCATCGGGCTCTTACAGGGTGTAGCTGTGCGCGCTGCTGGATTTGGGATTGTACCGTTGGCGGCGCTGGCGCCCGCCGTGAAGTGAGTGTTTTCTTTACTGATTGTAGACACTCACTGATATGGGAGGTATCTCTTTTGTTCAGGGTTCTGTATGTGGTCATGATGTACATCAGTGTTTGTGAGCACCTCTTTCCTTGTATTGGTCTGGTCTTCCATGCTGATAGTCGATTCTACAAGATCCGATTGCTATGAGGTATGCTTATCACCTTCCGCCCTGTATCCCCATGACCTGACGAAATATCAAGTGTTCGTTCTACGAACGTTTACGAGGAACAATCGCTCGGGATATACGGCCCTCAGGAGAACGACGAGGAGGGTAGTTTCTCAGCCGCAGGACACGGACACAGCAGAGTCACCGTATGGAGTAGTTACCTGGCTATGCACGCCCGAAGGCAGCTCGCATTCGGTAAAGACTCTCGGACTCCTTCTAAGGAAACCCGCTGACCTGTGCTTGCTATAGACATGTGGTGGCTTTGTCTCGCTCTATTCCTCGTGTGCATTATCGAGGTATGTGTCACAAGGGGAAGTTAGGGCGGAAATGAAGCACAACTGACGCTACTCCCGAACGTTTTAGCGGTCAAATCTTGAAGACCCAAATTCTGCTACCTGGTTCAACGTTTTTAACATTAGTACGTCTCTTCATTCGTGTCCCGTCCACGTGTGCTCACGCGTGTTGTTTAGTCTTCGAATTAGTATCCGCGTACGGGACCGTCGGGTTGAGTTTGGGCATTCCTACCGTATGGACTCTTCATTCTATGGCTATGCTTTGCACACACTCAAAGATCCTAAACAGGCAAACTTCTCAATGTCAGGCTCCTTCCGTCCTCTATCAAAACTCATCGTTTGCGTGGTCATGCTACGAGGTCGCCATCGCGGTCTCCCTGTGGCTATTGACCGTGCAGTCATGCTACCCCAAGAATTCCATAAAAACGACGATAATGCAAACGACGACACTGCTAGCCAGTTTTACGCTCGTAGTACGGGCCGGCAAAGTATCCTCATGCATAACTACTCCATATCCAACGGGTACCCCCGTGGGGAGCCCAGCATCGTCGAGGAGGACAGAGACCCAGTCCGGTGATGAGGTCCGCATGGAAGCGGATACAAATAGAGGCTACGAATCTTACGACTACCTTGGATGTCTGTCACCTTGTTTTCACGACCTACGCTAGCAACATGTACATACTTACGCAGCTACCTTATCCTTTATTATTGTACCATAGCCCACAGCCAGTTACCCACATCCTAGTTCTGCGTCCATACCTTTCTACCTTTGATCCAAGTGCTTTGTGGTATTCCGTGTTCGTCGAAAACAACTAGATCTGCATCTGCGCCTGGCCGCAGTGTTCCTTTCCTTGCCTCGATTCCAAGACACCTGAGTTCGTCAGTTCAGACACCGAACGATAATGGAAAAGCGAGAGGCCTACTTTGCCGGATTGAAAGTAGCACACTTGATGGCTTCACCCAACGAAATCTCAGTGAATTCAGTAAGGTTCCGGACACATTTGTCTAGAGTGACACAACTTGGAGGCTCGATGGTAAACAAAGACACGAGATGCACGTTATAACGACATACCTGCCACAGAGAGTAGTTGTTCCGTAGACATAGAGTTTGTCGCCGTCCTTGAACACTTTCTTCCCATGGTGCCATTCATGTACACCATCTTTCAGGTGTGGATCGAGGATGTGCAGTGCTACAAAATGATTGTGAGACTGCCCGGGAAGGGCTCGAAAGGACGACGTCAGTCATACCGTCAGTCATCAAGACACATCCTTCGGGGAATGTGGAATAAGCCATCTGTCGATGGGCTGTTGTCAATAAAAGCAATGAGGGTTCTAGTGCAAATGATGTACCTTGATGGATTGCGGGTGAAGGTGAACTCCATCCGCGATGATTGTGTAAAAAGGCCTCTTGAACTGGGGAACGGGGGATGTAGTTCCCTGAACCCCCGGAGTCGGGTTTGGGGAAACAGACGAATCCAATGCCTCCGCACGATCACTGGTCGCTTCAACAAGCTTTTGAATCGGCGGGGTGCGTTGGGATTTCGAAGAAGCCCCCAACAGTCCAATAATGGCCGGATCTCTGTGGTGTAGCTGGGGCATGGCATTGAAAAGATGTGTTATGAGTGAAGCTCCGCGTTTGGCCGCTTCCATTGCGACTACGGAGGTGGCCGCACTTCATAAGGTCGTCTCAATCCATTTCGTATCAATGAATCAAAGGAGCAGGCGCACCTGTGACCCATAGAAACAACTATGCCTCTGTTGGTCAGCTCCTCGATTGCGTCTAAAATACCTTGGACCTCCGGAGCCAGGGTGACGATTCTTGCGCCGACCGTATCGCCATCGATAGCTCCGCCTTTTCTCCAGTCTTGATTCGTAGAGACGTTTGTTGAACCGTATGTTTCTTCGATACTTTTGAAGCCTTCGGGGGCATCAGCGAGCCACGCCGGCGAGTGCGCACCTCGCTTCGAGCTATCAAGGAATGGTCCTTCCGCATGCCATCCCAGGATCGCAGCAGATTTCCGGTTCGAAGAGGGACGTAATCGTTGAAGGGCATTTGGGTAAAGGGCTCGATCCTGAGTCTAACATGGACAAGTGGATTCGTGAGTCACGGTCCAAAAAATTCACTGACTGAGACTAACCACTACAGTCGGTACGAGGCTGGAGGAGATCAAGCTCAACGGTCCGCTCAACTGTAACAGCACGCGCCGAACGCTGGGACGAGGACTCACGACGTGACACCGGTTTCGACTATTTTCTCAATGACCATGTTCAAGCCCTTCTGATACGCTTCCTCGTCGTAATCCTGACCAGAGAAATCAAATCCATAGGCACCGTTGATCTGGATATCAATGAGACCAGGGCTGCAAGAAGTATAAGCGACCCATCTCAATGACCTAGAGAGAGCCGATACCTCAGAATGCTTCCATGAAGGTCCACTATCTCGTTGGGACGCTCTTTGCGCACGAAGAAGGTATGCTATTGGTCTATATTAGTTTGCGTTACTAAAATCGACGGATATGGGAACGCACTTGGGGATCCAGTATTCTACCGGTGACTTTATCGACCCAAAGGTCTTTCTTGACAAAGCTCCCATCTTCTTGAACGAGAGAGCAGTTCGTAAAACACAGGATGCCTTCTGACATGTCCATGTTGCAGGTCAACGTTCAACAATCGTCGCGCCCCAATGAATTCTCAGCGTGGGTTCGAAGGCTTTGGCATGCATCATCAGTGGGAGAAACACGGTCATATGAGAACCTTGGCCATTCTCATCCCGCGACAGGAAGAATGAGGTGGAAATGGAGTTATTCAGGTCCCTAATAGTGGAGTTGTAAGTACCAGATCCTGTAGTCGTGGTTATGGTGAATTCCGAAAATCCGGATTGCCGCTTGAATAGCCGCAACACGTTTTCCGTTTACCGCGACGAGGATACTCACGAGCACGGACGTCGATTGTGCTTCATCGATTCATCTCCTCCTTACTCTGGCCGACAGCTGGAACCTGAGCGCTGAGTGCTGAGTAGGTAGAAGGCAATGCGTGTCCAACGTCTCCGCTTCTCTACTCGTTCAGACCAGCGCACTCCACGTCAGTCTCCGTCAGCCTACACGGCAACAAACACCCTATAAAACTGGAACCAGTCAGTCGGAAATACGCCGGACCTCACAACTCTCAAGCACTGAACCTAAATGGACAAGCAGAGAGCCATACGAGAAGTGATCGTGCATCATGATCTGGCTCTGCAGCGTGTCAAGGAGGAAATCCTCGCATTCGAGGCCGCACTCCATGAACAAGCACAAGAAATATCCGTTACCCCTGTAAGTCCTTTATACACTCATGACACAATGCTTTGTTTTGCTCATTTGTGAGCTCGTAGTCGGACTCGCAGTCAAAAACTCACGCTATAAGGGCCAAATTACTTCCCAAGATACGGGAGCAAGCTGAATTAGAAAGGCTGCTCAGATGCACAGAACCGTCTCATCCCCAGCCCTTCTGCTTCCCATTGAGCTTTGGGCTCACATTCTTTGGCTTTGCATGCCCGAGACACGATATCCAGCATGGAACACGCAGTTCACTCCCGTCGTTTTCGGGAGAGTCTGCTCTTACTGGAGGACCATGGTTCGATCGATGCCAGAACTGTGGTCGTCTATATCACTAGATATCCTCCCAGGCATAGGCAACCGGAGCCCGAGGTGGATGCCCCTTGTCCCCGCTCTTCTCAACAGATCTTGCGAACATCCCCTGTCCCTCGAGATTGTTTGGTACGCGTCGAAGCATGAGGAAAACAATGCTTTTGACGGCTATTTTATGGACCTCATCATTCCCTCCTCTTTTCGGTGGAAAGATGTCAACATAATCGTGCCTAACAAGCTCTTGCATAACTTTCTCGAGGCACCACTTCCTCATCTAGAAACTCTGTCAATCGGCGGTGAGGCATTTGCCAAACCCTCTATCCCTCACGCCCCCCGCCTTCGAGAAATGTTCTTTTCTAGTATCTATCTCCGACCCCGTTCTTGGGAGATTCCATGGGATCAGCTGACGGACCTTGTCTCTCGGAGCTGCATGAGGGTCGAGGATGCAAAGGCCGTATTAGCCAGATGCCCAAGACTCGTACGTTGCCAGTTACGCATCATCCCTACCCTTCATCCCGCCCTCCTCAACCACGTCGAGGACGACTCCCACCTTCCGGCAGTCGTGGTGTTACCAAAACTCAGAAAACTCACCATAGTCCTTGGGTTCAACGAAGACGTTTCTGACGTCCTCGACTTGTTCGAATTTCCTGCCCTCGAGGAGATAGAGTTTAGTAGCGTCCAGAGTGCCCCTTTGATCGCGAGCCATCGTACCAACTTCTGGCCGAAAGCCCACATACTATCTCTAGTTTCTCGATCTGGGTGCAAGCTCCGGAGACTCACGTTCAGGAACGTCTTGAAAACTCTCGCCGACATGGAGGCGAGGGACATTGCGACGAAAGTAGATAGTCTTCAGCACATGGAAGTATGGTGCAATGGCGAACTTGAACCATTGAACGGCTCGGTCAAGCTCATCTTGCACGATCGAATACGAGGCCTGTAGGACACAAGTTTTCTATATCCTTTATCTACCATTCGTTGTCTACTGTCTTGTATACCAGTCCTCAATGCGTGTGGCCAAAGATTGTAAAACAAACTCACGTCTCGCGTTATCATTGAGTTCCATACGGTGAGCTACAATAGAAAGCTATGGCCTAAGCATGATCCTGGCATCCACATCACCGTCGTCCACCATGACGATGGCTTCTTCCTCCTTTCTCCCTCTTCTTGCGTTCCCTCTCTTCCTCTCTCGCCCTCGCTCCTCTTTGCCGAGGATCTATGACCTCGTAATCTCTTTCGGCCTTCTCCACCTCCTCATTGTTATCTTTCGGGAAATGTAGCTTGTGGCCGAGGAACCCTCTGTCATCGTCAACTTCCATTCCCGGATCCTCGGGATCGGGCAGCTCAGCTTCGGGTTGATTGTCCCCTTCTGCAGCGCCATCCTCTCCATCGCTGACCTGAACACCCTTCAGTCTCCCTCTGAACATATCGAGCTTGGCCAAGACGTCGCCTTCATCCCTCCGCTTTGCCTTTTTATTGAGCCCTCTGCCTTTCTCGTACTTCTTGAGCTCTTCTTCCAGATACGACCGTTTCGGTTTCTTTTTTGACTCATCGTCACTATCCTCTCCTGCGCGCCGCTTAGCCAACTTCCGAATGTCCGCTTCCATTTTCTCGATTTCGGTTTGTCGAGCACTTGACGAAGACGCTTTCTCAGAGGCATGCTGCGAACGTATCTTCGTTATGTCCAATTCTTTCTCTCTCTTCTTCTTCGACCGTTGTTCTTCATCATCTTGGGACTGTGATTTCTACAAACGTTGATAAGATTCATCAAAATCAAAGGTAGGAAGAGAGAGAGAGAAAGAGAGAGAGAGAGAGAGAGAGTTAATACCTTTTCTGAGCCCTTCGTCATACTCAAAGGCGCGCTGGTGACGAAGTCAGGTAAATCCGTCAGTACAGGATTGTCCGACACCTGCGCAGATCCCGAGCCGCTCGATTTGCCGTTGTCCACCAGGTCGGGCCTGAAAATCGCCTTCTTCTTGAATTCCACCGGTTCTTCCTCTTCACCTCCCTCATCGGCACCAAAACTAAGGAGTTTGGTGTTTTTCTTCGCCCCCTTCCTCCTCATTTCTTCCTCCCGTTCCCGTTGTGCTTCTTCTCGCGCACGCTGTTGTGCCCGCTTTTCCTCAGCAGTGATTCTCGGAACGATGTCAGGGAAGGGGTTGTCTAGTATTCGAACATTCTTGATTTTCGGAGGGCTAGATAGAACCACTTAGGCAGGAAGCGTCGACAGAGCGAGAATTACGCACTATACTGGTCTCTCATTTTTGTCCAACTCCAATTCGCCAATTTTGAGAACATCTAACCAGAAGGAAGAAGAAATCTGTCAGAGGTTGAGTCTTGATGAGAGAATGAACGGCCATCTCATAAAGAAGGTAAGGGTGAACGAAAACCGATACTCACTGTACACTGTGTCCCCAATAACCCTTCCGAATAATGTGTGTTTGCCTTGGAGTTCGTCTGCTCTGTCGAGGGTGATGATGAACTGCGAGTCGTTCGTGTTCTTCTTCCCACTGTTTGCCATAGCTACAAGGCCTCGATGACCAAACCGCAAACGAGGATGAATCTCGTCTTCAAAGGGCTCTGTGGGTTCTAAAATGAGTATTTCTGTTGCATTCAGCTAGAGACTAGTAACTCGCCTCCATAGATAGACTCTCCGCCAGCACCTGTACCGGTTTTGTCACCCGTCTGCACCAAGAAGCCCGGAACCACTCTGTGGAATATAACACCATCGTAGTAACCTATCACGGAACGAAGTTAGTTACGCTCGACAGAAGAACTGGATAAGAGCCCGGTCGAAGAACGATATAGTCCCCAAATTTCGAGAACATCCATTCATGCGAGTATGCAGATGTCTGAAAGGTCTCACCCTCCATAGCCAACTGTAGAAAGTTGCGACATGTCTTCGGTGTTTCCTTCGACCATAGCTCGATGTCTATTTCGCCCACGGTAGTTGATATAATTACACGGCCATTCGTTGGAAGAGCCATCCCTAACCAAGTGCACGATGAGTTTTAGAGTTTGGCGGAGAGGGTATGAGAGCAGCGCTGAGTCAATGTCCTCGGACGCGTCGTGGTGTGGAGGCGAACCAGGATGGAGATTCCCATGCAGAAGCGCGCAGCAATTCTCCCGCTGGGCGCCTAAATTCACACCTTCAGCGGATTCAACGAGCATGGCATGCTTCATCGCTTCATCATGGACTGGATGGAACCGTCTTCCCATTCTCCGTCGATTGCTTCGCAACGCACTATAATGTGATCTATATGGGACTGTACTCATGACTCTCAACATCTATTATCGACCATGCGACAGTCGACTTGGAGTCTCCGACTTCCCTCATACAATTGATACATGTATAGTCCAATATCAACGTGCATACAAGAGCACCCTGGTCCTCCAAAGTGAGAACTCAGTCTTGATATTCTGCCTACTAAGCGTTATGGAGATCGTTGACGCATGGAAGAATGTCAATTTTGTGGAAGAGTATTGGTGAGCCTTTCAATACGCTTCTCTGAGCTCTCCCGCATGTCAAGATTGAAGGTTATAGTCAAAGGGACTATCCGAAAAAATCCTCGGATTCCCTATGAAGAATGAATTTTCGTGTCGCGACCAAAGATCATCACGCACTGCAATACAAAGGGAATCGTCGATTTGGCCACCAGTTTCACTCCGTCCAGCAACAACATTGTCAGTGAGTCTCTGGGGACGCTCCTGTCAAGAGCGTCTCATAGGTCGCTGACAGTTCTGCAGGCCTCGAGGAAGAACTTACTATCCGATGATAGTCTGAAGGCCGCCCCGGTTTCGATGGTGGCTGCTGGCAAGGAAGTTCCAATACTTTTGCTGGCGAGTACCACATTTCCTCCCATTCGACTGGTCGAGCATGCAAAGGGACAGCGACACACTGGCGAAAGCCCTTATCCTTTGTTGAACGTCACAGGGGATCATCATGAAGGTCGGGACAGGTTGTAGGTGGGATCTAGTAAGCCTTTCGATGCCCGAGTCGAATGTTGTCTAGTGGTTAATGCCTACCACGCACCTATCGTCTTGCTTTCCTCCATCCAGAAGGAGCTCGCCGAAGGTGCGTATTGGCTGTGCTCGGTATTGGAGTTGTTCTCATCATACTACCAGTCAGTATCATGGACAAACGTCGGCTACTTCACCCAAGGCGCGGACATCAATATATTGCCAGAGCTCGAGGTCTTGAGACTTGCAGGTAGGATGTTCGTTCTCCTCAATCAGAAACCTGGGACTGAGTCCTGTTCCTCTATCGGGAAAGCAGCGTCTTTCGATACCATCTCGCCTTGAAGAAGCACATTCGGGACTGAAAACAGGCAATCCACTCGGCATCGGGTCCCTCCCTGTTCGAAATATACCTCAGCAACTTCTGGCGATTTCTATAGCGCACCTACTTATCATCCACAAATCCTTCTTGCATCAGGGACTTGGGGAATCAGCACGGGTGGCGCATGGTCACTTGCAACTGAAGCTGAAATTTAGGCATTTAAACTATATCAATTCCAGAGCGTCATATCTGTGGGTCGTACCCGCGGCCGTGGTCTCGAGACCATTGCGTTGAGCGTCTCGTAACTTTTACTCACAAAAGTGGGGTTTCGACGGCCTGATTCTCACTCATGTTACCACCATAAATTTGGGAATTATCCTCCGATCCTCGACCACGGAATAGCGTACGTTTGGCGATGAGGTAGCACGATCTTGAGCAACTAGCCTAGTTCGATATGAAGCAACCGAAGAGAGGTTACCAAGATCGTGGAGTTCCATACAGGCTGTGGATCGTTCAACACAGCCCGATATTCAGCTTCTGACAAAACATTAATACGATGCCTCCCGAATCTGAACGTCATTTCCCGCCGCCTGAATTAGTTCGATCCTACAAGAAGTCTCACTTCTCCGTCATCATGAGACCCAGTTGTCTGTATATAAGCACTCATTAAAGGAAAGTGAAGAGTACCAATTGGCACATAGCGATGATCATCAGAACCTCACTTTCCAACGCTCGCTTTCCTCATGCTTCTAAGGGACCTCTTGAAAGAATGCCGCGTGGGACCATGAAGGTATGTCTTCAACTCGATGCACGCAATAATACGCACTCATGGACTCCTCCCCGTACTTTCACACTCCGAAGAATACAGCTATGGCTATGACCGTCCTGGCAGCCTCTTTTGCAGGCTTTTACTATTCGCTGAAAGCACGCGACAGTGCAAAACGTGAATTAGGGAAGGTCGACGAATGTATGTTCTCCAATTACTTGAAATGAGGCTGTCACTGACCTCGTTTACAGACGAATCGACTTACATGAGGCTTCGCAGTCAACCCCATTACCCATTGATACCGAACGCTGTGAATCCAGGCGACAGCTACTCTGTCAAACCTCCTGTCCATGAGCATGACGCAAAGCATCATACCATTCCCCATGCCAAAAACTTAGGCACTCTTGCCGATGGCCAACCAATCTTACAGCCTGCGCCCCAGCGCCCGAAAGACGACGGAAGTGGGCTCGTTTACACCAAAAAGGCGTAACTTATATCAACGCGAATTTGTACTATTTAGTTGTACTATTATCAGTGAAGTGAACCAATCCACCGACGGCTTATTCACACAATTCGTTATTTTCAGGGCGTGCTGTCCACACCAGTAGTGCTTGAATTTTTGCTTGAATTCGTCCCAAGTTTGAAGTAGCACCGACTGGTGACTCTAATTCAAGAGAGCCTCAGTTTGATCTTAACGAGGATCACGAGCAAGGTCCGTGCGCCAGCGCTAGCCCCGGCATCCATTCCCGAGCTTGGTTTTCCACGCTCGACCAGCCATGTGTCTCAATTGAACTCTCTTTGTGCATCTCTAGCCTTCTTGCGGTCGACCCAGCTGGACCATGCAATCCCCAAATACACTTTCTTGATGTCCGATTCATTCCCGTCAAGCTCCATATGCCTCCAGAGACAAACGTGCTGCGTCGACGGCCAGTCAGCCGTATACCGAACCCTTGTTTAGTTTACTCTCTCCCCCCAACTCTCATCATATAGCCCGAGCCCAAATTCAAATTTCTTCAAGAGAATGTCCTCCGACAATGGCCTGGTGTGTTTCACTAACTGTTCCCTCCCGCAAGAGGACGGAACGTTGATCCAGAAGGATCTATGGATAGATCAACGAAGGGGGGTCATTTTGGATGCTCAGGTATGTTTTCTGTCGTTTCCGAAGTAACCCGTAATCTGATTAAGAGATTTATCTTTGTCAGAAAACCTTCTTTCTGAGAAAGCAGAGGCCTGATACTGTCATCGACCTTGGTGGAAACATCCTCAGGTAAGTTCATTTACACGCGTGTCGCTAAATACCTCTACGCTTCAATCGCTGACATTTTGTTCTTTTTGTAGCCCAGGTCTCATCGACATTCAAATCAACGGAGCATATGGTTTCGATTTCTCAGTCTTCGAAGGTGATGAACAGGTCTATGCAGATGGTTTGAAGCACGTAGCTGAGAAGATCGTCGAGACGGGCGTCACTTCGTAAGTCCTCGGCCGAATTCTCAAACCGCTCACAACTAGTCGCAATATCTCATTTCCGCGTTCACAGACTTGTGCCGACCATTGTGGTCAGTCTTCCTGTTTCAAAGGCCATCACATTTGGGCTGATCCTTTTCACAGACACAGGAGCGTTCTTTGTATCCAACTCTATTGCGTTTGCTGCGACCTGCTTCTCATCCGGACTCCGCCACTCTGCTGGGATGGCATGCGGAAGGTCCGTTCATCGAAATGGCCAAGCGGGGTGCACATACGCCGTCGTTTCTCATGGGTGCTCAGGAGGGGTTCAAGACTTTTGAACAAGTATATGGCGCGGAGAATCTCGTCGAAGACGAGGATTGGTTGATGGGCCACGACGTGGGTGTTCGGGTGATTACTGCAGCACCAGAAGTCTCTGGCGTCATGGGTGCCATCGAAATCCTCACGAACAGAGGCATCGCGTTCTCAATTGGGCACAGGTCAGGGATCTTCATAATTTCTTCGCGTTAAACACTCATTCATTTCTTTTAGTATCGCTACTTCGGACATAGCAACTGCTGCAGTCAAACGCGGGGCCTGCTTAATTACCCATCTGTTCAACGCTATGCCCCAGTTGCACCATCGAGATCCTTCGATCATCGGGTTGTTGGGGCTTTCCCCCCACTTGGCTTCTCCGTTCACTCCTATAGCAGCCAATCCTTTTGGTTCCGGTCCAGGTACTCCTAAATCATTGAGTCGATCCTCGAGTCACGTACGGACGAAGTCGAGGGGACCCAAATCTCCTACATCTCCTACCGTCGCGGCCGTTTCGGAGGCGTTCGACGATATTGAGACACCTCCCCAAAGCCCAATGTTTAGGAACAAACCGGAAGGCTTGACGCGGACCGAGAGTATCCCCAGCTTGAAGCTCGGCGCTTCCCAGGAATTTGAAAGGCCCTTTTATGAGATGATCGTAGACGGGATCCATTCTCATCCGAACTCCGTTCGAGTGGGTACATCTCCATCGTCGGAACTCTTCGCGATGATGATATCTCTGGTATTGATTCCGTCTTCATGATCTAGCTTGCGTATTCCGCTTTTCCGGAAGGTTGCATTCTGATCACAGACGGTACGTATTCCGACACGCTCCTTGACGCAGGGCTGATTCGGGTTCGCAATTGTTGCCGCCAGCTATGAAGATCCTTGACCCGAATCTTCATGATGGTGTCCATGAATGGAGAGACGGAAAGCGGTTCGTCAAAGAGGGAGAGAAACTCTATCTTGAGGGCACCGACACCCTGGCCGGAAGGTGTGTTTCAGGGTGCTTACTTTTTAGTCAATCTGATAGCTAAAACGTCAATGGCTGGCCTGCAGTGTTGTGACTCTAGACAAATGCGTTCGCAACTTCAGCCGCTTCACTGGCTCATCGATAGGCCAGGCCTTGAAGTGCGCGACCTTTAATCCTGCGAAGTAACATCGACAATTTTACGTGTTCTCCCTATCTGAGACTAACTACCTCCTTTTCATAGATGCCTCGGAATAGAGAACAAGAAGGGAACGCTCCGGGCGGGGGCTGATGCTGATCTTGTGGTCCTTAACCGCGAAGGCGAGGTGCTGAGCACCTGGGTCAAAGGAAAGCAAGTATGGAAGCGAGCTTGATTTGGTATCTTAAATATTTCTTATCTCTCCCGAACGTGATCATGAAGACAGAAGCTGAGAAAAATGTAGAACTAAGAAGCGATTGTCAAAGCTGCAACTTGAGAGTGAGGCTCTCACCCGCGAGTGCCCGTAGCCGTGAGAGTTTGCTTTAGCCTAGACAGCCGAGACTAAGTACTTAGCGACGAGGCCGCGGGGAAGCGCTGGAGCAACGCTGGAGATTGGCACGTAAGAACTCGTAAGAGTGGCGTCCTGAATGACAACACGACATACGGCCGAGCCGAATGTGCCGGATTTTGTTTTTCCCGCTCCGGACTCGTCGAATTTTTGTGAGCCATCTCCCTTTTTTTAAACTTCCACGACCTAGACGCTTGCCAGCACATAGAAAAGGACCCTTCCGTTCTCTCTCGTTACTATTTAAACTTCCTCCTTTTCCTTCAATTTCCGTCAATCGATAGAATTCATCATGTCGCCGACAATAACAGTCACCTGCACTCGCCCGAGACGCCTATCTCTGTCGGTGGTGGCAGCCCGCACACCTCCCCCATTGCTCAATCTCCCTGCAGAACTCGTGCTCGATATCCTCGAGCTTTGTCTCAAAGACAACAAACCCAGCACGCTCGCCGTTCTCTGCAAGGCCGTCTGCAGCTTCGTTGACGCCATCCTTTATCGAACGGTCGTTCTCGAATCCAGGGAGACCATCAACTTATTTCATCGAACCACACTCTCGAAATCACCCACTTTCTTCGCCACACATGTCAAGAAGCTCGTTCTGGCCCATAACCCCTCTGCAGAGAGTATCCAGTTCCGTCGAATTCTCGACATCGTCTCCCCATGTACTGGGCTGCGCTCGTTGGTCTTACCATCGGGCTATGAGAAACCGGCTATTCAATCTATCATGCGCAGTGTACGGAGCGATGGCCTTGCAGAGATTCTCATTCATTCCAATCAGGGGCTCCGCACTTTCGACGCGGACGCGACGCGTCCCGATTACACGCTCCCCGTGACCCACCTACGGATCTGCGAACCAGGTGATGGCTTCGTCGCCCCGTGCTCTTTACTCTCTGCCATTGGCAGCCTCCCACGCCTGTCCCACCTCCAGCTCTCACGTCGAATTAACTCGAACGAAGACAATGACGAAGTCTTCGTTGACGACGTTGCCCATATCCTACAAACTCGACCGGAATTGACCATGTTGGTCGTTTCGGTATTCTCTTTACCCTGGACACCAGCACCGGCCTCGGATGTCACTGAAAGCAGCATATGGGTCATGTTGGATGATCTCGCTAAGAGAGATCGCAGGCTCCTGGTCAGGAAGGGAGAGTACCAGGACTGGAACGTGGAGCGGGATGGCGTGCGTCGGGTAAGGTTGGGAGAGGCGTCGGACTTCTGGGTTTCCTCCAAGTACGGTCCTGTGGTACCCTATTAGATGGTAGCCCAGCTACCCACAGAGCCTAGACATCATATATAGACCGATATCTTACTGTACTATCTATACTTTTTGAGGCCGTATCATTACTGTCTCGTTATATTCGTTATACTTATACGGCAGAGTACTTGTACGCATATGATAGAAAGAAAACTTGTTCTGAATCTGGATATGAAAATACTCTGATCCTTCACGCAGCCACATTGAGGTATGTTTGTTACTGAGAATCATTGAGCTTGGTGATGTTCCCAAAACGCCAAGTTGTAAGGTTCTAGAACTAGCGGTCTATGAGAGTCTAGACAACCTGGTGAATCTGTTCTCATCAAATTCAGTCGTATGTACTCGGAAAAGTGAAATCCAAGAACGATTACTCACCCTTCCATCTTCTACCCTAAATATCCATCCTGTAACTGTCGTCTCCTTCAGCACAAGAGGATGGTTCCTGAGAAATTCAACATCCTCCTTCACACTGGCCTCGAGATCGCTGAATTCCAAAAACTCCATCTTTTCAAGGACTTCCGAAGTCTCAGCATTCGCATTGGGACCCAGCTCGGCCTTGATTTTTTCACGCAACTGTGGTGTGGTGAATGTGAGCAACCCGCAGCCAGTGTGGTGGAAGAGGGCTATTTCCCGCGTTCCGAGCATGCGTTGGGAGATTATAATGCTGCGCAAGGCGTCTTTCCTGTCCATATACACCAACTTAGCCCATTCGACAAGTGAACGCAGGAACGAAATCGACGCACGCAGCACCTCCAGCATTTCGGATGATATGAGCCTCTCCAAGCTGAAGCCCCAAAGAATCGAAGTTACTGTCGCAGATTGATTCATTCGTCAGTATAGATCGTTTCCGCCCTAGAACAAGCTCACTGACTCGATACGCGAATCCATACAGGTCACTAGGGGTCAATCATTGAGCACAAGCCTGAAGACAAGCATTTCCCGCAAGCTTCTCACCTATAAGGAGTTTCTTGGAGGGTGGTGTAGGCAGATTCGGGCGATGTCTTTCCTGCGCATATTTTTCGTTATGTGCGACGAAATCTTTGTGGGATGACATAGTTGAAGTCGAACAAAAACGTCGTGGAGGGGCTAAAGCTAGATGAGCTATGAGACAGGGCACGTCGGAAACCGGATATGGACTTGGCAATCACCCGCATTCGTGGAATTTTTCAACCCCAAGGTGTGCGTTCTTCTAATGTTTGGGGTCGTGCGAAATGGGCATTTGAGAGCTGACCGAAGTTGCGCAGGTCGAATGGCGAAGGACATGGCAAGAACGGGGAAGTTTAGTGGACAGGGTGATGACGGAATGACTTAAGTCTTAGCTCAAGATTCATCAACTATCATTATGGGTCCCTGTGTGCCAGGGTGAGCACAATCCCTACTTGTATGGAACGGCTCTTTCATACGCTTCTTCTGCGGTCATATCAGTGGATATGCTGCACTCCTCGCGAGTTTGAACATCCAGCCTCAAGATTCAAGCACCCCAGGATCTGGGCTTCAAAGTCACGGCTATTGCCTGTGCTGTCGGTACCCACACAACGACTTTTAAATCGCTATCTTCCCTATGCCGGGGCAAAAAGGGTCTCTCTAAGACTCCGTTGCACCAGAACCTATGAGAACTCGTCGAACCGGACATCGAAAAACCTCACCAGGACATACCCCGGCCCGCTCAGGGCCGGGACATGGTTATCCGAAACAACATCCACATACAAGTGTCAAACTTCTACCTCTACTGCGTACGACAGTTGATCCCCAACCTGTGTAACTGGATGCCTATTCCTATGCTACGATGTTGACTACTGAAATGGTCCCCGGACCACCGACAGGGTCGTCTATACAAGTTGAGCTAATGGGGCGGTCAAAGAAATACTGTCTTACTAAAGCTAAAGGTGGACGTCGAGTCAGATTTTGGGCGCGTAGGTGATCTAGCCTCCGAGATGTCGGGTCTCAGGAAACCCGTACTAGAGAACAAACAGCCATGATTCCCACTCACTCAATAGAACCTTGACAGCTTCCGGGAATCACTCATCAATCCACAGAACCACTAGGCGTCCCAAGAGTTAGTTACCACCGCGGTGAGGGGCAAACATTAATTTTCGTAAGTCTGTTGTAACCTTCTTGTACACATCATTGATATCTTCGTAGGCTATGCAGGATCTGTGGATGTTGTTTGGAATTTAACAATCAATCTTTGAATACCCCAGCCGATTTTATCGTTACATCTGGACATTACTTGCCTAGACCTCGTCTTCTTTGGGTCCCTTGTCTCATAAACCACTAAGGGCAACCTTGCTTGATAGATGTGGACGGATTGGCATTTATGTCCTTCAGCTCGATGCTGGACAATCACGGAAGCGATTCCAGGCAGCTGGGACCAATCGAGATTCTGATCATGCAAACAGACGCGGGACAATGGGCGTCCTCCATACCGCGTTTCCTCGGTAAACAAAAGACCGTGGAGCAAGTATTCTATTGGACTGCAAGAAGGTAAACGAGGTCAAGAGAGGCACGGTCCCACAACTATGTAAATGAGAGCGCCCGGCGACATTTTCGCGGTGTTAGTTAATTAATCACGATGTTAACAGCTTTGTGACCACCCTTTTCGAGCCCCTTGGAGGCAAGACGTCAAACTTTACACAGTCGTACCCCGTGGTGGTTGCCAAATTGTACATTGACTCGGAGGCGATGTGCTCGGTGTGAACTTGAGGAAAAGTCGCACGCACGCAGGACTCATTATGGGGCCCCCAATACTTCCGCAGTTCCTCAGCAATCCTCTACTAAGTTTGCGAGCTTCGCCCGATTCTTTTAGCGTAGCAATTGTCCAGTAGACGCCCGCACGATTGAACTCAAATATCGCCACAGTGATCAGTTAATATTATCAAAGCGCTTCCAGTATATCCAATCTGCACCTAACTCGCTCGACCCACTTTTTTCCGATATTAGATTTCGCCCGCCCTTCCTCGACTCATCAGAGGCACTGATGTTCACTCCAACTTTCTTTTCGGCGCGTTTCGTACCATGGAACTCGTTCAATCATTGTCATTGCGGTCGGCATGCTTGGAATCATTGAATAGATACATCCATCATCGGTGTCCATGGTCTTTTCGGTTTTTCTCATCGTGGCCTTGAAAGTGCGGTTAGATGAACATGATGCGTGTGCAAACCATACTCTGCCTTGTGGCGTAAGTATCTCCTATCATTACCTATTTGCGTTGGTAGGTTTTCGGCCATCATCAGGTGGACTTTGAAGCGAGGCTAAATGTGCTCACGAGTGCGTTCGTCCTGTCACTAAACATAGGTGTTTTCACCGGTCTCTTCGACTGGTCAGACTGGAGCTTCCGCGGCCTGAGGTGAATGGATGACTCATGAGTTTTCTGAGACCCTCGTACTCTGCAAGAAGCGGAGCAACGGCAAAGCCACCGCAGTCCGGGGGGTAGATGGTCAGGACGGTAGCATCTCTGATGTTTTTAGTCGGGAGCTCGGCATCTGGGGTAAGTCCCTCACGAGTCGAAGCTCCCGGGTCCGTTGGGTGAGTGCTACAATGATGTTGGACTTGTACTGCTACTATTCGGCTGATAAGCAACAAAAATGAAGGAGGATTGGATGGAATCTGAGGTCCGAGCCGCATCACTCCGATATTCTACCTACTATCTTGGGCCAGGTACCTCAGTTTCCTGGTAAGAGCAATTGGGATAGAGGCTATCACTGCAAGTACGGGGAATCAAAGCTATCTGGGAGGTACGTATAGGGAAATAGTACGAAACCAGTACTGGAAGACGCATGGGTTGACGAATGTTCATACTAACGACATCCATGCGGCAAATTCACTCTGAAATAGAACCTTCCCGTCCCCCTCTTTCCCCGTGCGCGACGCTCGTCTTGCTTAGATATCTATATTCAGATACGAGGCCGCCCCCTTGTGGCACCAGGATAAGATATCCAGGCTGTAAACACTGGCCGGTATTCCAGTTCCAGTCCCCATACGTCGGCGCTTTGATATCCCGATCGCAACAACCGAACATCAGAACATACAGGGGAACTAGATTGCTGGAGTTCATGCTAAGTCGGAAATAAGATGATTTACCAAGTATGTGGCGCATAGACTTGGAATGATGGGGATACTACTTTGCTCGTGGATAAGGGAAAAATCAACCCTCTTGTTTACCTCTCGCGACACAAGTTTGGAACCCGTAAGATATCATGCAAATTCCTTTGAAAACCGGCCACTTCGTCTCACCGAGACTACGACAGAATCTGACCTTGTCAAAATTCCATAGAATATTTTTTGAAGTCACCCGAGCTTTGACATATTCATTGATACGGTACAAGGAGTAAGTTCCAAACCCCGATATAACCGAGACATGAAGAACATGCAGAAGACAGAAAGTGTCAAGGTCATTGGTAGATAATAGATTTGGAAACCGAGGGTCAGGAGGGGTCAAGTTGAAGCGCCAGCGTCCAGATAACATTCGAAAGACACCGGAATACCAGGTGTGTAAATCGGGTGCAATTCGCCGACAGATGAGAATGGAGCATGCACGGAGAGCGTCGGGTGGCGCAAGAACCAGTGTAAGGTTGGGGAATGCATGTACGCACAATTGAGTGGTACTCTGCGGGATAATGGTACTATCACTTACCTAGATGCGACCGAACGCGAGAAAAATGGAGGCCGAAGGCATCATGTAAACCATGGCAGACCGACCCACTATCGGAGTACTCAAAAGTAGATAATGTCAGTGTTCCGCCGTTTTGTACGAAAATCTGAGACTCATCCTGTCAGAGAAAATCTCCCAAGCATATTTGATACCTAGTTCGTTCTGCCAGACGCGACGGGGACGTTTCTCCTCACCGTAATATCGATTTGATCAAAAGTTCGACCATGGAGTTTCGAGCTCAAATTCCTCTTGACGTCCGATGACGGAATCGTGGCAGGTATTGCCACATACGAGTTTGTCGAAAACGAAACCTTGTGGAATTGTGAGCCGTATGTTTGAGTTTACACCATCAACACCGGACCCCTGTAGCGGGAAGCCCTGTCTATGCCAATGTCAGGAGCCCATCGCGGTTGCGAGATGATGAGACGAATACCAAGCTCGGTAAGGGTCGATGGATAGAGTTGATACAACCTTGATGGCGCAAATCGTCATTTTAGAACGTTGGCCGCGGAACGATTGGATTGAGGGAGCGGGGGGGAAGTACAGTGTTCAGGCATCAGGGGTGGGACTCAGCCGTCGTATTGTTACGAAACTGCGATTGCCCCAAAGCCCAGTATAGCGTGCAGATCCCGCGCCTTGAAGCGCTCGACAGCGTGCTTGCGAAGTGGAATAGTTCGTGTTGCCTACAATTGTAACGAGCTATAGAGTGATAGAAAGCGCCATGACCGAATAAAGATGAAGATACCCTAAGGTTAATCAAATCCCCCACTCGCTGATTCAGTCACTAAATCTAACCCAGCTTCTCGTCATCATCCTTTGACCCCCAATCAGTGAGGGGTGAGATTGAACTTGCATGGCCCAGGAGACACGCTCTGAAATAATAGCAAGGGTCGGATTCTGGGCAATCTTGAGCTGTGAGTGCTACAACCAAGTTGCGCCGGGGAAGGTTTCGTATGCGGGTAAGATTGTCTTTTCCGACAAGTATTATTGCCAGGCTAAGGTTCAGGTTGCGGAAGAGACGTGGGTCGCTCACGTGATGCTGATTTGTCTTAACCTCAAGCTCAAGTTCGCCAGCGGCTGCCAGTAGTGGATATGCTCGATGGCAACTACAGCGTCAGGCTGAGGTGAAACTCAATATTCTTCAATGACCCTCTCACTACTATATCTATTCACAGCACGTCACTAGTCACTGGCCGTCTTCGCTGCATGAATGCTGGGGCGCTGAAGTACTGAAGTACTGATTTCCCGTCTTTCCCTGCACGGGCGCCAGGCATTGGATCCTCTCAGTCTGGAAGTGTGGGACTGTGTCACTAGGTAATTCTATGGCATCATTCACCTTTCTGACTGTTTGTATCAACAGAACTGTGCAAGAGTGCCGCCACCTTGTGTCGGAAACCCGGTGCCCCATATTTCAATGGTCGCTCCTCTTATTGGAGGTTCGATCTCCCCATAGATCTGCGGATTCCCTTGACGGAAAGCTGAGCTATCCATCCACCGTTCACGGTCGAGATCTTCCCGGTGGTCAAGCCCCCCCCCCCCCCCCCCCCCCCGAAAGCATCATCGCGCCTTGGGAACCTGGGCCACCGGTGAATTCCCTTCTGTGCCCGAATTTCTCGGATCGCTGGAGGCTGGGAATTGTTCGTCGTTGCTAGGATCGTAACATGTAATCGGTTCAGATTAGGGATGGGACAAAACTCCCGAGAATCCCGCTGGCCCTTGCAGCCTTTTTCACTCTTCCGCTCTTCCGAGTCGATGGCCGCGTAGTATCAGAGGCGCTGAGGGTATGTCGTTCGAGTCATCGCCAAGCCCCTCTGTTCGTCGACATCCTCCAACTGCAGCTCCCGGCGCTCAAATCGCATTTACCCTTTTCTGACATGAAGATCTTTCCTTCACGGGCTTAGGCGGAATCTGGGTTTCTCTCTTCTGGGAATTGATGTCGCCCTTGAACTGACTGTTGGCAGAAATAGCATGAAGTGGGGCTGTGGTGCCTTACAGTATGTTACATTGTAATCATCGGTCTATGAACACGAAACCGAGCCTCAACTACAGAAGCCTGCCTCAACCACGCGTCCCTATCCTCCCATGCAGCTTTCTCAGTCGGAGCCTTGCGAGACACGGTCAGCACATTACAGTTTGAACAGACCGTACAGCAGTACACCCGTCTCGGTATAGTCACGCAAGGGAGGCGTGCCAGATGAGTGGCGCACAACCCTCCCTCGCACGCCGGCCACTCCATGACTCATTTTGTCATGTCCCGGATGTCCATTGAAAGGTTTGACGTATACGGACCAACCCCCTAGAAGATCTCCTCTCACAGGATGCCAGAATCCAAACCTGGCACTCCGACCGCAGGGTGGAGTAATTGAGTTGCTAAGAACTCCTACGCTGGACTTCTCCATGGCCATTCCTGGTTTCTCATCGCCATTGAAGTTCAAGGGACTCGGGAATGGGGTCCAAACATCAATCGTCGATCATACAAGTCAGCTGCCTCGACTTTCAAGACGCTAACATACGTATGTGGCGGCAGACTTGAGCCAAGGTGCTCTGCCTTAAACCCACGATTGCATATCCTATGGCCTCCCTGCACGTCCTTGTTACGCCAATAACATTGAAGGGTATAATCATAGGTGAAGTTGTACTCTAATACTATAACACTAATAATTTGGAGGATACATGTCATTGGGTCTGGAGGCATACGGTTCTGATAATGTGGCTTGCCAGTCATGTGGATATTGGACGGTGGGGTTTTGGCTTCCGGCGCTCAGAAGATCATAGGAATACCCTGCTGGAGCTCGCATGGCGCCCAGCCCACCGAATGACGAATCTCCAGTCCAATGCTGCGGTTCGACAGAGGTCCCTTGCATGGTGGGATTGCGATCCGATGGCCATGTCCGTGAATAGGAATAATTGTTATTTGTTGTGGGGTCGACGTGGCCGTCCGAGTAGTGCATGCCCATAGACGTTGGACTTCGTTGGGGTGGCCCTGACTGCATGTATGGATCAACAGGGCTGGTACTCTCAGCTCTCGGTTTGCCTATAACTGTGAATCTATTCATTCGGATTCAGTATTCAGTCGTTCGATGGCAGAGGGACCGTATACCTATTTTTCAGCGCAAGACCGGTGCGACCAGGGAAATAGGTTTTGGCGATATTAGCCCAAGATCTGCCGTGTTGCGCGACAGCTTGAAGGAGGACTTGGTCCTGTTCATATTGGTTATATCCCGGTTATGAAGGTCATATGAAGGCGAACTTAGCACACACCTGCTCTGGAGTCCAGGGTGATTTGTCTATTCTGGGGTCTAAAGTGTCGCTCCAACGTCGAGCACATTCTTTTGCAGGTATTAGAACGGTCTCATGCCCCACGAGAGCAGGAACTTACGGGTGCTTGATCTCGTCCTGACGTGTCCAGCGACTACAGACCATCTATAACAGGATTGTTGAGCGATCAAGGAAAAAATGTGTCTGGATTCACCACTCACCTGCTACCGTATGTTTGTACGGCCTGAATGAGGAGACGGTCTTCTTCGGGAGACCAAGCGCCTCTGGTTCCTCGCTTTGGCTGTCTGGGTTGATCGCCACTGAGCTCATGTCTGCCGCCCGTTTCATCCATTTCTGGTGCAAGATAATCCATTTCTGGCAGGGCATCAGCTCCCGATTCAGTGAAAAAACAAAATTCTGACGTTCGCCTGCATGCAAGTAGAATTCGGGGTCAGGATATAATGAACGAGAGGCAGAGGGCCCAGAGGATGAGGCCGAGTATGCGGGGTGTATGTTCATTTGTTGCGTGAAACTCTTTGCAACGTGAATGCAAGGTTGGGCGAAGGAAATAGAATGCCATTCCCTTTTATATGAATCGCTCGTTCAGGATCTATTATGATGCCACCTCCGACAACCGGCGGGATTTTCGTCAATCTGCTCCGGGGAATCTCAGCATGATACCAATTCAAGGGCTGAGTTTCCAACTCGGCGCAAGGCACGGGGATTGTTTGACAGAAGCACAACTATGGAAACCAGATCGTCAAAATCTATCAAAGAATCAATAGGACATTTGCTCACTGCAAGTCTGAGTGTGATTTACGGTCTCTCTGAATCGATTGGAATCAAGTCAAGTCGGAAGGGCGCCATGGCCGTACAAAACGGAGCCCATCTCGAGTCAAGAACAGCCCGACGCGCAACCGCCACTCCTCAAGGCGGGATTTGTAATCACAACAGGAAGGAGTCGGCGCCCATTGTCAAAACCAATTTCGAGCGGTAGGGAGCTGGAGAAATCGAGGCTATCCATCGTTAGTATTCTAGGATGGGAGCTTGTCAGGTATATCGAGACCAGAAAACATTTTCGGCGGTGACCGAGACCTGTCAAGCCTGACAACCGCGGTCTATATCGGGTGAGATGGTAATCTTGATTCTTGAGTTTCTGTGGATTTTCGCCCTGCGAAACCTTCTCCACGTTCCAGGGTCCAACGGGAGCTGCGCGCGCAGTGCGTGTTGAATGAAGAAACGTAGCTGGTTCGCAAACGCCTGGTACGGCATGGCACATTCTGTCACAGTATTTTACCTTCAACTATGTCAGAAAGGCCAGGGAAAAGATATTGTCACATAACAAGAAATGTAACGGACCGTTGTCGAGGCTGTGGGGTCGATGTGTATTGATAATGATATGCATGCGAAAGGGTTGGGAGAGTCAAGAATGCCAGAGTTGGTAAGTAGAAGGTGATGATGGCACTACCTGTCAAAGTCACGTCAAGGCAGTCAACTGAGTTCCAAAACGACAGCTGCAGGACGCGGAGTTCGTTGGCGGTGCGGTTTGAGCTTTCCCACGCCATAACCTTCTTGCACTGGGCCGAGTTTTCGCTATGACCATTTCTGCAAAATGACTACGTACTGTATTCTATCGGCACTTGAAAGCGATATATTCATCCCCTGGAAATATCAAGGACTTAACTCTCTGGCCCTTTTTGGCGGAACATTTTTTTCTATGCTTACACCTGGGTCCTAGTTGCGCTACGGTTACACTACATTGCAACTTGACCCATGTGCGCGTCGAATACTCTTTCGTCTAACTCTTCAGTGCAACACAGTTCTACCCCTTGCAGAGCAGCGGTCAGTCGTTATCAGTACCAGACTGAATTCCATCCCCCAGTGTTGTCGAGGTGGAGACAGGGTCGTTTTTGTGCTTCGAATCTGGCCGACCTACGCGAGACTCTGCGATCACCCAGTCCAGGACTGGGTTGGCGTCCTCCGAGCATATAGTCGCTGCCAGTCAGTGCTTTGCTCACGATGAAGTACAAATACCATGCGCAATGTGTATGAGGAGGTCGACGCGAATGTTCCATCCGATCTAGGTCAGGAAGGGATTTTCTACGCCTTCTCTTTGGACGCGAGGGTCACGGAAAGTATACATATACGGTTGCGTTCATCTCCGTCAATCTGGTGTCCGGGAGGCTCTATGAATTAATTGGGCGACTCTCGACTTTATGCACGCCGTGTTCAGAGGAGCGATTCCCACAAAAACGCATGTTGCACTACCGTGAGGCAGCCGCATCTAGCGGATCTTCCATGTTCGATAATTGAGAAGGCAGAAAGATTGTCAGGCCCCTACTTTCATGGGCAAACCGGCAACCTTTCTGCGTCTATGTCTGAGACCAACACTCAACAGTGTTTTCCGTTGATCAGCTCTCTTTCAACTTTCACGAACGATTGTCCCCTGACATTGAGCTCGTGTTCTCTTTGTTGGAATGATCCGATGTGATATTATACGCTCGAGTATAGATTTGAAGTATAGAACCAAGTCCGTCCTGACGCAGAGCCTTTCAATTAGCGAAAGCGGGAACTCCTGTTATGGCTTTCCCAAGAATGAGCGCGTGTATGTCCTAGGATTCGGAAAAGAAAATGATGTTGAGCCGCTATCATTTAGTACGTTTTGAACAATCCGCTTCACTTACATTTGTACCTAATCACAGGGCATCATCAGAACATGATTAGAGTGAAAGACAGAGGCTCGTACCTTCGTAAGTGTTGGTGATCTGCAGATTAGCAGCGTGTCGCCCAATGTGATATCTGCAACAAATAAGCCCTTGTCGAGGTCTCATGGCGATACATCAAACGTACTCATCAGCCGCTGCATTTCCACCCAGAATATCGAGCAGGATTCGCGAGTGCTGGAGGGCCTTTCCACAGTTGTTCTTCTTAATCATACTAATCATCTCCGGAGCAAGCTGCCCTTGTTCCTTGAGGCGCCCCACTTGAAGACTGGCAAGGAGACCTAGTGCAATTTCGGTGTGAGCATCAGCTAGCTTCTTCTGCACGAGCTGAAACGATGCAAGCGGTCGGTCAAATTGATGTCTCTCCAACGCGTACTGCCTAGCCCTATAGAAACAATCTTCAAGTGCCCCCATCACTCCCCACGAAATGCCATATCTGATGGGGATAAATACGAGAATCGTGTCCATAAAAAGTTATTCTTCGTACCTGGCAGAGTTTAGACATGAGAAAGGTGAACCAAGGCCTTTTGATCCGGGAAGTAGGGCATCATGAGAGACGCGGACATCCTCCAAGCCGACAGAACCTGTCAAGGACACTCGTAATGCGACCTTGTGTTTGACGGGTGGTGCGGAAAGCCCTTTGGTACCCTAGCGACCTCAATGAATGATGGTTCTCAGGATTGTTGGAAAATCATACCTTCTCAACGAGGAAGCCTCGAATCTTATTATCCCACTTGCATTTGGCCCAGATCACGAACACGTCACTAGTGTCAAAAAAATGAGAACAATCACAGCGGTGATATAGTTCGAACGCACGCGACTGGGGAGTTGGAGATCCAAGCCTTGCTGCCGCGGAGTATGTACCCGCCGTCAACATCCTCTGCGGTGGTCTTCATGCTGGCAGGATCTGATCCATGGTTCGGCTCCGTCAACCCCTGTGAGAGTTCTTCGGTGAGCAACGCGTTTCCCGTGTCACGCCTCTATGAACTCACGAAAGCGCCGATAAGTTCACCCTTGGCTTGAATGGGAATGATGGTTTAGCTTAGGAGTTGACGTGAATACGGATGAGACAGACCAAGGCGCGGTAGATATTTCTCTTTCTGGGCCTCGGTACCAAACTCGTATATGGGATGCATCACCAGAGACGATTGAACTGACGTAGTCGAGCGGTAACCCGAGTCAACCCTAGGGAATAGCCTCATCAGCAATCCACTTCAATCCGATAGAGAACGCCCTTCACCTTTCAATCTCGCGCGCAATTAATCCATAAGCGACATGGCTGACGCCTGCACAACCATAGCCTTTGATAGTTGGACCCAGCAGTCCAAGCTTTCCCATCCCGGGCAATATGTCATGGTTGAATTCTGAAACACACGGACTCATCAGTCCGAAAAGCTAAGATCCAAAAATACCGGATACGGACTTTCCGTTCTCCAACCCTCCAAAACTTTCGGCATCAGGTTTTCCTGTACATGGAATATTAAAACTCTAGTTCATGATCCGACGGTTCATCAGACATACTTGACAGAACTCATGGGCAGTTTGTCTGAAGCGAGAATCGTTAGTTGATTGGTTGATTGAGGGATGGGCAAGCCGAGCAACGCACTGAATGGCCCGCTCTTCGTCGGTGAGTAGCGACTCCAGGTTAAACGGATCCTGCAAGACGACTGTCAGAGAGACTCACTCGAAAGTCAGAAACCAAAGAGTACTAGACCTCCCAGTTAAACTTAGCAAATTCTGCACCATGACCTCGTCAGTTGTGGAATGATATTCCGAGGAGATATTCACATACGAGACGAGGCGAATCGAACATGGTTGACCCGCTGAATGGGAGCAATTCGAGATTTGACAGCACTCCGAGCGATCCGATGCATGGTTGATCTCAGGTGGAAGATGAGTGGGAAGAGAGAGGAATGGGAAACGACAACAACGATTTAGAGGAGGTTAAGCTCCGAGTGGGGAAACCGGGTATTCCGATGGCCCAGAGCCGAGGGGGTTCCCAAGCCCAAACCGGATATAGATTCTCACGACATCACCTGACTTTGATAGTCAGGCACTGCCACTAACGACCAACACCAAAATCTAGCAACGACCTCAAGACTATCAACGGCGTCGGCACTCCTCAAGTCAAAAATGGGCTCTACAAGGTTAGCAGCAGGCTTCATATGTTTCTGGGGACTGTTCTTGGAGGTTTTGGCAGAAGCTGTAGAGGAGAAAGGGCTGGATGGAAGGATTCAAGTTTGGATGACTCGGATTTTGGGGGAAAGTCGATTTGTTACAGAGACCTTTAAGAACGTTCCCCAGAGCCATCCCCCCACGATCTACTATCTTCAAGGCGATTCTGACCATGATTTGCCCGAACAGATTGTACTCCAAAGGCCGTGTCCTGGGACACAAGCGTGGCAAGAGAAACACTCGCCCCAACACTTCGCTCCTCCAAATCGAGGGTGTCGCAACCAAGGAGGATGCCCAGTTCTACCTCGGAAAGGTGCGTTGGCTTGGTTTGTGATCGATATCGTGATACTGAATATTTTGTTAGCGCGTCGCTTTTGTATACAAGGCCAAGCGGGAGATCCAGGGTTCGAAGGTGCGGGTAATCTGGGGGTGCGTTCGCTGTTTTTCTCTCCTTTCGCATGCTCTAACATTGCTCATTGTTTTCTTGTATCAGACGTGTCACCCGGCCACACGGCAGCTCCGGTGTTGTGAAATCAAAATTCCGATCCAACCTTCCTCCTCGTGCATTTGGTGCCAGTGTCCGGGTGGTGCGTTATAACCCATTCGAGTGGACGAGACCCAGATCTGACGAGCCATTCCTTTCTTTCAGATGCTTTACCCCTCCACCATTTAATACTCTGTACACATGGCTTGCTATCATATCATCTTCTACCCCATGCAATATGACACGACATGCCCATGCATAGGCGACGCATATTACTCTTGGCTGAGTACTGACGGATGAAGGTTGCTAGCGCTATGATTCCTCGCTCGACGTGCAACTCTGAACATCAATGCAGTCTCGAAGATCGAAAATTTTAGATGTGAGATTTGCATATACTGTCAGGTTCTGCTCGCATACGTCTGCGCACATCGGCGATATACAGGAGCACTGTGACTACCGAAACAGCTGTTGGTGGGTGCTTCATGAGTGTAAGAATGTTTTATCCGACGATAAGCTTGTGAACAACCACATATAGTCTAGAACCAGCCCCCGATGAATTTCTTCAACCTTCCCTGTCTCTCTGGCTCTGATTCAGTCTTTTGTTCGACGCTCTCAGAGTGGGATTGAGCGGCTTCAGTTAAATGAACAGAGGCATCAGTCTCCTCTGGCTTCTGTACCTCCAGGAACGGTTGAGAAGACTTGGGCGACCTTGCAATTTTCGGGGGTTGGGTTGGGTGGGAGCAGTCCGCTTTGGCTTGCCCTGGAATTTCTGCAAAAGACGTGCGGCTTGTTGGACCTGGGCAGTTTCGAGTGCTTTCCGGGCTGCAGACTCCTGTGGCGAAGGGGGAGGCGGAGTGTCAATCGCGGACGACTTGGTCTCGGTCGGTTGAGCGGTTGCTTCTTGGACTGCTTCCACTGAATCAGACGAGTTTTCAGTCAATTCGACTACCGACTCTGAGATTACAGAGTCAGTGGCGATCTCGGGGTCGTATGATGATGAGGCGTCTGGTAAGGGCGAGAGCTCTAATGTATCTCTGGGTTCCTCCTCTGGTACTGCTTCTATGGGTGAAGGAGACGATGAGTGACTAGTCTCTGGGGCCTGAACGACCTCGCTGAGGTCCTGGTGGGTCGGTTCGCCGCCATGGTTGGGTTGTTCTGTCTCCTTCGGTGAATATTCGAGCGGATTTGACGCGTTCGCTCGCTCTTCAAATCGTCGTACTATAGCACGCATGCGAGGATGATCTGTCCCTTCCAATGATGTTCCCTTGAGTATAGGTGCTATTTGAGCGAAACCAGCCCATTGAGCGAAAGCGACTTGGCTTCTTCGCGACAGAAAAGTTCGCGGTGCGCCCGAAGGTCGGAAGGTTGCCAGTTCGACTGATATTCTAGGTGAGCCGTGCCGTGTGCAGAAGAAGAGAGGACGCACGAGCTGGTCTAATTCTGAACATAACGTCTGTAAGATCTGAACGGCGACCGTCTGCAGTAACGTTACGGTCGACCTGCTGATTTCCCAAGTGGGCTTCACAGTCAGCCAGACTTATACCTCCTTCATCTTGAGTTTTACGAGGTGAAGGTATTGAAATGACAGTCGTATGGCTAAGTGCCCGTTTAGCGGATTCTGCATCTTGAAAACGGACGTAAAGAGTATCAGTCAAGAATTCGCCGTTCTACAAGGGTGATTTCAGGTGTGTGGTCGCGTTTAGTAGGTTGGAAGACCTACTTTGTGATTTCTAAACTCTTGTACCCTCCCAAAGGATTGTTCAAGATATTGGATGATAGCCAGGGAATCTACAGGAGAGCCAAGTCGATCCCATGTCCGAATAGCGACGGTATAACGACCAGGAGATGGTGGTTGGCGGCGTTCTCGTGGAGGCGGAGAGGAGGTTGATGGTGCAGTTCGAAAAGACGAATTGGAGCGTAAGGATGAGGGAAAGCGCGTACGAGCTGCAAACTTCGTTCTTGAGGAAGCGCGTAACATGAAAACGGTCCAAGCTTTGATTTTCCAAAAATTCCGTCTGGTCGCGACTGGCCACGTGGTACCCAACCTGAAGCGCTCACTGCCGAATTTTGGCCGATTCTCAAGCGATCGAGCCTCAACCAAGTCATTTCCGCAGTTCCGCAGACGGAGTACCTAGGCTGCGTGAACAGCGTTCACTGAAATTCTTGAATCCTTTCGACAGTATCATTGCAGCGAGTATTTTTTCTATGTTTCTTTTTCTATGATGCTATGAGGCCGTCCGGACGGCCTTTTCTGACCGCACAGAGATCGTCCTCAGCTTCATCCGCAAAAGAGTTGCGGCACTGCGTCGTATATAATACATACATACAGATACACAGTTGGTGCCGTATGGTCACAGTACTGATTAGAACGTGCCGAAATACAACAGTACAACGGACTATAGGAGGACTATAGAACTATTGTAGTCTTATTTGAGATCCTATTGTACTCAGATTGTACTCCACGGTATTGGAATTTGTCCGGGTTCCAAATTAGGAAACGTACCTCGTTTCACCTTGACCACCGACCCATTACCCTCTTTCAGTGACCTCTAACCACGGCTTTTTTTGCCTTTTTCTTCATTCTTTTCTTCATTTCAACAACATTTATCCTTTGGATTCCATTCTGCCGCTTCATTCAACGCTGAGGCCGCAGCCCGTCCCCTCTCCAATATTTCCACCCTATCGACGTCACACCTTCATCTCCTTCCTTCACCATGTCGTCGGACACTGATTTGGAAAGATTTTCAACCCTCAGCGGACGCTGGCGCCTCAAGCTGTTGGTTCTCAGGTCGCGCTGATGAGTGTCATTTCGGTTCGTGTTACTGTTACATGATTGGGTGCAGAAAAACAAGTGTCTAAAACTTTATCGTCGCTTATAGGTCGTGACTGTCCTCGCCTTCAACCTTCTTCGTCCCAAAAACAAAGTTAGTGAGAGATATTATGTTCTTCGCAGTGAATTCTCAGCGTTTTCTATTCAAGATTATCTATGAACCCAAAGTCAAGTACCACGTTGGCGACAAACCCCCTCCTCGTATTTCGGACTCGTTATGTGGATGGCTACCACCCCTCGTACGCACAAAGGAGCCAGAGTTACTCGACAAAGTTGGATTGGACGCCGTCACCTTCCTTCGTTTCAACCGTCTCGTGCGGTGGCTCTTTACTGGGATAACCGTGCTGACCTGTGGCATATTAATCCCCATCAACATTACCTACAACCTCAAGAACGTCGAATCCGAGCGTCGAGATTTCTTGAGTATGTTGACCATCCGCGATGTTGCTGGTGACATTCTGTACGCCCATGTCGCCGTGACATATCTCATCACCTTCCTCATCATCGGAGTTGTTTACTACCACTGGAAGAAGGTCATCGCTCTCCGACTCGCCTGGTTCCGGTCTCCAGAGTATATGCAATCGTTCTATGCCCGTACTCTGGCGGTCACGGAGGTTCCGAAGAAGTATCAAAGTGACCAAGGTCTACGAGAAATTTTCAACACGGTTCAGATGCCATACCCGACCACAAGTGTGCACATAGGACGACGTGTTGGACGACTCCCAGAATTGATCGACTTCCATAACGACACCGTTCGTGAACTGGAACAATATCTGGTCAGGTATCTGAAAGGAGGAAGAGTTGGAAAGAAGAGGCCGACGATCCGTACCGGAGCAACATGCGGGATGGGCGGTACAAAAAGGGATGCCATCGACTACTACACGTGGGTGTTCTATTTTTGATATGATCTTGAAAGCCCGCCAACATATTGCAAAGGGAAAAACTGAAGCGCACTGAGGCGGCCATTGAAGAATACAGGAACCAAATAGACACCAGAAAAGCAGAGAAATACGGCTTCGCTAGTTTGGCTGCGGTTCCTTATGCACATATAGTGGCTCGTAAATTGGAGGGCAAGCACCCGAAGGGCACAGATATCACACTCGCTCCAAATCCCAAGGACATTGTGAGTTATATAATGTTGCTTGGGATCTTACCTGCTAAAAATCTCCATGTTTAGATCTGGGAGAACATGAGCAAGACGAGTGGAGAACTCAGGAGCAAGCGGACAATCGGATTCGTGTGGCTCATCCTTGTCTGCTTTTTCAACACGGTTCCCTTGTTCATTATATCCATCTTGGCCAATCTCAACCAGGTGCGTCAGGCGCTGCTATGTCGAGATCTCTTCCGCTCACCTCGTGCAACTGTTACAGATCAAGGACATTCCTCATCTCGAGTTTCTCAACTCCTGGTCCGAGAGCTCTCCCAGTACATTTGCTATCGTATCCGGTGTCTTGCCCCCAGCAGTGTCCGGTATCTTTGGCTTCTTCTTACCCCTTGTCATGAGATGGTTAAGTCAGGTACGAGTAGACTACTACTACAGCCATTGACATCGCTCAATTTCATACTCTAGTTCATGGGAGCTCTCACCCAATCCAAACTCGATCGTCAAGTAGTTGCTCGCTATTTCGCCTTCTTGGTGATCAGTCAGTTGGTCGTTTTTACCCTGATTGGTGTTATATTCCGTGAGTACATTTGCGGTCGCTCCTTGGAATACCGGGCTCACCCCTGCCCACCACAGAATATGTCAACCTCGTCGTGCATCTGGTTGGGAAAAAGAGTTTCTCAGAGATCATATCTAAGTTTAATAGTAGGTTCAAATCCGTCTGGCTATAATTTCGATTCTCACATCTTGCAACAGCCCTCCCTGGCATCATCAACAGCACCTATATCAACCAGTCGTCCTATTGGTTGACGTTCTTCCCGTATTTCACCTTTTTAGCCATGTTAGACAACCTCTGATTTCATTTGCTTCTAGCCTGCGAGGTTTCCTCGTCGTCTTCGACTTGGCCCAGATCATCAACCTGGTATGGATCTTTATCAAGACCAGGCAAGTCAAGTACAATCACACTTCCTTCTGGCTCCCGCTGATCGTCGTGTCGTAGGTTGTTCGGTCGCACACCTCGAGATATCCGCGAATGGACTCAGCCTCCGGAGTTTCAGTATGCGATTTATTAGTGAGTGGCTGGGCTAATATGATTCTGTGCAAGCCCTAATCACCGCATGTTGATCCAGCACGAACGTCGTAAGGATATGTCGTGTCGTTTGAATTCTTGTGTGATGCTTAGACGAACCATACAGCTCTACATGGCTAGCGTAGGTTTGGTATTTGCCCCGCTCGCCCCACTGGTCGCACTGGCTGCCTGCGTGGTCTTTTGGATGGGATCTTGGGTGTACAAGTACCAGTTGATGTTTGTCTTCGTCACCAAAGTCGAAACTGGCGGGGTGGGTGTTTCTGCTTCCTACAGACGTAGTTCCGTGACTGATATAATTATCTGTTCAGCGTCTGTGGAACGTGGTCATCAATCGTCTACTCTTCTGCGTTTTGCTCATGCAAGCGCTCATGATCCTGAGTGAGTGATCTCCAAACTTCATTCCGCTCTATCGGTTGTGAGGTGCTCATGGACTTCAAGCTATCGGTCTCCAATACGGTTTCAAGTCTCTTACAATGGATAGCGACGATTCCGCCCATCTTTTTCGTCGCGATCTTCAAGATCTACATCAATCGTGCCTTCGTCTCCAAATTCCGATACTATGTCCCCAGCGAGGAAGAAATTAGGCTCGCAAAGGTGCACTCTGAGCGTGCCGACAACAAAGGCAACAGGCTCGAGAAGCGATTCGGGCATCCGGCGCTGCATGTGGAACTCTTCACGCCAATGCTTCACGCTAAGATGGTGCCGCTGTTAAGTCAAGTATACAAGGGCAGGATCGGCAAGCAAGAGGCTAAGCTCCAGGAATATGGCGGACAGAAGATGGAAGCTCAAGTGGTCGAGGGTGGTATCAGGATCGCTGCTATCGAACAGGTAGGGTTTGGTTGCTACAATTTGTTTTCGCTCTCTTTGCTTACAGTCTGCTCCCAGCGCGACCTCGAATATGATCCAGCTCTGTACCGTCGTGACCGTGGTGAATTGGACTGGGATGCTCGCTCGATCGCATCAACGGCCTACATGAACGACGGAGCTTCCGTTTATCATGGTAAATCCGGCTCAGGTTTCTTCGCAGGAGATGCTCCACCCGTCCCTGGCTACGATAGTTATCTGGCGAATGGACCAGGATACCATGGCGCTGCTGCTTCAACGGAGAACTTCGAGCTCACGCGCATCGAATCACAAAACGAACCGCTACTGGCCAAGCGACCGCCGTTCCTTCAGTCCACGTCTTCGCTGCCGAGCACTCCTCCTCAGCTTTATCATGATTCGCCTTCTGAAGGGTTCACAAGAGAGGCGCCTATTCATCGACCGCAGGAGTCTTATGGCCATGATATTTCCGACATGCGAAGCGGAAGCCCGTATATGCTGCAGACCACGAGTCCTAGTCCCATGAACGCGATGCGTAGCCCAAGTCCCGGGCCATACAGTCCGTATATGGATTCCAGAGGCGCAAGTCCGCACCAACAGTATCCTCCTCAGCAGTATCCTCCACAATACCCCCCTCAGCCCCAACGCCAGTACTCTCACGACCAATACTCGCACCATTCCCAAACACCATCACACTCAACACCACCACCATTTTACCAACATTCCCGAGAAGGCAGTAACCCTGCTTTGAACAATAATATGGCTGGACGGGGTGCACGAAGAGGTTATTAGGTTATCTTTATGTTTAATCGTGGAGAGGGAGGAAAGTTTACGGTTCTTTCTTTCCTTCGATGCTATGTTTTTATGCTATCCTCGTCGTGGGTTTTCTTGTTGTGCAATGTACCATTTCAATTGCGTTATCTACATCCCCTTTCCTATCACCAGCCTTCATCGATTCACCACTTACCCTACTTCACGACCTTGCTCACGTTCACCGAACATTTCCCTTACATCTTTGTTATCTACACAGATATCGACCTCTTCTTACGCAACGGACCTAATTAGAAAGTATCGAAGAGGATGTCAGTAATCTTCTTATTCATGGACTGTACCTAATACAGGGTGGTCCCGAACTCTAAAGCGGACTACACGCTGCTGCCACTAACTTCTGAAAGCTACCCTTCCGACATCAGATCGTTCAGAACACGTACAACGGCTGCCGTCGCCGTTCTCACTTTCTCCTGTTCTACTTGGTGCACCCTGTGCATTAAACGGCTCTCAAACTTGTCGGGGTGGAAGCGCAAAAAGGCTTCCCTGAGCTTCTCCCTTTTGTCCTTCTTGTCGTTCTCCGGCTCAGGGCCTAGGGCAGATATTGGCGTAAAAAGGAACGAAGATATCGCGTCTTTCGACAGATCCTCGAGTGATACGTCTGAGTTGTCGGAACGTGTGGGGAAGACCGGCCATGGAATATCGTCGAATCCGATCGCGGGACTGGGTCAGATTGGGCGCACAGCAACTTCTGCCATCTGTCGTGATATACTTGAACGGATTGACGACGCCTGCGGTACTCTTTCTCATCTCTCTTTCTCTTTCTCTCGTTAGACGCCTCTTTTTCTAGTCGTTCGGTCTCGGCCTTGATAGCTTTCTCGCGTGCTCGTTTGGAGGCGCGTTCTGATTTCAGGCGCTCCCGTTCCTCGTGTTCGTGTGCATGGGTTTTCCTGAGTAGAGCGTTTCGATTGAGTGAAATCTTCGAAAGGCAAAAATAGCGACCACGAACCGGTACATCCCTCTCCGAATCCACTCGATGTAGTCCTCCTCATCCAAACTCATAGGATCGAGCTTGAGGAACTCATCAGAGTCGTAGTTCGGTTTGGGTTTACTACTATGGCCACCCCAGTGCTTCGGAACATGAGCAAAGGAGTTGAAACGTGCCTCAAGAGAGTCAAATGCTTCATCTTCATCGAATGCTGACGACAGTTTTTCTCGAAAGCGTTGTTCCTCCAGCTCCGTTTGTATAGCCTCGTAATCGGGCTTAGATGCATGCGCATAGTGGTCGGAATAGAAGGAATCAGGATGGTGTTGGCTCTTTGAAGAAGAGGGTCCCGCAGGGTGTGGACCGATTTCATCGTCCTCATCGTCTGAAGCCCACTTTCGGCCGTTGTGTGATGTTGAGGAAGTTCGGTGACGCTTTGCATCGTGACGGTTGCTTGAGTTGTTCCTCCGTCGACGTTTCTCGGCCTTCTTCTCTTTCTTCCGTAGCCTTCGAGCAGCCTCTTCCTCTGGTGTCCGCTTGAGGTGTAGTTTAGGCATGATGATGGTGGTTGCAGGAGGAATACCGAGCGCTTATCCTGCATTCTACTAAAAGCGCCAGTTCTTTCACTCGCAGCATGACGACACGCCACTCCTACCCATCGTGCACGCAAATATCCCAGGTTTATTTCACTCAACGATCTCTCACTACGACACAAAAAATTTCACGATTAGTTGATGCAGAATATAAACGAATCTATCAGTACATATATTATTACTCCAAGAGATGTTTCAAACTGTCATTCTCTCGCCCCAACTCCCTCAGCTTGCTGTTCGCCAACTCCGCTAATTCCTGGATATCCAACTTATTAGCATCTTGTTTCCCCAAAATGCTGAGCCGATGAAGGCCCTCCACAAAAGCATCCCGATGATCGTCGTCACTGGGATGTCCTGCCAGAATGTCACTGGTCATTTTCAATACCGCACCGAAGACCACAACATCAACTTTGGATCCACTTCTTGTCGACTCATCATCGACGTTGCTCTTCACAATGTTGCCGTTCTCGTCCAACTCGACCTCTTCTTCTTCGAAGATATCTTCTACATCGGAGTCAATGTCAGCGGCAAGTTTCGCGGCGATGCGACGGGTCGTACGTTCTCGTGTTTCTCGTTCTTGGATTTCGAGAGAATCGTCCTCGTCAAGCATTTGGAAGCTTTGCTCTTGCTCGTGAACCTGTACTTCAGCGGCAGTCATCCTCCGTTTTCCCTTGCCTCCGGGGGCATTGAGTCCAACGAGGTTCTCGGTCGGAATTCGTTCCACCGCTTCGAGGCGTCTGCGAGGATTATAACGACGCTGTTCATCTTCATTGTCTTCACGCTCGGCATAACGCTTCCTGAAAAGTTCGTCTCTCAGTTGTTGCCTAGATCGGGAAAACTTAGCACATTCGGAGGGTCGACGACAGATAGATGGAGGTAGACTTACTCTCGAAACTGTGCCTCCTTAGCAGCCTTTTCTTCTTTCTCCCGCTCGTGCATACGCAAGTACTCGTGTTCCTCGTCCTCAGTAATCTCAAACCAGTCGGCGAACCGACTTCCGACAGGCAGCAAGTTTCTAGCCGCTCTGATGGGACCACCCCAGATCTCCTCATACTCCCACCGCCCCTGGTCTTTCCATCCACGACCGCCATTACGAAGATATTCCTCCTTCACCGCGGCGGCTTGTTCCTCACTAAGGATACGCCCATTTTGAAATCGCTCTCCCCAGCGGTTATTATTGGTCGTGTAGTACGTCGTGAATGTGAGGATCCGCTCCCGGGACTCACGCTCCCTTCTCAAGACGTCCGAGAGCTGACTTGCCTGGCGGTTGAGCTTGTTAGCGAGGGTCCTAAGACTGTCTACCTGAGAGGATAACGCCTTGTCTTTCTCGGAGACTTCGTGGATAACACCGACGGCGTGCTTGACGGCTGAAGGTGACCCGGGAGGCTGAGGCGATGTTGGTGGGGACGATCGAGGAGTTTCATCGGTTTCGTGGGAGTAGTCTGAGGATCCGTCCTCGTCCTCATCCTCCGGTGGAGGTGCTGATGGTAGCATCGTAGGAGAGGGAGGCCACATTCGCCGTGGAGCAGCGGAGATGTCTGCTGTCTGCGGTGGCATAGCGGGAATAGCGCGTGACGGGGAGGCTGCAGACGAAGGAGAAGGAGGTAATGAGGTCAAAGGCGAACTGGGTTGGGCGGCGCCAGCGCTGGTCGCCGAGGGTAAATCGGGGGACGAGTGTCGCGACTCGACTTTGGGTTGTAGGCTGCGTGTACGATTCGACGACTTCCTATGATCACTGGAATCGCCTTGAGAAACAAAACGTCGGTCATGATGAATGGAAAGCACCTTGGGACACGCTGTGCAAACTTCGCTAGTAGCTGTTTGATAATGATGGTACTCTTCGCGTTGGCTTTCACTTGGTGGGCCTAAATGGGGGGAAGAATGAGATCCTATATCGGCGAGGACCAGAGGCAAACTTACCCGAGCAATTTTCTGCAATTCTTGACGAGAGAGAGCAACCAGCTCTTGCTCAGTTGATGGTGCGCTGCCTGACATGGCTTCTAGTCGATGGTGGTGGTGTGGGTGAATAGTGAACAATGTGGACCGCTCATCACTGTGTTGTGCTATTATAAGCTGTTGTAGCTCGGAAACAATAACACATGATCAGCACGAATACAATAGCCGACAATGAAACTTGCTAGGGCCATATTGTTAGCTCAAAACGGAAAGTCACCATCCAGAAACGGATATGTGATCTTGGCAGCGACCACTATAAGAATAAGGACCGAACAAAGAGAGAGACAGTGACGGTTAATCAGGGTATTCTTTTGATTCTCTCCCTCCATCTCGACTCGTCCCAGACATTTGAAGAATGGCAAACCTACAGAACAAAACACGGAGATTTTCCCTTGATTTCGACCCTCAAGTCACAATGGTATACAGAGACGTTGATGCACTACGAAGGCTCAAAAGAATTGAGCTGCAGCAGATCGCCACCGTAAGTCGACGCGCTTTTCACCCAAAAAGACGTGCTGAAGGGTGCTTTCTCCAGCAAGAGAACATAAAGGCGAACCAGAAAAGTGATGCGATCATCAAACAACTCCTCGAGAAGTATCCTCAGGGTGTTCCAAGGTAGATGATAAACACCCGCCCATGTACATCGCTGACTAGTCCCATAGGAAAGCGACGCCTGCAGTCTCCTTTGGCTCGCGCCCGCATAAGGCCACGAAAGGAACTGCAGGCCAGGGCTCGGTTGCTCCAAACCGTACGAGGACAGGATCCACGACTCATGCGAACAATGTTACTGAACATGAGGTCCAACAAGAGAGCTCCACGTCTCGACAAAAGGCAAGAGGAAGTGCGAACCCGACTCGCACTGCCAACGAGTCTCAAGTTGCGAACACTGCTGTAGCTCGACCACCCAAACGAACCAGGGTCTCGGACCATGCCGCCGTCATCGCGACACCTCCTCGTCCTCAGAAGAAGCAAAGACTCGGGCCGAGCTTAAAGGACGTTCGGTATGTTCTCAGGGAGATGAAAGAACATACGAACGAGCTCCCCAAACTCCAGACTTCGTTGTGCGAAATGGCAGCTCTACTGGAAGAGGCTCAAGAGCAAACGAAGGCCATCAACGACGAAATCGAGGACTTGATATGGCTGCGATGGTGTGTCGAAGAGGATGTCATGAAGGAAATCAAGACGGACGTATCTCTAATCGATGGCACAGCCGTTCTGGGGAACGACAGCGAAAAAGGGGCGGAGTGGAGGAAGTGGAAAGCAAATCAGAGCCAGTTGACAGAGGAGAGGTCACCATGAACTAAACTTATCGCGTATTGTAACCCATTTGGTCTTCATTAATTGTCAGAACGTTAATCCTCGCCGAGCCGCGCGTCTAGCCAACATCGATGATCGAGTAAGAAGAGAAGAAGAGCTACTTATAAACTCGGCGCTCGACTGAGCGCTTTGTTGACATTTTTGAGTCTCCGGAGTCAGGCACGCGACAGTATCTAGTGCTAGCCAGGGTCCAATGTGTCATCATCCGTGAAATATCGAGCTAGAAAGATGTATGCTGGCCGGGTCGACCATGGGCTACTGGGCTAGAGATGATATCTGAGTTACGCAGAGCGTGATGTTGACTGAACTTGCAGTGGAAAGCTGTTGAGCATGTAATATCCCCAAATCATCCCTGACGGGACGGCCTGACAGTTACAATGAGGCTGTTTCCCGACCATCTTTTTCCCAAATAATCGCTATTACCCACTCTCCCTCCGATATGTACCACTCTAGCTCGATTACTCGAAGACTGCTCGCAAGAGGTGTATCAAGAAATTCAACGTCCCCTCTTATTGGTCGGACCGTCCTTACACGTTCATTCTCCTCACCACCTGATGACCCCCACCCTGGCGCCCCGCGACAAACTCGACCTCATCCGACGAAACCTATCACCCCAAGACACGAAGTTCATGAGGGGAGCCAGAGCATTAATATACCATTCAACCCCCCTGGCGGTGGGCCTAATGCTCCGGGCATTGGAGACATGCCCTCTGAACCAATTACACGTTCCCCGTTGATGGATGCTGCTCTGACTACGGTAGTGGGACTGGCAATGGGTATGGCTCTTAGTTCTATATTGCGGGCGAGGTCATTGATAGAATTTGCGGCGAACAGTCTTTGTTGGAGGCATCGCGTATCTGCAATGGTACAAGAAAAACGTACTGGACAAGGTGCGCACCTCCATTCGCTTTCATCATTTTAGTGTTCCAACACTCCCCTTCGCGTCAGATTGAGCTTGCTTTCGCTCCTGGATACGATCCGGCTTTGGAGGTAGCAAAGAACCATCTGAAGAATCCGCCTCATACAGAAGTGGAGGACGAAGAAATCCCATGGACCCAACATTTTCGACGCGTGGAACAAGATACAATTGATAGGGTTGTCAAAGGAGAAGAGCCAGGTCATTACTATGTTCTCTTAGGCCCAAAGGTACGTTGTCTGTCACGACATGCACGAGCTACATTACATTGACGAACGGCAGGGTTCTGGGAAGGGGACTATGATCTTCGATGCCATGACCGCCATACAAGCCGATGGAATTGCCATGTGTGAAGCTCATCCCGACTTAGAGGTGTTCCGGCTTCGACTTGGTAAGGCACTCAACTATGAATTCAATGAAGATTCGCAAACAGGATTGTTTCAAAGACGCGACCCACGAGAAGGTATTCATTTTCATGCCGGTCTTGTAACGTTTTGCTGAAGCACGCGTCCAGGTGGACCGGCTCTTGATATTGAGAGAGGTAGTCAACATTTAGCCCCAATAGATGCCCCGCTTGCTCATATCGACTCCAGCGATGAACAAATTAGAGAAGGTCGCTTTGAGATGCGTCCACCGACGAGGCAAACCTCTGGTTCTCATAATCAACAACGTCCATTTCTTCAAAAACGACGACGAAGGCCGTAACATGCTGCTTCAGCTGCAGCAAAGGGCAGAGGCTTGGGCCGCAAGTGGCATTATGACCATAGTTTTCACCATGTCTGTCCAATCCTTACGATGAGGTGACTTGAACGCTGACTTCGACATCTTCGAATCAGGGATGACTTTTGGCCATTTTATGTGATGCGTAAGTTCGCTGTTCACTTACCGCCCGCCTTGGTCTGAGCATCATTATTAGGGAAAAGCGCAAGTAGAATGCATGTGAGTGTGGTTTTTCATCTCCGGTGGATCGTGTCGTCCAATACGCTCCATTGGAACGCCAGGTCACTCCGATATTCGATCTAGACATGAAGGAAGCCTTGAACGCTCTGACTCGTTTGCGCCTGGACGTCAAGCATGAGGTCGAAAGCCCAGAAGAGATTAAGGACGCTGTTTCAATCGTTGGCGGCCGGCTCTCTTATCTCAACATTGTCAGTAGCCTTAATCTACCCCGTCGCGCAACACCCCACCTAACTCCTTGGTTCTCAGCTTGCACGAGCTAAGAATATAAACAAGGCTGCACAGCGTCTTCTCAGAGTTGAGAAGGCGTGGTTGCTGAGTCAAATTGGTGGGCATTGGAGTCTGTTCGTCTCGTCGTTCAGCTGGCTGACCGCCTTGTAGGTCTCATCACGGACTGTGATGACGATGTCATGGACGAGGTTGGCAGTCCTCTTTCATTGCGGGGATACCATTCTTACATGACTGTCAGCAAAAATGGAGCTCGTGCTCATGGCTACTCCTTCAAGAGTTTGTCAAGATGAGGCTTCAACAAGAAAAAGAACATCTAGAGTCCGGCAACGACAACTTGCAAGAACTTCCGCTGCCTGTTATACCCTACGTAAGTCAATCCTCTGCAGCGCGACGATGTCACCGTACTCACCCTCACCTATAGTGGCAATGTCGTCAAATTATGACCCGGGCGGACTTCTTAGAAGGTGGGAGCTTGTGCGCCAATCACGCTGCGACGCGTCTGAACATGGTCCTCAACAGAGCTCGACCGCAAAAACATCATCGCGATAGATGTGGGTATTCCTGAGTACAGTGCATCTCAGTTGCTTATCCTTTGCTTACGACAGGAAAACCACGATGTCCGACCAGATTCGATGTTAATCTTACTCGCAGCGAGGGAAGTCGTTGGACAAGAAAATTTCGAGGAAGTCCTCGAGAATGTTCGTGACCGCATAGATGAAATAGAGAGTCTGCACCGAACACGAGAACTCACGGTGTGTAACTGTAACATCCGAGACGATGGTAATCTCAAATCATGACCTGCCCACAGTTCAAGGATCTCGACAAAGGGGATAAGATCAGACTGGTGGTCGACAAAGGAGGTGCAGAACTTTGGGAGGCTCGCTCAAAGTAGTGAATGGGAGTGGAAGTGAAGACCATATACTTTTTTTGGTCCTTCACCTGTTATATTTCCACTCTCGAGAGTTGCTGATACTCTACGTAGTACGTGTAGCGACATGTGCAAAATAAGCGATAGTCTCGGGTGACAATAACAATGAAGCAAATTGGTGTACGTGAGGAGAGGATTAGTAAATAATACAGGATTACATAGCTGAGGATGAGAAGAGTGAAAAATCCGTTGTGTCGATCATGCCTTCATCGGAGAAGTGGTTTTCTAGGCGGGGATGGCAACTGGGCTGTTGTCTTTGTTTCCGCCAGCTGCTGCTGCCTGGGCTTCTTTGACCTTCTTTTCGGCCTCAAGTTTCTTCGCTTCGATCTCCTTTAGTTTGTCCTGCAGCGAAGTCCCTCCCGAAGCGTTGCTGTTGAACGTGACGCTCTTATGAGGGCTGGGATTGGAGCCACCCATTGTTCCAGTCTCGGGGGACTTCACGCTCACTAACGGAGCGGACGACGATAGGCCACGATGGAAGGTATTAGGTAAGACGCGGCCTTCAGGGTGTTGGAACGGACACGCCGCTCGCGTACAGCCAGCGCCGAACCGACATTGCTGAGCAAAGTGGGTCGCATTAGCAGCAGGTCGAGACGGGTGAGCGAAAGCGCAATTGGGACGCGTACAGGACGCGCCAAATCGGCAAGGGACAGGGTTAGAGGCAGGGGGATGGGGGGAGGCAGCTGGAGGTGCAGAATGCTCAGCTACAAGATTATTGTTCAGCAATGAAAAGGGACGAAAAGACAAAGGAAACTCACCTTGAGGCTTGAGCACAGCTGGACTCACGTGCGCCTTGACACAGTCCTTATCTTTGCAGTTCTTTCCGTTCTCACAAGGATCGTTGCTCAGGACAACGCCACTTTCGACCGTGGCTACGGGAGAAGGGTGTGACCATCGACAATGGGCGTTGGTGCATTTTAAGCCAAACTTGCACAACGTTGGTGATTGAGGACGTTCGGGTAGTGCGTATGTGGGACGCTGTGATGTGGCAGGGGTGGGGGCGGGTTGAGGCGCAGGTGCAGCGATGGGGAGGGTTGGTGTTGGAGTGGAGATGGCTTCATTCGTCGACTCTGATGGGGTAGCGTCGATCTGGTGTGACGAAGATCCTCCTTTCCCTCGACCGGTACCTCTGCCGCCTCTTCCTCCACCTCTCCCTCTCTGTCCACCCTGGTGAGCTCCCTGTGGTCCGTTACCTCCCATATTCTGCTGTTGTTGCTGTTGCTGCTGTAGCATCGCCATGTCTCCAGGCGTCATGGGGAAACCACCATTCATACCCGACTGCATCATCCCGGAGAAGTGTGCCATGAGAGCCATCTGATTCATCATGAGTTCCTGGAACATCATAGGATTCATTCCCATTGCGTTCATGTCCATGTTCATCCCTGGTGGGAACTCGTTCGGCATCATCATGTTCGGTGCTCCTGGCCCTCCTGGACCATTGGTGATATTGTCGATACGTGCTTGTATCTCGTCGTGTTGATTGTGACGGTTGTTATGGGATGAGGGTCCACCGACTCTGTCCAATAGACTCCTGGGGTTAGAAGGTACATCTCTCTGCATTGCTCGGGGACCTGTGGGAACATCTGTGCGTCGGATTTTGTTGGGATGAGTGGGGGATGGAGAGCGAGCGGATGCGGATCTTTTTTGTGAGGATGAATGAGTCTGAGGAAGGGCCTGTGATAACGCTTGTTGATAGACGCCATTACGTGGAGCGTTGGATGTACGAGATGTGCCGGGCTGAGCTGGTGCTTCTTGTGCTTGTTCAACGTTGTTTTCCGATGCTGACACCACGGGTTCACCCTCTGAGGAACCCTTGGCGGCTTCTGTGAATAACCAATCTGTAAAGCTGCTCTCTAGGAGGGTGTTAGTTCGATATCACCGCAGGTCTGCCGCATAACATACCGAAGTCAGGACCAATGACTGCGCGTGGAGAGGTCCTTGAGTGAACAGAATTATAAGAACAAGATGCCGAGACTCACGATCCTCAAGTTCTCCAGTAATTTGAGCTGAGATGAAAATGAGTTTTAGAAATGTGACTCTGACAACACCGTCCACCTACCAGAAGTCTTGTTATTTACAATCATGATGGTAATGTATTCTGCCATCACAGAATCTTTTCATAACATTAGATTTAGCATGACCGTACAGAGAGAGGAGACACACCAGGCTCCTGACTGTATCCTCTGGACATAAGTTCGGTTTGGATTGCTTGCTGCAGAAAAGTGAGATTCTATACGCCACGAGCAGAACCTCTAGCATACCTGAAGCGCATTGGCGCGTTCTGTGCCAATAGTTAGTCCGAAGGCCATGTTGGATTAGTTTGAGGACGTCGTAGGCAGTGAGCAAGAGCAATTTTCCAACTCCGCCCACAAGGCAGGCTTTGTTAGTAAGCAGGTTTGCCGCTCATGGCTGTGGTACATTAAGCGCCCTTTTTGTCGGCTCTTTTTTTTCCTGTCCACAGTCCTGCGCTCAACATGCGTCTGAGCAGTGAGCTTACTGGGTACTGCCTAAGGCCGGTCAGACGGACCTTTATGCTACATGCTCTGTTCACACCTCACGACTAGAACTCTGGGACATGCTGTTATCTCGCGGGTCCAATCAGAAGTAATTAGCCCTTCCAGGTTGGGTCGTCGACTGACAACTCCGAACGAGGACTGGGCTCAAGCTTTACTACGACCCTTCCATTCTTTCAAAATCCTCCCTAGCACCAATGACAACTCGGCTCACCTTTATTTCCGCGAATAGAGGACTCTATAGATGGGGTTCTCAATCTAAATCTGACATCCTCCTATCCCATCGACATCGTTCTATCCTTCCTTCTTCGTGGTCACGTTTGGCGGCACTTACTCTGAGCTGAATTCATCTGGACATGCGGGCGTTTCTTTCGTTAAGGAGACCGAATATCCAAATTCATAGCTATATTCCTCTTACAATCCTCTCTCGCTTTCTATTCAAGACCGTTGTACTGGACATTCTTGCAAGCCTCGAGGTGCCGGGCGTCTGGGAGTTCGTTTGGGTGCGCTTGTTGGTCCCAAAAGTTCATTTACGAGCGTCTAAGATCAGGACGATCCATCACGACCGAATTAGCCTTTCCTGCTGTTGAAAGCGCCTGTTGCTCTTCGACTCCTTGACTCGGGAACTCGACCACAGCAATGATCATTTCCTCGACTACTCACCAAGCCCTGGTGAGATGACTTCCACGACTCCGTAATCGATGGAAACAGGTATCATCGAGTTACCTTCATCATCAAATCGGACGGGATCCTGTGGGGTAACCTGTTACCTGTTGCACTTGCATGTACCGATTTATCATGATTCGAACTGTCAGGAGCACTGCAGGTACGGGCGTGGTGCGGCGGGCGGCTGACATTTTAACAGACCTGACCTACTAGCCCCCTTGACCTGGCTTGAACAGTCAATTATTTTTCACAGGACCGACGTGCTATTTTCTCGGGGTTGAACTGCTGACTGACGGTGACTGATTTATCACTCCTGGCCCTGAACCCGGCAGGCCTACGAGCCTCCAGGACGACTCTTTTCTCTTCTCCAGAGTTTCCATCACTACACCAAAAGAAAATGCAAGTCGTACGATATTCTGATTGACGTTACGCTGCTCTTTTCTGACTCCTTCCAATCGACAGCCTGTCTGTATGATTGTTATTATAAGTACCAATTGCGTTACAAGGAATTCGAATACTACCGTTATTCTCACAAACCTACAAAACGGATCATGACAACCCGTTCCGAATGTAGCACCCTATGATACATGATCCTGACTCGGGAACTCTAAATGGGTTGTGTTGCATGTCCTCTAACTCCGAGAGCTACATGGGTTCGACGGGATGCCTTCAACACCGGGAAACGATGCTGTGTATCCAGTACTTCCCGCACACCGACGAAAGGATAAAAGCCCGCGCTTCAAATGGAGCGCACAATGGAGCTCAAGGTGGCGATCCTAGTACTACTCGAGGTCTCCTTGGGCCCTTACAAGGCCGGGATCAAGTCCTTGCAAAGGCACAGTATGACGAACATAGCTCATGATGTAGCTTTAAACTATGGCGGCTCGATAGGAACCAGAACAGTCGTCATCAGAGTTCCAGAAAGTTCATATCATCTCCATCCAGTTACTGCATACGTTGCTCACGATATCATTCCTGATACTAAGATTGAATATTGATTATTGAAGAATGACCACCGAGTATGATGCTTACTCCACGCCCGTGGACGAGACAAGTGCGAAATTGGAACTGCAATTGTCAGTTTCTCCATGCTTTTCCACACTTAGCAAATACAGCAGCCAGAACAGCAGCTGAGAGCTTTGCAAATTAGACATCGAGAGAGTATGCAGTTTTTTTTCGTTTTCTATTTCTTCTAAACGATGTGTATGATGGATAAGATATGGTAATACAAGATAATATGCGTGAAGTAGAAAGCAATGCAATGTCGTCCGCCAAAAATACAAATTTCACCTTTGCCGATAAAATAGGATGGAGGATGTCTGTGGACTGTTGCTTGGGCAATGCATGGGGTAAAATGAAAGTACCGGGTATAGATAGCGAAAGAAAGTCCGTTTGAGCATGGTATTGGTACAATGATGTGAAAGAGCCAAATAATGCTTGGAGTTCGGGTAGAAGGAACGAGAATTGACAAGGACGAACAGTAAGACCCGATGTTACCAACCACACGGTGCGGCGTGAGCAAACATCTTCCCCTTGAGGGGATGTGTCGGCGGAACATCTTCGCAGATGGAGAAGCCGTCGTAGTGCACGTCCACACCGTGTATCTTGGCGGTAAAATCTTCGGGGCCAATAGGCGTTTTGGGAGATGCGGATGATGCAGGAGAAGTATTGGAAAAACTTGGCGAAGGAGTGTCGGGCATAGGAGAACTCGAGTTTGAATAGGAGTGCTTCTCCTTGTGACGAGGGGTTGGCGAGCTTTCCGCGGAAGCGGCTGGCGATGAGTGGCGTTGGCCGAAGGATGGTATAGGGGAAGTGGTGGAATTCGGCTCAGGTATAGGGGTGGCAGTGGATGAAGAGGCAGCCTTGATGGCTCGTTTCGAAACCATCTGGAGGGAGTACGTGGGTAAGAACCTTGAGTGGAACTGAAGTCTTGTTTGACTAGCGCCTCGAAGTTGGAAAGGATAGGGTTGTCGACGGTCAACTCCCAATCCAGGTAGTTACACATCTCCCGTTCCATCTGATTGATCTCCCGTAGAGTAAACATACCCTGGGCAACGATAGTCCAAGACTTGTTGGAGTAAGTATCATCACAGATGACTTTAGAGGCAATCATGAAGGCAGATATGAAGAGTCGGTGACCGGATGATCCCCGAGCCGTTGGGAATCGAGCCTTGAGACGCTGTAGGAGGACGAGAGAAGCAAAGGTGACGGAAGTGTGCAATTTTGTACGGTGAAGGGCGTATGCAATGAATTGGGGAAGTCTGGCCTGTAGAGAAGTTGACGAGGGGGGGTACTCGGGGCAAGCAAAGAGATGTGTGATGAACCGGGCACAAAGTCGGGCGATATTTTCGTGGCCGTAATATTGTTCGGCGCCTCGCTGGGTTGGCATAGACTGGCCGGTCTGCGAGAAGCACGGTTTGACACGACGTTCATGATTTGGGCAAGTGAAGTGAACTCACGGTTGGCATTGGTTGATATGACATCCGTGTCCTGTTCGCGGCAGCGGCCTTCCTAGCGGCGGGATCTGAGGGATGGTGTTGGACAGTACTGGTATGGATGGACGCCATGGGTGAAATTAGTTGGGACGATATAAGTTCGGTATGAGAAAAGCCACTAAAGCATGGACGTCAGTCAATGTTGGAAAAGCCAGGAGCTGGGTTGAAATAGCGGAAGGCGCCACACGAAGATTGATTGGAGAAACAGCCCGTTGTCAGCTCATCCGCATAGGATTTTCCCAGAGACGAAAAATTTTTTCTCTCTCATGTCACAAACGTGGCAATCATTTATGTCCTTTGGACACCCGTGCTGTGCTCAATAGAGCGCTCGACCCTCGAAAAAAAAGCAAGTTGCAGGAGAGGTTTGAATGGAAAAGAACACACCTGGCTGTACAAGAAGGGACTGTGGACGCTGATTAACCCAAAGATATACTAATCCCAAATGCTAAAGGAGATCCTGGAGAATGAGAATGATATCGGCGACGAGTTGGTGGCAAGAGAAGAGGCGGATGAGAGTGGAGGACGGTAAGATGTCGTTCGGACAAATGAACTACGACGATGGGGGAGGTCAGCAACGAGCTCCCGTCACTATATAGGTCACTCGGATGTCGAGATCAGGCTGTGCACACCTGCCATCAGAAATTCAGGGTTGGTCACACGTGAGTCACACGAGCCCGTCGTATTGCCACCCTCCCCATCGTTGCCATTGCCACCGTCCTATTCCCTATGTCTCATTCTCACACCGGCCACTGCAAGTCTTGGTGGCTTGCCGGCGTAGTCTCTTCCAGGATTGCCCCGCACTGCAGTCTATCATCGTACCTTTTCCTTTCTCTTTGACAAACGTGTATTCCCGAGAATGCGGCCCGTCTAGCAGGACTCGAGTAATCCACGTTTTCAGAACAGGTGGACTTCGGGTGTCTTCCCCAACCCCGAGGCAACTGGAACATTGAACACTCGACGCCATGCTATTACAACGTGCATGATCGTTCCATTTTCGTAAAGTTCAATATCAAACTTCCATCTGAGCTTTTGCTATCTATCAGCCGATAATAGCACGGTGTAAAGTCGTTTCCCCAAAGTTCTCACTCACACCAGAGCAGTAGCAGGCTCCCCCTATGGCCATTGCATCGCTGACTCCTGGTGGCTGTTACACGGAAGATCCGGAAGGTACCACTTTGTTGCGATCCCCGCAGGTGGCAAATCTGTCCCGATGTCTTCGCCTCTCCTACGACTCAGGACTGACTGACTCCTGCTACTTGACTCACCCCGATGCATCATGTTGACTACCGTTCATCGTTATTTTACACCAGTGCCTCAACTCCTGAGTGCCTTTCCTGACCTGGTCTGACTGAGAAGTCTTCGGAAACTCGAGAGAGCCTACTAGGCGCTCAAACTTCCGGGCGCTTGCTGTTCCACCCTCCGAACGTACACAGCCAAGTCCCTTCCGTGTCCCTGGACTTTTTGAGTACCTTGATCACCGAGTGCTTATCTCTTGATGGCTTTGGCGTCTTTCTCCATTTTCATTGGTTCGGCTCCGTTTTAGTCGCAATTTACTTAGACCCAACTCGAACCCGAATCATTCTTATTGGCGGACTGATATGAACCCTGAGACTACACCTGTATTGGGGTAAGTACCGTTCTACGTGTGGGGTAGCAGAACCCGCGAGCGCTCCAGTCTTCGAACCTGTGCACAGAACCCTAATATCAGACGAGAAAGGACCTGCTGTGGTGCATGTCGGATGAAGGGAGGAGAAACTCAGGACGAGCGTCGACTCAGGGTACTGTATTTAGTACCCTGAAAGAATAGACGGACTTCGAACATGTGTTGCACGACAGCTGCGATAGCATTGGCATTGTGATCTGAATTCGCCATTTTCATTGCCCACAGAAGTAATACTGTCGACCACCGCACTCCATAATACATTTACTGTGTGCAATTGTCGACATTCGTGTAAAGTTAATCTCCGTGAGCCTCCGCTCAGCTGGTCTGCTCCTCAAAACTCTTGTATATTACCCAAGCGTCCATGAACTCCTCCCCTTTCCCATCAGGCGTTCTCAGTCGGCCCGCGTGAGGTATGCGACCTGCCTTCGTGAAACCTAATCGCTCCCAAAGTCTACAATTTTATCAAGAAGAGAGGTGAACTCTTTACGTTTCGTACTCGGAGAAACGAAGCGAAGCGCATACCTTACTGATGCTTCGTTATTAACATAGACCAAATTGAACACACTGGCTTTGTACCCAAGTTTGGGCGCGTAATGCAGGTATGACTTTGCCAGGAGGGAGCCATAACCTGAGCCCCTATGAACCGGGGGTACAACGAAGCCAGCGTTGCATATCTAGGGAAAACGAGGTTACTGCGAGGTCGAAACATAAATATACGTTTGAGGCGTACATGCGACGATCGACCAGGATAATTTGGTTTCACCTGCGCACAGAAGGTAAGTCAACACACGAATCCATTAATAGTAAAACCGCAGTGCAGGACGACACATACATAGTAGAAACCAGCGATGCATTGCTCCCATGGTCGACCCCGCATTGCGTCCTGTATCCCCACCCCGATCTCTGTCCCATCGACTTCTGATGCACCATCATCCAGCGCGATCGCCACAAGGACGTCAGCTGCAAAGAAGTAGTTGCGGAAGGACTGAAAGTCGACGGGTCCTTCTTGAGGGTATGTTCTACCATCCTCTACTTCCTTAGCAAACACATCTCCTAGGTACTCGACAAGGCCAGGCAGATTTTGGGCTGTGTTCAGTGTCAGGTGGTGAATAGTGACATGGGTGGTGAGTTCATTGCGATTTTTGCCGGACCAGATGGTCGACGGGAGCGTCACTTCGTGGCGGCCGGATCTGTCAATAGCACCGTACGCAGACATGGTCAAGCAAACTGGAACCAAGCCTAAAGGAGAGGGGAAAGAAACTGACTCTGGAGACTGGAAGTTGCCAGGGAAGATGGTCGAGTCAGGAAGGCCGGTCCGGCATCATTCCGACTTCCGGGGTACACATTTATCCGGTACTTACATTTCCGGGACGACGGAATTTCAGGAAAGGATAGATTCACCAGCACCTCCTTTGAAAGACTCATGAAATCTATTGCTAGAAATTTTCCGCTTCAACAACATTCCTCTCAACATCAAGGATTACACGGAGACTCTTTCCCAGCCAGGGGGGAACTGAGAACTGCGGCGCAGCCTGTCCCGCAGAGTCCGAACCATCGCCTGCTCCATTCACGACTCCGTCCCCGAAGAAAACATAGCCCGGGATATAACGATCTACAAAGCTGTTAAATGAAGGCGATTGTGGTTTGAGCACAATACGGGATTGTAGCATATTCAAGTGCTTACAGCTTGACAGCCTCATCCGACATTCCTTTGCCGCCGTTAAACCTTTTCATGTAGTGTTCCTGTTCTAGCCTCCATTTGTACACGACGGAATACTGAGATGGATGTTCCGAAGGGGAAGGTTTGATCTTGGACCTATCTTCAGCCCCCAGGGGTGGAGAAGACATCAGAGGATTAACATACCTGGACGAAGATATCGAAGAACGACCATAGATCGACATAACGGTGTAAAGTTTCATTGATTTGTTTGATGCTCTTCTTAGTTCCAATGATGGAGTCATCCATCCCCAACTTAACCTTCTCTTCCTGCCACATGCCTTCCCATCGCTCCTCAACCTCGCGATCAGAAATCGGATAGAACCCCATACACCAGCCTTCCATGATTACTAGATCGATTGGAGGCTGAACTGAGACTCCCGTACCGTCCATAGGTAGACGGTCTCCCTCTCCGTCGAATAAACTTTTGTCGAATCTGGGAAGCTCAATCGGTTCTTTCCCGTCCTTGAGAGAACTCAAGATACGGCGACCGAGGGCAATGTCGTGTGTTCCTGGCTGACCGCGACCTTTCCATAGAGGGTTTCCCGAGTTTGACTCCGCAAGTACTTTGAGCTCGGTATGCGTAAGATACAAGTCATCGATGGAGAGTGTGGCAACGCGTAGGGAGTGAGGTGGCGCTGAGAGGTGGGTGTGAATCAAGCCTGTGAGATACGATTTCCCGGAACCTTGGGGGCCTTGGACTGCAACGAACAGAGGTTTCTGGGTACTTTGCTCAATTTGCTTCAGAACGTGTCCTGATATAAGGCTAACAGCCGGTGGTAGAGACATGTTAAACCGAAGAGATAAGACGTTTCTTGAGCCATTCGACAACCTTTTAATAGTACGTTCCGGATGAGCGGGCTTGAAGCGTTCCGGGTAGAGCTTTTCAGGCGGAGTTTAAAATCGACGGCACGTCAGCGACTCACGTCAGCACGCTGCGCCTGCGAACGTCGTGCGAACGCATCGAACAAGGCTGCTGAGTTCACGTTGGACCTCGCCCCAAAACGTTCATCCTTTCACGAACCCGCCATGATGAATTCCTCAGAGCCTGGTTCTGGCCTGGAGTCCGCACCCATTCAGAACATTTCCGCCTCTTTTGCCAAGATTCAACGACAGTATCAACAATTTTTGGATAGGTGGACCCCATACACGTTGAACCGTTGGTTGGCCACAGGAGGGCTGTTAGCCGTGTTCCTGCTGAGGATTGTGTTGGCTCAAGGAGTGAGTGGTTAATCCAGCCTTGCACATTAATATCCGAACTAATCTTTCGCCGTAGTGGTATATCGGTTCGTGAAAAATGCTACTCACCCCACAGTTTTTTTTTTGCTGAAACTTCCGCCGCCGCCGTTGTTTATTCGTGCAGTCTGCTGTAAGTAACGCATAACCAATTTTCGGCTTATTCTGAAGGTCGTACCCCTAGATGCCCATGCTATCTATCTCCTCAATTTACTGTTGGCCTTCCTTCAACCGAAATTCGACCCGTCTCTGCAAGAAGACCTCCTCGCGGACGAGATTGAAGGAGGTGGCGATAGTAGCACCCCTCTTCCAAGCCAGCGTGATGATGAATTCCGACCATTTGTGAGACGTCTTCCTGAATGGCAGTTCTGGTGAGGGTCCTTCTATGCGAAGGAAAAACACAGGTCTTGACTCTCAGTTTATTTCTGTAGGCTGTCTGCGACCCGCGCGACCGTTATCGCGCTCCTCTGCACGCTCTCTGAAGTATTCGACGTCCCCGTGTACTGGCCGATTCTCGTGGTTTATTTCTTCACTCTATTCGCTCTCACGATGCGGCGTCAAATACAGTATGTCTCTCCCATCTCGTAGCTTGGGTTTTTCTCATTCGACATCGCGTCCCAGGCATATGATCAAGTACAGATACGTACCTTTCGACTTCGGCCGGAAAGCCAGGTATGGCAAGAAGTAGTCCTTGCCATCCATGCGACTTTGGGATTCGACGGGGTTTTTTCGCGTAGAGAATATGTTCTCACTAGACCTATGAGCCTTATAATACCCAGGACCTGATCTTGTCCTCTCTTGGTTTCTTCGCCGATGGTTGCACTGCACATGTCAATGATGTTCGGAACTGTTCAGAATCAAACTCTCCGTAGACCGCGAGTAGACCGTGATACCCAGTCCAGGCCGGACAGACGACGGGGCCACCATTGAAATCATGCTGCTTCTCAGGGCTGTGACTTGCGTCGCGTGTTAGTATTGCTGTCGTGGCGTCTTGTGAGAGTTTGTTAGCATGGTAGTGACCAATGAGCTGTAACATTCAAGCATCTCGCCCTCCCTACCCATCAATCATGCCGATGAACAAGCGATGAATCATGAAGTGCTATCACACACACCGGTCGATGTTGGGCCCTGGCGGGTCTTTCTCTTTCCTTCTCTCCGGGTCATCCTTTCTTTCTTCTCCTTGTTTTCTCTTCTCTCCCTTTCTCCTTCTCCTTCTCTTTTTCCTTTATTTTTCGTCTTTTCTAAATGGCTCCGATTCTCAAGTTCCCACGGCAGGAATCTGGGTCTCTTCCCGGTGAAGGACCCATCGCAGATGATAGCAAGGCTGGCAGTGAGTCGTCACGTTCAACTCTTGGCTTGCATGGACTTATTCCTGTGTTGCCACAGACTCTTCGGTCAGTGGCAAAACCCGCGTCTGTTATGCGCTGCTCTGATAAATTCATGATAGGCTTCGGAGAGTAGTGAGTCTGCCACTGTGACCACGGCCGCAGAGGGTGAGTGGCATGACTGTCTGTCAATTACGCGACCTGACCGATCCTTCCAGCTTCGACAAGCGACGAGCAGAGCACGTCTGCGAGTCTACCCTCTAGTAGTGTGATCGAAGATACCAGTGCCACACAAAGTAAGAAACCTGCCGTCTATCCGTCTGTCCGGCGAAATTCAAAGATGGTTACCAGACACCCCCTCTACTACCACATCCGAAGTTACATCCACGACTTCACTTGACGAGTCTACAGTCTGTCCCTCCGTTGCAAGAGCATGGATCCTCACTGACTTAGCTGACATAGACCACCTCATCATCATCCGAGGAGACTCCGACTTCAACTGAGACATCTACAACATCACTTGCTGACCCTACGGTGGGTTTCCCTCACCACATGAACACAGACCCTCACTTACAAGACAGCCCTAGACCTCCGCGGATGTTCCAACCAGTTCTCCGGACCCCGCTTCAAGGACGGAGACCAGCCAAGAACCTACCTCACCTCAACCTCAACCTCGGCCACCTCCTCTTCGACAAACATCGGTGGCGGTATCGGAATTGGGATCAGCCTGCCTGGCGTGAGTATCGGCATCGGTGCAGGGACAGGGGGAATTGGCGCCACGGCATCTTTGGGAAACGAACCTGCGCAGCCTACTGAGACCCAGTCAACTGAAGGGCCAGCTAACTCGGATGGCTCGGAGGGAGGAAACTCTTCGGGAGGTGCTGGCGGCGATGAATCATCCACCAATGTCTCTTCCACTCAGACCGTAGATCCCGCCAGTACCACGAGCGCCACAAGCATCACTGCCGCTACCTCTACTGCAGCGGAAACGACCAGTACGGCGGCCAGCGAACAGACCTCTTCTGATGTCACGCAAAGCTCGACTGCCGTTGAAGGTACACAGGCTACCACAATTGCAACAGGTGATCAAAGTACCACAACAAACACTAGCGCAGGAGTAGATCCTACTACTGTTGTTGGTGAGACGCAGGACAGTAACACTGAAGATACAGACAATCAAAGCGTCCCAACGACCACACGCGCTGGTGTAGATCCCACTCGTATTGCCACTTCCGCGATCAGCCCCGGTAGCACCTCTGTTTCCACAATTAATGATGAGTCGGGTTCGGCTCAGACGACGGCCAGCCAGTCTACGGATTCTACCACGATCAGTCCTGCGAGTCCGTCTTCTGCTGGCCCCGTCAACAACAATGGATCACCCGCAAGTCCTAGTTCATCAAGCTCAGATAGTACTACTAGTTCATCAAGCACAGATAGTACTGGTCCACTACCTACCGCTGTACGGTAAGTGCATGGTCCATCCTCAATTTGTTGGCCTCGTCTTCACCTCTCCTCAGGGCGGTAACTACTAGTGCCACGCCGCTTGAAACAAGGGTGATCGTGACCTCAACGTTTGTCCCGACAACCCTTTCGGACGGAGTTGTGACGAGTACAGAAGTTCAAACTACGCTGACAAGTACGATTACCCCCTCCGTTACGCCTGGTGTAACAGTAGCGAGTACGGCGGCGACGTGAGTTGTCAAGAACGTGATCTCCTTTGCCACATCTAACATGGCGACTTCCAGCGGGCCACCAATGGCGGCAATGATAGGAGGAATTGTTGGAGGTCTTGTATTCCTTGTGATTGCAGGCATACTTCTTCTCTGTTTATGCAGACGGAGGCGTCGCAACAGATCTGTCATGTTCGAGACAGCCGCCAGTCATCCTTCCAACCCGTCGGGAGTCAGATCCCCCATGTTCAATCCCATGGCTATGGTCGCTCCTTCTGACGCTTCCTCGATAAGGCGGAAACCGGCTCCCTCGTGGGAGTACTCTGACTCAAACTCCCAAGTTGCCTCTGGGTCTGTCGGCGCATCAGCGAGCCAGCCTCCCGCTTCGTTACCATTCATCCCCGTGGAACCCCTTCGCAACCCTTTCGAGGATCCACGGCCTCAGACCCCGTCGATGAATGATCCGTTCGCCGACCCAGCCCCGCCCCAAGAAATCCGCCCTCGCGCTCGACAAGCACCGAGTGCTCTTCTGGCAGCGTTAGACTTCACAGAAAATCGACTTTCCAAAGCTTCCACAAGAAGTGGAGGGAACAGTGCTCAGGTAAGTGAAATACTCATCGGAAATAGACCTGGACTCACAGAATAACAGTTCGGTTTCGCGGTTTAAGTTATGGACTTGTGATAGGCTGATTAACCCTGCTTGAAACATGCAAGTTTGGGCTGGACGATTGGACCTTCGATCTGATTCAATGAACATTATTTAACTCATTCGAGTACTTACCGTGTTTGTACCCGCCTTATTCATGCTTGCTATCATGCTCTCAGACTGTGGTATCATTCCGTGGCTTCATTTACCGTAGCTATATGGTGTTTAGCTATCAACTTCTTGACAGAGGATATTGCATTTTCCCTCGCCAACACGAGCCTTTTGGCTTTGGGCAGATCTGCTTCGGTCATTTCGGAGTAGTTTGGGGGCTTTCTCCGGCTTGTTTTATCGGAAGATCGACTTTCGTTTTGGTTGTCCTCGCCTTGAGTAAGTTCCGTCAGTTCTCGTCGCAAGTCTGCCAGTGTGTCGTCTAGCGTATTCAAGGCAAGGATGCACTCCCGTAGGTCTTCCTTTCTCTTGAAGGAATGGCACACTTCGAAGGCGCAAGTCTCGATATGGGAAAAGCGTGCGGGTCCAAGCATTATACCGCCGTACCTATCAAATTGTATTTCAGCTAACGAAGACTTGCACGGTATATCGAGGAACGTACCACCGGCTGACTATGACGACCGCGTCAATTATAGCCTGACCCTCCATGACCTTTAGAAGCTTTCCCCCTGCCCATTGCTCGCCATCATCGTCACTTCCCGACTCTAATCTGAATTCATCTGGCCCTCCCAGACCAGTTTTCCCTTCTTTGAGAGTCATGAATCTCCAGGCAGATATCTCATGAGTAGCAGGCTTAGAGGCGTGGTCCACATTTCTGAGATGATTGATGCAGTTACGGGCCTCAGAGAGATTTGTAGCCCGAAATATGTTTGCTACGAATGTAGATCCCCGATCTCGTACCTCCTGTGAGGTTGAGACGGGTTGTGGTAAAGGGCGAGTGCGCTGAATGTAGGTGTGAGGTTGAGACGGGTTGTGGTAAAGGGCGAGTGCGCTGAATGTAGGCGTCTAGGTTTGATGTCATCGTGGTAAGGAGAGTGGAAACCAGCGCGTCGCGAGTCGTGAGCGCGCGCTTCCCTGACTCAAACACAATCGTGATATGGCTCTTTCGAGTGAATATGGTAATAGATACAATCGATTGTGAACACTACGAAACATTGCGAGACAAATGTTACCCTCAAGTACAGCATGGAAGCCAACCGAAAAGAAAGGAAGCATAGATATAAGTATGAAGTATGAAAAATATCATCCTTGATCGCTGAGGGCGCCCACCGACTCTGAAATGACTAGATACGGTGGTTATATGAATTTCGTGCTACAAAGTCGTCAGTAGGAGAACGCATGTGTGAGCTGAGCCTGGAAGCACGTTGAGGAGGCCCGCTAGGGTACTGCAACGGTCCTTCCATGATCGCAGAACCGTACGGATCAAAATAATCCGTCTGGCGTCCATACGGGTTCGGGGACGGAGTCCCTCGATAGGAAGGCATTATGCCACTGGCAGGAGACATGGGCATGGGAGTCACCATGGGAGATGAGTAGGACGAGGCAGTGTCCGACAGTCTGCTTTGATAGTCGCTGGTTGACGCTTGGCGTGGAGGTCTAGCTGTTGCGGGATGAGAGATGACTTCTGGAAAACCTCTGGAGGAAGGCCTCGTCGAGACAGTCAGATGTTCGCTGGGGGCGCGAGGAGAATGACCGGATGGTGAGTACGGCATATCATACTGACTACATCTGTCTCGCTGATAGAGAACAGGGTCATACGCGAGGTCACTCTAAGCACAGACGAGATGAGAGTGAGATAGGTTTCAGATATAGGGTAGAGAAGTAAACTGCACGAACCTGTTCAATTGCGGCTAGAGTGATACCTTCTATGACTTGCGCATTCGCTTTCTGACCTCCATACTCGTTCAGATTCGTCCTCGTTTTCTCCTCGGTGATTTTCCCCGGGTAGACTTGCCGCAACAGCGGTATCATCTTGGCATGCACCATGGGCGTGAAGAGCTCCGCCTGTAAGGCAGGGTGCTCAAATCGGTTCTCCAATCGCCTTCCACTGACATCGGAACGACCGTGAATATGTGCATTCCGCAATTCGTCCTCGGTGGGGATAAAGAAATGGAAAGAGGTATGGAACTTGCGCTTGAGGAAGAACTTGAAGACCAAGACGGCGATGAGAGGGGGGATTGTGACGAGCCACTGGTACGATTTGAAGTTATATTGCAGTCCAATAGCTGCAGACTTTATCAGGACTTTGACGTGTTGCGGTTAGATCGACTTACTCAATACCATGAGAGCCTGCATGAGCATCAGGGAGAAGAGCAGCCGGTTCACGACGACGTTCCAGAGTTTCTAAACCGGGTTTCAGATGTGATTCGTTCCATAACATGCTGGTAGACTTACTCCGCCTGACTCAACCCTCGTGGTATAGGCGTATATCAATTGATATTTGTAGACCCAAGAAGCGATCCAAAATACCACGGCAGCGGCCAAGGGGACCAACGGCGCCAAGGGGGCAAATAGTAGACCGACTGCTGCCATGAAAAGCTGTAAGGCATGTCAAAACTCGCTTTTCCGATCGCAACTTGCTGGGTTACATACATAGTCCGAGCTGTCATCCAAGCGTTAGAAAGCATGCCAAACATTCCACAGTGATGTGGCACTTACTAGTATAGAGCATATTCAAAGATAGGGGGTTGAGTCCAGTCGCGTATATCTCGAGGCGTTTTCCCGAAAACCCTGAACATTTGGTTGCTAAGTCGGAGAGTCGGCAGTCAATATATGAACGGCGTACCGCGTCCGAAACGAGATCCACAGTAGATTGAGGATTTGCGACAGGTCAAAGAGGGCCAAGAAGACCCTGAGCCTGTATGAAACTGTTCGTTAAACCCGGTAGTTGGGAGTTCATCGACGATACTCACGGGAAGTACTTCAGCCAGAAGGACGCTTGATTGATATACGTCCGGTTTATGGTATCTGGTAGCTCTAAGAGAACGTCAAAACAGTACACGAAATTGTGGACGTATTTGCCTACTGTCGAGGTTGTGCAGAATTTCTTTTGCGGGAACTTTCTGGCCGATCGCTGCGATAGTCTGCGACACCAAATCTTCCAAGAGCCAATTATGAGGATGAACCAGGCTGGGCCGTGGTGGAACACAGACGTACCAAAACCAACGCCGAACAAGGTGAACACAATCAATTGGCTGATAACCAAGAACGCGAAGTATCTCGCAACGACGGCACGATCGAGGTGCGCGTGGGTCAGTGCACCCATGTACCGGGTGAGCCATCGCATGATTCGAGGGAGGAGGAAGCTAAAGAAGGCGAGGACGAGCGGAGGTACCGTACCAGTGAAGATGGTGTAAGTAAATGACGACGAGCCCAGCCAGCTATCGAGGAACGAGAGGTAGCCTGTGGCAGTCACCTATTCAAACATTCAGTGGGGGGGTGGGGGGGTCAGCCTAGGAGAGGACTCACAGCATCGAGGTTGGCCAGGGCAGAGACAAAGAGCTGAGGAATGATGCTCAAGAAACATATAACCGCCAACCATAGGAAACCGAACATCTGCTTTCTGGCGAGAGCAGAGTCTGAAAGATTCATGTTTTCCCATATCTGTTGGCAAGAGACATCTAGTCTTATTTCTCTGAAAGTTTGAGAAACATTGAAACGCACGATGTCTTTGGGATTCGGGGCGAGCGCGATGCTCGTCCCTTGATGGTGGGCCCGTGAAAGCATTCGGGCCGCGATGTGTGCATAAGGAACTGCAGCGAGGGAGGCGAATCCATAACTTTGAGGCTTCCGAGTTTCTGCTCTTGATCGATAGTTTCCGACAGCCGCTTCGGTCTTTTTGAGCTTTTCCCTAGGTGCAAGTAAGCTACGACTTGCAGCGGTAGATGAGTGAAGAGCCGACGCACGTGTAGAATGTGATGGCGTCCATTTTGGTACCTCCCAGCCCGCACCAACCACCAATACGCACAGTTGGTCTTTGCTTTCTCGGCGTTCCACCCTGGAAGAACTTCACCAACACTCGCTCGAATTCCCTGACCGTTTTATTGTGATATTCGATCAGCTCCGGAAGCTGCCCTACATGGTGGCCGATGTGGACGGAAGTCGTAGGATAGGGCATGTTGACACCTTGCAGGACGCGACTTATCCCTGCATCCGAACGCAGCTTGCGAGGGACGTGGGTGATAGTGATGGTACGTGCATGGAAAGAGTTCAAGTACTGAGGCGAGCGAAACCATGTATTTCGGAGTACGACCACATCCCGCCAGTATATCCAAACCAGAAAGAGGACGAAGGCGGTGATCAAGTAGGTGATGGCGATGTGAACGTAGGTGAAGTTTCCTTTGACGTCCCGAATTGACAGTTTGCTAAGGAGGTCTTGTTGCTGGGGAGGGTGATTTTTGTTGTACAAAAAGTTGACTGGGATGAGAATAAGACAGCTTGGAATGGCAATTCCTGTGAAAAGAGTCCGTAGGAGTCGAAGGAATCGCAAAAAGACCACCGCATCGAGTCCAATGTTATCGAGTAAATCAAGGTCCTTTGTATGCACGAGGGGCGATACCCATCCAAAAATTGAAGAGGATATGGGTGGAGGCTCCCTGTCGTCGTCGTGATACTTGAGCTTTGGTTCGTAGACCATCTGCATTCACGATGGTATCAAACACCCGAAGTGAAATAGCGATGCTACCTACCCTGTTCTTCATACGCAGAAGACTGAAGACAACGACAGTCAGAATCTATACAGAAGGACGGAAATCAGTTCCTTCCAATATCGAGAGGAAGCGGGGAACTGGATACGCACTGAGGCTGCAGCCATGATAACGAGGTTCGTGGCCACGGCCTGATAAGCCAACGTCCGCCCAGAGTTGAAGGCCTCTCCGAGCTTCATCTTGTGCGTCCAGGGAGGGATGGGACAAGCCAGGTCTTGGATTCGACACATCCATTATAAAGAAGAGACGGGTTGTGGCGTGGTGTGGTCGTGGCCAGACAGGGAGACAAGACGTTCGAAGTTCATTTCAACGCAGAGGACACTTTTGGGAAAAGCTGAGATAGACCCTGCAAAGGTGACATTCAAGTGAGACAGACGTCAGGTAAGAATGGGCCCGATTGTTCATGAGCGCCTTATGAGCTATCTGCAGGGGATAGGCACCAGTGAGACTGGGTGACAAGACTCGTTTGACCCGACAAGTTTCGATGGGACGATGATGCATAATGACAGTCGAGAGAGACGAGCTGAGGCAAAATCGAGACGAAGTAGAGGTGATGGAGGTATCCTGAACCAGCTCTCGTCCACCTTCGTCTGATATCAGCTAAACCGCCCATTTGTATTTTATGTACATAAGCATTGGCAACAGACCATCTTCATTTACTCCCGTCTATACTCGCAGAATTTCACTGGGTCGATAGGCGGACAGCGTAGTGACCAGGCTCCCGACTCAAGGCCGAGTCCCTTCAGATGGGTATTAGTCCATTGGACTCCTGGGATGAATAGCAAGCGACCAACTCCTTGAATTTGAAGGTGCTACCTTGACCTTGGGGAACCATTGAACGTTAACGAAGCCGCATGCACTGATCATGCAGGCAAATGACAAAAAAGCGTGATTACCTAAGCGTCTCTCTTTTGGCCATAACATCCATGCCGTCCATGTTCCCAGCTCACGTCGGTCGTGAAACTCCCCAAATCTCCAGTCGTTCCCACTCTTCTTCTTTGAGTCAGAGAGTACCTCGCGCTCCAATTCACAATCCTTACGACAAATTCTCCCAGACGGACTTTGACGCGTGGATCGGTGGCATAACCGGCACTCTTCGCAAAGCTCTTGGACATGAAGACGACGCACAAGGGACGACAGACGATACTTCAGATCGTCTCTTGGAGCATGTGACGGACGCTGGACTGACGCAAAATCAGAGCGTCGAACAAGAAGCTGAGAGTCCTCTAGCGCAAAGCGAGACACGAGACGCGTTCAGGAAAGGCAAGGGCCGGGATCCAGCAGAGGGCCCTGGCTTTGGGCCAGGCACAGAGGACGACCCCATTGAGCTGGAATCGGACTCTGACCAAGAGGATGAGCTTGACGAGGACTTGGAGGATGGGGACTGGGGCGTGGACGAAGAGGTGGAACCTCGGGATTCTCAAGGCGAAGACACTTTTGATGTAAATGTGAGACCTCACATTGTCACAAAATACGCGGAAACGTCGAATGGAAGAGTGGAAGAGGCAGACGGAGAAGAGGACGAAGAAGATTTCGCTGGGTCAGAGGCTCCCCAGGAGGACGAGCTAGACGAGGACGAGGACTTGGGCGAAGGAGAATACGATGATGCGGCGGAACAGCCCACAGTCGTGCTTTCCGACTCGGAAGATGAAGAGGACGAGAACAAAACACCAGAGCGTTTGCTACCAAGTGTTGCGGTGTTAAACGAACCAACTGTAGTGGACGAGGAAAACGCCAGTCAGCCTTCGGAGGTCAACACTGGTACGTTTCGCCCGTTACTGACATGAGAAGCGCGGTACTCACGGTTTTTAGCCTTTCCTCTCGAATACGACGCCGGTGCCGCTCAACCTGTCGAACTGCAAGACGCATGGGATGGGCCTCGCAAATACGCCGAAGATTTCTATTCTGGGGGGGATAACCTCTCGCTCATGGACACCTTGGACCCCCATCGTCTTAATGAGAACGATAGAAGCGACATCGTGGCATTCTTGACACCAGGCATCATCACACCAAGTGATTCTGCCTCCGAGGTGGTTTCACAACCGTCTCGCCATCTGCCCACCAGCCCTCCTCAGCAAGAATATCTCGAGTTCTCTGACTTAGAAGACGAATCCCTTTTCGCCGAAGGAGACAGAGGTGAAAGCGACGAAGAAGTTGTAGAGGTTTTACCTACTCCGCATGTCAGTTCTCAACCTCACCAAGGCCAGGAAGTCCTCACGGGCGAAAACGAGGTGATTGAGGCTGGTATGGACTCAGATGATGAGGTCGTCGAAATAGTCAGTGGCGCAGATTATGATGACTACGCAATGACAACTTCTGGTATTCACACATTTCGTATTGTCTTTGGATAGTACTGACCCAAGCAACAGAAATAATTGTCGAGGAGATGTCGCAACTCAACGAATACACGACCCTACTGAACGGTTCGCCTGAGCTCGTAGGAACGGTGGATGGGGGTACGGAAATTGTTTCAGCCGAGACGAGGGTTACAGTCACCACAGAAGTCGTCGGACTGCCTTCAAGTGATTTAGACGAGACAAGGGAAATGATGAATGTGGGATCGTTGGACACCGCAGGATTCGTCGAACCACCTCTGGATGATTTGGATGAGATACACAGTGCCGAGAACATGAAAATTGATCCAGTAAACATTCAACAATCAGGTGATTCGAATCTCGGGATAGACGGCGAAGGACCGAAGCTCGGTGATGTTGAAGAGGTTGGTAATCGTGCTGTCTAGTTTGTGTAGTCCCACTGATCACTTTTGACCCTCAAGGATTCGTCGGCAGAGAGAGCCGAGAGCCCTCGTCCAGACGACGACGCTATTCCGATTGAACGTCCCATCACACACCCGGAGCCTCCCAGCGATTCATCCGATCAACTACCTGACCACTCCATTGAAAGCCATGTTGCCGACATCCCTTCGTCCCATTCGATACACGACGAAGACAGTGGCATCAACCAAGTCACTGACGTACCTTTTTCAGATGAACCTCCCGTTGGAGACGAAGAAGTAGATGACAGCCATGAAGAAGGCTCTTCGTCAACGCAACCATTGGAAAATTCAGTTTCAAATTCTATCTCACCATCAGCCACAGTGTCACATCCCTCGCCGGACCCTAAGAAGTCACTTCCACAACTATCGATCAACGCCAAGACCGATGCCCGATATCCTGAACCTTCTTGGGGTTCGGATGAGAGCCAGTGGCAGGGCCCTTCCCCGACCACAGTACCTTCACAGCGTCCACATCCCTCCTCGGACCCTAAGAGGTCACTTCCGCAACTATCAATCGATCCATCACCTAATGCTCCATCTCCTGGACCATTCTGGGGTCACCAACCTTCTCCTCACAGCAATCACGTTCAGCCTGCCTATCAGCAACAATCCTCGCTTCACTCGCCTTCACCGTCAACAGCGTCCTCCAGCACAAACAATAATGCCACATCACCTCATGGTACCAATGCCGTTCCTTCTGCTAACCCGCTCATGTCTCCTTACGAAAGAATGACTATGAGGTGGATCCCGTTCAATACGAATGTAAATCCTGCCACGCCCAATCCGAGCGGGCAACCTAACGCCAGCCTCAATTCTTCCTATCCTTCACAGCCGACATTTGCTCATGTTCCACTGATTGGATCAAGTTCCTACCATCTCCCTCCCTATTATTCGACTCGGAATGCACATTACTTGCGGCATCCTGCAACCCAAGGTCAGGTCCCGCCCGGAGGCTCGGCCCCCTCACTCGTTGTAACTACGAATGACCCCTATCCGGCTGCTCTTTCGACACCGGGGGTCAGTGCTAACCTAGACGAGGAATCTGACGAGGAGAATCAATCTGAACAAGGAAACTCCTCCTCAGATGGGGAGGGTGGCCCCTCCTCGAAGCAAGGTTCTCTGCTGAAGGCTGGCACCGAACTGGATGGCGTTGGTAGCAAAAGCACTCCCGTACTCACAGTCGACACCAACATCGAGAATGGCATTCCTCCTGCTCCCCCTAGTCCTGTTACGCCTGTGATACCATCGAAAGGTCAACCCAAGGACCACCAGCCTACATCGATACAGGGCTTGCCTCAGGACGGTGAACCAGCGGAGCAACCACCGTTGACACAGAAGGAAAAGCCCGAATCAAGCTCTGTAGGAGGTAAGGGGAAAGGAAAGGCGATTCAGAGGCCAGCGTTAGAGAAACACATCACTCCGTCGTCTGACAATATTTTACCCGCCGCGGGTAACGAACCGCAGAAAGAGCGTGTTCCTCTCCCCTTGACGTGGGTTTTAACCTGTTCCTATGATGAATCACTGACTAAACGACATTTTCTAGCCCGGAACCTACCCTTGGGTCTATTTCCTCGGCTCCAGCCAATGGACGCGACGATGCAGACGGACGAGCACCAAAGCGAAAGCGACAGGCCTCGAAACCGGAACAACCTCGCAAAACCCAGGCTGGGAAAGGGAAGAAAGCCGGTGTGCGGACCGAGCCGCCAGTCAGTAAGGGCAAGGGAAAACAAACGGAGACTTCTCGACAACACTCTGAAACTCCCTCGGCTGCGAGTTCTGGAGCTAGTGCCGTTGCGAAGCTACTCGATAACCGGTCTTCTTCTGTAGGATCTGGGGACGGGACGCAGCCATCGCCTACACCCGCTCGCCTCAAAGACTTTGTCTTTCCGAAACCCGTTATTGCCCAGCCCATGCTTCACAATCACTCCAAGAAGGGACCTATGCAGCATTCACACAGACCACCAGTGACTTTGCAGACCCAGATACAGAAGCGGTCCACATCCTTCGGTTCTCCGATAGCTGGTCCGTCATCGCAGCCGCCACCACCGACTCATCATCCTACGCGTTCCGCAAACTCTCCCGTGACCCGTTCCAACTGCCGCTACCACAAGATCAGTCTTCCTGAGACGGAAGATGGCCCTCGTATCTTCTTCCTGGTGCCTGGGTGCTCCCTCACCGACAGGGAGCTTATCAAGGAGGAGGAAATCGTGGATCATGGAGATGCTACTTCGGAGGATAGCGCGCGCATGGTTCCCGATATCGAGTACCTCGACATAAATGCATACGTGATCGGGATCATCAGGCTGCTGGTCGGACCTGATAAAGAACAAGAGGTATACTTTTTGCCAAAGCCGGGTGAAGAGCGCGCTCGCAAGATGGGACGGAAGAAGTCAACAATCATCTGGGGAGATTCTCACACTGCGACCGGTCACCCACTCTCTCCTCATCCTTCCTCGAGGGACGCCCCTACGTCGGCGAACGGGTCGGCGAACGGATCGTCGACGACGACGACGACGACCAGAACTCGTAGTAATACTGACTACGATCGTGTATCGACTTCCCCGCTCACGGAGGACTCGGAGGATGAAGGGTTCCATCCTGCGAGGGCCGGTGAATCTCAAAAGACCGGGTCTTCGGCGCCACCGCTGAATGATACTGCAGCGGTCAATGGTGACACGCCGTTGTCGCCTACAAAGTTCACGGGAAATACAAACGGGAAGAAGCCCAAACGTGCAAAATACCTGGGACACGACGCTGCCGAATACATGCCTATATCGGGGGATGAAACGGAATCTGACAACCCTGAGGGTGGTCAAAAGAAGTCGCCTTCCAAGCGGTCGCTGAAACGCCCCCGAACAGCTGAGACTGACAAAGGAGAAGACGGTGATAGGCAGGAGAAAAAGGTGAAAACGGAGTCTCTACCCGAATCGGAGTAAGGACGGGTCGTTCAGTCGCTTACCACTGTTTTTTCTATTCTTTCCGTAGCAGCCACAAGAGCCTCTGTCTCCCATCTCCGCTCCTCCTCAGACCAATAGCCCCGTCTCGCCCGCAGTCACCTCAGCCGCGAAGAAACCAGACGCCTCTGAACACTTAGTCAAGGGGCCTCTAGTGGACTCTCAACGACAAGCCCTCGATCGCTCACTACCTGGGCTTCGTGGCGTGTACAAAAGACCGCGGCCTTCCGAAGGTGTAGAGGAAGAAGAGAGGAAGAAGAGGAAGACGGAGGCTTGACCTTACGATACAATGTGCACTCTCAAGTTCTTTTTATCTTCGTTTCCGCTGTTCTCATTCATTTTGTACGAAAACACGCCCACACGCGGCTCATCACGTTTGTAACACGTCTTCGAATCTTATTTCACTAGGTATTATGTGCTAAAGTAGATGTCTGAGAAATACCCTCCAAGAAAAACAATGCATCGATTCATAAGGGAAAGTCAAATCATTTCTTCGCCGTTCGCTTCTTCTTCTTGGGCGGTTCAACTTCGTCTTCGTCCTCGTCCTCATTTGGGCGTTTCTTGTTCTTTTTGTCCGGTACTCCCTCCTCATCTTCATCAGAGGCGAAAGGGTCGTCGTTCCCTTTTTTCTTCTTGACCAATTTCGGCTTCGGTTTGGCTGCGGGTACTGCTGGAACGTCGGGGTTTGCTAGAATTCCACTTGTCGTCGGGGCGTCAGCAGCGGCCGTAGCTTTGGGCGCAGCCTGTAACTCTGCGTAGAACTCGTCTCTCAAAGCTTTTGCCTCGGAGTCTTTCATCAGCGCAGAGTTCTTCCATATCTATCGGGAAGACATCAAGTTTGACTCGAGGGAAGAAGAACGATAGAGGATCACCGTAGAGGGTATTCCACTTGGATGCTTGCTGTCGATGCCGAGGATCGTATACAAGTCGGCCTTGACTCCAGAGAGCGTGCTCCCATGATTGCGCAACAAGACCTGCATGACTTTCAAGACGGCCTCTTTGTCGTAGACGTCAGGTACGTAGAGGCAGATAACGTGCTGGTAGTTTGGAGTATCGTTCTCGGGGGAGGTGGAAACCTTCATGGTAAAGGCGTCTGTCGAGGCCAAGGGTCCCTCGATGAGAGATTCTGAAGGTAAGTTGATGTAAGATAGTTAGGATAGGGGAATCGGAGAGCTCTGAGGTCAGCGTACTCGCAAGATGCGACCATATCACATCCACCCTCTCGTGAGACGCAAATATCAACCTAAGCGTAAAGCGCTGTGAAAAGAGCCCGCCACATCCAGAGTTAAGTCTTACCATTTTCCGCCGACATAACCGTATTTCTGAGCAATGGTTTTGAGTTGCTCAGTCGCTTCAGCTTGTAACTATGTTAAGACCATTCGAGCCGAATCCTTTCGTCATTCTGAGAGAGAGAAAATCACCAGCGACTCACCTGTTCACGAACTTCCTTTTTACTCCTAGCGCCGGTTTTCTTGTTGGATCTAACAGGTATGGACGCGTCGTTCTGAATGGCAGGAAGGTTCAGAGACGTTGGTCCGTCGGATCTGACTCCTGGTCCACATCCTAGCATACCTTAATGTTTTCAACTTTCTCTGTGGTTTCATTCACTGTATCGTGTTTGATTATACGGTTTGAGGAATGCGCGGATGTTCACGCTCACAGACTTGCGCCGCTTCTGCAATGGCGAGAACCTCCTGTTCCACCGAGGGATCAGACTTGCGTGGTCTGGAGCCTCTCACCCATATCCACTAAAGAAGCAGAATAAGTGAGCTTGCAAACATTGCAGGTATTGGGGTAGGCTCACAGGTTTCGTTCCATCGTTTTGAACCATAGAAGGTTTGTACTGATAACGAAGACAATTACTATGAGTTGGCCCAACTTGAGGCAAAGTATCGGTATAATGCACTTTATTGAGAAACTCTTGAAGTGTTATCGTATGCGATTCGCTATCCCAGGCGTACTTGTACTGTTGAGGTAGTTCATCTTCGTTGTTTTGAGCCATGAGAAGGGATGAGAGAGGGGTGAGTTCAAGGAACCGTGGGACAAAATAGACGCGTCGCGTCGCGCGTGGGTGATTAGGAATGATAAAACCAGAGTCACTACACCACGGCTGCCTTACAATGGCTTATCGCTGACTGTGCTGTGACTCCGAAGACTCTGAGGTTCAAACCTTTGTGCATTAAAATAACAGGTGATGTTTCAATCTCCCGCCGTGGTACAACGCTACCCAGTTCTAGACCATACACTATTATACTGAAATTTCCAGGCTCAGGGCTTCTCCACGGCCTACGAGGGCTCGGTACGGGAATGAGTCATGGAGTCGGTTGTGAATTGAATTTCGTCGGGCTTCAGACTGTGGGCTCCTCCTTGAGCTTGAAGACTAAAACTGAAGCAGTTGAACGAGGCATCCGTTTATGCACCTCCGCCAGAACTCTGACGCAGAGATAGCGAACAGAGGCGTCCGGATAAGAGCCATGTTCTGAGTTCCGGGTCGAGCCGGAGGAATAACTGGGGTGGTCAGGGTGATTCTGAATAATGCAGACGTGGCTTGCTTTGACGTGATCCCGACTGGGGTGGTGTTGTCGTTCAATTCTCGTCCCAGGCTGTGCAAGCATGATCCTCTTGCAATACCTTACATGGGCGTTTTTATCTTTGGACCACAAAAGGGGGTTGCAACGTTTTCGTGCTAGGTGCAATGAGGACAGCATGGGGCGCTAGAGCTGCTGCCTGATCGCACGAGAAAAGGTATTTGGATCCGGTGCTATATTTGGGCAATTCTGGGGTAAGGGAGTACCCCGGCGATTCGGCATGCAGCGCAAGCGCTGTGTATGACGAAATAAGGTAACCCGACAAATAGACCCAAATACGACCCCGTTATCACTCGGAATTCGAACACTACTCCTTTCTCCACCACGACCATGACCAGGACCTATCTTGTAACCTCCTCTCTCATAGCATTAACGCTCTCTTCGTCTGCCTACGCTACACCGCTCTCTACATATCCCAACTCCAACGCCAACGTTCCGCGCCGAGGTTTCCTTGAGAAGGCTCCTCTCCTCCAGACCGAGCATTACCATGGCAGCATAAACAACTCGTACATGGTCATTCTCAGGGATGACTCGTCACAGTCTGTCGTGGACAACCATATGAACTTCTTGCAGAGCTCTCATTTCACTGGCGCTCTCCTTCCCGAACACGCAGGTGTTCGCCGGATATACGACGGCGGCCACATCAAGGGTTACGCTGGAGAGTTCTCAGAAGAGGCTGTTGAGCGACTGAGGCTCCGGCCAGAGGTCGACTACGTTGAGAAGGATCAAGTCGTCAAGGTCGCTGAGATTGCGACCCAGAAGACCGCGCCTTGGGTAAGTCGCCTAGTCAAAGCTGTAGAAATGTGCTGACGTATACCTGCTTTTAGGGTCTTGCGCGTATCAGTCACCGTCCGAGGCTCACTTTCGGCACTTTCAACAAGTACCTGTACAAGTCTGATGGTGGCGAGGGTGTTGACGTCTACGTGATAGACACTGGCATCCACATTGACCATGCCGAGTTCGAAGGTCGTGCAATCTGGGGAAAGACAATTCCTCAGAATGACGTCGACAAGGATGGCAACGGTCACGGAACTCACTGTGCTGGAACCATCGCATCGCGTGCCTATGGTGTCGCCAAGGGTGCCAATGTCATCGCAGTCAAGGTGCTCGGCTCGAACGGAAGCGGCTCGATGTCCGATGTCGTTGCTGGTGTTGAGTGGGCCTCTAAATCGGCTAGGGACAAGTTGGATGCATCCCGAAAGGAGTTCGAGAAGACGGGCAAGACCAATCACAAGGGTTCCGTCGCGAATATGAGTTTGGGAGGTGGCAAATCGAGAGCTTTGGACGATATAGTTGACGCTGCTGTTGCTGCTGGAATGCACTTTGCTGTCGCTGCAGGTCAGTAAAATGTACCACCAAGTTGAATGCTCTACTAACCCAGCACCCTCCAGGTAACGAGAACAGAGACGCATGTAACTCTTCCCCCGCTGGATCCAAGAACTCTGTTACTGTCGGCGCCTCGGACCTTGGGGATAAGAGGGCCGACTTCTCTAACTACGGCCCTTGTGTTGATATCTTTGGTCCCGGTATGTCTCGTTCTATAATTTGAAACGTTCTGGAACTCATCTTTTGCTCAGGTGTTGCTATCAGGTCCACCTGGAACACTGGCAACTCGACTAACACGATTTCTGGCACTTCCATGGCTTCACCCCACACCGCCGGCTTGATGGCTTACCTTCTTTCCATCTACCCTTCGGAGACCTTCAACCCAGTCTTCGAGAAGGAGATTGACCTCAGCTCCAGCTCCCAGAGGACCTTCTCGGCGGCATCCCTCTACGCCATCGCCCGCTCGGCGTTGCCATCTTTCATCAACGGATATCTTCCGGATCCATCCTGGTTCTCCGGTGACGCCGTCGCTCCCGTTCCTCCTAAGACCATCTCGACGACGCAGATGAAGAAGGCCTTGATTGATCTCGGCACCAGGGGCGCAATAAGTGGCCTACCAGCAGACACCGTCAACATTCTGTTGTTCAACAACGCTACCTCTGCTTGAACGAAGCAGGAGGGTTCTGGACGTCTTGTACTATCAACTTCTATATATAGTCTATACTTGAGGCTTTGAGCTGAAGGTGGTGGTGTGGTGGTTTCCTTGCATCGCGTACATGTCTATGAGTATACTTCTGTATAACATGCTACGTTTTAATCGATACATTTGAGAATTGGAATCGCTGTGATAGCCACAGTGACACAGCTGGAACGAGTCACTGTCATGACTCATTATGCATTAACATCATCAATGTACCGACACGGTCACGCTGAGGACGTGCGAAAAATGCCAGACGTTTCCCATAGCACTACCATCTCAACCTCTCATCCTTTCCATTGGTGGCTCGAATGAGCTTGAACGCGTCCGAACAAGTGTCTTTATCGCTTCCTAATGAGGTGGCGAGGTGTATTCCCTTTCGCACCACAATTACAGACTTCGACCGAAAGACCATACTGCAGACAATCGCGGAGGTAGAAAAGGAGCTGAAAGGGTGTACAGCCGAAATCAACAAGCTCAAAGCCACCATGATAGCCTTGGAAAGCAGACGGACTAGGCTGGAAAGTGCAGTCACCAGGTATCGCACATTGTTGGCCCCAATCAACCGCCTGCCGCCAGAAGTTTTGGCAGAAACATTCAAGGAATGTTGTCCATGGCCAGGGGAATATGAAGAATTGAAGCCCTCGGAAATGCCCACGCAGGTCGCGCTCTCAATGGTTTGTGCTCATTGGAGGGAAGTTGCCGTCTCGAGTGCAGCACTTTGGTCTTACTTCTGCGTGTCTATGTCGTGGTCGATGCCAGAGGCGGCATTTCCTCGGCTTCTACAGATGGTCCAAATGTTCGTTTCCCGTTCCAAACAACACCCATTATCGATCTATCTCTCGTGCACGAGTGAGAGGTTCTGTCCAGAAATCGTCGAACTTTTGGTCCAAAACAGTCATCGTTGGTATGATGTTGAACTCGAATTATCGGCCCAGAACTCAAGGAAGCCTGTGTTTCGGAAGCTTCTCGGCCAGCTTCCGTCTCTGGAGAAGCTTAACCTGTTTTGCAGCGCCGCAGGTTCACTCTCAGACGAGTTCATGGATGTTTTCAGCCACGCCCCATCCCTCCGTTCCCTCGAGCTCAATTCATCGGCCGTTTCAGAGAGGTTGCTTTTCCCCGTACACCAAATCAAAGCCATTACATTTAGCCAATGTTGGTTTGGGCGAATGTACCCTGTTCTTCCACTATTCCATGATGCGGATCGTGTCGTCTTCAATGAGCTGGCTGTCGATGGAACTGGGCCTCCTCGTTCCAGAACAGTGTTAAACGCTCGACACCTCTCTGTCGTGATGGACGAGAAGGAGGGAATCGCCCCCATTTTCGACATTTGCACCGTCCCCAGGTTGGAGAGTCTCGAAGTCATCAACCGGGACGTAGCAAGAGATTGGGATGTGCCCTGGGATGTCGCGCCCCTCAGAGAATGTATACTCCGGTCGTCTTGTTCGTTGACTTCTCTTCGCCTTGAGAAGCTACCGATAATAGACGACCAGATGATATCTCTTCTCCAGATCACTCCATGTTTAGAGACTCTCCACATTGTGGATGCTGAACCTTACATGGAGGACGACGACCCAGACGACCCGCACAACGTAACTGTTACCACCAATTTCCTCCGACGGCTTTCTGCACATCGTAGGGACTGGGATACGGCGATTTCTTCGTCTCCAGCGGATCCCGTCGTTCCTCGCCTCAAGCATCTCACACTCGAGGTTCATTCCGAACCTTTAGACCAACAGGCTCTCATCGATGTTGTAACATCTCGATGGAACCCCGCCGGTGTGGATGACACTTCGGGGGATGGGTACAGCTGTCTGCGCTCAGTTGCTATTGTCGTGAAGGTGTTCCAAAACGACGAGGCATCATTTGATTCCCTCGTCACCTTGGAGTGTTTCAAGGACGCTGGTTTGGAAATCGATATCGAGGTTGTTCATTACACGTAGTTTTTTTGCCCCCAATGCTACGATGTCTCATCGCAGTTCCTAAATCAATACCCAAAAATCCATGGCTCAAAGCCTCGCCGTGCTTCCTTGTGAGGAGCCTTATGGTCCGCGATACTCCTTTCACTTGCATGAAGGACCCAACTGGATTGATAAAAACACATGGCCTGACTCCCCATTCGACCTCCTAGATCCTCGAGGTTCGTAGGCCAACGTTCAACCCGAGTTCAACCTCTCAATACTTGACCTCTTGTCACCTGTCTTTGTGAGTTCGCCGAGCCACCCAGTATAGCCGCTGCCGGGTTACCGAGTAACTCGGTTACTGAGTAAGAAGCGAGATTGGTTCATTTTACTTCGAGGTATTCTTAGCGTCTTCCCACATGAAATTCTCACTCGAACTCCTTTCAACCTGAACCAGTCTACGATTAGCCTAATAACATCCACACTTCGGATTTTTGCCAGCCCGATTGAATATGTTGGTTACTCAGCGAGTACCAGCGATGACATCAATCACGCGATTGAGGTTATCGATTTTAAGGCCGGTCAGGTCTCACCACATTCTTACTTCCTCCCACCGTCCTCTCTCTCTCTCTCCTCTCTCATCGACTTACAACCTCAGAATGAGCTTCTGCAAAGACTGCGTTAAGGGTCAGTGCACTCAGTCAGGATCTGTGCTTGCTTAACTGACTCGACCGCCAGGTGCTATCCACGAGGGTACTCCCAAAGGTGCTTGGCGATTGTCGTGAAAACTCTGTTCTGGATATTCTAACGCTGTAATGAAGGCAAGGTCGAGAAGATCGGCGGCGTTGACACATACGTCGCGACACCGTCAGTGGACTACCCAAAGGATAAAGTCCTTCTTTTCTTGCCGGACGTCTTCGGTATGCAACTCGTCAATGCCCAGGTAAGGCTTTGTTTACCTTGTGGCTTTGTTCGCAATACTCATGAACACTGGCTCCAGCTCCTTGCGGACAGCTTTGCAGAGAACGGGTTCCGAGTGAGTCTCTTTTGCTCTGTCGATTATTCATCGATTCTCATCTTTCGATAGACTGTAATTCCGGACTACCTGAACGGTGACCCTATTCCGGCGGATGCTCTCCTCGGTGTATGTGACACTTTAATCTGAGGAATTACGGAAAGAAGCTCATTCAGAATAATTTAGCAAAATTTCGATATCATGAAGTGGTTCCCTAACCACGGTGCCGACAAGACGCGCCCTACCCTGAACAAGGTTATCGACGCGTTGAAAGCGGAGGGAGTGACCGCGTTTGGTGCGACGGGTTACTGCTTCGGTGGTGCGTTTTCCACCCAATTTCCAATGCTTCCCCTCTTGAATTTGAACTCTAGGTCGCTATGTATTCGACCTTGCTTTCGAGAACATCATCAAGGTCGCAACAACCTCCCATCCCTCCCTCTTGCAGGTCCCTGCTGATCTTGAGGTACGCAAATCCGTGTGAAGGTGGTGATGTCATTCAAGTAATTGACCCATGACGTACAGAAATACGTCTCGAGCTCGAAGGCGCCCATTCTCATCAACAGCTGCACGACCGACGAACAGTTCCCACCTGCTTCGCAAGCCAAGGCTGATGAAGTCTTCAAGGGCTTTGCTCCGGGCTACAAGCGCGAATACTTCGATGGCTGCAGCCACGGGTTCGCTGTCCGGGGTGATCTGAGCGACCCCAAGGTGAAAGCCGGAAAGGAGGGTGCATTCAAGGCCTCCGTTGAGTGGCTAATCAAGTATCTGTAATTAGCTTAGGACGAAGACAACGACAAGTGTCCAAGAAATAATGTATGTATAATTAAGTTCATCCTACTGTGCTACAGACGTGCAGCTTCCTCTCGCTGGTGAATCGGTGACAAGCCGCAACTGTCGTCCAACTTAGTTTCTCTAAAGCACAGCATTTCCACTAGTTTTTTCTGTCCAACATGAAAACTTCCGACACTTTACTGATGAGTTCGTCAAGACCTCCCAGCTCCTTCCCTTCGATATGACCCATCAACTTTCTCGTGAAAGACGTGGTGATGTGTGTCACTCTGGCCCCATCGATAGTCCCGACAAATTCCGCTGGGGTTCCGTTTCGTCCACCCAGTAGGTCCACCCACAATGGGATGTCACTATAGTCCAAGTGACGGGTCCCGTTCAACTGCAGGTCTCTCAACCACGCACTTTGTGCGTTGTTAAAGTAAGACCAGGTTGAATCCCCAGTCGGTCCTCCGGTTACATTCCCCTCAAAATGCTCCGCGCTCGCCAACTGCAAAAAAGGACGAGCAAGATCCGGAGCAGGTGTGCTCGTGTCTAGCTCGAGTTTCTCATCCAGGAACTGGAACATCAAGCCGTCTATATTGGCGCCTGCCTTGAAGAGGGACGCGTAGCTCTCGTTGGAAGCCATACAACCCGCCGATGATGCTCCACCGATACTATGTCCAAAGATCCCGAAATGTGTGGTGTTAATAGGAGCGCCGAGGGAACGAACGAGATCCGGGAGGAATGGATCGCTCATAACCGCAGCAACATCTGACAGGCGGAAGTCGTAAATTTGAATTGCCTCTTCTACAGTGCTTGGATAGTTGTGCCAGTCGGGTACTCCGTATATTTCTTCACCGCTGGGAAGTTGGATGTAAGGCGCTTCTCCTGGATGGTCGATTCCGACCACGGTGTATCCATGTGAAGCGAGGTCGGATTGGTATGCGGTATATGCGGCGGTGGGGAGTCCTGCGCCGGGGAGAAAGATGATGGTGGGATATGGAGACGTGCCATTCCCGAACTCTGGACTGGTCCCCAAGAGAGTGGGAGCCTCTAGCTGGAGTTTTGTGGTGAGGGATGACATCGAGCCGTTTGAGAAGCCCATGTATTCGTTGAACATGCTGGCGCTAATGGGAGGGAGGTATGGGATCGTGACATTCGGGATTTGACGCGTAGGGTAGTATATGGTTAGGAGAAGGACGTTTCCTGGTTTGGTGGGATCGTTCGGGGTGGTGTGATTGAAGGCGTGCTGTGTGTAGCCAACATGGTAGGGTCCTGTGGGCTCCCAGAGGGAGATGGCATGTCCGAAGCCAGGGAGCAGCGCGAACGCGAGGGATAGGAGGGTATTACGGGGTCGCATCGTTCGGCTTCATCTTCTCCATCCGCCTCTTTATAAGTAACGCGTCGGAGAAATTGAAACCCTGTGACAAGTTAATTGAAAGGTATCTTCACGGCATTCTCGGTGGCGAGCAGACTTTTATTGTTCGAGATTTGTTTCGAGATCAAAGGACTGTCATGATCAATGTTCCGCCTTGAAATGACTCCAAGTAAAATGGCAGGGTCGCAGTCTCGACGGAAGTACCGTCCCGGGGTCTAGCAATCACAGAGCTCTTAGAACCTTTCAAAAAACGCTCGTCCACATCGACCCTTCAAAGTCGGAGACTGCGATTCTTCATGAGCCAGTTCGGGATGATGGAAAGGCAGAAAGCTTTCGCATCCCTGACGACACTGACGGATTGAGTACTGAAAATACATGTCTCGCCTAATTGAGAGCATTACGAAGATTCAATAACCAATCATGCTCACGAAACATAGTGAACGACCTACAGGTCGATGCTATTTGCCCCCGAGAAGATACTTGAAGGTGATTTTCACAATGGTGTGGCTGCTTCGGTATCCTGTAGTTCCTAATAGGAACCACCACAGGTAACGGATGGAAGTAAGATGGCTCTAAACGGAGATATTCATTCGTTCCTATCTGATTCGGTGACTGGGTCCCCGATGGTCTTGCCTGAAGTGATCGCGTCCCGACTTCAAGTACGTTCTCGATGAGAGGTGAGTATCGTAAATCAATATTAGCGTACTTTTATCACACATGTCCCATCACTTTCTCCTAATACCTCCACTTCCGACGCCCTTCTTCCTGTTGAGCGAGTCTATTCGTTTCCTTTCCTTTTCCTGTGCTTCTACGGCTGCCTGCCTCCATCGGTCTCTGAGACTCTCAGTGGCCCAGTTGTATGTGTTTTTGAAGGACGGTAGGCCCTGTCTCAGCGGTTTGCCGTCTGGTCCTAATTCGACGGCAGGCGGTAGGATACCGAAGTACCGTCGAACACTCGGAATACGGAGGAAATGACTTTGAACTGCAGTGAAAAGGGCAGTCGTCAAGATGGAGATGAGAAGCCCAGAGGGGAGGTCTGCCATGAGCCAGGCTATCACTGGGGCACCGGGGAAACGCATCATATTCATGATATGAGCCATTTGTGGGCGACCGCTGACGGAGATCTCTTGGCCAGTGACCTAAACGAAGTCGTGAGGAGAGGGAAGGAGAATGTCAAGGATACGGGACGTACTGAAATCTGCCAGAACATCGCAACTCCAAAGACAGCGGGCATGATACCTGTAGGATCAGCCACTGTGAGATCCGGAATCCATTGTAATCCAGAGTCCTTCAATTGCTCGACTGGCAAGTAGCACATCTTCCTGACTCCAAAGAACATTCCCATTGCTGCCGGGAGTTGAATAAGAGGACCCATCAGTCCTCCCAAAGGATTGATACCGGCCTCCCTGTAGATCTTCTTCTGTTTCTCGGCTAGACCAGCTGCAGCTACCACGTTCTTTGACGCGTAGGCTTCTTTGAGCTCCTCGCTCAATGCCTGGACCTGCGGTGTAATACGTGTCATCTTGGAGCCGAATCTCGTGGTGTGGATGGAGACGGGAACAAGTGCTACACGCCATAGTAGTGTACCAAGTATGATTGTATGAGCCCAAGGAAGGCCAGTCGTAGATTCGCATATTTCGAGTGTCCACCGGAATAATCCGGCAGGTGTCCATGTTAGAAGGCCGAGCGCAGCGAGGTCTGTGGCAGGCGACAGAGTAGAGGCTGTAGAAATAGCGTCGGAGGTTGTATTAATAGCTGTGGAAACAGCAGAGTCGACAGTAGATTGAGGAAGGAGGTCAATGGCAGGGTTCGCGTCGACACCTTGGGGAAGTCCTGTACCGGGCACCGCATCTGCTGGTGTTGCTGTCGGTACAGACTCGTCTATTGTGTTTGTGGGTGTCGGGGTGTCGTGGCAGGAGTTGAAGAAGAAGATTTGGACCATGGGTTTAGAGAAAATGAGCGTGTCAAAGGTTGGGGCTCAAATGGACGTCAGAACGAGCAAGGAATATAGACTTGAGTAGAACTCACCAATACCAAGCTCCCTCTCAGGTGAGCATTCGAGGTCCTGGTCCGAAAACTGGCCGTTCCATTGCAGGAAATCCTGGCGTTGAGCCTAAGAATCCTTGCACCCCGCATGAACGTGACCGTCAAAGGGAGAAAAAAATTAACGCCCACATGAGCGCCAATAATCAACCTCATTCACGGTTCTCGCGTCCCACACGGTGCTTTGTTCTCGAGGCTATTGTCTCCCACGACCATCGTTATGTCCAGAGTCAAACGACCGACAGCTTTGGAACTTTCTTTTGGTGAAACACGACCCAAGACTCCTCCACCGTCTGGCCCTTCGACGAGCATTCCTCAGAAGAGAAAGCGTGAGCTAGTACGTCGTCCGTATATCTTTCCTGTCTGTGTTGCATTCGGAGCTCATTGCACTCGTCTGCAGTCGCCATTGAGAAAGAGACCACCTCCAGATGGTAAATTGCTTAAAAATTCGTGATTACATGACGATTCTTAGTCTCCCGATTGGGGTCCATCTAGTTGACCGCTGTGGACCTCCCTCGCACGATATATACAATGAACAAGAGCTAGAGGTTTACGGTGAAGATCCGGGAGCAAGGGGCGAAGACGAAGACCGTAACAAACCTGTACGGTCGCTGAACGACTTTGCTCTGTACGACAGGGCGCACCAAAATGAATACATGTTTATCTCGGCACTAGACGTGGACAAAAGTGGCCGTCGATTTGCCCTTAGTGGTCTTGTTGCACCATTCTCCGAACCAGAGGATGCAGCTCTCGAAGAAGATCAGACCGACGCCCCAGAGCAATACCTTGTGCTAGAGAACGACGACATAATAGCGTATGATCTGGATATGAGTTCCCGCGACGGGTGTGTGCAGAGTGCTCTCTTCCTTCCTTCCGGCTGATTATCTTCCGAAGTCCAACCTATATTGAAACCGAGACTGCGTGGTACCTATTGCAGACACCCTCTAAAAGTTATCAGCCGTTTTGGCGCCATTTCCTCCTACCTCGCCGGATTGCCCAAATATGCATCGCCGAAGCTATTGAGAATCCACGGCTGACTACTGAACGGTTTCTCAGGAAGTTTCTGGAATTGCCGGACCCCTTTGGACGAGATTTTGAGAAAGACGACCTCGATTATGAAGATGTTGTAAGTGTATACCCCTGTTTTATCTGTTCTCATCTCATCGTCTCCGTAGATCCAGGAACTTCACCATGCCATTCAAGAACTTCCGAATGCTCAGAGAGTTCGCAGTGTACCATTCATCCGTGAACTACTCGCAAAGACAACACCTCCACGCGCCCGCGTCCGTAACAGGAAGGCTAATCCACTACCGGAGAAGTTTATGGCTATGTTCCGAAATCCTGATACGGCTCTCCTACGGGCAGAGAACCAGCAACCTACTAATGTCACGCCTCGGATTGGCGAGCTGGCCAAAGGCCTCGTACCGGAAAGTATCCATATTCTGGGAGCCAAGCCCAAAGACGGTGCGCCTACCAGAAAGCAAACTCAGGACGCGAGGAACCGACTCAAAGACCTGGCCGCTCGCGCTCGACGTATCACCCACGGTCCATCAAATCCTGCTATTGACCATCGAAAAGAGGATCGGGTGACCAGGAATTCGGACTACACGAAGAAAGTCACTATCGATAGGAAAGAATATGAGGTAGGTTAGCGATGATTGCCTTTGTGACTTGCCTCCTTCTCTTACAACTTCTTCCAGATCGGAGATGTTGTATTGATGGCTACTGGCTTTGATCAGGAGGAAAACAAGGACCCAATTGACCTGCCGCACCCCGAAGACCAGGCACTACGCGACAAACATATCTCAGATTATTTTTGGTCTGTCATGCTCCCGGCACTTATAATTCCTTTACTTAAGATATGCTGGGATACAGGTTCGCGAAGATTGTTAACATTAACTACAACACGAAGCAGGCGCATGTACAGTGGTACAATCATAGCACCCGGACGGTCATGGGGGACCGTGGTGACAAGCAGGAGCTCTTCCTACTTGATCATTGCGACAACATTCAGTTGGGTGTAATTGTCGAAAAAGTTGTCGTCCACCACGTTGACGCTGGAGATAATGAAGACCATCAGACTCCCTTCGGAGAGTTCTTCTGCAAGTGAGAAATTCATTGTGCCTCGATACACGTTACTAACTGTGATCACCAGAATGATGTACAATCGTTCGACGGCGCAATTCACGTCGTTTACCACCTACCCAGAAAATCCAGGACTATCCAACCGATACTGCTCGGTCTGTGCCTTGAAGGCGGAAAGGGACAGCCCATATTCGGTTATCGTCGAGAATCATGTCCATGTTGGATTTTCCTTTCGCGACCAGGAAGTTCGCCTCTTTGACTTCATCTTATACCATAATGGCGATGCTAAAGGAGACACGAAAACGCCCGAACCTGGCCATATCGGCCAAATTTACGAGGTTAATAGCCCCCATGGAGCGTCGGAAGGATTCGTCAAGGTGAAACGAGTGGGGCGAATAGGTGATTTGGAAGATGTGCTTCCTCTCGGCGAACTTGCAGACGAGGTAAGGCTTTGTGTCCTCCGAGGCAACGGACAGAGTTTGCAACTGACCTTTTTCTGCCAGCGCCATGTCTTCATGACGAAGGACGTAGAGAAAGTATCAGTGCAAAGTATCATCCGAACCGTCTACGTCTTTCACCCCGAATCGATACCCAAACACCGCCAGCTCAACCTGGACGGATGGATTGATCTTTCACCAGACCATTTCTACGTTCGATACCGGTTCCCAACTCTGAACGTCACGTCCTGGAACTCAAAAGAGGACCTACAGCCACGGCAGGTTCTCGTCTGTGAGGAGTCTGTGCAGAAAAAGCTTCAGTGGATGAAAGATCTCGCGACGTACAACGCGGAGAGGAAACTCAAGGCAATCGATCTCTTTGGGGGTGCAGGAGCGTTTGGCGTGGGCATGGCAGCTGCTCACAAATCATTCGAGGTGAACTACGCGATCGAGTTAACACCCAGCGCTGCTAAGACCTATAGGTAAGTGTGCCCTCCGATACGTTTCGCGATAGTGACCGGAACACGCGAATAGGAAAAATTCATCAGGGACTCAAGTCTGCAATCAATGTGTCAACGTGGTTTTGCGCTACATTGTTAAGAAGGACGCCGGTCACGACGTCGACTTGCCTAAACAGCTGTTCGACGGTGAGACCGACATTCCAAAGCCGCCGGAAAAGAAAGATGTTGACGTGATCGTGGCTGGTCTTCCCTGGTGAGCCAGAACATATGAACGCTGATACTCACTACTGACGTATGCCGGCGCGTTGGCTCGCAGTCAGCCTCATTCAGACCTGAATATGTTCAAAAAGGCAGATGACCGGAAGAGCAACTTGATCCTGACGATGCTTTCATACGTCGACTTCTACCAGCCATCCTACGTTTTCATTGAAAACGTTCCGGGTTTCCTTCGTTTCAACCTGGGCGCTACCCAGAAGGATCGGTACACGACGGAAGGAGGTATCATACAGGGTGGGCTCAAACTACTGACCCGGGCGTTGACTGAAATGAAGTGAGTCGCGAGTAGTCACATCTGAGATTCCCACAAGGCTTGTGGGTTTGACCAAATGTTTTTTTTAGCTATCAGTTGCGATTCGCACTGCTACAGGCCGGGCACTACGGAACTCCCCAAGACCGTATTCGGTTCATCCTGGTGGCAGCAAAGATCGGGAAACCCCTCCCACAGCTCCCGCAACCTACACATGAGTTTGAAAACCCGAATAGTCTTCCCATGCGACTGGCGGATGAGCGAGTTGCTCGGCCCATCTCGACGGTGCGAGGCAGAGCGCTGCACGGCATGGTGTCGATTAAGGATGCATGCCATGACTTGGCACGTTGGGACTGGTGAGCTTTGGTTTGAACAAGTCAAAGTCAAAGATTGCTAACTCGGACACAGGCACCCTCCGAATATACGCAGATTGATACCTGCGAAACAGGAAGAGTTCCGTAAGCGGAAGAGGGATCTTAGGATACCTGCTGAACGGTGTGAGGCGAAGAAAGCATACTGTGGCACTAAGGGTCCTATGAACTATTTCCATGCGCCAAAGACAAGATACCAGAAACAAGCAAGAGCGCACCATAGCCTTGATCTACAGCATTATACAAAGATTGTGGGCAATCCAAAAGCTCAACGGTGCGTAAATCACCAGTGTACAGGTATCAGTTCCTTCATTCACCCATCCGCGTAGAACGTGGGGAGTACCGCTCATTGCGGGAGCCGACTTCAAATGTGAGCAATCGTTCCTTTACCAGCGGTATCAGAATCTGACCACCTTGGGCCTCTAGATCTTCGGTCCAGTGACAGGCAGTACCAGATGCACAACGCTGACTCGGGGATAGGCCGAAAGGCTTACAAGCCTAGTAAGAGTGATCTCATTCGATTCAATCACGTTCTTGGCGTTCTCAAACCTTCTCCTTTGAAAAGCGCTCTATGGTCGACCAGATTCAAGAAGTTGTTTTAGGACGACTATCACCAACGTCGATCCTACAGCGAAACAGGGCTGGGTCCTGAATCCATGGGTAGGGAATGTGCCTCTCACGTGCCTTTTGATTTGCTGATTATCGTTCCCACTCGGTCAGTGCAATCGCATCTTCTCTGTTCGAGAGTTAGCTAGATCTCAAGGTTTCCCTGACCGGTTCGTCTTCTACGCAGCTAAAGACAATGTGATTACCGTGAGTTATAATTCCGTTGCTTTCTTCGCCTGCTGCTGACCGCGCTCGGATTCTTATAGATGGTGCGTCGAATGTCCGAGTCGTATGCCTGATGATATACTCACTCGTTGATCTTAGCACCGAATGATTGGCAACGCCGTGCCTTTTCCTCTTTCAGCTGCGCTTGCTCGTGAACTTTTACTCGTGGACTTGAAGTACTGGAAGGCTCGACGCGACGATGTCGACATGTCTGACGACTGAACGCTTCACGTTTTTGTAGCAGTAGCATTACCCTGTAGCTATGAAACTGTATCTCGGGAATTTTGAAGGAGGAATGTAGTACTAGTTGGTTCAGAGACACTGCGTCACCGTGGGAGTATTTGCTTCTCCACCTCATCCATATCCATGCGACTCCGTCTTGTAACCTTCGACATTCTACACACCCTGATTACGCCCCGCTGGCCGGTACACGTGCAATATGCCAGGGTATTTGAAAACTTTCTTGGAGGTTCCTCCAATCCAAGTCCTACATCCTAGCTATTACTTCTGACACGAAAGGATCAGGAGCAAGCAATCTGAACTTGGATCCTTCCCGAGTCAAGGCAGCATTCAAGGTCTCCTTGTCTCAACTTCAAGTTGAGAAGCCTGTGTATATCGGGGATCAAGGCAGCCGTGGGTGGTGGCAAGAGGTCATAAAACGGACGATACTTGGGAGTTGTAAAGTTGACGAGAGTTGTTGAGTTTGCTTCCTCCACTATGCCCACACTCATTTCTTACACGTCTTGAAGTACTGGAAGCAAAGCTCCCTCAGATCCACTCTCACCTTATGCATCAATTTAGTTGCAAGGAAGGCTACAAAGCCTTCGATGACGCTCTTCCGACGCGTGAGTTTCAGAACGAAGTGTAGGCCCAGCTATTGATTTTCTCGGGGCTTAGATAGTTGAACGACTCGAAGCTTCCAAGATACTCACAGCTGCCGTGAGCAACTCGGACTCCCGTATGCGTGAGTGCGGGTACGAGAACCTCAACCAACGCTAATGCCGTTCTTCAGATGCTGTCCTCCAGTCCCTTTCATTTCCTTCAACCCTCTCCCCGGTCCTTCTCAGCGAAGAGGAAGGTATCGAGAAACCTGAAAAAGAGGTCTTTCTGCGCGCCCTAGCCCGGGTGAATGACGCGCAGCGATCCAAGCACGGGAAGTCTGATTGGGAAGATATTGCGCCCCACGAGTGCTTACACATCGGTGACGATGTTGTCGGGTGAGTCTCTATCAGGAGTTTGCATTACTTGCTCAACGCTCGGACCGTGCAGGGACTACCAAGGTGCCCAGACCGCAGGGTTTAAGGCTTTGCTTCTGCTTCGTAAAGACGATGAAGGTCAGACCCACCACCCCACGGATGAGGATCTAGTCGGTGTCAGGACGATTGGCGGTCTGGCAGAAGTCCTCCAACATGTTAAATAGAGACCTTACAAATCAGTTTTGGCCTGCGGGTATCACAATGCGTCGAATATATCTATCCCATGTTGTGCTTGAGCGCTGAGCTCCGAACGCGTTGCTCGGGAAAAGATTGTCAAAGCGCCGAACAGCCGCGCTGCAACACAGAATCGCCACGTGAACGTTATTGCACTCTTCCTTGACTCTCACTCCCCATATTTTCTGCCTCGATGAGGTCCCTCTGGCTCGGTTTACATGCTTTATGTCTCTTAGGTCTAGCACAGGCTGCAGATACCAAACTTGGTGATCAGGCAATAGACAGGGTGAGTCCAATACCTGCTTGTCATCCAACCCTTCCTCTAACCTATCTTCCGACTTTGGCTGTAGACTGTTCAACTACGCACGCATTCGATATTTGCACCATACATAGATCAAGATCTTCAAAACCGGTGGGTTTTCAAGCAAGAGGGGAATATGTTGAGTTGGGCTCACGGTTTGGTGAAAGGTGGTGGGACTTCGGGGCGGATGCCTACATCGTGCGTACCAAATCATCTCTCACTGGCTTCCATAATTGACAATGTACTCTCTCTCCAGAATACGAACAAACACATCCGATTGACTCGAGCTGCCCCTTCGCAGATGGTGTGTTGTCTGGAGACGCGTTGCAACGCATCCTTCTAACTATTCTCATGAAAGGGATGGTTGTGGTCGCGGCTACCGTTAACTGCGGCGAACTACGTGGTGGAGGTCGAATTCAAGGTATATATATCCTACCAAAAACTGCCATTGAAAGCACGGCCAATAATATCCTCGAAAGGTCTCGGGGGACAACTCGTTGTACGGGGATGGCTTGGCTATATGGTTGACGAAAGAGCGCAAAGAACCAGGCCCAATATTCGGTAACAGAAGTGAGCCTTGGTAACATCAGAACCTGGACCCGCACTTAAACGCGTTTTTCAGATCAATTTCACGGGCTGGGAGTCTTCTTGGACACGTATGGTTGACCCATTTGCCCCACCTTCTCGACAATAACACCTCATTTCACCAGATATGCGAACGCCCGACACACATTTTCATTTCCCCGCGTGATTGGGTACGTCGGCGACGGCGAACACGAATACCATTATGCCAATGATGGTGACGGCCAAGAAATCGGCGCCTGCTCTGTACGTCGCTCCTCGCTTTGCCACGTAACGATTCGTTGAGGTGTACCGAAACAGGCCAACTTCAGACGCACGAACGTCGCTACAAAGCTCAAAATTACCTACGTCAAGGGGAAGTTCCTCGACGTCAAGGTTCAGTATAAGGCTTGTGAGTATTATCGAATGACTTTCCTCCCTCGACTCAAATTGAACGTCGTGTACAGGGGATGACTGGTCTGACTGCTTCCGCGTTGAAAATATCACCCTTCCCAGCGGTCCTTTCCTGGGCTTCACCGCGATGACAGGAGATGTATTTGATGCCCATGAGTAAGTGCTGTCGTCGCTACGGAGTTGTGTGAATCTCATGGTCTCCCCGATAGCATTATTGCGGTCACGACATACTCCGCTATCACTTCCAATCCCAGCACGCACAAAGTCGGTGGGAGCTCTGGTTCCTATATAACTTCCTCCTCTGGTTCGTGGTCAGGATTCTTCTTCAAACTCTTCTTGTTCGGCGGAGTCTGTGCAGGAGGCTACTATGGATGGAAAGAGTACCGGAGGCGACAGGGCTACGGGAGAATGCCTACCTTCGGTGGCGGAGGTGGCGGATTCGGAGGAATGTACACAGATAGTAAGAGGTTCTAATGAGGGATTGATTATGCATCACTAGTATAGCGCTATCTATCTCGCTCTGAGGCAAACTTGGAGGAACAGTTCCCGGACTACCGCCTGTGCACACCGTTGGAGGCACGCTGAGCTCACCATCACCGCGACCGGAATCTTCAATCAAGGCGTGATCATCTATGATACAGAGATATGATGCGAGGGGAAGTGAGCTGCGTGTACATGGATCATTTGGTTTGTCCGATTGGAGTCGTTGTTAATGGTACAGATCTATCTACTTGAAAAACTACACTACTGATACTATTGCTACGTAAAATGACTAGATATGCAAAAGAACGTGGTTGCGGGCTTGGACACACGCTGCGTCCTGCAATTGTAGGTACGAAAAAATGACTACTGCTACGATATGAAAATGTATGTAATGACTACACTACTGAGAATTCGATCCAATGCAAGACATGAAATACTACCAAACTAATGATGAGTGAATTGTGGCCCAAGAAAACGAAGGGGACGGAGCATAAGCAGCTGTTATGAGGGAATTCGTTCATACACCGTATCGGGTTGCCAGACGTTCCTGAATCACAGGGGGGAAGGCAGCAACTTGAGCGGCCCATCCGGCTTCGTCGTGTTGTTTGAACCCGTGTAACAGGGTCGAGAACATATTGTTGAGCTCGGGCGAGGGTGAATTCCATCTTACTATTGAGTTGCAGAACCATAGCAGACTCTGCAATAGAGGCAGCACGTTGAGCCCAAGAAAACAGTACAGAGCACATAAAAAACAAACCTTGGCAATACCAGCGGGGTTCACTTGTATCATTGTGCACAGCCCTCGGAAAGCCGAATCCTTCTCTTCGTTATCCCGAATTTCGTACAACGCCTGGCACCATGCTTGCGCGAACTCCGGAAGGTGTGGTGCAACCAGGTTGGGATGCATCAGACCAATCCGACCAATGGAAACCGCAGCATTTTCGTGGAGGCTGCGAGGCGCTTTGGGGTGGAGGAGGATAGGAATAAGTCGCGAGATCAGCGGGTTCACCCACTGCTGGAATTCAGGGTCATCTTGAAAGAAAAAATTAAGCCGATATCCTACATTTGGTCTCGGACAGCTCACCTCGACCATACCGTAATGCGACTTCTCCAACAGACCACGCAGCATTGTTCGACGCGCTAATGAAATCAACCTTCGGCTCGGGGTCGAGCTGAAGTGTCAGCTCGGCCATGATTCCCGGCATGTGAGGGCGTAGGATTGTGAAGCAACCCATTGCCATGTCGCCAACGAGTGCATAAGCAGATTGGCGAACAGATGCCTGAGGATGTTTGAGGCAAACTGTGAGCAACGCGAGGAGGTTCGGGTTGCTTTGGTTGATAAAAGGAGCCAGTTGCATCCCAAGACCTTGCGTGAGGCCTGAGAGGAGATCGAGGGCAACAACGAGGAAGGATTTGTCCGGTTCGTCGAGATCTGGATTCTGCTGGAATGCCTGATATTGGAGGAGGGAGTGGTGAATGAGCATCGCACATCGTTCGAAGACCGGTCCAGCATAGGGGAGAAAGGATGGTCCCATGGCAATGGTGACAGAGGCGAGACACTAGAAAGTGGTCAGTATTGGTGCATTGGCCGAAAGCGAGCGACACACCTCCAACAACGGTATGAGATCAACGTCGTCATCTTTCAGTTTCGACCAACGGGCCGTTAATGGTGGCATGAGTATCTCAACGTAGGTGGGGTTGGAAAGTTCACGGCCGACGGCATCAGCGAGCGTTCCGACAGCATCGTAAAGAATCAGCATATTCTTATGCTGGTACTTGTCGAATGCAAAGACGAGGTTGCGGAGAACAGGCTCCAGGTAAGGGGCGAGCTCAGTTCCAGCATCCTCTTCCAAAGTGGCGAATGCGCTGCAACCGGCTTCTTGGACACGTTTGTTGTTGTCCAGTACCATGCGCAATAACTGAGAGCAACCTCATCAGAAAACGGGTGAGTGAGACGCGAGCAAATTACTCACTCCTTCCATGGTCGGAATGAAATACTTAGCTTTGTGTTCTTCTGAGATTGGTTGGGTGGTCCAGCTGGCATACCGACCGAGAGTCCAGCACGTTATTGAACGGACCAGGGGCTTTGGATCATTCAACGTATTGATGAGATACGGAACGAGTGTCGGAAGGTGTGGCTCTATCGCCTCAATACATCCTACACAGGGGATAAGCACAGTCAAAGAGTAAGTCGTATCGGTACGTACCTTCAGCCATAGCCCCCAAAGCAAGGATTCCACTTTCCCTCTGTAACCAATCACTGCTCCATAGCTTATCCTTAAGGGGACCAAGCAGCACGTTCAGCAGATCACCACTGAACCGGACCGCGAGGACGTCCAGGGCCGCCGCAGCACATTTCCTCAAGTTCCATTCCGTCGACATCTCGTCCGCGAATTCGTCATCATCGAGATAATCGTCTTCCTCGTCGTAATCCAGGGTCTCTTCCCCATATGCGCCAACACGCGGTTTCTGCTGCTCGTTCTCCTCAGTGCTGTTTGGATCCCTGTCGAGGCCGTGAGCCTTTCCGCCATAGAACCGAGGCTTGATATCCTCCTCCTTATCGGGGACGGTGGAGTCCTCAGCGTCGCCTTCCAGCCAGAGCAAATCGTCCTCGCCGTAAATCATGCAGTCCAGTAACACAGGCGCCACCTTGCCCAGCAATGGCTGGAGATACGGCGCCAAATCCGCGTCCTCCGCGAATGTCAACCAGAATTCGCAAGCTTCAAGGGCAACGTTCTCGTTCTTGTCCTTCGTGGAATACAACATGTATTCCGCCACGTTGGCCATCTCGGGCATCAGCTTTTCAGGCCGTGCTGCGAGCAACAGAACGAGGGCCTGACAAACGTGTCTGCGGACGGAGGGATCGTCGTCAGAAGCCCTCTTGAAAAGGCATGCAATGAAGGCGTCGATGTGAACGAAGAGGGATTGGCAGTTGACGGGGACGAAGTACGAAAGACAGGCAACAGCATGAGATCGCATCTTCGACGAAGGGTGCTCAGCTAAGGAAAGGAATTTTGGAATCATGAATTCGAGAGGGCGAGTCCCGTTGATTTCGACGTCGAGTTTACGAGGATAATCTTCGCAGGCTTTTTCGAGGACGTTGAACGCAGCCTGATAAACGTCGCAGTGTGAATCCGATGTATTTAGCGCAGTATCCGGAGAGCAACTCACCTCTTGCCTGTCCAAATCAGGATGCTCCAGCATGTTTACCAACTGCGAGAGGCACTCGGGCCAATTTCTAGGTTCCAGCACTCCCAGGAAGGCGACGATGTCCTGACTGGCCGCATTGCGTATCATCACCGATTGATCCTCAAACGCGCGCAAGACTGCAGCTTTAACGTAGTGAGCCACTTCGGGTGAAGAGCTGAGGATGAGACGGGCGTTATTCTTGAGTAAGTAACCTGCGATGGTCCTAATGCGATCTTCCTGCTCGGTAAGGGCACAAAGGATGTGTGCCAGATATGCAATATAGTCCGGTACACGAGTGAAATTGTTCAATTTCTGTGGAATATCATCAATGAGCTAAAAAAATAGAAAAGATTGGTCGATTCTACTTACTTGAGTTATAGTCCTCTGGACTGCAACTGACATATCGGTGGATTCCTGGATAGTGTTGAGAATTTCCTGCAGACCAGCAGGTTGAGGTGCCCATAAAGCCATCGTGAAAGGAAAAACGCGTTAGAAGTGTGAAAAGGGAATAATGGTGAAGAAAGAGGGTGAGGGTTGGAGGGGATTACTGAAAGAAGATTCGTGCTGCCAATTTCTCTTTGGCCATGTTGACTCGCCTGTCACAAAGCTCACTAAGTGTCACAGATGTCACAATCGCGATCCTTCAACTTCGCACTCATGTGCTATAAATTTTGTTTGATAGCTCATTATAATAAAACTCCTGTCCTCCGGCTCCAAGAGCTGACTTTCATTCGGAAATTCAACATTTTCGCGTCAAGCGTTATTTAGGACCTGTCGATTTCTGGGTATTCAATAATCAACATGGGCGGTAGCCCATCCTGATTCATGATCATGACTCCAGGCCGCCGTACCCCAGGAAAGTACTTACATACTGTATATGAGTGAACATGCCGTCAACCCCCAAGTGATCTTCACTAGAGCTCAACGATAGGCATTCAAATTCACGAGCAAACCGTCTTGAAGCTCCTGGACACGGTCCGAAGAAGCTATCAAGTTCAATACGCGTTAAGCGGTTCGTGGAATACCCCATCGGAATCGTACAGAAGATCTTTATGATTTCTACTTGATTATGTTGATCAAGTCTTCTAGAAGTGATGGCAAAGTGAAAGAGGCATGTATCGTGACGTGCCAGCTTGCGGGCTATACTTACCGTGGTCTGAATCTGACTGCTCAAGCACACTGTATCGGGTTTGCGAGTGACGATCAGCTTTGCGAAACGTTTATTATACACTAGAGGCGGTGTAATCCAAGATCATTAGGTATAGTACTGTGGTGGAGTCGTCAATCACGCCGTTCATGAAGTACTCGGAAGGCCGAAACTCACCAGTCATGAGGTAGTGCGATATCTCTGGGATTGGTGCAAGGTGACACGGGAACATGGGCCAGCCACGATCATTCCGAATACCTATCTTCCTCTGTGCTTGGCTTCATCGCTTCAATGTACTTGCTAACCCTCTCATACACGGCGAAAACAATCGCCTGACCAGGAGCGACGCGGAGAATGCGCGGCGTTATACCCTTGTAGAATGATTTGACGCCCTCTTGCTTCCACATATCGTCGGCGATAGCGATTATACGACGCATCGCGGATACGCCTGGTTCTGCGGTAGCTTTCTGGAGGCCTATGGAGGTGTAATGATCGGTTTCAGTCTGGGGGAGGGTAGAACAATATTGAAGGTACGAACGAGTTTTGATGGTGTCGATGGGCGCATTCGAGAGCGGGCCCGCCGCACCAGAGAGCAAACCGATCAGCATGTGCTGATAGGACGGTAGCTCTACCAACTCGGGCTGTAGACGGTGGGCAAGTTTCTTCACTTCCTGGTACACAGTAAAATTGGCACCTTGTGGCGTACAATGAGAATCAAAGTCAAGATGACACTAAACTCCGGAGTACAGACCTTGATTAGTGGCTTGTCGAAGTGCAGTGAGAGAGACCCCGCGATACAGTGTCGAAATTCCTTCCTCCCGAACGATGGTATATACTGCGTGTGCAGCGTTACGGTATCTCGGTGTTTCGAGCGGATCGGCGAGAGAGTGCTGCTGGGCTTGTAATCGAATCTTCACCACCTCCATTGGTGTCACAACCGCAACAGCCTCCGTAGTTCCTGCACCTAGGCCAGCTGGAACGATGAAATGTGAGCAATGGCTTTCTCGGTGAGAAAGAATGCTCACCGATGAAGATATTCCCAACGCTCGTCTTTCCCGTCTCGTCAGCTAACCACCCTTTGTACGCTTCGAAACTGGCGAAACGAATGGCCATCTTCGGCACAATGCCAGACAGAACAGCACCCAGCCCCTTGTACAATGCCAAAGGTGTTTCACGACGGACGATGTACGCTCCAGTTGCAAAGAAACCCCTTGGTTTGGTCTAAGAATTTAACAGTCAGGAATGTGAGCACGCATTGAAATCGTTGAGACTACTCACTCCTGGAACACGCCCGGACCTCGATAGCTGCATACGGACTTTGATTGTATCCAAAGGCTGACATGCTAACTAAAGAGACCGACTAGAAGTGAGAACGACGACGACGATCGAGGGAAAGAGATACATACCGCTTCACAAGCACCTGCGATACCTCCTGCAGTGATGTGTATTGCGAAACCGACGGGCTTTTTGGTGGCTGGAGGTGGCATCGTGAAGTAGATATGGCGAGGAGTCAAATGGGAGGGAGGACGAGAGCTAAGTATTTAGGAGTTCGAGTAATTCCGTCCATAAGAGTGGGGTCGTGCGGAGAAGGGGGGTCTTGGTAAATGTTGGCATGTGAAAATACCACGAACTCCGCACGGGCGGGGGGACTAGAATCCGAAATCGGGAGTGCTGGGCTCCTTCAAAGCGGGAAGCCGCAAAGGACATTTTGGCAGGGTCTGTTGTCATACGTCGGGAGATCTCTGAAGATCCGTATGAGGTCTCCGTGCGGAGTGAGGTCATGAGTATTTGTTTCCCCTCCTGGCTCCGGCAACAATATTCGATATCCGGTTTGTGCTTCTCGCTTGAATACTTGAGTACTATTTGAGAGTTCGGCTTGACGGTGCGTTGGGAATGAAGTTAACCCAAGCTTTGAGTATTCCCTGCGCTGATGGATGTGCAGTGACATGGGTACGTTCCCGAGTAATCTGCATACTTACCCCACATGGGAGTCAAAAGTCTGGGCTTTTTGAATAGAAATACGTGCCGCTGGCCTGAACTGAACGTGATGGTGGATGAGAGCGAAGTTGTCGGAATCCGGACTGACTGAGGTTGGCCAAACACGTCCACTGCCAGGCAGCGTACCAACGTTTCCCACAGTTCCAAGCGGTCAGGCCTCAGGGCTTGACATAACATCATGAATTCCAGTACGTCTCATCACGCACCCAACCCCCGAGTCCTTCTAAAGGGCCACAAGACAGTAACAGAGATGCTGGCAAGAGCAAGACAAAAGTCAGAAGACGTCTCAACAAAGAGGGATCAAATATTCTCTACGGTGCGTGTCTGGAACTCTGGTCTCTCGGATTTTACGGCTGATCAGTCATGTAGAAGCCTTCCATACTCAAAACATTACGCGGCCGACGCAGCAGCAAAAAGAAGAGATATTACAAAGGATCAAAGTATGTTGAGCAAGATCCTCTGGTTCGGCGTCGCACTGGACTCATTCAAATTCTGTAAGGCCTTGCCGGGATGCGACTACTATCCCATGGAGAAACTTGAAAGTTGGTTCCAGATACAGAGAACAAAGGTTCGCAGGAATTTGCCGGCCCCTGTCGTAGCAAATGGTAAGTCTACATTGCCTTTTCATGCGATGGGCTAATCGAATGTGGCCTCTTGACCAAGATGTGCAACCCCCCTTGAATCCCGAAGCCATATCCTCTCTCGAGACTCTTTATCGAGGAACGCCTCACCCTTCGCCCGAGGTCATCAACATCTGGGTGGACTTCATCCAAACCAAGTTCGGAATTCGTCCTGAAGAGGTCCATGCATGGCTAGATGCTAAACAACGCGAGTCGGAGGACCGACAATCAGAGGAACCTGACACACCGATATCAAAGCAAATTAGTCCCTCTTCACCGAAAATCAGCTCATCAGCTCATTCAGCTCCTCCACAACAACGGCAAGCTCCGGTCGTAGTGGCCAGAGTTCCGGAACCCACGCATCCTCCAATCTCGACAAACCCTTACTTCCCTCTTCTCAAATGCGAGCCTTCTTCCAATCATTTGCTCTGGGCCAACCGCGACGACCCCGGTCCGGAAGTAAAGAATCCCGCAGTACCTCAGGTGGGTCATTCCGAAGAATGTGCCTTTTCCTGCGCGCGTTCAACGTGACTGACAATGTTCGTTCTCCCGCTTTGACATTGCAGCCTCCCCGAGACCCACTCAGAACGGAATTACTCGTCGCGATTCATGAGGACTTGAAGTTGTTCAAGCCTCCTCCGCGTCCGAGCAATAGAGACGCGTTGGAAACAGGGCTTGCGCCATACGACGAGACGATGCAACGATTTTTGGAACAAGCAAACAACGGCTTGCTCAAGAAGTGGGGATTTCAGCCCGAGTCCGGATAATTCTGGAGAAGACATGTAAACCGCGGTTTGATCTCCTTCCGAACCACGCTCTTCATCATCCGCAAAGCCCGCTTAGACTGGCCCGCAGGGATTCCTTGCTGATCCTGGCCGTCAGGAGTCCAACGGAAGCCTAGAACAGGTCTACCGCCCAAGTGCTTCAGTCGCGCTCGGACTGTGGCTGTTTGGGCACCGAACACCTCGGCTGTTCTTACACGTCGTCGTATTCTATGTTCGCTCGAGGATTGGGTTACTGTAAAACTTTCAGGCTGACAGCGTATCGTTCCCACCGGAGTTCCTAAAGTGCAATGTTCGGTATGTCACGATCATCTGCATATCGAGTACGAAGATGCATCAAGTACTTGTCATGTAAATACAACAAGTTACAACAGCGACGTTGCTACTCATCACGCCATCCCGGGATCGGACACCTGAGACTTCAGATCTGATTCGTCTTCCTTGGGACTTCCCTCTTCATCGATCTCTCTCAACCCAGGTGGCGGCCAAAGCACATTCAAAACTATCCACACCGCTGCTGAAATGAAAAACCCTAGGAGCCATGACATGTAATAAACGTGTCTGATGAACACATTAACCATTAATCTTGACAAGAAATATGTAGGTCAAACCGCACTTACGTCCAAGTTGTGCTCACTTTGACACGATCTGGAGTTATCGACGCGCAAAAGCCCGGAAGACTGGGCCAAACTCCCTGTGGTGTCATATGTGAGCGACTTTCCGGACGTGTATGGATGGTATTTGACTTGCCAAAACCCAAGTTACAGGTGCCTTCCAGTTGAGCCCGTGCCAAAACCTTTGTAACTGGATCAAAACACATCGAATGGAGATTAAATCTTCTGCTCTCACCAGTAATCACTGCGACGACTGGGCTCGAACAAATGGGACAGCTTGATACGCCTCTTCCGCACCAAATGGTACTCGGCCTATAAAATTTAGGTCATACTCGGTGAATTCAACGCTCCGTTGCAGCTCACGATCATTATCCCAGTGAGCGGCCCTAAAAACACAGCGTATCCTGAGATCGCAGAGATAAACGAATTGGCCGTCTGGTAAGGTAACCCTGCTAAGCGGTGACGGGGGTCTAGAAGAAACTAGCTTACATTTAGGATCTTCCACGGATTGATTGCGATCCCTATAATCGCGATGATGAACGACCCTCGTCGTATATTGATATAACTATGAAATTTTGTCAAGGCCCACGCGCTGCAGACGCGGAAGAGTCTCATACCGAGGTAGAAGAGCAGCGAGGTCCATGCCTCCGACAACGCCACAGGCGACCACCTTCGTAGGAGAGGTTAGAAATTATATCCCTTCCACGATCGGAATCTGTCTCACGTTGACACATATCTGCGACAGGAAGAACGCAAAAGACGCGAAGAAAACCGCCGCACGGGCACCCGGACCACTGTGTTTCTGTATGGCTTCCAAGAGATCGTACAGACGCCTGGCGGAATAGATATCATGCATCAGTGCTTAGCTCTGGTCGCAAAGAAAATTTTGGATGCAATAAGGATTCGTTACCAAAGCAGCGGTTCATCCGGATAGAAACCTCGAGCACAGGAGGTAGTGATAATCCCCAAGATATTCGAGCCAAACAGGCACACGGGAATGATGAAAATCTGACCCCACATTTGGTCGCCAGGCTCGACAGCGTACCGAGAAAAGTCTACCGAAAATCAAGGAGCTCCGTGAGTGATTCGCAATGGTTTGTATATATATAACCAGAAACAAACTGACCGCTTTGATAGAGGATCCCCCCAGCCCAGCCGCCTATTCCGCTCGAGATCATTCTCATCATGGTCCAGCTTAGCTGTGAGCCGTGCAGCCTCCCTATTCCGTACACTTCCTCTGGGTCGGTCCATAAAGGCCCCACGTTTCCCTGCTTTGCCAGGGCCCAGATGAAAATCGCGAATGCAGCAATCGTGACGATGACAGAGGAAAGTATGGCCGGGATACGATACCTGAGGAAGCAGCTGAATCTCCCGTCTACTTTGAGAGCCCGAACTTCACTTACTGTTCAGGCCTCAACAGGAAGATAGGTAGAGAGATGGTCCAAAAGATTATAAAAGCGACTGACGGATGGATAAGTGCGTTGGCGAGAACCCAAAAGCTCGGAGACGTACCAAACTCATTGGTCTCCATGCCGGCGCTGGCCCCGAACGTGTTTTTCATATTGTAGAAGCTCGCTTCGCGCCCTTGTGAGTGAAGATTGCTTGGGTGCGGGAGAAAGTTCCAAAGGCGAGACTCACGCCAGATCGATCCAATCATGATTTTCACCATTTGACCACCATACCATCCTTGGACGCCATACCAGCAACAAGATAGAATGATACGGCTGCATAACGCAAACCAGGAGCCACGACTGCCGGGGTAAATGTCAGAAATATATCCCCCAGCTCCTACGAGAGAAGTCACGTACATTCCCCATCCCGTACGGTTTATGACGGCCTAGGTAGAGACATCCTTCAATTCTTGTGAGCTGAGGCTGTTTCATTCATCACTCACAAAGGGAATATGCCACTTCCCTCCCCCGTGACCATTAATGACCAACACGCAACAAATTCTACAGAGTATAGAAAAGCTTTAGTCGAGGACCGTTCTGACGTCTTGCGTGAGTTGAAGATGGGCCTACATGATTGTGCTGATCGCGTTCACTATCGAAATCCGATTATTATAACTTGTTCCCATGTACTTTCCAGGAGGCCTCTGGGAACGACTCACCTGCGATCGCTTGCCCTACAGTCAGCCCTACAGCCACTGGCTCTCGAGTGAGCCGCACGACTTCTAGAAAGAACGAAACACGTACGCGCTGTAGATGCTCCGGACCATTCCGCAATGTTGATAGCTGGAAAGAAGCCTCAAATTGATCAAATAATCGCCAGTGAAATCGATATGGATACCGGTTGAAAGCCAGAAGAAGCAGAATATCTTTTTTGACCACGTACGGCGGGACGGGGGCAGAGGAAGGATATCAGCATTCTTATAGGGAGAGGCATCCGACGAGACTTGTAACAGAGCATTCAAGGTCGGGGTATTCTTTTGGAGGTCGTCTAACGGCCTTGTTGTTGACTGCTCCATGAGTACTTGGATACCTCAGCAAGACTCTTGAAAGGTCTCGGTGAACGTATTGCCGTTCTACTTGCGAATGACCGCTCGCTCAGCGCTCAGCCTTTAAGTAGAGCCGTATTCCGACATGCTTTTGAGAAGCCGAATAAAGCCTGAGAGAACCTGTTCTTCTCCTGTATGTGTAGGTAAGTAACATCAGAATGTGGAGCCAAATGATAGTACAAGTGACCATGTACTCAATGCGCCGGAATATTCACAGCGCTAACGTATAAGTATAACGCATCTTTCCCGGTACCATCACTGTCATCGATATTCTTAGCTTTGCCACTCAGCTCGGTCCGTCAATAATCACAGACTCACATCATGGAATATATATGCGGAGACCCATTAGCGCTATATCGTTCTACTTTGGAATTCGATCAACCAACTACAACATGGTCAACAACGACGACTCGAGGAATCCAGTCCACTTGGATGGGGCCAACCCTCCAGGCCTGACGCCTTGGAATTTTGCCTCAGAAACAGCATGCATTCCAGAAGGTGAGTTATCATAACCTTCTTCACTATTGAGCGAAACCGTATTTACAGTAGGCTAGAGGAATACGTTGAACTGGAGGTTATCGATCTGTCCGCATTTCGTCAATACGATTCTGAAGCTTCAGGAACTCCTCTATCCCTGGATGAGGCCAGAGCTCAAGAAAAGCTCATAGAACGGGCCCGAGATGCATTTCGATCCGTTGGGTTCGTTGCAATGCATGGACATGGTCTAAACGCTCAAGACATCCAACACCAGTTCGATCTGGCGCGCCTCCTGAACGTTGACGTCTCAGAGGAGGAGAAACGAAGACTTCACGCACGCATTGCAGAAGAAGGGAGCTGGGCGGGCTATAAGGTTTTCTTGTATACCCCACAACTCTCGGCAGACATCCTCCTGACTTGTCGTTTCGTCGTTTCGTCTTCAACAGCCATGCGGGTATTACAATCGTCCGGATGGTTCTTACGACAACATCGAGGTGTGTATCCTCATTCTTCGAAAGTCAAATAACTTGGTTGACACGAATGACCCAAAGCACTACGATCTCTATCCATTTACTGCGCTGAAATCTCGCTTGCCTGAGGTAGCTCAGCCATTTCTGGATGATATCCGCCAGTTCATGGAGGTCAGTTTGTGCTCGTATGTCAGCCAGCGTCGAGTCTATGATCCTAACACCACCTACGCAGCATAACCATTACAGTATTCTCCGGAGATTACTTGCAGTGATATCTTTGGGGATGGGGCTCGACAGGGAAGCGTGAGTCTCGATCCTGTCAATTATCCTTCATGAGGCTGGAAGCTCTATCTTACTAGGCTATGGAATCTTCATCAGCGGGGCGGACTCTGCAACGATGGCGCGCTTCAAGGCGGACCCGACGAAGAAATCAAATGGCAGCATAGCAAAGACCACTTGCGGTATGCCTTATATCGTCAGTACACCCCTTGATTCACGATATTCGACAATGATCAAGCTTGAATGCAGACCCCCGTTCCGACGAAGACCGCAGGCAGTTAGACGGCAAAAGGCCTGTGATTCCGGGCCATACTGATCTGTGAGTCTTATCGCTACCTTGCTGACTCAATGTAGTAACCCGTCCCATGCCAGTGGCTCGGTCACCTTCCTCTGTCAGTCATTGTCATCGTATTCGTCGTGCGTCACTGAAGTGCTGAGTATGTGAACCTAGATTCGCAACCTATTGCCGGATTACAGCTTCTAACGTCGAGCGGTGAATGGCGCTTCGTCAAACATTACCCCAACCACATCATTGTCGACCTGGGGGATTCGATGGAGTTCCTTACAGGCGGTATTTTGAAAGCTTCGCCTCACCGCGGTACGCTCTCCTCGTTCTCTCCCGTCTCTCGTATCGTTTTTGACTTTGCGTATCTTTATCCGTCCCTAGTTGTCGAGCCCCCGGAAGACCAGCGACAGTGAGTAATCTACAGGCAGAGTCATATCCTGCTTACGCACAATATCATTCTGCTTTCAGTCTCGATAGATTGGGGATCTTCTACTTCGTTCCTTTTCTACCGGACGTCAAGCTCACCCCGATCCACCATCCTTCTCTTCAGGAAATGGGAGCAAAGGATGTATTCGAGGAGTACTACCAACTTGGTGGGCAACCTCTCAGTTCGAATGGTAAGTCCCCTTTAGTTTGCCGTCAAAACTGTACTGAATGGCCCTTCGCCGCGTGTTATAAAAAGAGTGGCTTGTCCTAAAGTCGAAGCTTGTCGGTACACGGCGTGTCAAGAGAGAGAACAGGGAACCCGTTGACGTCTTGGAGGATATCCACTTCAGATACAACTCCTCTTGAATCTTAATGAAACCTGCCTTCTGTCCTCCCCAGTCGTGTCAGGGAACGTACATTAATTGATCGAGTTCATTAAAGGCCATTCCAAGTACTTACCACCGTCTAACAAGAATACTGTTTGTACACAAAAATCAGAAACATTCAAAGCCTGCCTTGGAGTCTGAAGTTGAACGGGTATGTACTGAAGCTGAAGGCCCGATTTGATTCCGAGCTCGAGTCCGATACGTACATACGTAACTTACAATAAATGTACATAGCCAACAAAGACAAGGTTGTTCAACTTCCACCACAAAGTCAAGATGCGTTCCGATCAAATATGAATCGTTTACTTCGAATAGGGACGCCGGAGATGAAATCTGGAGAGGAGAATGACATATAACAAAGGAAGATTTTGAGGCGCGAGTCAAATACGTCGATCGTGACTTCGTCTCTTGCCTTCAGGTTTCGACCAACAATTTGCTTTTCCTTCCCAAACATGCCTTCCGACCAGCAGCAGCTTTCAAAACCAGAAGGTCACATCCCTGAGATCGGGGCCAATCCTCCAAATGTCTCCCAGCACGTTTCTTCCACTACCAATCCTCCCGCGACCACGAAAACAGCAAGACAACCACGCATAAAGAAAGAAGCAGCCAAGATACTTGCAGGTACGCTCAATCTTGTGCGATCTTGTAATGGCCAGCTCAACGTTAAAAGATGCATTTGACGGTGGAAAGACGCAGCCTACAACCCAAGAGAAGAAGGAATTGCTCGCAAGAATACATGTAACGCAATTAATGATATTAACGTTTTGCAGAGACTGACCAATGCGGCGTTCCATAGGCTATCCCTGGCAATGACCACTACACCCTAGTGAATGTAAACCGATGGTTTGCGAACAAGAGAGCCAAGTCCAAGGCGCACAATGATACCGTCGAAGATGTTGCGTTTGGTTCAGGCGGCACTCCAGTCCTACAACCGTGCAGTCAGTACTTTCGCTGCTCTGAACAGTCTCTAGCGCGGTCTCATCAGTCTTCACCACAGGTGCATTAACTTCGGAACATATCACAAAGTTGAATACTCTATTCCACCAGGGCACCATAAACCCATCTCAGGAGGTGATTGATGTATGGGCTATGCTTCTGCAGGTACCTTCTGCGGATGTGACGACATGGGTCAACGTCGAGAAGGAGAAATTAAAGAACCCGACCTCAGATTCAATGCCATCTAGAAGTGCTTCAAGCACGGCCCATCCCAGTCCAGACTTCGACGCGTCTACGTCTCCGGAACCTATGAGCATCGACTTGCCGTCGATAAAAAAAGAGCGGGCACGGACGGAGGACATCAAATCTCGAGTATCCCTCGCTTCCCTGCAAGCGCCACTCGCACCTTCACCGCCGCCTCCGACGACTGTGGACCCGATTCGAACAAAGCTTCTCCTTGCCATCCATGGCGAGTTATCGAACTTGACACATCTTCCGTCCCCACAATGTCATTCACGGGAAGACTTTGAGGCGCTGTTTGGTTCTTACACCCAGCCGATGAAGAGTTTCTTGGAACAAGTGCAAAACGGTTCAATGGACAAGCTAGGATTCAGAGCAGGTATGTTCCTCTGCCCTCTGCCCTCCCCACGCAATGACAAACGCACTGTAGAATGGGCAACAGTGGATGGCTGAAGAGCCTTTAAACTGTATCTTGTTGATCATTGACATCGAGCAATATTCCTTTTCCTCCTTTGCCACCTCCCCACCCATCCCAGATTTATATGTACATCGAACTGCAAGATTGCATGAATAATCAATAATACAGCCTCCTGTTATACTGCAAACCATACAGATACAACCCGATAACTTCGTCTCTTCCATTAAACGTTCCCCGCTTTGAGCAGAGACTCCCACCGACTTGGATCGCCCTTCGAACGGATCACGTCGGCCCATGCTTGTACATCCGACATGAGGGTTTCCGGAACCTCGATAGAGGGGAAATGCCCTCCTTTCTCGTGTTCTTTCCAAAACACAATATTCGGCATGAAGACATCTGCCCACCATTTCGGCACATACCCCACATCCTTCGGGAAGCAACTGACTCCCACCGCGACTGGCGCAGGTATCTTCGGAGCCATCACGGTTTCGGAAAGGGAAGGGATATTCTCTCTGTAAATTCGGGCATGTGCGGCGCTCCCTGAGATGAGATAGAGCATTGTGAACGTGATGCAAGTTTTATTGTCCCAGACGTAACTGGGTTCGACGAGGGAGTCGAGTTTCTCGCGGATCCATGCGAGCATTCCTACTGGCGAGTCGAGGAGACCGTAGGAGATGGTCTGGGGTTTTGAACCTTGGATCCGTGAATATCCGGATTCCTTTTTCATCCACCATTGCATTCGTTTGAGACGTTCCTTTTGGTCTGGGGTAAACCAGCGGATTATTAGCCAAAGAAGGGTGAGAGGGTTCCAGAGTGGGGAGGGCGGGAGACAGACGATGAAGTTGAGATGAATTCCGATACATGCGTCGGGGAATTGGATAGCCATGGATCGTACAACGAAGGAGCCCCAGTCTCCACCTTGACCAAGGTAGTGATGGTACCCAAGCGCGAGCATGAGTTTGTGATAAACACGAGCGATATTGGGGACCGCAAAACCTGGTTTCTAGTCCGACATTTACGCGTCAAAAGGGCATCGAGTAAAAGTATGGCCACACCCACTTTTGGGGCAGATGAGAGCGCGAATCCGGGAAGACTGGGCGCCACAATGTGAAATGCTTGAGCCTTTGGGTCAGCCGGGTCCGTCAGTTGAAGGAGGTGCTCGACCTAGATAAACAGGCTTAGGGAAATTAGGTTGTCTACACATGAAGAATCGCACCTCCAGAAAGTTGCCAGGCCACCCGTGTGCGAATAGTAAAGGTATCGCGTCGGGTCTCTCGCTGCGTTTATGCACAAAATGCAAGTTGATTCTCTCCTCTCCTTCCTCTACTTCGAGGGTAAACATAGAGAACTTGTCGTTGATCTCCTTTTCAACCGCTCTCCAGTCATAGTCCGTCTTCCAGTAATCAACCAGGTCCTGCATGACCGTTGTCGGAGTACCATCCTTCCATTCCTCGCCTGGCTTGTGTTCAAGGTCGGGAACTAGATGAGCTGTTTTGACGCGGTTGTCGACCCAGTCTAAGAATTCGGGGGATACGTTGAGAGTGTAGGGTTTCGGAGTAGCCATGGTGTTATTGATGAGACCCAGGTCTGTCTTTGAATAGTATAACAAGGGGGACACGTACTTATGGCGGCAAGAGCACACACGCCGACTTTTGATTGGGAGCGCGTTTAGGCACCGGCGAGAAAGGCAAACGTAGTCCTGCGTATCTGAGTTTGAATTTGGCAGTGACTGCCTTATGATCGAGTTTCCCTCTTTCAGTGACATGGGAATCTCAGAATAGTCGTATAAGGAAGGTGATCGGCGAATTTGTTCCCATAGGTTCCCATCCGCGATTTTTTTTGCTCGACCGTGAGCTTACTGTACCGAGTGAAAGCACCCATTTTTGCTATCACTGCTGTGAGATCTGTCAATCACATTGAGAGGCACCTATATGGTGCTCATTGTCGCCGACTTGTTAAAGAACGGACGAAATAGTGAGAGGAGCAGGACTTGCAGGGCCCGATCACCTTCCTTATATGACTATTCTAAACTTTCCCATGTCAACGAAAGAAGCAATCTCGATCATAAGGCAGTCTCTGCCAAATTCAAACTCAGAAACACAGGTCCTTCAATACATGCTTGCCATCGTCATTGGAGGACCAGTTACAGGTCTAAGGCAAATGTTCCACAGCCACACGCAATTGATAATGCACACTTTCAAGTTCCCACCGTATAGATATTTGCATACCTACTTATATCGAGCACGAGCACAGATCTTCAGCTTTGATATACTTGGTACGGTTGCCGAGCAGGCTCAGGCCGACCTCAGGCTAGACGCTGTCCCAAGCTATAGTAATCTGCTGATAGTCAATCTTGGGAAGGTTAATTGATGAAACTTCTGATCAAGGGAGATGTTCTGGGGGGAAGGGATGGTGCCAGACAGACACCCCAAACCAGCGGGAAACTTCAATATCCCTCTGGCGAGGACAAGGCAAGTTTAGACATGTAAAATTAGCCCAAAATTCGTTGGAAAAACGTGGAGAAAACATACGAAAAATGACAAGTCCGAATCAGGAAGGTCTGGCATTTCATCGGAGTCAACGTGCTACAGGAAAGGTAAATTGACAAGGTAAACATTTTTCGTCGGGAAGCTCTCCACGACCTTAGTGATCCTCTGGCAGTACGAGATCAAGAATCCTGCTAAGATAGGTTGAAGTCCGCTGGAAAATCAAGAAAAACAGTGAGTTTCTGCTGTGCGACGGGCGCGCTATGATGTGTTTCACGTTTCAGGCCGTCGGGATACACACTTATTTCGCCACATTCGGTTGTTGGGCAAAAGCCCAGAGGAATCCGGCAACCATCAGGAAGCAAAACCATCTATATTGGAAAATGTGAGCTTGAGTTAATTTGACTTAGTTCCACGTTGAGGCCGGACGTTGACTCCCATAGAAAGCGGATTATGGTAGCAAAACATTCCAGAGGTGGGCCAGAACATCTTGACACACCTCAAAATCAGTAAAAGTGGCTGAAGAGAGAATAACATGCCGCCAGAGACCCACCGTACAGCCTGGGGATCTCGCAATAAAAATGGTGTCGATTACGGCAGCATACTTCTGAACCCTATACTCGTGGCGAATCTCTATTTGGCTCCCTTGCCTAGCTCTTTGGTCGACCAGGTCGGCCTGAGCCTGCTCGGCAACCGTAACTTGGTAATCGTCGGACTTGATTTGACTGCTCGTCACCCCAATACACCTTTCCAGTCAACATCCTTGCTGTAATGCACTCCATCAAAGACGATCAGACAGTACGACACGGCAGTTTATATCTCGATACAATCGTCTTTCGGGTGAGCACGTCCAATGAGTCGATATTGATTGTCGCGTTTGCTACTCTGCTACACAGGTCGAAAACACCATCTTCAAGGTCCCGTCGCGCTATTTCCACGACAAATCCGCGGCCTTTGGGGCAGCATCAAAGATATCTCACGGAAACCAGGATGGCGAGGGATTATCGGACGAAAACCCCATCATTCTCTCCCCATTGCCTCACAATGCAACTGTCGGGGATTTTGAGCAGCTGGTGAAGGTGATCATGGCTCTGTGCGTGTCGTACCTCCTTCTACTCGATGACTGTCCTGTCTTTGACACACGCGACCAGTACTTTCAACCTGCCTACCCCCACAGACTACACGCTGGTTCAATGGGTTTCCGTACTCAAACTAGCCTCAGTCTGGGACTTCACCGATCTCAAGAAGCTGGCGATGAAATCGATCACGGAGTACAAGAACTTGAAGGCCAACCTATCACGTTGGACTGAGATCCTGGATTTCTGCTGGAACCGTGCCGGCTTCAGCGAGCTCAGAGAACTTGCGATCCATCGAGCGTCGGGCCTAGAGACTTGGGACCCAATGACTAAAATCTCGATGGGACGCAAGTATCTTGTCAGAAAATGGGTTTCAGCAGGACTGTTGGCCTTGGTCACTGCGCCGGGACTGCCATCGACGAAGGATCTCCATAGTTTGGGCATCGACATTGTTGTGATATTCCTTTGTCTGCGAGACGAAGTCGTAAGGAAATGTCCGAATTGCGGGCAAGCATTAGCATGCGACGGAATGTGCAGGTTCCAGGGGGCAAGGGGAAGAAGTCGATGCGAGTTGGCCGACATCGAAAAGTGCTTCAAAGAAGAGTTGTCGCGTATCGTCCCTGTAACGGGGAAATAACAGGGCTGTGGAGGAGGTAGTGTGATCATACCGATTTATGGTTACAAAGCAGATAAAATACATAATCGGAAGATGGACCTCTTATCTTCCTTTATAAAGCCAGTGTCACCGGAGCGTTCGACGTGCGGACAACCAGCCTGGACTTATTAGCATTCTCTGGGCCCCAGTACACTTTCCCAGTTGTTGAGCCACCCCTGCGCAATTGCTCGAGTCCCCTCGACCTTCTCTTACCCCAAGGATCTTCTCGCGTTGGAGCGCTGACTGTAGGTGCGTTGGAGTTGGATGTTGACAGGGCGAAAGTCCCCTCGTATGCTGAAGGAAGCCCGACATTCACCAGTCCGTTGGAGGTTGTCGCATCCATGTTCAGCGCTGAGCCTAGAGGCATGTCCTGCACGTTCAGACGTAGTCCGCCATTCGAGGTTACAGCGTTGAAGGTGAATTTGCCGGGAGTGTGCTTGTCGTAAGCGTGAAAGTTTACGTTTGCATCGATGGGGCTAAGGATGCCAATGTTAAGGAACGATAACGCGGGCGGGTCTCTGAGCTTCGCTTACCTGTTGGATGTCTTCGCATATAAATTACCGGCGTCGGATTTTGTGGCATTCATGTCGACCTCGACCTTGATTGGAGAGTTGTCCGTTACAAGAGACAAAGAGCCCGAAGAGGAGTAGTGTCCAGTGATGACTCCATTCGTGGTTTGAATCTGGAGCACGGGAGCCGTTACGGTCTAAAAACACTAAATAAGGATTGAACTCTGATGGAATTCTGGAAACGATACCAGTAGGCTCACGCCACTGTTTGTGGTAGTGATCTGGGCATCTTGTGCGGCAAGCGACTGTGGAGGCAAGGCCATAATGAATGAGCCGGTACCAGAGAGGAGACCTCATACCTGTCCTGCTATTGGCTGGTTGCTGCTTTTAAGTATGAGGTTCTGGAAATTGACTTTATCTTGCAGGTCGCCGATGTGATGACTGTAATTTGGCAAGTCGGTTTCAAGCCGCTTAATCGTCAAGGCTTTCGTTGAGGATGCGGGGAGGGAGAGATGAAGATCCACATAGATACTGTCTTCTTGTCTTCGATGGGGCCACCATTTCGGGGTCTAGAAGGTGATCGAGTAAGTTACAAGTTTGTTTGTTTATTGCCAGTTCGAAGAGGCGCACCAATATTGCCAGGCCAACCTCGCCATTTCGTCGTCGTATCCTACACAGCTTTGCGTTGTTCAAAGTATCTTCATGGTAGTACCTGATAGAGACCTCGAGCTTTACATCGCTCGAGTCGGATCCGCTGGTATCAGAGTTGATTCGAATTTGGCCCTCCGAAATACTGCCTCTTGCAACGACGAGCAGCGCCTCTGAGGTAACTGGGAAGTCGAACGTGGCAGTGGCGATGCTTGCAGATAAATATTCTGCTTGGGAACCTGACTTGTGTGCTGTGGTGCAGCTATCAACGGTGATACCAGCTGGAAGTTGACCTCGGATGTTTTCAAACTGCGAGGATGTCTGCATGAGTGGCCTAAACAACGAGAGTCGTGACTGATTGGAACATTAAATGACGCACCCAGTCACGCTTCAAAACAGAACGATCACTGAAGACACTCCCAAAGAACATCGCAACCAGGATGTAGATGAGTATAGCAGAGCAAAGCGCCCCGCAGAACCGCTTTTTTGCTCTTTGGCGCTGTTGTTCATCGAGTTGTGGGTAATGTGGTGATGGTGGAACAATAACATGGTGATAAGAAGATCCTGCTGGTATCTGGTCGGAATGGCTAGCCCTTATTTGAAGATGTGGTCGTGAAGGCTGTCCTTGAACTTGATTGACCACCGCTCCATAGGACGGTGGTGGAGGTTGCTGCCGACCGTTAGGGCCGTCTGTCATCTGGCTCTTTAGAGGTGATACTGGGGCATCGTCTGGAACAATCATGACTCCAGTTCAAGTTGCATTATGATGGCTTAACTATAAATATGGACAGAGTGTGAAAAAACAAACGAGCAATGTGACTGCGCCCGAACCCGCGTACCCGCTATCTACTCACTAGCCTGAGCGCCTATCAAGTATCCGCAGCCCTTTTCCTCCTTCCACATGTAGCAAGACTTTCGGTGACCCGGGAGCTGAAATTCATTATAGGACTACAGTAAAGTACGTTTACACAACTATTGAACTTGGAAAAGCAGTAACAAAACGAAAACAGGACGCTCATATCGAGCTGGTCTCGAGAATAGGACTTGGAGCCTCGATCCATACATATCGCAACGTTACTGAATCCAGTCGTCACAGTACCCAAATTCTTTATCGTCAATCGTGTAGCGCTGCGGAGAGGGGGAACGGGAATGCATCTCCTCGTCAGGTGCCCATGGAAGACTGCATTGAGCGCCGTGGAACGATGTGCCAAATTTCCCCCTCATCTGAATCAAGCTGCGGGGCTGCGAGTCCCACTGGCCGCAGCACCTTGGGTCAAGGGGCTCGTCTGGACCAGATTGGGTCGCCTTTGCTGCTTCGAGCAACAAATCACTGTATCGAGCGGCACCGAAGATATGCTGCAAGGGCCCTTTTTGCCGCTCAATCCATTGATCGTTTGGGAGAACGTGCTGATAGTCATCCGAGGCAACGTTCTCGTTGTTTGCATCAACAATGGCCAGCAGCCCGGGGACAAGGACCTGAATGAAGTAGAACAGATCGGATAACGCGGACGGGCAGTCCTTAAACGCGAAGATACTGCGACCGTTCGTTTGATCCTGGCGGTAAGGATTGAAGATGTTGGTGTCATAGAACATCTTCTTCCACTCGTCCGCTTCCCAAGTATCGAGCATATCTGCGATGAAGACGGGAAGCTGGAGTCGGGAGACGTCATGTAGAGCTTGAAATCCAAGACCATAGTCATAGTCCGAAGGGTTTTCCTTCTCCAGAACGAAAAGCATCTAGAAATAGTAGACCATCAGAGGATGCTGGCGGGTCCAAGAAACACAGTACACGGAACACCTACATTCTCGTTATGGGCCACTGGAACCCAACCGTGACGCGCGACGAGCTCGTCTCGTTGTTGCAGGAGGAACCCTCCTGACCTTGAGTAGATCATTTGGAGGTCCGCTTCGCTCGGCCTTGCGAGTCCAACGCGCTTCGCGTATGAGTTGAGTTTGTTTGGGCTGGAGTCGAACTCGACGTTGAGGTAGCTATCCATGGAGGGGATTGTTTGTGAGTGAAAAGAACTGTTCATTCGACCTTATATTGACGCGGACCACCTGTCAGCTCGTCATCGCAGTCGGTCGGTGGAGAGACTCGAATGTTCCACCGTGAATCTGTGGAGCTACAAGGTTCATGCAACTCGTGTTACACGGAACACGAAGGCGCTAATTTGTGATATAGAGAAGAGGAAAAGGTACGATCGAATGGAATACGTCAATCAAAGTCGACCAGAAAGCACCTGAGTGCGAAAAAAACCGGCTTGAGGATGGTTTTTCCGGCTCATAGGATCATCCAAGTTCTCCTTTGCACGGATGGCATGAGCACTGTCCGGCCCGAATTCATCCCGCTTTGCTTCATAGGCCAAACGAGCCCAGTACTTTGCAGATTCCACGTCCGAGACGCTGGCACAAACGTGGGCAGCATCTACGGCGAAGTCATCGGCATCTGCGAGGTAGCCGTCTTCTCGAAGAAGCCTAATGGACTGAATGACCAGAGAAATGATTCGGTCTCCGTGAGCAGAGGGGTTGTGCTTGGGCAACCTTTCATATAGCTCCTTTAACTTTGAGCGCCGCGCGTCACTTTTCTCCACTTCATTCTGCGGAAGACTGCATGTTTTACACATGCATTTGAACCCGTGTGCAAAGTAAAGTCGAGACCTCCGCTGCTCACGAGTGGAGCCGTAGATGTTCCTCCCCTGAATGTATGGGATGAATATCTCTTCTCCTGCCGCAATGTCGGTTAATGCGTAGATTCGATACTGGTGTTTCTCGTCGTGAAAGGATCCCCTACCGTTGGGAGAACATGAGTGATTGAATTTGGAAGCCGTGAAGCAGAGCCCAGCAGCGGCAAAGGCATTCGTAGAATATATTTCGCCGAATACGCCCTTCAGAGCGCCAGGCGGTTTGGCATTATGGAGGGATAGCACCTGGCATAGTTCTGTGGGCGAAAGAGCGCCCACTGCTTGGTGGATTTGAGCATGGGTAGCCACCTCTTCTACAAACGGAACGAGAGGTGCTTCCTCCAAGATAAGTTCTCCTCGTCGAAGAGTTCGAGTGGCGAATGCACCGTCTCCCGCGAGACCTTCCCGTTTGATGGTGAATGGAAATTCGGAGGAAACCGTGAGGGAGGTGAAGTGATCTGCTAGGGAGTTCACTTTGACTGCAACACCGGTATCGTCATCGGCATCACGCTCCAAGTCATCCAACGTCTTCCGCTCTTTCGTTATCGCCAGATATGAGCTGAAATCTGAAGTCAAGGATCAAAAGACGCCCTACTTCGAGTAGATCTTCGTTTTTGAGCACGTACCTTCACGAGCAAGTCTGGCTCCGGCCTCTCCTTGTCGTTTTCTCGCCTTGCCGCGCCTCAAGAGCGCTTTGGCCTTTTGTGCCTCGGATATTTCTGCGGACGACAGGGCACTGGCAGCATCCCGTTCAGCTTCAGCCCATCTGCAGGGGATCTGGGTGTCAGTACAAGACCTGGTGGCAGTGAATGAGATCAGAGGACGTACTGGGATAGTTTGAGGTAGACAAAGGATCGGTTTAATAGGTAGATACCGTTTTTCGGGTCAAGCTTCAATGCGTGGGTATATAGCTCCAGAGCGATACCAAAATCATTCGCGATAAATGCCTCGTTTCCCTACGGACAGCCAAGGCATCAGGAGTTCATATGAGGGAGAAATCTCAAGCGACGGGCAGATTTCTGGAGCTTACCTTCTTCTTGATGATTTCTGCGTCGGTGGGCATCATGATCGTACTCGTATAACGTGTTTATCGATGAGTTTGACCCGGAGGACTTAAGAGAATGAGGGGCATGCAGTCATAGTCCCACACACTAGTACTGATTAGACCGGTCGTATTAAACTTCAGTGAAGTAGCGCTTCCAGAGTGGATAACTAGGTTCTCTGAGTGTTCCGCAAATTTAAATTAAGTTGCATCAAGCGTCAGAGGTTCAAGTTGCCACATCGCGTACTGTAGGTTTACATACCTGCATCTGTTTCAAGCGCTTATAGAGAAAAGACAGGTGGTAAGGTATTTGGGTCTCGACGTTGTTACGCCTGATGGACAAGGAAACGCGAATACCCAGTTTGGCGGCCGACGTTCGTTTTCCACACCCCAGAGTTTCGGTATGAAGTCAACGTGCAGAGAAAGAGATAAGTCAAGAGCGAGAGAAAGAAAGAGGCCCAGGTGCCGAGTGAGGTTGAACGCCAAAGTCGGCCCGTGAGAATTCGAAGGCAGCCGTTCACAGGCGGGTTCCCGCCGTCAAACTTCGCGGATCCAACGCCAGATTCAATCATGTTATTTGAAGTGATAATGTAGATGAGCTCGTTACTAGACACAGACATTGGAGGAAGATAGTGATAGACAAACGGTGAGATAGAGGATACCGACACATGAGAGATTGAAAAGACCAGGGTGGTTGGTAAAAGAAGAAAGGAATGAAGAATGATGTGCAAATGAATCGTATGGGTAGATGATGGTAAAAGGGCCAATACTTCATACTGGCTATCGTAGTACGAGCGGGGCAAGCTAGACTGCTTGGGGGACAGGAGCATCGCCTGTAATAGGGTGAAAAAGAATGGCGAACGAGAGAGGGAAAAAATATAAACACCTTCCAACAGAAAACCTTCATCCGCTCAACCAACAATCTTTACATCGAGATAAAAAAGGAGACCCATAAGTTAGGGTCAACCACAAAAATGAATGATACATTGTTCCTCCTGACGGCACAAAACCAATAATTTTCGGTTCTCCAAAAGTCTAAGTTTGTTTTCTTCGTCTCCGCAGTCTCGGTTTTTTTTTTCCTTCTGTCTTTTACTACGTCGGCGAGTTGTTCCACGGGAGGCCGCCTTCCGGTATCTGCTTCAGCGACACACGCATGTAGTCTGCGGTCTGCGTGTAAACCCTGTTACCCCACCAGTCGATGTCGATGTTGCCGTTCTTGGGGAACTTGAAGCAAATAAGGGCGTCAGTACAAGGATGGAAATGGAAGCAACGACAACGTACCTGCAGCGTAAAGAAGATGAATATCAAACTCAATACGCTACCGCAGTCCAAAGCAGCGCTCGTCACATAGTTGAACTTGGCCCACCAAGCGAAACTCCTCTTCCGTATCAAGTACTGGAACACGAATCCGACAACAAACCACGACGAGTAGTTGATGCCAGTCGCAGGGGGGATCGCAGAGACGCCGTTGAGGATGACTGGTATGGATATATACTTTACCCAGGAGTTCGGGTATCGACGTTGCCAGAAGTAGAATGGCAAAGGAAGGAAGGCACCGATAGCGATGGCGTACAAGTGAGGGTGGTAAGGCGATCCAGTCCCGAATTGACGAGTGGGACCAATGAGACCCCTGCAAAAAGTCAGCGGCGGGCTTTATGAGGTGCAACTCTGTACTCACCAGACAGCGGAAGCAGTGAAGAACACTTGATTGTGTGGACAGGTCAAGTTCGACGTCTGTTTCGGCGAGCAAATATCGGGAACATAATCGAAGATCCACGTCTTGACACCGACTTGGACAAAGGCCGCCAAGATAGTTGCAACCAATTGGACTTGAAGGAACGAGTGTTAGCGTATTGTCCGATCCAATAACGTCGGTTCAAAACACACCAATGAATGTCGCTCTTGGAGGAACCTTGACGTAATGGCCCAGCTTCAAATCCTGGACAAAGCTCGTAGCTTCTGTCAATGTCTGCACCGAATAACTCTTGAAGACCATGTTAGCCAATGGATTCCCAGGAAGGAGAGAGCCAGGGATGATTTGTGCGAGCAAATTCAGAGTGATCTACAGGGAAACAATCTCATGAGTGATGAAACGGGGTATATGAAGGTATAGATTTACCGCTTGTCCCGTCATTGCGTAGATGAATCCGCTGGGCAAGACGTAGAGCACAGGCAACAACACCGCCAAAACCAGCATCCAGACTGGAATCTCAGTGTGCCAAACCTCCACGGCGACGATTGCGAGGGAGAAGAATGTCAAAAATGCCACGCCGTACCACCAGTCGGGCACTTCGGGGTATTGCCTCATCAACTTCGCATGAATGTCGTCCCTCTCCACTCTTATCTTCTTGATACCGTTGAGTAAGGAGCGACCGTGATACAGCAAGGTGTGCGTGATGACGCAGGTGGAAAGGGCGAAGGCAATGAGATAACAAACAGCGTACGTCGCTGGGAGATAGAGCGGCGAGTAGTTTCGGTAGGCCTCGGGGTCAAACGTATCGTCGGGCTTGAGAACAGTCGCAACGTCATAAACCTTGCCGAAACGATCGTATGGTTGACTATCAGATATGGGGAAGTAGGCGAGATCCCAGGACTGGTTTGACGGATCAGAGGGATATCAAGCGCGGGGAAACTGATGATACTCACGTTCGTGTAGTACAAAATTGGTGTCAAGATCCAATAGAACAAAACAAAGCCCAGGAACACGTGAACCTGAGCCCACCACGGAACCATGAGAGGACTTCCGATCCAGATGATCTGCGTCCAATCAAAAGTGATGAAGCTCATACCAAGCCCACTCGCGACACCGAACAACTGGTTCACAGGAACGTTATTCGGAGCAGCCCAGCAGATGAATGAGAATATGCTGAGCGCACGGAAAAGGAATCCTGGGAGGAAGAAAAACAGGAAGGCGCCGCAGAAAACCCACATGAAGAATCTGTAACGGGTGATCCTTCTGGTGGCAGGGCCGCCCGTCTGCTGGGCAGCGACGACGCCACCAGGCACGACTGTACTTTGCATACCGACCGCGGGGTTTTCTTCCTCTTCTTCCTCTGCGTGCAGGGTGTTTAGTAGCGTACAGGCGACGAGGTTCTGAGGCCAGACCATACTCGCTGGCCAAACCAGGAATCTCCTGCAGATCCCGGCGAGACCGAAACCAGTGAGCTGGGTAGCCATGACGAGAACAAGGGAAAACCAATATCCCCATTCCTTCCTGTAGTAAATTTCCGATACGACAATGGCGTTGATAGCATACGGGGAACTGACGGCCACGTTAGCCATGATGAATACGAGAACATGCTCCTTAATGTTCCATGGCCCAGGATTCAGCGAGAATTCGAGGGAGCGGGGCTGCGCGAGTGAGGTCAAACTGTTCACCCATTTGGATCGGATCTTTTGGGAGAAGGTGAGTTTGGGAGCCGGTGCCGGCACACCAGGTGGGGTAGCAGGATTGGTAGTGGTTTTGCCGGCGGAGGACGGAGTTAGGGGACGGGGTACCAGGAAGGAAGGGAGATGTGGGAGGGGAATTCGATAGGTGGTGATGGGCAGTGTGAAAGCTAGAAATTTTCCAAAGGGGTAAGAAACGAGAAGTAGCGCAAGAGGGACGATAGCGGGGGCGGGATTTCGGAAGTTGAAGAATACGTTGAGGGCACTATACCGAGATATAGTAAGCACAGACTGAATGATAGTAAAGCAGAAGTACGTACGCGCTAGCCAGACAAAGGATTAGCCCGACAAACCACATCCGCAGAGTGAGCGCTGGCATGTCTGGGTCGTCGATATTGGAGACTGAAGCTCTGACTTCAGGATACGGGGAGTCCTCCTCCTCAATAGCCTCAAGGTCAAACTCCATTTTGATACTTCCTTCCCTACTCTCTGCCATGTCGTAGTCGTACTCATCGCCCAAACTTTCGCCCACGCTGTCAATATCGGCAGATTTGAGGCGAGAAGCCCCAGCGCCAGTGCCTGCGGATTCTATATCTCGATGGCGTCCCTTGTCTGACGGAGGATTGTTGGGCGACCCAGGTATTGAGACTCTGATCTGTCTCGACGAGGTCGTTGTTGGGCGCGAGTTGATTCTATTGAGACGTACGTCGTTGGGATTAGTGTTAAGATCGTGAGAGGCCGTGGAAGGTGGAGATTGAGGTTGAGGTAGAGCATGAGTAGGAGGGTAGTCTGCGGGGAATCTGGCACTGGGGTCGAATGTAGGCGATGGATAGGACAATGCTGCTTGCTGTCGCTGCTGCTGTTGGTGTTCTTGTTGCTCGGCCGTTGTCGGAGGTTGAAACGCAAAAACGTCTTCATCGTCGCTCTCATCCTCATACTCGTCCTCTTCTTCATAAGCATCGTAGGCGAAGTGCTGGTCTTGCTCTTGGTGCTGATGATAGTGACGAGGGCCCCCCGCCGACGTCGTGGGACGAGCAGCGGAGGATGTGTTTGGACGTTGCATGACTGTGCTACTGCAGGGGATGCAGGCAGTGAGCGACGAGGAATAGCCTGGGGTACTGTTGGCGGCGGTTGAGAAGGATGGCAAAGACTGGTACAGATTGAGTAACCTGTTACTTTACCCACCAGTTTCCCAGGCACAATCACTATTTGCCCTTTATTTGTACCCCGAATTGCTTCCCTGTCTAGCTCTAATTTTTCCCAGAGCTACAAATTTACCCAGAGCTCCTGTCTCCCGATTCTATCAACGTTCCCAAACTGCTCCCTGACTTGGACGACATATATATGACCCTCGACGGCCTGTATTTACTCGAGCAATCGTCCTGAAGCCCTGCTAGCCCGCCCAGGAACCGACTAAGGGATTCGCCTGGTATCCATGTTGATAATCAAAGTGGTACCTGAACTTTCCTGTTCGATCATTCGGCTGCTACCGAATCACCGGAATGATCATCCTGGGAGCACTTACTCAGAAGGTGTTGATAGTGTACTTGCAAGGCCCCAACCTCATCGTGTTTTCATCAGATAGCCCTGCTGTGCTTTCAATGATTCCCGAGACCAGCAGTGTTCCTTACTACAGTCAGGAACAGAGGCATTTGCTCATGTTGCCGTCAAACACACTCTAACCACGCCGTAGTCATTAGTTGAATTCGGAGCGCTCGCATGTCGTAAGTATTTCGTTCTACACTTTTGGAATGTTCCAAAAACTTGCCACTCTAGATGAAGTCACTTGTACGGGCCGAGACAGGTCCACTTCTATAGCAGGGCTCGTTCATACAGCAGAAAGTATATGACAGACAGGCGGTCACCTCAGGCTCAAGACGCCTCCGGCGAATTGAAAGAGGTGGCGCGCTTGGTACGGGCTCCATTACGACGGCAGACAAGCTTCCTCGTGCTTCCGCCCAGACCGATTATCCCATACATGGTCAGGAGCTTTGACCCAACCTAACCGCCAAAGCCTAGTTCAGGGTTCTATGTACTTACCGCTGGCATTACATTCACTCGACTCTGGAAACCAGGGACGAGCAAGGGGCAAATAGTCTGTGGCATGACCAGTCACCACAGCGAAAACAAGCTCGCCGGATTTAGGACATATGTGCGACGAATTTTGAAGCTGACCTATCCCTAAGTGCCGCCCCGGGTCAGCCTTGGATGTTCGATTAGACGGGGTTTGAATCAAGCTACCGATCATTACGAACTCTTGGGACGAGGCGAAGGCGGGTACATGGTCTCCAAGTACCGTCGTCGAGGACGTTGGATCATTACCAGCCTCGAATAGATGCCAGATTGACCGAGTGTAGAGTCCACGATGCCGTACGAAGGATAGTATACACACTTGTACTCATCGTAGCGGGCGACAAGTTCTGCTAGTCAAGTTCTCTGGTCTGGGACTCCTGAGGGGAGAGGAATCCGAGTCGGTGTCCGCTTGGCTCTCGACAGATCGACGGATAGATCGACCAGATACACGAGCGGGACACTTGCGTGACATTTGGGAAACCACGCTGCCATCGAAGCGAAAGAGTTGTGGAGCAGTTCCTTGTCCGCTTCACAGAGCCGGCTGGTTCTTTAACATGGGATGGCCGAGCAGTCTCAGGTACCGCACTGGAAGGCGCGGCGACTGGATACTGAGCATGGACCCTCATATAACGAAACGGATGTTGTATACTTGTCGGCGTTGGTGTGGTAAGGTCCAGGCACGGCAGGGTAAAACCAGCAGGACAAACAGGAGTAGCCTGTGCCTGTGGACCGAAGGGATGGTGTTCCCACACAACTCCTAGAATGGTTGGAATGGAAGGTTCGAGTTGAGCATTTGACGTACATCAGTCTGTTGTCAGTCGCTGAGAACCCCCGGACAGGTGTATCACACCTTTCGGAACGAGGAGAGGGAGAGGAGGTGACGGGTGTACTTACGTCGTAACTCGTGCAAAAGGCGCTGTTTCGGCACAATCGATGTTGCTGATCTTGAAAGAGCGATTGACCTGAGAAACAGAAGCGGCGTTGAACGTTGAAGTCCCGGATATTTGGACCCTAGCCCAGAGTTAGTAGCATGCGCATGCACTGATCGAGACAGAAAGGGCGACAAAATTACTGTGATGTCGATGGAGTTGATGATGGTTGACCGAAGGACAGGCGCACCGTATAATCCATTCCGGGTCCGCTTCAGAACACCGTAGGGTAGTGATCTATGTGTATTAAGGGCCTCCAAGGCGGGGCTGCATGCACATAACTAGGTGGCACCGGGAAGAAGCTGCGAGCCTTGGGTTTTTGTGGACTCAGGAGTGTAATATCTGGAGATCAATCAGTGACGGACATTTTCGCAAGAAGCTCAAAACAGAAGATGGACGTGCGATAAAATGACCATTGGCTCTATGCAAGGGATGATTATCGACTCTGAAACACGGAAAGGTTGCCTGGGCAAGCCAACCCTTGTACAGCAGTAAGACTAGGACGAGCGAAGGAGGCAACAAGGGCGCTACGGTGTACCTGAATCACATTGGATGCAAGATTTGTTGAGAACGCGGTGTGAGCAGCAGGTAATTGAATAAAGAAAGGATGTGGACAGTGCAGATGCCAATCCTGGTCAACAGCACTTACGTCATCCCATCTGAGGTGACTTTGTCGGCATTTGCCGAAATTGGTAAAGGCGACGTTCCGCTGTGTTTGACTTTCGACAAAGAGGTTGTGTTGGTGCTCCGTCGATAACCACCTGATCTAGCAAGTGACACGAGAAGTATACGGAGATATAACCTGGAGAATAGCCGACAAAAGTCCGTTGGAAGCTTCGTGGCCGCTGCTAAAGATCCAGAACTTGTGGTTCTTTCATTTTGCACTGAAAAGCCGGGGCATGTCGTACTATTCGTCGGGAATCCGCGTGTGCATCCTGACCGCGACTGACCCCTGGCCGTTTCTCGCCAGGAGGTCAAATCTTGTTAGTCTCGAACAATCCGCTTGAGAATAGCGTGCAATACCTACCTGAATGAAGGTCATCATGAGCTGAGAATTCTATCCTCTTTTCCATTCTTGGTAGCGATGATACCACGTCGAGGCTCTACCGGAAACTTCGGGCGAACTTCTTTATACCATCTTACATAAAGGCTCGTCGTATTCTCTCTTTCGCCATATATTGGGGATATGCTAACGATGCAATGTCTGCTCTCATTAATAATAATATACCCTTACTAGGTTGTCCTCCTGGCTGGTTCTCCCTGAGGTGTCATTTCTGCTAAACTTATAGCCTGCTGCGGTCTGTGGGAGGCGTGGGACATTTTAGGCCACCGGCGATAATCAGTGGGTCCTCGGATCCGCGTCTGGGGCCAAAAGCGATGAACAGTGATTATGCCTACTACACTAAGGGTTCATCCCTACCGTCATTATGCAGAGGTCTCCTCCAACACCGAAAGAAGCAGAAGTATGTTCTCTCAACTCTCTAATATACCTCTCAGCTCACTCCCCTTCTAGTCGGCATATACGAAAGCTACCAAGGCAGAAATAGCAAAAGATTTCGATTCGGCTTTCCAGAATTATTTCAAATCAGCCGATCTATTTCTCCACCTCAGCAGAACAAATGTAGGGGACGAAAGGAAGAAGGAGAAATGGAAAAACGATGCCAGTAGAGCTTTGCAACGAGCAGAGAAGATCAAACATTTCATTGATCGGTCGAATGAAGCACGTCAACCACCGACTGCTGGTGCTAGCACAAAGGAAGAACTAGCAAGCCAGCAACAAACACACTTGACGCCCGTTTCTATCGACCCATTTTCCGCGCGTATGTACGCGATACCCTTATGCTACACTCGACCGGCTGACGCGACCCCCCACCATAGAGCAGCAATCAGCCCAGCTGAAGAAAGGCGGCACGGCTAATGGATTATCACTGCCTTTATGGGAGGAGGGCTCCGACTGCAGCATGTACGTCTCGAATAATCCTCTTCACGGCGACCTGCTTGCTCAACATGTCTTCCAAGTTCTAATCCACGGCTTTCTCCGGTTCAGCAAGAGATGTCGGCAGTCTGGCGAGCCCCGAGCGAGGCTGAATGTTCATTTTCGATGTCGTCAGTCATATTGCCACACGATATTTCACAGAATGTTATTGCAGACTGTTCAGTCTGTGCATCGATTGCCGTCTGTCTCGAGCACGCCCGCAGGTTCGGCACTAATGTACGACGTCTCGATTTCAACTGTTTCTCAAACGCTTATTGAAATACGCACTAGCTCGCAGGATCGATTCTACACCCCCGCTCAGAGACCGTCTATGACCTCAAGATATTCTACAACGGTGCATGGAGAAAGGTAGTCAAGTCTGAGTCTTTATCTTACTGTGGAGTCTTTCCGGATTCACACGTTTTACTAGATTGGTAGGTGGTGTCTTACAAGTCTTGGAAGCATTGGCCAATTCATTTTAACAGCTATTAACAACGAGCTGCCGTTTCATCCGGAGCTCGGGGTACCTCTGTGCTTGGCTTGCTCACCTCAAGACGATGTGCGAGGCCCAGTATTATGGCCTACACTTGTGGAGAAAGGGGTAGCGCCTTTCCTTGACTTCCTTGACCTCTTCGTTGACCTGCAACGTGTAGTACATGAAGTTGATGGGAGGTTATGATTTTCCCGGCTCGTCGGTGTTTTCAAGCGCCATATCACACGGAAAACTGACGCATTTAATCGCTCAGGAATTCCAGTATTGACATCCAGTAGGTCCTTCGTACCTTTTGAATGCTCTGCCATATTCCTCACGACCCAACAAGTGCCTTGGTTGGATGGGTACCAGAACATCTAAACATCAGAAGGTTCATCTTTTACGCTGGCTCTTCTTGTAGTTACTGAATCTCACGTCGTAGTTCCTCATTTGAGCGGGAACGCACCTGGACAAGATTAGTCGATGGCTTCCTACAAGGCAAGTCCAATAGGGGATAAGCTCTATTCTGTCGGGCTCATGGCTAAGCAGGGCACTGCATGATTACTGTTGGGACCAGCGGCATTCAACTCGGCAACCAAACTGAGTTCCAACTTCTCCCTTCCCATAGCTATGCGGTCATCGGTGAGCGCGACTACTAAAGGAACGAAGGTTAAGGCTCACCGTCAGTAAAGACGTACAGGACGTTGAGAACGAGCGCTACATCACCATATTGGACCCCTGGGTACGCCCCGCGGAGTCAAGCGCACCTTCCGAACAACCTTCTCGTGCGTCCTGATTTCACACAGTCAGTGCTCGACGTCGAATGGTACTTCAGGAATTTTAAACATCAGCTGGTCACAAGCACTCAACATATTCGAGGGCATATATCTTAGTTGGGACCCGAAGATATGGCCAAACACTTTGATTCATCATGGGTAGGTTCTGAAGCCGCCTATTCTCAAACGCCATTCACACACCACACTATTGAGGTCATGGGAAGCAACAGACGCCAATACGTGTCAGTGTCTTCCAACCAAGGGTTTTACTACGCTGAACTACTTTTGCACATCCAGCTTCTTCAGAGGTTCGAGCCACGATAACGTCCAAATCAGGCCAGGACGAAGAGATTTTAGTTCTTCTCTCACGACATATTCTCGACACCCGGAAGACCTCGGATTACATGGCACTGAAGGTCCAATTAGAAGATGATGAAGTGGATATCCTGGCGGAGAACCACCACAGTTCTCACGCGATATCTACCAAGGTTAGACTTTTCCCGCTCGATCAGGCAACATCTGAGTGATTTATCAGGGCAGCTATACCAATAGCCCTCACATCTCGGTATAACTTATAACTGCCCAGCCCGCTACTGATACTGAATAGTCTTCAGACCCGACTATCAATACCAGGTTCTAGACTCTCCGACGCCTCTTCAGCAATGCTTTCTATCTCTGCATTATTTGATGGACAATCTTCGAATGTTGGCTACACTATCACCGTGTACGCGGGATCCCAGGTGGGGATTACATGGACAAACAGGCCACGGACGTCGATGTACAGAGAAAAGGGAAGCATCGTAGGATAACCCCCTTCCCGAATCTGGCTGACCCTGCTCAAACCTGTAGATTTCTGGGTCGTTTACAAATAAAACCGCCGGAGGAAACCCAACATATCCGAGCTTTATGTTCAATCCACAGTACCACATACGCGTGCCCGAACAATACACAGCCAGGAAGAAGTCACACACCACGTTTACTCTTGAAGGAAGCAAGGAATTACCCATGCAGATCATGATCGTGTGGTCTGAAGGCCAACGCCTAACTGAGTAAGAGGATTTGGTCCGCAGGCTTATCGCTTCACCTCATAGCCTCCCTAGACTCTCCGAAAAGGATATCGTCGCGTCCTCCGGAACCTACAGTTATGGCTTAGCCAGAATTTCGACGCGGCTCTCTGGTACGTTCCAAACGTCCGGCCCTAGATTCATCACTGACAGTTTGCACAGCTGGGAACTACAATGTCGTCGTCTCAGCCTTTGAGCCCCGACATACTGGTGATTTCAAACTGGACATTGCGAGCGACTCAAGGTTCATGACCACAGCAATCCAACAAGAGGGTGCTGGTATGTTTAGTAAAACAGTACGGGACTCCTGGTAAGGTTCTCAACCTTCTTGTCCATTCACAAATTCTGAACGGCTATGTCCAGGACAGGGACCACTGCCGCAAGCGCCCCCAATTTTGAGTTTAGTCTGCTATCTCCCGCAAAATTCCAGTTCGTAGCAAGCCACCTTACTACAGTGAAGCATCTGACCTGACCGTTGCAGAGTCCGCCTCCAGCTCGATCAATCTCAGTCGTCCTCCCCTTTGAATGTCTCCATCTATACTGCCTCTCAGGCCCCCACAGCCAAACTTGTTGCCAGTTCCGGAGACTACAGCGACGCCTTATCTGGTGTTATTACTCCCTTGGTGCATTTACCAAAGGGGAGGTACTGGATTGTCCCGTCGACCTATAATCCCGGAATGAAGGCCTCATTCAGGTTGATTGTGTATGGCACTGTGTCGGTAGAGCCACGAAAGGTCGCACAGAACGGCTAATTCGGCAGATCATCGCGTTGTGACTGACGACATCCGGAATGCCGTCGAGGAAAGTAAGAACTCGTTAACTCGTTTTAAAGTATTTCTGGAAGGATTGGCTGTCGGACGGTCGGAAATGACCCACTCCAGTCTCGTCCGAATTGTAGATTTGTCTGGAATAATGTATCAAGTAATTGTAATCATAGAACAGGGACGTTACTCACCGGGAACTTCGAGCTGATGTTCCTGACCCAAAACGAGTTCACCGTCGCCAGTGAAGAACTTCTGAAGGGCAGCGACCGCTACGCCTACGCTAATATCGTTGCCCGTTGGGCACGATATACAAACTGAGGCACCGCGAGAAAGCTGGCTACCGATGAATTGCATGGAATGGGGAAGCACAGTTTGCAGGAAATGCATTTGGCCTCTTTTCCCTTCGGGAAGGACTATTCGTAAAGTAGTCTCCTGTGGGTCAACATCTGCTGCCTCTTGCCGATTGTCCGAGTTTGATATCAAAACATATGCAGATGAGTCACCAGAACGCCCTATCTCGGTAGACACGTCTTCCAAAGACGACACCCGAATTCTATCTCGCACTTTGCTGATCCCGGTAGGCATTTTACCCTGTCGTGCGTCACTCCCGCACATCTTATTCACACCAACGACGGTCTCCTCGAGGGTAGGTCTGGAAGCCGAGAGAAGGGCGATGCGATGAGCCCAAAACTTGTCAGGGGTCAAGCCCTATGTACAGATGCTTCAGTTCAATGAGAGTTCCCGGATGGGTCACCCACTTACCTTCCCCCAGAGTTCATGATCGTCTCCTGAGCCTTGCACGTAAACAAAACCTCCCGTACGACGACCGAGACCATCCTCCAGCTGCCGGGATGCGGACACGCACAAAATCGGTATGAAGTTGACATCGTCGAGAGAGGGAAAACTGGAAGAAGCTGGTGTTTTCCAAATAGGACGTAAGGGTTTGGAGAGTTTGGGAATGGTGTAGCTAGATTTCTGTCTCGTACTGGGTATGAGCCATCGATCGAGGGCTGAAGAAAAAACTCACATAAAGAGATCCGGCCCATCCATCCAACAACCTCTCGATCTGCGCGTGCTCTTGCTTGCTGACAGAGAGAGGAGGTGTATGTAGTTCTGGGTCCCACTTGTTACTGCTTTCCTCAAGAAGCTCCGGGTACCTCAAAACCATTGCTCGATTGATCACCGCACACCAAATCGGTAGAGTTTTGGAGAGGGCGTCCGGTATGCGTTTGCCAGCTCGTGTGGAATCAACTAACATGATGCTATAAAGGGCTCCTTGGAGAGCAATTTTGCGTTGGAGGCATCAAAACTCACCCTCCGGAATCTAGGATCACTGGTAAAAGATGCAAGTTGGGCCTCCGTAAATTGAATTGCCAGTTCGATGTATGACCATCGGTTGACTTGAAGTACGCAGGATGAGGGGCTGTCTGCTACACGTTGAGACAGTTCCAGATATTTTAGTTGCAAGTATCCTCACTATATCAGGGTCACAATACCAAGCTCCGCAACGAAGATTCGCTGAAATTCGAGAGATTCAGTTCGAGTAGAATCGCGTGGACAGACCGGTGAACTCACGAATGAGAGGAAGTTTCGGATATGCGGCGTGAACCTGGTTCACGAATTGAACATCTTCCTCTATGGAATGTAATCGGTTGTACAAATCCAGTGATTCTTTTCTGATATGTGCGAGCGCGCCTCCTTGTATGTCGAAGGAGGTTATCATGTCGTTGTGATGGGAGTTTGAGTTCATCATGGGCGCCTGATGTTCAAGGAGCGTGGTCTAAGTGGTTGATATGACTACTAAAAAGAACGACATAAAGTTACGGATGAACGAGAACGGAAAATGGGATCCCAAGTAATATGGTATTATCACAAAAAACAAGCTGTCCATGGCTTTCTAACATCAGCAACGTCCTATGAAACGCCTAATATCCTCCTGCTGGCGGGTAACCTCCTCTACCCCCAGGGCCCTTGCGATCATATAGCTGAGTCCCGCTGACACCTCCAACCAGCGATGCCGGCTTCCCTCCACCTCCACCATACTGGCCGAACTGGGCGTTAGGAGGCGCATAATGATACGAACTTCCAACGTCCTCCTCTGAGTAATCTCCAGCGGCCGCGGAGGCTGCTGAAGAGGTTTGGTAACCACCAGCGAGTAGTGGATCTTTGACTTCCCACACGGTCGCCTTCGAGCCGACGGAGAATTCAAGGTCCTCGCGCTGTGAGAATATTCATGTAAGTCCTCAAGGCGCTACAGAAACAACTGTTACGCACCGTGATACTATCCCAGTACTTGTACACCATCATGACACTCAGAAGCACACAAAGCTCTGCGAAGAAGAGGCCATCGATGTAATGTTGGATGGCATCGCATATGGTCGTGCTGAATGCAAACAGCAACACCATGCCCACAACCCAGAATGCTGTTCCGAATATGATGTCTCCAATTGGCCATCTATCTTCCAGCGTACGGAAAACGAGGATGAGCTGTGAGACGATGTAAACCGCGACACAGATAATTGGCCAGATGATATAGATGATCCACAGGACAATAGGTTTCTCATACGAGAACCCAGCAATACCCTTGAAGACAGCAATGGCGAAGAAGAATCCAATCCCGAACAAGGCCAAGCATGAGATTCGGAGGACCCATAGAGAGAGCGGCGTTCCGTCTTCTGCGAATTGGAAGCCGACGAAGGCGTTGACCAGTATGCAAGCATACGCTGCGGCTATTAGACCCGTATATATCGCTGCAAACCACTGAGATATTCATAAGATCAGAATTTCAATGACGCGACGCGATGAGTGAAGTACGCACTGGATAAACTGCATGTGACGTTGGTATAATCCCTGAGTCCAAGAAGATTGCCAATAGCTGGATGACTGCGTATATCCAAAAGAACAGCACCATCTCCTTTCGTCCCACAGCGGTGTACTTGCTTCGTATGTGATAGATCATGATAGCGGTCATTATAATTGCGACAATGTGCACAAAGCAGGTGGCTAAAAAACGTCCTTTAGTCTCGATGAACTCGAAGCACGACTATGAGAACGAGCGCACAAGGTTGAAAGATCAAGGTGCCTCCTACGTCGACGTTTCTGCTGTAGCACGTTGGCTCAATGCCCTGCTCCGTCCCGACGAGCGGGCAAATAACCAACGCTGCTGTCTCGCATATCGAATCGAAAGAGCCAAATTGGACTCCCATGTCCCTTTTCTTTCACGGTGTTATTTCGACGGAGGATTTATATAAGCGGGAGAAAGAGAGAAGACAATGAAGGTAAAGGAAAAGGAAAAGAGGGGGGCGGCAACCGTCGACGTCGTTGGTGGTGATGGAGAGAACCGTTATTTGTTTTTGTTGTTCATCTCAGTGTATGTGCCGGCACGCCCTTGAAACTCCGCTGACACATTTTATGTGAATGTGGTCAAACCCCTCAAGTTGAGTACATGCTTCACAAAACATTTTCGATGCTCATCAGTTCAGAATTGCAGTCCTCGCATCCGTTGTTCGCACATGTACTCGCTAGTAGTAATACCATACGTCGGGTCACAGCTCGTCAAGCTTTGTCATTAACCCCAATCCATTGGTCAACGAAAGACTTGAGCTTCTTCTGCGTACGTTCTCCTTCCATCGTTGCTTTCACCTCCTAAGAAAGGTCGCTTAGCTACGAGTTTCGAGTGGGAAAAATGCAAGTACCCAACCTTGTCCATGTTCCCCACGACGGAAATAAGCCCATCCCTCTGTTCTTGTGCCATTCGCCTTACATCAACAACGTTTGGTGACGTCGAATACGGTTCAGACGTATTCAGCGGTGAATGTGCATAAACGGCGGAAAGAGCCGAGTTGTGGCTGGCCAGACTGGATAGGGAGGGAAAATCACCACGCAGCCCGTCTCCGTGAAGATGACACGCACAGAACGTTCAATTGAAATGACATTTCGTTCGCCCATCTCTCCTCTTGCTCTTCGACGATATCCCTCCTCGCGTTCAAAGCTTCCAGCTCGGAAAAGACATCTCTACCGTCCAATAGTACTAGAGGCCCCGCATGCGGTGAACGAAAATCTGGCACAGAGGGGAGTTATTTCCGTCGCAGAGCGAGTACGAGACTAACAATCGCACCTTTCATCGATCTCAGGAGGTCTGTTGCTTGGGACTGAAGAACAGAACGCCCCTTCTGGGCCATGGCAGGACCGGCCTGTGCTTGCGCATGCTCTTTCGCTTGACGAATATTCCCTGTGATGTTATCAACCTCCTCGCGAACTTTGTCGACCAGAGTTAGGACGCGATCGGAATGGTCTGCGTTTTCTGTCAGTGCACCGTACAGCACACGAGAAGATGGCACGACGAGATTCTTGAGATTCCGGAGGGCCTACACAAGATTCGATCAAAGAACACAAAGAGCCAAATCTTACCGCACCTTCTCCAATGCAGATATTCTCGTATCTACAAGTACCTCCTGATCCCGGCACCAAGCTACCTCCAGCTCCTGTTGCACAAGAGCGAGCGCTGGTGTCGAGGGGGTTCGCGTCACGTCGTCCTGTTTGAGCTTCAGACACTGCAGGATTTCGGAGACCTCACTATCGGAGTTGTCTACTATACGAGCAAGCGTGACTAGTTCTTCGGCCAAGGCGGCGTCCTGTATACTCTGCCGTTCTGGTTGTATACCTTGCAACGAGTTGATTAGGTGCCCAGCTTGTAATTCCATGTCCATCTGAGATGGTATGCAAGTCGATTTGACCCCCTCGATCGCCTGGATGGCACGTTTATATTGATCCACAACTGCTTTACGCTGAGAAGACATCCGGAAAAGAAGTGCGGACCCTTTGATGAGTGAGTTAACGTCAAATAAGAAAATGTCCAAGAAACACGATGAACCTTCATCGCTGCTCGATTCGGGCACAGTATCCAGAAGTTTCATGGCGCAATACTTGGCAGTGGAGACAGCAGCATCTACCTGCAGGACCATTAGTAGGTGAACACAGGTACGAAGCAAGGAACACGCACCTCAGTCGACAACTCAGCCAAACGATCCTGGACTGTGCTATTTTCGATGCGTATCTGCTCCAATTCAAACCTGGTCTGTCTTAATGAATTTGAGAGTCTACTGTCGATTGTTCTAAAGAATGATGGTCAGCTATGAACGCGTCGCACGAGGTGAGCACACCAACTGAGTTTGATGTATGCACTTGCTAAGGATGGCGACCTCGTTTTCTAGGGTAAATCTCAAGTTGTTGAGGAGAGTCAAGTATTCTCTGTCCTGAGCGCGTCAACAAATGTCCGGAACGTCCAACGGCCAGCGACTAACGTGCCTCTGTCTGCCAGAAGTGATGTAGTTTGGTAGGATTGGCTCCCAGAGACTTGTAAATTCTACTTTTGTCTCCGTTCCAGGTTGTTTCAACCTACCTCAAAGAATCAGAATACTCGTTTGCAGGTACAGGTTAGCTACGCACCCATTTACTTCTTCATCCTCGAGTGCAATTGTCGATAACGCTGCTCTAATCCTGGCGGCCTCGCCCAATTCATATGTCCCTTCTGAGGGATAAACTGTAGAAATTTGGGATGCTAGCCAGTCAAACAACCGTTTCCCTCCTTCCAGTTCCAGCGCCCATTCCAAATCTGGAGGGCTAATTTGGGGTCCCCCAAGGGACGACACTATGGATGTGACCTTCGTGATCGAACCTGGTTCCGGCATCTGCATTATTCGAGTGATTCCGGAGCCGATGGACGCGTATAACACGCAGAGTGAATTGTTTAGAGCGGCTTCTGAGTCATCTCAGTGCGAGATACTGTGGCGGTTTGGGAGACGATTGCATTGGTGCTCGGATAAGATGATCCGGGAAATTGTTATCAGATAAGATGACTCGGGCTGATGATTCATCTTATCAGTCAGACATTTCAATCTGGTCTAATCTGGTCTCCCCCCGTCACCCTCACCTCTTCCTTTTTGCCGGTATTCGTCGTATATAAACATTCGAACGAGATGTCTTCGAACATCAGAGCCTGTACTCAGTGCTCCGCAGATCTACAATCATTCTACGTCAAGTTGCTCGCCTCTCTCGGTCGTACCCATCGACCAAGACCAGAACGTGGACCAGTACTCATAGAGCATTCTCGATGACTCGACCAAATATCGTCGTGGTAGGGGGAAGCTATGTCGGTAGGTATCCCTCGTCCCATACACTGACTGATTGTCATTGATTCCCAATTCTTTCAATAAGGAGCCAAGGTCGTGGACTTCCTCGCCCCCATTGTCCACGAAAGTCACGATATAATTCTTATAGAGAAGAACAGTCATTTCCAGGTGAGGACTTTATCTTGGCCGTGACTCTGTGCACTCACATTCTCGCAGCATCTTTTTGCTTTTCCTCGAATCGGTGTTGTGCCCTCTTTTGAACACAAGGCCTTCATTCCATTCGGTCCAGCATTTTTCAAGGCGGTCGATAAATACGCGTCTTCAGACGCGTCGTCAAGATCACCTTCTTCTGCTATACGGATACATAATGGAACAGTGAAGTCGGTCGAACCAACACGCGTCATTCTCGAGAAGGGAGACCCCATACCATATGAGTTTCTGGTTATGGCCACAGGGATGGGTCGCCCGGAAACAATGGACAAAGAGACAGGCATTCACATCGCTCGGTCCAGTCAGCAGGGCATTTCTCGTGCAAAGAAGGTTTTGGTAGTCGGCGGTGGCGCGTTTGGCGTTCGTATGTCTACATTTCATCTTTCGTAGCGCGAACTTGGACGTTAACTCTTCTGGTTTCACAAGAGGTGGCAACCGATATCAAGACGTACGTTCCTACCAAGGACAAACACATTACGCTGGTACACTCTCGTGACCGCCTTCTCAATCGTTTTGGGCCGGCACTACATGATGTTGTCATGAAGAGGTGTAAGGAACTCGAAATAGACGTTATTCTAGGAAATCGGATTGTTATTCCTCCGACCGGATTTCTGGAGAACGAAGGAGAATTTGAAGTCAAGCTAACGAGTGGTGGGTCTGTCAAAGCGGACCTCGTCGTACGTGGTCTTCAAATTCTCTCTGGGTGGCATGTACTGAACAAATACCCCAGATCCTCACTACAGGTTCTGTCGTCCCACTCTCCTCTCCACTACAGACCCTTTCCCCCGAATCTATCGACCCGGTCACAAAGTACATCAAGGTCAAGCCTACTCTCCAGATCGATTGCTTGGCTCCTTACGATAACGTGTTTGCGATCGGCGATGTTGCAGACACAGGTGCGCACAAGGCAGCGAGGCCAGGTGGTGTACAGGCAGAGATTGTAGCGCGCAACATTGGAATGCTGATACGAGCAAAGAAGCAAACGGGAGGGGAGGCGAATGGCAACGGAAGTGTCGATGGGCGCCAGCTGGCCGAGGACGGGGTCGCTGGTTCTCGGGATGCCCTTGAAGTTTACACCCCTGACGTGCCAAGTATACATATGAGTTTAGGTCTTGTAAGTCCACTTTCATCATGATACGGGGGACTCTGCCCATTCACTCACTCTATGTTTACTTTCAGGACAAAGGCGTCATATTCCAGAATAGTGGTCCATGTGGAGAAGGGGGTCCCATCATCCGCCATGAAGACACTCCCCAGGATATTGCAACTCTCATGAGCTACTCGAGGTGGTGGACCATGCGAGCAGAGGGTATTGATGATTACTATTCATAATAATTCTTATTCACTTGTACGTGGAGTACTGCCCAATCATGAACGTGCGATTTTGCATCATCTCAGTCACAAGTTACTATTAGGTTACAATTCACTATGCTCACCATACTATACCATCGATCAGTGTTTACAGTCGACGAGTTCAGCGATTAGTCTGGCCTCGGGCAGCTGACGACATCAAAGCGCAATTATCGATCTAACGAAACAGCAAAACTGAGGCTTCAATCATGTTGTAGTTCAACCCTCAGCATCTCAAGAGCCCGATGAGGTGAACTTCACCGTGTTCCTTTCACTACAACATTTTGATCGCCATCTTCAAGTTTATCGCGCTGGTAGAAACTACACGATGTATACCCTTGACAGGACCACAAGTATGTCCAACGATGTTTTGGGGATCTGTTAAATAGCGCTCTAACCTAAGTACATATTCAAGCCCTGTCGAAACCGCGGCCCGCCATGCTGCAATCTTTGAGAGACGGTCAGATGATGAGGGCTACGGCAAGCACGCCTTATTATTTATAAGCTTAAGTCTCATCTTCATGCTTATTCTTTCCATCCAATCCTTTCGCAATGCCCAACGCGGACTCAACAATCCCCAAGAAGGTCAATGGTCTGACCATCATCCTGGGTATGGGCAACATTGGCGACCCAGACAACTACATGGTTCGCTTCCCTACCGCGGATTCCGCGAAAGCGTATCTATCTGCATACGCTAAACGGGGATACCGCCAACTTGACAGTGCAAGAAATTATCCTCCCGGTGCTCCGGAGACTTGTGAACCGGTTATGGGAGAGGCCTTGGAGCTGATCAACGCGGAAGAAACAAAAGGAGCAGGACTTCTGAGCAGTGTACCATTCATCGTGGACACCAAGCTCCGATACAAACCGCCGAATACCCATTCTGCCGAGATGGTCGAGAAGAGCATCCGTGAATCCCTCGTCGCGCTACGCCTTGACAAGGTGCATATCGAATACCTACATAGCATCGACACAACTTCCGATACTCGTGAGACGTGTCGGGCGATGGATGAAGCCTTCTGTGCTGCGAAATTCGAGAAGTTCGGCCTTTGTAGTGCCACCGTTCAACAACTCGACAAGTTCTTTCAGGCGTGCGAGCAACAGAAACTGACCGTGCGCCCGACGGTATACCAGGGGGAGTACAACCTCTTGACAAGAGGTCACGAGGAGATGGAGAAAGCACGAGAGTATGGAATGCCATTTTACGCGTTCAGCCCTGCCGGGGGAGGACTATTGAATTCGATGCAGTATAGGGAACGGGATGGTGGTAGATTCGATATAACCGTGCGTACATTTCGTGCCCACTCCTCCGCATGAACGTCGATCACATCTCCCAGACGAAAATGGGGCAATCGTACCACGACTACTGGTACGGCTCTCCTCACCTCATGCAAGCCGCGCAGTCTCTTCGAGACCTCAGCGAAGCGCATAGCCTCAGCGGTCATCACATGGCGCTTCGCTGGATCGTCTGGCACTCAAAACTCTCAGGCGCACACGGTGATGGTATCATTTTGGGAGCATCGAGCATCGAGCAGCTCAATTCCAATCTAGATGCGATCGAGAGCGGTCCACTGCCCAAGGAAGTATCGGGGGCTATCGAGGACATATGGTCAGCATTCAAACGTGCAAAAGCAGGAGAAGGAGAAGGGGAAAATAGGGTCGAGTAGAGAAAGCCTACAGTGTCAACTGTTTACGTTCACTGCAATAAACGTTGCCACTTGCGAGCGAATACCACCCCGGCGTAGAGCTCCTCCGTTTCGCTGCTTCGGCTCATTCCGACGAAACAGTGGCGGAAATTATTCATCAGTGACTTGATATAAATGTGAGTCTGTTGCACAGTCCTCGGGTCTCGGGTTCCACAAGATTGCTAATGTAATTCTCTTCGGGGCAGAGCTCATATCACAATGAAGAACAACCAAAGAATAGACTGAGCAACACTTGTAAGCTTCAAACGTTCTCAAAATAGACAGCTTACTCAATTTCCGACTTCAAACGAGTACCCAGCAAACCGGACACCTACGATTGCTCTCAACCTCATGTTCGAAATGAGCTTGGATCTCCCTGCCTGTCCTTTGCCTCTCGGGAGGTCCCGCCCGCTCTAGGTGATCTGGACATAGCTGTTTGGAATGCGTTCGCGCCTCGCACTCAAATGAATATGGTCGTTACTCGTTCTTGAATAGTACTGTTCCTCGGACTTCGCCGAATGAAACCTAGCCCCCACCAGCCTCTGTCTTTGCTCGGCTTTCGTACATCCAAGGCAAATTCCTGTCAAGGTGCCTCCACAGGATGCTGAAATGTGCCCTAATCTGTCTCGAAAGATCGGGAGTCGTGAGTACATCCGACTAGTCGGTCAAGCGCAAACAGCGTTAGTGGCGATGTCTGCTGCGTGCACGGAGCTTGTTGAAATCGGAGACAGTCATCCGAGCTGCATGCGGGGGTGTTCAAGAACAGCTTTGATATTCCCTGTCGTCCATGTCCTGTTCACAGTCACATTGACGAATGGCGTGAGACGGCCCCGGAACTGGCTACATACAGGATGCATGGGTCATCGATGCATACGGTATGCTGGAATCGTCATTCTCCATCGTCTCCATAAACCCACTCCTTCCTACTCCATCATGTTGAATATCGATCTCTCAGCTGTCCAGGGACTTGACAATGAGTGCGCCGATTCCGAGGGAGTCTGAAAGATCGAGCTCAAGTTTGAGCTACAGCCCACATAGTTATACCTCCGAAGAGGCTGCATCAGGGTTATATATTAGCCGTGCTGTGCATTGGGCGTCTGTGCGAAAGGTTGTGACGCATTTCTTCGGCGTGTCTACACCTTTCAAGCTGCAGCTGAGTCTGTCCACGAACTTGCTGCCACATTGTTACAGTAAAGAACGATTATCTGATAGTAGTCACGCCGGGCCCGGTAGAGCCGCGAAAGCTGTAGATGATCGTGGCATATGCACCCCATCTGGCCAAGTCCTTTTTCATTTTCTCGCACCGCTATATTCAGCCCTCAAACAACGGATTACAAGGCCACCTCTCCTACACCATGCCTCACAATAATGATATACATCCTAATCCAAGATCTTACCGTTGTCGTCCAGTTGTCCGGTGTAAAATCGAGGTATCCACACCGAAGGCCCTGCTCAGATGCCAAGGCACCAACCGAATTGAAAGCTGTTGAATGCAGCCGCTACCTATTTTTGCTATAAGTAACAGCATGTGTTTCCTATATAAACGAGGACTGTTGATATTCACACCTGCTCCATCCCGCCGCTCAACCCGCCACTTCAACAGCTATCCCTCGCACTGTATCCCTTCACGATGTCCAGAACGTCCTCGTCAACAGAAGCATCATCCAACACACCGTCTATATCACCTGCATCATCGAGTCTGAGGGTTCATTTTGACGCTCCCACTACGTGCGTCGGCCGTATTAGCAAACGAAAAGTTCAACCAACTTACAGTTGAGCAAACAGGGAAATAGGAAAGAGATTTCTACAGTTCCATGGTGCGTCGCGCGGACATCCTCGTGGTTGCCGGTGCTTTGTAACTCACGTCGCCACCAGTCATATCAGCAGGTCTTTCAGAGAAGGCATCTGGGAAGAGACCGGCCTCATCATTCGTCGAGATGTCATATGGGAATGGGAAGAGCGTCTACACCACATCCACCGTGAACTGCAAGACCTCCGATCCGATATGGCATGATAACTTGGGACCGTGAGTGCTGCTATATCTTGGTCGAGTTCGCCTTGGTACTCAAATCCATGTTGTAGAGTATGGCTCAAGGAGGATGCCTTCATAACTTTCAGAGTCAGACACAGAACGATACCAATGCTAAAGGCCTCGACAATTGCGTCAACCAGGGCTTATCGGGTTCATGAATTGATCGACCAACAGAAAGATTTGTACGATCTTAAGTCAAGTGTGTTTTACTCCAGCTTTCTATAATGAACGTTCCAATAACACGTTCATCAATTAGCGATCCAACTCCCCCTCGAATTTACCTCTTCATCGCCACCGACGTCTCCCAACGAAACCAAGAGAACCAAGGCTCTCGGCGCCCAGACCAATATCAAGTACCTGACCATAAACCTTCGGTCTCCTTCGTCAACCGAATCGGCCACTGAAGAAGTAGCCAAGGCCCATGCACGACGTAACAGTATCCGCCACGAGCAGCAGCACACGCCCGTCACCACCGCCGTACTGCCTCCTGCCACGTTGAAATCGTCCGACACTGACAGCGGGGAGGACCTTCGCTTGGCCATTGACAGAAAAGCTGCTCTCGAGTTACAAGGCGAAGCGAAGCAAATCGAAACGATTGCGATCGTACCAACCATCATTTGCACGTCACCAAATTGACTCGTCGCATCGAAAACCAACGTCCGGAGTTTATTGTTGATATCTTATGGTTTTATTCATTATCTAGTACTACTCGGACTGCTGTCGGTCGTAACACACAAGAAGCCCTTATTCACCTATTCGTATATTTGTTGTATGCTGTCGTATGCCTTCCTTATTTCCATCTGGTTTCGCGAGAACGTCTTGCACTTGCATCATCAGGGTAGACAACTGAATTACTTACAGGTCTTGGGCGCGAGTTTGTATCAGTAGCATTCATGACCCTATTGTATCGCTAACACCACCTTACCACCACCTTACTTATACCTGTGGACATTCAATCTCTACAGCCTGTCGTTGCTTTTGTGTCATTGCGAGACTTGACATTCATCTACATAAATTCACGCCCGAAGCTGTCTGTGGACATGTTCAGCGTTGGTATAGTCTCAATCTTATGATAGTTTTCACTTATATTCACTTATCCTACTTCTCAGCCACAATCAATACTGGACTAACTTGGCTCGAAGTGCTGGTGTGAAAGGATTCACAATGGAGTGACCTCAATGAGAGAGGTAAAAGGCTAAGCGTCGACGGCGCGACGGCAAACTCAGTCTCTTACCCCAGTCTTACCCCCTCAGATCCCCTCCGCAAATGGAGTATTTCTAATCTATCGTTGCTCTCGTCGCTGTCCAGGTCATCTCGGTATGCCGACGTGGTGCTTTGACAGATCCATAGCTCATCAACGGGTCCACTCCGCCTGACTTTATTGGTCTCCCCTGGGCCAGGCAGCTACGGCCATTTGCCCAACATCGATCTACATCCTGCAGTAGCTGTGTGTTATGCATATGCATCGTGTCTCAGCTCCCTTCGCCGCAAGATTATGTTGAGCGAAATTTCGTCAAGCTCCCGCAACCGGCACTGAACAAGTGCGCGGTGCCCATGCGGTCGTTTCGGCCTCGAGTTCATGATTATGCGGTTGAGGATGGATATCTCATCGATGAATGGTCTTCCTCCAACGTAAACTGAAGAATTCTTGCAATTTCCAATGGTCAGTCTTCTGTCTGAAGTCACCCATTCACCGCGAGCCATGCTAAAGAGAACTTTTTAGTGCGGGCACCGAGGCCGACGTAGACTTTGTGAAGGAAGAGTTACCGGCCAGTGTCAAGACAGTCCTCTCCTCCGAGCTGATGGGCAAGGAGTACCTTCCCGACCCGGTTCTGAAAGAGTCTATCACTCAGGTCGACGAGAACATACGTTTCGACAATTCAGAGCTTTTTTCCTGGCGGGGAGCTGCAAACAGATTATCTCCCGATGAACCTGATGGGTCGTCTATGAAGATCATGCGAGCTAGGATGGGTACAACAGCTTCGGTCGCTCTGATTAACCCGGTCAAGGCTATCCATGATTCCCGCTACTGCTAAGTTAGTGGGTTTTACCGGAAGTGCAAAAAAACCGTTTTCACGGAAGGCCTTTCTGATCTCGTGATTTCTTTCCCAAGGTCCCATGATATTTTACCCACGGATCTGTCTATATAAACAGCTTCTTTTACTCTGCCTCTTCGTCGTTGACCCTTCGCGCCCCAGGTCATGTGTTTCTTCTTGACTATGGTCATATCTCGGATCCTTCAACCCCAACGAACCCATGCATCTTAATTTGAGCTTATCGTCCATTCCAAAGTTTTCGATTTCTTTGAAGATCCTGACCGGCAACGTTCCACCTTCGGCAACATCCAGCAACACTTCTATATGTTGAGGTATGGGTTGGATTGCTATAGCTGCCCGCACTGCATTCCATGGTGACCCTAGTGCAACAGTCAGTGCTCTGACCCCTTTCTTCAGTAAGTTTTCTGCTTCCCTCGTCTTGCACCTCTTCAACCCTCTCCAAGAGAACTTATCTACCCCAGCCTCTCTTCCTACCTCATACTTTGCGTTTGGTTCTTTGTTTCCTGATACTACCCGTGCATCAATTAGAGCTTACAGTGTGGCGACCGCACCTCCTGTGCAAATGTACCGATCTTCAGGATGGGGGTCGTCAGGCCCCCAAGCCCATAGCTACGACAGGCCCGTCGTGAAGCACCCTAGCATACCCTTGTATTTCATACCCTCACACGGTCCCTTATATTTGTTCTCGTTGCGCCCTCAGCAATTGTATGCTGCTGTGGCAGCTCATAAACTTCCATCGGCGTCTTTGAACCCAGTGCGACGTCAGGAAGCTTCACTCTTTCATTTGGCATCTGGAACCTGCGAGAATTCGAGACTCTTCCTTGGGGAAATCTTCCGGATTATTGTGCGCAATATGAAGGTTTCTATCGATTGTCGTTTGGGAGATGCTTTTCGGACAATTTCTTTGCTTATGGTTGGCAATTTGCAACTTTGTGTAGTGACGACTCATGTGAGTTTAGAAGGTTGATGAATTTACCTGGCTTGGATAGCATGTAATACCGCATGTGATTCCGATCCGCTGACACCTGTATATCTTGGCTTAACTAGGGGTTCTACAAAGTTATTTTGGATTGGGGACGGGGATTCTCTCTTCAGCTCCTTTCTGTTGAGTGCTTTACATCCGATATTGTTCCGAGCAGGATGTAACTGGCGTTTGGATCGTGAATCATACTGTATACTTATATACGGAAGACGATTGTTGGTTGTTCGTAACGATGCCTTCTCTCCGAAGCGGCAGTCGAAAATCTGGTTGTTCCCGGACCAAACAGTCTCGTCAGGATGTTGATTCCGTTTGACATCGCCCCGCCTCGGCCAGCTCCTCTCAGCAAGGAGGCCTGAATGATACCATCACAACCGTCCCTGCTATACCCCTTACTATTCAGCGGCCTTTCATGTTGTACTCAGGTATATCAGCTTGGTAGTGAGTCGTGACGGTAACTTGTTGTGTATCAATGTGTGTATTGGAAGCGTCTACGGGCGGTGAAAAGGGTGTTGATGAACTCTGGAAAAGTGTGCGGGGAGAGGTGTTGGGTGTATCTTAGTAGGCTTCGAATGTATTGAGTGGTTATGTCAATGCGAGTGTAATGTACGTTGGGAGGTGTCGCCCTGAAGTATAGCTGGGTGAGTGCGGGTGTTTGTGTGTTTGGTGTCTGAGGGGGGAGAGAGAAAGGCAGTAGCGGGCTATGCCGCTTGTCGGCGTCTATCCAAATTGTCAAGCGTGTGCGTACCATTTCATTTACTTATATTTCCCGCCACCGCGATAACAGTTCCTCCCCAGTGATCGGTGAGCAAATGTCTGCGGAAGGCAGTGGATAGGAGGCGAGACTTCTCGCTCGCCCGCACCACTGCGGAGCCAGACCGAAGTTGAGCGTGTCAAGTAGCAATATCCGGGGAGGAGGAATGTGTACGTGGTATCAGGACATTGGGAATGGTCACTCTTACCAGTGCTACTTTCCAGTCGATCCTCACGTACCACGATACGACTGTACTCAACACTAGGTGACATCGCCTCCAAACTCCCCTGCATTTACACCGAGCACGTCTTCGGCCTGGCAACACCTCCTTTCCACCCGAGCTACAAACCCCGGGAGCTCGCTGATCGCCTCAAGACACCACCACACCCTACCACAACTGCCAACAATATTCACATCCGGCCGTGGCCGGTCATCTACGGACGTCCGCTTAATGCTGGCTGGTTCACCACCATTTTCTCTCGAACTCACAAGACGATGCATATCACAAAGGTCGTCTCGTCGTCGTCTTTCCAAGAGTCAAAATATCCGGGATACCAAGACGGGGCTTACCAAGGTAGCAACCTAGCTATGGAACTGCTATACAACGCTTTGGACAGCTATACAGAGGACGGTCTCCAATGATACGGTCGAGACGCGGGGAATGCCGAGTCGAGTAGACCCGTCAAAGATAAAGAACAACAGCCGTGGTATCATCGACACGTCTTCCGAATCCCTCTCTGGAAGACTGCAGAGTAAGGCCGTTTTTAACATAGTGAGAGTAAGTTACGTATTATAAATGCGGATGTATGTCTTCGCTCAGCACCTCTTGACTCGTCGTCTACTGGCCTGTGCAGTGTCTAGTGTCGGAGATCCCTTGTCCTGGTGGATTAATGCGCGGTAACAACCCGTTGCTTTTTTCAATCCACAGTAGGTCGGCCCGTGGAGTGTTGTGAGAGTTATGGGTACCTATGGGCACAAGCTTGAAAGAGCTAGCACGCCGAAAGTCTTTTTTACAAATCTGCAGCCGCCACCCCCCTTACCTCCTGGCCGACATTGGCATCGTTACTACTGCTGCTTCCGCAGGACTTGACGCTGCTATGAGCATGAAACGGTCGAAGGCCTTTGTTACTATTTCCGGACACTCACATAATTGCCAGCTTTACAGGACCGTAGTACGTGGCAACAAGAGCCCAGACACCCGTAACTGCTCCTCGTCAGGATGCGCTGGCGGCTGAATGATTTCACAGACGGGTATACGTACTGCTCTGCATGCCGTGGCTCAGTATTCATTTTTAGGTCTCGATGGCTGACCCTTTGACACACTTAGTCTACTCACTAGTTTTGTCACTGGACGAATTTGCGGCCGCCTCCATGCTTGGTGCCAGTGGCCACCGTCTTTCCCGCATCATGCCCAGGTAAAGAGTTGTACCAAGCCCGAGCCTGCTCTCCTACCACGCGTTTAGCGGGGATAGAGACCAAAGCGGTCGTATGTAGAGTAAAAGATTCTTCTACCGGATTCATCACAGGCTACAACATTAAGTCATTCTTCGTCCGTGATTCATGTAGCATGCTTCCTATTTGCTCCTGCTCATGCGGGCAATTCGAATTTCTGCCCTTGTAGTACTCTGCAAAGTGTAGGGATCAGTAACGTGGCAGAGAGAGGATGGACAGTTGAGAATCGATGACGTACTTTGTAAAGTAAACATAGAAGAAGTCGAGGTACAGACCAGTCTGTACTATCCCTGCAGTGACCGCTATTGGGTCGACTACTCCCTCCGTGAAGTACCTGAGGACAAAAATAGCTTGGTGTGAACGCTGCCTCGGATTTAAAGCAAGGATAGACACGCACCGGTATATCCAATTCGGAATGTACAGCGCTCTGTAGATGCCCAACGCAGCCAGGTAATGTGTAGTGATTGCCTCTGCCTCGCCTGTGCGTTGCAACAAGAAGAGCTGGGGAAGGATAGCGACGGACTCGAGGAAGATGGAGAAGGACCAGAGGATTTCGGTGAACGAGAATTGGTAGTTGAAGATTAGGGCGAGGACGAAACAGGGTCCTAAAAGGTATTCAATGCGGAAGGTATCGATGGAAGGGTCATGCGTTGGCCTGAGAAGCATGAAGGACGTGTCACTGGTAAGGACACGAACTGATTCGATGAGACGCACCTGAAGCGACCCTTCATGAGGTAGAGGGTGTAGCAACTGCTACCGATGAAGAACAACTTCATCAGCGAGTTGTATAGAGACACATATCTGTAGAACAAATCCAAATAGCGAGTTACGAAGACGGCGACATAGAGAGCTTGGGTTTTGAAGGATATGCCTGAAAGCAAAATAGAGTTAGTGTCATAGCTCTCGATAATTAGCATTCAAAGAGGGTTTGCGAGGGTTCGGAGCGGTGTGCATCGAGGTCTCCAACGTAGGGATATCTCGGACAAGAGAAGTTGAAAGGTGGGGGTCGCACATACCTCGACAGGAACGCGATGTTTGTATTTTATGCACTAGGACGATGATGGACGCCAGGTGGGCCAAATCACCTAGAATAACCACCAGATGTGAGCATTCTCGAGCATTCTCGAGCAGATATCACGCACCAAGCAAACGGAAGAGATTCATAGCTGCGAGGTGAAGGTTAAGAGCGAGTCGGGCGAGGGCGTATGATGGAACAAATTGACGTGTTCGGTGAGGGTCCCTTGCTGACTAATCGCAGTAAACCAGTTTCTGCGAACTATGTTCGCTTCGTTTGCCCACCACCCATAAATTCAAGAACTTCTTCACAAGAAACTCTTCTTGTTTCAATCGGTGAGTTGCGCTTCTATGTATCTCTACAAATGATGCTTTAGTAAAAGGGTCGACTCCATTTTATTCAACGACCAACGAAAGAAAAACCACATGCACTTGTATCTTCTCGACCTTCGAACCCATGAAAGCGTCTTTATCCTCAGTGTACTCTTGGCAGCGCAACAGGGTTCATTGTAAGGCTTGACCGACATCCAGACACTCGACTTTTACGTCCAGAGGCTCTTCGTTGTAGGCTGTCATTGGCCCAGAGCACCACGGCCTGACAGCAAAGGCGGAGTCTCACAATTCGGGAGCCACCATCCCTCCACCGTTGTCGAAGCTGAGCTCGCCTGGAAACGTTCCTTTAGGGATCCAAAACTCCACGGCGGGTGGTCTCTAGACGTGGTTATCTGATGTTCCAACGGAACAGCTTTGCCCGGTTTAAAAGAAAGCGTCCGAGTTGAAGATACATACTCGCAGCGTGTGGTTACGGGCTTACACCTTATGTTTGGGCTCGGAGGGCTGAAGAACATTGTTGTGTGTGCTGGTTATTTTTCGATGGTCATTGGTATATCTGGAGATATGAGATCAACCTCGGTATGCTTTGCATACCCTGAGTTTTCTTACGCCTTACGCTTCTCGGTTCGAAATTTAGTTTGGCTGATTCTTTCTGTTTTAGGTCTTTACCCGGATCAAGCCAAGCATCTTGCAAGAGCCCAAAATTCCCACTATCAGTTTCCGATGTACAGAACATTTCGTCTCGAGTGCGCCTGATGTCATGCAACCCACAACAGACACTTTGCAATCACAATTATTCCCAAACATACTATTGAAATTGCCTGTCAGAGAGAATTTGGAGATAATACTCAAACCCATCGTTTCGTGTGCATGCACGAGCATGCATACCAGCATGAAGTCCCCTGTTGGTTCGCCTGGCAACCACGATTTCAGCCGCTACTCATCACCTTCGCGACGGTATGGAACTCAGATCAGCAGGGGCGTTTTGCGTTACGGCGCGTAACATCCGCCCCTTCTCACCTACCATCACTACCAACCTCCCATCGAAGGGCCTCCATCGGCTGGAGAACCCAATTTTACGGCTGGTCCATCCTCAATCTCAACCGACGTTCTCTACCCCTCATCTGACCTCTGTTCGTTCCCTTTTTTTTGTGCGTTGTTCTGCGTGGCTGGGCAACGTAGTACACGCTCGCTTTCCTTCATGCCCACGACCTCTCTAACGCGGTTACACTATTGCATCAGCTTTCTTCTCCTTCAATGTGTAATCACCACGCAAGCTCTATACCTCTCTCCCCACTCCGACTCGATGCGATACCACCATCTTACATCTCGGGAGGCCATTGTGTCGAAAGCACCCGATGGGTCCGTTCAGGTTATCGACTCGAGCACGAATCAAGCCATACCTCAAGGACCTGCTACCGATGGTAGTGGGGCAGATTTCTCGCTGCCGGCAATCATATGGTTGGTTTATTGCCTTTTCATGGGTCTGCCTCTGGCTCTTGCCGGCATTCGGGGATGGAGGCTTACTACCGGGGCCGGAACCAGTGTTTGCTTTGCCGTATCAGGTACGTCCTCCCTCGCATCACCTCGAAGATCAAGTTCGACTCACGGCTCCATCGCCGCTTCGATCTCTTAGCTTGGGCAGCACTCATCAATTCCGTCAGCGAAACTGGTGTACCCGACCTCGTGTTGACAGTCATCGTTCTCGCAATTTCCTTCCTCGGATTCATCCTCGGTGTATTAAACTTTGCGTACATGGGTGGGGTAGTTGGAATGACGCTTGCGGGAGGGGTCGCCTTTGGTGTCCGGATAGTCATCATTCAACCAAACCTGCTGTTCCCAGCACAGAATGTATACGTGGTTAATTGGATCGTTCCGGTCGTGTGCGCTGTGCTTGCGGGGTTGGTGTTGATTAGGTGGCAGCGGGCTGGCTTGGTAGGTTCACTTCATCGATAACCTTTGCACGCATCGGTACTGATGTCTAATGCCCTCGGGAACTGTAAGCTATTTGGATGCACTTCGGTTGGAACATTCCTGGTGTTTTTGGGCGTGGACTTGATTATCAACAGGCAGTCTGGAATGAGTCGAGGTCTCCGTTTCCTGTTCGATCGCAACTCCAATCATCTTGCAGTACGTTTGGATTCCTCTACATCTAACTTTCTAACTTCTCACCCTCAATCTTTTGACCTGATCAGGATTTGATGTTAACGGGCTACCGCCCCAACCTCTCCACCAAAATTTCACTCGCTATCTCCCTGGGCCTTACCCCAATCCTTGCATACGCTCAGCACCGCATCTTTCCAGGACCTTTCAACAGAAAAGCAGAGCCTTCGGACGAGCTCTTGTCGCTGAATTATCCCACCAACGTGAGGACGGCGTTCTCGGGATTTTGGGAAGGGAACAAGTTCAAGAGCCGGTTCAGCATGTAATGAAGGAATATACATGGAGAGAAGTGATGGTTTATCGGACACTCACGACTATGTATATGTTCACTTATTTATTCCGTTTTGTTTCCTATCATACCATATCATACCGTATACGAGATGTCTGTACGATAGCAATTCATCTTCGACCAGGCAAGCCCTCTAAAGTCCTGATATACATACGGTGTGAGCGAACTGACAACTGTAACCTGCTGTGGAGGCAAATTCCATCAGCAAGTGCCCATTTGAACACAAGTACTCAAGTAGCAAGAACTAGCTTTATTTAATCATTGCATGAGCCCTGTATCCGTTGAATCGCGCTCGATTGACTACCGTGGGAAACCATTCCGTCAGCGTGTCTCTCCTGAGTCCTTTTCTCCTTGTCGTCGACGGTCGCTCCTCTCGTTCTGCCAGAGAACCCTTCTGTCTCGCAATTTTTTTAGAGGGTGATGCCCTCTGAAGGCTCCAAGAGCGCACCTATATTTATATCAGACGACGAGGACGACGAAATACAAACACTACCGAGGCAAATGGCCGGCACTTCTCTTTCTAAACAGAACCACGACAATCCTATACAAGGTCTACCTCCTCGCCCAACCATGGCGGTCAAACCTAGAGCGAAGCCAGTCAACAAAGCTCAAAACGTTGGCAACGGGAATTCCAATGAAGGTGGGCTCTTATGTATCTCATACCGTGCAGATGTGTTTACTCGTTATTAGCGGCACGCAGTAAACGCAAACGGAAACGAGAACAGTCAAGTCAAAGCATCGATATCACAAATCCTACGAATTTGACTGCTTCCGAGGCTTCTTCCTCAAAGGGCACTGCACAGAACGGCTCCAAGAATAAAAAAGCGAAGCATTCTCATAGAGGGAGAGCTGAGGCGAGGCGCAGGGCCGCAGAGGAATTGGCCGCTGCCCAGACACTCCCGCTATCCGGAACTCCTCAGACTTCGCCTTTCGATCCCGGATATCCAGTCAACTATCCCCACAGCCATTTTCCTCCTTACGATCCGGATATGCAGGATCCTGGGTACAGCTCTACTATCCCGGACAGTGACTATTACCAGATGGACGGTTATATGGATGACGAAGATAGTTACGACTATGAAATGCAGCTTTCATCATCGGATTGGGTCAATTCGATGGCAAGGGCTGCAGATCCTCCCCCTCCCGAATCGACACCTGTCTCCTGGGAATACGACAATTCCATGCTTTGGCCGCCACCAATTCAGCCTTACGATCCAGGACCACTTCAATCATTTGTGTCTCCAGCTACTCCGTTACCGCCTCCACCACCAATGCCCACGTCCCACCTTCCGGCCCCCATTTCACAACACCCGCCCCCTTCCGAACACACGGCTACTTCTACTACTCACAAGCAACCTACAACCACGCCTTTGAGAAAAATGATCGGAATTCCAAGCGATAGAGACTCTGATGGAAAGCGCTCCGGATTCAAAATGTCGGCCAATACCACATTCCAGTCCCAGCCCGAAGTCACCTACCCCCATACACCCAAACCGTCCAATACCCTTGTACTGGAGCAGCTACCCAAGCAGAACCGGGGCCTAGAGTTCATATCTTCATGGGCTCAGGAAGCCAGTGGTACCGCCCCCGTTTTCTTTGCGGTTGACTCCAGTTCTGCGAAAGCACTTGTCGAATTTGCAAACCATCAACAAGCACGCAAGGCTTGGTCTAGTCCGAGGCTGGGTATGGATTTGGCAGGTTTGCCCTCAAGCGATTTGAAAGGAAAACCCAGGGCAGATCTCATCAGGGCCTGGTGGTACAAACCATCTTCACCTGAATTGGTGTATACTCGTGTCGAGTTAGAGGAAGGCGAGATAGAAGATGAACCAGTAGTTGAGACGGTCAAGAAGGAGTCGAAGAAGGAGAGGAAAGCAAGAGTAGCCAAAGAGGTTCGAGAGGAGAAGGAGAAGCGTCGAGAAACTGCACTACAAGCCGCGGCTATCTTGGAGGAAGAGAAGCGTGCGGCCAAATCGCTCGCCACCGAGTCGATGTCAGCCTCGTCTGCACCAGTTCTTCCCTCTGTTCACCCTCAATTACCTCCGATCTCTTACCCTTCGTCTTATGCGGCCGTCCCGTGGCCGGCATTTAACCCTTACTATCTGCAACACGTCGCCATACCACAACATCCTCTACCCTCACAGGTTCTAGTTGGGTCCGAGGAGGCCTTGCCGCCACCGGAGGTCAGTGAAATAACCATGGACCCAGCCGTGGGCGATCCTGCCGATGACGACGTCATGAGCATAGATGAGCCCGACAGTCTCGTTTCAGAAGGTGGCATGGATACCGAGGTTCTTCGGTCACCCAGTCCAGCTGCTATCCCCTCCGCGTCGTTAATAGTTCCTGACCAACCTGATACCGACTCTCCCTTATCTTCGAACGCCTCTCCCTCCAAACCTTCCAACTCAAGGACGATGATCCATCCTCTCCCTGAACGTCCCACGAAACCAGCGACCTCAGATCCCGCATTGCCAAGTCATCTTCCGTCAGAGCCCCGTGCAATGAAGAATGCCCCCACAGCACCTACGTACACGAAGCGTGCATTGGTCGCTCGCCAAAAGGAACTGGAGGAGCGGATTGCCCGAAGCAAGCTGGAGCTGTTGCAGAAGATGCAAGCGCGGTCAGCGGTGCCAAACCCTAGCACTGAAGAGGTTCAGCGGCAGCAAACGCCTGACCTTGCGCCATCCCCTTCTGAAGAAAAGGAACCTGAGGTTGTTGCGACAACTATTGAAGCGGACAGTGATGTTCATTCTGACGCAGTCTCCCCTGCGAAATTGATTCGTGAGAACCACTTGCGAAACCTTGTGTTAGCGAGTAGGCGCTCAAAGGCTGCTACCACTAGTAGCCTTCAAGAAGGTGCGACTGTCAAGAAGGACGAGCCATCCATCGCGTCAACGCCAACTCCGCCGCCAGATCCGAGCGATTCCAGCAAGACTGTGGCGTCAGATTCATCGACCGTTCCAGGGAATGCATCGTCAACTTCGGTCTCTCGGACATCAGTTGTTCAGACATCGCTTGATGACCTCGCCGTTTCTTTCATTACGGAGACTATCCAGACGCTACAACCGGATACTGGTCGGACCCCTACACCACTAGCAGCATCTCAAGCGGTCAACTCTAGACCCCCTCCAAGTGCATCAGCATTAGCGGCTCGACAGAAACAGCTCGAAGATAAGATAGCCGAGACTAAGAAACTCATGGAGAGGTTGGCACGGGCGACCAATAAACAAGAGAAGGATAACATTCTGGCTAGTCTTCGAGATCTGAGTCGGTGCGTGGTTAATCCTTTGATCCTTCTTAGTTGTTGGGAGTGTTGGGTGTTTGAGACAGCTAAGTTTTGCTCCTGTCAACTATTCAGGTCGCCAAACGGTAACGATGTTGGACCCGGCCCCCAGACCAGCGTGTCCGATACCAAGGATTCTGCCCCCGTGCGCCCTAAGGCTGTGTCAAGGATGCCATCGTTTTCGTCAGCTGTGAAGCCCGTTCAGAAAGTTCAAACAATCAACTTTGAATGCGTGTGGCCTACGCAGGGTCTACTCGGAGGAGGCGTACTCATCCTCAGCGACGACGAAGATGAGGACGAGTGACGGTATTTTTTTATTGTTTTCTTTTTTTCTTCATTTCTTTTTCATTTTTCATCTTTCGTCTGTGTCATCTTTTCTCAATTTCTTTTTCATTCTCGTTTCGCTTTGACTTTTCTCCTCGTTTTGCCGAGACTTTGATGTGTGAATACTGCCGCCCCTAACGGCCGCCGCTATGGCGTTACGGTCCGAGACGCGCAGCGAAGGCGAGCAGCGAGATTCTCTCCGCGACACCTGTTCTTCACCATGTATATATCTTTTGATCTCGATTACCTCCGCTAGTTGGTTGTCTAAAAGATCTTTGTAGGTGGAACATTCGAACTCGTTATCGTCTATGGACAACTCCGACTTTGAAGGTGAGTCTTTGATTGGATGGTCTATCAAGGCTACTCGATGAATTATGTCCTACAGCACTCTCCGAACCGCCCCTTCGATTCGACCGATGGACATTGAAGACACAGGGTTGTCACCTGAAAGACAACACGTCTGGTACTGGGTCTCATGATTGCTCGATATCGTTTTCATACGTTACCGAACGGTGAACACCGTATCGACTTTCATTCCATGCTATCAGTCGCTGGGAAGTTGTAGTTGAGGCTCTAGTTCAACTCAGAGTATGCGTATGGTCGATTTGAACGTTGATTGTTTTGTCTCCTTTTTACGGGCCTGAGCAAGATCAGTTTCAGAGAAATCCAGGATCCTAGTCCAACCTGATAGGCTAGCCGTCCTGTACTTCGTGAAGTCCCAGATTGAAGTTTCAGTGCCGGTTCGAACACGGCGACCCAAGGGGTAAGCAAGCTGAGAGCACTGGTCGCGTTTGTCAATGACCACCTTCGAATAGAGGGAGACAAGACACGCACAGGGCCATGATCACCTTCGCCAACTGCTCAAAATCGTCAACAGTTGTATTATGAGGCAACAGGGAGAGAATGATGGGGTTTCATCCCATAATTCCTCGCCATCCTGATTTCAGTGAGATGTCTTCCATGCTGCCCCAAAGGCTGCAGATTTGTCGTGGAAATAGCGCGACGGGACCTTGTAGATGTTGCTCTCAACCTACGTAGCAGGGTAGCAACTACGACGATCGATATTGAACTGTTAGACGCGGCGCTCACCCGAGATACAAAGTGTTGCCGCACGTCTTTCACGGAGGACGTCCATTATAGCGAGGGTGCGTATTGGTGGAAGCTTCCGCGGGCCTGACGCGCAAACCACTATACAAAAGGTAGGTAGTTACACTGTTGACTACGCAGGCCCTAACTATGGAGCTCCCAGGACGGTAGAAGCTCGTAAGCTGCTACAGCATGCTTACAATTGGCTGGAAAAATGTATTGGTGCAACGGATAGTCACTAGTCAAGTCTGATGAAGTACTGTATCGAGGTGAAAGTCAATTCGAAAAAGATCTGAGCCCAACCTAGTATGAATATCTTGATCGATGGAAGGATACAATATTGCGCAGAACTGGAGTCATACTGTTCAATCTCGCTAGTGTCCAGCCCCCAACGATTGCAATTGATACAAATGCATGCTCTTGCCACCACCCGTCCCTCCTTATTATTTGTTGGCACTTGCAGAAGCTATACGCGTCAGCTCGTCCCTAAAATGGTTTTCTACCTCCCCCAACTCGCATCGGTTCCGTGGGGTGTATCTGTATGAATTGCGGCGGCAACTTGAATAACCGTCGCAGGTCAGCGGGTTTCCACATCTCTCGCATCGCTTCACGACTTCATCTCGCAGGTAAAGAAATTTCATGACCGTGTCAAAACCCAGAGTTGTAAGATCGTCTGTTGAAGGTAGTTCAGGCGCGTTGACCAGCCCCCGCAATCCGATCGAGACCCATTTACTGACAAGGTACTGGCGTCCCATTCTGACACTCGTCATCGAGCCCCATGTCTGCAGTTCCGACACGCGTGTAACGGCGAGCTCTCTCGCTTCCACGAAATCAACGCGATTCCAACAGAAGTCGAGAATCGCAGTCCACTGCGTCAAGTTCCCCTCTTTACTATCTTTCAAGGACCTCATCGCCAGCTCCCGTATGTCGGAAAACTCCCAGGCCGTAGATAGCTTGAGAACTGATAGCCATTGATGCAATGTGTAATTCGTTGGGGTCGCAAGGTCTAAAGTTCTAGCATTGCATTGAAGGCAGTATGGTTTGACGACTATCAGAGGCTCGATCCACCCAAGCCAGAAATTATTTTACTCACAGCGCCAGGATGATCTTTACAAGATGTTCGAAATCATCTGCGGTTGTATCGTGAGGCAATGGCGAGAGGGTGATGGGATTCTCGTCTGATGCTCCCTCCCCAAGCCCCTCTTGATGAGAATGTCCAACAGATACTATCTTCGATGCTGCTCCGAAAGCTTCCGATTTATCGTGAAAGTAGCGTGAAGGGACCTTAAAGATGGCATTATCGACCTGAGACATTTCATTGTCGAGAGGAGAGATCAAAGACAGGTAGCCCTCACCTGAAAAACAACAGTATCGAGGTAAAACTTCCCATGTCGGACCGCGTCTTCGACCTTGCTGCTCATTGCTATCAAGGTCTTGAGGCAGAATGCGTGTGAGACTGCCACTGACACAGTGTGCGAGTGTCAGTGTAGGTCTATTAATAATATCCGGGACATGCAGTATTATTTGGTACCGGACGAAGTTACAGGTCGTAACGATGAGTGGCAATCTCCTCCTCGAATTTTTCCCTCGTGTTTCTTTCCGTATAGTAGTGCCGACGGGAGCTATGGCGGACCCTGTATCCCTCATATGCCATATACAACATTGTCGCGACCGTGTCCACCCCCAGAACCTTCAGCTCTTCCAATGGCGGTAAATTGTAACTATTGACCAGTTCTGTCAATCCCTGGATGATCCATGTTTCACATCGATATCTGCGCCCCATGAGTACTTTGCTCAGTGAGCTAGTATCACCATAAGCAGATATACGTTCAATGGTTAGATGGCGGAGATCTTTGAACTGATCGCGTCCATGGCAAAAGTCCAATAATGCAACCCATTGATCTTTTCCAAGGTCGCTCTGCTGCAATTCTGTTATACGGCTCATCGCGAGCTCACGGATCTCGGAGAAGCACCATGCTGTCGAGAGCTTCAGAACAGAGAGCCATTGCAACAAAGATAAATCAGTGGGGGTGGGTAAGGCGATCGTCCTAGAACGTCGTCCGTGAATGAGTGGGGTGGATTCCGAGGATGGGTCACAAAAGCTTACAGTGCGACCACGATTTTCACGAAGCATCGGAAGTCACCTGCGGTGCAGTCGTGTGGTAGCGGCGAAAGCTTCACAGGGTCCGTATCGGAAAATCCTTCGCCGCCATGGGTACCATTAGTCGCCGCAGATATCTGAGCTCCCCCAGCAAACACTTCTGATTTCTCATGGAAGTATCGGCGTGGAACTTTGAAGATTATCTCGTCGACCTGTTATTTCAGTCAGTGAGTGGCTGGCAACAGTATGAGACGGAGCTTTTCACCTGAAAGACAATCGTGTCAAGATATAACACATCGTCGTGCTGAGGAGCCATTGCGAGTCAGAAAAGAGCTTGAGAAGGGCGTATCGAACACGAGGGGAGTAAATCATTTCGATACTTATATAGAGCAAGCGAACGGCGACTCGCGCAGCACAGTGACGTGAAACGACCGCCTTTCAGATTCCATTGACAAATTAGACCAATCTACTTCTCGAGTGATCCATAGCAGGTACTGGATTGTCCCTACAAGATACAAAAGCGCAAAGCAGCTCGTCCTAATCGCAATAAAGGCCGCCGTTGCAGGAAACCTATTGTTAGCCAGATTAAGTACACGAGACGGGATACACTTAGAATGTTGGCAACGTACGCTTTGCCCTGAAAGGATGAACATGATCAAAATGCGGCGATAGCGAATGACGGGGAGCTTACCGGTCATAAAACTCGCTTTTTTCGAGACCAGGTATGAGACCAGATCAGCAATATCTTGGGGAGTTCCATTGCGTTTGACAGATGAATTTTGAGCCATCTGATTACAGAACGTTCAGAAGCCGCTTCGTTGAGCACTACAACAATACTTACTTGTTTCATAAATGCTTCTGCAGTCACCCCAGAGGACTTTGCGTAGGCGGAAGAGAGATAGTCCACTATCGATTAGGGTCAGTTTCAGTGCAGTTGCCGAGAAAGGTTAACCTACTCATAGAGGTCTCAATGACCCCAGGAGCATACGCATTGACCGTGATCCCATGAGGCCCGAATTCCTTGGCTGCACAGAGAATGGGTTTTTCGCATCAAAATGCTTGTATACGCGTACCAGCGGACTGAGTGATCCCTCGTACGGCGAACTTTGTCCCCGCGTACGCAGCAAGTTCCGGGCCACCTAATAGCAGAACATCGGTTCAAGAGTCGGAACGATAGGGTTTGCCTCACCAAACTTGGCGGCTACTGACGCGGCACCAACGATCCTTCCTCCCCGTCCTTGAGCGATCATTTGCTTTCCCGCATGCTTGTAGCACAAGAATGTTCCCCTGACGTTGACCGCAAATATTTGATCCCAATCTTCGACCGTGGCTGCAACGAGGTTGGAGCATCACATAAGGATTCGTACGACAAGGGTTTTCGTCGATACTGACTGTCGATGATCGGACCCATTTTTGCGATGCCTGCATTAGCTATCATCTGGAAGAAAAGTTGATCAGTGAAGACTACGCGAAGATCATGATAACCCACAGCATCGAGACTCTTATGTTCCTTCACAACATTCTCAATCATCGTCTTCACCTCGGCTTCGATAGAGACATCAGCTATGTGCACGGAGCTTGAGCGACCTAAGGCTCTGATCTCTTCGCTGAGAGCCGTGACGCGATCGCGATTGTGCTCAATATCATTCACGGCAACATCAAACCCGTCTTTGGCAAGTTGAATCGCAATGGCCGCGCCTATTCCCTGGCCTGTAAGTTGGGGGGATTGAGCACGGCTAAAATCAGCGAAGAGAATCTCTCTGCGACGCACCTGCACCTGTAACCAATGCAACCCCCAAGTCGTATTTTGACTCTTCAGACATAATGATACTGTATCACAGAGATAAAAGGTGGGAACACCCCAGATGGCAGTCGTCGCCTTATGAGGCCTATCAGCGACTTGTGACCTCCATCGCCTTCGGTGTTTTGAATGGATGATTCAATTATCGATTGTGTGCTGACTGGGATGACCTGGGAAACAACAAGCCAGCATTGAGATTTGAGACGAGGGTGTCAGGGTGTGGAACAAATTTGGGGCGATTGCCCGTGGTTCCTGAACGAGTATGAATACGCGTGGGAAAGCAACGCGAAACTGCTTGCACTGGGTGCAAGGACCCGTAAGTTCCGGGAGAAATGTAGAATTGACGTGAAAACTTATGTGGGGAGAATTTACCGTGATTCTCGTGGCCCATGCAAGAGATATTTGAACTAAATTTGGCCCATATGTGAGAGAGATTTGATAGAAAATCCAAACCAGGCCTTTCTATCCCATTTCTGTCCATTTTTGGTATCAAATAACTCTTCCCTTTGTTCCGCCACTTATGCTAACATCTCCCCGCATAAAGTTCAGCATCAGTCTCGCATATCTCTAAAAACTCATGTGATCCTGCACCCAGTGTTGGCCACATAACCAGCGGATGGCTTCTTGACATCCTGTTCACCATTTTCTCTTACTCAAAGTCACCAGAATACTTTGCGTCAGCGAGCAGAGCTCAGTTGCATCCCCCAAGGTGGTGATACCAGATATTCTTCCATTTCTCACACGACAAGCAAATCAATGCGCGCGAGAAGCATCAGGAATACTTGCGAACAAAGGGCTCTTTTGACTAATCTCCGGTAATGAAATACCCTGTATAACGATACTATTACTGTACACGGAACTTTACTAATTACACCTGTAGATACGAATACGACCAAAAAAAGATAGGATGAACAGGGATGAACACTACAAAACTAAGATATTTCCCGCCCTTGAAGTTGTTACATTAACCCAACCCGCCGTTGTTCCTTCATTTTGAGAAGGAACGCTCCCGCGTAAAATCTCACCACGAGAGTCGTTAATGGATTCTACGTCTTGAGCCACAGCGCCAATCCGCTGCATATTAAGATAGGGAGAGTTGCCATCTAATGATGTTAAAGCAAAACTACCTTGATACTGAGGAGGAAGGATGATGTGGCACGGATTTTCGGTTGTGGTAGATTTCACCTGGAGGATAGGATTGGAGGGTGCAGAGGGGAAAGTAAGATTCAACGCCGTGTTTGGGGCTGACACTTCAATATCGTATTTTCCGCCCTTATCCACCTGGGATACAAGTGAGATGGTTGCGTTGATTGACCTGGTATAAACACGTTGAGAAATTGATCATCGACAAGGCTTGATGCGCTCACGAGTCTGTATTTTCCAAGTCGACTGAAGTGAATGTCACATCATTGTTTTCCAAGACGATATTCACATCAATCGGGGAATGGGAAGTCGTTATCGACAGGTATTCAGAGGCCTTTATCGAGCCCTTGACGGGTCCATGGGAAGTTTCAATGATGACTACGTTGGCTTTTAGGTCCTAGAGAAGAATGCGCTAAGTACCGTTCGCAAGAAACAGGATGCGATCACCACCGTACCGCAATTACTGGTCGCCCCCTGGATTTTAGAGATACCGAGTCCATGGGCATGTCGATGTTCAAGTTTTGGGAGAACTTGGGCAGGTCTGTTTCCAGATCATACATGAAACCTGAACGAAGGACTGGGAGCAAAAGAGTAATATCAAAGTCAAGTGATTCGTTGGCAATAGTGAAATTGTCTGTCTGGAGGAATCAGTCAGTCAAAGCAAGTTTGAGATAGTCAACCTTCAAACGCCTACAAAGATACCGACGCCCACGACGCCAGGTAGTTTTTCCATCAGGCAAACTGAAACTGAATCCAACGAGTGTTGTTCAGCATGTTGTGCTGTGATGAATACTTGAGGGGGTGCGTGAGGGATGGAATGTTGAAGGACTTGAAGCCTGCCAGAGGAGTTGGGTATACGGGTGAGGAGAAAGAGTGAATAGGCGTCCAAAGGTAGATGGAGTGTAGTACTTGAGGAATTAAAAGGAATGGGTTCCTTGGGGTGACGGGCAATCGGTGTCCACGAGGCATTTGTGGTACAATAACGTTTGAGGGTAGCGACGTCCTTTGCTATTTCAGAAACATCGCTGGGCTGGTGCTGCCTCAGACACGCTGGGACAGAGAGAAGAACATTTGACTGACCTTCCTGATTGGACCATGATCGTGAGGTGGGGGTGGACCATGGTGGCCCCCGAAGTGCGGGTGGGACTGCTGTAATCAGAAAAAGATGAGTCAGTACACCTAGGATGCAGGCCAAGCGTGACTGCAAATCAAAGGACTGACAGAAGACGGGAAATATCGTCGTATATGATGCTGGAACAATATTGAGCAGGGTACTTGTGAGTGAATCGCCGTAGTTACGCACCCCCCATCCTTCCAACAGCACGAAGCGCCAGGCCATGACGAAGAGGAGGAAAACAAGTGCTACAGCTGAAGCATGCTTTGCCCACCGTTTACGACGACGTTTTCGTATTGGCTGCTGATATTCGTGGGTTCCGTGTGCTTCAAGGTCGCGACCTTCCTGACCAGTGCTATGAGAGGAGGACGCAGTTGTCGTTTGCTGCGGTCTCGGTGCCGGAGTAGCCGGTCTGGAATAGGGAGGAGGTGAATCTGGCCTGGCTGGTTCGGTTGCCGCCGATTCTGACTGAGGACTGAGTGTACCGGACTGCGAGAGAACAGGTTTAGAAGTGGAAGCGTGCTCAGAATCGTCAAAGATGATCATGGTAAAAGATAAAGCTGCGGACCCCTGGTCAACGCGCGAGCAAGGTTACGATAGGTTACAATTCACTTTTTGCCGGCCTCTAGACAGCCTCCGGCAGATACATTTTTGCCGCACGTGGTGGGTGCTCGCCTATTCAGTTTTTTCTCTCCATCTCTCGACTTCGATATGTTTTCCGATTCAGATTCAGAAGGAGGAGGCGACAACTTTCAGCTCACAATCAATGATCACTATGCCAAAGCTTTTGAATACAAGAAAGAACGAGAAGAACTCGAAAAACGCACGTGCAATCGGTCACTCCAGGTATCCGAGAGTTCTGAATGTTTGTTTTACAGTGAAGGAGAAGTATGGATCGGATGCCGAAGAGGATGGCGACGAAGAGAGTGATGAGGAGTCAGACGAGTCTGAAGATGAAGACGGAGAAGAGCTTACGCCTGCCGTGGACGCCGCAATTTTGCGAACTCTTGCCCGAATCAAGCGTAAGGATCCAGAGATTTACAACTCAAAGTCAGGGATCTTTGAAGGTATGGGATCTACAGGAGGACGCGAAATCTATCTCATATCTCATACAGAGGAACAGACAAAGGTTGCACCATTGCCGACGAAACCCAAGCAGGCAAAGGATAAAGTGCGTTTTGTGAGCGCCGTTACATATCCCAAACTCATTTTCTGCTTGCTAGTCGAAGCCTGTAACCATTCGTCAAGTCGCTCTGGAAGCAGCTCTCGACGCTGGCTCTCGGAGTCCTTCGCCTGAGCCGCGTCCATTCACACACGCTGAAGAACAGCAACTCCTGCGAGACGAAACTATCGCTGCATTCCACGGAGACGATGGCGAAGACGAGGGTGATGACTTTCTTGTACCACGAGAAAAGACTAAAGACGAACAAGAGCAAGAGGAAGAAGAGTATCGTACTTTCTTGGAGCGGAACGTTGGCACAGATTTGAAGGATCTGGTCACCGTGGATCCCAACACAATCTCTTGGGACGCGAAAGGAGATGCGACCACATCCAAAACAGTGGGAGATGAAGGCAAGAAGAAGAAGAAGAAATCAAAGGATGTGAACAACGATAAAAAGCAATCGAAGGAGGAGGCTGACCAGGATTTCCTCATGAAGTAAGTTCAGTCGAACCCTCAGTGTTGTTATTCTGACCTGGTACTCGGCTAGTTACATCATGAATCGAGGGTGGATAGACAAGACATCGAATCGCGTCCCGACCTACAAGGAGATAACTTCATCGAGGAAGGCAAAGGGGAAAGCCAAAGCTCAGGAAGATGAGGAAGGCGTAGAGGCGCATCAGTCGGACGTGGATATGGAGGACGACGCCCTCCCAACCAATGACCCTGATGTGAATAGCGACGACTTTGACGAGATTGTCGACCGATTCGAGAGTTCTTACAACTTCCGATTCGAAGAACCGTACGTGGTGTGGACGTCTGCAAGACATGCCCTTGCTCACTCATCGTAACATTGTAGGGACGCAGATGTCATCAAACAATACCCTCGCCAAATAGAGTCGACCGTCAGACGAGAGGATTCCACGCGAAAAGAAGCACGCAAGAGGAAAGCAGCAAGAAAAGAGGAGGAGATGCAGAAACGGCGAGAAGAAGTCAAACGGATGAAGGCTCTCAAGATGAAGGGACTCCGAGCTAAGCTCGATAAAATTGAAAAGGAGGGCGGTCGCAGCTTCCCGGACGACCCAGGTTAGGTTTCGTTGGGCAGGCCAAGTGAAGAGTGCTAATTTTTGTTCACAATTCAGTGCTACAAGAACTGGATTTGGACGGCGACTGGGATCCTGACGCACATGATCGGCAAATGAGTGGCCTGTATGGTGACGATGCTGAATATGACGAGGACGACAAACCTACCTGGGACGACGACATCGACATCGGAGACATATACGTTTCAGATGACGAGCAGCCCGCCAAATCATCGAAGAAAGAGAAGAAGAAAAAGAAGAAGAAAAACAAGGAAACCACTAACGAGGGTGGCGTGGACATTGATGATATGGACGCCGACGTGGAGAGGGTAGAAGACGACGACGAATGGGACGGGACTGAGGAAATGCGGAAACGCAAACTGGATGAATACATGGACGATATATATGGCCTGGAATTCAACGATATGGTCTGTTTCTTTTCTTCGCGATCGTCTCTCGTTATCCCTACTGAATATTCCCCTGCAGGTCGGAGGGATGCCCACAAGGTTCAGATACGCAAAAGTCAAATCAGACAACTTCGCTCTTTCCCCCGTCGAAATCCTTCTTGCGACCGATCAGGAGCTTAACGAGTACATGTCCATAAAGAAATACGCCCCGTATCGAGAAGGTGGCAAGTGGGATATGAAGCGGAACGAGAGGCTTCAGGAATTGAAGGCTAAGATTGCTCAGCGACGTGGTGACGTTGCCAGTGGTGATCACACCGATGAAATTCAACGTCCAGCGAAGAAGAGGAAGGGTAAGAAGGAGCGAATGAAGATGAAAATACTTGCGGAACCATCCAACTCTGATGTCACCGGAGAAGGAATGGAGGTGGAGGATACCGGCTTGTCGACGTCAGCGGTGAAACAGAAACGGCCCGTCGACCAAGATGGAGGGGATCATGAAGAGGAGAAACCCTCAAAGAAGAAAAGGAATCGGCACAAGAAGGACAAGGAGAGGGCCTCTGTAACAAATTCCTGAGCTACTATCTTCTCTATCTTTTGTTTTCGAGAATTTTCTACAACTTGCCCAATTCGTCTGACTCCTTCGAAGGTCCCGATCATTACGCCGGGCATACCTCCAATCGTGTTCTGGCCGCACAAATTTGAAATACTTCCGGATTTTACTATGTCATAGTAGGTCATCGCTGAACACAGTCTTAGACTCACCTCTGCATGAAAATTATCGTCCATCGAGGCCTCGCTTTCTTACCGACCAGTCCTTCAAAATTTCTTCACGCACTAATGCAACCCTGGACACCCTCCTCCTTAACATTCACCCCACCAAAATACCCCTCCCCCCGCCTGCAGACCGTGTTGGAGTTTATCGATGCCTCAAACGAATGGTCGTCAACTCGCTCCGTAGACCGCGTAATGACTCTTTTTGATGATAGCTTGGAGCACAGAATACTACCAAAGTCATTAGCGCGTCCGGTGCTCAACAAGAAGCAATACAGAGAGTATCTTGCTGGTTTACTGCGTTGGATAAAGTCACTCAAGGTGCGTCTCCTCAGTAATAGGGAGAAGAAACACCTATATCTCACTCTTTTTCTGAGACTTAGATGACCCTGCATGAAGTGATAGAGGGCGAAGATACCGTTGTGATTCACGTACGTGCTGGGTTTCCCGTGACCTGTGGGATTGACACCGAGCTGATGCGATTGACACCTTCCAGACAAGCACACTAGGCGAAGGACTGAACGGTACTTCATTCGCCGGCGAGGAGATCATCACCTTCCACTTCACACAACCCCCCGAAAGCAGAGATATTCCCAAGATATCGTTTGTTAAGGAGTTTGTCGACAGCCAGTCAACATACCAATTTTTCCTGGAGGAGAGACGCAAGTCACAGCACTTGAGAGAAAATAGTACGCAAGAATAGAGAAACGGAGACATGTGGGGCAAAGTGTACAGCGAGGCTAGTCTGGATCTTATATACATGGATAAGTCGTCAAAGAATACACGTCGTAACCCAAGAAAGCGATAAACATGATGTCCGATATTATACAACATATACATTCTCCCTTGCCACTTCGTAGTTCTGCAATTTCTTGAAGTAGGCAAGTCTTGCCTGGCGCTCTTGTGCCATCCTCTGTAGATAGGGTCGGGTCACTAAAGTTCAGTTCAGAATAGAAGCGACATCCTCGTACCTCGTCAAGGTCGACCTCCTCGCCCTCCTCTTCTTCCTGGTGTTTGGCGTCTTTCAATTTTCGACGGCCACGAGTAGCTCTCTTCCTTGTATGAAACTCTACTTCCTCGTCATCGTCATCCTCTTCGTAGTACACCTTTCCCCTCCCTCGGCGTTTAGGCAGCAGAGAAGTCAACGACTTGGCCAGCCGTTCCGGGTTTACTGGGCTATCACTCACCTTGGTCTCTTTCTCCTCCCGGTTGCCTTTGATGGGGAATCGTCAGCGTCCGTTTCGACGGGTGCACTCTCCTCGGGGATCTCCAACTCCGTTTCTCTCTGGGCATTGAATCGCTCGGATGAACGCTTGGTCGGAGAGGGAGAACTGAGCAGCAACTGAGATCTCGCCGGACTAGAGTCCCTCGAGCTCAAGGACGCTGAAAGTGGACGTTTGCCAACCCGTTGTTTGTGAGGGGTGCGCGGGGGCTTCACTGGTTGAGTGAGTGTCGGTTTCGAGGGTGGTTTCGAGGGTGAAGGTGCCTTTGGGGCGCTCGGGGGCTGTTTTGCACGTTCGACTTTGAGTTTTTCTTCAACCGCGAAGAAACCAAAAGGATCTGAATCTCCCAGTGGCACTCGTTCTTCTTCTTCTTCCACCTGCGGCACAATGAACTCCCCGTTTTCATCGTAGCATTGCGAGCTGAAATCAATGTTTTCCTTCCAATTGTCCTCCACAACCTCGTCTGCCCAAAAGCTACGACTGGTACCCTGAGTTTCCTGCGACGGTGTGATAGCGTTATTGTCGTCGCCACCATCAACAACAGAGCTGGCGATAGGAAGATAATTTGAAGAAGGAATAGGTGATGATGGGGGTAGAGATGACGCCGGTACTGGTCGTTTCAGTTTTTGGCCAAGGGCGCCCGTCGGTACTTTGGCTCTTCGTTTCGGCCGGCCACTGTCGGGTTTGAGGAGATTATCCTCATGTTGATCAAGGAGGACAGTCTCCGTTATGTCCTGCAGAGGACGATGAGCAGATGCTGTTCCTTTCTTCGATTTGGCTGTAGATGAAGCAGTCCGTTTACGAGGCATCGAGGAATGAACTTTGAACGTTGGATCGAAGCACTAGCAGATTGACAATGACAATGACAATGAACAATGATGGTGGTTTGGAGTCAAGTTACGTGACGCTACGTCCGACATCACGGGACCGTGGTTGACGCTCCCACGTTAGCGCTGTCACTTGTGGGGGCTTGTGGGTGGCGATTTCTGCAGGAAATTCCGATCGCGACAACTCTGTGGAATGGAGAACTTGGTTTTGAGGGTCAAATCGGGAGTAGAACATTGAACCTATCAAAGACTCGGTCGATGTATGAGTTATTGACGGCCTTCATCGCAAGCAAACGGTATGAATGGTATGAGAAACGGATTTGAAGCTAGCGTCCCAGCGCATGAATCTGAAGCTTCATCGATTCAGCCCATAAAGTGAGCCGTTGACAAGCTGCGCAACACTGCTTGCAGTGTGGCGAATACTATTCAGTAGGCTGGCAAGGGACGAGAGGGAGGCCGTCCACGTGTGCCACGTGTATTTAGTTTACAGCCCCTCCGGTTCGGTACTGAGTAGTAGCCGAGCCTTTGAATAAAATGTGTACATAATATCGACGACATCGTTTTCCGAACCTCCATCATCGAGCCATCGACCGTATTTTTTTATTATTATGGGTTGCATGGCATGATTTATTCACCTTGAGTTTTACTTATAACCTTCACTAATTTGACTCTGGTCTACTGTCTTGGACACACAACTCTTTATCTGATTCCACCATGTGCTACACTCTGCTCTCGACTACCAGACATTCTCTATTTCGAAGTGCCCAACGAGCACACGACCTACGACGATGGATGAGCGTTCGACCTCGAGATACAAGTAACCTTCCTGGTGCGTTAAATTCTCGAAGCTTTCATCGTGTCACTCACCGTCGGACTGTTTCATTCAGGCGTCGCTCGCAAAAAAGTAACCCTCGAAACCCTCTTCTCCCTTAAAGCCAACAAGACCCCCATCACGATGATCACCGCTTACGACTACCCCTCGGCCATTGCGTGTTCTTCTAACCCTTTAATCGATATTGTTCTTGTCGGGGATTCGTTGGCACAAGTGTGTCTTGGATACGCATCTACCACGCAAATTACCCTTTCGGAGATGATTCATCATACTCGTGCCGTCGCTCGCGGAACAACACACCCGTTGCTAGTTGCTGATATGCCCTTCGGGACATATATGTCCTCTAATTCCGATGCTATTAAAAACGCGGTCCGGATGATCCAGGAGGGACGCGTCGAGGCCGTTAAGATGGAAGGTGGACTCGAGGTCGTGGAGACTGTGAGGAGGCTGACGGACTTCGGGATACCGGTCATGGCGCACGTCGGCCTCAAACCTCAAAGGCACGTTGCGTTGTCGGGGTTCAGGATTCAGGGAAAGGATACGACTAGTGCAAAACAGGTAATGAAAGAAGCTGAGGCCCTGCAGGAAGCAGGGGCGTTCTCGATAGTCTTGGAAGGCGTCCCAAAGGAGCTGGGTCAACTCGTCTCAGACCGCTTAACAATTCCGACCATTGGAATTGGAGCTGGTCCGTCGACGGACGGTCAAGTGAGTCGTGCCACCATCAGCTCGGTATTGAACGAAGTATTGACCGCTCGTCTCTCTGTAGGTTCTAGTCTGGGACGACATAATGGGCACATGGTCCGGTCACAAAGCCAAGTTTGTTCGTCGCTTTGGGAATGTGCAAGCCGAACGCGATTCTGCCATTCAGAAGTTTGGGGAGGCCGTACGAAACCGTTCTTTCCCCAACGACTCTGAGTCGTACACCAGCGACAAAGTGGAGTGGCAATCCTTGTCTTCCCATGGGTCTGCTGGCCCGTCCTCATAATAGTAATATGTATCCTAGGTTTGTGTGTTTCATAACCGCACCATAATGCACTTCATCATTTGTACTTAACCTTTTGAAGGGTTGACCCGACCGCTTCTTTTCCCCATATGAGTAGTCGCAAGAGCAGACAGGGTCTTACAGGCATTGAGCATCTTCTCTTGACGCCAGTGTAGCAACCGTCGCAGTCAAGGAGAGAGACCAGGGCTTGAACGGGTCCCGGTGAGCCTAAACCTTGGGTGGTTCGGTCGACGCAACGCGGTCACGTGTAAAGATTCCTCCAGGTTTGAGAAGATCAAGCCCGGCGAATGAAGTAGCCCAGGTTGTGCTCTCGAGCCTACTGCGCGATTACCGGCCCCCGAAGACGCCTGATTGTCAATGTCGATGAGGCATCGGCTCAGGATGACCTACTTTGACACAGAGCCACTGACTCGAATTTTAATATGCTGTAAATCTTTGCAGGCGTGTCTTCCGCGCCACTGCAATCAAGTACTTATGGGTATCGGTATTGGGGTTGGAATGGGTATAGTGGACATCGTGTTGTTCGTAACTCTGGTTAGAGATCGATAAGTGGTACTAATCATAGCAGCTAGAGTTCCCCAGCATGGCCCTTACCCCCGCATCCTTGAAACGTTCCAGGGCCAGAAAATCGCCAAATAAAGCATCTGTGTCCCCGCACAGTGTCAACAGATAAATCCCGAGGTATTGAAGTAGGGCATGATATTCGTAATTCGGTTAGAAGTTGCATAGGGTAGTCCTAGTCGAGGAGACTCTTCCCCAGAAGTCTGAGTAAACCATAGCAATTACATTCCCCCAACGTGATCCTCAATCCAGCATCCTTGAAGCACCCTAACATTGGAAGGTCCCCAAGTGAACTCGATCCTTCCTCGAATGTCAACAGCCTAACTTCAACGGAACGCAAAAATTCGGAGCAAGAGTAGGTCCCACTGGTCGTATTCGGCGTATAACCGGTCTGGCCACGGCCACTCCATCTGGATGCGATAGCGTGTAGGAGAGACGTCTCGTCCAAATCATTTCGATGAACGAAGAGAGTCAAATTCTTGAGTTTCGACAAGAAGGAGGAGCTGGCTGTGCGAGCCCGAAACTCTGATGTGAGGTGCCGCAGGAAGGAAGGCGTGACGATGTGGTTTCGCCGACCTTCGAGCGGTCTTGGCCTCCCCTCGCGGTGGTCAAAAGCGATCGCTTCCACAATTTTGACGAAACGAAGTTCGGGCGTAGCATCGAAGAGGGATATAGTGTCGTATTCCGAGAGAACTACGTGGTGTAATTCAAGAGAGGTGATGGAACAACGGGATCTGGTCAAAAGATCCCTGACGGAGGCCAATGTCCAGAACTTCTCCTCAGAGTTCAGACGCCCCCCTAACCCCCGAATCTTGAATGATTCAAGTTTAGGGACAGTCAGATGCCCGAGGGCTGATGAGAACAGGGCTTCATCTGCAGCCGAAACTGCCAGAAGCTGAAGGTTCGGTAACAATATATGGCCTGAATGTGTCCCTTCCTCGAGGTCGTCGTCTACGTCCGAAAGTTCTAGGTGTCGAAGATTGTTGCACATAGCAAGGATTGGTAACAACTTCCTGGCGTAAGCGTCTTGTATGACGAGACGATGAAGTTGATGCCACGGGAAGTGCGATTTCATTTTCCAGCCAACATGAGATCGGTAAGAGAATGACCGAAGGGCGGTGGCGCTATCAAAGAAACTGATATCTGCCAACTCCTCGTCTTCACCGCAATAGAAGAATGAAAAATCGAGGTGTTCGAGCGATGAGTAGCTCGTCATCAACCTTCTAAGAATGGGTTCGTATCGTATGAAGGCCAAAACATTGAAATAGAATACACGAACTCGGTCTGAGTTCATGCGCAAAGCGCCAAAGATGGACGCAACCGACTCTTCATCCACGGACATGTCGCTATCAAAAGAGTGAACTGCTTCCCATGCCAAATTGAGGGTGAGCTGGGAGTTTCGGGATCGTTCCAAGAATGTTTCGACGTAGCGGCGAAGCCGATGATAATGGCCGTCATCTTTGGGTGAGTGTCCTATAGACATGTCGATATGAGACCACAACGCAGGCACCGAAAAGGCCAGCTCTCTCCAGCGACCGCAAACCATAGAGATCATCATGATATCCCCCATTCCATCCGAGTTTTCGATATCCCTCGCACAGAGCATAAATATCTCCGTCAAGATCTCTGTTGGCATTTTCTGGACGGGAGAGAGCAACGCCTGGTAGCTTTCCATCTCCCTCTGGATTCCTGCGCGCCTACTCTGAACACCAATGATAGCTGCATTCAACCTATTCAGCTCCATCTCACACTTCTTCAGCTCTTCATCCCCGTCAATGAGTATCTGTTTGATGACGCGCTGGTCGAAGTCCGTGACCGCGTTTCGAAAAGGCAGGCCTAATTCCCGACTGGGACGACTGAAGGAGTAGATTGAGGTTGGCGTCGTGACCCATGTGCTCGAGTAGGCCTTTGCATTGGTCTCCATGGGCTATGAATAATGGGGGCACGACAGGGAAGAGTAGGGAAGAGATGTGTGGGTGCTGGTATCCTGGGAGGCTGTGCAAATGCCAGTAATTGTCGCGAAACGAACGTGACCGCGGACTCGAAAATACCGAATGCTAAGGGCACACGAGCGCGCCATTCCCCGACTCTTCGTTCTACAAAAATGACGAACCGATCTTCCATGATTATTATCATCACCTAAGAAGAAACATTACCCGCAATATCCTAAACTATGTAATAAACATACATTGACTCTGCAGGAGACTCGAATTCACTGTGGAGTTCCAACAGCTAAAGTCAACAGATACTCGTCATTCAGATAGAAGTATCCGACGACTATCCGGAACATGAATATTGTTTGTCACCACGAAATATGGCGACCTCGTGGCGACCCCCCGGAGATGGACTGGCAATTTACCTCTAATCTGCAACCGGGTCGACAAATGAACAAATCATAACGAGGGACATGTATTTTCCTCCAGCTTTGCAGCGTTGGAGATCAGGATCCAGCCTTTTAGTAGGTACTTTTCCAATACGACGCGTGACATAGTTGAGGCTTCCCGATATCTGAATCCGGAGCCCGTCGAATACCAGCATTTATCACTTACTTAGGCTTGACCTTGAAGCAGGGCCTTCATTTCCAGTGGCCACCGTGAAATACAGTCGCCCTCCCCCCGGGCAAAGCTCACCTACCAACCCATGAATACCAACAGAAGGAGGCAAGATTACGGTGTAATCGACAGAATGCGTTGAGTTGCCACTGGTCCCCATTCGCTGTGTGGTTAAAGTCCGGGTTGAAGTACTCAAGGACGCCTAGTGAGATGGAAGGGTTGAAAATTAAAGGGACTTGTTTCCGTGGCTCAAACTAAAGGTACGAATATAGCACACGTGATGGAGGTCATGTGCTAGTTTGATATTCTCGCGTGGTTTGACGACCGAGCAGTTACAAAGCCCTCCTCTCAAGAGAGAGTCGGGGATTATTGCCGACACTATAAGCAACAAGTTTCTAGATCTTTCGCAACATTGTGACCGTAGGAGTAGGTATTAATACTAAGATATTGGGGTATGTCGTTCATTAGTGATTTCAGTTATAGGTATACCAGAGTATGTAATAAGAATTCTATCTAAAGCCTACGGGGCGCCTTATTGTGAGCAAATCATAGCAGCTGCAGTTCCCCAGCGTGATCCTCAATCCCGCATCCTTGAAACATTCCAACATCGAAATACCGTCGAGCGCTCCTGATTCTTCATTGAAGTTTAAGAGCCGAATTTCAGCGGACTCTAAAAGTTCGAAGCAGGAGTCCGTCCCGCTAATCGTATTCGACATATGACCAGTTCGACCGTGACCATCGCATCTCGACGCGATAGCGTGTACGAGAGACGCCTCGTCCAGACCGTTCCGATGAATGAAAAGTGCGATATCCTTCAGCTTTGGCAAGAAAGAGGAGCTGGATGTGCGAGTTGGAGGCCCTGATGAAAGAAGCTGAAGGAATGAGGGAGTTACGATGTAGTTCTGCCGATCCTCGAATAGTTTTGGCCTCCCCTTGCGGTCGTCAAAGGCAAGTACTTCCACAATTTTGATGGAACGAAGTTTGGGCATGAGATCGAGGAGGGACATGGTGTCGTACTCCAAGAGGATCACGCGTTCTAATTCAATAGAGGTGACAGGACAACGCGACCTCGTCAGGAGATCCCTGACGGACGCGAGTGTCCAGACCTTCTGCTCCGAGTAGAAATTTGACCATAGCCCTCGAATCTTGATTGATTCGAGTCTGGGGACGGTGAGATGCCGGAGAACCGCCGATAAAGCGTCTTCATCTGAGGTCGAAATCGCTAGGAGCTGGAGGTTGGGTAGTATTTGTTGTCCCCCTTGCATCCCTTCCTCAGGATCGTCGTTCAAGTCCGTGATTTCTAGTTGTCGAAGATTGTCACACATGGCGAGGATTGGTAACAACTCCTGGCTACGAGCATCTTCTATTGCAAGACGGTTGAGTTGCTGCCAAGGGAAATGCAGTCTCACCCTCCAGCCGGCATAACATCGGTAAGAGAGCGAACGAAGGGCTGAGACACCACCGAAAAAGTCGATGTCTGTAGACTGCTGGGATGCACCTCGATAGAGGAACGAGAAATCGAGGTACTCCAGCGAGGGGTAACTCGCCTTCAGCCTTTTGAGAATGCGATCATCATCGATGGAGGTCAATACGTTGAGTCGAAGTGCACGAACTCGGCTTGAGTTCGTGCGCAGAGCATCAAAGATAGACGTAACCGAGACTTCGTCCACAGACATGTCGAGGTTGCCAGACTCGGCTTGGTCCCATGACAAAGTGAAGGTAAGTGGGGCATTGCCTGACCGTTCCAAGAAGGTTTCCACATAACGGCGAAGTGCAGGGTAATAATTGCCCGTATCCCTGGGTACCACTCCTAGACACAAGTAGATATGGGACCACAGCGCGGGCACCGACAGAGCTAGCTCTCTCCAACGACCACAGACCATAGAGATCGTCATCATATCCTCCATTGTATCCGGATAATCGATATCCTCTGCACAGAACATGAAGACCTCCGTCAGGATCTCTGGTGGGATCTTCTGGATAGGGGACAACAACGCCCGGTAGCTCTCCATCTCCCTCTGAATCGTGGCACGCCTGTTCTGAACGACAATGATAGCTGCATTCAGCCTGTTCAGCTCCTTTTCACACCTCTCAAGCTCTTCATCCCCGTCAATGAGAATCTGCTTGATGATGCGCTGGTCGAAGTCGGTGACTACGTTTCGAAAAGGCAAGCCTAACTTCCGAGTTGAGCGATCGAAGGAGCATCTTGAGGTTGGCGTCGTGTGCCATGCGTTCGAGTAAGCCTTTCTGTCGGTCTCCATGGGTTATGGATAATGAAAGCGCGACAGGGGTGAGGGGAAGAGAGGAGTTGTGTAGGAGGCTGTGCCGTTGAGAGCATTCGTTGTCGCGAAAAGAACGTGACCGCGGACTTGCGGAAAATGCCGATCCACAGGCAGCCGCATATGGGTGTCGAGCGCCCATTGCTCGACTCTCCGACAAAAAGAACTGAAAATCCTCGTTCAAGTCATTCCGGAGCATCGAGTGATGGCTCAACAAGGCATCAAGCCCAAAGTCAAAACTACAGAACAACGCGAGCGTACATTACAAATGGTCCAGGGTTACAGGGTACTAAGTAGTCCTAGTCAAGGAGACTCCTTCCTATGACCCGTCTCAGTAAATGATAGCAAGTACAGTTCCCCAAGGTGACCCTCAATCCAGCATCCTTAAAACACTCCAACATCGGAAGACCTCCAAGTGAACCTGGTCCTTCATCGAATGTCAACAGCCTAATCTCAACGGACTGCAAAAATTCAGAGTACGGCTCGTCCGTTCCGCTAGTTGTATTCGACATATGACCACAGCCACCCCATCTGGACGCAATAGCGTGTACGAGAGACGTCTCGTCCAAATCATTCTGATGAACGAAGAGCGTCAAATTTTTGAGTTTCGGCAAGAAAGAGGAGCTGGATGTGCCGCAAGTTCGAGGTTCTGATGAAAGACGACGAAGGAAGGAGGGGGTGACGATGTAGTTCTGCCGATCTTCGATTGGTTGGTCAAGCCCGTATGCTTCTACAATCTTGATAGATCGAAGTCCGGGCATAAGATCGAGGAGGGCCACGGTGTCGTGGTGCAGCAGAACTACCCATTGTAATTCAAGAGAGCCGACAGGACAACGGGATCTGGTCAAAAGGCTCCGGACGGATGCCAATGTCCAGAATTTGTCCTCCGGGTCAGAACCTGAAGAGTTCCACAGTCCTCGAATCTTAATGGATTGAAGTTTGGGGACGGTGAGATGCTGGATGATGGATGATAAGTCGTCGTCATCTGAGGTCGAAATTCCCAGAAGCTGAAGGTTCGGTACTAGTATATGATGTTCCGCGTCCACCTCTTCCTCGAGGTTAGCGTTCACGTCCGAAAGCTCGAGTTCTCGAAGATTGTTGCACCCAGTAAGAATGGGCAAGAACTCTCCTGCATTAACGTCTTGCATCACAAGACGGTTAAGTTGGTGCCACGGGAAATGTGATCTCACTTTCCAACCAGTATGACACTGATAAGAGAGTGAATGCAGAGCGGAGACATCACTAAAGAAGTCGAGGTCGATCTCCTCCAACTCCTCAACTAAACCGCCATAGTGGAAAGAAAAATTGAGATGTTCGAGCGATGAGTAACTCGTCTTCAACTTTCGGAGAATGGTTTCGTTGTCGATGTGGGCCGAAACAATGAAGTTGAAAACGCGAATGCGGTTCGAGTTCACGCGTAAAGCGTCAAAAATGGACGCGACTGTGTCTTCGTCCACGGACATGTCGAGAGTGGAGGAGTATAATTCCGGCCAATCCAAAGTGACGGTGAGTCGTGCGTTTCCAGACCGTTCCAAAAAAGTTTCCACATAACGGCGCATGCGCGGATAACTGCTGTCTTCCCTGCATGACCGTCCTATAGGGAGATTTATGTGGGACCACAACGCGGGCACCGACAGAGCTAAATCTCGCCAACGACCGCAAACCATAGAGATCATCATTATATCCTCCATCGCACGTGGATTTTCGATATCCGTCGTCGCACGGAGCATAAAAATTTCCGTCAAGATCTCTGGTGGCAATCTCTGGATGGGGGACAACAACGCCCGATAGCTCTCCATCTCCTTCTGGATTCCTGCACGTTTGCTCTGCACACCAATGATAGCTGCATTAAACCGGTTCAGTTCCGTGTCACATTTTTTCAGTTCTTCATCCCCGTCAATGAGTATTTGTTTGATGATGCGTTGGTCAAAGTCGGTGACTGCGGTTCGAAATGGCAAGCCTAACTTCCGACTTGGGCGACCGAGGGAGTAAATCGAGGTTGAGGTTGGCGTCGGGGGCCATGCGTTTGAACAAGCCTGTGACCTTGTCTCCATGGGTTGTGGAAGATGAGAACGCGACAGGCAGGGACTCAGAGAAGGGGAGAGATGTGTGGGAACTTATCGCGAAAGAACGTGACCGCTCCGACTTGCGAGGAACCGACCCAGCACGAGCAAAAAGTTTCTGGGGAAGCAAAAAAAATAATCATGAAGGTCAAAATTATGGAGTACATATACGCCCTATTCCTAGATCACGCAAAATCTACAAACTATACAATCACAACAAGCCTTCTAAAACAAACATTAAGTGAACCACTTATCCTCTGCAACGTTCTCCGCCACTTCGAAAACGGGTCCAGGATTGACCCATCTACCGACGTACATGACAGACCCTACGCCAACAATTCTCAAGCGACTACCCTCTGCCCGTAGCATCAGATCTCTAGCGTCCTGAATATTAAATCCAGGTTTTTGACGATACTGCGATTCAGTGGCAGCGTCAGGTATCCACCTTATCTGAGCCATAATCGTCGTTAAATTGTGTGCACCTCGAATGGACTGTTTGAATGAATTCTTTTTCCAAAACGAGAATCAGTCAAGGTCCGGGGCACGAGGCATGGGGGAAGGAAACATACCGCATCTTTACTAGCCACTGTGCACCCTAGCACTTCCAACTTTGGGAATACGCTCAACAGGCACTCAAGATCGGGGAGAGTCATCAGACCCGCTTCGACAACTTCGAGTCTTCTCAGCGTGTCCTTGTGAACCAACGATAGGTCCAAAATAAATATTCGCGGGATCGTCGCCTGGCCGCTACCAGTGATCGACTCGATGTAGGACATCATACGATTCGCGTTATAGCTGAAGAGCGTGAAAGCGTGGATCTTGAGAGACTCGAGCCCTCGGTTTGGTGTTAATTCGCGGATCCAAGTCCATATCTTCTGGTCAATAGTTGTCGCGCGGACAATTAAATTGCGCAGCGTGGGGAGAGACGGATGTTTTGTTACGTGTGCAGACTGGCCGTGAACGGGCAAGGACTGTGTCCGACGTACATTGAGCGAGGAACCCCCACCAAGGTATTCGATATCAAGCGACTTTAACTGGGGAAGGTAGGAAAGAATGGTCCAGATGGCGTTGGCTGGGACACCCTTGAGACGGAGGTCGGTAAGGAGGGGTAGTTGGGAAAGCACTGTGATTAGGATGGTAGGAGGAACACCGGCGCAACGCTGTTTGAATGTATAACATGGATTGGGGTGATAAAGTCAATTACGCACGTTGTGAAATATTTGAATTGAAAGTACTAACTCCCAGTTCGAGGTGAGTGAGAGTCTTGCCGAGCATGCTCGACCAACCCTGAAGGACTCGAGGCGGGCCTTCCATACACCATATGGATACTTTTTCGAGCCCAGTGAAGGTGATGAGTTCTTTCCAAACCTCCTCGCCGAGGTCACTATGCGTGCGTATGGTGAGAGATCGAAGAGGCAGCTTCTTGAGGACGGCGAGAAACAGAAGTAGAATCCGGCCAGTCGCGGCAGTGTCGTCGATCCATGTCATGGAATACAGGTTAGTGCATAGTGAGAGAGCAGACAGAGTATCCTCCGTTATGGTAGGATATCGCGGCGTAAGACCTCTATGAACAGCACCTAGTATAGAACCGCTGAGAATAGTATACCGATCACATTGACCATAGTAAGACTCACCCGTCTCCGTGACATGCTTCACATACTGGGCAAGGTGGGGTTTCTCCTTCAATGTCGTCGATGGATGATGAATCAGAGTCTTGGAGATGATCCTGGAGTCGAGAGTGCGATACAGCAAGGGTGTCGCGGCACGATTGAAGGTCCTGCTCGCCAGTGAGCATGCATGCAGGTCTCTGCGATCGTCGAGCTGGGCAAATATTGGAGGCAGCAAGTCGAAAGGGAGAGCCTGGAGCCCAGACATGAGGGAACGAAAGGAAGAAAGAAAAGAGGAGAGTTGGGAAAGGGCCAAAATCAATGGCCGTCCATGAGCATGATGGGGAGAGCGATCACATTGATTTACAAGCCTTTCCTTTCGGACCGCGTGCCCAGTCCGATATCCCCGACCCATTCAGTGGCTCTAGTGCCGAGGGCGGCTCAGCGCAGCCTCTCGCAGTTGCCGTTCATCGTGAATAATGCTCATGAACTGTGCTCAACAGCATGATAGGTATCATCAAATACTGATACCGGCGGGGACGGTCTTCAAAATTACCAACCAGAAATGACAATCACACTGGAAATGGGAGGCAAGCGCGATGAACACCAGCGGCAGGCACATTATCCCGCAACTCCTCCTTCACCGACTTCCACCCTGTCGCGTGAACAATGCTCTACATTGTCGGTTTAGGTCTCTGCGATGAGCTGGATATCACGATGAGAGGTCTCCAGGCAAGTCAGTCGATTCCGCAACAGTTCAAACCTGTGTAACATGATACATCAGGCCGTCAAAAATTCCACCAGAGTTTATCTCGAAGCTTACACGAGCATTCTCATGGTTCAAAAAGAACGTTTAGTGAGCTAACCCATCTGAGTTCTATACCGCTTGTTAATTGCGTGCAAGGAAGGAAGGGTTCTATGAAAAGCCTCTCATACTCGCCGATCGCGATATGGTCGAAACTCAAAGCGACGAAATTCTACACAATGCCGACAAAGAAGACGTCTCCTTGCTAGTGGTCGGGGATCCATTTGGGTGTGCCATAACTCTTGCGTCGCTTCATGATGTCTCTCTTACCAGAGATTTAGAGCTACAACGCACACCGACATCATTCTACGCGCCAGAGCACTGAACATCCCAACCCGAGTGATCCACAACGCATCGATCATGAACGCCGTCGGAGCTTGTGGACTACAGCTCTACAACTTTGGCCAAACAGTTTCTCTCGTTTTTTTCACCGAGACGTGGAAACCAGACTCCTTCTACGACCGTGTCAAGGAGAATTCTGATCTGGGTCTCCACACCTTGGTTTTACTCGATATCAAAGTGAAAGAGCAAAGTGAAGAGAACCTGGCAAGGCGCGTTTATGACCTCTTCTTTCCGTTTGCAAGCCTCTCTGACGTACTCACAGAGGCCGAAAGATCTATGAACCTCCGCGTTATATGTCGATACCTCTTGCCGTCTCTCAACTTCTTGAGATTGAAGCGATCCGTCAAACGGGAACTTTATCGGCCGACACCACCCTCGCCATAGCTCTTTCAAGAGTGGGAGGAAGCGATGAACACCAGCGGATCGCAGCAGGAACGCTGTCCGAGCTCGCTAATGCACCAGCAGAGACGTTCGGCGAACCTCTGCATAGCTTGGTCATTGTGGGCAAACGATTACACCACTTGGAAGTTGAATACGCCGAAACATTCGCCGTGGACAAGTCAAGCTGGAGAGAGGTCGCTAAAACACATTATGGGTGCGCCTTAGAGTAGAATATCGCGTCTGCTCATGATAAACTGCCAATTTACTCGTGAGTGAACTGTGGCCAATGCTTTCCAGCATAGAAACGGTGACCATTGCACCTTCAACCCTGGTGATTACAATACTACTTATGAAGATCAGTTATACTACAAGGGGGGCAAAAACAAGCTCATCTACTCTTTCATGCACCACGTCCTCTCCCTCTTCCTCCACGCATAGGCGCGCCACGACCTCCGCGACCTCCTGTAAGATAGTAGCATGAGTAAAGGGAGAAAGATTGATGAATCTGATTACAAAACAAAACATACCACGAGGTGGCATACCACGTCCTTGAAAAAGTTCATGCACCGTCAGCTACGACAAGTCCATCGCTACAAGATAGAGAAAGGACATACCACCTCTATTAGGCTGCCCACCTCCCCGGGCGCTACGCCCTGCCTCTCTCGCTCTATTCTGTTCTTCTTTCACCGTGTCGAGGAGGGTATCAGGTATCCGAAGGTATTTAATCTGTCATCAAGGAAAGTAAGTCAGAATTCAGAAGTACAACAACAAACAAATACCGCGACGCACCGTGCTTCCTCTTATATAACATTCCTTCAATTTCCAGAACCTGTCTCCGTCGGGATTCGTTTGGTAAACTTCTCGTAGTGTGATGTTCATAAAGTTATCGCAGTTGACGAGATGGCCGTTGAACGTTTCTCCATTCTTGAGCTCGACCAACTTTGGTGATCATACGTAGCCACGGACATAGGATTGGATCGGTTCATTTTGAGTCGAAACGTTGTATTGTAGTTGATGAACAATCGCAAAATCCAAGGAATACGAGGAGAAACGGAAATGAGGGTGAGCGTGTTATCCTCGTGGGAGTGAAAGAAGAAACCGAACCGACCATAGGTTTATTTTGTGCTGCATTGAGGAGAGAAAGGGGAAGCTTTTAGCCAGTTGTCAGCGTAAGAAGGGGTCTCACGGCGTTCAGTTTCAAAACGCTCACCATGGTATAAAGCAGAAAGCGCGTCAGTGGCTGTGTAACCGGTAGCGTGTCGAGGCAACGCCCGCGCCATCGAGATGGGTAGGCTATCTGATTTCAGAAATTAGGACTGGGGTTTCCAATATAAGAAGTATACATTCTACATACACGGAGCGGTTATACATCTGCGAAAGTTTAGCCTACGAGTACAGCTACGAGGACCGCTTTCTACCACTACTTTTACCTCTTCAAGGGGTTGCACGACCAGGCCATCTGATTGAGAGATGTGAGAAATACACTCGTCAAGAGGACATTGAACAAACCTAGGGTATAAGACACATTCTCGGACGGTGTATCGGTTGGCCAGCCATGCAAGAAAACGCTAGATGTCCATGTGTCAGGTTTTTATAAAACGCTGTGACGCGAAAGATGATCCCAACTTACCTCAACACCCAAACCGTACCCTCCGTGCGGGCAAGTACCATATTTGCGTTGATCAGTGTACCAGTAGTATGATGTAGGATCCATGCCTTCCCGTCGATATGCTGCGATCAGTTCATCGAAATCGTCTATCCTCATCGATCCGCCTAATTCATGTATAAGTGAGTTCACCAGCAAATCGCAGTGGCACCACAGACAGAAAAAGACGCACCAACAATCTCTCCGACGTTGGGCATCAGAAGGTCACAACTCTCAGTGAAAGTCAATTTGGAGCCTTCCTGACCAGGGATCTTCTTCATGTAGAAGGCCTTCAGTTCCGCCGGGAACGAGTGGAGGAACACGGGCTTTCCAATGATATCGGTCATCTGCCTCTCAGCTGCCTCCGCAATATCATCGCCGACAGCGTGTTCAACCATTTTAGCCTGGCCGCTCTCGTCCAAAATTGGGTTCCCAGCCTCGTCCTCCGCAGGGTGCTTGATTCCGTGTTCGTTGAGCCAAGCAATAGCATCGACGTAGGAGATCCGGAGGAAAGGTCGTGCGGGGGCTTCGAAAGTTGGGTTGAGTTGCTTGACAAGAGCTGCAGACGCTGGGTCTTTGAGCAGAATATCGACAGCATCGCAAATCTGTATAGCATGTTTTAGATAAGACGTAGACGTTCCAGAGATCGCTCTTACGAGGGCCTCAATATGGTCCATTAATTGGTCGAAGTTGATGAATCCAATTTCGCCTTCCATGTGGGTATACTCAGCCAAATGTCGACGAGTATGACTGAGAATGATTTGAGCAGGAGCCCTTTGGAACTAGTGAATGACATGTACCTGTTTTCAGCTCTGAAACTTTCCTGGAAACAGAAAACGTCTCCCAGACTGGGTAAACATGTCTCCAGGTAGAGCTGAGAGCTTTGAGTCAAGAATGCAGGCTGTCCGTAGTAGTCGAACTTGAAGAGAGTCGCGCCACCCTCGACCATGGTCTGGACGATACATGGCGTCGTGACTTCTGTGCAGTTGAGTTTGGCGTAGGCTTGACGGAATGCAGCGAGGAGTGCCGCGCGAAGACGAAGAATGTTGGAGCTTGTTTCCCCACGAAGCACCAGATGCCGGAGGTCAGCCAAGATAGATGGATCAGATTTCTAGTCGATTTATCAGTATCTTTACGCGTCAACGGAGAGACAACCCTCACCTCGTTCAGCCTGTTGGTGAACGCGTCCTCTTGACCAGGCGCCGCACCTAAAAGCTTCCAGTAGTCTACAACAAGCTCGTGACCACCCGGTGCAGTCTTTCCTTCCGGAACTTCCTGGAGTAATCCAACAAGTTCTACCGTCGATTCCAGGGTGAGTGTGAGTGCTTGATACGTTTGGTTCTAAAAATGTCTTAGCGCACACGATCGACGTGATCTACACGGTACCATACGTACGACGACACCACTGAGAACAGCTTGGAGGTAACCAGTACCATCCCGTAACGTGATGAAAGTGATATCCTTCTGTTGCCTCAAACGGTGCACCCATCCCATTACTCGTACTCGTTGTGTCCTCAGGCTCTCGAGGCGATTGATTTTGCTCTTCAAAATAATTGAGCTAAAGCGTAAGCTAGAGATGATAATGACTGACCTTTTTGGCCTCAGGCAGGCTAGAGTCTTCAGTAAGGACAATCTTCTTACTGTCTTCCAACAACTTCTCGCGTTTCTCCTTCTCGGCGCCCTTCTCCTTTGCTTCACGCTCTGCTAGTTCCTCCTGCTTCTTCTTCTTCTTTTCTAGTCCATCAGCACCTTTCTTGGCTTTCTTCAGTGCCGATTGTGTTGGCTCATCAAAAGGGGAGGAAGCGTCCTTGCGAATCAAGTATTTTGCTTCCCCAATGCCAGTAACAAACAACGCGTACGCAAGAGTCTGGTATGGTTGCGATTCAGAGCCATTCCCAGGTGTATCTGAGCCGGCAGTTTCGTCCACGTATACGGATGCCATGGACGATCGGAAGCAAGATAAGTCTGAACGAGTCAGTAACCAGGATAGCGATAAATAAAATGCAACCCTAACCTTACGGCATTGATTATCAGCCGGAAATTCAGCGAGGGGCACCGCCACTAGCATTGGTCTAGCCGCGTCGGGATCCAGTTCGTTGCTTTGTTGTTTCCCTCTTCCTCCTTGATGCTCTGAGAGCGAAGCCTTCTTTTGACTTTTGCTCTTACTTTCGCGATTATGATCTCCCGGTTCGCAAAGTCATTTATTCTGGTGGTAATCGCCCTTGTGAGTATCCGAAGTGTTCCAGAAGAATGAACTTATCTCAGCCCAACCTCATGGTCGTCTGACAGCTCGTCCTCACCATGGTGGGATTCATTCACCCCCATCCAGGTCTTACATTGACCCGTGGACTGGACAACTATTCGGTGAAGGAGGAGTAGAGAATACGTTCAAACAACAGCCTCCGATGGAATCAGTCCACACACCGAACGGTGAAACCGTGAAGGGAGGAGTAATAATGGAAAAACTCGGGAATGCTACGGCGAAGTACGAGGCTTCTATCTTGTGGTCCTAATGGTTGACTGATGTCGTGGCGGTCAGGGCGGAACTTGGGAGAGCGACATGGAAATTATTGTGCGTACCCCACTCGTTCGGAAGATGGGTCTTGTTTCTCATTCATCGGTGAATTGTAGGCACACGATGACCCTACGATACCCCGAGGTAATTTAACGACGGACTTGTGCCTCTTCCTTTTTCGATGAACAACTCTGCGCGTCCAGAAACCCAGTCAAGACGAACGAAACGCCTTGGATTCATACTTCCACCTATTCTCGCGACTATATCCATGCGGTGAATGTGCCGCCGAATTCCAAGCTCTGTTGAAGAAGTATCCACCGCAGGTATGTCTTGCTACGATCTCGCAACGAATGTTACCTGAACTCGATGTTTCCAGACCTCGAGTAGGCTCACTGCGTCTACCTGGTAATAAGCCATACACCCTCGTTCTCGAACCACTACTCATGATCGCGCTCGTTCTAGGCTCTGCCACGTCCACAACCAAGTCAACGAACGGTTAAAGAAGCCCGAATTCGACTGTGCACATCTAGACGAGACCTATGACTGTGGTTGTGGGGATACTCCGATTGGCGGCTCTAAAGCAGAATCGAAACAATCTCAGAAGGATGTCGGACAAGACGTGGACAAAGATGATTTGACAGGCGCCGGTCTGATACGTGGCGGGAGATAATCTTTATTCGTAGCGCTTAACTTATCGGGTATGTAGGATAGGACTTGCAATAATCATTTTCCAGATCAACAGTGGCCGGCTTGCACAATTCGCACTCCCGAAGAGACCTAATATTATCATGCCACCTAATCGAATTCTCGCTTGGATATTTGGAAGAGTTTTCTCATGAGGTCCCTCGGATCTTCACGAATACCTCCATGCTGGAGCTGATTCGTTATGTATTGCTCGGTGTTCTTGATGGTGGCGGCAGTTTGTTGTGAGAGCTCAAAAGGAACGTACCTTATCAAACCAGATGCGATAGTAAGCGAGCGGACATGACCAGGGTAGATGAGGCTTACATATCGTCGTAATACCTGCGAGATTCATAGGACGTCAAACACGGTACAGAGTCGCGACTTTGCATACTCACGTTGCAGTGGTAACCGGAACAGTATTCTTTGATAGCTGTTCGATGTCGTACAGTGGTCCCCAAGAGCTGTCCTGGGCCAAAATCTCGGCAGCTCCTTTCAGAGGTCGAAGGTTGGCATAGTCGTCGAAATATTCCGGAAAAATCTGCGTGACGGTCTCGGTTCACCAGTTGAAATAACAAGTTTACGGCGAAAGTACCATTTCGCCCGTGAACCACAGTGGGATAGAGTCGTCTGCGAGAGATTTCACCTTCTGCCACGAGAATTGATCATACTGCTGAGTGACTCGTTTCGCGGCCCAATTCGGTGCTTTCCTGTTAGTGTTTAGAGCCGGTCAGCGAACGCCACAGGTTTCCCAGGATTGGATGGTTTTACCCTTGACAGTAGATCGGCTCGTGCAGTATGGCGTATATGGGGTTCCCGTCGAAGCTTTGGCTACCCTGGACGGTCTGAAGCAGTTTGTAGGACAATTTGCCGAACAGTTCGAGATCGTTAGTGGCGCGAAGGACAATTTCTAAAATTACATATGGGAATCATTCGGTAGGTGTGAAGAACCTGAGTACTCACGATGAACTCGGTCTATACCGCCTGCAAAGCCGAACTCGATACCCAGTCCCTGCCACCGGTTTACCGTGAGCCGGCCCCCATTGGGTAGCTCGACGTTATTCGATTCCAGATGTGCGACTATATCGCGAATCTTTTCTGAGAAATGAATCATACTTGCAAACGGGGAGCGACATTTCGGAAGCATACCCGCCGAACATCCCTTGGGTACTTCTCGTAATACCTATGGTTGCGAGTTATCACTTTCTCTAGAACGGGGGTAGACGACTTAGTGGATGTCGATCTCCGGTGGGACAGGACAGGCTGACTCACTAGCAGTAGCCTCATAGTTGGGATCAGGATAATCAATTAATGGAGCCAGTCCGCCAGTCAAGAAGGCTTCCTTCACGTTCTCGGGGAAGAAGGACAAATAATTGATGATACAGAAACCACCAAAACTTTGGCCGAACAAAGACCATTTCTGTTCATCATCGGAGCGACTACCGAGCAGGGCGTTACGGATCACTTCACAGTCTTTCACTGGTGGAGACGTCAATCTTGTCCCCTAACCAATATTGGGAGAGAACGAATTACCAATGCTATCAGCTCGAAAGAACTTGAGGTAATCTGCAATTTGCTGGTCGGTCTTGATTCGGGATGGCAGCGTTTCGAAAGAGAAAGGTGTGCTCAGCCCGGTTCCGCGTTGGTCGAGCCAGAGGGTCTTTAGTACTATGAGCAAAGAAGAGAAAAGGATGAGGAAAGAAGTCCCTATACCTGATAGCCACGATCATGAAGCTAGGGAGATGGATGTTTCGGGGCTGATTCCAAATGAAATGACAACATGATTGAGCTCACCTCGCCACAAATACCCCCGGTTCCCTGTAGAGGGACTTCAAAACCAGGCCCACCTTCATGAGGACACTATCAAGCAAGATCATTCTCGGATTACTATCCAGACCCACCCTGGAGGAAGACGACTGGGTGGGGCGCATCAATCTGTGCGCTGATTTGATTTCATCTTGCATACGCACAGTAAGGCAGTTTCTCCTCCTCCTCTTTGGTCTTGGCTTTCGTTCTAGGGACGAGATTCCTCGCAAACACGCGTATCTTTTCTCCAGATGGATTGCTATGGTCCAGGGGAACGTCAAAGAATCGCTCGACGACCTTCAATCCCTCTGTTGTCGAGAACGATGAATTTAGGTTCAATGCATTGTAATCGAGATATCGCACCCTTATTGTAGTACGTCTCTGGTTCTTGTGCCATCGAGGAGAAACTTCGTCTAGCCGTGAGATAATGAGAGTAGAGAGGGTTTTTGTTGAAACTCGTGGGTGAGAGTCGAAGAGAACAGCTTGACACTCGAATTCCTCGGTGGATCAGCTCGAAAATGGGTCCCATGACATCGGACTCGGGGCGACACGAGAGTCTCTGTCGAAGGAAAGGGCTGGTCAGGGCCGGCGTATTTTGAGTAATTACGACACAGAATTTCGCGCTGAGTTAGAGTCGGCGTCGCGTTGTACAATGATCAAATGGATGGATACAAGTCTAGGTACAACAAATTGGACTACAAGATAATCTATAGACTATGTACGCAAGTGTATGATATGCGAGGAGCAAAAATGATCAAATGAAAATAATAAACAGTTTTAAAACATATGACGACAATCCCGAGGTCCCATAAACGAATAAAAAATACAGTCAAAGTCTGTGCTTAAGGATGAAGGATACGGTGGGCTGCACCACAGAGCGTTCTAACTGCACATTGTCCGAGCCAGTCCTTTTCGAAACACTAAAGATGAGGTGAGTACACCGGAGACATTTATTCGAAGAGCACACACCATAGGGCAAAGATACCGCGGAGGGGGCCCTGGCTTCCAAATAATCCATCTTGCGTAAGGGTTCTCCATGTCCTCCCATACATGGCAGCCCTCGCACCAATGAGCGATCCTATTTTCTGGAACCAGCACATCCACTTCGTTCGGTCTGTCCACCCAGCAATCGTTCGAGATGATGCCCACAACTGAAGGTTGCTTGGGACTCATGGAGAGCAGGTATTCGAGGAGACTTTTTCCATGGGGCTCCCAACCAGTCACTGCTTTCTCACTGAACCAGAATCGATGTCCGTTGGCGTGTGAGCCTGGTACGTCCAGACGAGTGACAATACGGCTATCGGCTGTTGGGTATGGTTTCGCGAAGATGAGGTACCAGCCATTGCGTTTTCGACCGATGGCAAGAAAGAGCCGCAGTCTTGGAGGTTTAAATGCGTAAATTGTGTCGTTTTTATGGTCAATGGAGGCCCCCATGCTTGTGCTTTTGAGAAACCGGTCTGGTCAGCGACTGCTTTGCATGTAGAGCGTCTCTGGGGAGTACAGGACGACGGAAGGGTGTAACAATGGGTGCTGTGAGGGAGCAGTGACGATGAGAATAACGGTATCCGCTCGTATCCCGGGCCATTGTGGATGAAACGCTTTACTAAACCAACAGCCGCCTAAGGCTGTCCGGATCCGTCCTTGGTGAATGCGTTTCCAATGAAGGACTTTGTGACCGGAAATGGAGTGAGTCTGACACTGACAGTCAGGAGCCACGTGCCACCGCCTGTTTCTTGCCGCCCAGCGCCCGCTCCTTTCTCCAGGACCGCCATCATCTCCGCAACACCACCCGCTACTGTTCATTCTTTAACTAATCCGTCTTGATTCAATTTCACTATGGGTAATGATGGAGGAAGCATCCCCGATCGTCGCGACTTGGTGAGAACCAAAGCGAAGGTGAAGAACTTCCACATCTATTCAACTATGACTGACTAATACTAGCGACCTTTTGTAGGCTGAACAGGCCGACAAGGCCAACCAGACTAAGGCTCGCTGGTTCTTCTGTGCATTGTCAAAGGTGGGCCATTCTTTCCCGGCATTGTACAGTTGACTCAACGACTGTTTAGCGGCCCCTGCAAGAACCGATAGTTTCATGTGCCTTGGGAAAGTTGTACAACAAAGACGCTATTCTGGAGTTCTTGCTGGATAGGTCTACATATGGCGACGGCGAAAGGATTTGTGGTCACATAAGGTCGCTGAAGGTGTGTGCCCTGGCCCTGGCGATTTAGTTGCATCTGCTAACGCGACGTCAGGATGTCAAAACCCTCACTTTGACACCCAATCCAGCTTCTTCCGGCTCTTCGACTCCTGAAGGCACGGAAAGAGCTAGATACATCTGCCCTCTTTCGTTGAAGGAGATGAACGGGTCACAACCGTTCGTGTACATCTTGACTTGCGGTTGCGTCTTCTCCCAAGCTGGTCTGAAGAAGATGGGAAGCTCTTCGACACCCAAGGAGAAGGACAGCCAAACGTCGGAAGATCCCCCGGAACTCGATGTTTGCCCACAATGCGCTGCCAAGTTCTCCTTCAAGAATGACGTTTTGTTCTTGAACCCTTCTGAAACCGAGGAAGAGAAGATGCAGGAGGCAATGGAACGCAGACGACTACTTGAGCCTGTCAAAACCAAGAAGTCAAAAAAGCGGAAGAATGCCGATGAAGACGGAGAAGGCGCGAAGAAAAAGACGAAGACAACATCTCCACCTGCAGCCCCAAGTACTAATCCTAGTATTTCCGCTGCTAGTCGTGCGGTCATCAGCAGTCTTGCAATGGAGGAGGCGAAGAGGAAAGCCAACATGAGTGATGCGGTCAAGTCGCTATATGGCGATGGAAAGGAGAAGAGGACGGAGACTTTCATGACCAGAGGGACATTCACACGAGTGCGTATCACACACTCCTGTTAATTTCGGCCCCTGCTAATCTAGACCCGCAGTATGCTTAATGGATCATTTATCCTCTCAGGATATGTATCATACTTCTGCGGGTCTGCAGCTTTAATATCATACTAGCCTCAGGACTTCACGTCAAACTGACGCTTCCGACTCCGGAACAGTCGCTCGATGTACCAAGTGCCCAACATCGACTACTGGGTTTTATCGGTTTGTATCTTTTGTCGCTATCATTCCATCGGCCGTTCCAAGGGTCTTTCACATGGTTGTCTGTTATAGAGTGGGTCTAAGTACTATCCTTTTGGCTAGTGTTCGACAATTAAGAGGTACTTCGGGACAAGGTGTGACATTCGTCGAGTGTTATTGCATTTCGCCTGCTCTTGTGGAGACTTGAGGCTTGGAAGCAAGCATTTTCATTAGAGGGGCCCGACTCTTTTGTTGGGACTGTCAGTAGCATTGATTACTGGCTTGTCGCAGGGGGCCAGAACACTAGTACTTCCTGGTTTTTTCGACAGATTGCCGACCTCGAACGTCCAAGCTATCTCTGCAACCGTGGATATCATCAAAGCCACAGGCACCTACATCGCACATCGCCCTGGTAGCACAGAGAGTTTGGCTGATCCTGCCAGTGCCCCAGATCGTTCCCAACAAGATGTCCTCGTGCTTTGGGAATTTATCGTCGCCACCGTCAGTGATGTGTTGGCTGGAGCTGATGGATCCTGGAGTATTCACAACGATTTTTGGTCTAGGACACTTTTTGAAATGCAACATCTTGACACTAGACGGAACCTAGGTTATTGGAGGTTGGTTGCTCTGAGATGGTTGAAGATATACATATCCCCGCGTTATCAGGAAGCTATGCTATTTATTACTTGTCGGCAGGTGTCCTTGGGATAAAGAGACTGACCTCCCGACTTCATAATCAGGATTATGATCCATGGGCGCCCTACATCGGAGAAACTTGTGTTGTCAGCCGTTCGTAAATAATACGGTAATGAAGTTTTTCCTCCCAATTGCCGCACTGTACCCATCTGGCATACGAGTCCCTCAAAATCGGGGAGTTGTCAAGAAGTTTGTTTATTTATGTCCAACCTTCGATTGACTAACGAGATACAGTACGTACCCCAAAGTCGGTAAATTAAGTCCCCCACCTGGACTCCCGCCATCCCGGACATTTACGTTGGGGTCTTCTGACCCCCCTCGAGTCGCCCCCCGGAGAAGGAGCATGTTAACCTCGCAGTAGCAGCATGTCGATAGAGCTAAAATCCACCCCGTCCAGAGATGATCCATTGTAAGTAGTGTAAGTGGTAATGGTACAAGATGAGTACAACAAATATTACTGAGTGAGATACGAGTACGACATGGTTGTGATAAATGTAATCAAAAAATGAATGTATAAATGTTACACGAGTGACCAGGTATGAATGGATGCTGAGAAATGTCATGTTGCACTCCTCAGCGCCCGGTAGGTTTGTCTGGATGACATTGGGTCGAAACTTGAGTGGATCCGTTCCCCAATGGTCAACCGTCGTGGTGAATCCCTCACTGGGAAAGAACCGACGGACTCATCTACAAGGCCGTGCATCTTGAGATAGCGTTCTCGGAACGCGAGGAATGATTCTCCGTCATCATCAATATGTATGAGATGATGTAGTTGAACCAGGCTCAACTTTTGCTGCCGTGAAAATGTCAGTTGAGCGGGCATTGGCAAGGAGGGGAGTTGACTTGACGACTCACAGGAGGACGGTCTAACTTGACTACTTCATAATCTGCTTTGCTACGAGAATCGAACGTGTACACGTCCGAACCTTGTGATGTAGTCACAGAAACTCCATCCGAGTCTGTTTCGGCAGAAACAGTGTAGCTGTCGATTAAGGCTTCATCTCCGTCATCCTCAACGTGATAATCGTGGGCGTGAGGGGGCACGAAGTGGTTTTGGTCTGGGGGGAGGTCATAGACCACGTCTGTATAGCAGACATCGGCAAAGGCTTCGAAGGGGCGTAAAATGAGCTGTTCATCGAGTCCATCAAGACACGAGTAGTCGAACTCGGCGTTGAGGGCTGTCAAGTCGATAACGAGGTCCATGCACAATTTTACATTGTCCTCGAGTGCATGGGGAGATTGTTGTTGACGCCGGGGCATCATAATACTGTCGCGAGAGTAATTTCCATAGACCATGGCGGCTGGAGGGGTTTGATTAGGAAGAAAAGCTTAGCGAAGAGGGTAGGATTTGCTCACCTAGGCAGAGAAAGTTTCGAGGGAATGATGGTACAGGATTGCTGTTGTTGACCAAGACCGATATAAGAGGGTGAGAGTCTGATGAAGGGAAGGGGTGAGACCGGCGATAAAGAGCGTGGAGGGCGCGACTATTTAAACCTAGCGCGACGTGTGAGGAAGACTGAGCCGAGGACTGCAAGCCTTAGCAGGACGTTGGGAAAGAGTGAAACGTAAAGGATGAACACCAGCTGGGTCTTCTTATATCGGTTCATGGGGTTACATGGATAATCCGGCCGCATTGGTGCAGAATAACCTTGCATACTTTAATTAATCTATGTCGGAATTGCGACAACTTGGTCGAGAGATCTGATCCAACATTGTGCAACAGGAACAAATTGTCAGCGTGAGAATGTATAGCATTGTGTTGTGTCCAGAAAGCAAAACAAGAGATATGCAAAAAGATATGAGACAAAAGATAGACGTAGCGGAAAGACGGCAAGCACGAGACTGTCATGTCGCGATTTCTGTACGTTCGACTCTGCTCTTCCGCCGCAGTTTAATCGTTAAACTCTTCGCTCTGGCTATCCAACCACCACCGCCCACACTACCACCGCTTGATGCGCCAGTACTACCAAGACTGGATTTGGATTTCTGGTTTTTCAGCGAGGCCGGGCCGTGGACGACAGCGCCAACGGGTTGTTCGTCATTCCCGGAACTTTCAACCTCCACTGTCGCCGCTTGGACTGACACCCCAATAACCATGTTATTTGACGTATCTCCTTCCGCTAGTATTGGTCTTGACCGAGCCCTGCTCAGTCTTCGGGGAATTGCATTTCCTATCGACCTCGCTATCACACTTTGACGCGCCGCAATTCTATGGACCTGTGTTACGTGGTCGTGGTCCTCTGTGTGCGCGTGCTCGTCGTCGTCTTCTGACAGATTGGCCGATGAAAGCGTGTCAGTGCTTTCGGCCTATAGTAGGGTGTCAAAGAGGGTTAGGACAGTATCCAGGGAGAACGACGCACCTCTAGATGGGTTTGGTAAATGGGTGATGCGAGTGCTGACTTCATTGTGGGTGTTGTAGGTTGGCTCATTAGCGAAGCTTCGCTTTCCAGCTGCAGATTTAGGTCCAGAGTTTCAGCAAAGTAAAAGAGGCGAAAAACGGGTGAATGACCTGGCCGAATCTTGTTATGGATATACTCGCTCGCCGCCGTGAGTGGTTATTTGAACGAGCCCGTCCATTAAGAGTACCTGCTGGCGATTGCACTGGACTTGGGGTGGCGTCTCCGGAACTGGATGGTTGTGATAAGGCTTCACTGCGCGCACGGTCCGCACTTTCCTCTTCGATTCGTTGGAAAATCTACGCGTTTGCCACGTTCAAATACTTGGAGGACCTCTTAACAGCAAGAGACGCACCTTTTCCAGAGAATCCGGACAGAGAACCTCAGGTTTCGACTTCATCTCCATGATGTGTAAAGCGGTGAACGATGCAGAACCAAGACGGGGGGAAGTGAAGAGAAAAAGGGTAAAGAAGGAAGACTGAGAACAAGGAAAGTAGTAGAAAGAAGACTCAGAGATTCACTGGAACCACATCTTTGGTATACCAATACGTGAATCACTGTGCCTTCTGATGAGCACTTCCATTTTCCTGTTCGAACGCCCAGAAAACAATTCTGCCCGTGCTTAGGTAAGCATATCCCACGTGTTTCCCATCACTCACCCTATGGTCGCGGATTTCTCCAAGATGGGGGTGCCAGCTCAAAAAGTTTACCCTCTGACCCTGGCTCATTTTTCAATTTTTTGGACCACGATGATGCGATGTGCTCATCTCAGAGTCGAATTAGGGGCATGGAAGGCGGAGAAGGTACGGAAAGGATCTGCCACTCATTCCCCGCGATCAAGCCTCAACGGGAACTCCGAGTCCAGGTCGGTTTGACATTTAGCGGTTAAGGTTCTGCCACCATTGAATGTACCGTCACGAGCGAAAGAATACGACCACCTCATTCTACAGGATTCTACGGGTTTCAGCGGTTCGTAATTGTCGGTGGGCTCTCGTCTTCGCTGTCAGAGTGCAGGGAGGTTGTGGGGAGAGGTGGGACAGTGACTGGGTCGTGTTTTGTTATGGTCCCTTCTGTTGCTCAACGTTCACATGGAGCGGCGCTAATTAGACAGAACGCGACCCGTCAATCGTGGAAACTCGGGAGTCGCGACGCGTACTTATGGCACTTATGTAGAGTCCCTCTGTCGCGCGCTGAGAAGACGCGTCCCACTCAGGCTAGCACAGTCTGATCTCAAGTCAATGGTGGAAAAGCGCGTCGAATTGGGCGAAGTGCTCGGGGAACACGCAAGTGACAGAGGAAGCAGAATTATAATATTGATGGGAGTAGTATGTGCTGAGGAACTTGTGCAAATGATGATGTTGGCAACGATGAGACGGACCAAAAAAAACCCTGATAGAAGTAGTACAACATGTGGACCGATTAATAGATGAGAGGCGGAAGAAGCTAGGAGGTAATACAAGGGATAATCCGGGAGATGAAGGGCGAGGAGAATGTTGTCTGATGTCCGTCGAGCAAGGCTTCAACAGACACGATTCTTCAAAGTGGTGTGAGGTCGTGGAGGTACTTGCTGTCTGGGTAAAGCTGGCGCACTCGAACGGCCCATGGGACGAGGTATAGTGGTTTGGCAGGGGCCGTTGAAGTCGTTGAAGTCGTGGAAGCATTCGATGACTAGGGCGTAAGATCAGCCAATGAAAGACACTGGGGGTAACGGTACAAACTCACCCTTCTAGCCTTACGCGGCCTTTTTATAGGAACTTTTAGTCCGCTCTCGTGAAGAAGCCCGTAGGCCGATAGAGTGTGTGGCTCTTGTTCAATGCGATGCTTGTCGTCGGAAGTCCTCACAGAGAATGGCGGGGATTTGACGTGGTCTGGTCTGATTGCTGCGGATTTATCATCGGTCTAGAGCTGAGAGTTAGGGCTGCGTATGAAGAAAAAATAGAGCAGGACGTACCAAAGAGAGTACGGAAGACCCGATGCTCTGTACGGGGTGAATGAACATACTAGCGTTCAACATTGTTGAGGATGTAAAGAGATGATAGCGTGTGGTTCCTCGAGGGGAACGTGAGGGTAAAAACAACTCTGGTCAGCAGAGAAACTAGCTGGCACCTTTTATACCAAATCTCAGCGACCATTGTTGGCCCAAACCACAATGAAGAATGTGGCATTTGCGGCCATATGGAGAAATGAAACGCGGAGGTGCTTACGTTACCGGCGATTGCCGATTGCTCACTGACAGTTTTGTTCACACGATACCTGGCCTCTAGCTTTGCTCTATCCACCAACTCTGGTTCCCGTTCATTGTTCAGCTTTCTTCCTTTTGTTGAGCACGCTCTCTAGAAGTACGATACTTAACAGCTCTGGGAGCTGACTCGAGCTTGTGGTTCTTTTCTATGGGATTTTGAGTCTCTGCGCCCTCAGTCCATGGAGATTAGCAGAACCTTGCTACCATTACTATTAGTATCAGCGCTGGCCCCTGTCTCCCCTTTCACGTCGCCCAACGTACCTCTCAATCAAGATCAAGATCAATATCTCTCAAATTGAATCTGTTGTGTTCCCTCGCAAGACCATCTTCTCCCTCCATCCGAAGGTCGACCTGTTGATTTCCCGGGTGAACTGTGTGGCATCCAGAATCCCCGGAGTCCTGGCCACATCCGACTACCTGTCCATTTCGATGGAGACGCTCAGTCCTGTGATCGGTTGCTACAAGTAATGAGTAGACGACATGTCCAGGCCTGTTTCATCGGCGCTGTGAGGTCTTACGCGTCAGCTTATAGGTGATCTTCCGGCTCGGAGCGACTCCCGTCCGTGTTAGAATCACAAAAAGAATGCCATTAAGCGCATGTTCTCCAGAGGCTGCGTCTTGAGATTCGGACAGCCACACATGCGATAGACTATGTTCTTGAAACCATGAGGATCGCAATCCTTTCCCTATGATATTTGGAAGGACTTGTTCACCGTTGAGATCACAGGGCTTGCCAACTTTGGCTATCAAAATCTCTTACGAGAGAGAGAGAGACGATACTTGGATGCGCGTAAAGGAATTTGCTGTTTCAAACTCAAAGAATCCTGTATCTGGTATCACCGTGAACTTCGGCGTGAAGAGACTGGCTGGACACAGGACCCGCATATATTTATTTATTCGGAAACAAATCCCCTTGCAGACTCATAGGATACAGGGACCTGTCGTGCAGTTGCTGCGACGGACCTAGGTCCTACTGACTGTACAATAGTGTATATTCCCGCTACTGACGTAAGGAAGTAGAAGGGTATTTACCATGGCGAAAAAAAAAAGCTCGCTTCGTGAGAATTCTGCCTTTTGGCGCCCAAAACGTGACCAACAGACGCCGTTCATCCTCGGAAGCGCCGTCCAAGCGCCATCCATACAAATTTAAGCGCTACTCCGTACTGAATTTTCTCTCGATGCAAGGGGGGAAGAATGACATGTCGCCCATTCAGTCGGTGAGGCTTGGCGCGACAAAAATTGGCGCCATGTCAGCCCGTTAAGCGCCATGTCAATCTTTTAAGCGCCGCTCAAGCCGTTTATAAGCGCTGTCCCTCGCTGTCCTGGACGACTCTGCCACAGCGCAGCTTTCTGTTGGGTCTTCTTAAGCACTCAGAAGCTGCTACTCAGACCAAGATTCAGCATGATGATTACCATCATGCACCTCTCAAGCACAGCGTCTTCGAGAGCCATTAGAGACTCCAATTTTAACTTTGGGTAATTACGAGGAGCCGGCCAAAGGCCGGGCGACGAGTAATGCTCTCTGTTAGCATTCGTACTCAACATCTGACTAGCATGTTCATGAGTGTATCCGACTCATCACAGTACCAAAAAACAGGCACAATGTCAATGGAGTTGCTTCCAAAGCCCTCAGGAGTCAGGCCTGGGCCTTGTACTATAAGCTATATGGTAAATCCATGATCTGTATCCCAATTTGAGTCTTCCATAGGGTTGTAAACCGTTATTTGAGGCCTTGCTACAGTACAGTCATTGACATTTCAGTAGCGGGCCGTGCCGCGTAAGGCGGCAACCAAGGTTATTTACCATGGTGAAAAAAAAAAGCTCGCTTCGTGAGAATTCTGCCTTTTGGCGCCCAAAACGTGACCAACAGACGCCGTTCATCCTCGAAAGCGCCGTCCAAGCGCCATAACACTCAAATCTAGCGCCATCCATACAAATTTAAGCGCTACTCCGTACTGAATTTCTCTCAATGCAAGGGGGAAGAATGACAGCTCGCCCATTCAGTCGGTGAGGCTTGGCGCGACAAAAATTGGCGCCATGTCAGCCCGTTAAGCGCCATGTCAATCTTTTAAGCGCCGCTCATGCTGTTTATAAGCGCTGTCCCTCGCTGGCCTGGACGACTCTGCCACAGCGCAGCTTTCTGTTGGGTCTTCTTAAGCACTCAGAAGCTGCTACTCGGACCAAGATTCAGCATGATGATAACCATCATGCACCTCTCAAGCACAGCGTCTTCGAGAGCCATTAGAGACTCCAATTTTAACTTTGGGTAATTACGAGGAGCCAGCCAAAGGCCGGGCAACGAGTAATGCTCTCTGTTAGCATTCGTACTCAACATCTGACTAGCATGTTCATGAGTGTATCTGACTCATCACAGTACCAAAAAACAGGCACAATATCAATGGAGTTGCTTCCAAAGCCCTCAGGAGTCAGGCCTGGGCCCTGTACTATAAGCTGTATGGTAAATCCATGATCTGTATCCCAATTTGAGTCTTCCATAGGATTGTAAACTGTTATTTGAGGCCTTGCTACAGTACAGTCATTGACATTTCAGTAGCGGGCCGTGCCGCGTAAGGCGGCGACCAAGGTTATTAGACGACAGCCGTATTGGGAGACTCCCAAGTCGGCGCCAAGCGCCGGGCAACCCGATTTTGATAGGCGCCTGCAATCTCGTGCACCGTTTAGGCGCTCTTCCCAGGATAGACCCACTTCAACTTCGACTTGTACTCGTGTCATCCGAAGCTGGTGCATTGCCTTGCCCTTGTAAGATCCTCCTTAATCCCTATCTTGATGATATTTCTGACATCGCAAAACCAGGTGACTGCAGGCACCACCCAATAAACACGCTGCTCATGGTACCGGTGCTGGCAGTTGCTCGATAAGCACTTGGGCCCTTTGTAACGTCTCCTACATTTTCATCACGTTTAAGGAGCCGCAACGATGAGTGAGAGCACTGAAAAGGACGAGCGACACGAACTCTTTTATATCGAGACCGTGGTGTTCAAGGTATGCTCTCAACATGTTTCTAGCCGGCTAGCTAACGAAAAGAGCCGCTGTAGGTCAACAACACATTGTTCAAAGTTCCTTCTCGATATCTACATGAACAGTCGGAGGTGTTTGCTTTCGCCTCAAGCATGTCCGATCCTAATGGCGAAGGTGTCGAAGGACAGTCAGACGAACGTCCTGTAAACTTACCCTTGCCAGACGATGCGAGTACCGAAGATTTTGTTCAGTTGGTCAAAGTTATCTATCCTTTGTGAGTAATACATGAGCTCTCGCACGTGTTTGTGATCTGACTTTTTCTCCCAAAGGACAGTCCATCTACCTGCTCCCAGCAATCTGGATCGTGATCAGTGGACATCAGTGTTGAAGTTATCGACATTTTGGGAGCTCAGCGAGATTAGAGACCTTGCCATTGCCGAAATATCCAATACGGACCTCACCTTGATCGACAAAGTCGTCTTGGGTAGGAATTATCGCGTCAGGCCATGGTTACTCGAAGGTTTGAAGGGCTTGGTTGATCCAATGAGGGAAATCCCGTCAATGGAGGACATGCATGAGAAGCTGGGAACAGAGACTGCGATGCAGGTGTTATACATCCGAAATTTCGCGCTCCTACAGGTTCTCAGCTGCGGCACAACGCAGGAGGATATATTGCTACAACATCAGCCATTTGGGCGACCTAGTAACAACAATTGTTGGAGGTGTGGACGAGCGATCGTTCTCCATCCAAAGAGGAATGCACCGACCATCGAAAGCCGGTTTGCTGGAGAGCTTGCTGATTTTGATTAGTGTGTTGTACGTGGACTATTTCTCTCTAATATCCGCAATCTTGACTTAGTTTACAGGCTGTATTGTACTTTTATCGCTGGAAATCACAGTGGGAACTTGCCATTGCTATCGATTCTAGAAAAATCTCATTTCGAATGACAAGACTGCGGAGCCTACGTTATGACCGCGAAGCAGAACCAGATGCGCCTCGTTCGAGGGTTCAAGTGCTATTTGTAGCAATTCAAGCCACCTGCCGAAGTGCATAAGGTTTGTGCAGCAGCTTCCTGGCCTGCGCAGCTCACGCGGGATCTTCACGAAGAACACTATATAGCCGCCCGCAGTCACACGCCTGTGTGAAGTTATAAGAAAGAGAAAGTCTGTTCAGTCCTCACCCTCTTCCGTATCACCTACTTGAAAACCATGGGATCTCCATTGTCCGCGAAGCGACACTCAAACTATTATATCGAAACACTGGTGTTTCAGGTTCGTCTTATCGGTGGTTCATTTTTGTGTCAATCTCAAATAAACCACCAGGTCGAAGATACGGTGTTCAGAATTCCAACTCGCTATCTTTGCGAGAAGTCAGAGATCCTGAGAGCTGCTTCAGAAATCTCCGCCACGTCGTCGGAAGGGTCATCAGACACGAACCCAATAAAACTTCCTTTGCCAGACGATGGTAATGCAGGGGATTTTGCGAGTTTTGCCAGGGTTATATATGCTCTGTGAGTCCAGGCAGCCTGCTCTGCACCGTGTTATCTCACGTTGCTGAACACGTTCATAGGACCGTCGACCTACCTCTTCCCACCGACCTGTCCAAAGACCAGTGGATATCGGTGTTGAAGTTATCCACCTGTTGGATGTTGGACGAAGTACGGCAACACGCTATTACAAACATATCGCGCATTTCCCCTGCTTCCTCGTTTAAGGATAAGGTCCTACTGGGAAGGAGGTACAAAGTCAAGGATTGGGTCCTGGAAGGGTTCACAGGCATCTCCAGTCCTTCCAATCCATTACTTCCGTTGAACGAGCTGGAAAGCCTTGGGGAGGGCACCGCCATCCGGTTGCTATACGCTCGACAATCTCATGATTCCACCTGCAGCAAAACCCAAGCAGACGTCGACCGACACCACAGCCGGTACTGTAGTAGTCGATCTAGTAATGTTTCCTCTGGTTACTGCAATTATTGCGGGAACTTTAGTTGTCAGAATTGTGGGCGTCTCGTGTCGGCTCACTTGACCACCAGAGGGCAAAGCGTCAATGACCTCTTCTCAGGGGAACTAGATCTACTTTCCGATTGGAAATAATGGGCTTTTATACGCAATGGTGTCGGTTGTAACAGCAGAAGTAGTTGCATTCCTGTCGTCTGTAGCCAAAAACTGCCTGAATGCTTGATTTATTGGCGGGCAACTTCAGGGGAGGTCAGAGTGATTGATGGGACGATTCTGGATTTCAAGGACTTGAATACTCACCAGAGTCGACTTGAGCCTTCTCTGGCTACCCGACCTCCTCCAGTGTTGGATTTCTCAAAACTGCTGATCAGAAGACTCGTGTCTCAGCTACTAATGACGTCGAGTCAGCGTCGAGTGTGCTTCCATGTTATTGACTGAAGGCTACCTGATGGAAGGCGATTTCAGGACGCGAGCACTCCGACCTTTCTCACGACCAATGTTCTCCAGCTACCTTCCTCATCTCTTGTATTCCGTCGCAATCACCTCCATTTCACTTCACCTCGTATATCAAAGACGGTTTTTCAGCGAGCAAAAAGCACAAATTGATGCTAGAGAATCGATACTGCAATCTATCGCGGACGAGTTGCGCTCTGGAAAACAGTTGTCCCCGGAGGAATTACAGCGGTTGAGAAGACTAGCGAGACCTTCAGAAGCCTCGACATTGGACGAAAGGTTCAGCTGGAAGGAGGTATTATTGGGAAGAATAGGCTTTGACGCTGGTGGAAAGAAGGAGTAGAAAAGTGTGGTCACCAGACAGGCTGCGGTGAGTCGCTGTATTTTGAGCTCGGCTTTCCTGGTATCTAACGCGTTTTAACACCTTTTGTAGTTCACTTCAATATAGCAAATGTCTTATAAGGCATATCATGTTACAGGATATTCTCCAGGTAAGTACAAGTACAGTCAGAGAGAACAAAACATAAAACTAATAATGTTCAGCGATGGCTCCCTTCGTAGCCTATTTAGCTGTAAATACCACGAAAAGGTGTACAATACCATTGATACCCTAAGACACGTTCACCCCTCCACCCAAGTCTCGCATTTTCTCCCGAGTCCCTCGGTCGTCTAAACATTTATTGTGGACGTCAACGCCTATTCCTCTTTTTTCGATTCCCTTGATTTCCCTTCTTGGCTCCCGGTTTGTTATCAACAGGTGATCTGTTCGCGGCGGTTGTCGAAGGGGTTTGAGCTTCTTCTTCTCCAACAGTGGGCACGGACGTATCAAGGTTTTGCAGTCGTTTGTCCACTGCTGGGGGAACGTTGTCGGCTTCTTCGACGTTCGCGGTTGCTGCTGAGTCACCGTCTAATGGATCGGACGAGGCGGCTGGTTTTTCAATGGTTTGAGTCGTGGCTGTTGGATTCTGACTCTCCTGGGGAAGGGATTCACCGACAGTGTCAGCCTCAGCCGTTGAACCGGAAGCGGGGTCTCCCGTGCCACCTTTCACGTCCTCGTTGTTGACGACTTCAAAGCCATCGTCATTGGGACGGGCTTCCATGGAGTCGTTAGATGGCGTGGGTTCGGTGGTCGCTTGAACTTCCGTCCCCTCCTTCGTCGCTGGCTTGCTGACATCTTGGACCTTGGCAGTGGATGCTTCACCGGCACTTGGGATGTCAGCACCGCCGTCCGAAGACGCCGGTTTACCGCTGTCTGCCGCCGATGAGCCCTCTTCGCCTTGGGGTTGCTTCGCTGAGTCGCCTGCTTCATCCTTGCTCTCAGACGTACCCTGGCTTGTTACGACCTGTGCGTTGGCCTCACCAGCATCCGTCCCATTTGAACTCACCCCGCCATCCACCACCGTAGGAACACTTGCTGCCATGGAGTCTGCTTGTAGAGGTCCAGCGGGTGACTCAGTATCGGCCGCCGGGGTAGGTTGGTCGCTTGGAACACCCACGAGGCCAGGTTCGTTTGTGGCTGGCTTGGGGAGAGCGACTTCGTCAACCTTCTCTCCCACTGTCACTGCCGTCTGGGGTTCCTCCTTGGGTGGATCTGAAGCGACCGGTGCGTGCGATAGTACCCCTGAAGTACCTTTATCCGCCGATTCGGTAGGAGTAACGCCAGTCTGGGAGGTGTCGGAACCCCCGACTGAGGCGTCCATCTCTGTTTTGCGTGCCTCTCCCTCAGAGGGTTTCTCTGTCTCCGAGCCTTCTCTCGCAATGACGACTGGCACTGTTTCGGGCGTAATGGCCGACTCAACTGGCACATCAGGAACGGGAGGTAAGTCCTTGTCCGTGTTTCCTTCAGAGGGCTTCTCTACGTCCTTTTCCGCGACGGCTGAGGGCGATTCGGTCGCACCGATTTCCACGCCGGGTACACCAGCAGACTTGAGAACGTCAACGGGCTGTGGCTGAACAAGATCCGTGCCCGCTTCTTCGAACTCGGGGTCGGCAGGTTCGCTCTGAGCCGTTCCCTCTGGTACCGACGCCAGAGTGTCTCCGTTAACGTCCGACTGAGTAACCTTACTCTCCCCTTTGACCTCTGCCTCTGCTGTAGTTGCAGCACCTTCAGAGGTGTTCCCCAAGTTCTCGTCTGTGGTGGTAGCTGTGGTCGGTTCAGCTGCGTTGGCCATTTCGACGACTGGTACGTCAGCGGGATTGGGAACGTCGGTGAGTGGTAACTGCTCGGTCTGCTTGCCTGCCTCTTCCGATTTGGAACTGACAGTTTCGTTCTTCTCCTTCTCCTTCTCCTTCTCTGCCGGCGTGGTCGTACTTCCAGCGACTTCTTCGACAACATCCGATGGTGGGAGCGAAGGCGCGGTGCTTTCACCTACAGGAGCCGTTGCACTTGTGGGTTCAGTCGGATTCTTTAGAGGGTCATCACCGACTGGGCTAGCGTCGCGGTCTTTCGGAGACGATGACTCTTTCGCAGTTCCGCTGGGTGCTTCAACAACCGTGACAGGGGAGCGGAGGTGTGGGGGTGTCTCAAAGTCGTCGTCGCCGAATCCCCATGCGTCATCATATTCACCCGCATGCGCTGTAGACTCTAGACCTCCTTCGCTGACTGCAGCAGGGGGGACTGCCGCATCCTCGACTTTGTCGACCTGTGGTGTGGGGTCCAGTTGTGAAGGCTCGTTTGAAGCGCCTGGAAGAGCAGGAGGTTCCTGTTGCTTAACCGTCGCGGCAGAGTCCAACAGATGGGCAGGAACAGACGTGTTGATGGTCAACTTGGGAGGTACTGTCTGCTCTGGGAGTTGACCTTCCGCCTCAGGGTTCGGAGTGGTGCTCTGGAGAGGATCTTCCTCACGTGGTGTCGCTAAACCGTCGGCATCAGGTTCGATGGCTTTCTCGGGGTCTTCTACCACAGCGAATTCCTCAGGGGGTTGTGGCGTGCTTCCTTGGGTCGTCATCACAGCCGCAGCGTCCTCCGAACCAGCTGTAAGTTCTCCAACCACACCCAAATCCCCATGAATGGTAATTTCGTTGTCCAGTATCTTCCCTGTGAGGGAGTCTAGCTCGTCGTCGTCATCGTCCTCGCCGTTGGCAGAGGAGGCTGTGTGGAAGTCTTCGCGAGATGTATTCATGGACGCAAACGAGGCATCAAAGGAAGCATTGAATGACGTGTCGAAGGAGGAGCGGTTCAGTCCGAGGTATGAGGACTGTTCTCCCGTCGAGAAGTAAAGGGCGTCCTGCTCCTGGTCAGGATGTATAGGCGATTTAGCGTCGCCGGCATCGTCCACATGTATCGTAGAACGGCCAGTAGCGGCTAGCATCGTGTCATTAATCGTCGTCAAAGATCGTTCCTCGTCATGGTGTGGTGTGTGGTGGCCCCCAACAATAACGAAGGTATCGTCGTCTGCATCATGAGAAGCGACTGGCATCGCCTCTCCCTCCTTGGGCATCAACTCTGCGGCATCGGTGGCAGATGCAGAGGAAAAGAAGGTAGAGGTGGAAAGGGTGGACTCCGCATCGTCCAGCGTGTCTGTCCAATTGTCGTGCACAACGCCTGGGGTTGTCCCAACGTTACCAGCACCATCAACTTCTCTCTCGGGAATTTCATCATATGAAGCCATCGCACGTTTAACGGAGTCACTCGAAATCGCGTCTTTGTCGTCTACATCATCGTGTTTCTGGTCTCCTAAGCTTGACACCGTATCAACACCTTTCGTATCGTTAAGCACGTCGGAAACCACACGTATATCCTCATCTGCACCTTTGACTATGCTGGCGTCTCCCTCCTTAGGGCTTGCCTCCCCGGTTGTTCTTCTTTCTACCAAAGGGGGTGTTGGCACGAGGTTCGGAAGGAGAGTCAAGAGGTTTGGAGGGATCGGCGGCACCGTTTCCTCCCCCAAGTCCATCTCCGTCTGCTTTGGCATCTCCGTTATTGAAGATGTTAGTGAAGAAGGACGAAGCGGAGTTGTGGGAGGCGTGGCCATTTTCCCTTCCTCCATTACTGGCTCCAGAGGGAGCGGACGAGGAGACCTTGTCGGACTTGGTGGTATTAGCCTGAACCTGCGCCTCTGGGGCGGCTATACAAAATATATTAGTGTCACTAGAGAGTTCTGAAAAGTAAGGCTAGATCACCAATCCACCTGTGGTACTGCTCGTTGGTCCTGCACCCTTCTTAACGTCCCCGTTGGGGCCGCCATTGAGGGGTTCTTTCTTCTCCCTCTTGTCCTCCTTCTTATCCTCCTTCTTCTCTTTCTCTTTCTCCTTTTCCTCCTTCTCTTTCTCCTGATCCTTTACTTGAACCGAGAGGGTTCCCGTCACGGGAGGGTTGGCGGGCGGGGGCTCTAACATAGGCTCTGGAGTATCCATCACAGGTAAGAATGGTTCCGGGATTTCGAAGTGTTCCTTAATGAATACTGGGATCTCCTCAGGAGGTAAGACGATGGGTGTGGGGCCAGCTCCTTTGGCAGTGCGAGGTGCCCGTATGCGTTCCCGAGCAGTGAAGATTTTCCAGGAGGTTTCGAGCCCGAGAGCAGTACTCTCCTCCAGCGTGAGTGTGTCATCACGTTCGACAAGTGCAATGTACCGGTGAGTGAGGAGCCATCTGTCGATCTCGTACTTGTGATAGACGACGACACGGTCGATGACAGGCATCGGCAACTTCTCGAGCTCCCGGACGACGAGGGCCTTCACTTCCTGAAATCCCCATCGATATGCGAGGTCGAGTATAGTCACCCAGTCCACTACTGGTGCCTTGTAGAGAGAGTATTTCCTGGTAATGGAACGACATTAGTACTGCGAGGAGGAAGTAGGGAACGAATGACATACGGGTTATAGAATACCCATAAGAGCTTAGCGAAGTCCGCTGCCCTGATGTTATCCAACACGATGGCAGTGGCCTCTGAAGTACCCTGACGGGGTACGCCGGGTGTCGCTGGGGTCGCCAATTGCGCCTTGAAGTAGTTCGACTCTCGTTCGAAGAAGTACCGGTGAACACGGAAGTGATATTGCTCGATCTAAAATGAAAAAGATATGAGCTCATGCAAGCAGGAGGCGTAGAGTTATCTACGCACCAAGAAGAATAGATCTCCGCCAGAGAGATAGTAATCATCATGGTGTCGTAGAGCAGTGAAGGCGGCGTCGTCTGTGTTATGTCTGTATTGGTGACCGTACATCGCAGAAAAAGGTGTCGCCTGCGAGAAGAGAAAATAATAGACAAGGGAAACGGGGGGAAGGGTTAAAGGTTGATGTGGTGAAGACTGTGGAGGGGTGAGCTTTTTGAAGGGTCCTGGGTTGTCGGCTAACTACACGTGTACAACACATGTTCGCATTGTTCATATCGCATTGTTTTCACCGAGTGGCATCCTTCCCTATTCTTCCGTGATTTCTATGCTGACACGATGTTTTCCGATTCGATCTACACGTCTTCTTCGTCCTCGAGGCCCAATTAGCGTGAGAGCCGATGTCGAGCAAGCTCTCAATCCGCCTTGGGTAAGTAGGCAACATCCGTATTTACGCCCAGATCACAGCCGCTCTATATATCGCGGCCCAGTTCCGTTGAGGTTGAGCCAGAGAAGGAAAAGCTGGAATACAGTGGACTGTGGCTGGGAACTGGCAGAGACCGTAGACGCTTTGGAACAAGGAATGGCCGGGCTTTGCCGAACTCGTGTTTGCAAAACAAAAATGGAATTGTGCAAGCAAGCGCTCAAATTCAAAGCTGACACAACTACGTCTATGTCGGTGAACTTGGCACGTCCTCTAAATAGCTCGTACTGAAACGAGGCCATGCTCCCGGCACTGGCGGGGTTGAATATACAGAAGAGGTACAGCTTGCCGCCCTCGACGATCTGTCGATGGTAGTACGAGATTCCCTACTGGCCGCTGCGATCGCGAGCCCCTGATTCCTGGGAGAACCCTCAAAGCTATTCGGAGTCTCTACTTCCTTGCAATCCCTAAACTCCTCAACAGACTCTTCCGAATGGACCGTTTCCTGCCCTGTGTATCAGGAGAAGGTCTTGCTGTCAGTGTCAATTGGCGACTTGAGATTTGTGAAAATCTGGAATAGAACCGGTACCGCACCTTCCTCATCTTCTATTCCCTCATACTCTGACTCTCGTGGTTCCGACTCAGAAATCTTTGGGGTCATCGTCGCTTCGGTTTCTCTCTCCATGATTGTGTCCATTGCCCCAGGATCGGACGGGAACTGAACCTCTTCTCTGGTTATTCGACGGGTTCTTCGTGTCCGGGCGTGGGTGTCCATTGTGGCCAGAGCTTCCTCGTACGCTGCTGCCTGTGAAAGTAAAACGCGTCAACGATCGCTGATGTCACAACAATAGCAAGATTTTCAACCCAACCGCTCAATGAAATGCTCTTACGATTGCTCTGCGGGACTCCCTTTAGTATGTCTCGTATGGTGTCGATAATCTCATCCTCTTCTACCTCCTCCGGCAGCGGACTTTTACCTCTCTCGGATGAATGTCCACGGAGCGCCTCTCTGGCCTGGAAAACTATGACAGCCGTCTGAACACCGAGTTTCTCCGACTCCGCTATGCTCAGCGGAGCATCCCTGGCGCAGAGCTCCCCATACAGCGGTACGAGGTATTCTTCGTCCAACGAGCACTTCTGGTATAGGACGATCCTGTCGATCAACGACATCTTCATCTTCTCCAGTTCACGGAGCGCAAACCCCTTGACTTGTGGGAAGCGCCACCGGCAAGCAAGGTCCAAAACACATGCCCAATCTTCCACCGGAGCATCCCATGAGAATGTCCTGTTCAACTCGTCGTGAGATCTACAAGTAGTCACGAAATCCCGACAGCTACTTACGGGTTGTAGAACACCCACAGGAACTTGTCGAGCTCCTCGCTTGTCACCTCGAGCACTACTGCAGACGCTGGTGTGCTCCCCGGTCTGGGGTTCCCTGCCGGTGTCGCTTTTCCAAGCACCTCCTTGAACTTTGCCGATTCCCTTTCAAAGAAATACCGATGCACTTTGTATAAGGTCTCGCCAGCCTGCCAGAAAAGGGCCAAGAAAGTCATATTAGCCTTCGTTCTGTCCTTTGAGGAGCTTTGCACACGCACAATTAGATGTAGATCCCCTCCAGACAATATATACTTTTCACTCTTCTCAACTCGAAATCTGCTGGAACCATAATCTGACATTCTTGGTTGTTTTTGTTACTGGGGCTGTTGAGAGCTAAGAGGGAGGGCGACCACAGTTTGAGAGCACTTGAAAGCTCTGGCTCACCCGAAGAAGCAGGATGAGAGTCCAGACTGAAGACGTACACGACACGGCTTTATTTAAGACCCTCGAAGCCTACACGTGTGGAACCTGTATCCGCCACACTCTAAAAGGCTTGATATCGAAGAGGTGGCAGGGGACACGAACAGGGTCCCTTTTCTGACACGTCCAGAACAGTCACAGCCTTTTGCCCGTTTTATATGCACGTCTTCACGGCGAATCCTGCTATGCGCTGGGAATGAGCCAGGGAAGCCCAGAGGCGCCCAAAAGAGAATACTTACGATTTTGCCGATTCGAGGCTTTAAATCGCTCGCACCGGCGACTCTGGAAGTTCATTTCCATGCAGGGGTTAATGAATTTCAGGGACTCCTGTATTGATATAGTCGTCTATTCCGTGAGCCGGATCGCGAAGATAAGCGCGACGACCGACCACAAACTCCTAACTCAGAACCAAGAGTACAAGCTACCGTACTGGTACACAAAAATTACAGTTCAAGCGGGGAATATAAGTTATAACCAGACCCAGAACAAGCGGCACAAACCCAAACTTTTACGAGTGAAATCAGTATTCGTAGGTAGATGTCCAATAAGCATCATCAAGAAGTGCATCCCCGTCCTGAACAATTCTTTCCCGCCTCTTGTCCGCACCCATCTAGAGTCGACATCCCAGCAACCATCCTCAAAACCGCCCGGGTCCTCAGAACGTCGCAGGTGAGGCTGGGTAATGATAAGTCAGTACAAAACAATCAGCATCAGACAAGCTGTCAGACGAACCTGGTCGAGAGAAAAACGGATTCACGCCGCTCGCCTTGGGTATGGAAGCTCTGCTTAGTATATCTTTGAGTTGTCGTTCCGCATCTTGCTCGTCCAAACCAGTTGGCAACGGGCTCTTTCCACCCGAACCAGGAGCAGCTCGAAGTAACTCTCGCCCACGATAAATACACACGGCTGTCGCCATCCCCAACTTCTGTGCCTCTTCGAAATCCAAATTGTCCTCCCTCCGACACAATTGCATGATCAATGGGAAGATCAGCTCTTCGTCGACCTCGTAGTTTTGGTAGGCCGCTACACGGTCGACGGCCGGCATCCTGAGCTGTTGTAGCTCCCGCACCGCAAGAGCCTTGACTTCGGGGAAACACCATATGTGTGACAGCTTCAATATGCTCACCCAGTGTTCGACTGGTGCTTGGAAGATACCCCACTTCCTGATCACACGATCAGTCCATGATAACACAGGCAAAGGAATTGATACGCACTCGTTGTAGAATACCCAAAGAAACCTCTCGAACTCCTCTGATGTAGCCTTATGAAGCTTGATCGCTGTTGGTATTGTGGTTCCTCTCCCGTTGTTGAAGTTTGATAGCAAAAATGACTGGAACGTGGGGCTTTCTCGCGTGAAGAAGTAGCTGTGAACTCGGAAGTTGCATTCTCCGACCTTGGAGGGGCTCGAGTTGGAGTAGGGAATAAAAGCATCACAAGGCTAGAGGACTCACCAGGAAATATGCATCTCCGCCATTCAGGAAATACCTGTCGCTCTTGTACGTGCGACGGAATTCGCCGTTGGTTTGTCCTTTGTCGCTGTATTCGCCCATGACGAGGATGAGAGATTATGGTCGTATCGAAAGATGAGGAGTGTAGGGCAGTGCGCAGGCGCAGTGAGAGATAAACTTGCAGTCATTTCGGTAAGTAGCGGTTTAAAGACCCAGGAAACACGTGTTGGCCTTGCTGCTTAATCGTGGCAGAAGCGCTAGCGGCGACGGTTAGGTCGCTAACATTGATATTCCACGATGTCGTTATCAATGGATGAACCCGAGAAAGTCCATCGCGATGAATGATTTGACAAGTGGGTTATGATTTGACGCGGGGACGTACAGCTTGGTATCGATAATCAAAGAGAAGCTGGACAGGTAAGTACAACGTGGTGAGCAAGCGAAAACAGAGCACAAATTCAAAACGTCACGGCGACCCAGCGGCTAGCTCTGCCGGCACGTGTTGGCCTTGCAATAGGCGTAAACCGGATTATTGGCGGAGAGTGGCTCCCACGGGCGAATTCAGTGACGGGTTGAAGGAGTGTTGAAGGTTCTGGGATGAAGGTAGAGCGCAGTAACCTTCAGTACGTGTGAAGCCGTCCTAGAAGCACTCGTGTGTGAGCTAGAAGTACATGGAGATCGACGATAATCCTCACCCTTGGACGACCCGATTCGAACGCAGGAATTGACGATGTGAAAGACGAAGAGACATCAGAAGTCTGGGAGGACGAGCACTATCCTAGTGGGACGTGGAGTGGCGGGATGGTATCGAATCGGTTTTCGTTCACAAAGCCAATTTTCCTCGCAAGGAATATCATGTGCAGATTCACGTCCGGACGATTGTCAGATACAACTGCCTGACACGAAGTGGTTTGCATTACTGCAGGCTGCGTAGTATGACATGCCCGGTATAGAACCGAGGAAATACAAGACTGAAACGAGGTTTGCGCTGATACTGTTACTAGTGAATCCCTTCAGTCGAAGATCAACGAACGAATGGTGGCGTACCATAACGAAAATGCTAAACGTTGTGACCGTACCCCTTGAATACCTCCTTAAACTTGACAAAAGCCCCTCCTCCGACAACGGCGAACACAACGCGGTCAAATGTGTTATGGAATCGGGCACCGGGTTTGATAAGAAGTTCTGCCCATAGGCGAGTCACCATCTCGACTTTGTTTTGGAATACGCCCGTGCCAAAACTCCCTAGAACGATATTCCTAGTTCCCTTGATTTCGAAGAGGTACAAGATCCTGGACATCCTCTCCGCCATTTCCTTCTCAATCTTCTCTTCCATCTCGGTCTCAGAATCTGACTCCTTTATTCTCTGTCGCACTTCTCCTGCATTGACTGCTGGGCTCGTGAGGACATCGACCTGGAGCGGCTCCACCCATTTCCCGTTGTCGTCTCGAAACACGACCACTCCTGGAGAGTAGATCATCGCATGACTATAATAGAAGTTCTGAGAACGTAATTTGTGATACGAGTAGAATGTTTGGGCGATATCGGTCATAAGGGAGGGATATAGAGTGGAGGACCGCGCAATGCTCTCTTCTTGTGCTTGAGCACCAGTCAAGAATCCACCTCCCGGCTTTTTCGCAGAGGCAAAGTTCAGGATGCCAATGGTATCGTTCGAGCCGGAGGGCATGCTGGCAGCAAGATATCGCGCGCCTTCGAGAGTCCGAATCTCGAGGAGTGAGATCTCCGTTTGCCTGGACGAACTGTCTGCAGACGCCGAAGGATTCCGCCAATTAGACAGCAGAGAGTCAGGTGCAAAGTACTTGGTATCTCTTTGGAGCCGCTCGGTATCGAGAGGATAAGTGGTACCATTGAGGGTGTAAGAACCTGTTTCGATGGCATCCAAAGTTTCTTCCGCGATTTTCATGCGAGGAGCACGACTGTTGCCTTTGGGCCTAAAAAAGCTGGATACAGACATTGCAGATTGAGAGGAGAGAAGAATGAGAATATTCAGAGCACTTTGCAATCTGTAGGACGGAGGTTGAGTGTAAGTGACTCACTCTCACTCATTTTGCCCTTTGACAAGCTCGTGGTACCGGTAAGGGTGACCGTGTAGACAGGCTGAGGGAGGCGCCCAGAATGCTACTGGCGCCCAAGGTTTGGTTCACTCCAATACCCGCTCGAGCTCCACTACTTTCACCGGATTCTCTCGATCTGCTCAGCTATTACAGCTGAACTCGGGTAATATCCTGGGTTGAGCCAATTGATCACGGCTGGACAGTCTATGGATATTCTTCTCGAACCTTGTCTTCCCCCAGCCGTACCCAGCCTCGCGAACGCTCGAACACTTGCACAACAGTTACCTTCTCACTCCCCATTACCGCCTCTTTCGCGAATTTATCCCGTTCTTAAGACACTTTGCGAGCAAGATGGACCTGTTCCCTTACAAGGCGCCGGATTCGACATACTGGCAGCTTATTTCGAGCATAGCGAAGCCAACACGGCGCCGATGGGAACGAGTGATAGGATGGTGTGTTTGAGCTACTTTCTGGACAGGAATGGAGGACGGTGGAATCGAGAACTATGGGAGCCAAAGTTCAAAGCCCTTCGTGCATTCACTCGATGGGGAAGTGATATGGTTGGCATTGAAGAAGATGTTGTCAAGTTGTTGAAGGAATGGATTTCAGATGCATTCTCCGGGTTTCACGACGATGAACTCAACGACAATGCCGAACGTGAACGTAGCATCAAGATTCTGACTGAATTTCTCAATGCAGTCGTCCTCGAGCCGACCGTTCTTGCGCGTATGCCTCAACTGGAAGACACTGGAGGTGCATTGGACCTGTACGGAGGTCTTGTGGACTCCAGCAGTCATTCCGGAAATTCAGTTCTGGCATTCGAGCTATATCTCACTCATCTACAAAGCCAGCTCTCGAGCCTGCGTCCAAAGCACCTTCACACCATTCTTCCATTACTATTTCGCGCTTTGGCACGGTGCGCAACACCACTTCCACGACTTACCGTAACCACTGCGAGTACTAGCAATGGCGGCAGCGGTATCAATCACGAACGGCGAATAATCGACATCCTACAGAACCTATTCACAGGACCTTATCCTTCGACTTGTACCCAGATTCTTGTCAAGTGCCTGTCTCCCTTACACACTTCCTCGGAAACTCCTGTGGGTGCGGCCCGTGCCCTTCGTACACACATCAGACGCGCCCTGTCTACTCGCCTTGCCAGAGTCTATATTTCAAGTCAGAGCAGTATGGCATACACCTACTCTGGTGCTCCTGGTCACATGTCGGATATCCAGAGGGATATAATGGAGAGAGCATGGACAGCATCGACTGCTATTCCCTCCACGACATCTGCTACAAATCTGGCAGCACCCACCGCTGGTGCTGGATGGGATCCAGTGAGGTGGGCACGACCTTTGAGGGAGTGCGCAAGGAACTGGGTTGACGTGGGGCGCAAGGGCGACGGCCATCCTGATTTCGAGTCGCTAAAGGACGTTCGTGAACGAACGTTAGAGGAATTATTGGGAATTGTGAAGGACGTGCTGCAGGAGTTGGACCTCAGGGAGGAATATGAAGAGGTGCCCACCAGTTCACCCTCTTCAACGTATCTCAAGAAGGATTTATTGGATCAAGATGAAGCAGTCGCAGTTGGCGAGCTTTTGTCTGAGTTGGCCAAGTATCTCGACACCATGTCAGTCTCCGCAGCCCATATTCTCGAACTCATGTGCTAATGTCCTGTCCAGAGGACCATTCATCCTTCCTCTCACTTCTCCATCCTCTGCTCCCACAGCGTTTCTTAAAACGTTATCCACTCTCCTTGCGAGAGACTTTCCCTTTCCCTATAAACCTGATCCGTCCGGAGCGAACCATCGCCCTTCCTCCAACCCTTCATCGCCCTCCATGCCGTCCAATTCCCCTCACAGTACGTCTGGGAGTCCGACGGCAACGACAACTCCTCTCAACCCCCCTCTGACAACCATTTTGCTCGATCTGGCTTCATCCCAACATCTCTCCGACAACGATACTGCACGGCTCGTTCTGCTGATGAAATCACATGGGGAGTTAGACGGGACAACTCGCTGGCCTGCGATCTTCTCCCTTTTCACCACACCGTCCGCGTCGAGAACCTTGACTCGCACGAAAAAAGCGGTCATGCAAGGTCTCAAGGAGATTTACGACGGGGTGAAGGATATGCCATTATATCGACGACGACTGGGAGTCATGGTGCTGAAACTTCTCTCGGGGGAGGAGGATCCGTCGTCAGTGCAGCAGGAGGGCCCGGACTCTGTCGCTCAAGGTAGTGTACCCAGGTTCTATGAAAGAATGGCTTTGATTGATATATATCCTCACAGGAAGAGCTCCCATCGCTCTTGCTACCGAGCCAACACTCTGGAAAATCCTCGAGGAAGAGGTTATCTTACGTTGCGCCGAAGCGGTGGCACGGGATGTCCCAGATTTGGAGGTCGACGAGTCCGGGGTTGACGAAGAAGACTCGGGGATTGATTATTTCGTTGATGTTATCATCTCTGCTGCATCACAGCCGACTCCCTCGTCATCCGATGTTAGCGAAGAAGTAACAGAGGATTCCGCACTCGCCGACGACGAACATCCTGCGAACCACCCCGATCCCGGTGCAGCTACCCCCACGCCTGCTACTCTCTCTCTCAGCCGGGTCCACAGTCGCCAGCCAGGCCATCATGACGAGCCCGAGACCTCGCAAAACCCTATAACGACGACGTCTTCTTCGCAAATACCGAGTGTGATATCGCTGTTGTCGTCTCTTTCGGGCAGTGTCTCGGAAACAACCCTTAGTGGGGGCCTGAGACGGAACCGGTCAGCTTCAACAAGCATGTCAGCTGTATCAATAAGAGGTGTAGCAATTGATCCTCCCCCTGGCGAGTCGCCCCACCTACCGAGGGTGCCCGTTAGCCCGCCAGAGGAAGAGCCAGAGCCCCAGAACCCAACACTTCCAACCAACCTGATCGCAGTACGGACCCTTATCGGCATATTCATACAAGTGGGTTTCTCGCCTGGGTACGGCTATTACGATTCCGATGATGAGAAAAGTCGGTCGTCTTCTATCCCTATCACATTCAAAACACTACGTGACATACATTCCGCCTTCATCTCTATACTTGGCCACGGTTCTTCGCAAACAAGCACTCGCGTGCGGCTGGCGGTCTTGCAGCTTTATGTGCGTCTTCGCGCCGACAGGGATCATAGGCTGTACTTGTCGCCTAATCCCGACAGGGATGGAAATGGTCAGGTGCAAGTGCTGGCTGGTCTCATTGGAAGAGTTGGCGTTCCCTTAGGGGTTCCTAAGTACCCTTCAAGCCAGAGTGTCGGTCACGCAAAGGATGATCATGGAAGTGGCGGCGGCGAGGAGGAGCGCGAGGTCGATGTTTTGTCTGGCGTGGAACACTCTATGAGCCAGCGAGAGGCCGATGCAGTCTCTGAATTGCGAAGGGCACGGGCGAGAGACGTGGTGCGAGGAAGGCGTGGTGCGCGTTGGGGGAACTCTGGAAGTGGAAGCGGAAGCGGTGGTGGACGGACGAGGACAGCCAGTACTTCCCCAAGCAGAAGCCCCAGTCGAAGCAGGCTTCGCCGTGCTACTACGACTGCTGGAAGCCTTGCCCTCAATCGGGAGGTCCGAGAGTCTGCTGCTCAAAGGGAGTGGAGAGAGCATCCGCCTCCACTCCAACAGTCGTCGAGCACGAGGCAAAAGGGAAAGGAAAGAGAGCGGGAGCCTGAGGTGCTATTATGGAACTGTCCGGAGAGGCTGGACTTCTTAGATGGTGCAAAAGGATTGAGTGGCTTGTTGAAAACTTACGATCCCAACTCTCCTGAAGATCAAACCGTTCCAGTCTTCCCCATATCTCAATATCTGACTGTGATTCTCGAACTTCTCTCACCACCGATAGGCTCGGCAGAGAATCTAGCCACAGCACCCCCAAAATCGAACTGGGAACTCCTCTCCTATCTCCTGGTTCATCTTCCAACACAACTCTCCAACAAACATTTGTTTTGTGGTCCACTCTCTCGCCAGTTGACCTCGAGAATACTTACTTGCCTGTGTTCGGGTATCTCAACCGGACAACTCGGCATGGCGGAACTACAAGCTCGGCCCTCTGCAGACCGTTCAGAACCCCCATTTTACCCAGAAACGCTCAAATCACGGGATGCTCATAGTCTGGCATACAGTACTTTGTCCGTGTTGATATCATACAAGTCCTCCTTCGAACTTAAACATCGACATGTACTTGTCGAAACTCTATTGGGAGGACTGTCAAGCACGAAACCCCACACAATCACGTCATGCTTGCATGCCCTGAGCTTGTGTGCGTATGAGCTCCAATCCTCACTCACGAGGTATCTCAAGGAGATCCTAGAGAAGCTCAGCCAGATCATGTCGACAGGAGAACTCGGCAGTGCAGGGGTTGCCGTCCACATTCTGGCGTTCCTCAGCATTGTAGGTGGAAGTGGGGAACGGCTGACCGGTAACTTCACGGAGAGGGAGTTCAAGCTCATTTTCGGGGTGGCGTTAAAATACCTCCAAGGACACAATCAGATGATTCGCGGTGAAAAAGGGAGCGACCTTCCAACGAATGCTAGGTCCGGATCACCCTCCGGAACCAACATTTCCTGGGCCCTCTCCCAACACGTCCGGATTTTGTCATATCACCTTGTTTATACGTGGTTTTTAGCGCTTCGGCTGCCAGATCGTCCCAAGCATGTTCGGTACATCACACATCAGCTCCTTCTGGCCAACGAGGGGAATGAACAAGTGGACGATCCGACCGAGGTCGCGTTCGACTGGCTTGCGAGGTTTACGTTTTCTACTGCGGATCCTAGACCGGCTGGAAGCTCTGCGCTCGCAGATGTGACTATGCGGAGTCCCCCTTCGGCAGCCTTAAACGAAGGAGATATTGTAGAAGATGGAAAACCTAGCGGGGGCAGGTCTGACACCCCGGCCACTACGACCAAGACTTGGCTCCAGGGAAATTCCGTGATCACTATGCGGACGCTTCCGAAGAACGGCTGGGTGGAGATTGTTTGCCGACGGCCATCTGGCTACACAAAAATATTGGGGAGATTGGAAAATGTGCCCATGGTGGGAGTTGGGGAGGTCCACCCAAATTGGGTTGATATACCGGCGGTGGTCTTGATGGACAAGGATGTTAATGAGCGAAAAGCAGGGAGACCCGATGTTGGTTACGAGGAGAGTGTGACACCGGTGAGGTATCCTCATTTTTTCTTGTTGATGCATAACTCATTTCTCTTCGTTATCCTTAGCGGGAGGACCTTGCCACCGTCATTCCTGAGTCAGGCCAAGAAGAGGACGAATCGCTACGTCCGGATCCTATCACTGGCTACGTCTGGAGCAAAACGGCGCCTTCTCAACGTCGCAAAGAAGTCTCCATTGACCCGGCATTCCTCGCACTTCAGCTCTCGCCATACCCCGTCCATCTCGCCGCAGGGAACGTTCGAATGCTGGTGGATCCCTCACAAGCTTCACGTTTTTGCACTAGCGTGGACCGCATTCCGGTCATCGACACGCACAAAGTGGGGATCCTCTACGTCGCCCCCGGACAGACGACAGAGCAGGAAATTCTTAAGAATTCCCACGGATCTCCCGCCTACACAAGATTCCTGGAGGGACTCGGGCGTTTGATCAACTTGCGGGGTCAGATCGACGTCTACGCCGGTGGTCTGGATCCTGACGAAGACGGGGAGTACGCGTATGCGTGGTGGGACGACATCTATCAGATTCTCTACCATACTGCTACGCTTATGCCCACACATGCCCACGACGAACAGTGCGTGTTCAAAAAGCGACACATCGGAAACGACTTTGTCCGCATAGTCTGGAATGATTCGGGACTTCCCTACCGTTTTGATACCCTTCAAACGCAGTTCCAGTTCGTGAACATCGTGATCGAGCCGCACTCCTTGGGTGCTATTGCTGCGTTCTCCAACAACCTGCATGAAAACGAGTATTTCAAGGTGACCGTACAACGTGCGGAGGGCATGATGGAATTTACGCCGGTCGGAGAGTTCAAGTTGATCAGCGCGGACAACTTGGCAGGATTGGTCCGTCAGCTGAGTTTGCTGAGTGATTGGTTTGCGTTTGTCTTCGCGAAGACAGAGAGGGATACGGTGCGGCAGGACGTGCGAACGAATTGGGCTGAGAGGCTGGCGGCCATTCGGAGATTGCGAAAGCAGGCGGAAAGCAAAGCAGCAGAAGGAAGCGGCAGTACCCCCGCCAGTAACGGAGATGAGCCCAGTGCCCGTAACGGTGACGTCCGGGACCCCATTCTGGCACAGGAAAGCTTCAGAGATTTTACGACAGCCTTTTGACGAAATCAAGAAAATGAGGAATAATTTGATAGTGTAGTTTTTCAAGTTCAAATGCTGATGAACCTTTACTAGCCTTCTTGTACTTGTCTCAGTACCAAAAAGTGTATCCACTAGCCATCTAACTCTAGGATATAATAACATGTTTTTGTGCAGACGTTCTGCAAATGTTTCCATAGATTTGACTGTGAACCGAATCACATTCAAACTATGAGCTCCTTACAGGTCCTTTTTTCCAGCGCCCATCTATAACAAAAGGATGCGCGAGCTCCTCAGAAAGTATACCGCCATCCCATTGTCGAAGTAGAGCATCCCTCGCCTCTAATGGGGAAATTTTCCGCCCGTTCACCAATGCGCCATCTAGCCCGATATGCCAATGTCCTCGTTCTCCATCTACGTGCAAGAACAGCTCCGTTTCATCTCGACCTTCATTTAACTTGCACTTCGATAGTGGGAATGAAACGCCATGCCCTCTTGTGTGTGAGGTAGATTGCAAAAAGACGCGTCTTCTATGGCGAGGCTGCACCGTCGGTGCTATTTTGGATTTTGTTGAGCCCGTAGCAAATTCGAGCGGCGGAAAGACGTCCAAAGTCCGTAAATACCGAGCTCTAGCAATCAGTATTGCAGATGCGGCGGCTACACCTCCGACGAAGAAGGCTGAGCAAAGGGCAGCTCGTTGCCAGACTGGACGTTGCTCCCAGTGTTGCGTCGGTTTCTCGTCCTTATTGTCGGATGCTGGTTCATCCTTCACGAGAGTAGACCAGTTGGTCCAAGTTATTTCCATTGCTGACCCGCTGCATATGAGGAGGTGAGGTCTAGTACAACAAAACTCGAGAATTGCGAGGAAATTCACGTCATGAATAGATCACAGCCAATTAACGCGTATCCCCACTTTGTCCACCAAGGAGAAGATTTCTGGAATAGAGGAGGTCGATTTTCCACGTATACATGAGGATTTCCATTGGACCTGAAGAGTCCTTTGACCGTTCTTAATAACGTCCTCATCGCGGTAAGTCGAGAGAAAAGTTTGGAATCCGAATTGCCGCCGGCTATGACTGCGCCACGTGGTAAATCCAATCCTGTAGTTCTGTGATTGTCAGTGCCAACATTCCACTCCTACAGCGACCACAATGAGCGACGACCTGTTCAAGAGTACGTTTACCAAGAGCTCGAATTCGTTTCACTTGATAACACTCATGTTTCATTCAGCTTCTACAACGGACGAAATCGACTTTGATGCAGCAGCTTCTGCTTTCCCTGACATTTCTCTCGACGGCGAAGGCGACTTTCCCAATGTTTCTTCCCCACCTGCAGCCACCAAGAACACCTCTTCTGGATTCTCTTTCGATGACTTCGACACCCCACAAGAACCTGTCAGCGTGACGGGCAATGACGAGATTGAAAAGTTTGAGAGTGAATTCCCTGATATCGAGGTCCCAGTACGTCGACGCGTGTCAATACGTAGAGGTTGTTTTGAGGACTAAAATCACTCGTCACAGTCATCTCCTCCTGTGCCCCAGCAACAGCAGCAATCTTCCTTCAGCCATGCCTTCGCGCCACGTCCTCAGCAATCATACACATCGACGCCTATCTTGAACCAACCTTTGGAGGAAGAAGAACCAGAAGTCATCAGGTGCATTCCGTGTCTCAAAATCACAGGAATGGCAACTTATGTTTCGTTGATGTAGAGAATGGCGTCAAAAGCAAGCCGAAGAGATTGCTGCCAGAGACGAAGCCTCCAAGCAACGTCGTCAGGAGACTGTCTCAAAAGCTGAGAGGTCCATTGATGACTTCTATGAAGACTACTCCGCCAAGAAGGAAAGGAATATCCGGGAAAACAAGTGAGATCTTCAATCAACGATAGTCTTCCGCCCCTCTCACCACATTACTTGTGATCAGGGACAACGAACAAGCTTTCCTCCAAGACCTCACGGACTCACTGTCCTCAGGCACGACCTGGGATCGTATCTGCAAGCTCCTCGAGCTCGAAAATTCTCAGAGCAAGACCACCGCTAGAACCGGTGCAGGCACCACCGACTTGTCGAGGTTTAAGGAGGTCTTGTTGAGACTGAAGAGGGAAGGAGATCGCGCACCAGGAGCTGGCGGGTACTAGACACCACCACGATGATGAACACCCTTTGATTTTTTCTTCATTATCACGTTTCCTTATATACATACATGGCTGAATCGATATCATTCTCTGCGGCCTAAATTCCCAGAAAGATCTTTCGCGTTTGAACTCGGCACGTCCAATAACCCATCACATTTTCGCACCAACTTCTGGTGATTGAAGGTGGGAGTCGATGAAGGAGAATATCTCCTTCACGACCTCATCTGGGACATCCCTGGATCATTTACAAGCTCGTGGTAACCGCCCTAAGGAATCGGAATATTAGGATCCGGCAAAACCACACTTGATTTGACTTACATCGAAAAGCCGGATTTTCTTGTCCTTGATACTGAGGTTGTCGTAGAAGGTTTGACTTGCCGTGTAGGAAGTAACCCGATCACCCGTGCCATGAATGAACAGTGCCTAAATTATGCCGTCTGATTGAGAAAAATATTGCAAGTCAAAAGACGTCTCAGACGTACCGGAACATTGGGTGGCCAGTGCTTGTAGGCTTGCTTCTTTAGCAGTTCCTCTCCCTAAACGTGGTCAGCCAATGCAGAGGTATTTGCGAAAAGGAGCCCACTTTGGTCAACATGTCACTGATCCCTCGGAGGGTCCCACTTTGTTTGATGAGTGGATCCTTCATGTACGCATCGTTCGCCTCTTTACTCCGGGATAAATCCTAGCACAAGATGGGAATCAATCACAAGCACGAATTGATGGAACGGGAGGTTCCTCACGTCGGGATTTAGGTCCGCAGGAATCACGGTATACGGGCTCAGAATGCTAGCCTTGCCACCTATCCATCTGAGAAGCTTCGGTGCAGGTTTGGCTTGTTCGATGAGTGGACTGGAAGCAATCACTCCAGCCAAACTGGTCGCTAATGACTTGTCGCCGGATACAGTGGTATAGCCCAGCACTTCGCCTCCCCCCTAGTAGAAGGAGTATCATGTTCTACTTGAATGGAGCCGAGAAAAAGTGAACAACGGTGGCTTACCATCGAGTGTCCCATTAGAAATAGAGGAATTCCAGGAAACGTTTCTTGCGCGTGTTTCAATGCCCAACTGATATCCTGCATCTGGTCGTCCCAAGAGGTCTTCCCCCACGAGCTGTCTTTGCTCCGTTCTTTCTCATCCAAGCCAGTCCTCCCGAAGCCCCGTTGGTCAAATGTAAAGAGCGCTATGCCGTGCTTCGGGAACCGGGGATGAATGTGGTCGTATCGGCCCACATGCTCTGCGAAACCGTGTATAAAAACAAGGACCGCTTTAGGTTGCTGGCATGAGTAGGTCCTGGTGTAAAACTTGATGGTATGGGGCTCTGGTTTTTGTAACCAGGCTTCAGTGTAAGGCAATTCTGGGGATGCGGAGCTCGTCATTGGGGAAGGCTGATTAGACGCTCGTAGACCATCGGAGCAGTACCCGCGCCTAGAAATTTCATATTTGGTATTTCCTTCCGCCGGTTCCTCTTCCAACCGGCAACAGCGCGTCGCCTGTCTTAGTGTCTGCTCCTCGTCCACGTCGACACTATACCAGAACTTTGAAAAGTAAGCTCAGAGATGGCCACCGTCACCGTGTCTGCTGCTGGTAATAGGGCTCCTTCGTTCGCCCGTTCCAAGCTACCACTGCAGATCCCAATTCAATCCGAGGATACGGCTGAGGATATCAAGAAGAAGATTGAAGCAAAGATTCCTCAGGTGAGCGAAGACGCGTCCAATTTTGATGCCTCTATTGACTCTTAAGACGAAAACTTCCCAATAGTTCTACACTTCGCGACAGAAGTTGACTTTGAAATCTGACAAAAAAGCAATTGCCGACGAAACGAAACTGAAGGATATTGGTCTGGCTAACGGAGGAGAGCTGGATGTGAAGGATTTGGGCGCACAGATAGGCTGGAGAACGGTCTATGTCATCGAATACGTGCGTTTGCCTTACCTTAATTGGGTTCAGGACTTCTAATCCATACGCCCTCAGCTGGGACCTCTTATAATACATCCATTGATATACAGTGTCCCTCAGCTTTTCTTCGGCAGAGAAATTGTCCACAGTAGCTTGCAAAAGTGCGATTTCTCACTTCTTGTCTCAACCGGTTGACTCACATCTCCACCCAGATTCTTCGTTACCATGGTCTCTCTCCATTTCGCGAAACGCGTCCTCGAGTCCATCTTGTGAGTATATCTGTCACTGAGAGAGAGAGAGGCTAGTTAACCTCAGGACGACATGACAGTGTTCACCGTTTCTCTCATGGGACGATGCCTTTCACGAACGTTTTCAAAAAGTAGGTTCCTCCTTCGGGTTACCGCTGCTCTTGTTTATCAACAATCGTTCAGCTCCGGTCATTATTGGGTCCTTTCAGGTGTGTTAGCGCAGGTCCGCACATATCGCTTAGGCTAATTCACCCTTTCCAGGCGTCTTCCTTGCGTACGATGTATATCGCCCCAGCTATTCAGCCAATGGTTCATATATCAAGGGTACTCAGAAGGAGGACGAGACGCGCCTGTGGACATTTGCTTCAGTCTGGGCTGTGGGTCACTTTCTCCTTTGCAGTCTTTCTTGTCCTTGACCACTCGACTATGATAGCTATTCCAACTTCTCAACCTCTCGACCCACTTGACCTTGCGAAACTTGCGTCCTGCTGGCACGAAAAAGCGCGCGATTCCCTACGGAATTTGGTTCTCGCTCGTTTCTTGCCCAAATTATTTCTTCGAGTCGATGGCCTGGCTGACGTTGTGCGTCATGACTGGAAGTTATGCCGGTAAGGTTGTCAGAGTCAGACGCGTGGCCTTACACTCATTCGACTTTCCTTAGCATACTTCTTCACGCTCGTTGGGACCGCTCAGATGCTCGCCTGGGCGTTAAAAAAGCACAGGGCCTACAAGAAAGAGTTTGGGAAGGAATATCCTCGAAGTCGAAAGGCTATGTTCCCGTTTGTCATCTAACCTGGGCAGTCTTGTGGCAGGTGTCTACCGACCAATGACCGCCTAGATGTAATGTTACAGGCACGATGAGTGTTCTTCATACGCAATCTAATACGAAATGCTACGACCATTGAGATGCACTGACTCGTGGAGGGGGTATTTGTGATGCTCCGAGGCTACCATCGAGACGTCTTGTCCAATAGCGGTGTGTACGGTCATGGCCAAAGCTGAATGTCTCACTTCCTGCTGCTCCATTTGGTCTCACAATACTTTTGACCAAAATTCTCCCCATCAGAAAGTCAGGTCGTCCACCCTGTGTCGACCCCACTTTCGCTGCTTACAGTCCTTCCCACCCTTCTTTCCTCTCTTACTGCAGCGCCAACTTCCAGCTGGCATCCCACTAACAGGATGGCGTCGAAGTCTTTCTGGTATGATTGCTAAAGAGCGCGCGAAACAATAAGCGCCGTCATGGAGGCCCGTGCGGTGTCGACTCGGCCACAAAAAGTCAGTGTTCCTTTGTTGTCCGAGTCGGTAGCTCCCGATCATCCTGGCCAAATGCTAAACAATAGAATAGCTTCCTGTTTTGTCCAGAGGATTGTGGCCATATATGCGAGAGCCAGTCCACATTCCAAACGCTTTGCCCCAGCCCCGACCACCCTCTCCACCTTGTTTTCGCTGGCCTATAAAGTTCAAGCGCAGGCGCTGCCCTCTCCATTTCATCCCAACTCCTCCCGCTATCCACTTTCTACAAGGCCTAACAATACCCTAATTCCCTACGAACTTACAACCTCACCTCGCGCAAGAATGAGCTTCCACTCTTCACACCCGCACACAGCGTCTGCCCACGCTGCATCCGCTGGTCGGTCTCGTCAAGACAGCTTGACTCTTGAGGATTGTATTTCGCAGATTTATTCTGGCCTCGATCAAGTGGATAGTGATACCACCAACTTCGCCGACTTCCTTAATTCTACCCAGCCTTCCTCCTCCTTCACGCAGCCCACCTCTTCGTCCGGTGACCAGGCCATCTTCGACCTCAACAACTTACAGGATCTTTCGTTCTTCGATCCTAGCTTCTCGTTCGATTTCAGCCTTCCCCCGTCACGGTCGTCCTTCGAACCTCTGAACCCATCTGCAGCCTCTGTAGTCCCCCAGGCTCCCTTGCTCACACTGGCTGCGGAGACGACACAGTCGTGGGTAGCTCCCAACAGCGACTTCTGGAACTTCAATCAGCCTCCTGCTTCCTTCCAGCAAGCTGAGCTAGACGTCCAGTTATTCGGCCACCAGTTCCCGGCGTCGATGGATCTCGTACGTTTGGAAATTCTTTGTTTCCATGCCCAATCACTGACCTGCCTTCCTCTTCCTCACAGTGTTTTGATGCAGGCGTCAACCCCATGAGCGTCGTGTCCAACGACTTGGCCAACCACTTTGTTGAGGCTTCGTCGGGCAGTGGTAACTACTACTCCAGCATCGACGACTACGTCCTTCCCCCTCCTCCGGTCTTCTCTGACTCTGACTTCGAATCGTCCCGGGAACCTTCCCCCCAGCCCCGTGAGCTGCGACCTCTCCCCCGTCGCGCCCTCACTGGCAGGGTAAATTCCCGGTGGTCCCCTGGGAGTGACGAGACCACATCCGACGGTGAATTCCAACCCCAACCCCGCCGTTCACAGAGGAAGCGCACTGCCGTTGGGTCTCCCCGCCAATCCCCAACAACCTCCAAACGGCAGAGGGGTCAACAGGAATCTAGTGAGGTCGACGAGAGGTACCAGCGTGCTATGGCCCGACTCGAGGAGCGCAGTCAAATCAAGGAGGAAGCTCAAGAGCGCAACTCCAGCGACGAGGACGTTTCCCGCACCGTGTTCGACCTCAAGGATGGCAAGCTTGTCCTCCGATGCCCGTCGATGTCGGACTGCTCGAGGCGCTTCGAAACTGTCGATGATGCTGTGACTCACCTCATCCACGAGCACCCGGCAATGGACAAAACAGGTCGCTATCGGTGCACTTTCCGCTGCAATCACGTCCTTTTCAACACGGGCGACATCGACCGTCATAAGGAATCCTTGGTCCACACTCCCAAGAAGGCGTTCACATGTTTGGCTTGTCTGCACAGTTACACCAGGAAGGACCCCCTCAAGAGGCATCATGACAACCAACCTAGTCACAAACCGTTGCACAATGCCCGCTTGGAGGCTGGCGTTGAAGCGGTTTGTGATCACACGGGAACTTGGAAGTTGAAGGTACGGTTTTCTCCTTGGTTTCCCTTTGCGTTTTGCTGACAGAACTCTCGCTCAGGCTCCTAGTGGTTACAAGGATACTGCATGCAAAAACGCCGCGTTCGCGATCGACACCCTGACTTACTGGGAAAAGAGGTTCTGAAATATCCAACGACGACTTTACGAAATAACACGACTGCTCTTGCGAACTCTCCACATTACACACGGTTTTGTCTATGCCTATGCCCTCATGAATATGCCTTGGACTTCTACTTATACTTATTCCTCCTATGCCGTTCATCAAACTTGTGCTTTGTATCTCTACTGGTTTAGACATTAGACACAGAAAACCTCTGTACTATCACTGCCATTCATTTGTAAATACTCACCTCACACTCCTTCCTGTAAATACACTCTTTTGTTAATTATGTCGGCACACGCAACACTACAGGACTTGTTTCTAAACAGAAAATGATACACACACACACACTAGGAGACCGCTGCCTATCTTTATCATACGCTCATCTTCATAGCAATGCTCGGATGCGGATCGTAGCCTTCAACAACAATGTCCGCCGCGACGAAGTCCTCGATATCAGTGATTCCTTCTCTTGCCCATTTCAGCTTGGGGAATGGCTTCGGTTCGCGCTGGAGCTGAACTTTCAGCGCATCGACGTGATCCCGGTAGACATGGGCGTCACCGAGTTGTATTATGAGCTCGTGCGCATCGGTGCCAGTAACGTGGGCGATCATGTGGGTCAACAGCGCGTAAGACGCGATGTTGAACGGAATCCCAAGCCCGAGATCAGCAGAACGCTGGTACATCAGGCAAGAGAGTTTGGGTTTCTCCTGAGAGCCTTCTTGGGGAAGATGAACATAGAACTGGCAGAGAAGATGGCACGGCGGTAAAGCCATGAGAGGGATATCTGCAGATGACGCGTTCAATTGTGTTTGGGAGTGATAAACCGCGACTAAACGCACCTTTAGGGTTCCAGGCGCTCAATATTATGCGTCTATCAGTCGGATTCTCCTTGATCTTCTGGATGCACTCCCGTAATTGATCAACACCCTGGCCCTTGTAATCCTTCTCACAGTCTGTGTACTCTGCTCCAAAGTGCCTCCACTGAAATCCATAAACAGGCCCCAAATCTCCCTCTCGCCGATCGTGAAGACCACGGCTCTCAAGGAACGCCTTGGAACCATTTCCATCCCAAATCTTTATACCCTTCTTCGATAGGATTGTTGAATCGGTGCAACCGTGAATGAACCACAAAAGTTCTTCTACTATGCCTCTCAGAAATGTCCGTTTTGTCGTGAGGAGAGGTAGAGTTGAGTCGGCGAGGGAGAACCGTAAGTTTTGTGGGGCAAAAACCGAGATGGTGCCAGTGCCAGTGCGATCTGGTCGTACATCTCCTGTCTCGAGGACGCAATTGATGAGATCCAAATACTGATACTCGTCGTGTTTGCGAGTTCCGTTTGCGATGTTGTTACCGTTTTGCATGGTCGATGAGAGGTCGTGATGGTTGAGAGAGAAACGCGAAGCGCGTCGCGTCACGTGCATGGCGTACCAATTTTCAAGCGGCAACTGCCGGAGCGCGTTGTTTTCCGAGGCCTCCGTGCACACGGAAGAACTCTTGCATGCCTCTCAATGTCCCTGGTCTCCTCGTGCCCTTCCAACTCCTCGTGAAACCGAGCATTATCATACCAGCTGTTTCTGTTACAGGTATCGACCATTCTCCAACGTCTTTGACAACGGAAAGGAACTAATGCTCTTTACTGAAAGACATTCGCCATATCAATTTCCGCGCACTGAAGAAAGCAGGGTATCGAGGAGCGATATTTGACAAGGATAACTGCTTGGTACGCTTTTCCTATGACTTGCCGACACAAGTCTAACACATGTTGTAGACTGTACCTCACAAAGATCGTCTTGTTCCAGAACTAGAGGTCAATATTTTCAATAGGCGAATAAACTGAACAAGGCAGGCTGACACTCACGCCCAGGCTTCGTGGAAGTTATGCAAGGATACATTCGGTGAAGGCAACGTGATTGTCGTCAGCAACTCTGCTGGGACTCGTATGGATGCTGGGGGAATCCAGGTGCGCGTCGTATTAGTTCGAAGACTTCCGCTCTGATTGATCACGATACACTAGGCTGAATCTGTTTCTCATCATCTTGGAGTTCCTGTCCTCTTTCACAAATCTTTGAAACCCGGTTATTCATGCATAAAATCAATTCGGTCGTATTTCCAATCCTTAAAGACCCCAATACGTGACGACGAGCTCGTCGTTGTCGGCGACCGCCTATTCACGGACGTCGTTATGGCCCGACGTATGGATGGGAAGACTTGGAGAGACAGACTACCAAACACTTCAAATGTGGGGCCGGTGGTAGACGTCACAGGAAAGACTGCATTGCCTATATGGACAACAGGGGTCTGGAAGAGGGAAGCCATGTTCATGCGGTATTTGGAAAAGACGTTGCTCGATCTTGTACTGAAATACAGTCGCGATGGGTCATCAAAACGGCCAGATCCCCTTGCGTTCGTGGTTGAACCTGGACCTCCTAGTGGACCTCCTAAAAGGAACAGCTTTCTTTGGGGACCGTTCCGACGCTTCCAAACTGGTAGCACCTAATTGAAGACTATTCAACGACTCTACTGGGTTTATCAGGATCTATTTCTATCTGCAATTGCAATGTAGGTTCAAATTGAAGGATTACTTGGCAATTTCTCGATTGGGGTGATTTATCAGAGATCGGGACTCAGATCATTCAGTCCGTATAGGAGGTTCGGGCTGATTCAGGCTGATTCTCGTATATAAACGGGTCCGTTGCGTTTAAGGAGCTCTAGGGTTGCCCAGTCATTCTTTTTCATCAAAACATTCCACTCTTTACCATGCCGTGTGCAGGCCATAAGCAAAATATCGATGCTACGGAGGCATCGTCCCAAACTGGTGATTTTGATAAACAAGTGAGCTGATTCATGTTTCTCGCAGGGGGTCGCTAACCTTGTACAATTGTAGGAAATCACAGGAGAGATCTGTCCTGTATCTTCTCTATCTGGTATCACCCAAGCCCCCTGCATTCGATTCTCACCGCAAGGCGCTGTATCTTGTACGAATATCTTGATGCCCGTGGTGTCACCCAACTCACAGTCTTTTTGCAGACAGTAAACCCCTTACCGAGGAAAAACAACTATCTCATAGCACCCCTACACGTCCGCGCTCATTCTGCATGTTGTCTTTAGGAAAGCGGGCTTTCTTGAAGACGACTAAGTGGCTCAGAAAATCGAGCAACCTTAATTTTCCACCCGTTGAATCGCCGCACAGTCGAGAACCGGGCAAACCCCGTCGCAAGTTCAGATGGACTCTGCAATCCCCCTCGCAGATAGCATTGAACCTCCCTCCCTCCCCCTCCCCTCAGCGTACATCGTTCCATGTATTTCTAAGGACACGGTCGGACTCCAATGGTTCGGACTCCTCAGATTCCCCTGACTCTCCCATCAGCACCGGTGAGCCTGTTACCGCAGAATCGGCCATGACTGTTCCCATGCGTAGATTGGGCCGCTCCTACTCTCTGCGCTCACACCCTCGAGGGGATCACGCACTAGCCACAATCAGCAAGCGATCGACCATACTCCTGACACCAGCACCACGCGCTGCAAGCGTGGACTACTACAGCACTGCGCTTGACTCATCCCCGCCTTTCACCGATACATTCAGGCTATGCCCCGGCGACGACGATGAGCAGAATTTGGACTCGGAGGAGCGGAACTGGGATGGAGACTGGAGTACCATGGAAGTACGAACGAAGTTGAGGAAGCTCCGTAAGATGTAATATACTGTACACAGCACACCCTTCGGCCTCTTAGCCTGTACTTTGATGTATACGTTGTAGTATAACAACCACACACTCTTTGGATTTGAACCTGTCAAGTGCGAAGGTCGGAAAATAAGCGCTGGCGCGGAGAACACGCCGACTGGGCGGCTAACTGCGTTGACCGCGTCAGCCGGCCGTGTACTAGTACAGTAGGTGTCAGCTAGTTTATCCCTTTACCCGTCACACTGGACTTGCTTCAAATTTTCCGGGCAACCTCGACCTAGGGCCCATCCTTTCACCATGCAGGGCGTATTTGCCCGGAATCTCTGCCATCCGAAGTCAATACACGTCCCTTTCCTTTTCCGACAACCTTTATTGCAACACCTACAAGGAGCACAATGTCGACCGTTTCTGCACCTTCGGCTGACAGGAACCGGCGGATACGAAGCTGGGATTCGTATGCGAATGTACTCCAGCCAGTCCCAGCCTCAGCCCGCAGATGCTACTAAGGAAAACATCCAGCAATCATTGGCCGCGTCGAAACCAGCAAAGTCTTCTATATTATCTAGATTTCTGCCATCGTCATCTGCTGGTGCTGGCTCCTCACTGAGGAAGATATTCGCGTTGGCAAAACCGGAAAGGAAGACATTGTCGATAGCTGTTGGACTGCTGTTGGTCTCTTCGTCTGTCTCCATGTCAATACCATTCATGGTTGGAAAGTTGATTGATTTCTTCTCGTCTACAAACCCGGTAAGTCGCCTTTTGTTTCATCCAAAGGGCTCACGTCCTCAATTCAACAGCAAATCCCTTTCGGTCTTGGTATTTGGCAAGCTTCAGGAATACTACTTGGTCTTTTCACCGCCGGAGCAGTCGCGAACGCTGGACGTGCGTTCCTCATGAAGATGGCCGGTGCGTCCTAAAAGGTTGACTATCTTTCCTGATGCTGACTGTGTAATTCTGACAGGGCAACGGATCATTGCGAGGCTGAGAGAAAGAACTTACGCAGCTTCACTCCGTCAAGAGGTGGAGTTCGTCGAGAAGGGTGAAGGAGATGTCCTCAGCAGGTTGAATGTCGATACGAGCATTGTCGGAGAGAGGTGCGCACAATCGACCTCTCATTAAGACTTCTCTCTCATGATCACCACTTTTGCAGTGTTACACAGAACCTCTCAGATGGGCTGCGAGCGATTGTGATGTCGTGTGTCGGTCGTGCGTGTCCATAATAAGGCCATCCTCAAGCTTGAGCTAACCTCGGAAACGCAGTCGGCGCGATGTTCTATATCTCGACCACGCTGACATCCTTGATGCTATGCCTCATTCCACCTGTCTCGCTCGGCGCTGTTCGTCCGGAATTACCTTACGCTCCCTTACTCACTTTCTCACCGCGCTCACCGTAGGTCTTCTATGGTCGTTACCTCAAGAAACTGTCCAACAAGACCCAGGAAGCAATGGGTGAGATGTCTAAAGTGGCCACGGAATCTTTGTCGGCGCTCCGAACTGTTCAGGCCTACAATGCTCAACCCCAGGAAGAGGCCAAGTTCCACGACCGTGTAAACAACGTTCTGGCGCTTGCACGAAAGGAAGCCATAGCAACCGGAATCTTCTTTGGAAGCACGGGTTGGAGCGGTAATGTCACACTGCTGGCGTTACTTGGATATGGTGCGTGCTCACTGTGCGTCTTCTATCGAAATGTGGTTTACTCATCTACACAGGCGGAACCCTTGTCTCCCAGGGTCAAATCACTGTCGGAGACTTGACGAGCTTGATGTTCTATACGGCCTACGTCGGAAGTGGCCTTCAAATGCTCACGTATGGTCTGGTTTCTTCGACCTATGCTTTTTACTCACTTCTCGTTCAGGGGATTCTTTGTATGCTTCGTTTAACAGTGCGAGTATCTTTCAACATTCTGACGAACGTATCAGGCCTCCATAATGCGAGGTGTTGGGGCTGGATCACGGGTGTTCGAATTATTAGACAGGGAACCCACCGTTCCGTCCAACCAAGGCGTTCCAGTCTCTCCCACCCGCCGAGGGCCTATCCGTTTCGAAAACGTACAGTTTGAATATCCCAGCCGGAAGGGCGTTGAGATCCTGAAGGGCTTTGACTTGGAAGTTGGTGTTGGTGAAAGTGTGGCAATTGTGTATGTGTTCTGAACTCTGAACCCCCTTTGCACCCATTGACAATCATCTTCTAGTGGTCAAAGTGGAAGCGGGAAATCGTCAGTTCAGTCGCTGTTGCTCCGATACTATGATCCTGTTAGAGGCAAAGTCACTTTCGATGGGCAAGGTTAGAATCTTACTTTCCTTAGGCCGTGAATGAGTGACCGACCATCGATTCTAGATATCCGGGAATTTTCTGTCGACTCGTGGCGCAATGTTATCGGAATTGTCCCTCAGGATCCTATCCTTTTCAACGGTACTATTGCGTCTAACATAGCCTTTGGTAACAAGGACGCTACTCGCGAACAAATTGAACAGGCCGCGAGAGAAGCCAACTGTGAATTCGTCTGGGGTATGCCCAAAGGTTTTGATACGGAGAGTACGTCACCTCTCGTTTTTGTTACGCTGAGGAACCTAACAGAGACATCATCCAGTCGGGAGGTTGAGTCTTAGTGGTGGCCAGAGGCAAAGACTAGCTATTGCTCGTGCACTCCTGAAGAAGCCCGCAATATTAGCTTTAGATGAGGCCACGAGCTCACTGGACGCGGCTTCTGAACATCGAGTACGCTTTCTGTGATTTTCTTCCTTGTAAAATCTTAATGTTGCCTCCTGACGTCAGGTTAACGATGCCGTGGATAAGATTCTGCGAAAGCGTCAGACTACATGCCTGTTTGTCGCACATCGTCTTTCTACAATAGCGCGGGCCGAACGAATTGTTGTCCTTGAAGGCAAGCCGCTCTATAAAAGCCCGTGTTTGTTGGTGCTAACGTGGTATTGTAGACGGCCGTATATCAGAATCTGGAACCTATCGCCAGTTGGTGAGTCGTACTCGGCCCCCGGATGGTCCGTCCATTGTTACTCATGCTTCAATCCTCTCAGGTCAATAATCCCAATTCGCGATTCCGCGAGCTAATGGCCGCGCAGTTAAGCGCAGCCTCCTCGAACCCGCAGTCTCGTGCGAAAGCACAGGAAGAAACTGAGAATTGAGTACCTAGTCATGAACACCACTCCCAGAACATTCAATAATACTTAGATCTATATCATTATCATTGCACGTCATAATGTACATTCACTGCGGATCCTTGCTTCTTTCGTTCGTTCTATTTCTACTTAACAATCCTCGCGTCCCCACCGTGTCCCACTACATCAACTAGAAGTGTCCAGAATGCTACGGAGAAACCACGTTGAAACCGCATGTCGTCTCAGAGGGATCTAAAAGAAGGAAATACAGTACCTCAAAGCCAGAGTCTACCCACTCTTCTTCCCGACATCGTTTCCGCGATTCTGTTCTGTTAACCAAGCCATGAAAGTCATCCGCTCGCCAATTGTTGCCATGCCAGTCGACAGCGACTCTTCGACCGCTTCTCCTGCTTCTTCTGCTCTGCCTATAAGTAGGAGGAGTTCGATGTCCTCCGATTGCACTGCGCCCATTACTCCCCCGGAGAATCCTGCGGTCCGAGAGGCCTTGGCAATGATGGATGGTGGTATTCAAGATTTGATTGTAGGTCCTGTCTTGCCGTTCAGCCCCTCAACCGGACTGACAGTCCACAGAAAGTTCTCGACGACCTAGAAGGGAAAACGTGTCACATTGGGATATTTGAAGGGGATGGCACCCTGGAACAAGGACTAGACGAGTGTGTTTCCCTACTGTTTGACACAAGATTGTCCCTCGTGCTAAACACCCTCTTGACGTAGTGTCCGCAAGCTGCTGGACCTCCAACAGAAAGCTCAGCAGGACGGATTGGAGGAGATTAATTGTACGCTGTGGTGCCCTATTTACCGATGGTAAACGATCTCATTGACATCGAGCAGTGATCTACAAGAATCTTGTAGAGACCCAAGTTGTGAGCGACATTCAACGGGAAGGTTTGTTGTTTATTCAAAGATTTCCACGCGTAACTCTTTGCTGATTCTATCACATGGACCCATCCAGTGGAGAAAGAAGTCGAGGAAGAGGTAGATCGCGTCGTCGAGGAGCTTTTCACGGAGTATGTCAAGGAGCTAATCCCGAACGATATTATGGAGGAGATCAAGGAGAAGAAAGGGCAGCTAGACAAGATTCGAGTGGACTTGCATAATTCGTAAGTGCTGCTCCCAGAGTTCGAACCACAGCTCTTCTAAAATGGAACTAGGGAGAGTATGAGGGCCAACGCCCAGCTTCGCAGCGACAGAGATCCGAGCTCTGAGATCCTCAGTACGCTTCGTCGCTCTGATGGTACCGTAAGCGCACACTTTCCCAAGACGTTGAAGGCTGCTTTTGACCTCGATGGTGAGTGAAACTTGTCGATCGAAGATAGGTAGGGCCTGACTTCAAACCCTCGCCGGGTTGCTCGAAGCTGAAACTTGTAGTACCCTGCTCGAAGAGTATGGTCAGATCCCTCAAGGCTCAGGCAGGGATAGTCTCTTGAATGACTTTCTGCAGCTTTGTGGCATTCAGTACCAGATGGTAAGTACATAACTGAGATTTGTGCCTGCGCTGGATTTAACTGGACACTTGAGAACGCAGGTTCGTGTTGGAAAGCGGTCAAAGTTACGATTTGGTGATGTCAAATGATTTGGCTTCTTGTCCTCCATAGTTCTACGGTCGAATTACACTGTATCTAAAGTCTACATGTTGTGTAAATACATCAGCGATCCCGGAATGTTATGGTTACGCCTTGAATGAGGAGGTGGTGCGTGCTCTAGGAACATAATTAGAGATGGAAAATAATGAAGACTTGGTCTTCGGTGGTGGGGTATCCTCTTTGCTATCCTCGGGCCCTTCCTTCTCCCGTTTGGCTTGTTTATCCGGTAGATTGGTCAACATGTTCGAAACAAAACCCCAAAGATTATTGCCGCTCAAAGCGGATCCTTCATCCTGCAACACCGCCTGGTCAGCGATCCGTGCCAACTCCAGCGCCTCCGATGTATCTCTCCTCGAGACTATACTGCTGGGCGGGGGATGTTCATCGCCGTCCAGCGCCCACGCCCAACTCCATCCGGAGGACGCTAACAACGCCTCCTTGATATTGGAGTTCTTCCCATCCTCGTTTGTCTCCTGCTCTTCCCGTTCAAGCGAGTTTTGAAGGACATTCATGTTCTTGATTGTATCCTTCTTGGCGCGCTCCAGATGCTTCCGGCGGTGCTTTTCGATGGCTCGTATCGTCGAGGCAAACTTGGTGTCGAACTTCTTGTGGCCTGCAAAGTACCGTCGAATGGCTAGCTCCGAAAGGGCCCCAATCATCTCGTGGGGAACACGACAGGCATCCAGTTCAGATTCAGGTTCTAAGGGCCTTATAACTCCTCGTGTTGAGACGCGCTCACGAATCATCTTGGTTTTCATCGATGGGAAGTCCTGATTAAACATGGTTCGAGTTCGGTTCTCACTGAATGGGATTGGGACACGTACCAAATTTTCGCTGTACACTACAGGATCTCCAGCAAGACGCTCCTCATCGAGGGGACTGGGAGGAGAAGAGAGTATGTCTGCAAACTTCGGCTCAATAATTTCGCCTCCAGAACCGGACGCGCCCATTGACGGACTATCCGAATTGGTAATGATCGTGGGCGGGGCAGAGGGTGGAGGGCTCTGTATCTGTATTTCGGGTGGACCAAGAGAGCCGCTGGCGTTGAGGGGGAGGGGAGGAGGAACAGAACTCCGTCGTCGCTGACGGCCCAGCAGTCTATTTCGCTTTGGACTTTCGGATTGGGATCGTTTCAGATCGCTCTCCGTCTTTGAGGATTCATTGGTGCTATGCGACTCGAGAGAAGACCTTTTCGTCATTTTAGAAGAGAAAGAGGCTCTCCGTACGACTGAAGATATCGGGTTGAGGAGGCTATTCTTCGATCGAGGTGCCCGTAGACTTTGCTTTCTGGACGACCGGCTGTCCACCGATGAGCTGAACGAACTGCCAGCAGGCGTTGGGGGAACGTTCATTTTCGTCACGTACTTACAGAACGAGGCGATCGCTCTGTGACAAAATTTGCCTGGGGTGGTGAAGGGAAAGAGCACTGGAAGGATATGGGCAGCATCTGTTGAAAGGACTTTCAGTGCTGCAAGGACAAAACTGGAAAGATAGCGACTAACCGTCGTATACTTGTAGATGTACAGGCGTGGCGTCAAATCGATCTTCGATCCCATACAGACTGGGGTATGCTGTACGGACATCGTCCTTGATCGGATAGTTTTCTGGCGATGCTGCTTTGTGCGCGCTACAACGGCCGGAAGGTGAGGACCACGATTGGAAAAGCTATAACCAAAACCTTACGTATATATGATTTCGTCCCTCAACACCTCCTTGTCGCTCGCGATGAAAAACAGTGGCGGTAGTCCCCCAAGGTAAGACAAAGCTGGGCTGACGAGAGGATGGAAGAGGAGACTATTAACAGTATACAATTGCACTTGCGTGTCGACTGTCAAAACTTCTCCGTTATTTGCTGTTAGTGAAAAGGCCTGTTTTTCAAACGTGTTCGCTGAATCGGGCTGGGGAAGGGGTGTAGTAGCGCCAACGTCGACTGGCATCGATGCCTTAGTATCGTTCGTGTGATTCTGGTTGAAGGTTAAGACAGTGCTGGTTGCATCGGTAGGGGGATCCAGCTTGAATGTTTGCCGTATCCGAGAACGGAGACCATTGTGAACGCCTTTGATCATTTCAGGTGGGGGCGGTGGCCAAAGTGTACTGGGCTTGTGGAGGGAGAGACCGTATTGAGGTATGATGTCCGTATCTGTATTCGTATGGACACTGGGAAAGGAATGCGTCAAATCACACCAAGGGGATATGAGGACACCGCCCGCAGGCATAGGAAGCCCAGAGTCACGAATGACTTGCAGTAGGGCCAGAGACAGCCCGCCGCCAGCAGAGTCTCCTGCAATGACTATGTGACCGGGTTGTACAGGCCGATGTTTTGCCTCCGGAGGCGGCCGAATCAGATAGAGATCTAACGAAGTCGTTTCAGCCTCGGTGACCGTGAAACAAATGAGAACTCACATGCTGCGATCAAGTCTTGAAGAGCGCACGGAAAGGGGTATTGGGGCGCTAGGCGATAGTTGATGGCTAACGGAAAGTTCAGAGTGTGGTATATGTATCGGGGACAGGTCGAACGCACCAAATACACGCCCGTTGATCTTCCTCGCAAAGCGTTGAATGCTGTACCTAGGGTATACGGTGAGCATGCAAAGGGTTGCGTTAAGATGGAGCATACCGTTCTTGGTCAACGCTCCCAAAGTAGTAACCACCTGGAAACATTCCTTGAGCTGAATCTACATGTCAATTGGGGGAGTGGATGACTGACCACCATGTGAATACAATATACATCGCATTTCGTCCATGTCTTTCTCGTACGTTCCAGATTCATGGGCAGCTTCGGGCCCTACTTCCTTTTCCCTGGTGGCCTTGTCCTGCATCTTGTACCGACGCTTGTGCTCCTGCCAGTCCTTCTTTGCTGTGATCCACTGTCCGTCGACACTGGAAATCGGGTGAGCACAGACAAGTATGTTCAAATCGTCATGCATGCTCACCCGTTCAGACTACGTACTTGCCACCATTTGACCCCACCGATGACGCGTCTGGCGACATCCTCTCCCCCGAGCGCTGTAACCAAATATCCCGCAGCGTCTTCACAGCACGACATGGGCACCAAAACCCGAACGACATGTACCCAGGGAGGAGATATCGTGCGATAGTTGGAAAATTGCTGCATCTCTTCGACTGTATGTCTGGTGGGGAGGTCAGCAGTCGATAAGCAAAGTGTCGCGTTCGTTTCTTACAATGTGGCCGCTTCTAGAAAGGCCTTAATGCCAATGTTAAACGATATCTAATGTCAGAGTTGTCCAGTGCTTACCTTGATTATGTGGAACGCTTCATCATATAAGAGCTCGTCCTGCCTCAACTGTACCTGTACGTCCTTGCCATTACCCTTGCCCTTGCCTTCCTTGTGTTGCACGTCGCTCTTGAGGCGATCGAAGTAATGTTTGACCAGTCTTTCCAGCAATATGGGTCCAACGCGAAGGCCTACATTCCTAGTGAGCGCATTGGGCATTGGGCGATGACCGTTTGGAATAGAGTCCGTGAATTGAGTGTTGTTGGAGTGATGGGAGGGAAAAGCTGTTGCGCTGCTTCAGGTGATACGTCAAATACTTAGTTCGGCTATACCTTGCCGTTGTCGGGATTCAAAAAGAGATTAGAATGAGGGAAAGATTGAAGGTGAATTGACTGGCAGCATAAATGGACTTGCCAGCCTGCTTTCATTTTCCGTTCGGCGTTCAGCGTGTTATAAAGAGTATGGAGAGCTAACCGCCGCTTATGTAACTCCGCTTTGGCCTCATCCGCCGCCAGCGGCGCGGATGACTATTTCTAGTCATCTCCGGAGATCGTTTGATGTAGCTCATCGACTCAGGAATGACTACAGTCCAGTCCCGTCTGCTTACTGTACAGGAGATCTTGCAGTGTGCACTGGTTGCTAAATTTTACCGTCGTCATCCGGGGGGACTCCGAGTGTTCTCAATTAAAAGTCATACTCGTACGAATGATCACTTTCATTGCTACTAGTACACGGTCTTAAAACCCATGGTTCGACTTCTCAGTTGTCTATAGATCAGCAAACTTATCTGTTGCCTAACGAAATGTCGTAAACAAATCCTTATCGAGCTCCCAAGAAGATTAAATCTTACCTCCACCAATAGCTTCGCGATACCTGGTTCAGCGGAGGTATGTCCCGCGTCGGGAACAATGTGAAGTGTTAGTTCCGGCCAAACCTGTCAACATGAGCGAAGTGGCCAATAAATAGAAATGACAAACCCCTTTCCTACCTTCTTCAGCTTCCATGCGGTGGTTGGCTGTTAGGAGAATTATGAGTGCGATGTCCCGCATTAATAGAAGTGTGAAACATACAGGGCATACTATATCATACCTGCCTTGCACGACGATAGTCGGTATGTAACGGCTAGCGAAAGAGGTCAGTGAAGAGGAAAGTCGGAGCTTCAAATCAGTCTAGCGTCCGTACATCTTGTCGATCTCTTGTTTCTCCAACAGTTGACCATCTCTCAACCAACACTAAGTTCCTCCTCAGTCTGGTTTGACAAATGCATCCAAGCGAAAGGACTCACGTCGTTCGTGAAGTAGTGGCATTCAATCAAAGCGTTGGCACTAGTGTAAACGTTTGGCTGCAAGGTCGAGAATCATGGAGCAGAAAGACTGACAGGACTTCATCATCCGACCCAATATCGAAGGTGGAAGGATCCCGGTATAACTTGGAGATGGTGTATCTACCGGAAGTCGTCAGGCCAGAACGTCTGGAATCGCAGATGCGGTAGTACGAACTCCCAGGTGACCCATGCTTTGGCAGCCTTCAATCGCGCGGCCTTATCCTCAGAATATAGAAGCGGCTTGTACGCATGAGTGGTATCGTGCCGTTGAGACTCTGGGACCACGGAAATGTATTCGTCCCTAAATGACATATCGCTAGATAGACTTCGAAGACAACCATTAAGGCGCGTGTGCACATACCAGGCCTCCGGGAAAAGGTTCGATGCCCCGATCTCTTGAGACACGAAGTTATTTTCACTGTGTAAACCGGAGTGTGGTCAGAAACGGTTGCTACGAGAGTGGGATGTGGCGCATGCATACCTCTTCCTACACGTGTAGACACCGCTGCAAAAAGTTTGAGAACGGAACATTTGCTAAATAAGTGCTATGTGCTTGATAGCCCGTACCGTAAGATGAGGGACTTGACCCGATCGGGATGCGACTGAATGAACACTCGTTAGATAATCTCGATACGGGTACACTGGAGTCCAGACAAAGAAGACCTGGGCATATACGAGAGAAAGTGCAGAACCCTGTGAAATGCGTCCCATAGTTTGACATTAGCATAGTTCAGATATCATGATTTTGAAGTAATATCGTACCCATGATCCACCGAAAACATGCCATTTCTCGACGTGAAGCTCCTCCCGTAGTTTTTCTATGTCCTTTACCAGGTCCCAGGTTGTATTCTCCTCGATACTACCGTGTCTAGAGGCACAAAACCGATGAGAAGGTGATTAATTCGCATACACGTCGAATGGCTCGTTACGGTGTTGATTTCCCGCTTCCTCGTTGGTCCAAAAGTATTATCTGGTCGAAAGATACCTGAAATGAGTCTTTCTAACCTATATCGTACCAAATGAAGGCTGACCTTGTATTTCTCAGGGTTGAAAAAGGTTCGATCGCGAGGGTTGAAGCCACTCCCTGGTCCACCTTCATAATTAATAACGAAGAATCGGTCGCGGCTCTCGATCGACCAGGTTACTGTGCTGAGGACGCACCGTGCAAAAAGATAACTGTAGTCATCCAAGCTCACTCAGAAAGCGTCTCTGGGCTTGGAAGACCTTTACGCACCGGGAGTACCCTTTTCATTCCCACATAATTCGTAACTATAACAGACCCGTTTCAATGATTAGAGGTTGAACTCAATTGCGAGGAGCGTGATGCGTACTGAAGGGTATGGAGGGAAGACACTTTCAGTTTGCCAGTCTGGTACGGCTCGATTGCTGGATACATGGTGACAGCTTTGTTGAACGTCGGGCTTGAAGCTTGAAGGTTCGAGAAGAGAGGTGGCGAGATTCGACCTGACCAGGGTCCATAAACTCCATATGCACAAGGCTATGCAGCCCGGGCCGATAAGCCGTCTCCCCACACTTCTCAATTGCAACTCGAGGATTCCGACCTTCTTTGTTGAATGTTGAATGTTGAATGTTGAACTTAAAGTTCAGCTATAGCCACTCTAAGAGAGGAAGTCAGTATGATCTCACAAGGCCCGCCGCTTCCCGTTGAGATGACGGGATTTGCTGAACGTTTCCAATACACCACCTACCCCAGAAACATATCGAGAATATTTTCATCCTTTCTAACTCCTTCGGTTCCCAACTCGTTGATTTATGCATATCAGCTCAGCCTTAAATCTCTCGTCCCCGCCTCTGATTCTACTAGTCCACTTTCCAGTCTCGGCGAGTCAGCCTCCAGGGTTGGATGGATTACTTGTCAACCAGCGACTTTGACGACTGCCACTGTGATTCCTGGGTGCGTAATTGGACGCGGGTCGTGGGTTACTCGATTAGACAAAGCACCGGGCTTTCAGATGCCCCGAGCGCTCACCGACGTGATACTCATGATCAAAGCTGGATTCAACACCGAGTCAAGACTCAACATATGATACACAAGATTATGTAGCCCGGGCCGATCAGGCCGTCACCCTGCACTTCTCAACAACTCGAGTGGCTATTCCGGTCTTCATCTAAACCCTGAACACTGCAAGTCCAAGTAAGCTGGATATCTTGAGAATACCCTTCACATCTCTTGCCGGAACCGTTACTCGGTCACGATCCGACGTTCATGAGTGAGCAATAAACCCTTATCCTTGAAGCGACTCGTGAGATTAGAAAGACTAGACGTCAGACTATATCCAGTGTAATTCCTGGGTATACATATATACATAGATCTGATTCGCATCCGAGTCAAGCATGATCTGGCGTTGAGGCCTGACATCTCATGAACAGGGCTGAGAGCGCTCAGCACGAAAGCTTTCCGCATTGCTGGCAGCTGGTCCTGACGCCATAGTCGCAGGTCTTTCCAGTGCTCTTGTTGCACTCATAGACGTGCCCGTTCTTGCAGTCTGGGTTGATAGCCTGATTTCCACAGAACTGGCCCTGCACTTTGTTGCAGACACATTTTGAGGCCGAGCAAGCTCTCTGTCGAGGGTTGAATAAGTATCTCGAGGTCGCACTCGTATGAAAGGAATGACTGACCGCCTCTAGGTCAGAGCGTTCCTCAAGAGAGGCTACGGGACCGGGCTCCAAAGCTGCAGCCGCGGCGGCGACGGCGATCAAGGCCGTGAAGGTGATGAAGAACTGGTAGAAGAAAGGTGAGTGAACGTCCAAGCCAAGTGCAGAAAAGGTGACTGACTTTCATGGCTTCGTAAGTAGTGATAGATGTCTGAGAGTGTTTGACTGCAGAAAGGCCAGCCTGGTCGGGCCTCTTTTATACGCTTTCGCTCTCGAAAGGAGTGCCATATCAGGACGCGTCGTTCAACATAACCATCCGTCCCTAGCGAGGCTCGATGAGTAGAAGGCATATGTCCGGCATATGTCAATCTTTGTGGGTAGCGCTCAGCTTGACAGATGTGGATTGGCCCTTGAAGTTGGAGCTTGAGGCCACAAACTTGGAGAGATGTCAGAGATTAAATCTGGTGGTGCCGTTCCTGGTCAACATCTCCGCCAGCCCATTCAAACAGAGTTGAACATGATGAATACGAGCTGGAATAAGGATAGGATGTGTCAAGCTCGAGGCGAAGAGATCGGCCTAGTTCCTGGGTTCCGGACGAGAAAAATTAGGTTGGAAGACTTTACTAAGATCGATTAACAATCCCGGAGTAGGACTTTTTGGCCAACTTCGCCCCTCGCTTTTTCTGACCAGCACATTTCGGTTGGGTTGGTCCTAGTCAGTAGGTCCTCCAAAACTGAATAGAATCACAAGGACACAACGCGACTGTGTAAGTCTGGTCCTGAACAAGGTCCGAATGTCGTTGAGTAAAAAATCCGCATGGTGTGGGTAGAATGATTCAGGGATGCTCACCGTGAATGGACTACAATATACAGCCTTTGACAGCCCAAGGACACTATCCGCACTTCCGAAAGATGAAACTTGGAAGGTGGATCGGTGGGAAGGCAACTGGGGCGACAAGAATCTTCTTGTCAGTAGCGCCCTCAATTCAGTATAGATCCTACGAAGTGTCGGGTACTGATGCGCCGACTGCCAGGATGAGATTTGACAGAAAATGTACTCGCCTGTCAACGAAGTTGTATTCAAGAAATTGAGTTGGTGGCTAATAGAAACCGTCATGAGTTTATTCATTTACCTGCCTTTGGCTGAGTCTGGGCTCTGATTGCGCACCCAGGATAGTCACTTGCCGTTTTGAAGGAGTCTAGTAAGGCAAAGCCCCGGGTCACTGACAGTGAATTTACGCAGAACTAGCGAACTCGACGGAGGATCGAGTGGAAATCGAATCGTTTCAATCTGGTTTCAGTGGATGTATTCGTACCCCAATACTCGCATTCATCGTAGTAAGGCATGCGAAGCTCCTAGAGAGGGAAGGATGAGCACCACATCTGGGTGCCTTTATCGATGCGTGCACTGGCTGGTCTGCATGGTACGAACAGGGAGGAAGGAGGGTCGGAAAAACGCGCGAATGCGCCAAAGCCATCACAACAATCGGAACGGCTTGGAACTATCGGATTCCCTCGCTCTCGAGATTCGTTGATTCGAAGACAGACTGAGAGGGGCAGCCTGCAGGTACTCAGATGATGATTGCGAGACACTGCCGGAGCAATCATAGATCCTGACCGTCAAGAAGTATAAGCGCTGTTTCGACATCCATCGCTGGAACTTGGAGGGCAGTTGTTGGGCCTACGCCTGCACAAAACATCTTGTTGGGTCAGATCTACTGGTCAAACGGATCTAGTACTCCCTGAGTTGAAGTGTCTGTTGATGAGGAAGCCAAGGTGCGAGTACTGAAGGGATGGCGACAGTCGTCGTGGACCGTTTGACGAAAGCGTAATTCCGGCACATGTGATAGACGCGTATATATTTCCCACGGGGTTTCCTTCTTCCTCTCCTCATCATCATCATCCGGTCCATCGACCATGTATCCGCATACTCCAGGCATGATACGTATCGTATACGACACTGACACGTTACATCTTCGGTCTTGTCAAGCCGCAAATTGATCAGGAGGTCATTGGCCATCCCTCTGTGTATCCGACTGTTCGCTTGCACCGAAACATTTCATTGACTCGTAAGTCCATATCCAAGCTCAGGATTTTGAGTTCTTCTGATCACAAGGGTACCGTTTACTCAGCTATCTAGTTGGAATGAATTCAACGGCTGACAAAAGGCTGACTCGACCTCAGCGTTAGTTGGGCTCCAATAGCGAGGAGGCCGGAGACAAACTTTGGATTACACCGAGGTTTTCCCGGCTGGCTATAAACCCGGATGACCCAATTTCCAAGACTTTTAGTTTCTCTCCCCTCCTGCGATGGCCCAGTCCATTGAGCTCGAAAGATTACCCTCGAAAACAGCCTTGGAATCCCATTCCCATTCAGTGAGGCATGTCTCCCACCAAAAGTCTGATTCAGAGCCGGCGGAGACCACTACATCCCAAGATCAGGAAGACATGAGGCCATCGGCGGATGTCCCGTTCGTTCAGACGCGGGCTCAAGAAATCAAGGCCTACGTGCAGATGATCTCCCTCTCGTGGGCAATGTTCGTAGTTGGATGGAACGACGGTACTACTGGACCTCTGTTGCCCAAGATCCAATCAATTTACAATGTACGTATCCTTCGCTTGCGTTATAGGTCGTGCCAATATGCCTTTGAAACGTTGCGATAGGTCAGCGACACCGTTGTGTCTTTAGTCTTCATCTTTGCTTGCGTGGGCTTTGTCTCCGGGGCGTGCTTGAACGTCATCGTGTCCGACCGCTTGGGCTTCGGAAAGGTGGGTCCACTCCCTCGGCCTCCAAATAAATCCCACTCAATGAACTACTCGACGGTTAGCTGGTGGTATTAGGTACCCTTTCTCCCATCCAACTCTGATACCGTGCATCTATAACTGAATATTCTGGACCAAAGGCTCCGCGCTCCCAGTTGTAGGTTACGTGCTCCAGAGTGCAGCTTTGCCGTTTCCTGTCTTTATAATGGCTTATACCATCAACGGAGTGGGAATCGCTGTTCTGGTATGCACTCAAAAGACCCAAACCTCTTGGTCCTTCGAGCTTAATGTTGTCGACTTGGTTCTGCACAGGACGCACAAGTCAACACTTTTGCCGCCTCTTTGAAAAAGCGCGCTGAAACCAAGATGGGCCTACTTCATGCCATTTATGGCGTCGGCGCCTTTGCTGCACCTCTAGTCTCGACTCAGTTCTCTCAGCTTGAGCGGTGGTCGCTCTATTTCCTTATTTCTCTCGGCCTTGCAATCATCAACGTCGCGCTCTTGGTGATGACCTTCAAGCTCAAGACCCAAGATGGTGAGCTCTCAATCGGTCCTTCAGAGCCCGATTTATATCATATTTCACGTAGCCTGTCTACAAGACATTGGACAACCTCTCGGAGAGAAGGGACACGAAGGTACTTCCTACGGAACGTTTAGACAGATTCTCTCCAACCGGAATGTCCACTTCATGGCGTTCTTCCTCTTGGTATACGTTGGAGTGGAAGTCACTATTGGTGGATGGATCGTAACATTCATCATCCGGGAAAGAAACGGTGGACCGGATGCCGGATATATCTCGTCTGGGTTTTTCGGAGGATTGGCGTTAGGAAGGGTCGCGTTGTTATGGTTCAATGCTCTAGTGGGTCCCCAAATCCTCCTTTTGCTCGGTTGGATCGGTACTGACAGTCTGAATACCAAAGGTCGGCGAACGTTACGTTGTGTTCATCTATGCGGCTCTCGCCATTGGGTATGTGCTCTCGCTCTATTCTGTGTCTTCCCTCCCATCTCACCGCTTCGAAGCTTGGAATTCGTAGTCTGGTTTGTTCCCTCCTTGATAGGAGGAGCCGTCGCCGTCTCTATCGTCGGATTCCTCCTTGGCCCCATGTACCCCATCACCATGAACCACGCCGGTCGAACTATTCCCAGGTTCATACTGGCCGGGTCAATTGGCTGGATCGCTGGGTTCGGTCAAGCAGGGTCTGCCGTATTCCCGTTCATGACAGGAGCACTGGCTGGGAAGTTTGGGATTACGAGCTTGCAACCAGTATTGATTACGATGATGGGTGCGATGTCGCTGCTTTGGGGGGTGATCGTCGTCAGTGGAAGGAAGCGAAACTTGGCATGAAAGCCTAGGATCAGGATACGGACGTTGCTTTCAGGTTGCCACTATTTGGAGATACGAAAACACGAGCTGCAGTGCAATAGAGATACGATCAGGGCGACGCCTGGCGGACATTAATGATACTAGTAGCGATATCCTCTGTCTGTAAACGTCCACGAGCGTGAGCTTGGATGATTAATTATACTATCGAATACCAGATTAAAAGCTGACATCGTGAAGTTGGGTTCCGCATCAGGCGGGAGATAGTGACGTAGAGATTCAACTTCCATATACCAAAGCTCGTAATTACAGAATTGAGCGTCGAGATAAGTACCCCAGTATCGCTCTGCTGCAAACTTTTCGAGCCGTAAATAAGTCCAACTTCCGAAGCGAAGCACCGGACCGGATACCCGGTCCTGAGTTCTCTGCATGTGACCCTGTTTCGCAGGCTGTTTATATACCACGATGAGCTCAATGACACGACCAGCAACTCACGCTGCACGAACCCACGGAACCCCCACCGAATAGTCGGCTTTTGAACAATGTCGTTCTCACTCGAAGAAGTCGCATCCCACAACAAACCTACGTGAGTTGCAGGACTCACGCTTCGATTACCGAAAACCCAGCTCGCTGCTCACCCCTCTCTCCACCACACACACACAGGTCATGTTGGGTCATAATAGCGCAGCAGGTGTACGACGTTACGGACTTTCTTCTGGTAAGTGTTAACTTACCCCTACGTTGAAAGTATTCGGAAAAAAATATAACTCATTTCGATTTAGGAGCATCCTGGAGGTTCTAGTATCATCCTCAAGTATGCGGGACGCGACGCAACGCGAGCTTACGAGCCAATACACCCGAAAGATGCTTTAGAGAAGCACTTACCTAAATCTAAACACGTTGGAGCTGTTGATACCGAAGCAGCGCAGAAGCTTAAAGAGGCGGAAGTCAACAGACAGAAGACTAAGGACGAGGTGAGAGTGGAAAAGGCAATGAAGGAGAGACCTCTGCTTAGTAGGATACTGAGCTTGAATGATATGGAGGTGAGTTGACCACGCGGTGTACGTTCTATAGGACTCGGATGACACTGAGTGCGTAACTTGTCGATATAGGCTGTTGCGAAGAGAATCCTACCGTTCAAGGTGTATAGCTTCTACTCCGCCGGTGCAGACGACGAAATCAGTGGGGTCGATTTACGTTTCTTGCGGAAGGGAAAGCTGATCTTTCGTACCGACAGCCTTGGACCAAAATAGTCGTGCTTACAGTCGTTTCTTCTTCAACCCGCGGGTTATGAAACCAGTCTCGAACTGTGATACGTCTACTAGCATCCTCGGATTCAAGTCTTCCCTACCGATCTTTGTCTGCGGCGCTGCATTAGCTAAACTTGGACATCCTCTAGGTCAGTCAGATACGTTTTTCTTTTTTTAACTCATGACCCTGACACGCTTTCACAGGTGAAGTAAACATCACCCGAGCATGTGGGAAAGCAAAGCTATCCCAGATGATCTCAACGCACTGTTCATGCTCCTATTCCGAAATCGCCGACGCTGCTTTACCAGACCAGCCACTGTTCTTCCAGCTATACAAATCCAGCAACGATGCGAAAGCAGCGATGCTCATCGAGGAAGTGGAGAGGTTGGGGTATAAATCAATCTGGTTGACTGTCGATTTGGCTTCCCTCGGAAACAGAGAGAGGGATGTGAAGAGTGGATGGGTGCTTGAGGATCAGGAGAGTGGGGCTCCTCCGGTGTATGTTGAGGAGGTGGCGAAGGGGGGTGAGGAGAGTGTGAATTTCTTTGGGACGAGTAGTCCGGTTGTTGCGTTGGATGACAGGGATATGACTTGGGAGAAGGTGAGTATGAACTATTGGGTTGTGGGTTCGTGGGTGTCTCATGGTACGAGTATACAGACCATCCCTTGGTTGAGGAGTGTGACCAAGCTTCCTATCGTATTGAAGGGTGAGTGAAGATTCTACCCCTTCCTGGGAGGTTGCTGACCCGTTGTAGGTATCCAATGTGTCGAGGTATTATCATTCTCCTTTTCTATGCTGTGTCTGAAATTGAACCCCCCCTCGTTGGTAGGATGCAGTTCTCGCTGCTGAAGCGGGTGTCGACGGTATCCTTCTCTCAAACCATGGTGGTGCGTCTACCCTTTTGGATCGTTGTGCGGCAGCTCAGAGAACGCTATCTCCAGGCCGACAATTGGAATAGTGAGCGCACTTACCATAATTCGAGTGGTTCGAGCGATTTTTTTCACATTGTGGGATAGCTCCCTCCCTCCTATCGAGGTTCTTTATAGAATACGAAAGCAGCGACCCGACGTGTTTGATAAGATTGAAGGTGTGTGTCTCCCAGCCAGTCGTGCGAGAGTCGAACGTTCAACTCCGACACCTACAGTGTATGTCGATGGTAAGTCACCGATTGTGTCGTTCTTCTCTTTCTCCCTGACACGGACGACGGTCAAGGGGGCGTGAGTCGTGGAACAGGTGAGTTGGGGAAACCGTTCTTTCGTTAGAGACTTGTTCACCGTCCAGCAGACGTATTGAAGGCGTTGTGCCTCGGTGCGAGGGCCGTCGGATTCGGAAGGGCATTCCTCTACGCGCAGAGTGTTCGTTGCATTCTCCCTCCCTCCTTGACGTAGCACCTACTCATACTGTCTTCAGGCGTATGGAGAGGCAGGATGCGATAAGATTATACAGATACTGGAGCGGGAGATTCTGACGGGGATGAGACTTTTGGGAGCTTCGAGTATTCGAGATTTGCGACCGGAGATGGTGAGTAGCGGTCTCTCTCTCGCCCGCAGGAGGATGAGTGCTAATTTCAACTCTTTAAGGTCGAACGGGTCGATTGGGAACCTATTCTTAAGAGTCGCCTGTAACATGTTTTATGTCATTATACTCGATATCGTTTAAGTGTAACACTTTGTTTCCTCTTCCTGGCCGTACTAGGGTAGATTGAGGGTCAGGCATGGCGACGATGGCCGCCATCGTCATCGTCATTGCCAAGTCGCCCGAGATATATAACTTGAGCTTTGATGCGTTGCGTGCGATCCCACGTTGGAATTTGGGGTGGAACGATCGTCACCTCCTATTTCTGTGGTTGTTTTTTTTTTCTCCCTCTCTCTTTCTTTCTCATACTATCACTGTGGACGGAAAGCCCCCCCCTTGTCTCCGGCTTCGAACTGACAAACAATTGTCGGGATGAAGCCGCTGACTGCGCACAAGATTACCTCACTCTTCTGTGTTCTGTTCCTCACCTCTACGTTTGTTCTGTTACTCCTCGTTGGTCTCTCGTTGACCATCATCAAGCCGATCTATCTCGTTCGGGTGTACTCTGTGAGGACAGGGCAACCGGCTACCAGTATCGCAACCGAGTTGAGATTCGGCGTGTGGGGGGTATGTGCGTCCAGGTGAGTTGTGCCCTCAATTTTCATAGGTATCAGTCTATGTTAAATAAAACTTTTTCTTGTACCAGTGAACTCGACGCACCCACAGCGTTCACCAACGACGGACTCTGCTACGGTCCCAAACTCGGCTACGCTTCCCTCATCGAACAAAACATCCCAGCAGACCTCCTCGCCCGGTTCGGTCTAAACTCGCAAATCGTCAACACAGTCCTCTCAGGACTCCTAGGAGTACTCATCCTCCACCTGATCGCAGCGGGATTCTCGCTGGTCGGTCTCGCAGCTGCACTGTACCTGGCCTCGCATGCGTTGACGATCCTGTCGCTGGTGGTGACGGTGGTGACGGCGTTGCTGACGACGGTGGTGTTTGGTATCGACGTGGGGTTGGCGTTGGCTGCGAAGAGTCAGATACGCAAGTTGACGGACGATGGGGTTGCGGTTGGGACGGGGAATGGGGTGTGGATGGTGTTGGGCGCGATGATCGCTGCGTGGTTGGCGGTCGTGTTTTTGTCGGCGAGAGCGTGTTATTGTTGTGGTGTTCGAAGGTGGGTGCTTGTGTGTCGAGCATCTGAATGATTGCTGATGCACGGTTGCTTTAGGAAATATCAAGATACAGATGGGCGGTACTGAGACTAGGCTGATTGTTAGAATACCGCGCACGACTTTCACGATAGTTACGACCCCATGTACTGGGATTTATTCCATATCATTATTATCTGGACACTGAGAATCAGCCTCTGAGAAAAATTGAGAACGGTCAGCTGCATGCACGTATCCGGCTTCGGAGCGCAGGTTGACCGGAAACCCTTGGCTTTATTAGAACACACCGGTATTCTCGAAATGACCCACCTTCCTCTCCTCCCATGTCTCAACCAAAGAAAGTTGGAGGAGAATATGGCGATGTTCGTGCCAACATTAACGTTCCCAGTCTCGTCAAATATCTTGAAAAGCACCTCCCAATTATGAACATGCCGATTGAAGTCAAGCAATTCAAAGTGAGTTTCTCCTTGCTTGGGATAGACGTGAGGGAAGGCTCAAAGGCTGTATTCAGTTTGGCCAGGTAGGACTCGGGCACATAGATTCAGAATCGTCGGTCTAAATCTCAAGACACACTCTCCAGTCCAACCCAACGTACTTCCTCACAGACGCAACGTAAGTCCAAGTCTCTCTTATCCAAGGAATTCGAAAACCTTCTTACTCCCAACAGCAAGAAACGCTACGTGCTGCGTAAGAAACCTGCTGGACAGCTCCTCTCCCAAACTGCCCATCAAGTCGACCGCGAGTACACCGTCCTCAAAGCACTCTACGATTACAATTCAAGGTCGTCAACGCCCCCAGAGAACCGTGTCCCCGTCCCTCAACCATACCTGCTATGTGAAGACGAGAACGTGATAGGAACCAAATTCTACGTGATGGAGTTTTTGGACGGGAGAATATTCACGGACGTGAGGTTGTTGGATCTCAAGGACGAGGATCGGAAGGAAATGTGCGTCGGGATTTCTACTACCTTATGTTCGGTGTCTGACAGTTCAAGTCCAGATTCCGAGGAGCCATCCACGCATTAGCTCGACTGAGTTCTGTGAACCCAGACGAGATCGGTTTATCGAAATTTGGCCCCTCTTCGGATTATTTCCCTCGACAGATAAAGTCGTTCACTCGGATTTCGGAAGCGCAGGCGAAAGCTGTCGATGTGGAGACGGGGAAAGCGGTGGGTCCGATACCTCACTACGATGAGATGGTGCGGTGGTACTCTCAGCATCTACCGGACGAGAAGAAGTTTGGGAGTCGACGGATCGTGCATGGGGATTATAAACTTGACAATATGGTGTTCCATCCGACGGAGAATAGGGTGATTGGGATATTGGATTGGGAGTTGTGTACTCTTGGGAGTCCTGTGAGTTTTTCTTTGACGCGTCCTTGTTCGCGCAAACTGACATGGGGTACCTTCTTGTTATAGCTGGCGGACTTTGCGAACCTGACGCAACCGTGGTCGACTGACCCGAAAGACGTCGACAAGTACATGGGGTATCAGCCTAACCGAGCCTCGTTCAAGAACAACACTTCCCGTGATGTACCCATCACTATGGAGGAGATGGAGAAGTTGTATTGTCAACTTATGGGTTACGAATACCCAATCAGGGAGCTAGTCTTTGTGAAGAGCTGGAATATGTTCAGGGTGCGTCGTTCATTTATCTGGGGGGGGCGAAACGTTCTAACGTGGTCAATGCACGCAGGGGGCGGTTATTTCTCAAGGGATTGCAGCGCGTGCGGCACTGCGACAGGCGTCTTCGGAGACACCAGAAGTGTATGGACAGAGTGTGGTACTTTTCGGTGATCTTGCAAGAGCTATACTGGAGGACCATGGCATTAAAATTGATCTTCATGGGAAGTTGTAACTGTACATACGCACCTATCTATTCTGAACTGGAAGCATCGGCCGAAGAGGCGCCGAGTCGGCGTTCGTCGGGCGCTTTGACATGTGAGCTGACCTCCTGGTTTCACTCTCTTCTTCCTCTTTCATCGCGTCGAGTCGCGTATTGAAATGTCCTCAACTTGCCGCACTTGATCCAATCCGTCGTGACAATTCTTTACGTCGCGCTTCGTGGACATGATTGATGCCGAAATGGCCCTCAATTTTGCGCTAAGGTCGGATACCCGAGCAACGTTTAAAAGGTTTTAAATACCTGTCCACGAGTTACCCAGGGCTTTTCTATTCCTCTTGTCTGTCTAGTCACCAAACAGGTGTAAGGAGAGAGAGAATCCAGCTGCAACTGAACGAAGAGGTGTGTAAACTACTTTTCACGTCGTCGCAGAATGTTCTCAACTCGTTCAAACAGCAAATGGCCACCGTTCACCGAGACTTGGGATGTCCCATCCTTCCCCCCGAGCTCTGCGACGCAGTCATTGACCACTGCAAATACAACCGCTCTACACTAGGAGCATGCAGTCTCGTATCCAAAACATGGCTTCCGCGCTCTCGGTCTCTCCTATTCCACGCCATATCCCTCAGTAAACTAAACCTCCACAGTCTTTGCCCACTTCTCGCCTCCCCCCATTGCACAATTGCACCCTTCATCCAATCCTGCACCGTCTTCCCCCGCGTCTCTTCGGATGAATTGGAAAAGCTGATGAGCACGATGGAACACTCCGTCTTCCGCCGTCTCCAACAACTCACTTCCATCGTCACGATTTGCATCCCACCCCAATGGCTCGCACAGAACACGTCCACATCCCTAGTATCGACAATAACCTCACTCTCTGTCGTCGGTCTGCTGTGGTACGAAGAAACCGAGTCGTTCTCGGAAAAGTGTCGACAGATTCTTCAATTCGCCAGTGCGTTCACGCTCTTGGAGTCTCTGGAGATTGGATATGAGACTCCGGGTCGCGTGGTGCCGTATACCCCTACCACTCAAGATCTGTCGTGTTTCCCGAAAATCGCGTTACCGAGGTTGAGAAGACTCTTGTTGGGGGACGTACCGTACAATGTGCTCCTCCCTTGGTTTTTGATACCGGGGGCGGGGGCGGTGGAGTTACCGAGCCTCTCGTTCTTCTCGTTTTATATTGGATATGAGACGTTGAATGTCGACTCGGAGCTGCTTCAAGAGTTTTTGGATACGGTTTGTTCGCCCACGGTGGAGGAGATTTCGTTTTGGTTGGTTTGGGAGAGTTTTCCTGGTAAGTAACTTGGGATATTATTTCGGGTGGGGTGGTGGGGCTCAATACTCATTTGAAGCGCTCAAACTGGACCGGTTTGAGTCCCTTCGGTCTGTTGACCTACACACCCGAGTCGATCAGGATGATTACCATACCAAGATTTTTGATTTGGTGTCGACGTTGCCGACGTTGGGGAGGACGCCTCTTTCGGTTACGATTACTGGTGATCCAACTGTCCAACTACCCAAGATTGATGGAGTGAGTTGGAGTGTTACGAGGTATTAGGTATTAGGTTAGTTTTTATTTTCGTTTATCATCGCTTTTTACCCATTTGCTAATCGCACTCGTTCGTTTAGGATAGACGGATAACGCGCTTGTCGTTAAGCGAAACCCAGTTTAGACTCTGGAGGGATAGACCGAGATCGATGGGTGGGCGACCATTTTTTGCGTAGATGTTACGAGCGACCTTTGCGACAGAGATAGATTCCAACTTCTTTCGCTGCTAGATAGAACAGACGCCCATTTCTTCTTGAATTTCATGTGAGGCTTGCTTCGCCCGCAACAACCGTTTTGATTTAATCAGTTCATTTTGTACGGTGACGGTGACGGCGACGGTGGAATGATGAACAATACCTTCGAAGGTTCGAGGGAAAAGGGTATAAGAGTAAAGAGTCTGTTTCTCCCCCCGCTCGTCATCACTCTTTCAAGTTCTGGAACCATGAAGGTCTGTCATTCCGAGTACCCTTCAATTCCGGATCCGCAGTCTGACTCGCCCCTCTCAGTTCTTCGTTTTACTAGCTATATACGCCGTCGTTGCCACCTCCGCTGCAACGGTTCACCGTGACTCGGAGGCTGGCACAGGTCCACTTATGACCGTAAGTATCTCCCTCGTTTTTTGCTCACTCGCACAGGTATATATTGACCTACTGCTAGAGACAATGCAAAGAATCCGCTTGCATATGCAACAAAGTACAAGGTACATTCTGCGGAGACGAAAGCATCAACCCGTCGTGTACAAACGGGCACGTATTCGAATGCAACCAGAACACGGGAGTTACTTGCGATTTTGGAATGAGGAATTCGTGTCAGGCGTGTGGAAAGCTCAAGTGTTGAGATTGAAATGACTCTTGGCGGTCTTTCGAAGCTATTGTCCTCAATTTACAGATACCCCCCCAATCTCGAGTCGGTAGTTGTAAAGCTTTACAGTGTTTGTACATACAACACGATACACCCTCCTTTAACCCATTCGCAGAGCCCAGCCTAGCCATCTACTTTGGTGGGAGACGAGATATCCATCACTCTTGCATCTACCCACTGTTTCTGGGGTCTCCGTGGCGGTGGCCACGAGGTATAACTCCCACTAACACTTCGCTGAAGCTGGTGACTCTCAAAATGCCACTGATTTGAGTCGTTGCTGGGGTAGATCACCCGACTCCTCGACTGGCCGACTGTGTACGAGACCAGCTTGATACGGACCGTGATGAGGTTGAACGTGATGCCCTAGAGCCGAGCCAAGCATTGAGCTCACAAGCACAAAAAACGAAAGAAAGAAAAAAGAAAGTCAACTCACGACAATCGGTGTAATAAGTCCAAAAATCATAAACTGTTCCTGTCTCCCCGCAGAGAAAAACCCAAGCAACACCGTCTCCGCTATCAACTGCAAACTAGCACTCTCCACGAGTATCCTCAACACCGGGAACAAGATCGCGGGTGTAGTAATCGCCGAACTCGCTGATTGGTAATGAGTCCTCCATAATCTATAAGCCATGAGACCCGTGGGTATAATATTGGCGATGACGGTCAAGGCGTAGAACGTTTTCATGAAGTAACCGAGGTAAGGGAGGAGAGGGTGGGTTTTTCCTTCCAAGATGTTGGTTTGGGAAAAGATGGCGCAGGGGATGTATCCGATACCTTTGTTGTGTGGGAAATATTTAGTATACTATCAGGTCTCAGTAAGGGTGCGAACGACGGACCGATTTCCACGAGAAGTAGGAGGCTGGGAAGAACGATGACTCTCCAGTTTTTGTGCCATATGAGCCAGCAGCGATAAATCTACATAGGATTTCCGCAGTTCAGTTGATTTCTTCCGAAATTCTAAATGGACGAAACGGTAACCTACCGCGGCACCAGTTCCCAATAACTCCTGCGTAACGTATAGGATAGTCCACATCGTGTTATCCCATGTATCCATCGTGGTGAGAGAGGCTGTCGGTGGTGCCAGATTGTCACCGACAATCCATACCTTCGCTAGACGATAGCCAGCGAGCCCCATGTGAAGGGTGGCGATGAAGAACATTACGGAGGAGATGATGAACATCGCCTAGAGTAGACTTTAGCACTCGGTGTCTGCCGGACGAAGATCGAGCTGCGTACGGTGAAGGAGCCATCTGATTTTTCTCCGCTTTGGGCGTTACGCTCGCGAGAGATTCTCTTTAGCCATAGTGTTGCGAGGTATAGACAGAGAAATACGCCTGATGGAAAGTAGAAAGGGTACTCAGCGTTCTGGTAAGATAGTGAACTTGATGTTACGCACCGTATGCTATGCCCTATACGCGCCGATCGTTGGTGTTCAGTGTCTGGATAGATGATCAGACCTAGTAGTAATAGTGAAACTCACCTCGATCCATGTACCAATCACCATGGCAGGCGTGAACGAAATTTGACCCATGGTCGAAAGGAAAGTCAATTCCTGTCCGTGGACAGAAGGGAAGGAACGAAAACTCGGGAATATGGAAAAAATCTCCGGATTTTTATCTTCACGACGTTTAGTAGCAACAGTCAGGTGCATCCAAGAAGTATGCCCAGATTCCCGTGACAAAAGTTTTTTCAGAGGAGTGAGAAATACTACCGGACGCGAAGCAGGGGTCTAAAGGTTAAAGAGCACATGGATAGACGCAGCGGATGCGAAATATTCACGATGGCGATCGTTTCGCCTGTTTCTATGCAGAACTTGGGGAATGCGAAAGAGAGCTGCGGTGTTACCCATGCGGTTGGAGTGGATCACTTGACATGGGTGCTGTTTGGAGAGTAAAAATCTCGAGTTCTGAGCAAGGTGAGACGTTCCGAATATTATCCCCTGAAATAGGACGAGTCCATCTGGATCCACCGCTCGATGCAGGTGCCAATGGAGTCACGGGAGTTTGGAGCACATTCGTAGTTTCCCTCGTCGTGCAATCACCTGATCTAATCGCCTCGTACACCAGTTGCCGTGGACAAGCTGGTCAGAGAGACGAAGACGGGACGGAGGATGCTCGAACCACATCGAGATCCCATACCTTCGGGAGCTATGGGCAAGCACGGAGAATGGGATACGAGATTTTGGTCGGACAAATTCAGAGATACAGCGGTTTCTATACGACCTGTGAATCGCGGGAGCGGACTGGTCGTAATTCGTGAACAGCGGGGGTGAATAAAGAACATGGTTCCGCGCTTCCGAGAAGAGAGAGGATGTAAGACGTCGCTAAAATCTTCCCTAATTACGATGAGGTACTGCCGCGTACAATTGAAAGCGTATGAAGTGTAGGAATAACCGTTTCTGTGGACGAGTAGTGGAGGTCTGGAGGCAAGATGGCGCACAGGCCTTACGTAAACCGTGTCGGCAGCCTTGTTCAATTTGTTGTCTCTTCGTCTGGCGCCACCAGGATGTGTTCCTCGAGCAACAGTGTCATCTTGGGCCTTGCACTTGACTCCTCCATTGCCTCCTCTCTCAATAATCTGGAAAGGCTCATGATCTCGAGACACAACTAGCTGCGAAAAATCAGCGATCAATTTTGGTTTAGCACGACGCTCAGAGCTCCAGAACTGGAAAGATCTTGCACGATACAATTGGTCAAACATATCAAAAATGACCTGTTCAATGTTAACCTCAAAATGCGTATATGATGCGCCTTCGTATGTCAAACTGTGAATGATGTAGATGGCGCGGCGCGTCTCGTCCATCGCGTTCCTTGGCGACCTAACGATGAACAGGGAAACATGAATCTGGAACCCGCCGTTTACAGTTTTATTTCGACCAGAATCTACTTGGATTGCAGAGGAACTCAACATTTTTGATCACTTCGAGATCCACGAACCATAAATTCATCTGTCAAGACCTACCCATTGGCATACCACTAGTGCTACTCGTAATCTGCAACGATACAACCAGGAACTGGTTGCGTTAAGCATTGCAAAGAGGCCTTCCAGAATCGAGAAGTGGCTCTCGTACCGGAAGGACAGAAGGCGTATAAAAGGGTGACATTCCAGCGGTCGTTCTCCAGAACCACCTCTCTTACATATTCAAGCTCGCTTTCAGAATCATGAAAGTCAGCACTTCTCTCTAAAGTTGCTCTGAAGTCACCCTGACATCTCCTTTTCCTAGTTCTTTGTCACTTTTGCCACCTTGATCGCTGTAGCTGCCGCTGCCGCAACTTTGGAACCCGGCCCAGTGTCCTCCCTCGAGGAGCGCTCCGAACTTGAGACGGTACGTCTATCCTTTGGCCACATCTTCACTCTGCTCATGCACTACGACCGAGCAGAGAGCATGCAAGCCTTCGAACTGTGCCTGCAACAAGATCCAAGGACAATTCTGCGGAAACGAAAAGGTCAACAAAGCCTGCACCAATGGGCACGTCTTCGAGTGCAACAAGAGCACTGGAAAGACTTGCGACTATGGCGTCCGAACCACCTGCCAGAAGTGTGGCAAGTTATCGTGCTGAGTGTCCATTAGCAGAACGGCACAAGCGGATGAGCTGTCATGATTATAATCGCATCTTATTTAAACTATGCTCGCATGTGTATCGTCGATTTCAATGATGGCTGTTCCTCGCTATGTATAGAAAACCGGAAGTTGATCACCTCTTAGCCCAACTGTACGAGCTGGGAATCGGACCAATCATCACGATCTCAACTCGGATAGACTCGAGACCCAGTCACTTCGCGGACCCTCGTACCTCGTGTCCACGCGAAGCGGCGGTGAAGGGGAAGGGGCCCCACACCTGTTCGCGCACTGGGTCTCGAGTCTACAACTCGGACAACTACTCACACACCTGGGCAGTGAGCACCTATTACTGGCACGATCCAGAACTTGGGAGGCTCTGGTCCTCTGGCTTGGGGTAACCCGATGGCGAGCTCATGGGATCCAAAGCCATGGCCACTTTACATCCTTTAACTCCTCTTTTCACCGAAGTCCACCGAACAGGCAGAACTGAGAAATTGCGGGGGGAGTTATTTCGGATTGTCATCAGTGGCATGTGGGAACTTGGTGTGATGGTCAAATCTTCCTGTGTTCGAATCGGCCACATGGTGCCGTACGGCGATGAGGCACGGGAACATTATTACTATCAGCCCAGAGCATCCCTTCCTCTCTCACCACCACCATCCTCCACAGAATCTCACAGTGGAGACCGCTGGGGTCCACCCAGTCTTTCCCTTTTTTCCGCCTTTTCCCCTCTACTTCACTCAAATTGAAGGGTTGATTGGCCTTCAGAGCTAGCTCGGCTAACGATGGTCACAGACATCTTCACGAAGGCCTTTGCTCTTATTGTTTTAGCACTTCCATTGACGCTGGCGGATCCTGTTGGCCTCAAGGATCGCAGCGTCTTCGATGCTCGGGGTGAAAAGGTTGCTCGACAAGGTATGTAGCACAGATTGCGTCTCCCATGGTTTGCGCCATTGACGGTCATCACAGGCAGCACCTTCCAATTCCCCTCTAATAATCTTCCCCTTCCCAGTAAGTTGTAGAAAAGAACGTTTTCAGGCTTATCGTTTATCGTCTTTTTGCAGGCAAAACTTCCACAGATACTAGTGTAGCGGCTACCCCGACCCCTCTAATCATCTTCGCCGTCAATTCCCGCGAACTCACGACCTGCCAACCATCTACCTTTACTTGGTTCCATGCTGGCTCAGCTGTTCGCATAGACCTGGGCATCACTAATGTTCAAGTAACTCAAGACCCTCCACCAACTGACGCCAATACCGGACGAACCACCTCCAACACACAGACGAACGGTATCCCCCTCTCAAGGCGTGCGGATCCAGCTGTCCCTTCCCCCATCGCTAAGATTTTGGCGCCTGATATCGATGGAGAGCAAGAGAGCTATACGTGGGATAAAGTCAGTGTGCCACAAGGATGGTATATTCTGGTCGCCGCTCAAAGCGGCACCAGCAGTGTTCTCGGAACCTCGACGACCAGCTTTTTCGTCAGGAACGGTACAGATATTTCGTGCCTACAGAACACGGCGTCAACGACCTCTCAGCCCCCCTCGACTGGAACGCAGACATCAGCACCCCCGAGTACAGACACAGGAACCCCCTCCGGCGCCGCCCAAACGAGCAGCGTCAATATCGGTGGTATTGTAGGCGGTGTCGTGGGCGGTATAGCGCTACTTGCGATTATCGCGTTTGCTGCATGCTGCTGGAGGCGAGGCAAAAGACGTGCTCGGAATGCCGGCGAAACCAATGACAAAAGCGGTGCGGATAATGAAGGCACGAGGCCGGGAATTCTACCCCTCGGGCGTTGGGGCAAACTCGGTTCTGGGTCCTTCAATGACAAGGACAGAGGACCCATTCCTGCTGAAGTGGGGGATGGGGTAGGGGCTACCGCTGTCGCGACTTCGGCGACCCGAAGTATTGGCAGACCTCGATCTCGTTCCGGCACAGGCGGAGGATTCTTCGCAGCAGTCCTCAAACCGTCCTCTTCCTCAGTATCGCCGAAGAAATCTCCTGCGAAGAAACCGAAGAAACCGTATCATACTCCTCGACATAACTCCCACTCGGAATCCATTGGGGGAATGTTGAGCAGTAGCGCGACGACCACGATGACCGGAAGCTCTGCATTCCACGGGACCGAAGACGAGTACAATCCATATTCGTACGAAAGACCCATGCCCATGTCGCCCATCTCTGCTGGAGGTAGCTCTGCGGCCTCCTCCTTCCGTGCCTCCGGTGCTGCGGCAGATATTCGATCCCCTTTCTCTGATCCCAGCGATCACGACTCCGATAGTGTCATGTACGGGCTGTACGCAACGGCTCGTGAATCAAGCACAGGTGTGATTCCGATTGGCTACGATGGGCCACCTATCTCTGGCGCCCCTACACCTTCTCCTATCCCATCGTCGCATATCAACAGTCATTATGGATCCTCTACGGGAGCCGTAGCTGGCCACTCGTCCGATTCCGACCGCCCCGATAGTCGGCGTAGCTCCCGTGGCCACCATGACCGATCTCATTCGTATTCTGCCTTCCGAGATAGCCGGGACCAGCAACAGCATGAGAGGGCGCGAGCCCAGACCCTTCTAGGTGGAATGTACACTCTTCCCAACTCGCAACAACAAAGTCTACCGGAAACACCACGAAACGATTCCATGCTCACGTTCTCGACGTCCTCCTCCGCAGAACAATCGAGGCGAGGAAGCAGGTCACACGCCTCGCCATCACCTTCGATACCGATGCAGGCATCTCCAAGTTCCCAGAGCAGTACGACCATGGGTTCATCTGTCAATCACGCTGGTGGGACTTTTGGAGCGAATGCCACACGGCGAGCTGTCCGAAAACCCGTGCCCACTTATTCACCGAACGAATTGACGAACTCAACGGATGTGTTCGGGTCATCGTCGGCACCTACTTCCCCCGGATCTTCACCGACTACTGGGTCACCGTTGACGCCAGCGGATGGTACAGTGAGTGACGGTCAGCGTGAAATCTATCGACAGCACGAGTTGTTGCACAAGGATAGCATGGGGAGTCTGAAAGGCACGGGGAAGATGCACGTATTGATCCCTGATATGCCACCGCCTCAGAGAGGGTGATGAATCTTACTATGCTTGACCACGGACTTGATTATCTGCTCATTTATCTCATGCATGCTTTGTTTACTGTATTCAAAATGGATACAGGATGTCTGTTACTATCTTTGCCACTCACGAGCATTTCGTTTTTCTGGAGGGGTTTGTGTGTGTGTATGTAAGTATATAGTGAAACGGGGATGTTGTTATTGTAGAATACGTTCGTGAACGTGACAATTACAGTATGAGCTCTTGAGGGGGCTCAGATCTTGACTTCGGGGTAAGTATGTACGTAGTGTCCAAGGATATTGGAAGGCGCACTCCACTCACACACGAGCAGCTGGACTCGATCGAGCTTCTACTGGAGTTGATTGACATTAAGCAATACGAGCACAAGATACTGTACAATAGATACACGCTCCAGAGTATGCGGGAGCTGACGCACTAATGACAGGACCTCATTCCACAGTGATAGTGCCGTCAATAACATATATAACACCGTTCGCGGCCTGCAACAGACAGCGTGAGCAATCTCGAGAGCCAGCACTAAGTATAGGATCCTCTTGCGTACCTTCTTCATGTCCTTGATCCGAATACCATCTTCCACTATGACCTTCTGCCAAGCTACACTCTCCGACTTTGTATCTTCAGAATCAGAGAACGTAACAGATTTCCCTTCTAGGAGCGTGGTGTAAGATCGCATTTCGAGTTTCTCGAGAGGTTCCTGATAATAGTATGCGAGTCAGAGAGAGTGTGTGTGGGACGTGGACGATCAAGGTGCTCACAGCGATAATATGTGCAGAGACCCATCTCTCCACATTGCGTTTGGCCATCTTATCAAACTCTTCCTCGGATATGACAGTCTCGTCTCGTGTTTCTGTACTTTGGTGCCTATAGAGAGGGGCTGGTAAGACTTGAAGCTTGACACTGAACAAGGCACAGAACGTACGGTTTCCGAGCCAACGCCATAACAGCCTTATTCGTCGGCGCGAGTAACGTCAATCCTGCACTCTCCTCATTCAGAAGCTTGCTGAGCTCTAGTTCCCGGGCATACGAGTAGAATATAGATGTAGAAGAGTCGATGGTGAGTAAATCCGCGAGGGTAGGTCCGGCTGAATTAATCTGCGGGGTGGTTTCTGGTTCCATCATGGGAATTTGTTGGTGTCGTCGAGCAGCAGCAGGTTTGGGTTGCCTATCGATAGGTTCGAATATTGCTGCGGCGAAGGGGAGCAGGGAGAGTGCGATGAATGGGATACGCATTGTAGGGCTGTCGGCTGAGATTAATGAAGGCAACGAGGGGAAGTTGCCTTTTGCAGGTGTTTGGCATGGGGTGGTTATTCTTCCCACGCATACCCCCCCCCTTCTGCGTGCCACTCTTTTCTTGCAAGCATCGAAGAGTCTCGAAGTGACCGGATTATGAATTTGTAGGTGACTATTACAGCAGTCGGGAGTCACCACTATGTACTCGACAATCCCCCTCAGAGATGTTCTGAGACTACAAATTCGCAGGAAGCTGAACAGGAGAAAATCCAATCTTCTTCTCTGCCCAGTCTCGAATCAACACACCAGCAATCGCAGTTACAGGCGGAACCCTAAACGCTGGTTCATCACTGACAACTTTAACACCCAAAGCGGCGTCTGCACCCGGCTGTTTCTCAATCGCCTGTTTCGCTACGATATTGGGATCTGAATGTGCGAGTGCCCCCGCTCCTTCTCCCGGCTGTTCTTGTTGGGTTCGCCACTGTTGTTGTTGTTTCTGTAATAGGTCGCTTTGGGCTTTCTCTGCTTGGGCTTCGGTCTGAGAGAACTTTTTGTAGTCGAGTCGGGTCCCGGTTTGATGAGCGAGGACTTCTAGGATCTCTTCTCGTGTGTACCATCTCGCGTCTACATATACATGGTCAGCGGCGAAGTAACAGAAGCTTCCCAGTGCTCACCCATGAGCTCATTGTCCAGATCAGTTCGCACCGGTTTCGTCGAGTCGGCGCGGGCGTAATAACCGACCATAAGGTTCGCTGGATAAGGCTTGTAATGTAATCCGCCAGTAAGCACTCTCGAGCATTTGAGCAGAACGTGGATGATGATAACCCACCCAAGGCTGAGCAGAATGATAGGTGACATCCCAAACCTTCACACCCGCCTCCTCCCACATCTCTCTCATGACCGAATCTTCGAACGACTCTCCAGGTTCGATAAACCCTGCGAGTGCCGAGTAAAACTTCAGCGGGAACTTTCTCTGTTGAGTCGCATGTAATGAGAGTCAGTGGTCACCAACAGAGGGAGTAGAACGAGTGAACTACACGTGCACTTCGTCCGAGGAGTACTTTCTCTCCTGATTGGTCTATGGCGATCATGATGACGACGGCATCTGTTCGTGGATGCGTATAGTTGTTTAGACCTTTGCTAAATCGCGCGACACATGCGTGAGATTGGGGGAGAGAGAGACGTGTATCGAGGCTTCGAGTACATACCCAGATGGGCAAGGTTTCTTCCTTCAGCGTGGTTATCGCCCCAAGGTAGAAGTCTGGAACATGATAGCTTCCAACCACCCCACATCGAGTACTGAGGTGACCCACAACCTGCACAGAACTAGGAACATGGATAAGTCTCTTCAAGCCACACTTTGGTTCCCGTACAAGCTCTCTCACCTTATGTCTATAATTCCAATCAACCATACTTCTCGCCTCTGCAAAAACTGCCGCTTCGAAGGGGTCCATTAACCCCATAGCAGATCTCGGTTCACTCCACTCAAACTTGACATTCTGTTCCTCCTCCACTTGCCTCAGCACACCATCAACTTCTGAGGTTTCTAGATCGCCAACATCGACAGCGAAATAAGGTGTTCCTTCCAAGTTCTGAACGGCCGCTTCGGCGTTATCTTTGAATTCTGCCTCTGGCAACGCAGAGCCTGAGGTACCCTGTTCGTGTAATCCGAGAAATACGACGGGTATTCCGAGATGCCTCGCTGCTTCGGTACTGTGGGTTACTTCTGAGTCGGGTAATAGGGCGCCTGTAGTCTGTGATTGGCCAAAGAACGGGGAGGGACCGAGAAGGGGGAGTAGAGGTCGCGTAGGAAAGTATGCAATCTTCTTGAGAGGCTTCTCTTTAGACTCAGATGGACGGTACGAGACGAGAGGTTGTCCAGCGTTGAAAAGGAACCATCGAGTATTCGGTGAAGTTAGTATGGCATTGAGGAATTTGTGGGATGGCCTGAGCCACGACAGCCTGTTAAGAGGGGAGCCGCTGAAGAAATTAGTCGGGCTACGGATGAATTGTCAGAAATCGAGGATTCAGAGATGCTTGGATAGAAACGTACGTGTAGTTCATGGTGGATATGGAGGAAAAGGTAAATTCACTTGGTCAGACGGACTTGTGGATGATTAATGATTCATCATACGGCCTCCGGTTATTCCTCATTCCGCGATAAGATATTGTCACTGATTCAGTCAGTCTGACCAACACTAACATAGACCATTGCGAGACCATTGTCAGTCAGCATACTACGCGGCCGGTTTGGGGAGAGTCAACGGGGGTGGTATGCTGGTGAGGCGCCGAATTGAGGTAGCCGGTGAAGCTCAGGTGAAGCCAAGTCGACACTCTCGGCGGTAACCGGCCGACCACCTTAAATAGCCATGATGAGTAGTGGTACATTTCTTGCTACATATTACAGAGTACTTCTCCCTTCGAACGTCGGTGAGTATGTGCAGACGATCAAGCCTTCTCAAAGGTGATCCTACCCTCGGCCCAGTCCCTAATCAAAACACCAGCCATCGCGCTATCTGGAGGGATGGTGATCGTAGGCTCTCCATCTTTCAAAATCGTTTGAGGCGTTGCTGAAGCAGCTTTCCCCTCCCGCTGTTCCTTGAGAATCCGCTCCTGTTCCTCCTCTTCCATCTTCTCAGAAAACGTTTTCGCGTCTAATTTCGTGCCGGTCTTGTGTCCGAGGATAGCGAGAACCTCCGTGCGTGCGTACCATTTGGCATCTATCGGCACAGATGGGTGGTCGTCAGAACATAACTAACAGATATATTTCACATAGAGTATACCTTCGAGTTCGTTGTCCAACTCCAACCTGATCTCTTTTGTAGAGTCACCTCGACAGTACCACCCGAGCATCAGATTTGCTGGATAGGGCTGCGTAGTGAAACGTTATTCACTAGAATCGGATGTGAGCTCAAAACCGACTCACCCAAGGTTGACCGGAGTGGTATTGGATACCCCAAACCTTCACCCCAGCCTCTTCCCACATCTCTCTCACCACACAATCTTCAAATGTTTCCGCTGGCTCGAGGAATCCCGCAAGGGCCGAATACAGTTTGGGAGGGAATTTCCTCTGGATGAGGGATAAGTATGATCACAGAGAGCGACTTGAGTATCCAAATCCTACGCACGCTTCTTCCCAATAGAATCTTGTCTCCCGTTTGATCGACCGCGAGGATGATGGCGACCGGATCGGTCCGAGGATGGGCATAATTGTGAAGACCGACGCTGTATGAGCGAGATGAGTACGGGAAGAACATCTCACAATCATGATAGTCTCGTACCGTGAGGGACAAGTCGATTCTTGGGCACCCGCATTCCACGGGAGCAGGGAAGAGCACGCAACTTTCCATCCTCCCCACATAGAATAGTTACGCGACCCACAACCGGGACAGAACTATACCACGGAGTGAGCACAATGGGAGCTGTATCACTGCCTACTATGTGGCGCGTACCTTGTTTCGGAGATTCCAATCTACCATAGTCCTAGCTTCAGCAAAGATCCCAGCTTCCCGTAAACCCATACTCCCCACCGCAGCCCTCGGATCGACCCACTCCAATTTCTTACCGTCCGAGGCTCGATCCAGAACATCCTGGATCACAGCTTCTTTGCTCTGACTCGGATTCGGGAGGAGGTCCTTATCAGCAACATCCAACGCAAAATAAGGTGTCGCCTGGTCCTTCTCCAAAAATCGCTCAATGGCATCCCTCCCACCTTCCTTTAAAGCAACACCAACGTCTTTCTCAGGAAGAACACGCTCCCCTCCCGTTTCGTGGATTCCCAAAAACACAACCGGCGCCCCACGATGTCTCGCTGCCTGCAGGACATGAGCGTGTAGATTCAACTGCTCCGCGCTGACTGGGGTATCATCATCGTTCTGGCTTTGCCCGAATAGAGGTTGGTTCCCGAGCAAGGGACGCACAGAGGTCGTCGAGAGGTACGCGAGAGAGGTTGAGGTTTGTGTCCCCGAGCTGACACCGACGAGGGGTTTACCAACGTTGAAGAGAATCCAGCGGCTGCGCGGGGATTGGACTATGGAGTCGAGGAATCCGTGGGATGTACGGAGCCAGGCGAGACGGTTTAGGGGGGAGCCGGCGTATACATTGACGTGCCTGAACTGGGCTGTTAGTTTTCGCTGTTTTTGGGGGAAAGCATTTCGACTAACGGTTCTTTGGACATCTGGTACGACGGGGAGGTGAAGGGTGAATAGGATGGGTCGTCCCGTCGTAATTTGAAGGGCGATGGGTCTTGATCATGTTACCTATGAAGCATGAGAATGCGTGCCAGTGGGGGGTCTAAGTAAACCCGTTGGCGGGTAGGAACTGGCTTGGTTGACTTTGGCTGGGAAAGCAATCCAATGGCCTGGAAGCTCAACTGAATAGACATGGAATTTGATGGATGGAAGATGTAACAGAGAAGCATGCGATTCGTTCTGTACGACTCGGATGGAAGGTGGAATGTATGGTGTGGGCCGTTCCCACCACCGTTTTCTTGATTCCCAGCAGGAGAAGGTACAAATTGAGGCTGAGATCAAGATTGCTTGTGGTGGTTGCAGTCCTGCGAATCAAAAAAATCGAATATTCAAAGGATTGTCGTGGTCGAGCAGTAAAAGTGTAAGATCCTTGAGTCAAGCGCTGGTCAATCCGGATCCCTCAGCCTTTCGGGCCGGGTCAGGGTGCATCGCCTCCGTATACAGCAACTCTCCCTCTTTCCTTCACCATGGCCCTTATCGAGGTGAGATGATTGACCATCCATCTTTCATACTATCTCCCCGCTCACTCTCACTCTCTTAGGTCATTGCTAACGATCGTCTTGGACGCAAAGGTACGCCTCGATTCAACTTTCAAAAACGCAAACTCACGCTTTGAGTGAAAATCCAAATAGTTCGAGTTAAATGTAGTCCGGACGACACTGTAGGAGATCTCAAGAAGTTGATAGCTGCTCAGACTGGTACCGATCATACTAAAATCCAGTTGAAGAAATGGTGCGTTGCGATTGGGGCTTGGCCTAGCTGTCACAACTATTCACTCCCTGTATTCCTTTTTTAGGTATACTATCTACAAGGATCATATCACCCTCGCAGACTACGAGATTCACGACGGAATGAGTTTGGAGATGTACTAAACGAGTGCCAAGTGGTGGAGTGGTCGTAGGCCTTGTCATGTTTTATTCGGGCGTTGGGGAATCTACAAACTGTATCCAAATCCATTCACAACCATCCTATATACAGCAACTTGTACAACACGAACTGCGTCGACTCGTCAAAACGTCGTAGAAACATTGTCTGAATTGTTGGGGTTATCGTTGAAGTAGTTCCCCTCCAAAGCGTGCTCCCAATAATCTTCCAGCTCACTCGCCAAACCATACTTTCCCATGACGAAGTTGATCTCTGTTTCGTCGGCCTCTACTCGCTCAAACTCCGGTACAGGCGGAAGAGTCTGAAAAACCGCCCTCCCAGCATCGATCTGCTGAAAATACTCGTCGAGAGGGATATTCGTCGGATACTTCGTCTCCGATTCGACAATCTTCTCGATGGTCCCATGTGTCCGAATGAACTTGAGTGCGCGGGCAGGTCCAACATTCTTAATTCTCTGCGTGAAATCTGTTCCGAGAAGAAGAGCAAAGTCGATGAACATTTCCCGAGACAATTCGAGTGCGGCTTGGATATCTGCACCGGAGGCGAGACTGAGAGGTTCTCGGCGATTGGAGATGTTACGGATGAGAGGTGCGCCGTAAACGAGGACGTCCTATATAAGGTGAGTAGGGATTTAGATTCGAACTGGGCGGTTAACATCAAGACGACGCACTGTGTCTTCGCTGGCAACGAAATCTGCAACCCCGTTCAAGACGAGCGAGGACGCCACAGCTTCGGCCTCGAACGATCCTTCTACGTCAACACAGGGCACACCCATCGCCTTTATTATTTCCTTTGCTTCGGCATAATTCCGAGAAGTCGGGGGTTGTGCCCTTCTCTTGTACGACTCGGACAAGATAAAACTTCTGTCTTTCAGCGTAGCAAGTAAGGTGCTCGGCGAGTCGTAGTCACTCGAACCAGAAACTGTGAGAGAGTTCCAGAATTCGCCCTCGTCTTTGGTAAGTTGCTGCTGGGTTTTCGACATTTCGTATTCCACATTTTCGACCTCGGTGTCGGGAGATTTTATGCCACGAGAGGCTCGAGAAACAGATCTGACTTGGGGAATGCTGTTACGATATTCGTGGTATAACGATACCAACAGTCCCGGTATGTCCTCCACAGACCCAGGGTATGGCGATGGTTCTTTCGACGCGACTTGGCCAGAGGACGATAGAGACGGAACGCACGGTGCTGTGTTGAGAGAGGTTTGCAAGTCGTGGGGTAGTATTACTGAATCGTGTTCGGTGACGGGGAAGTGTGTCTGAGAGTCACCTTGGTCATATGAGGATGGCTTTGAGCTGGCTGATGCAGGTGGCTCTCGTGACGGTGGTTCATGTGAGGTCTCTTTTGATACAGTCTGGCCGTCGGAAGGAGATGGAGATGGAGCAGGCGGTAGTGTGAGTATTTGCGCGTCGTGGAGTAGTGTCACTGAGTCGTGTTCGGTAACGGGGAAGCGTGTCTGAAAGCCAGGTTGGTCAAATGAGGATTGCTTTGCGCTGGCTGCCGCGGCCGAATCTCCTCTGGTTGAGTCGTAAACCCCCGTGAGCGAAGATAAGACTGCCTCCTCATTCAACAGTTGATCCGGTAGACCGTACTCGGTAGTTGCTGGTAGGACATCCGGAATTGAGTCATAGCAAGTCGCGTCGTGTATGGCGCCTTGTGCGATGATCCAGTCTATGTCTTCTACATCCACGTCTTCGAGGGGACTCGGCTTTGGCAAAGTCATTGATTTGAAACGGTCTGAAACTTCTTTTCGTTGACTCGAGCTGTCCCAGTCAACTTTTCCAAGGACCCCTAGCAGCTGTACGAGGCGATTCAGACGCTCTCTTTCAATGACCTGTCGAGCATTAACAAGCCGTTGGGCTTCTTTCCTCCGTAGAGCCTACAAGATTGATTAAGGGGGGCTCAAATTCCGATAAACGTTGTAAAAGCTCACCTCCTTTGCTTTGGCCATACTCCGTTCCTTTCCATCAAATATGCATATAGCTTCTACCCCATGGCTCCTGAGCTCTTGTATGATCCTATACCAGCCTAGTACGTGTCTATATGGGTGTGGCACCGGCGCGAAATGGAGGCGTTGGGTTATTAGCGTTCCATCGCTTCGTGAATAGTTAGCATTCCGAAAGTTGAATATGCCGTGTGAAGACTTACAACGCTATTGTTTTGCTCGAGAGTCCTTTGAGTCTGTCAGGAACCCGTTTGATCACGTCCGGGCTAGAGGAATATTGTCAGAGAGGACCACAGGAACCAGAGCACGCGTACATTGTTTTTTGAAGGAAAGGCGTCAGTCCCAAAACGCCCATGCGTGAGAAATTCGCGATGCCCACAACTTCCGCTCGGATTTGTATGTCTCCCGTTCACCATCGAGTCATGACGCTGACAATGCCATTGCTTACAGCACCCTCTTGTTTCCTCAGAGGCACATGCTAGAAAATGGACATATCGGACAGAATGCTGGCGTACAACCTCCAACAGCGCGTCTTCCATCGATCAAACAGCTAGAAAATCTGTTCCTCGACAACAAGCCAGGCGTTATCGAGCTTTTGCTCGGACATGTCGACTATCTAAGGTCGATCTACAATCCTCCTGTGAGAGGATATCATAGGAGAGGGAGGCAGCTCGTCTTCTCTGTCGAACAAAACCAGTCACACCTCCCCAATATGGCCACATCCAGTCCAGCTTCCGATGACCTCTCAGAACAAGCGCAGCTCGAAGTCCTGCGCTCCGATGTTTTCGAGCAGTCGTATGCTCTCAGATGGCTTTCCGCGCTCATGAGGGTTACGCAAAAAGACGACGTTATGGCTGGCTTCGATGAAACCGACGACACTGCGAGACGCGCTTTCTTCTCCCTAATCGATTCCGTGGCTGCGCTACTGGCATCATGTTCGGGCACCTCAGGAGCTGGGATCATAACCAGAAATTTCGTTTTTTACTCAGGAGCAGGGAGCGTGCCGCGAAGCTTTCCAGAACGAGTTTCCGTGTCGCTAACAGACCGACCTTTGGATAACTCGGATTTTCGATCTGTAGGGGCTCAGACGTGGGGAGGCGCATGCGTCTTGGCCGAGGAGATGATACAGAAGCCCATGATCTTCTTCAAAGGAGCTCTACTTCGGAATGAGGATCACAAAGATACGTCCGAGCCGTTCAGAATACTGGAGCTAGGCGCCGGGACAGGTTTGGTCAGTCTCGTAGCTGCTAGACTTTGGGAAGGAATGACGCATGATTCGACCGCGAAGGACGTGAATATCGTGGCAACAGATTATTATCCACCAGTTCTACAGAACCTGGAGGCAAACGTGAAGGCAAACTTTCCCTCTTCCACTTCCGACAATGATGGCTCAATATCTTGCCCGTCCAAAGTCAAGATATCGATGACAAGGCTCGATTGGGAAGCATTTGCGAGTTCGGATGTGATCCAATCGTCTATGCTCGCCCAAGCATTCGACCTCGTACTCGGAGCGGATATTATCTACGAACCCCTTCACGCAGAATGGATACGCGAATGTCTATACAAACTTCTTAGGAGGCCCACCGAGCATATCGCGCCGCGTTTCCATCTCATGATACCACTGCGACCCACATTCGCTGCCGAGTCGGGAACGATGGAAAATGTCTTTCCCCTCGCCAAAGGGAACTCAGATGGGACGGGGCAGGAGTTGGAGCTTGCCATATTCTCCAAAGAGATCATCATCTGCGATGTGGTTGCGACGAGTACGGAAACCAAGGCCTTTCAGGAATCTCCTGAGGACATGGATGATGGAGAAATAGTCAGATATGCGTACTATATTATCGGATGGGGGACCCACAGGTAACCTAGCATCACTTCTACTGTAGACCTTTGTATGTTAGGAATATAATATAGTGTTCTCCCGACTTGTCAGCATGCTTCATTGTTCTCTCCGGAGAGGAATACGAGGCCTTTAGCGCGCGTGTGAAACCTCACTTCACGTTGTGTTCATCATCATCATCACCACCACCGTTGGCATCGTTCACGAGGCTCTACCACCACCTGCAGGGACCGCTTGACGGCCATCCTCCGCAATGAACTCGTATCCAATCGAGCTACTGACCCAACTGGCCCCGGTCATGTTTGTGGCCGGGCTCGATGTCCCAAACTCTCCCGATACTCTCGATACACCTCAGTCTCCGCGCGGTCAAGATTCATTCTCTCAGCTGGTTCAACGCCTTCGAGATGCGCTAGTCAATCAGCGCAAGCCCGCCATCTGGCAACCCGATAAATCCAAAACGTTCCAGGTCGTTATCGTCGACAAGGATGTCCGTTTTCCACCTCGGAAATTGCTTCCTCCTGAAGATCCAGGCTACTCGTCATCTCATTCCCCACTGTCTCCTCTTACACCATCGTCACCACTGCATCCAGACGGGCTTATTGCACCGATATGGGTTCGAAAACATACGACTCTTGTTCCATCAGTGTTCGTGCTGTTCAAACGCTTATACGAATCACCACCACATAACCCCCGGTCACCGCTGGATCTACCAGACCCCGAGAGAGATAGAGAACGGGAGCAAGATGAACGGAGGAATGATACAGAGTTGGCTGCGGAGGTCGCGTTGAGAAAGAGATCAACAAACGAGAGAGGCATGAAGCTCACGGTTGTTCTACTTGCCAGCAGGAAGATACTGGGTTAGCTTTCCTCTATTCATCTCGAATGTGCATCTCACCGAACCAACATAGACGATCCCTCTCTTGACACGCGTCTGACATTCATACGTCGACAAAGTGGCCTGGATTCACGTGCGGCATTGTTCGTCCTCAGTCCTGTCTCTCAAGCTGAGCTCGGGGAATTCATTGTCAGGTATGGGAAGTTTGTGCTGGTCTGATTATGGTATTTGAATCGCGATTAAGCCTCCAGCAAGCATTGTACGAGCCGGCGCTGGAGTACTACACTTCCCACTCGAAACGTGTGAGGAGGAAGCGGAACAGACACTCTCAGGCGGTCTCCTCATATCCTAACCCGGTTGGGCCCCTTGGTAACGGGAACTCATCACGGCCTCTTCGACCAGAAGGATGGACTGTGCGGTACGAATACAAGATGGCATGTTTTGCAGAGTTTCGTGGAGAGGATGAGGTTGCGCTCAAGTATGGACTTGTCATTCTACGTGATCGCATTTGCGACTGATGACAACAGACATTTCCAAGATGCATACGAGGCTCTGGTTATCATGTTTGGGTCCACAATCATTCTTCCTCCGCGGACTAAGAGATGGGCTGAGGCAAAGGTGCTGGCGGACTGTATAAATATCAAGGTGTGTCGCTCCGATTGTCCTTTTGATTCATCCAACCCAAATCTGCTACAGATTACCAAGTTGTATCTATACAACAACGAAAATGCCCTGGCTCTTTCTCACCATACTACTCACATGCGACGTTTTGGCGACTTTTCACGTGGGTGGGGAATCGGCGAGGATACATACGAGTACTGGAGTTGGATGGCAAGGCAGTGAGTTCATATACTTCTCATTCCTCAGCATCCTCTCAATGTCCCTCAGGTACCGTGTCCTTGCTGAACTGATAGAACATGGCACTCGTTCCACTCTTGTCATCCCAATCCATAAACCCATAGTCTCCGCCTCGTCCTTGAGCTCTGCCACAGCAATGGCGAGTGGCATACCTCGCGTAGCAAGTCCAGGTATGGAGATGGACGCGGTTAGGTCACTCGGAATAAACCCGAACCATGCCTTACAACATCCTGGATTTTACTATTATATGGCTGGGAAGTGTACAGAGTCGAGAAGGGAGAAATTCAACGCTGCGCTCGAAGCCGATGTAGGTCCTGCCAGCTCGTTTACAAAGTCTCCTCTCACCGTTATGCTCGAGTAGAGACGCGGAGAGACTGGCGTTTCAGCTTCACCAGGATTTGTGAATGAGAAGAAGGTGGACCATTCCGTTCTGATACTCGAGGTGAGCTTGATGGAGGAGAGAAGTTTGCTGGACAAAGCTGAATTTCCCGAAGCTGTATACGAAATCGTACGAGATATTCAAGAAGTACGCGGAAGCAGGGTCTCAATCGCAACAAGGACGGTTGCCGCTGTACATTGCTTACAGGATCGCCCAAACCTACCAGGACTCTGGCAAGATTGATATGGCAATACGGTAAGCCACAGCATCCGATTCTATTGTTCATTCTCATCAACAATGGGGTCAAGATTCTTCGAACGAATAGCAAAGACATATCGGCGTGAGCAGTGGGGTTCTCTTCTTGGCCCTCTGCTCTCGACGTGGTATAGATGTGCCGTGCACCTAGATGAAGTTGAGCTGAGCGTACGTTTGTTGATTGAGCTCTTGAGTCACGGTAAGGAAAGAGGTCTCTGATGGGACAGAGTGTGTTGATAATTTGGTTTACAGGAGCGAATGCATCGTACGACTCAGAGTCCATATATAATGACTTGCTGGACATATTCAAGGTGAGTGTGTGTCGTCGTTGTACGTTGGCTCCAGTACCTAATTGTATACAGACAAAGGCGCCGCCTACTGACCCCATCGTCATCGACAACTCGGAATCACGACCTATATGTAAGACTCAAGTCGCAAAGTCAACTTCCTGATGCTTATTCGCGTAGTCGACACAAGTCTAGTATTCTGGAAACCAGAAGTCAGAGTGGGCGAGCCAGCGGGATTTCAGCTCTCCTTGTCCGTGCCTACGGATGTGTCGATCTTGTCCCTTTCCTTCTCTCGCCTAGAAATTTACGTCAAGGAGGATAGCGCACCCATTATCGTCAACCATGTGGATGCTTTTGAGGAGTTACCGTCGGTCCAGAGAGTAGACTTGGGTCTCATCGACGAATCCCGAAGCGAACGGACGTTCGAGGCTACGCTGCGATGGAAACCAGGTGGCAGTCTCGTGTTCACAGGCACTACCTTGTCCAACGTACCGGCCACATTGAGTGTGAGTAACAACCACCTCCCCGCTGACTGACCGGCTCACCTTGACATCTAGCTATCTCACCTGAAGTTGTATCTGGAGTACGATCCATGGAAGATTGAAATCCCTCTGGAACCATGCAAATCTCGGGATGACTCCGTCGCTCTCGCTCCGAGATGGCTGTCTTCCCTGAGTCCTGTCCGATATATACCCGTAAATAGGGATGACCATTCCTCCGTGAAGTGCGTCCTTTTTCTAATGCTGCGCCGTGCTCGCCTGAACGTCGTTTAGTGTAAGACATCGCCCGCATAAGATCGACATTTCCGTGACACATCAGTCGCCCGCCTATCTCAACGAGGTTTATCCTCTTACTATTCAAGTAACCAACGCCGACGACAAAGAACTCGAGGTCATTATCGACGTCCTGCTTTTGCCTACCGAACTGGATAATGCAAGTAGGTCGTCCTCCGTTGCAGAGGAACCATTCGCTCACGAGGTCCTCAGGCAACACGATAACGATTGATGATGAGCAGTCTTCTGGGCTCATCAAGGGAGTGTCTCTCGGCTCGCTGGACCCTGGCGCTAGTGCATCCAAAATATTGCACGTCGTTAGTACGGGTGCCCCTGGGGACAGAACCGTTGATGTTTCTGTTCAGTCCCGGTCACCCACTGCCCACCGCGAGAGTCAAGACGATGAAAGCCAACCGGAGCTGCTTGATATCACGGAAACTCTCCAGACAGTTGTGGTCCCAACCACGGAGCCCTTCAAGATGGTATGCGACGTAATTTACCGAAGAGCGGTCCGCCCTCAACTAGGCCTGGCAGACCTAAGGTCATTTGAAAGCGATTTCTGGGACGACGGGGACGGTGGTGTTGCCGAGGTGAGGTCCGCGTTTAGATGCAATGGCCCCTGGACGCTAGAGATCCAGAGTCTGGTTCTCAACAAACAGGTGATCTCACGAATTCGACTTCTGCCAGATCTCAGACGGACCATTAACATATTCATCCCCTTAGGACGGGACCCAAGCGAAGATTTTGACCTCGTCCATGGATGATATAGGGGATGACATATTTCCGTCTGGTATGGGTGTTGGTTTAACAGCACATTTGGGCTGAGTCCTTACGCTTTAGCAGACTACTACGAAGGGGATGAATTCGGGGACGTATGCTCCATAAGCATTGCCCCGCAGGCAGAAGATGGCCATCTCGCCCCCCTGTTGTCAATTCCCGTACCGGGGGAGTATGAGGTCGCATGGCGGAGGTACGGACTTCAACTTTCTATATCGTGCAGTTAACTAACTTTCTCGCAGGAAAGCCCCCAGTGGCGAGTTTGGAGGACGAGTGATAACGAGTTTTGTTCTCCCACCACTTCAGCCTCCGTTGGACGGTCTGGTCGGCTTGCTCGACATCCCATCCATCGCCAAATTGCACGAGCCCACAACAATGTCCTTGACGATCCGTAACCGTCACCCTACGCGATCATCAAATATCGTTGTACAACTCGATCCCGAACCAACCGACGCGTTCATTGTATCTGGACTGAGAAACGGACGGGTGCCTGTCATGCTGCCCGGGGCTGAAGAAAAACTGGTTTGGAGACTGATACCTGTGGAATGCGGATATGTTAAGCCCCCAAACATACGAGTTTTGGACAGAAGAAACGCAATTGCGAGTTCTCAAGGTCTGGGGGGACCGGGTGCAGAGGTACAAACGGAGGGAGTTCCCGTCAAACTCGTAGATATCAGAACAGAGCAGAAGATCCTTTCTCTTAACCCAGTTGGAGACGGAGAAGAAAGTGCAGTGATGGGAGGTTCAAAGTTGGATGAAGCCAATCCCATAGCAAATGTCCTCGTGCTGCCGTAGCTTGTTCCTTGGTACTTATACCGAGCTTATACGGATCATACTGTTTTGTCTCTTGATTTGCGACGATCTAAGGGTCACTGTATATGCGCGTCCATGCAAGCGCAATGCAACGTCCATGGTTTCCCCCGCTGGCAACGGCAATGACAGCCGTTCCGGTAGGCGCCTAAATGCTTACGCAAGGTTATTGTAATGCTATGCCCCCGTGGGAGAGAGAGCAGGTGAACACGTTTCTGGAAATTTCGGGCGTTTCCGTTACCCGAGGGATTACATACGCGAAGGGCTTATGAAGGAAAAATTTTGACAGTTTTAGCCTTACCTCTTTCCTTTCCTCTTACCATCATGTACTCCGCTGCCCGTTCTCTACGCGCTGCCGTGTCCCGGACAGGACACTATGCTGTATGTTCTCGTGCTCTGCAAGCCTGATAGAAGTCAACTCACTCATTTTTTCAGGGCCTCACGCGGTCCACAATTGCGCGCAACATGAACACAAAAGTGAACGGTAAGTCGCGCAACCTCTATGTTTCTCCTGATGTACTGAAATTTTACATAGGCCCTGTCGTCGGTATTGACCTTGGGACAACAAATTCTTGCGTGTCTGTGATGCAGGGCAAGGATTCGTTCGTTATTGAAAACTCCGAGGGTGCTCGGACGACACCTTCAGTGGTTGCCTTCACAAAACACGGCGAGCGTCTCGTCGGTCTCCCCGCCAAACGACAAGCAGTTGTCAACCCTCAGAACACCGTATCCGCGTTCAAGAGGTTGATTGGCAGGCAGTTCAAAGACAAGGAAGTGCAGGATGATATGAAGCACTGGTGCGTGGCTTACTTGCTTTGTGTTCTACGACGTGTTCATAGTCTTGAAGGCCTTTCAAGATTGTTCCTAAAAGCGACGGTCGGCCAGCTGTCGAGGTGGACAACGGAGGGAAGACACAACAGTTGGTGAGTCAAGGTCGTGACTCATGGGAATTGGAAACTCATTGGCTCATGCGCTTCTATAGTCAGCAGAGGAGTTGTCATCAATGGTTTTGACCAAGATGAAGGAGACTGCCCAACAGTACCTCAACAAGAACGTCAAGTAAGTAGAAGCTCGAATCTTCGGAATATTCATCTCTAACGCGCCTTTCCCTAGCCATGCAGTGGTTACCGTTCCTGCGTACTTCAACGATGCTCAGCGTCAAGCGACCAAGGATGCGGGCCAAATCGCTGGTCTTGAGGTTCTCCGTGTTATCAATGAGCCGACCGCCGCTGCTCTCGCGTACGGTCTCGAGAAGCAAGACTCTGCAGTTATCGCTGTCTATGATCTCGGAGGAGGAACCTTCGATATTTCCATCTTGGAAATGCAAAAGGGCGTTTTCGAGGTCAAGTCTACCAACGGTGATACTCACCTTGGTGGTGAGGACTTCGACATTGTCCTCGTCGAACACATTCTCAGCGAGTTCAAGAAGGAGACCAACATTGATCTCAGTGGGGACCGTATGGCCATCCAACGTATCCGTGAAGCTGCTGAGAAGGCGAAGATCGAACTCTCCTCAACCACCCAGACCGAGATCAACTTGCCCTTCATCACCGCCGATGCTACAGGGCCCAAGCACATCAACACCAAGCTCATGCGTTCACAACTCGAGTCCCTGGTCGCTCCTTTAGTTCAAAGGACCATGGACCCTTGCAAGAAAGCTCTCGCTGATGCTGGCGTCAAGGCCAGCGAGATCAACGAAGTCATCCTCGTCGGTGGTATGACTCGTATGCCCCGTGTCGGTGAAGTCGTGAAGGGAATCTTCGGTCGCGACCCCTCGAAGGGTGTCAACCCCGACGAAGCTGTTGCTAAGGGTGCCGCCATTCAGGGTGGTGTTCTTGCTGGTAACGTCACTGACATTCTCCTCCTGGACGTCACTCCTCTTTCTCTCGGTAAGGGTTTCATCTCCACTAGCTGTGCCTGCGTCCATACTCATAACATTGTGAAGGTATCGAAACCCTTGGTGGTATCATGACCAAGCTCATCAACCGTAACACCACCATTCCCACCAAGAAGTCGCAGGTCTTCTCCACCGCTGCTGACGGACAGAGCGCCATCGAGGTCAAGATCTTCCAGGGTGAGCGTGAACTCGTCCGCGACAACAAGCTGCTTGGTCAGTTCAACCTCGTCGGCATCCCCCCTGCGCCCAAGGGTGTCCCCCAAATCGAGATTACCTTCGACATTGATGCTGGTATGTGGTATGGTCTTCATGTAAAAGCTATATGTTCTGACCTTCATGTCCAGATGGTATCGTCCACGTCAATGCCAAGGACAAGGCCACGAACAAGGACCAGTCAATGACCATTGCTTCCTCGTCCGGATTGAGCGACAAGGACATTGAGAAGATGGTTTCCGATGCTGAGCAGTTCGCTGAGACCGACAAGGCCCGCCGTGCTCTCATTGAAGAGGCAAACAAAGCTGAGTCTGTTTGCAGTGACACCGAGAAGGGTAAGTTGTCTATCTTTAACAGGAAAACGCGAATGCTCATGTCTTGGTAGCCATGAACGAGTTCAAGGAGCAGATCGATGCCACCGAGAAGGAGAAGGTCGCTAAGCTCATCACTGAGCTGAGGGAGCTCGCCGTCAAGGGACAGGCTGCTGATGCTTCCATCACCGCTGACGCGATCCGTGAAAAGATCAGCGAGACCCAGCAAGCCTCCCTCGGCCTTTTCCAGAAGGTCTACGAGAAGCGCAATGCTGAGACCGCGGAGAAGCCTTCAGAACCCGAGCCCGAGAAGACCGAAAAGAAGGACTAAACGGCCGATCTCTTCCACTCTTGTGACGACCCTCATGCTCATCCTGTGTCCATCTCACAGTGATGCTATTGGCACGACATTCCTTACGCCCCTCGTACGCTATGCTTCTTACGGCGTTGCTTCATGTCGCTTTAGTTGAAAAAGTACACTCGCTGCTTAGACCATTTACTACCTTATTTTCGGCACATAGCTTTTATTGTAGTTGACCACAACCCCCCTCATTGTTTTCGTTGCAATGTATATTAGAACAGGATCTTATAGTTCTTCGGATTGCACGACCACGGCCTTGATGTGAGTGAGTTAGGAAGTACAACTGAAGTTGGCGGGCTTCGAGTTTATGACTGAGGAGCCTGGGCGCGGCCCAGACATTATCTAAATTCTACAAGTACAAAGGTATGACGCCGCCTACAAAAGTGTGGTCAATAAAGCGTGATATCGAAAAGATATCATCATCGTGTATATCAGCTACGACTGAATAGCATGACCGCCTGAAGCCGATGGTGGTACACAAACTAGGACGCTGTTGGTTGTGCTCACATAGTAAGGACGTGGTTCAGTTTGGTCCAGAAAGCATGTGGTTCAACGTTCTCTCTCCCTGTCCAACGGTTGGAAGCGCGTATAATACTGTCGAAAATAATCAGTGGCCCGAGAACAATCCGAGACAAGAAAACTCACTTGTTTTGTGAATGTCTCCACGATATCTTGCGTAGACTCTGGGAGATCCTCCACGAACCTCGCAGGAGACCCCCCAAACAAAGCCAGAGCAGGGATGACAGTGTTGGCAGGTACGACAGTGTTATCTGCAACCTTCGCGCAATCCTTGATTATGGTAAACTTCCCCTGTGGGTTTCGAATAAAAAGGTGTGTGGTAGAAGCGAGTGAAAGTGAAAGGAAGGGCGCACGATAACACAATTCTTGCCTATCTCGACATGATTCCCAATTGTCGCAGCTTCGACCACAGAGTTCGCTCCAATATGAACATGGTCGCCTACTTTCATCGGATAATAGTTGAAGGCTCCTCGGTAAGTTTTGTAGGGTGGCCTACATGAGAATATGAGTTCTGAAATCTGCAGGCGGCAATATACACCAAGAGCACACCTCAAGACACAACCCTCACCAACCAGACAGTATCTCCCGAGAGATATAACCACAGCATGTCCAGGACCAGACCGTCGTAAATCACCACGTATTATGGCACCACTGGATATGATCGTCTTGCCACCCAAAATGATGTTTTGTGGTCCCGCAATGGCAGCCTTCCTCGACACCTTGTTTCCCGTGTCCTGAAGAGCGAGAAGGATTTATAGGTCGGTCTCTATGTCATGCAAGACAGAATGTGTTACCGCACGGTCTCTATGTATTCGGATTTCGAGTAGTAAATTGGTGGGTCCATGTTGAAGGAAAGAAAGCGGTTGCGGGCGCTTGTTTGTTCACGAGAAGGACCGACACGCGCTTACTGCTTCGTAATTCATGTTACGCTCTGCCCTCTGCCATCGCTATCCTCTGCTCGTCCACAATACCCCTATACAGAGGGTTTCACGCGTCTCAGCGCTCTGGAATTCATCGCAATGGAGAATAACGTCTACACGGAGGGCCTTTTTGTCAAGCTCGACTCATCGTGCTGAGTCGGTGACAAAACCTGTACTCGAAACGAATTCACCCGGCACGTCTCCGACACCCTCAGCGACATCGACTACTCAGACGACGACGGCAGTGAAGGATGGGGGCTACTATATGGGTCCATTGACAGCCACTTTCAGGCGACTCAAGATGTTTTCTTTAGGATCTTTCGGTCTTTCCTTCACCTTGGCGCCATTCATTTTCGTGATTGACTCGAGCTTACCAACTTTCGCGAGAATGGCACTTGCTTTCACTGCCGTTTCAACCTCAGGAGTCAGTACAGCACTTGTCGCGTGGGTTGCACGACCGTATGTGTCGGCATTGAGAAGATTGGAGCCTGAAGATACCGGAGGAGTACGGGGGATTGAAATGCTTACATCCACCTTGACATTGAGCCCGAGAATTACTCGAGTACGTGCTTCAATAGGGCAATTCAGAAGATATTCAATGATCATTCTTCTGTTCTGCAGGTCTACGACTCCGATTTTCTGGTTGAAACACAACGGCCGTTTGCAAAATGGGAACTCGCCAAACAAGTTGCTTTGCCGACACCACAGGATGGATCCTCTCTCCCCTCAGCCGGTAAAGAGGAGACCATTGCTGAGACCTTCGATAAGGACGGCAAGTTGGTTGGAAGTTGGATAGTGAAGTGGGGAGAGAAAGGAGAAGGCGATTGTAGCGCGGTGGGAAAACCAGACCGGTGAGTTGCCTGATCTTCGGGGTGCCTTTTGGGTCTAATAGGGCGAAAGTCATTTCAATGTTCATCTAGAACTATTGCAATAGTCGGACGATACAGATCCGTCCGCTATCTCTTCCATAGCGCAGCATCATCATACATAAGTTGCATATCCTGCTCCGTTTGTACAATAAATCAAACCAGCACGGTGTGATCTTCAGCTCGCGTGGGGGCGTTCAAGGCGCAGAAGTTCGAGTTTGATCAGCATGGCCGTTTCGGCCATTTCTATGCACGATGCTGACAGGTCCATGATCCATACCATACTGTCAGCACTTGAGACGGCCCGAAAACATAGAATATAGTCCACAGTCGACATAATATCGACATGGACGAGGTGCACCTTGGATGCAAAATTCGAGAGTCTGAGATCCCTTGCCCTTCTGTGATAAGATGTAGATAAGATCTGATGTAGCACACTGATAGGGAGGTCACGCTGAAGATGAGATTGGAAGATTATGAGACGGATAAGACGGAATGCGGATCTCAGTCCGATATCACCGAGTATACCCGAGGGCCCTGAAAAGGGACTAGACTTTTGTAATTCCCAACTAGCGTCCATATTTCAGGCCATATATCAGCAGCTAGAACAAGCCCAAGGTACTCGAGAGTCGATGCGATATATACGACTCAATCAAGACTTCGGAAAGTGCCGCAAAGGACATTTTGTTGAAACTCACTTCTTACATCTTACATCTGCGCCTCGGACCAAGAGTGGGGTGCCCTCGCGTAGCCTGGCGTGAGAATTTGATATCCGAGGCTTCCATTGGCAGCGGTGCTAGGATACCATGTTTCTCTCTGCAACTATCCCTGTCCCTCCTCATGTCATTGTATGTCATTTAGTATAGCAGTCATGTTTTAAAAACCACAGGAACCTTGAGTTGAGTACGTTGGTCAGCAGCAAGCTTTGCTAAGCCCCGCACTGTTAGTATTTTCCTCTGACGGGCTCAACGACTACCTTCCCCTCGGATGCATGTGGCGGAAACTCTAAACTAGGCCACCTTGCTATTCATGTCCTCTCTCTACCTGTATATCGTTATCCCGTTGTACTGCGAGTTTCATAATGATTCAGGTGTCGATTTGTAGTTTTTTGAGCATGGGGAATCCGTTGAGGTGATTATTCCAGGCTGATTTCCAACGCTTTACAAGGTAAGACCACACACCGCGCGATGACCTCAAATTTCCGACTTGGCTGAAAAACCACCTGTGTGTACCCAGAAGGGTCTCGAGGAGGTGAATCTACTGACCATATGCTTATATTAGTACTGATATTCGGGTCAGCGTGCTGGTTTGATTTATTGTACAAACGGAGCAGGATAGTTGCACTCGTGAGCCACGCCCAATAACCATCTTACACTCTTGAACCTGATTACTCTCAGCGTGCCGTGAGCGCGGATCGTGCCCACAAAGCTCACGCCTGAAAGTATATGTACTGTAAATACAGCTTCCGGCCGGTTAGAGGACGTCTGCGGCAGTTCCGATATTTCCGCGGGTGTTTTCTCCCAAATCTATCTTCATTCACAACAGCCACTTCGTTGAGCTTGAAAGCTGCGTCATGATATATCCAGCATCACCAGACGTATATAATGAGCTGCTCTGTATGTTCCGTGCAGATCATAACTCCTCATTTCGCGAGTTTTTATATGCGCATCTCTCTCTTCCTCTAACTCCGATAAGTTTTTTTCCAGCACCCACATGATCCCGACTTCCTCTACCTATTCGTTCGACTCTCCAGATGCCGATATCATCATAATTTCAAGCTCCTGCGAGCCCATACCCAGAGAATTCCGCCTGCATAGGAACATCTTAACTCTTGCTTCGCCATTCTTCCAGGACATGTTCTCTTTGCCGCAATCCCACCATTCTAGCAAACAAGAAGTCCCCATATTACCGGTCTCTGAATCTTCGGATACACTGGACACGCTATTTCACTTTGTATATCCAATTTTGGACCCCTTCATCGAAACTTTGGATGTGTTGGAAGCTGTACTCGAAGCAGCAGTCAAATATGACTTCCTATCAGCCATTCAACACTTGCGCAAAGTTCTCGTTGAGCAAAGGTTCTTGACGAACTTTCCTTTGCGAGTTTTTGCCATAGCGTGGAGGTACGATGTGAGTCAATTTGTTCTTCTTCTCGTATCCCCTTGATCTGATACTTACCTCAATATCAGTTTCAGGAAGAGATTGATCTGGCTGTGCGATATACCCTCAACACCGATATCGTAGGAACCCATTCGTTCGTCTCAGTTCCCAGTTTACTGACCGTGATTTCCTCCCAGCTGAGCGTCCCGCTCACAAATGACCTCAAACATGTAACAGCTCATACGTTCCGGCGTCTGGTGGACCTGCATCGGCGACGCACCAGCGCCGCACACGACCTTCTCCAAATACCCCACGAAGTCAAGTGTCCTCACTGTAATGGCTATGGACACGCCCGATATAACGCCCCAAAATGGTGGTACGAGTGGATGAAGAGAGCAAAGGAGGAGTTGTCGTTGAGGCCATCTTCCAGTGTTATCTTCCAGCCGGAGTTCATGTCGCAGGTCGCGACCGTGGTGGGGTGCCCTCAATGCCCTAGCAGTATGTTTGGATGCTTAACGCATCTCGAGAAGATCAGACGAGATATAGACGCACTCCCGTGCGAGATGCAATGTCCGTCAGATTCATAGAATCATTCGGTGCTGATGTTCTTTTGGGCGTAGCTGAGTACAGATCCGGTGTATAGATAGTAGGGGTGTGGTCGTATGAGTATCTTAGTCATAGTATATAATACAGCATCGAACTGTAGGCCGTTGTATTATAGTTTGGCCTTCAGTTCTTTAAGCCTCGCATATTGCATAGCTTCGTCTGCACGGCGAATGGGTTAATCGCATTGAGGAAAAGAAGCGATCAGACTTACAGTTCGAATGATAGAGGTTGTCCTGAGGTACTGAGACAATGTGTGATGACAGGTTAGAGGCATCGACCATTTCTGGGACTATATCTTTGAGTGTTGGTGCGCCAATGAGACGCATGTTCATCTCAAATTCATCCTGCAAGGGTTGTGAGTGTATGTGACAGACAGAAATCCATAGGCACCTACGCGAAGAATCTGTAGTGCTTTTTCAACTCCCTCCTGCCCGTAGGCCGAGAAAGCATAGAGGAATGGACGTCCAATGCCGACTGTAAAGGTTTATCAAATTTGGGTTCTACTCGGGATAGAATGCGAGCTCACCAGCCGTCGCCCCCAAAGCAACTGCCTTGATAACATCCGTCGCTCGTCTCACACCTCCGTCAACGAACAGTGCAAACTTTTCATTGGGGAATGTCAATCCCCGCTTCTCGTTCAGTTTGGCGACACATTCAGCGAGGACTTCTATGCCAGAGCGAGCAAAGTCGAGTTGGCGTCCGCCGTGGTTCGACAGCACGACACCGGCCAATCCCTGGTCGTAAGCCTCGAGCGCGTCCTTTACGGCCCTGACGTCAGCCATGACCTTACGCGCATCGCAGAGAGCGACCTACCTCCCAGCACTGAACGCCTTTGAGAATCAACGGCACTAAAAATCACATCCTCAGCAAAGCACCGCCGTTTAGAGACAACATCAACGTACTTTTTGTGATACTCTTGAACCACGGTATGTCGCTCCAACTTAGACCAGGGTCAATGAATGACTAGTTGAGCGAATGTGAGCAGAAGATGACGGAACAGAGATGAAAGGCATACGCTGATTGCTCTTGCTGCGCCCTGCGTCCTGTCGACACCTTTCCCTCCTGCTTTTGCCACCTCTGAGGGATCGTCTGCCTCAAATTTCATTCGCATGTCCTTGAAACTGAGAATGAGCATCTGCATGGTTTCATGACAAAGGCAGAGCAACCTTCTCCCGTCGCCCGAGCTGCGGGGCATCGACGGTGATGAAAAGGCCTTTGATTCCCCTCTTCTCCGCATGCTGAACGATCCGTTTCGTGATCTCCCGGTCCTTGTTCACGTACCTGGCACGGCCAAGTGTCATGGTATGAATACGTTCAATGACGGCTGGAACTCACAACTGGAGGAATTGAACTTGACCGGGTTTTGCATTATCGACGAGCTCGTCAAATGAGCAAGAGGCCAAGGTCGGTATCTTTGGCACGTTAACCGCAAGAAAAGCATGTTTATATGAGGGTACATACCATTTGTATCACGTCGTTCTTCGCCGCTGCTCTTGTGAGATTCAGTTCACCGTCTGGATGGCCGAGTTTTCCTAGTGCTGTTGCCGTCTGAAGAAAAGTGAGATAGGAGCGTAAGTTGGAGGGCAACTGCGCGGCTCACAATGTAGATTGGCATAGACGTCTTGTGCCCGAGTATTGTGGTAGAGAAGTCGACATTGGTGACATCCCGCATTACGCGCGGACGGAACCAGATCCTACAACAGTCCTTAACCCAGAGCTTTCGGCGGAGGAATGGCGAAGAATATTACCTGTGGTAAGCAGCGTGGTTTTCCCGTATCGTAATTTCGTCGTCGGCTGCCGATGAATAGTATGCCCACGCCTTCTCTGGCATGATTTGCCTCGCGATATACTAGAAGTATTATGAGTGGTAGTTCCAAATCCAGGCCTGTAGAGGTACCTCAAAGTCGTGGAAGTTGAGGATTTCCTCTAATGAGGGTTTATTTCCTGCCCTTTCCAATCTGGCCTTCTCCTCGTCCGTAATCACGACTTCCACCTTCTCCACCGTTTCCATCTCAACAGGACCCAAGCTTTTCGAAGGATTGAGGTCGGTCATCGACAGAATCCCGAATTCGGTGAGTGACGTACTGTTTCTCGGGCGGAAGGTTGGTTGTTATCGCGTCTGGAGGGTGAATCGGGTCATATTCTTGCCTGTGGGTCCAACCATAGGTCTGAGTTGCTGTATATCAAGATACTGAAGGAGACGTACGTAGCATCTTTCCCGGCGTATTTCAGAATGATCTTGCTCCCCCCTTGTTGGAATACCCGGTCGATACTTGATTCACGATATGTTTACAAGAGACTGACCAGGATGTTCTGGGAGATAGATGAGGAAACGATATGAGAATGCGTAGTCAGACAATCTCACCGTCGAGAAATTCAGTGACATCGTAAACCTTCCCTGTTTCCGGAACGTATGAATGAGACTTGCTTCTTGCGGACGAGTGACAGAGTACTTGCCATGAACGATAATCCAGCAGCTCTCCCTCGTGTTGTGCTGAGCAACTTCCTTCCCAGACAATTTGTTTTCGTGAGACATATGGGGTGTGGGGTAGAGAGTGAGGTGGTGGTCTGAGCCCAAGGTACAATAAACCCCACAGGAATTTTGAGGAATTGTGAACCTCCAGGTCCGCATCGGGTATCCGTTCCCCCCGCATTTCCGGGCCGGAAAAGTAGAGCCAATCAGCTGTCTCTGATATCCGAGGTGCTGACTAAGCATGCCCCACTTCTCACCTCCCCGCGATCAGTCGACACAAAATCGACATTCTTCCTCATCGGGCCCCGGGGCCACTTGCAGAGTGACAAACCCAAGACTGGGAATCGTATAGTCAACTACCACGTCAATCACTGCAATCTCACCCAAAGGTACTGATCACCGGCAAGCGTCGGCGGTGGGTGGTTCTCCCTCCGACGTATTTTCACTGCCGGCTTTTGTTGTCGCACCCGGGCTTGGTTCAATAAGGACCAATATCGAGGAGCCCATCCCAACCAACTTGCTTGGGCTGATGTACGGTATCATGTAAGAATATATTTCGACGCACATGACCCACAGAAAATTAGCACTCTCTCATGTTGAGTGTACAGAATCATGTTAAAGGCTTCGCCCAAGTGTAACCCACTGCCGGCGAGGGAATCGTTTCCTAATTAGCGGGCATAAGCCCTTTATTCATTCCAAGATTAAGCCAACTACAACCCAAATAACTATAGTAATGTACTACAAAAGAAAGAAGCAATACAGATACACCTTACAACAGGTAGGATCCGCAGATACACACACACACACACACAACAAGAGTCGGACAGATTTACACAAGCTGGAACGCTGTTCCTCCGGCCTTTGCATCGAGATCAACGACCTCTTGTAGACCTATCACCGTCGGAAAGTGGTCAGCGTTGCCTGGTGAGCGACTGTGCAGTGAAACTTACCCATAACTTCGAAGAACTTCTTCGGGTCCATTCCTTGTGCAGAGGCAAAGTCTGTGCCTGTCTTTTTCAGGGAATGCATAGCAGCTCTAACTGCATGCACCATAGCGACACAGGATACCAAGGAGAAGACTAAAGGGCCTAGTCAGTGTCCGCACGAAAGCCGGTGGCACTCATTCTGTAACTCACTGATGATTTTGGCACCCATCTCTTCAGCTTGGTGGTAGGTGAACGCGGGGGTAAGCCCTCCGGAGATGACGTTCACGAGAACGGGAGTGGGCGCGAGGGCCTGCACTGTGCTCTCCAAGAGCTCCTTTGTCTTGACACCTTCGATGAAGCAGACATCAGCCCCAGCGGCGGCAGCGAGCCTCAGACGGGTAATGGCCTCCTCCATCCCTCTGAAGAGCGAGTCAGTAGCAATCCTCGCTATGATGGAGCTAGCCATTAGACTCACAGGACTTGTGCAGAGTCAGTCCTGCCAATGATGACCTGGAAAATTGCAAGTGTTGAGAACTTGATACGAAGTCTGTTGAGCCAGAGAGACAACATACGAAATCAGAACCCCCTGGTATCGAGTCCCGGGCCAGAACAGCAGCCCTTATACGAGTAAGGAACTCCTCCCTCGAAACGACCTGTTTGCCCATCAAATGGCCGCAACGTTTGGTCTGGACCTGGTCCTCAATGTGGAGGGCAGCGATTCCTGCTCTGATGTAAGTCTTGACAGTGCGGGCCACGTTTGCCGGGCCTCCAAATCTGGGAGCAAAGACCATGAATCATCAGGAGTCTACAACGCTCTCTCGATACTCACCCAGTGTCGGCGTCAGCAATGACTGGGACGGAAGGGTCCAAACTCGAGACCATTTGCCCGGCCTCGGCGAAGTCGTTTAGTGTTGCGATAGCCAAGTCGGGTTGACCTAGGCGGGACGCTGTGGTAGCGGCGCCACTGGAAAGAGATATGAGCCGGCTGGCGGAACTCTGCCAGAGAGCACCTCACCTCTGATACAAGCAGTCGAAACCTGCTTCAAGAGCACAACGGGCGCTTATACCGTCGCAGATGCCAGGAGCGACCTGAAGTAGGTGAGTTCAATGAGGGGTATGAAATACGACAAGGAAGAAACTTACAACGATGCCAGGCCGTGCGAGCATCTGGCGAAGTCTTGTAGAAGGGTTGGTAGAAAGAGGACCTTCCAAAAAGTTTTTGGGGTCCAACCGGGCGTTGTAGTAGACGTCAGAATCAGCGGAGTCTTCACTGGCATGCTGAACCGTTGAGGTGGCGGTGGCAGCGTTCTCAACGGCGGTATGATAATCTTGAGCGGGGGACATCGTCTAGTACGTCGAGGGTGTTTGGTTGAAGCGGAACGTGAGTAAGGAAGATGAGAATCGGAGTGAAGAAATGAGATGTCACGGTTGTGTGTCTTTTATACACAAAATAGCTGTTGAGGACGCGTGGAGGTATCAATGGAGCAGTGGATGAAAAATACGGGAAAAGCGGACGCGAATGCTCAAATCATAAGGTAAACCGAGGAGGCCTTACACAGACGAATCCGCATGCCAAGATCACAGTCAATTAGAACCAGACAAGATAGAATTAGTGCGCGACGGATGGTATGTACGAGATTGGTGCCAAGACCTACCGAGGCGAGTCTCAGAAAAAACTACGGACTCTTTGGGATTGGTTCTGAAGTCCTTCAATTGTGCCCTGGCTGAATGAATGCGATTAGCGTCTGCAGTATTATCCGTACAGGTAGGGTAGGGAGGTGCCAGTCAACAAAGGAACGAAACCGATCCTCTATGTCCTGTCTTCGAGACTGGCGGACATAGATCGGCGTTTATCGACAGTCTGAGCGTGACCCAAGGAATCACCGTCCAAAGTTACTGTCAAAGCTTGTTCCGGTCTTGACAAGTCTACCCGCAGTTTCGCAACCCATCTTCCACAATACAAATGTGTCATACAACTAGCTCGGGGGAACCATGGATTCGATCAATCTATTATCTGTTTCTTGGCGTTGAGAATGTCGGAGTACGTTTACCTGCAAAAGCCCAGTTTGTCTTTCGGAGCTCGCAGGAGCTCGCATGTACTGCAATGACGATTCGTATGCAAAGCTGTGGATCGAGCCGCATGCGCGTTTGGAGAACTATGTCATGATTTAAGTGGATACAGAGTACCGACCGGTTAAAGAGATTACACAGAGTCGTAGGACGTCGCTCCAGCTTCTTTGTCGAGTTTGACGGCAGAGTCCAATCCTGAAGACCGTTAGTCCAGGGACAACAGAGTGACAGAGGGTGCCTACCCATCACCTCAAAGAACTGCCGCGGTCCCATGCCTTGAGCGGTGGGTACGTCGGACCCAGTTTCCTTCAACGATTTGAGGGCTGCTCGTACAGCGTGCACCATAGGAACGGCACTGATCAAAGGGAAGACTGCAAGAATGGTTATCGGTGATGTCGATGTGTCCGTCGTCCAAAATTAAACGCACTGATTAGTTTTGCACCAAGAGCCTTGGCTTCGTCGGCTGTAAAAGGTGGCGTAAAGCCTCCAGTCACGACGTTCAGTAGGACCTGCCCCATAACATCAGATTCGGTATCGGAGAATGTTTTTAGGGTGGCGAACTGGTTTGGGCGCGAAAGTCTTCACGGTAAGTTCTAGATCCTCTTTTGAAGCGATACCCTCTAGGAAAAGTACGTCTGCACCTGCATCGGACGCAAGCTTCAGCCGGACAATAGCCTCTTCCATGCCCCCTTCCCCCTGGGCGGCGTCGGTGCGGGCAATGATCACCTGGGGAGACGAGAGTCAGACAGCGATCAATGATAGGACGAAGAGCAGTACTATATCAGAGCCCCCAGGTATGCCATCACGTGCTAACACGGCAGCACGAATGCGTGTTGCGAATTCTTCTCTTGTAACCAGCTGTTTTCCGAATAAGTGACCGCATCGTTTGGTCTGGACCTGGTCTTCGAGGTGAAGCCCAGCCAAGCCGATCCGTGCGTATTGTATGACCGTACGGGCAACCATATTAGGTCCCCCAAATCTGAAAAAAGTTCATCTGAGTATTTGATCATTACTCTCGCGGATAACTTACCCAGTATCGGCGTCTGCTATAACCGGCTTCGCAGGATCAAGACTACAAATTGTAGCCGCCACCTTGGTGAGAAATATATCAAACGCATGGTCTTCGTTACGAGGAAAGCGAGCTGACGTCGACGAAATCGTTCAATGTCGCCATGGCTAAGTCTGGCTGGCCAAGTCTTGACGCAGTCGAGGCAGCACCACTAAGAGAGAATGACGTTTATTATCATTGTATGGGGGGTTGATCCACGACGAGACAGTTGACCCACCTCTGATATAAACAATCGAAGCCCGCTTCCAGAGCACACCTCGCACTTATTCCGTCAAATACACCAGGGGCAATCTGCACGACCGATCAGCCCACACCCTGAGCTACTGATAGATATCAGTTCGCACTCACAATCGCTCCTGGACGCGCCAGCAGTTGGCGGAGGCGAGTAGCTGGATTCTGGGAGAGCTCGCCCTCTCGGAAGTTGGCGGGATCGAGACGTGGGTTTGCGTACGGCTTGGACATGGTGGGTTGAGTACAAGGGGCGGCTATGGTTGCTTATCGACGGTGGAGGTGAGTTATAAGGTCCAATATAAAGGGACTATCGGGTGATTATTGACTCGGAGGACATTGATCATGAGATTTCGCATGGACATTGAACACTGATGAGGCTGTCGTGGGCGCCTTGTTCTAGTACAGTAAGCATATTCTGGTCTGTGGGTATGCAGGGAATATCTTTCTGGCCGGTCTAGCTGATTCATCGGCCACTTACGATTGTTGGAGGTGAGCACTGAGCGTTCGGAGAGGGTGCCCGATGAGTAGCGGAATAATTTTGGAGACTGAAAATGACAGGAAATTTCATGAGCAACAGTGTGACCCCGGCTGTGATGGAAATGGGTTTTCCTGCCGGCGGCATGTTAATAGGCCGGCATAAACTGTAGAGTCAGTCGTGACGTTCTCAGATTCATTTGTAGGTCATTGTCATTGTACTTCTGACTACAGTTGTCAGTGGCTGCTACTGCTATTGTTCTCTGATTGTTCTCCATGAAAGTTCTTTCAAATCATCTCCCTCTTGCTCTCATTCCACGCCATGGGCGACAAGAACCAGAGCCTTTCGGCCACCAATCTCGCGACGTACCATCACTTCAATTGCGACCTATACCTACACAATATCTACCACAAACCAAACGAGGCTGAGGTCACCGGTAAAGGACAAGCGCGAACAGATGAGCTATCCAAAGCTCGCTTTCGTCGGGGGATTAGTTGGGAACAGCATCTCATTGATTGGCTGGACGAGGAGAATCTGCTGCTGAAGGTGGACACTGTTCCGAAAACTGCAGAGGACCTGAAGAACCACATGGACTGGGACGATCGTGAACGGTTCTTTATCGCAGGATTCACTTTTTGGCCTCCTCAGGAGCAGCTTGATTTCTTATTTGAGAAAAGCCGTCAAAGCCCAGTGAAATTCGGGCTAGCGAAGCCTGATCTTTTGGAGATTACTCGTCTCGAGAATGGGGTCAAGGTATGGCGAGTGGTGGACGCCAAAGCATCGTCGTCTGTCAAGGTATGTTATAGAACTGCACATCTATGGCGCCGCTTACCATGTCTGATCCTATTGTAGACATCGCACCACGTCCAAATATATTTCTATACATTGTGCCTTCAACACCTCCTCCTCGAGCCAGACTTCCAGCCTTCCACTACAGCCGCTATCTGGCTACCTCCTGCAGGTGGATTCGATGAAGAGCTTCCTTCATTCGAAGATTTGCGACCTGTAGATCTATCGCTCTTGTCATCGCCTCTGGACAGATTCCTGTTTCGAGGGTTGCCACAAGTATTGAGCACTCCGCGGGATCAGGTTTCGTGGCACCTGAATCCGAATTGCGCAGGGTGCCCTTACACATTGGGTTGCAGCCGTCGGGCCGTTGAAGACGGGAGCCTGGGGGGCATGAGCAATATCTCTCTGGGTCACGCCAAAGTCTTGGGAACGGTTCTGTCTTTGTGGCGTAACGAGAAAGGACCTCGTGATACTGGAAAAGACATCTCTGACATAGAGGATCTCAACAAGCTTTTCGAGGACGGAGAATTTGTTCAGAGGCTATCCAGATCTAATCCCATCACAGTGCGGAAGGCAAAGCGAATATTGGCGCTTCCGGCACGAGCCAGAGACACACGGCCCATGAAGAGCTCACTTGTTGAGGCGGCACGAACGAAGGAGATTCAGGTATGCATCTTTTCCCCAAGCATGCGGCTAGTTCCCAACTTACTCCTGAATCGTATTCGCAGATCATCCCGAGACGGAACTCCACATTACCAAAGGGCGAAGACATTGCGGTTGTGCTCTCGCTGATTTCGGATCCGTCTTCCCCCACCATTCAAATCGTAGCATTCTGCATATCCGTCTTTACCCACCTGCGATCAATCCAACTGCCACAACACGTTCAGGGGGGCAAAGCAGATCTCGTTCCTTCCTTGGCTCAAATCATCAGGACCCTCACTTCTCTCGACGATGTGCTACCCTCCGCCCAATTTTACGTGTTTTCGTCCGCCGAAAACGCCGCTTTGCAAGCTCACCTAGTCCAGACGGCTCTCAATTCGACAGAGAGCAACGACGACGTTCGCGTATGCATTGGGGCTTTGGCTCAAGGAGCCTCTTCGCTTCAAACAACCTTCCAGCCACCTGTCCTTGAATATGGTCTGTTAGGCTTTTTGGCGAACAAACAGAGGCGAAGGAACGAGCTAGTAGCTTGCCTAGAACGTATGAACCTCCCCACACACGGGAACATGGAGGATCTCAGACAGAGGATCACATCCGAATTGGAGAGATTCAGAAATATGGGAGACCAAGAAACTGACGACAGGCGAAAGGAGTTTGCACAGTTGCCTCGAGTCGTCTCTCTAAAATCAGAGATTGAGCGCTCTTTGGCGCTACCTATTCCTGGATTCTGGGAACTTCAAGATTGCGCTCGGATGCTCGCACCTTCAGCAGACGTCGCTTGTCCAACAGATGAGCAGCTCTTTGCCGCATACCAGAATGAACGGCCCACACAATTTCTGTTGCAGAAAAGAAATCGTTTCATCTTCAGTGTTCTTCGTTCGCTCAGAAACCTCTTGCGCACCAGCAATCTCAACATTCTTATCAATCCTGCGAAACCACTCTCTGTCAACTTCATGGAGCTCTGTCGAGAGGATTCGCTCAGAAAATTGTTTTACATGCAACAGGTGCGTGGTACATTGTCCTGTCCGTATAACATTTACCTGAACTGCTTTAGTTCGAGGTACTGGCGAAGTTATCCGAGCTTTGGAAATCCCGTATTGAAGGATCTCCCGACGCTCCCATCCTTGAATACAGGTCGATGCAGGAAGTGGGGGAAACTACCGAGTATATATTTCACCTCAAGTCGGGTTCCCTGGACATGCCCATTTCCGAGAAGGGCAAGCATTTCTTCGGGCACATTATCGCGCCGGATGATGAAGACGATCTGAACGAAGTACCAACCGAGGTTCTCTTCGACGATCTGGCCCTTTCGGGCCTGGTCCTCTCATTCAATGAATCGAGATGGAAATCACAACATCCCCTTGTGCGGGAGAAACTTGCCGTCGCTGACATCTGTGACATGTCGTTGCAAGGAGGACAAACCCTAGTTGCCGTCCGGGCGTGGCCTAGAGCGGGAAACAGGCTGTCGTTCGCCGAGGGTTGCCACTATCGGATTTCTCCCCGTTTGGTCGATTTTAATACGTCAAAGGTACTGTCCGCCCTCTTTGAGCTCGATTTGCGCAACGATGGTGGGGACCCTGTACCTTTCCTCCAGCTGGTACATGACCCAAAGTCGTTTCGATCGGATATAACCTTGAGTCCCGAAACTGTCAAATCGATGGCGAAGGCTGAAGGAGGTATACAACGGACGTTCGACGAACTCAGCAAGAACCTTGACGTTGAGCGTGCTGGTCCGCTTCGCTTGAAACCTTCGCAGAAGCGAGCGACTCACCATATCCTATCGCACCGCCTCTCTGTGATATGGGGTCCTCCAGGTCAGGCGTGTTTTGCCGTTCCACCTCTCTTTCACTCGCTAATCACGATCTCAATAGGTACGGGCAAGACCCATACCATCGCCCTTTCCTTGTTGAGATTGCTGAACATTCAGTACCTTCTCGGGCACGAGCCCAGTAAAGTCATCTTCATTACAGCCATGACACACGCCGCCATCGACGCGTTCTTGGGCAAATTGAAGTATCTCACGGAGTGCTACCGTGCCATAGAGGGTCTTGACATCGAATGGCTGGATGCGATTAAAGTTGAACATGTTCTCTCCGGACAGAAACACCCACGAACTACACTTTCCCGTACCACCATCTTCGCTGGTACCATCTATCAGGTGCGCTTTGTTCGAGAAATTTGTCGCTAGTTGTTCGCTAATAAGGGAACAGTTATATAACTTATGCAAGGATAGACGTCTCGAAGCCGACCTAATTCTGATCGACGAAGCCGGTCAGCTCGCGCTCAGCAGTGCATCACTGGTCCTGCGCGCACTGAGCTCGACAGGAAAGGTTGTCGTTGCTGGGGACCAAGAACAACTCTCCCCGATTCTAACTGCACAATATCCTAGTCTGAAGAGCGGTCCGCTCTTTGGCTCCGTTCTGGATCGCCTTGTCCACTTCTCACGACGCCTCGGAGGATGGTATCCTTCGCGTTCTAATAAATCGGTGTCTAGTGGCTCGACGGAATCTGAGGAAGAGGGGTTTTCCCAAGGCTCCGTGGTTCAGCTTGAGGAGAATTTCCGGTAAGGCGACATCCACTCTCGGCGTTGTATACCTTGTGCTGAGTACGAGTTTCTTTCAGCCTCAATCCAGACCTGGGAGAATTCATTGAGATCATATATTCGAAAGCATTTGTTCCGCAGAAAAGTCAAACTCGACAACTAGCCACTGCCCTCAACCGGGTCAGATACGATCTAATCTGTAACTTTGGACTGGACGAGCACGTGGTGGAAAAGGCTCAACTGTTCTTACTCGCCCTGTCATGTGTACTGGCCCGCCATCCGCAAGCCACACTCGCTCAACCCCTCGTAAAGACCAAAAAGCCTGTCTCCGTTGCGAGACTTGCCCGTGCTGACAGCGACAGTTCGGTGGGAGAGCACATGCCCGTCTCGCTGACCTTGGTACGACTGAAGGTTGGAGAGGGTACCGAGGTCAGTTACGAGGCTCACGTCAAGGCAGAAGCAATGCTGGCAGCCGCACTGGTGCTTCAGCTACAGCGATGCTTGCCAGGCGAAGACATATTCGTCGCTACTCCTCACCGGGTACAGCGTCAAGCGGTCTGGGCAGCTCTTCGATCGGCAAAGTCGCAAGGATCTGAGGACGCTCTTGACACCCTACTGGAAGGTTTGAGTCTTGAAGAAGCTACCGAGCCACCGAAAAAGAAAGGGAAACTCATTGTTGATACCGTTGAGCGGCTGCAAGGTAGGCAATCCTTGAAGTATTTCCTGAACACCCGAATCAACCTTTCACAGGTGCTGAGGCAGCGTTTGTCATTGGCCTGTTTTCTCTGCCGGCGTCCGAGGTGTCTGGCCTGAAGTTCCTATTGGAAAGAAGAAGATTGAATGTTGCGATTAGCCGAGCGAAAACGTTGTGCATTCTAATCTCTTCCTCAGAGGTCCTGCGGCCTCGTGTAGAGATACTCGCAGACAACGAGGCCGCAAAAGGGTATACGTTTTTGAAGCACTACGAAGATCGGGCATGGTCTATGGAGATCCAAGTAGATATGAAGGACCTGTGAACTAAAAGTACTGTGTTGTAACATTAGGAGTAGGCTATGATGAGAACTGTTTGTTTGAATTTACAATGAACGCGACTTTTGAATGTTACCACACAACGATCACTGTCAACCTCAATTTATTATCTTACTCGAACCAACGCCATAGAAGCCGGCTTGTACTGAAGTTTTGAACCTCTTCACCGCTCATTCTGACATCCATTGCCCAGTAATTCGCTATGTCGTCGCTTTCTGAACGGCAGCAAGACGATTTGTGCGTTCTTTCAGCGCCATACTTGCTACCCCTTTATCCTTCACTTACCCTGCGTTACTAGACACAAAGCTATTCTCGACTATCTTCATTCTGGAGGCTACAAGAAGACATTTGAACAGTTCAAAGAGGAAGTCCCTCGACATGTAGGAAACATTCATCTCATATCCGTTGAAATCATAGATCAAAGTCTTTGTATCAGGCCGACTTTTCCCCAGAATCAAATCAGAAAGTGAGCGGACTATTGGTGAAGAAATGGACGAGTGTGATTCGGATGCAGAAGAAAGTGAGTTGACAATCGACTATCGGATAGAATATCAAAGACTGATGTTGTTGAAAGATTATGGATCTAGAGACCAGGTTGTCACAAGCATTGGAAGAGAACTCACATATGTCGCATCTCCCCAATGGATCGAGTTCAAAGGGAAATGAAGACTGGATACCCACAGGCGGCCCCAAGCATACCCTCATGGGCCATCGAGAAGCAGTCAATACCGTGGCTTTCCATCCGTTGTACTCTGTATTGGCCTCGGCAAGTGACGATTGCACAGTCAAGATTTGGGATTGGGAGTCAGGCGAGCTGGAGCGCACACTCAAAGCACATACAAAACGCGTGTCCGACTGTCAGTTTAATTCCAAGGGTACCATCCTCGGTTCGTCCACTTCCGCAGTACGACAGACTGGAAACTCATCTCTTGTGTCCTTAGTTACGTGTGGCTACGACCTTTTCATAAAGTTATGGAACGTAGAGAACGAGTACCAGAACTCTGCCACGCTTCGTGGCCACGAACACTCTATATCATCGGCGCGGTTTTTACCAGGGGACGACAAAGTCCTCAGCTCGAGCCGTGATCAGACCCTTAGGATATGGGATTTAGCCTCTACGTATGTTGACTCTTGCGTTTGTCTGCTCCTTAGATGCTCAAGTCTTTGAACAGCCATTGCATTAAAGTGCTTTCACCCCACGAGGCTTGGATACGATGCGCCGTTCCAAGTGCAGACGGTCGATATGCTATAACTTGCGCGTCAGATCATGTATATGTCGCTTCCTCTCTCTATGCGTCTGTTTTCACTCATAAGCCGCTTTCCACAGACTGCCAAGATCGTCGATGTCAACTCCGGAGAGGTGAAAGTCGAGTTCCGCGGACACGAGAATGTTGTTGAAGTCGCGGAGATTTGTCCTCCGCATGCTGTTGCTAACGTTCGAGAGCTCATCTCTCTGAAGGCAAGTTCTTTCAGTACGTTCTCTCCACATTCTTTCCTGACGTCATACCAGTCCCCGGAAAACTTGCCCGCTGCAACGAACGCTTCCATCACATTTGCTTTCACTGGCTCTCGAGATATGACTATCAAGATATGGGATGCAATCCGGGGCCAGCTATTACATACCTTGGTGCGCGACGTTTTGAAATGCTTCGAACAAATAACTGACTCAACTCTGTTATTGCTCACCAGGTGGGCCACGACAGTTGGATTCGGGCCCTCATCTTCCATCCGAACGGGCAGTACCTTCTTTCCGCTTCCGATGATCACACATTCCGTGTGTGGGACTTGAAAACCGGTCGGTGTATACGCAAGGTCGAAGCACACGACCAGTTTGTCAACTCTATGTCGTGGGGAAGGCAGAAAGTCGGAGCCCAGCAAGCCTCAGACGGATCAGAGAACACTTCTCCGAGACTTGTGAATGTCATTGCAACCTCAGGAAATGACCAGGTGAGTCTTTGGATATACTACTCCAGTTCATATGCCAAACGGGATGTCCCAATAGGCCATAAAGATTTGGGTACCTTCTAGGTGATATTCCGGTTTGGGACCTTCCATTCTCGAGCGATTCGGCGCGTATGTGATGTATTATTATTATGGAGTTTTTAATCACCTAGTACACTCTTTACTAAATGGCACTTCCACGTTCATAAAGGGTCAAAGTCGAACAACTGGTTCCGAGGTCTAGAATACCATTCTCAGGCTCGAGGCGTGTTCAAGTACTGGGCGGCACGCCTCTGAAGGCCGTGTGGTCACAGCGGAACCCCAACGTTTGACTCGGGTTTAGGAACCAAGTCTGAGTCCTCGTTTCAACGTCGATCTCTGCCCTGGATGTAGTTGAATGATCTGAAAGGAAGTCTTGATGCTGCGACCAACCCCTCCCAATCCCACATCTCGGGCACACCCCCTCTTCCCGAGACACACGAACGTGTTCCCAAGCCTTTCAGGCGAAATGTTCTCCGAGTGAATATGCTTTCAGGCATTGTCCACTTCACTCCAGGAGCCTCCAAACTCTAAACGACAAGTGCAGGAGCACAGGTGCCCCGTCCTGTCCAATCGCCGTCACGTGATGGACTGTTAAAGCAGTACGCGCTAGTCTCTCTGGCAGAGAATTAAGTTCTTTCTTCTATGGCTTCTTCTATGGCTTCGTGATGTGTTCCAGAGATTATCTGCTCTCCCGGCGGGTGTGTGTAAAGAGGCTCATGCTTCTACGGCTCAGGGTCCAAATCATATAAATCCGCCCTGGAGAAGGGGTGGTATTCATTAATGAGCCCATGGCGTTCGTTGTTTTAGTCGCTATAACCCTCTGTACCCTCGGGACCCCAGCCTTCGAAATTTCATAGACGGCAATGTCCGTGACTTGGAACCAAGACTATACGCGTGGAAAACAGGGCGTCCAGTGCTCGACAATGCCAAAATCGCCGGTAAAACCATCTACGAAGACATCCTGCAGAGAGTTAGAGACATACGTGATCTTGATCTTGATCAAAACCTGGGACTTCACCCTGCAATGTGAACCCACTTAACGGACCTGTAACTTAGGGCGACGTATTGAGACTCAGTTGCTAAGTTGTGAGAGACGACCGCCGAGTAAGTCTAATCTGAAGGGACAGGCATTCACCCACACACTTTCGTAAATAACAACGGCTGTTTAACCCAGAATGTAACAAGTACCTCCAGGCAGTTGGAAGCGGCAACCTTTGGGAAGACAGGCATAGAGGCCACGTCGATCCACTTCTTCTAACAGGCCCAACTTCGATTTAATAGACGTTCATCCGACGTGATATGATTCTGAGCGAGCGAATAAGATCAAGCACGTTAGCAAGATCCGCGGAGGTGGCACCACAGCAGACGAAGGTTTGGTTTTGGGTTGGTGTAGGGAACGGTGTATCGGCGCCCGTCCAGATGCCACTCCAGAAACTACAGAACCGCGGTAGACGAATTGGCCGAAGAGATTGCTCGATGGTCCGAGCAAAAGCCTAATCCTAGTCGACCCCACAAGGTTTAGCCAGAGGGATCCATGATCGTATTGAATGCTAACATCCGCCCGGAAGGTAATTAGCCCCTTCTTTTCCTGGGCAGGAGGAACTGGGGTCAAACCCCAGGTCATTAAGTTTCGTTCGACAGGCCACGAAGGACTCGCACGACGGAGCAACTAATGTCCCGCAATAAGCACTCCCTTCTAGGAAAGAAATCCAAACATGCCATTATAGCATGCTGTGGTCGAAGGATCAAGATTCAACACGTCGGCGACCGGCCTCTCTTTCGCGGACTTCTAGCTGTGTGTCGAGCCATGCGGCGCAGCGCCGATTCGAAAAGCGATTGATTCTGATTGACTGGAGGACAGTACAGTGCTGAGGAGGACGAGCGCCCAGGTTTTTAGTGATCGCTGGGATCACCCCAGTAGGTCCCGAGAAGTAAAGCAACCTGCGCCGGTATTTCGGTTTTCAGAAAGCTTCACTAGACTTCGCCAGGTAAGGATGATCACTTGAGTATATATACCCCAAAATGCACCTCTGTTGTGCCATTTTGACGTGCATCAGGGACGTACCTCCATGCCTGGGTTGCCTTGGAATGATTACCATTTCTGACCTTGCGTTCCATGAGACTGATCCCGGTCTTTTTCCGATACACCCGAGCCTTGCTTCAAGTTAGAGCGTCTGAGCTTAGTGACTTCGACATTGAGAGCGAGAGGCATGCCAAGAAGGCTGATGGGTACATTCCAATATGGACGTACCCACACTTCAGTTGTCTCTGATCAGTGAGGGTTTTAGTATTGTTTATCGATGGCATTCTTAACATGTCTGCTCACAGGAGGTCAAGTTGTAGGCTGTTGGAGGTACTGCGACCAACCGGGGTGATGCCAGGAAACTGCTCATGACGATGGTCAGGGAGAAAGAAACGCGTGGCGTCCGAAAGCTCGTGTTCCGGCGTTACGCGCCCGTCTTGTGTCACCAAGCGCCAGGCCAGAAATAGAGTTGCAGACCCTTGCAGACCCTAACCTACCCTGACCATCTCTCCCTTGTCCCTCCACGTTCCTCCTCTATGCAGTTGAAGTTTCAAGATCCCGATTGTTAATTGATGAGGAAGGAGTTCCCCATCCGACACGCGAATAGGAGCATTAATTGAAAGTCTGAAAACTCTTCGCAAGATCATGATCGAGCGCTTGAAACGACTGCCTGAGCCTCGAAGTGCTTCTACCTACAACCAAGTCATGTCTGCCTCATGTCCGCTCCTACGGTCTCCAATCCAGAGCCTTTATTCCCCCTGGAATAATTCAGACCATGGTCCGGCGAATGGTTTCATTTACTGATCCGACCTCATGTCAGTTCTCTTCCTCCATCATCGTACAGGCCGTAGCGGTGGCCCCACGAGCGATCAATGGCAGACGCCGTCCTCGTTGTTCTGAAGGATAAAAAGGCGAGAGGCAATTGCTGTTACTGTACTCCGCTCTCTCTTTCTTTCATCCCACTCTCACTCCCAGCTCATTCCTCAAGCACTCTGATTTTAACGATGGAAATGATCCATTTCGATGCTATTCTTTTTCCTTCTGACGGTACATGTTGCCAGTTCCTCTTTCTCTGCACTGAGCCTAATTCTTGTTTGTCCTCAGGTCGTACCCCGACGCTCGTGGAGCTTATGACCAGGTTCGTAATGCTGCCATGCATGTGAGCCGTTGGGAGAACTCTCGCCTTTTCTTTTAGCCCCATGGCCATCGGACACCACTCACAAAGCAATCCATCTCGAATGCCCCATCCAGAGGTACACATGGACTATGTAAGCGCATTTCTCGGTGCTCCTCATTCCCTTTTCCAAGAACTTAAAAAAAACACGCCCTCAGATAGCCGAAGGCCTGGGTCCCCGAGCATGGAAATACCAGGTACGTTGCTCATCAATGGGGCTACGTTAACCCCGCTAACAAGCTCCCAAAAGCTGGTCGAAGCCCTCGACGGAATGAACCGCAAATTCGCGAATCCATATATCATCTTCTATCCAATCATTTCTCGCGACGGCATGCCGTTCCCAGTCAACAAGTCTATCCGCGACATCCAAGGGAGGAATTTCGTTGAGCAGGCCGCTTGGCGCGGCAACATCGTTATAGCCAAGTACCACGATAATCCTTTCACTTCCATGATGAACGCCTCAATGGCCGACTTTCCCATCTTAAAGAACTACCTTATGACCCACGGATGCCCTGGAATGGTACGTCGCTCATTTCTACCCTTCGGACTCGGGACCTCCTCACATTTTGATTCGCAGTAAATCTATTCGGACCGCTAACTTTCGCTTTCGCCTTTTTTACCTATCGCTGAACACTGAATCCATATATTATACACTCTACGTTACGTTCATAGTATCTAGTACCTCAGTAATACAGTCGTTCTGCTTGCACGTTCGGCAAGGACCCTTAGAAACTGTCGTCCTCCGGTGGGCGTTGTTTCGCCTGCAAACCCCAGTGGTACCAAGGAGAGGATGTCTCAGTGGCGGTTGGCAACGATATACCCCAAGTAATTGCATAGTGCTGTAAAACAAGGTCTAGCTCCTCGACTTCGTCCAAGAATTCCAGCTGCGCTATGCTGTAAATTATGGTCAGTCTTCGCATGGTGTACCGTCAAGAACTCAAAGGCGAAAACTCTAACCGGTCGAGCTCTTTGGGGTCAATGTAATTCTTGCGGATATCACGAAGGGTCAGAGCATGTGCGGAAGTAAAGTTGAGGGTCAAGAACCGGTTGGGGAGGCTAGCAACTGTTGGATATGGTGCGGCACCCGGAAGCGTAACGTTGCGGGCCTAATTTGGTCGACGTTCAGCAAGATTGAGAAGTGTGGCGCTAGGAAAACTCAATCACCTTCAAATTACTGACCATGACGCGCCCAAAGGAATCTTCCAACCCGAACATCTCATACACAAGCGCTCCGAGGGCAGCTTGTCGCGAAAACTGGTCGGAAAACCACCGAATGAGTGCTCCTGATGATTCTGGAGACATATAGGCAAGAACGCATTCGAAAATCAACAAAGTGGGAAGAGATGGGTCTAGCAGCGGCTTCGACGAGTCGTCCGGGATCGTTGTCAAAGATTCAAGTACGATCTCGGGGGGTTCTCGAAGATCTGCAGGCAGCAGGTGGTATACAGGCGAATGGAGAGCGGTCCCGCCCAGAGCTGTCGATGCATGAATACGAATCAGCGACTATCTCAAAGAAGCGCTGTGCAGTGGATCGGGTACTTGCCCAGCTTCGTGTCTGGTCCGAGAACTGTGCTCAGCTCCTTGCTCTTCCTAATCGACATCGCCTTTTTTGTGGTGTTTTCGCTGAAATCAACTTCGATATACGCAGATAAGACATCTCTATACGGCCCCGTCTACCTATCGTGGAGAAAAATGATTATTATTATGCAATAGAAAGATCATTCACTAACCGCCAAACGCCAATACCTCGTATCACTTCCTGCACCTAGGCTCACTACCTGACACGCCTTTCCTTCCTGTGAGGCGATCTGAATCCATTGATTAACTAGCTCATCAATTGCGACCGTTCTGACGTGAGTTCCGATATTAATGAGAGGAGGTCGAGAGGGTTGCAAATGAGCTCGAGGGATCAATGCTTTGATGAACGGATCCGAGAGATAATTTTTCTGTACAGCTGAGAGCCTTGCTATCGCTGCATCGCTGTCGGTGAGCCGAATTGAGCTGTCTGGATCTGGAGGGCGATGTGGAAGCATTCTCGATCCACGAGCCTGAGGAATAGCAATGGTGGTCCAACACGAAGTTCAGGCAGCGCGAAAATGACCCTTACGTCACACATTTTAACCTTTCTCACACTCCGCCAGCGCTTCAATCCAGGTCCTTCATGGGCCTTGGCCTCGAGGTTCGAGTACACGATCTGTTTTTCATTACCGTGATTTGTACCGCAAGCTAACTTGCAAAGGCTAGCTGGTGTTCATCGCTGATGCGCAATCTCATCAATACCCTGCAACGCAGTAGAAGTCTATGGTACGTCTATATTGACTCAACTTTCTTGCTTTACATGCTAACGCAGGAGGTTGCTGAAAAGACCGGCCTTCGTCGCGTTTTAGTACTGATCGTTTACGTTAATGCTTTCGCTACAGGGACATAGGCTGGCTATGGAGATTGCAAGGCCAAGATTTCTTTGAGACGCGGATAGCACCAGAAAATGTACAATACAACGTTAACAGTCGACAGCACGAAGGTTAAAGTCGTCGCGTGTAGCTCACAATACTCAATTGCAGACCTGGTCTTGTAGGAACTACCCCGGGACGCTTTGTAGTGGAGGACGGCTTTTACTACATGTTGCCGGGAACGCTCAGTCGCTCATCATAACGCTTGTAGGCTGGGCAGTGGGATCGCTATAAGCAATTGGATGATCGTTCATACACAAGCCTCGACACGGGAAAAGACTCTCACAGGCACGCAGTAGTTGAAGGCTCATGATTCTTGGGATCGCATAGGTTTTCTTGACGATTTCTGGTGAGGACTATTACTTCGCATCTTTCATTGTCGTCCCATCCTTCTCCCCTTATCGAAATTAACGGCAAGCGATTGACAGGACTCGCGTGAGGCTCAGGTTCACCTCGATTTGCCACTCCGCTACTCCCACCATCTGGACACAACCCTCGTGTTCCAGGTTCGAGAGCAGGCGCTGTTTCGTAAAGCTTGAAAGGTCCTATCATTGACTCGACTCACCCCCACTTCCCCACTCACGTCCATTCAACGAAGTTCCGCTCGCCGCACGGATGCCGAGGGGCTCTTCGGCCTCGAACTCACTGCAGCGATCAGATCTCGAAGTAGAAACCTGGGGACACAGAAACATGACGTCGACACAGTGAGCGAGGCAAGTTGGTTAATCCTTGCACCAATGTCCTTCTTACGAACCGGTTCGTCTGAAGGACGGGCTCGACTCCGAAGCTTGGCTTCGGGGAAGGGTAAGACTTCTATGCCCCGGCAATGCTCGGTTAGTACCCCCGCCCTCCAATTCGACACAACATCCCCGCCGGCGAATGAGAGTCAGAACTGGACCGCTTTCGTTCCTGTAATGATGGTATAGCGCCCATAGTCTCGCTCGACCGGAAGATTCGCATTCCCTGAAATTCGTTGATGAATTGTTGTCTAGTACGCTGTACCCCCATCTGTCTGTTTCTTATTCCGTTAGCACCGTTTCGTGACGGGCGCCACTGTGCCAAAACCTCTCCGTTGGAGCCGGTAAATAGACCCATACCAATTGTACTTACAGTATTCTGGCCGCAACTTTACAGGCGTCCTCTTGTGTGTTTCTTGGGAGGCTTTGTACTAACAGGGTCTTCATATGACCGATCGAAGACAGAAACACTAATTCACGAACATACCGGGTCTGAATTCGGACCTGTCTTCCCGTCAGGTCGACATACAATCGAAGTGGATTCTAGATCTCAAAAACTGTCTCAAGCAACACCTCGGCGTCAAGAATAGACCTGATCACTACCGGCTTCACGTCGGCGAGCTCATGACAACCACGGACGGTCTGTCGGACGCCACGCAAGAACAATCGCGACTCCTGAACTACATCGGGAAGTGAAAGTAGCATATTGACGAGCCTACTACCATGCCACTCAAGTCCGATGGGGCTCTTCTCTTGCGAACATGAGTCTCTCGTGCCAAAAAGGATATCGTCTGCCTAATCGTCCACCCCCGTCTGTTCGCTCACAATCAGGACAAAAAATGCTCGAGTCACACAGACGCGATTTGTGTTGCATCGTCAAGCGTGAACTACCGCTCGAGGCACGATGGTCCTCAAACGTACGTCTCCCGAACCAGCCTTGACTCCGAGTGCGTATTATATGATATTCCCAAAAACCGAAGATCCCAATAATCTCCCTCTCTAGCCTTTTCAGTTGGACGCGGGAAGACGGCGCCTTGGAAAGCCGGCTGACTCCTGGGACATGACAATGCGTATTCCGAGTCGCAACCGTTCGGTAAAGGATAGTAATGGCCGATGCGTGTCTCACGGTCAACTCTAACTCGGTGGTCTCGAAAGAAGAAACTCTCCTGTGCTCTCAAACTGCCGACCCCACGGGGAGTGTTTTCGACCCTGGTATTTTTGATCCAGTCCGAGCGACTCCTGACTCCTCGTGTAATGTTTATCCTGCGGGACCGACCCGCGTAGGTGTGCGACTGTTTCCAGGTGCTTCCCCGGACTTCGACATCTTGGAACTGACTCTGGGGCTTTACACGGATGCTCAGATGAATCTGGAGGCTTTTTCGCTTGCGAATCGAAGGGAAACGACCCCTTTAGTTGACGAGACTATTTTCGTGTCTTCCAACGGCTGAACGGAAAGGTTGTGGCGACGCTGGTCATTCGATACGCCAAGGCAGACGTTCTTGCAGCAGATTCATGCGTTCAAATGTGATCCCAAAACATGATCGACCAGGATCGGCGACAGGACGGATTCACCAGAGTGCTCTGAGTCCTGACACCAGCTCCCGCCCTCGCAGGGTCGCCCGGTTTGAGTTCGATGTTTATCTTCACTCAGTACACGATGGCCATCTCGCCATTGCAACGGTGACGGCATTGCACACTAGAATAGCTGAGAGGATACAGCACATGTACGTACATCCATCCATCTGTTGATCTCCAGACTCCAACCTTTCCCATCTTCCCATCCCATCCGTCCATCCGTCCATCCATCTAGAGAAACTGGCAAGAGTGGATAGATGAAATGCGGGAGACACGCACGTTTCGGGTACCTCTATCCCTGCGAAGTTTCTATTCTTGGTTCGTTGTGCACCCGTTTGCGAAAATTTCCAACACTTCATTGAACTCAGTTCAAGCTGTGCATGGCATCCCAGGGCATTCCTCCCGGCGGGAGTTCGCGACACGGTTCGACCACTGATTGACATCCAGTACACTCCAGTACATTAAAACGCGTGTCCCCGAGCCCTTTATCGCCGCCCCTTGCAATAATGAAGTAAACCGACCCCGCCCTGCTTGCAATAGTCTGGGATTTCTGACAGAATATTATACATGATACAATTTCGAGCGTTTGTACCTTAACATGTAGCGCCTTTCGTAGCCACTCTACCAGCCTTGGAAAGAATCATCGACGCTAAAACCTCAAATGATTCAACCTATGGCGTAAGAGGGAAAAAACAACACCACCATTGCATCAGGTTTTGATAGTCCATCAAACAAGAGGTACTTTGGCCGCCTCGAGGAGACTTGCGCGCCACCCGCGCTGGCCTTAGTGTTGATGTACTTGGAATAAGTAATCATAATCAGGGACGGTCAAGGCTAAGGGAAACCATCAAGGTATTGGACAATGGTCCGAAGACGTCTCGTCGTTTCAGACTTTCTTTTGGCGGGAGTGTGAGGAATACATGAGTCGGCGCTACTGGTGTGATTATCGGGGAGACGGTTTGATCGAGTGGAGAGAGCCAGATTAACGGTCGTTGAGGGAGTCAGTGGGCTACAGAGTGTGAAAAATGTCCATCAGTGGTTCGATCGGCTTTTCGTCTGGATAACTTGCCGGCCATCAGAAACCTAAAGGGACCATTGAAATTCGGGTTGCACGGGAGACAAGCTTGTACGGAAAACGCTTGGACGCTTGGACGGAAGATTCAAGACGGCTTGGACGGTAATCCGTGAATTGTCTCCCATTTGAACACTGCGTTGGAAGGGTGCATATTCAATGGTGGTCTGTAATGTCTACTCTTGCAAACTACGAGAGGCGTAGGCCAAAAGATATCCATCGGATGAACGGAGTTGATGCTATGAAGAATCTAAGCTAGTGAAGGAGATATTTCCAGAACAGCTCCGTCAGAAAGGTTAAGTAAGGTCGATCGGAGGACTGTAACGCACGCGCGCGAAAACGTAATAACCCAATGAAACAAAGCAACCAAATACGACTAGATTACTTTTGCAACTGAAAGCGAATAAACAAAAGATGTGGGGTGTAGACTATGATGATAGATATCATGGATGAGAGATGTGGAATGGGATGAACGGACTGGTTGTGGGGTCGTGTGGTATTCGGATGATTGATGGTATAATACAGGATAGGATAGAGGACAGCAGAGAGACGATGGAAAGCAGGATGATACCGTATGAAAACCACTTTTTCCTCCTAGGCGAATGTGCTTGCGAGGGTATAACATAATCATAAAATATGGACGAGAGAAGGAGACGGATCGGAGTTGGCATAATAACATAGCTTGAAGGGGCAGAAGATGCAATCAGCGGGATGGATTGCATCAACCTCCGACAAAGTCCGGCCATCAGCAAACTTGAACTTCCCATTCGCCACCTTGTGCGGGTGTCTCGGGCATGCTCTTCAGGGCAATGCGCACACGACGTTTGGGGTGGTAGTCGAGCGAGTTGCCACCACTGAAACCGAACTCTGGCGGACTGAAGGATTCCAGGTCCCCTACACCTCCGAAGAGCGTTGATGAAGGGGAGGCAGAACCTGATGGCGAAGGTTGATGGATATGTGGATGGTTTGAATGATGATGGAAGAGATGTGAGGATGATGAGAAAGATGCTGCGGAAGAGAAGTCATTCTGTGTGGGACCACCGACGCCCAAGAATGGGTCAGAGTTGGGCGAAGGATATGACGAAAAGCTTGAACCAGAGGTTGATGGGAAAGAACGTTCAAACGAGGAAGTTTCAGGGTCACCTTGTCCCCACAGGTCGAGACCCAAAGAAGATGTAGCGGTGTGATCCGGGCTACCAGAATAGAGCGATGCACTAGGGGAGGTCGATCGTGAGGAAGGTGATGTCGAGGGGTGGATGCGAACTCGTATTTTGCCATCTTCTGAGGGAGCGGTGTCGAAGGAGACGTCAAGGCTGTTCAAATCATTGAGGAGCTTGGAGTCCGCCGAGAACTCGAGCTTATGCTGCTTGACAGCCTTATCGGGATTCATTGACCATCCGAGCGGGCGGTCAGCAGGGAGATAAGAGTTGAAGTTGAAGCCACCTGATGAGGCAATGGGGGAGGGGGGAAGAGAGAAGTTTGCGGGTGCCGAACTCTGTGTCTGCATGGAAAACAGAGAGGGCAGCGCACATAGAAGGACCTGCTTAGTTTAAATTAAGCTGATGGCTTGAATGGCAATTGACAATTAGGAACATACCATGAGACCCAGACTTGCTGCCGATGAGGCACCCTTCGCGGCCTGAAGACGGGGAGAGGATGCTAATGACGAATAGTCGGACTCATCAAATGATTCGACCTTTACCGGAGAATCCTGTGGGGTCGAACTTGATGCTTTGGAAGAAAGCTCTGCACTGAGCTGACGCTCCCGCTCACGTGCGGCAGCAAGTTGAGCTCTGAGGCTCTCGACTTCCGAAAGCATTTCAGAATCGTTGGTCGTATTCGGAAGCGATTGTGAGCTGCCGGCTTGGGTTAAAGCCAATAGCCGAGCATTTTCTTGCTCCAGCTCGAGAACACGACTATAAGGAAGAGCTTGAGATCAAAACCCCGTTGAAAAGTCTATAGAGCTTTGCAACGTACGTTTCCATGCACTCGAATTCCTCGCGTTTACGCTGGCGACTGAGGAATGCCGCGGCCCGATTCTTGACAAGACGAGCCTCCCTCTTTGATAAGCCTGATACGTCCGGAGGCACAAAGTCCTTGGTGCTGATACGCTCGCCGGTCGCGCGTTTCTTTGTTGTCGGAGGCAGCTGAGCAGGACTTGCTGAGCGCTTTAGAGCTGTCGATATTGACGGGGGTTTAATGGAGATCGAAACGCGATGGAAATCCCTGGCTTCTGAAGGCGCTGGAGACGGGGGTGCCTGGAAGGAGCTGTTGACCTCTGCTAGGTCGAAGAGCTGGTGTGTAGGAAGGCACATTTGGGCTGCATCCGGACTCATACGAGTCTTGAGCATTCTGGGAGAGTCTGTTGACAGAGATCCTGCTACTGAAACGGGAGGGGAGGGAGGCAATTGCTGGTAGTTAGCATACTGGGAATAGTAATGGGAAGTATCCTGGGGATGGGGGTCGGCCCATTCCGAACCGGGAGAGAGCAGGGGTGCGTCTGCAGAGATAATTTGGGACATTTGAAGCGGGGGTGGGTTGGGCTTGGACATGGAAGAAGCAAAAAAGCGTCCTTTATGAAGGAGAATTGGAAAAGGAAAAGTTACTAAAGCGATACAAACTCAACTAACTCACAATTTGGTTACTTGTCGGTAACTTGTCCGATGTTGCCTTGTTCAGATCCCACGTCCCATCAGCTTTCCACGCGTCTCCCGTCCAATCTTTCCCCGCACAGAATACAAACGAACCGAGCCATCAACCAAGTACAATCAATTTCTGAACCAGTTCGTCCTGTCCTAATCCTCTGTTCCTCCTCCATTTTCCAAGCAGCGCTCAGTCCTTTCCTCTCCCCCTCTCTCATTCTCCACTTTCAACTCCTTGTTTATTCTCTTCTTTCATTCCGACGTCCATCCGATCACCGACATTTTTTTCTCCTTCATTCTCCTTATCCGGTTTCACGTCCTACACGCCCAATTTTTGCTCGCCAATCGGATCATTCGCCCTTGTACCCCTCAAAGCTACCGTCGTAGGTCAATCTTCGGAGCTGCGCCCCAAGCCATCCTCCTACAGTATCACAAGGCTTTCCTTGCTGCTCCCACAACTCGTGAGCACTACCTACACGGCCCGATTCAAAGGTCACAGTCATCCGATTTCTCCTACCTCGGTGACTGTACTTTACCCAAGTTGCCGTTCTTGTCTTCATCGCCGTCCAAAGTCCAACGGTCTCCTGTATCCCTTGTGGAACTTGTCTGTAGTCTCTATCACGAGAACGCTTCGCGCTCTGTTATCATTCGCATTTAGACTTCAGGCGTCATAATGTCTCCTCTAAACCCTTTCTTGTCGCGTGTTTATTCATTCCTTCACGGAATCTCATATGCTAACAGCGTGATTTAGGCCCAAGCTCCGCATCTCGACCCCACACAGAGTACTATTCTGAATTTTGAAAGCCTTCGAATTGAACCCATTCGGAGGGCCCAAACCTGCTTCACCCTATGATTGGAAGATAGACTCTAATTGAGTGACACCCCGCCTGTTTCAAGGCCATTGAATTCAGTCGGACATCCAGGGCACGACGGCTCGGCGTTTCCGGATGTGTGGGCCCTGGGGTGAGGTACTGTCTCGTGCCTCTTGTGGCGGAATATTCGGTTAGCTCTTTTGCCATCTGGTTGAAGGGATTGCAATGAATGCTGGGCTTTTGGAGCCACGAGACCGGAAATTATCGATATCAATCACAGCGGTGCCCAGCCTCCTCTCGTGAGAGGAGTTCCGATCTACCCGCCGGTGAAAGTCGGTGATGATGGGCGCAGCCTGCGGCGCGCGCTCAGGTGGATATCTGTCGATGCCCTATGCCTCCTGCTAGCTCCTCCTCCGACCTCTTCGTCTCGAATGGGCGCCAGTTGCACGGTTAAAGTATCCTGATAAGGTACCCGACGGGACCCGTTTGCCAAAGTTGAAGATGTCCCGAGACTCCGAGAGTCATATCACGTTGGGCGAAAAGCATGACGAGTGTCTGGGCACTTGAGCTTGCGATAAGTTTTTTGGAGGGAGAGGTCGGAAAGCCCAAACGCGATATGGTGCGATAGAGTTGGAATTGCAATTCTACAGCACGGAAGGAAGGAAGGAAGCACGGAAGCTCAATTCAACCCACTTTACCTATCACCTATAGGCTATCATCTTTGGTGGCGCCAAAAAGCGACATTCGGGAATTTTCCCAGGGCAAAGATTGATAATGGAAACGTCGAGTACAGCACAGCGATTGACTAGCGACTCTGCGTTCTTGGTGATCGAAACTTCTTCTCAACAGTCTAACGACCGAGGCGGTAGTAATCCCACCGGTTTGATAGACAACTGGTTCGTTTCCACCCGGGACCAGGCTCAAGCAGGAGGGGACGATCTGTATCATGGGAAACGTTCTCTCAACACCACCGATTGAGACCCATCTCTTGCGCAGTGCTGTGATCTGCTGATTCCAAAATAGAATCCAACTGAATGTCTTTCCATTATCATATGGAAGAAGTATTGATGCGCAACTAGTGTTCATACGAGTCCCGACCTTGCTCGAGCATGCTTCTCCTGGAAAGATGCAAGAGTGGAGGGAGAACGAGAAGGATGACTGTCGAGTATGTGGCATTGAAGAGGTAAGGAGTTGGGCATCAGAAAATTCGGACGTTCTAAAGACCTTGGCAGCGGGGGGCGGGAGGGTCCCCATCCCACTCGAATGGCAGATTTCAGATGGTTCTCAAACAGTTTGCCCACAATCCTTTCGTCTGGTTTGATTCCCGGGGAAATGAATTGATAACGACCAAGGTCTAAGATCCTGGGCACATGATAATCAGCGCTCAGTGTGGTATCGAGCAAGGTGATTTGTGTAGAGGTTTTCTTTGGCCCGCGGGACACTAATTTGATTGGGTACCGTAAGTAGTGAAGCAGGGAAGGTGAGAACCTGCGAGACCGAGGAGGGTTAAGGTGGGAAGGAAGGTACCCGGAAGCACCGCCGTGGTAGGGCGCAGCTACTGTACGGGTTCCTACTGGACATTGTACTCTTCGTGCGCCATCTGATTTCATTTTCGTAGAAGCCTAGGTAGACATGGCGACGTCTTTTGGCTGTGTTCCACGAGCATGTAGAGGTCGGGACAGCCGCTGATTAACGGAAGCGAGATTTGGCTGCTGTAGTCGTGATTTCCTATCTGGAGGCCTCATACAGACGGCAGCCTCAGGCAGGATCAATTCCTTCTGTAAAGGTATACAATTGGTTAACTTCTGGCGGTTGATCGACGACGAGAACCCGCGGGACTTACTGGCATCTATTTTTGCCGTTCTTGAGATCCCACAGGCCTCGGGAGGGTACCTCGAAACAGTGGACAAGTCGGCGTATCGGAAGCGAGTTTCTGGGGTTTCTACCGCCGCCGCGAGGCGGTGTGCTGAAACGCTAAAACTACCTGACAGCACGGACGGCACGGATAATCTGTGTCCTATACGGAAATACGGGAACCCTCCAAGGGCTTTGTGTAGTGAAGATGACGCATTCGATTGGTATGAGCGTCCACATCCCTACTAATTCAGGTCTGTGATGGTGGTGATAGATATCTTGATCCTTTGATGCGCAAAAAGTCCAAGTTCTGATGAAAGGGGTACAAGAAGCAAAGGTCCTTCATCAACCCGTTCGGCGGATTTCGATTTTGGTTTGGGGAATGTACGAGAAGGAGCGTTTCAGTGAGGAGGTCCATGGATTACACGAGTCTCAGTGAGATATAGCGATAGTATCCGCCCGTCCTGCGGGGACGATAGGCCGATGAACAGAGTACATCGGTCTCATCGTGTTCGACCACATTCAGTGCGTCGCGAGAGGAGCAGCATTATCATCGCCAGTCGTAGGAATGACTAGAAACTGAAGACGAGCGTTCAATCATCGATTTGGATGTGCAATGCATTTCGACTCACCAAGAGTTGTCCGGTATTCACCCACAAGATTCTGTGATCACGGGGAAGCTCGTAGATCCGGAGATATGGTAAAGAGCACCAGGAGGGGCTAGTAAGTTTGAGGACTTGCATAGATTCCAGCATGATTTCTATCAAACGCGACCAAAGGTTGACCTCCCAGCATCACTCCAAATCTGACCTCCAGGATTTCCACATGGTGTGTCCAAAGTTTCATGTCTAGGAATTCCGGATGGGGAATACTCCTGAAGACATACACGATAAGAAGTCTTGTTGTAAGGGAACTGAGGAGGTCGAGACTCTCCAATTGAAGGAGACTCGAGAGGGGATAGAAGAAGGTCTAAATTGGACCATTCAAATCATTGGTTTATGGCACGTGACGGCATGTGACAGTCTGGGGCATGTGACATTCCGTGACAATTGTCGCGTCTTGTCACACTTATCCACGTCGCTTCACCTCAATCTCTTCCAGTTGCCAGTCTGCTTTGATTCTCTACTGTTGTCGCTCTTTACCCCATTCAATAAAACTATCTTCATCATCTACCGCGGGAATGAGCGGCGACGTAGCTCTTCTCCCGATCACGTCTCCGACTGCACAGAAATTCGATCGCCGGCAACTCTCTCTAGCCTCTGAAGTCATTCTCAAAAAGCGCATGAAATTGGTCGACTTAACTGTTGATATTCCCTCATCATCACGCACGACATCCATACCTAATGAAGCAGCCAGAAGTCCCAGTCGTTGGAGGTCGCTGGAGTTCAAAGTCTACTATGTCGTAGCTGCGCTGGTAGTTCCAATCATGGTTTGGATACCGGTGTCTATCAGCAGCCGTAAGCTCTTCCTGTGACTGTCTCGGCCTCTTTAGCTTGCTCACGGACGTGTGTGTTTAGCTTTACACCCAAACTATCCTGCATACAGCGGGAAGTTGTCTGCTGGCTGGTTATTCAATCGAAAAGTTGTGAGTCTGCATCCTCGGTCCATGAACGCAGTTATATTGATCATTGGTGCATATAAGGACAACAGTGATGCGCAATATCGCTCCTTCAGAAACAACATTTTCATCTTGACTTTTATCGCCTCCATACTTTTCCTCGCGAAATATCTCTGGACGCGTATATCAGCCTCCCTGCGCCAAGATAATCTCTACTTGATCCCATTCAATCTCGTTTGCTCGTTGCTGTTCTTGTTCGGGCTTCATGGAACGAGTATCCTCAAAATCATCCTGATATTGACGGTCAACTATGCGATCGCCAAGACTACCAGATCCTCGAAACTTGGACCATTATTGACATGGTTGTTCAACGGAACTATACTCTTCCTGAACGATAGATACAACGGGTATCGCTTTGGTGACATTCTACCTTCCCTTGAGATTCTGGTAAGCTCATAGACATAGGAAACAGAGGCAATTCAATAACCGATCCCCCTAGGATTCCTTCACAGGCTTTCATCCGAGATGGCATGTAAACTTCAATATAACGATGTTACGGCTGGTGTCCTTCAGCATGGACTATTATTGGAGTTGTAGAGGGGTCGGTGGGAACGAGGTGTGTCTTTATTATTCACCAACCAGACATGTTGCCTTACACGAGCTCGACGTAAGGAAGACGGGCTCAATCTTAAATGAAAGACAACGGCAGAGCATATCGCACCCAGAGGCAATGTACAACTACGTCAACTTCATGAGCTACGCACTCTACTGCCCTCTCTACATTGCCGGCCCCATTATGACCTTCAATGACTTCTTGTGGCAGGTAAGATTACTCTTTGAACGTAGTCTAGACATCACTTCTAACCGATTACTCTCAAGTTCCGCCAACCACCCCAAATCTCGCGCGGCACAGTCGCCCGATACTTGATACGGTTTCTCGTTTGCGTTTTGACCATGGAATTCATACTACACTTTATGTACATGGTTGCGATCAAAGATAGGCAAGCATGGGATGGATTCAGCCCCGCCGAAATCAGTATGGTTGGCTTCTGGAACTTGATCATCGTTTGGTTAAAGGTACGAAGCCTGCTTCAGTTATCGGCATGCCTCTGTTGAACTTACTCTTCACAGCTCCTAATACCATGGCGGTTCTTCCGCCTTTGGGCACTCGCCGATGGCATCGACGCCCCAGAAAATATGGTCCGATGTATGGCTAACAATTACTCGGTCTTCGGCTTTTGGAGAAGCTGGCATCGAAGCTACAACCTCTGGATTATACGGTACGGTATCTTAATTGACCCTCCGGCTTTTTCCTCGCTCATTACTCCATTAATAGGTATATCTACGTACCGTTAGGCGGAGTCAAAAACGTATTCCTGAACACCGTATTGGTCTTTACATTCGTTGCCTTGTGGCACGACTTGACTTTCAAACTTTTGGCTTGGGGTTGGCTTGTGAGCCTGTTTATACTCCCGGAGATGCTGGCCCGGTTTATAGTGCCCGCCTCACGGGTTCGTTTGAGATCCTGTCTGGTTGATATACATCTTTGCTCACGAACGTCTGGACATCTAGTACGCTGCTAAGCCGTGGTATCGGCATGCATGTGCACTGGGCGCCGTCTTCAACATCCTTCTCATGATGGTCGCGAACCTGGTTGGTTTTGTGATTGGAACCGACGGTATTCGGTTCTTCGTTGATCAACTTTTTGGGACTCTCTCGGGTCTAAAGTTTCTCGCGGGGGCAGTATGCTGTTTGTTCGTGGGTGCACAGCTTATGTTTGAGTACAGGTGGGTTCTCTTTCTTTCCATGCTTTACAAGCGACATTGTTAACCTGAAGTGGACAGAGCTGAGGAGATGCGAGAGGGGATTTATCGGAGGTGCTAAGGAACGTGCTACGAGAATAACAGGAGGCTCATTTCATGAGGATGTTTCAATATTGACTCCCAGGCGGGATACTGTCAAGAAACCGGATTTCGAGCATGACCCCATGTACTATTTTGGCTCTCTCAGACGACCGAGGAAGAGCCAGGAAAGGACTATTCACTAAGTTGGATGCATTTCATGCAAAGCCCAGAACGCGGGCGGCGGATGTGAGCTAGCAGTTACGAGTCGTGGCTGACGGCTCGTGAAATGTAATTTTGTAAGTAGACTATATGAAGTACATATACTAATGTTGTTTGCAGCACAGAAAGCCCTCGAAGCCCAGAGAAAAAAAGGAACAAGTACACGAAGGTCATGTGGTGTAGAAGAACCCTTGTCGTCCCTCTAGTGGCCCCGAGAGACGTCCCTCTCGGGAGAGTTTGTTCAGGCGGGTGAAGTGGAAGTGTGTGATTGCCGCCAGACAAATTAGAACGATCTGAGCTCCAATAGTAACCCATAGGCCTATAACGATCCCATTAGTTTTGGCGATGGGCAACGGGTACGGCTGCAGAACGAACCTGGGATATAATGGGGACGGTCTTTCTCCCGGAACACTGTACTCGCCAGAATGCCACCTATGCCACCCCATGCGACAGTGACCGCCGACTGTACTGCACGTTTGCTTTGGGAAACAACGTTATTGGCACCCTGAATGGAAGCAGGTCAACTCCAGAATCCCGACATTCAAATAACCCGAAGACAACTCACATATGCCAAGACACCTGGGATACATCCCGCGCTTCCGGCGTTGATTAGGAACGTTCCTGTCGCGGAGCTCATTAGCGAATAGTCTGAACAGAAGTAGAATCTGCTCACCAGCATATCGAGTGGCCCCTCCTTCCGCAAACGCGGTCATACAGCACCCCGTTAGCGTGATACCGGCTTGAATGGCAAGGAATCCGGAACGATGTTTCAGCTTGTCAGCTAACCAAGCAAATATCATGGCGGAGACGAACTACAGTCGCGGTGCCATATGTCAGAAAAGAAACATTTCCCAAAGAAGTGGGACTTACGGCGGGTCCGTAGGGAGGCGCACTCTAGGGACAGATGAAGTATGTTCAGAAAGTGTGTCGTTCAACAGATAGCCCTGAAGACTGACCAAGAGGAGGGACGCAGTGTCGCTATAATTCAGACCCTTGAGAATGATAGGTATGAAGAACGCCAACATGTAGGCGGGGAGGGTCGAACAAGCAAACATAACACCTGCAGATAGCTAAGTTAATCTTAGGACCCGAACGGTTGATCTATTTCACTAACCATATGCCCAAATTGTCCAATCCTGTAGGTGATGGAAAACTTTGCGAGTCGTAATCTCATCAGGAATAGAATCACCGCGATCCTCTTCGACTCTTCTCAATATGAACGCGGTTTGTGCTTTGGAGAGGAAGTTGTTCTTATCCGGGAAGTCTGGGACGAGGAAGTATCCCACTAATCCCAGGAAGATTGTGATAGCGCCTTCGACGATCTGGAATAGGGATAATTAAGTGCACTGGTAGTAATATCGCCCAAGGGCAAGGCTTACAAAGATCCAAGACCACCCGGAAATGCCTGATTTGCCATTCAGCTTGCTGAGGCCGTAAGCAAGGATGGGACTGAATCCGCTGATCGTGATCGAGAGGAGATAAAAAGCAGCCAGTCTGACACGGAATTGGTTGAGCACTTCAAACTTGCGTATGAGGACCAAGGCTGAACAGCTACCGTTTTTGAACCTCATGACGTTTGTACCTGAAAGGAAATCAGCAGATAGCGGGAGCGAAACGAGGCGTGCACCGTACCAAGTCGATATGATGAATACAAGTGCCGGGAAGAATCCAGCCTGGAAATCGTATCAGACGATGATCCGGAAACTGAAGCGGCCGGCGTCAGAGCCACGCACCTCGAAAACACCCAGCAAAATTCGGCACAGAGTGAGTAACCCCCAGTGCTCGACGAACCCCATTCCCAATTGTACCGCGCCCCAAGCAACTACAATGAAACCCAACCAGTTCCGGGCGCCAACCCTTCGTAACATTGCATTACCGGGAATCTGCCTAGTATTGTAAACCTCATTTAGCTAGTGGTCTAGCTCGAGTACGAGCAAGCTGTCACTCACAATAGGATGTACGGGACGAAGTACAGACAGTTGGCAATACTGTATCGGTCTCCGACATCCAGTCCCTTGAGGATACCGAGTTATTGGTGGCAGCTGCAACGATGATGTGACTTCACTCACAAGCTCTTTCCCCATACCAGCAACTCTAGCCGAGCTCAGATTGACACGATCAATGAGGGAGAAGGAATAGAGTAGGGCGAGTATGGGAAGCATCCGAAAATCGACGAACATCCTAGAGTGTATCCATATCAGTCGTGTCCTTCATGACGGAGGGCTCAAGACATACATCGTTCGGCGTTCGTTGACACTCTCGATGTCCTGCTGCGATACAGTCTCGGTATCCACATGGGCCGAGGCTTCCCTCTTCTCCACGTCAGAAATGGATGAATTGGCTGAGTTTGACATCTTCTCGTTCGACATCGTGAAAATGGCCTATGCTTGTTGCAGGTCGAGGACTGCAGCAAAAAGGGACAGGGCGACAGGAGGGGAGACGCGCAAAAAAAGCTCACGGGAGAACGACTTACTTTATATTGGGCCATATTGTCACATCCATCATTCGCTCTTGGCTATTCCGGATTCGATTGGCTGACGACCAGTTGAGTATTTCTATGTACCTGAGCAGTCCAAGCCACCGATCGAAATCGTAAAGCATGGGAATGCTATAATCAATATAGTCAAACTGCATTAGTGCGGGTGGACCGAAGTTTCGTATAACCACGATCAATCGTGGACTCTATAGTTTGTGCAACGGGGACCGCTCGAACTCGTATTTGGAAGTGTCAAGCGTGACTAGTGGATGTTTGTGAATGCTCGTCCCTGTGCAGTCGGTGATGGTGGTGGACATGGCCTGGGAGCTGACTGACGTACTCGATGTCATGAAAACAAGAGCTTGGTCTATTCGATTCACGTTTGTAGTGGAAATGCGGATATCTGGTAACGCACGACAGCAGTCGATAAACTATTAGCCCTCCGATCCTGAAGTCCATTCCCCACAGACGACCCTGCATGAAACTTTCAATACTGTAAGTGGGCGGGACGCAACAGAGCGCCTCTTACTTATCATTTACGAACCAGTGGCCCCTCTCACTCAAAGGGTGTACAAAAATCTACCTGCGCCCTCCCGTCGGGTCTTCTTATTCTGGTCCCAGAAATACGCTGTGATTATTCCCAGAAGTACGAGAAGCAACCCCTGAAACGAAATAGTCACAATAACACCGGGTAAGTACCTTGGAAAGTCCTGTTGACGGAAAATGGTGGTGGCAATGATCCCGCCGACGCCCCCAGCGCTGATTATTACACCGGTCGAGACAGCTCTTTTGGAGTGAGACACGACATTATTCGAGGCCTATCCCAGATACGGTCAGCGTCTAAAACGGAAGCCAAGGCAACTCCCGCAAAATGACCCACATAAGCGAGAATCCCAGGTATGCATGCTGCAGACCCCGCGTTTCCCAAAAACAAGCCTACACGTCAGAGCTAAATGGTGAACAGTAGGTGCATGAATGAATAGAGCTTCACCAAAGTACCGCCATGTAGAATCGTGAACGTAGCCGGTGACCAGAAAACCCGCGATGGTCATTATCGTCTGAATAGCCAAGAAGGCCGCTCGGTGGTGATACTTGTCCGACATCCACGCGAAGAAAAAAACGATGACAGCCTAACGTTGTTTGTCAATATCGCGCCTTGTATTTCTGGATATTAAATATGACTAGGAAGCTCACCGCGAATACATATGGAGGCGCACTCTGCAGGGGTCGACGGGCATGAAGGAACGCTCGGACTCAGGCTCAGGGCTGACACGAATACACTCACCAGGAGCAACGAATCTTTCAAACCCCACCCCATTCCACTGAGAATGATCGTCACGAACAAGCTAGCGGACAAAACATAGTCATCGGGCCACCATCCTGATTTGTTCAACCCTGTCGAGAAAGTTACATACCCCATGGTATATGCTGGAATAGTGGCGCATAGAAACATAAGGCCTACAGACGATAGAATGAACTTCATTCAGAACGCCACTGTCAATGATAGTTCGAACTCCTGGTCACGTACCAAAGATCCATATCTTCCAGTCCATCAAGTGTTCAAACACTTTACTGGCCGTCAGTACATCGGCAATAGCATCTCCACGATCCTCCTCAATTCTACTGAGAACAGTCTCCGTCTCCTCTCGCGAAAGGAAGTTGTTATTCTCCGGGAACTCTGGCATGCAGAACATCGCCACAATCCCGAACGCGATGGTAATCAATCCTTCGATCAACTGCGGAACGTATCAAAACCAAGGAACATATCCTGGCAGCTTGCAGAAACATACAAAAATCCAGGACCAGCCAGGCAGACCTGCGGTACCGGATAAGAGGCTCAAGGCATAAGCGAATATCGCACTAAACCCCCCAGCTAGGATGGACACCAGATAGAAAGCAGCAAGACTTCAGAAAAGAAAAAAGTCAGATAGTATGGTCACAAGCAGATCTGCAGGAGCACCATACCGTTTCTGAACCTCATGACGTCTATACCTGGATCCCGCGAGGTAATAAGCCAGATGGAACAACTCAAGATAGGAACGTCCCTTTTTTTGACTGACCAGGTACTGATAATAAACACGACAGCAGGGAAGAAACCCGCCTTGTAAGTAAGTACAAATGACGAGAGTTAAAATTAACAGCATCTAGAAGGACCACAGGGGATGCGTACCTCGAATACTCCAAGTAAAACCCGACATGCTGCGAGGTATCTCCAGTTCGGTACGAAAGCCATCGCGAGTTGGACTACACCCCAACTGACGACGCATGCCGAAAGTAGAGTGCGGGCACCCACGATACGTAGAGCAACGTTACTGGGCAACTCCCTAGTGTCGAGGAGGCCAAAAATAAGTGAACGGCCGATGTCAAGCCTGAACGTCAGTTTTTGAAAAAAGACTCACAGGAGAGTATACGGTACGAAATAGGCGCAGGACACGATACTGTACCGATCTCCTATGCTTAATCCCTGAGATGAACGCCGGAATGGATGATAATCAGGTCTAGACTCCACAACTTTACGACTCACGAGGTCTTCTCCCATGCCAGCTATTCGGGCAACACCAAGGTTTGTCCTGTCGATCAGCGCAAGAGAGTAGAGCAGCCCGAGTAGAGGAAGTACATGTAAATCTACCCGCCTCCTGCCATTTCAGAGTCCAATGACTCGATCAGAACACAATGTTATTTACGAGCATCACCGGCAAGTGCTCACAAGATCCGTTTCTGCGCAACTTGTCCATGTTCGGTCGAGGCAGATGGACCAGGGCTATCCTCGGGATTTGTATTAGCTGTGGTCTCGGGAAGTTCAGGTAAGGTTTTAGGGATGGTGGTAGTGGCGCCAGAAGGGCCAGATTGCTCGTGAGTTACGGTCATAAAACGATTGTTGTCGAGCTTCTGCAGGGTTGAGGGGAAACCTCGCTTCTCCAGCTAAACCTTCAGGGCCTTTATAAACTAACAGCCAGCCCCTCGGCTAGATAAGACAAGATTTGTGCTTCCGATTTAGGTAGCCGGAGACGTGGTGAAGAAGCTGAAAGTCCTCTATCCAGCGAGTAACAGCGAACGACCTCAGAGAGCGAGATTTAGAAGGAGGGTGCTGAAAGAAAATAACGCGACCACAAGTTAACGTCCGTCAGATCCACGAATGCAAGAAGCGAATAGTGAATTTCTACCGTGATCGTTCTAGGTTGATTTGAAGTAACAAGCTATCGAGTCTGCGAGTCTGCGATAGCCCGTGGGAAATTCGCGAATGGCCTGTGAATTGTGACGATGGCACAAGCTGACGTCTTTCCTAAATCTGTTCCGGGTGATTGTATTAGCTGCAAGCGTTGTCTATGACAGAGATTTGAGTTCAACGGAGAAGGGATGAAGTCAACCCTTTTCCTGGATGTTTGGCAGCTAATCCAACCTCGTCTCAGTGAGGACGACTGCTGGGGACAGAGAGGAGCTAAAGGTTGGGCTGGGGCGAGCGAAGCTCGACCGGGTCGCGGGAAGGGTCACGCCGCCTGGGTGGGCGGGAACCTTCCGCTGCTCCTTCTGACCTCAACGATCGTCGTCATCTCAGGCCTTGATATGTCAAGGGCTTCGGATCCGATACGTGACAGATATGTATTTAGGCGATAATGTACTTGTATTCTGATTTGTGCGGTTAATATTACTCTGATGCGCAGAAGGGAGGGCTGGTGGGTTCAAAAAGCAAGCAAACGGTAGGAAGGGAAACGGAACTGGAAGGCTGCGAGCGACAGGTGGAAGTCGCGAGGAAAGAGTGAATGCTGAGTCATCAGCCTTCGCTCGGTTGGAACCATGATGCCGGTTCGTTCCTCACCGGCATCTGTAGTTCAGTCGCAGGATTCTGAGTGACAGCATGTGCCATGGAGGAACGGGCGCTTGTTCCGGCGCTTTTTTCCAATCGATTTCGAACGAATTTTTCTGGACAGGACAACCTGTCATGTTAAAACTATGGATACACACAAGGAACAGAGCCGTGCCCCTCCCACAATCTTTGGGCTCTGCTCTTCCGACTTCACACATGTACACAATCTAGCTCTGAGATAAGTCCAGGTAAATAGTTTGCAGATATGATTAAAAAAATGCTGTGTGGTGAGAAACGACGAACGTAAGCAGCTGCCTTGATGTGCGCGAGAGAGCGGCACTTGCCTTTCGGTGACGCATAACGATGCTCTATAGGATGCGATGTGGTAGAAATGACGCCAAAATCATACACAAGTTTCTTTCTTCTTTCCGCTGCTAGCCGCAATCTGTTCCCGCTCCTTTTCCTTTTCAGCAGCGGTAGCCTCGTCAAGGTAGAGGCCATGCTGTTCAATATAGTCCACGACTGGAGTCGGTAGGAGGTACCGCACGGAGAGGCCACGTCTCAAAAATAATCGTACCTGTCATCACATGCTCATTAGAAGGCTGGGAAAACGCGGGAGAGCGGACTTACTTTGGTGCTGGATACATCATTTTGGATGAGTTGTGAGATAATGTGAATGTTGTTCCTCCATCGAGCAAGACTATCGGTGGCCTGTTCCACGTCGGTTCCTGCTCGTTCGATGATGAAGCATCCATAGCGCCCTAATATGTGGTCCAACTATGGCGCGATGATGAGGTTGGGTACAGGATGGTAATCGCCGACGGCCGAATCACTCACATCGGTATAACTCCAAACGCCCGGTTCACTCATCGTACTGATGAGGTCGGATCCGGCCAGGAGAATGACCCGGACGTTCCGTTGCTCCCCGTCGACCGTCTTGACGCCTCCTCGAACAGTGTTAAGTTCATAGTCGAAATGATCAAGGACAACGGCAGTCCTCTGATAAGACTGAAAGGCTTCCCAGGGGTCGATCATAAGCCCTGAATCTTCTGCCGCGAGCCTGCACATCTTGACCCTTGAAGGACACGTTCAGTCAATAACTGCCCCGAGTCGCAGAAAATGATCGAGAAGTGGGTGGGAATGTGGGGTGGGACTCGATAGCCTGTTATCTCACCGAATTATCGGAGAGTGGAGAAGTGGTGTCATTGTTGCTCGCCTTGAAGTGCAACTCGTACGAGTCGCCAGACAAGTAACAGAACATAGAGAGAAAGGATTCAGAACAAGGAATCCTCACCGATGCTCTGCACTCAGTAGACCGGGCTTCTTGTACATGTCACTGACAGGACTGAGATAACCTCCGACGATCTCAAAGTCGGTATTCTGACGAGCGTAGTCCTTGGCCATTTCGAACATCCGGAGGTGAAGGTAGGTGACTGGGCTGAAAGAACCACAAGCGACGAGAACGATTGGAGTCTTGGAAGAGTCTCGCATGACCCAGTTCAGACGATTGTCAGGGAAGGAGTAATTCGGAGGGTTGGTGAACCGGGAGTGAGGATCTGGTGAACTCATGTTGGAGGAGAAAGGGAAAAGGGCGAGAAATTAAGGGAGTAGGAGAGACCGAACGGTAGGCGATGAGGAACAGTATTGTTGGTTGGGGACCTTGGGGGTATTCTTCGTGATAGTTAGCGCATAACCGCTTGGGCTCATTTTTCTTATCCGGCTGACGTAATTCTGGCATTGCGCAATGGGCCAATGGCGAGCGGTCCCTCCGGGCCCCGGCATGGCAACCGCTTCCATTTACTGCAGTCACTTCAATCCCGACGGGCTCCCTGGCAGTAGTTATGAATGAAGGGACCCTGAAAGCCCCAGAATTCCTGTATTCCTGCTGTCTGACGGAATCCGGTAATTGAGTATCCCAGTTGCTCTAAACAGGCTCGGAGATGAACGGTGCAACCGGAACGAAAGCCTGTGTTCGGCCGGCATTGATCCCACACGGCTGATTCATGCGGTACTTAGCTTCAACCGCAGTCCAGGCCCCCTCACCGATGCTCATTCGTCCGCTGACTCCCCAATAATAGAAAGCAGGAATGCTCATGACCTGGTTATTCCCTCAGTCCCGAGCCTGTATTGCAATTTCTGAACCTATCTTGTGGCTATACCTGTGCAAGACGTCTCACGTGTGGCAGACAGCTGCCAATGGAGGAAGTCTCAACTGGATCCATAATCCCGACGTCATGCCTAAACGTTCAAGTTTGAGTCCCGTATCCAGCTCAAGTTCATCCTCAGAACCGCCTAGAAAGAGGCGGCGGTCAGCATCCAATGGTACTGAGCAGGAAACACCCATCAGTGTTTTCATCGTGGACGCGAAGTTAGACCCATCGGCCATGGCGGAGCTAATTTCATTGGTCGAGGACTCCAACTTCAACGAATTGGAACTTTGCGGAAATTTCCAAGATTCTGATGTGATCGTTACGGCTGTCCGGATGAGGAAGCGGTTGGAAAGGCATATTGACTGGAAACTGGCAGTACGTTCTCCACTAAATTGAACAGGGACTGCGTAAACTGACCGTCTTACGGATTCTAGAGACAGAAGCCAGTCGTCACCACACAGTGGCTAAAAGACTCGATTGAAAAAAGGAAACTTGTTCCATGTGCAGACTATGCTGCGCTCGAGGAGCTCGTCGATTCAACCGCGTCGCATTGCCCAGAAAATATCTGCCTGACGCACGAAGAATGTACGCACACGAGCAAGTCGCCCCCGAGCTCAAAATCGGATGTACCGGATTATCTTTTGGATCCTTGCCCCGATCCTCCACAAAAGGCGGATCAAGATCCCCATCCGGGGCTTTTCCAGCGCTATTCTTGTCTCCGACACTCGCCTCTCGTGTGCGTCAACCAGGATCTGGTTGACCAGTTCTCGGTGTTGCGACGCCATAGAGAACTGGAGGGGTGGCAAATTCGAGCACTGAGTTATGAACGCACGATTGCTGTATGTTCTCACCCGCCACAAACTTGAGGCAAATCTGACGCCCCTGTCCAGTCTCTCAAAGGTTGAGTTCTTCATCATGTCGTCACTGAATCTGTTCATAGAACAACTTCCAGCATACCCACATGTCATAGACGAGGACAATGTTGACGAACTCGCGAAAATTCCATTCTTGGGCGAGAAATCTTTGTTCAAGGTGCTGTACCGACTGACCGAAGTTCTACGAGGCAATACCGACCTCCCTTTTAGGTGAAGGAATACCTTCGTACGGGACAGATATCGGAGGCTAGTAAGTTCAAGTTTTGTCCAGACCTTTCATTTTCCCAGAACCAAAACCCGACTCAGAAATCACTGCCGCCGATGGGAGATACCAATCCCTATTCGCTTTCACCACAATCTACGGAATTGGGCACAACACCGCCCGACAACTCTACTCGCTAAACCTCCGAACTCTACGAGATCTAGACCTCTACTACGACGTCAACCCCGACCCTGACGCCTCCGTAGCAGAGAAACTGGCCGCTCTTCCTCCTGTGCACGACCACAAGTTGAATTTACCTCAGCTCACGATTCCGGTTGGACTGGTCCTGCGAAGTGACCTTGATGAGAAGATTCCTCGTGGTGAGGTGGAAGAGATGCGAGACGTTGTCATGGAGGAGCTGAAAAAACTCAAGCCTGGCTGTGTCAGTACCATCACTGGAGGGTAAGTTGCCGAGTCGACTCTTTCACAGCCTGGGGGATGTGCTATGTCGAGTTTGTGTGTCCTCATACTGACTACCGACCCTTACAAATAGGTATCGTCGTGGAAAACCGGAGAGCAACGACGTTGACATCGTGATAAGCCACAGCAACCTGAAAAGTGGCGGAGAACAAATCAAAGGCTTGTGTAAGGAACTCGTCAAGAGGCTGTATGAAAAGGGTAAGTAACACCGGTGGCGGCCATTTTCTACTTCTTACCTAGTAACTCGCTTTAGGCCTTGTTACCCATGTTATGCGTGAGCCAGATCGTCCGTTTGCGAAACGTTGAGTCGTTTATTGAAGCTTTCCCGCTATCGACATGTAGACTTGTCAAGTTTTCGGGAACACAACGCTCTGCGTACTTCTCATTGGGACTCGCTTGAGAAAGCGTTGACGGTATTCATTCTCCCCGATAACGGCAAACGGACTCGTCGTATCCACCGTCGTCTAGATATCATTTTCGCAGCGCCGGAAGTCTACTGGACGGCAGTTACTGGCTGGTGGGTCTCTACCAATACTCTATGGCTCGGAATGAATGCGGTTACATTCGTCGTTCACGATCAACAGGACCGGCTCAAAGATGTTCGAAAGAGATTTACGATTGTGGGCCAAAGAGGAAAAGTAGGCTTGACTCCCTATCGCCCGCGCGACTCTATTCCTCACATGTCTGCACTGCACAGGGGGATGAAGTTTGATAGCTCGGGAATGTATGTTTCCTTTATGGTCTCATTCAACTCATCAAGCCAAAAGCTGATCATCAACAATGGCCAATTCAGCACTAGGCGGCACGACTCCAAGCTTTATTTTCCAAGAAGTGAACAAGAGGTTTTCAAGCTCCTTGGTTTGGAGTGGGTCGACCCTACCATGCGGAATGCTGATGCTTGACCTCGGAAGATGGTCATGGTGACCATTCCAAGCCTGGCAAGTTGATAGCATCCCAGCAAATCAAATCTCAAGGGCCTGCAGGGCCGACGATTGGGCTGTATTCACGAACTGGCCCGTCAGGACTTGCCGGTGATGGCTGGATAATGGGCTTCACGGTGTTTTACAGTCTCCTCAACTCCTCCGAGGAGAAAGTTAATTTGCACATAGTTTTACATGAGCGGGTGGGGTTATGATAAAGTAGAAACATGAGATGGACGGGGTTCTACATACATTAATCCACAGGTGAATTACTTTAGACCGCGTTCTGGACCTGTTCAAGCGTATCATCCTCATCGTCCCACAACTTCTCCAATCTTTTCAATCCACGACGAGCCAACCCTGCATCCCGATTCCGATAGACGGAATCAATGTACCTCACATCATCTGGACTAACCAACCAACGTTTCTCGTCCGCCATAAAATCATCATACGACTTCCCATTGTACTCCCTCGCGACATTCTCTTCCATGCGGCTCTTCACCAATAGCGAAACTCTCGCTCCCTCTTGTCCCGCTTTTACCGAGTCGTAATCCCTTCCCTGAGGATGTATGGTTTTCGCAAAATAGTAAAGAAGGTTCGACTTGGCGACAGCGTGAAGAATGGTATTAAGACCTTGCCGAGACATGGGAGTGTAGTCCAATGCCAGGTATCGCAGAGAATGTGCATTCTCGATGACAGAGGTAACAGCAGATGCGACCGCGTCTGTGAGCCAATTGTATCTCGCGCCGAGGTCCTCAGTTGCGTAACTCTGGCCAATATCCAGCAGGCGGAGGGTTGGGTGGGAGGATAGCGAAGAGAGGAGTTGGAGGGTGCCCTCATCCTTCAAACCGCAGGAAGACAGTGTTAGCCGTTCGAGGGATTTGTTCGATCTGAGAGCGATGGATAACGCGTTCGCGCCGTCGTCTCCGAGGGGATTGTTCGACATATAGAGTAATACCAAATTGCACCCGTCACTGGCGAGGTATCTCGCAATCTGCTCTGCTGCCTTGCTCCCGGCACCTGTCGCGCTGAGATAGATATGTCGGAGAGCAATTGGGGAGTGAGGTTTGTGATCCGCTAAGAGGGAGAAGAGGTGGGCCACTCCAGCGTCACCCAACGAGGTTTGGTCGAGATCGAGGGTTCGGAGGTTGGGAGCTTGCGTGATCAGACGGAAGAGATCGTTGGCAGAGCCTTGACCGAGCGGATTCCGCTTCAGCCACAGGTTCGTCAACGATGGTGATTTCACTAGGCTGTCGACGAGGACGGTGAAGCTATCGCCGTCGATGCAATTTCCAGCCAAGTACCAGGTCGACATTCTGTTCGGATATCTGTCAACAAAATTCGCGATTCGTTTGGCACCTAAAGGTCCAATGATATTATTTCCGAGTAGGAAATGCTGCGTGAACGGATTCATCTCTAAGCTTTCCATGAGTTCTCCGATGTGAGTTGGCCCAACAACCATCTTGCAAAGATCCATCCGACGATCTGCGTACAGAACTCCTCTGTTGAACTCAATCATGTGTGTGTTGTAGAAGGGTTCCTCTTTCATCTCCGCCTGCTCCCCCGCGACGATATTGTCATCTCCTCCAGCCTTTAGATGTGCGAAGAATGGCGCAAAATCCTCCTTCTCGCCAATTTGTACAGGCATCGGAAGACTGGGAGAGCCATCTAACGAGAAAGGATCGTTCTGTTCGTCCCATGGCCCTTGATTTATGACTCGTTTCCTCCAATCCTTCGCTGCCCGACGCGCAGTGGCTGCCTCGATATCTGCAACCCGCTGATCATAGATGTATGCCCTCAACTTCACGACAGCCTTTTCGTACTGAATGATGGGTGCTAATGAATCTGGAGGTCCAGGATACAGGATCTGCGCGATCTCTTTGGCCATAGCTACGCTGGTGGGATCAGCATGTTTGCGTCGGGGTGCGTTGGATAGATTCTCCATGACACGTCCTCCTTTATCCATCACGGACAAGTTTTGTCGAATGCTTTCCGCCCATTGTGATACCTCGGAGCGGAAGTCGTCTGACGTGGTGAGGTTTATTGGGGTTTGAGAAAGAGAAGAGGGCTGCTCGATAGCGACCATAGCAAAAGAACGTGTCGTGGGAGGAATTTGTTGAGAAAAGGACCCAAGGACTCGACTAGATATAAGTCGTCTAGGGCTTTGAAAACGAGTCATACTCTGTCAAATGACAGCTACATAAGTCACTGTATGTCGTGGAGAACATGGTGGGCGTACCGGAGTAACCGCCCAGTACGTAGCGATGTCCAGCTAAGCGCTGACCATCTGTCTACGTTTCAGAGTACGTATCTGAGAACAGTCTGAGCTTGTCAAATTACTATCAATGCGCTGCGACGAGATTCAGCTTCGGGACACGTTAAGTTCATGGTTTTCATTGGACAACATTAATGAGGTACGCTAAAATTACACTAGAATATGTAATGGGAATCGCGCACATAATATATGAAAATTACTCATAGATGAAATGAGGTGCATCGTACTTCGTATACACAATCCCGACACTCGACAACAAACATAACCCCAACGATATGGATGCTGTTGTTCTGACTGCGAGTGGATGTCTCGCCCACGCAAGACAGACAATTCCGGTCAAGGCCAGTAAAAAGCCGAGCACGGAACAAACGATGCAAAGGAAGTGGCACCGACTAAGCAAATTGAGGGGAGGCTGCCTGAAGAAAGGACCGACTTGAACTAATTCAGGTTTGGCAGACCACACGTTGGGTTTGTCCTTCGCGTTGGGTCCCATGGTAGGAGATCCATGCTCTGGGGATTGAGTGATGTGGTTGGCTGCCATGTCGAGGATGGCCTCGCCCTTGCTGACACTCTCCGTCCCTTCCCCGGTGATACCTCCAATGTTATCCTCCACGCGTTTGGCCTCTTTGACCTTGTATCGTACCAGAAAGAAGGCAGCAACAAAGGAAATGAACGATGCGTGCAGATGAAGAATCAGGGCACTGAAAAGGCAGGCATTGGATGCAACGAGGACAGAAGATGGTTCGCTCGCGTCTGGGGCCGTCACCTGTAACAATCCCGCCTCGACGGAAGCCATAAACGTTGTCTAGAGGTGTCATCTGTATTAGCAACCGTTGTTTCATTGTAAAGGGAAAGACATACAATCAAACTGATGAGTTGTAAACGATCATTCCAACTCGAGACCAACTCCTTCATGGCTTTGCGACGGGCAGTCTCGTCTGCCTCATCCTGCTCTTCCTGCGTTTCTATTCCATTGTCAATGGGTCGGTCTACGAAGCCTGCGAATGGATTGTGAAACTCACGTCTTCTTGACTGCGTAGACAAATCGCGGGGATCAGATTCTGGCCGAAAACTAGGATTCTGTGCGACGTCATATGTATGAGCATCTACAAAACTGGTAGATCAGCAACTGGCAGGAACGAAGGCAAGGCAAGACACACGGGTGAATCGTTTCATGAGGGTCGTAATGAAGGAAACAGCGTCGATGTCGCTCGGGATTTATGACAACAGCGAGTCAATAGACGTGCTCCACTCAATGAGAGAGAAAAGATGAGGGCGGTATGCTGAGAAGGCCAACTAAATCTTCTAACCGGCTTGGACGGCGATGGGTTCCAAATTGTTGTCATAGTTGATCCTAGGCTTCGGGTCGAGTAAAGCGGCGTTGTCACACGTCAAATGAAACGGAAGCAGGGATCATTGAGAAGGTAAGTGGGGATCTGTATATAGGGATTACCATTGGCCATGGGCCGCTCAGCGCTCAACTTAGGATCCATCGACTAAGGATCGCATTTGCCCTGTTCGTTGGAACTGGAAGAACAACCGAAAAGGGTTTGCTCTTGCTGCTAAGCCCGATCGCGAGTTCGGAGTCAGTTGAAAACGTCAAAGCATTTGAAGCTATTTTAAGCTAGCTCAACATACATTGCGTCACTGATGCAGAAGAGCATTGAGTCTGTCAGCTCACGCTGCTGGTAAAGCTGGGCGAACTCATCGATATTGTCATCAGCAGTTCGAGCGCTCCCAGGAATAAGTGCTATGCATGGCCACCGGTCATGGGAGTCATGGAAGAGCCAGGACTGAGGACGAGCCTAAAATTAGAATGTGCGCGGTCATGTGACATATTCTGAGCACTAAGTCCAAGTCGTCAAGTCTAAGGTCAGGATTCAAGTAACTACACTATGCTATGATAATAAAACAAGTGTGCGATATCGTGGAAGAAACAAGGTGAAAAATATAGTGGAAGGATCGTGAGTGAATGCCAACAGTGCCAAAACATAAATGAGTAGTTGCGCGTAAGAGACGAGGAAATAAGGGCAAGATAAGAAAAACTAGACGAAGAAAATACGCGTACCGCTAATATACTGATACTGATACCAATGCTCAACGCCGAAAAGAAATAGAAGGGGTCGACGATGAGAGTTCAAGAACCTTCTGTCCGTTGCCCTCCGACTTGGATGCGATACGAGTCCGTTGATCGTTATCAAACGGTTTGGACAGAGAGCACGGCGGTTCCCTGTCCTGCTTTCACATTTCACAGCACCGTCTAGCGCTGCTCACGTGTAGAAGTAGTTCCTCAGGCCTCATGTCGCGTCGCTTTGTGATGACTGGGGACAGAGGGATCTGAAGCGTGGGAGGATTTCTGAGTTTGAGTCACAACTTGTCAATGTATGTTCAACACTGGTCACCATGTTCCCCCAATTGAAGCATCGAATCGGCTGGCTTCGCTCCCGGGGCACTCGTTTTATTGGACATGCGGCCAAACAACGAGAGCCTCTTCGATCTTACCAGCAGGCAAAGCAGGAAGATATACCCACCAGAATCACGAAGCTCGCGAAGTTTGGAAAGGTCAAGGTGGCCTTTGATTGTAATGAACAAGGTTATTTCACAGCTCACGAGGTCCATACAGCTGCTACTACCTCTACGACAAAGCTAACACTCGACTAGGAGCACCACTCGATACTGCGAAGGATCGATGTCCTCAAGGCTTCCAAGATACTTCCTTTCGGACATGCCGTAGACGAATTGATCCCAGAATCGCACACCAGTCGGTTCACATTGAGAACAGCTCTCTCAGAGCATACGACAGCCTTATCATGGATGATCACCTCAAGACCACACTATCGACTTTTGGACCTAACCACCATGCAAGCTTCTGAGCTCCTGCACGTCGATTTATCCGACCTTCGCTCGTTATATCCTCGCGACCCGGGCAACCAAGTCAATGAACTTCGTAATCACCTCGTCGCCTGCCGCTGGCTCTCCAATCAGGCGAAGCTTGCCCCAGGCACCTCAGGGATCAGTGCAATCGAAATTTCTTCTCTTGCAACCCTTCTCGTCAAAGACACGGACTCTGAGCAACTCGTTCGTGACTCCAATGCCTCGGTAGACGGCGACTGCCGGTCGAAAGTGTCCACTATTGCTGCTAGGTCCGACGAGTGGAAAGTCTCTACTTCCATCAAGCGTTTCGTGCAGTGGAGAGATGTTACGCACAACAAGAGAAAATTACACTCTCATCTTTGCCTGGCAGGCACCGATAGAATTCCTCAACATCCACCCCTTCACAGACCCAGATGTCAATGGGCCAGTCAGTCGACTCCTTTTGTTGGACCACATGCTGCACCAAGGGTACCTACCCATTGTGATAGTAGATCTGGAGCGAGAGGAGTACGTGCAGGCGGTCAGCCGTGCGCGGAAGGGCAATCCAGAAAGTTTCGTGCTGGCAGCCATTGTTACTCAGTTGGATGAACTTTGGGCATTCATTATAGATCAGTATATGGGACATTGATGTTCAGTCAGCCCAGTGTATTCTCTTGTGCAGTCGATTGAAGTAGAAGTGTCGGTTTTCAATAAAATCAGAGTCTTTGCACCCTTCCTCTTTATTCCTGTTTTTCTGATTTATTAAATTACACAGGTCCTTCGTCCTCAGGAATGAATACTCCCCTGTGTTAAGGTCAATGGGTTTCCCTTCGTAGACAGGTACAAAGTTACACTTGAGATGAAAGACGCGACAGTGTTGACATCGAGGAAGAAGATGGAGGATATGTTTCTCCCGATACAAATAAGATATGAGGAAACGCGTCAAACCATGGAGAATGTGAGGGTGAAGGAATGAAACCGTATTATTGCGCACGCTCTACATTAGTATGTAACAGAGCGAGGGAAGGAGCAAAGGTGTAGTAAGTACAACAAGATTCGGTTTGCCGTTCAAACGTTCAACTGGCGCTTTTCGGATGCGATGCTAAAATGAAAGGCGACGCAGTGATGGATGATGTGTAAACGCAATGAATGGTGGCCATGGACAAAGACGAGGAAGATCCAGAAAGAAAGAAAAAAGGATAGAAGAAGCACCGTAGGAAAGGTAGAGAGAGTAGACCGACATTATACACACGTCCAGAAAGGAAACAACACATCTACAACAATTCCACAGATATACAGCGACAAGAAGGAAGAAAGAAGAGCAAACAGAGAAGAAACTGATCCATCACCCAGCCCCCCACCCCTCCACAGGCTCCAGAAAACTGGCCAAAGCCCATCCAACTTCCCGCTTTGCCTCACTCCGCGATACCCTTCGACACAGAAGCAAACAATCCTCCCCATCGTCCACATAAAGGGGCAGCTTTCGATGCAATCCCGGATGCCCAGCCTCATGCAACACCTCGAATCTGTCCCCCTCGCCCAAAGTGAAAAACGGGAAGCCATGATACGAGACAGGCGCAGGAGGCCTACAAGGGTGTATCACAACACACGTATATTTCGTTGGTGCCGTCGACCAGGATTCCGCTTGTTGTTGCGAAGACGTCTGGAATCGCGTAGTAGAGGACTGTACTGGCGTTGAACGGGTAGAGGTCAACGAGGGCGTGTGTTGGTGATTATAGGTTGTAGTCGTAGTCGGTGTGGGTGTATACGCCGGTGGGCCATGCGAGGATCCCATATTCGCAGGTAACGACGCTCTCCCCTTTGAACTCGTAGGCCGGGGAGCCGTCGCTGTGGTTGTCGGTGTCGGAGTTGGCAGGGGCATCGGGGCGTCCCCCTTCGAAATCGACCTTGGAGCGCCAGTGCCCATTCCCCCAAACGTATCTTCAACACGCCTCTTCAAACTCCCTTTCCTCCCAAGTCTCCCTCTCTCCTTATCCTCCCTTTCCGAACGGAAGAAAAGCTCCTCGACAGGTACTACAGGCGAGGTATCCACCTTGGGTAAACCAAATGCGTACCTCTCTCCCTGGCCTTGTCCCTGCGTCTGTGTCTGCGTCTGTGGAGTCTGCTTGGGCAGCGGCATACTCCTCGTCCTCGGTAACGAAAACGAATTCCCAAAACCCATTATCACCGGCGGCGGGAACAATTCGTCCCAGTCGTCTGCTCGTGGTCTCTGAGGTGTATGTGACGCAGGTAAGGGATGTCGATGGCTGTCGGTAGATTCACGTTTCCCTGTGCGGCCCGAGGAGCTCGTGTTGGACGTGTTGGTAGTAGCCATCGACGCGTCGCTCAATCCCCGCGCTCGTCGTGACGAGGACAACGAGCTCGTACTGGGCGATAACGGGTACGGCTGGGATATGTTATTGTGCGTCGGCTCGAGTGACGCCAGGACACTCGCTACCGCATTCGATGTTGTCCGTTTCATCGGCGGCGGCGACTTCTCCTTCTCCTTCTTCTCCTTCTTCTCCTTCTTCTCTTTCTTCTCTTTCTTTTCCTTTTCCTTTTCTTTCCAAGGTTCCTCCCTAACATTAACGAACTCCCCAACTCTCTCGTCCCTGTCCTCCTTCCTCCCACTCACATACTTGAACCCCCCACGTCCACTGACGACACCCAGTCCCCTCACACCCTCATCGACATCCCCCCACCTCTGCCTCCAAACACCGATAGTCTCCTCCCCGCCCCCGTTCATCTCTCCCTCAACCCTCAACATCTCCCAGAGCTCACCCCACCGATCCCGAACCCCCGCCCAATAAGCCACCTGAATCCCTCCAAACTTCCTCACAACACCCTCCATCCCACGACTCAACAACCTGATATAAACTGGCAACTCCTTCGCCAACTGACCCCTCAACGCCAGATAACTCTCCGACGTCTCCAAAAGCGCAGCCGGCGGCCGGTTCTTATGCGACACCGTCATATTGAGAAGGTGATAATGGTACGGTTCCGTGTGTTGCATCGTTCGAATCAGTTTGACCGGCTGAGCGAGCGTGCTGAGGAGCTGTGCGAGGTCTTTGTATAAAATTTCGTTGATCTGGGATTCCAGGTCTGCCGAGAGTCCCAATAGACCTCCATCATGCGTTTGGGGATGAACGTTTTCCGACCCCTCAGGTGGAGGAGACACCGGAGGAACAAGTACCCCCTCGATAACACCCAAGAACGCATCAAAAGCTTCACTCTCCAACTGCGATTCCCCTCCTCCCAGTCCGATAACCCTCGAAAACGCAAACGCCCACCCTCGCAAGTTGTAAGTGACAGCAGACGCGGCTTTCCCCCAATCCATAATGTTCTTCGCAAACTGCTGCGCAAACACTTCGATCCTCTTCAGCTCCCCAGCTAGCTTTTCCACCTTTTGCGCTTCCGCAGACGATGGGCCCTGCAACGACGAAGAAGACGACGTCGACGAAGGAGGAGCCAAGATAGTCCCACCACCCTCCAACTCGACCGGCTCTCCAGTCAAATCACCCAAGATTCCCCCAGAACCAGCATTACGTTTCAAACTCTTCATCTTCCCCAAATTCACACTGGTAGCAACCCCGATCCCAATTCCCGATCCTTTCCTCATCTTGCTCCCGTGAGCACCGTCACTACCCATGAGGACCCCTCTAACGACTTCAGCTCTCCTCCTCTCCTCATTCACGTTCCTCGCGATCACTTCAACGCTCTCTTTCGCCTTCTTCAAGTTCGCTAGATCGGTATGGGTTTCCGGTGTGGCCTCGATGATCGCGCTCAACAATAAAGGGTATTTGAGCAGCCTTTGTACGGGTTTGATCAAGAGCGAGTGGAGATCCCATGCGTGGGAGACAGAGGTGGAGTATGCCCGGGTTTGTTCAAAGTAGGACGATAAGGCGGGTGTTTTGGGAAGGTTCTGGAGGTGTTCGTCGGCAGAGGATTGACGGGTGATGTATGTTTTGTAAGGGCGTTCTAAAATTGGAATCTACACAAAGACAATGAGGGGGATGCTGTTTGTTAGAAAAAAGCTGTATGGAGGAAGGTGGCCCCGCCCCCGTTGTACTCACAATTTCCAAGAACAACTTTCCTACAGAATCTTCTCCGATGCCGCCTTCGATGGTAGAGCCTAAAGCTTTCTCGAGCTGGTTGGAGAAGGTATCGCTGAAATGGGCGAGCTCAACAATGTTATTGAAGATGACTCTAGCGTCTTCCGCTGTCATTGGATTTGTTGGATTCGAAGAGGAAGTCGATGGAGTGGAACCAGAACCATTAGTTGTGGGTGGTGTGGATGTACCCGTACCCGTACTCGACGGAGGAAGTGGTATTAACGTCGGTTGACCTACAAACACAAACAAGTATCGAAAAATCAGAATCTTTCGCCCGAGAAAACTGTCATGAAAAAGTCCACTCACCCAAAGCCAATGGGATGTAAACCTCCTTTACCAATGCCAAATCGGACGCGTAGGCTCTCTCCGACGCCAACAACTCCAACAAAGCATGCTGGCGTTTGCTCAGCGGTGCCGGTGCCTTTTCAGCTTCCTTGACGGTAGTGGCGACTGCTGCCTCTTCCTGAACCTTTGATTCGTCCACGCTAGACATGGTCCTGTGTTCGTGCTCGTGTTCGTCGTCTTCTGAAGAGGGCGGTGTAGGCAATTTGGCACTAAGACCGAACAATGACTCTGAGATGGACGAAGTGGTGCTCGTCGTCGAATCAGCGCTCAAGCGTGGATCTTGACTCGGGAAAACTAGGGATGTAGGAGATGGAGATACTGGTGTTAATATGGACGCTGGATTGGAGTACCGTATCGAGGGTCTCAACGGCGAGCGTGCTGGGATTGATGGGGGTGCTGGTGACTGGGGTACTGGAATCGGCGAAGTGGCTGTGATAGGTGTGTTAGGCGAGTGAGGAGGACTTTGGGAGCTGGCCCTGCTAGCGATTACGAGCTTCAAGTCCAAGTCTGGTGGAGGACGTGTTATACCCACGCGGCGGGAACGAGGCGAAGGTGAGGAGGAAATCAAAGGTGAGATTATGTCTGACGAGAGTTCTGGCCCAATCGACGTCGACTCGGATACGGATTCGGACAGGGACATTGCCTGCCCGAACGAACGTTACTAAAAGGTCAGAACAGCGTGCACGAATAGGACGGAGGTTTCCAGCCGTACCTTTTCGCTCTACCTCCCAGCCCTACAGCTCTGCAACTCTATACAGTAACCCCTTTTACGAGAGCGTTAATTGTTGTTTGCGTCTTGCCCGGGAGCAACTTGTGTGTGCAGCTTGATACAAGGGATCAGAGAACGACAGCAACGACGAAGAGGGGCAAGTTGAAGAGAGCTAACGGGTATCACACTGTCCACACTTCCCTCCCCACATTGACATCCAATTTTCAACAGTCATGGGGCCCTTTTCTATAAATGGTAACTTGCCCTTTTTTTCTTCGGCCCGGTGAAACTTCCGGAGAGCCGTTCGGCGTTTATCCGTCCCGTTCTCGTTGTCCCTATCATTCTCCCTCGATTCTCCCTCCCTGTGCTAAGAGGTAAGAGGTAAGCCTGCGGGGTCCCCTTAGGAGCTGCAGGGGTCCGTAGCTTGTGCGTGGGCTAGGGTAGTCGCACACTACGGCACAGATACGACCACTAACGCTTTGAGCTGACGGCGAGCTGACGATATCCCGCACACAGTTCCTCGGGAGATCCTATTAGTCGCCTCGACGCCGATTTCAATTCATTTCCGTTCCCTTTATTAAAACTCCAGCGGGCGCATGTCACCTTGACGAGAGGCGTCCAAACGACAGATATGCTCTGCAGTCTAGAGAAAGAAGAAAAAGCTCGTTGCTGGTGTCTGGTTGCTGGGAGACAAAGTCGACATGACAGTTCGAGCTTTTTTGTCAGTCTTTCTTTTATGTACGTCTCAGTTCCATATCCTTTTTGTTTCTTCTCGAGACCTCGGAGGTAATTTTTCTGTCAGGGATCACCTGTTCCGTTGACGTGGTTTTGGATCGATCCGAGTTACTGGTCAAAGCTAACGAGACTGCGCAACGGGAATGAAAGTCCTTGGTGCTTAGACCCCGTCGACGCGTACGCGTTATTTGTTCAGCAAATAATACGTACTCTCCGGTTTGCGACCGGCGAGTACAATATTTCTCTTTTATGGCTTCTCCGGCTCCCTGATTCACTGTGTCTTCAGCTTCTACGGCAGAGCTAAAGCTGTTCATGAAAATCGAACTGTCTTACGCACACGCTAGGTCAATACTCACCGACAAGCCACGGTATACTTCTGCCGCGCCTTGGACTTTCCCCGGGCGTTTGATTGGCCAAGCAATATTCGGAGTAGCCGACATCTCCATCGGTCACGACTTCCTTTTCCTGTCAATGAGCCTCATTTCTCATTCCCTCATCCCCACCAGGAAGAAAACATATGCTTTTTTCGATTTAACATTTTGCATGTGTTCGCAAGCTTCCTTCAACAGACAACTTCATCTTGATGAACCATCATACCTCTTACCTCTTACAACCGATCCATCCTGGACTCCGACTTATTCCTTCCTGACTAAGACTTGTTCTCTGGTATCTAGCTCTTCGGGACCGTGTCGCACTTTTCCTGAGAATCTCGAGACTCGGAGGTTCATATACCGAATTTCGACGATCCGGCTATGCATATGTTTGTACGGTCCATGAGATCCAGGATACCGAAAGACTCCAACTGAGACGGCACCGTCCCACGAGACTCGGATGATTACCCTGTGAATCTGCGCAATCTCAGCTTGCAATCGACCTCCAAGTTTCAAACTCAATTGGGGCCACGAAACGCGAGTGGAAATGTCTATTGGGTACCTTGCCTTTTCTTGACGATGAGCCTCGTCTCTCCCCCAATTTCATTGTCAAGTGTCTCTCCCCCCTTTTCATAATCAACGCCAAGCCAGAGACCAAGCCATATCCATATCCCCCTTCTGATATCTGAAGTCGGTATCCATGAACGTCGACAGTCATATGGTCCGGCGAGATAGTCTTTCGATTTAGACGTTGAACACATGCTTCCTCGGTCAACTGTTTACTGCGCGCATGTTTTTTTTTAGAAATCCAGTGTGTACACAGTTTAATGGATTGACGCCCTCGGTCCTCATAGTAGACGTTGACAAGAAACGACAGCTCGTTATTTTTCCTACTCAAGTTCCTAAAGCTTCATTGATCACCACCGCGCGTTTTAGAACCCCCCGCCGTGTCTCGCTGGGCCGCTCACACCGATTCCTTGTCACAGCAAGATTCAAAATCACCTGGAATATCGACCATACGCTCTCCTGAGAGTCAATTTGCAGGACTTAATTAATTGACGCGCCGTTCTAGGTCCCAGGCATCGTTTCAATTTGCATGAATTGAATCACAAAAATCTATGCATATGAGTTCGACGACGCTAGTAGGTCTCTCCACATGCTTCATTCATTCTTTTTTTTACACCTGACTGGTGGCTGCCAGTGATCCTGCTGTTTCCCGGGTGTAAGTGGGCTCTCAAATTTCCTAGCCACCTATACAGCTGGGCGTGAATATTATTTTTGCACAGAAATATGCCAGAAAAAATATGACACCTCACAGTTCAACACATATTCAGGCTGAAAATATTTGAAATCGAATTGAATTCCGCATATTTGGCAGTAAAAATACTCACCGGAAAGCAAGGCGTCATACTTCTGCTTCATATCCCACAACAAAATCAGTCTTCGCCCCAGCTGTGCTACACCAGACGATGCGGGGGTGGCTGTGGGACACGGGGACCCCAGCATGGGATGATAGTTTCGCAAATTCAAAACTTTCAGCCATTGAGTTGAGATGTGTACCGGTCCAGGAACTCGGCGGGAGATCCGAGAAGCGGTGCCACTAAATCTGCCAAGTGCTCGAGCCTGCTGCCACCACAGTACAGTAGTGCAAGCTAGAAGAAGCTGCACCGATCATGATTCGGAGCTTGAGGCGAGAGCTAGATCGCGGGCTGAAGTGGGGTGAGTATCGGTACGCAGCACTACTCTGTAGAGGTCCAACTTCTAGCGCCTGAGGCCGCAAGTGCTGCGGCTTTTTACTCGAAATCCCAGCGGCTTCCCTGACACGGTTCTGACTTCATCGTTTGATATAAAGGATACGGCTGTGAGCACCGAACTTTGCTCCAATGAGTCTTTCTATTAGACGATGTGTTCCGGGGACATAGTAACCCAAGGTGTCAGTAACTTGTACTATGTACTTAGGTACGAGTGCGTGTGAAAGCCACGGAAAGTTCCGATGGTTTTGTTGGTTTGAAGGGGGTTCACAATGTGCGTTCTGAGCCCTTTTCAAACAAGAATGGTCGCCCAGAACAGACTACGCAGCATCATCCGAAAGACTCGGAGGAACGCTTCCATTCAAGGTACTGACTGCAGTTATTATTCGACTATCGGGTCCCGCTAAACCCCGAAAAACGATCGGACGACGACTTTGGGGATGAACTTCGGTCAACGCTTTGACTCAATATTTCCAAGAAATCCCCCTTTGGTCAAACGAACGTAGGTGGGTTGTAAATTAGAGTAAGGATATTGCCGAAACGTCGGGGACCTTGGGGAGGTCGGGTTTGAAGCCTAGAGATGATTTCATGGAATCAGATTTTTCTACTGCAAACTATATCAAGGCTGAATTAGAGACGTAACTTCAATGCAGCTGGAATGGTCTCTCCGTATGCGTCACCCGCACTGTATGACGAGATGCGGCTTGGACTTCTAGCGATGACGAGGAAGGGTCGGAGTGTAGGGTTATGACAGCCTGAGAGGGGGAAAGAGAGCCCTGAGGGAGGTATTAAAAAGGTCTTACAGCTTTATCGTCGCGTTCCCCAGTTGCGCTCCAAAAAAACTTGCAACGGCCATGACCATAAACACTACGACCTCCTCTCAACCTCTACCTCCGACTCAACCCAAGAACCGCCTGTTCGACCCCATCAAACTAGGCGACCTCACACTCTCTCACCGAATCGTCCATGGACCCCTCCAACGGTTTCGTTCAGACGAAAACCACGTCCCAATCGTCCCCCTCATGAAGGAATACTACTCCCAACGGGCAAGCAAGCCCGGGACATTCATGATAACAGAATCGACTTACATTCATCCCCGAGCGGCTGGGATGAAACATACCCCCGGGATATGGTCAGATGAACAGATTGCTGCATGGAAAGACGTACGTAGGCCATCATCATTGTCGATGTCTTCTCCCCGTTGCTGTGTGATATTGAGCTGCCACGGACTCATCACGGTTTATTGTTTTTTTTTTTACCCTCTCCCTCTACCACTCCCCAGATCGTTCATGCAGTCCATGAAAAAGGATCATATATTTTCCTCCAGATGTGGGCTCTTGGTCGTGCAGCGAAACCCGAGGATATGCTGAGCCAGGACCGAGACTCCTCCTGCGACGAGAAGCCTGAGACTTACCCATATGTCTCGTCCTCCAACATTCCCATATCCTGGCGTCCGTCCGACTCCCCGCACCCGCGTCCTCTAAACGAAACCGAGATTAGAGAATACACGCACCTGTTTGCTGATGCAGCCAAGAACGCCGTACACAAGGCCGGATTTGATGGGGTGGAAGTACACGGTGCGAACGGATACCTGATCGAACAGTTCTTGAAGGAGTCGTGTAACAACCGAACGGACGAGTATGGTGGGAGTCCGGAGAAGAGAGCGAGGTTTGCGCTTGAGGTGATTGAGGCGGTTGTGAAAGCCGTAGGACCGAGGAAAGTTGGGGTGAGGTTGAGTCCTTGGAATACGTTCCAAGGTGAGTGGGCACATACATCTAACGTTTGTTGCTGGTGCTCGAGAGACGAACTGGACTGAAAGCTGACTTTGGAGTTCTGCTTTGTGTACGACTAGATACAAGGGACGAGGACCCCACACCGACGTATTCGTATCTGGTGAAAGAGCTAAGAAAAGACCATCCGAACCTCGCGTATATTCATGTCGTTGATCCGCGAATCGACGGGGTCACAGAAGTTGATCCCGGAACGCGGAGTAATGACTTCATCCGGGAGATATGGAGTGGCGCTACCAAAAATGAAGACGAGGGAACAGATGAAGGACGACAATTCACCTTAATCACAGCGGGAAGCTTCTCCGACATAGCTTCTGAGGTGGTGGACCTTCCGGATGACGCGATCACCCGGAAAGGCGATCTCATGGCGTTTGGAAGGTGGTTTATAACAAATGTACGTGAATACCTTTCTTTCTGATTGCTTTGTGTGTTGATACTAGAAATACCGGATGGTTCAAAAAGCCCGACCTACCGTATCGGCTGCAAAACAAAATTCCTCTTACACCGTACGATAGGTCGAAGTTCTATATTCATGGAAGTCGCGATCCGAAGTGGTACACAGATTATCCTTTCGTTCGGAGAGGGAAGAACAAGGAGAACGGCGGAGCGACCCGAAACTAGAGGTCTTTGTCAGTGTCTGTGATGTGGCGGCGTGTTTTCAGGCGTGCACCCACAAGAGTAGACTATACCAGTCCAAGTTTTGCTTCCAAAGCCGTCTTTCCCCTGGCCGCGGCGTCATTCGTAGTGCCTTTATCTAAGTACTCTTTGATGGTTATTAGTAATTTTGGTTTCGCAGTGATCACAGAGAATTGAACGAAGGAACAACGACTCTGCAACGAAATAAAACCCACGCTACAAATCACTCACTGTCGGGTCAGGTCCTACCAGGCTCACACAGGCATAAGAAACATCGGAGAGAGCACATACCATCAAAGGTACTGAATGATGATCGAGTGCAGGAAGAGGGGCAATCCTGAGACCACTTCTACATGTCGTGGAATAGAGGGAAGCCTCAGCTGCAGTTGCCAATGACTCGTGTGAATTTTGATGCACAAGCCGAGGAGAGCCGAAACGCTCTTGATCCATATCCACGAACATCGGTATGCATCAGTCTTCAATTGCCCTCGTCTACATCTCGTATCCTTCTCTATAATCATACTTTGAGTCTCGTGCCATCTTGATGTTCCCAGCGCTGGCCTCAGTGCAACTTGTGAGCGGGCTCTTACCTCAAATTGACAGGAATTGAACATTGAAGCGTACTATTTTTGCACCAGTACTGCATAAAAAAATGTCGTCACCGTAAAACTTTTCCAGTTTGATTCTGCTCCCCCTCAAATTTTGTGAACTCACAGTTTATATCTTGAACTTTGATCTCCCGGAATATGTAAATTTTTGGAGGGATACTGAGCGGTGCCAGAGCAATCCGAGAGAGGTCTTCGAAATGGCGGGGAAGTGCACAAGTGACAGGATGTGACAGGACCTGACAAGACCTGACACAATGCAAGGCGAAGTCGAGACATTCAGGCCGAGAGCTCGGCAACAGCCAGTCCGGCATCTCGCGGCTTCCTGAGTTCGAAAATTTCTTGCCTGTGAGGCTGGCATCGAGTTGAGTCAATGTTTTCCACTCAGTACAGTAGCTCAGAAAGACACAGGCATCATCAGTGAGCATCTCGCCAGTACGATAGCAGCTTTTCAGGTATCCCCGAGGGCTATCGCCCATTCCTCTGCGTACCCGAGGGTTGTCACACCCTAAAAACGGGCTTTTGGGGCAGAGACGAAATTCCGCTGCTTGCCCTGGATAATATACTGTAACTATGGACAAGGCGAATTTGAGATACCAGTTAACTTATATCTAGAGAAAATTGTGGGAGGCTAAGGAGAGCAAGGGAAGGCACAATGTGCAAATTATTCGAATTTGTGCACTTCTGGGTCACTTTGCACTACTGGTGCAAAAATAGTAGCACTGGCATTAGAGTATAGGAGGAATGCTCTTATACGTGCATGCGATGTGATCCTGAGCGTATGAAGGTTGCAACACCCTCAGCGTAAGAAGTTCATCCTTTAACCTTAGCCTAAACCTCTCGAGTGTCAACCGTAGCTAGTAGTAGTGACAATGGCTGCTGAGGGAGAAGGAGGACTGTCTCCAAATGATAAGACGTAAGATACGCACCGAGTATGACTTGATATTTATCGCTCTGATTGGGCTGCTGCATATAAAAGTAGGGTATCATACTGATACGCGTACGAATTCAACCTGACCACGTCTTGGGTAGAGATAGACAGTCGTCAGCAACGCAGATGAAAGAATACGATACGAGTCATAACTCGTAGGAGGGATGGACGCGCTCTTTGTATCCAATTGATTCCGACATTCTATTTTCCGTCATATTGCTCGTATTCCTCCGGAGCTCCCGAGTGGGAGGACTAGTACAGAGATATTGCAAGGACTCCATGCGTTGCGATAGGCAGATCGAAGACAATTCTTTGATGTCGTGGTCGTGGGTTTTGTGAAACAAGGAGGAAGTGGTGACGTTGAGGGGAGAGTCGGCCCGGCCCCAGAAGATTACAAAAGCGCCCAGGCTTCGACTTGTGCTTCACACGGGGATAAAGCAGTCTTTCACTGAAACTAAATATGGTAATTATGAACATGAACGTTCCCCGAATCGATAGTTGTTCTCATTCTGTAGCGGAACTGTGACGGAGTAATCACGTTTAGCTACTAAATGTTTGTCACAATCTTAAGTCACGCGAATAGAACGTTTTCAACCAATGTTATTGAGAGAAGCTAGAGAATCCAAACTACGGTACATTCGAGGGTTTATATACTTTTTATCTAGGTTGTCCAAGTCATGAGTATGTAAGGTTTTTGTAAGTATTTACAGTCAAGGCACAGTCATGATACAGCTATATGAGTTATTTAGTTAAGTCCAGAAGATTCTACGGCAGTCTATAAGTACAAGGAAGAAAGTAGAACAATCGAAATGAGTCCAAACATGAGTCGCGTCTGAGTCGCGACTGCGCGTCAAACAGGCGCTTACCGTGAGATCTAGTCACACCCGCTACACATTCCCACCCCCATAACAGTACACTACAACAAGGAAGAAGATTGGGTTTCATGGCTGCTAACTTGACGAGTGGATAGCTATGGGTGAAGGCCATTCTCGAGGGACGGACCAATAGATTTTCTAACGGAGGTGCATCACCAGAAAAAGTGTACTAAGCTCCTGATCGCTCATGAGCGATTATGGCGCTTATGAGCGGTCAGGAGCAAGTGGGCTGCATATGAGCGCTCATAAGCAGCCGGGCTATGCATGAGCGCTCATGAGCAGCCGCGAGACTCGGGCCGGTCCCTGAGCGCTCACAAGCGGTCCACAACAAAATACTCTGAGCTTGACACAATCACATCGGAGTTGTGCGATCCTTGGACCTTGGGTAAGTCTTACACTGACGCCAGTAACGCCCGGCACTCAAATTTCTGCTGGGCGTTAGACGAAATGGACATCGTGTGAGCAATATCAGGCCACGCGGACTGCATAGCCACCTTTATCTGGCTTCTGAACCGCAACCACCACTGGCTTCTGAACGAAATTTTTTTTTCGGCAATCCAACCAAACCTCCTCCACCTTTTTAATGTCTTCGCCCCACCCCAGACTCCAGAGCTCCTACAGACACCCAAGAATTGCGATCACCCGAAGCTCCGTTGTCGCTCACAACTCAACATTTTCCCCGGCACCCGTCATCTCCCTTCACGCGACTCTAACAGTGCTGAGCCTCTTTGACGACGGAGCTTACGGCGACCAGGTTGGGGAAGTTTACACTAGGGGACATCAGCCCGCCAATCACGCGTGGAACCATGTTGATTTGACACAGCAGACTTGGGAGATCAGCGTGCGTAGACTTGACCTCATGCTTTTTGAACACTTGGAGCTGATGGAATCTTGTAGTCCATGATTTGTTTTGGAAGGTTGAAAGTACATGCACGTACTTTGAACTCTCGGAACACGCAACTTGTTGTCAGGTCCACACAACAAAAAAATTATGCCGCTCGCGGCTCAGCTCTCGAGTCTAGAAGACGTGGTTCATTAGGGTCTAGAGGGGTTGAGTTGACATGAGGATGTGCTAGTACGTGTCTTTCAGCTCTCCTCTGACTGTTTAGCTGACTTTTTTTTTTGCCAGGACCACCCAGAAATTGGAGTTGAACACAGCACAAACCGGACGTTGGGACGTGCACCTCGACAGAACGTGACATCAATGGAGGTCCGTGCATCGACGTCATGATGAGGCTGGCTGGCTGAGATTACTTATTTTGGTTAGAGATGCGGCGCACGGACCACCTTCAACGTCCATATATACCTGGCAGTTTCGCCAATCCCCTCCATCCCCCATCTCCCCCCTCTACTCCCATCTCGTCCCGTCTCATCACTGGCCCACTAGTGTTCTCACTTGCCCTCGGAAGGATACACGGGTATCAAAGGTATGTTTTAGTTTGCGACTTCTCATTCTGAAAGACATCGCTGATCATGATAAACCCACTCATCCAGCGCTGCATGATAAGAAGACCTTACGGCAGCCATCAACTGAGTGTGGTGAGGGTGTCGATGACGAACCTGAGTGTAGACCAGTAACCGATATAATATATGTATTCTTGTATCCTAACTACATCTTGTATACCAGCTATAGTAGAAATTTGTGTCTGAATTAATATTTTTTTTTACTCCTTCCTGACATGCTCATGTGCAAACATGAGAACAGCGTAGTTCATGTGAGCTCAAGAAAACTGTTTTGTTCACGAGCACTGTGAGCCTTGCAGTGCTCACGAGCGCTCGTGAAAAAAAAGGTGTCCCGTATGCGCTTGTGAGTAGCCCCGAGGCTCACAGCGCTCATGACCGCTCACGAGCGATTTTGGCGCTCATGAGCGGTCAGAAACAGCTGACATTTGTTCTGGTGATCTAACATATCATATCGCAGTAACAAGTATGATTCCCTTTCAACATCGGCAAAACCTCTAGGACAGGTCCCAAGGATTTAAGGGGTGGACACCCGCGATCAGGATTGTTGGTAATTTACAGTAGTGTATCATGTTGCCAACAATGTTGTACACCCCGCGTAAAGATGGAAGAATATGTACCTTGAATAACAACCGTTAGTAAGTTGTACAGACGCAGTAATGTTGTAGTAAGGTGTGCACCCACCAGAAAGATGCACGGTACGATGTACATACTGCAATTTAAGTTGGAAAGGCCAGTAACTTCACAATCATTAGCCGAGGGTGTTTTCCAATGAGAACCATGAATTTCTCCCAGGTACAAGCACAATGACTGAGATCGAGGTAGTGTGCAATAGCTCTACACTTTGTAGTTAGGGTCAGATCCGAGGCTGGCGGTTCACCGGGACCCCAAATAATAATATTTCTTTGATTAACTCGTTTACTTTGACCTTCAACAATGGCGACAACCAGACGGCGACACTCGATTGCACTCTTGTTCGCAGTTGTTCACTCCCATCGAATCTTGTCATACTCTGGTCCTCGCTCCAGTTGAATTCCAAACTATGTCAAGCCATCCTATGCCCCCGTAGTGGATGGAATTGAGCTCATCTGGGACAGTGACAGTGACCTGAGCCGTAGGTCGCAGACGCAGAGCTGGCTACTCCTACCAAAGATAGATTGAATATCTCGAAGAGTGAGTGGCCATATTTTAGGTAGTAGTTATAAGGCTTTGCTGACTTGAACTGCTTGCTTCTGCCGTGTACGGCGTTTTCCTACCCTGCCCACCAAATGAACTCGTCCTCGAAGTTGAGCATAGACACATGAAAATGGAAGCCAATCCTTCCTCATACAACCATCCTCGGTATCGCAAAATTCACGTCGTCTGTCATCCGAGCTGCCCAGAATCGAATAAAGACAATCTCACTCACGGCGTCAAACACGACAATCCCAATCAGCTCACTAGTCACTGTCTTCATCTACGACAGCTTTGTTGTATGTATGACTACTATGGACTACCTTACTTTGCGGCATTCTGGCCGTAGTATCACTAAGTAGAATCGTTGGTTGATCATAAACCTAACCCTAATAAAAGCCCTATAAAGTACCGCGGCTGGCGCCTGTGTGCACTTACACATCTTTCCTTCTCACCACCATCATGCCACTGCAAGTTCATCCCTGTAATCATTATCAACCACACAGCGGCTCCTAGACCTTGCCTTTCATAGGATTGCTCATTGCACCGCTCCACGCCAAGATGATTCGCCGTCGAAAACCAGGATTTCAGCAAAGCAAAGCAAATACAATCTGGTCGTACTTGAAAATCGACCGGTGACCCTTCAACATCGAGGAATATTGAAGAACTGCGAACGGAACAGCTTGCTTACCTCTCGAACACACCTGCTGGATACAAGACAAAGATTGAAGAGTAAGGTATATGCGCGTTGAAACACGGTTGCGTGTTCTCTGCTAACGATGGTGGATCATGTTCGACCCCAAGCTACTGGATTTATGTACGACTATCGAAGCGACAGACGACAACTGGGAGGGAACGGGTTGATGAGGACAAGGTGGTGGCCCGTGGGGCTCAGAGAGGCCCAAGTCAACCGCACTGACTGGTGAGGGTTGTGTTATCTCACGCTCTTCTCATTGCTAATATGTTATCAAGGGACACGGGAGGATTCCATCTGCAAGTACGAAATTGCACAAGAAAGTTTTGTCGACGTTCATTATGTATTCGTGACCAGTCCATCCAAAAGCCATCAACGACATCCAAAGCCTCCGTTCCTAGAAATGTGAGTTACGATGCTGTTCTCTCGTCTTTGTTGTCATCCAATCCATATGACAGGCCATGAACAATCGCTTGTTGTCAACACAAGTATGCATCACTCTTCACTAAAAACCAAATACTGACGTGTATTTCAGTCATTTTGTCTGCCTGTAACGTGCTCACTGGTGAGTCTGCCGCCCACTGATGTCGGACTGTGGCTTTTACTCACCAGCGAACCCAGGCCACCCTGGCCAATAGCTGATGAGCCCCGCCAGCCACGACCAGGTCCCTTCACCCTGGGGCTCCCTGGTCACTGGCTGGTGGGCGGTGGCTTTTCTGCCCAGATAGCGTAAGGATTTCGCGACCTTATAATAGCTGTAAGTATGCTAGATAATTATAAGTAGCCGTACAGATGAAATAAAATGGCCACTTAGCGATCAGACTTTAACCGGCCGAGATGGAATGGCCAGACCCCGTCAGAGTGACGGAGATGATAAGATGCCACCAGGCTGACTGGCATGGTCAGAGGCTGTCAGATTGACAGATGATTGGAAGATATAGTCGGGCTAGCATACATCGTCGGATAGGTACATGCAGGCTCTCTCGCCCCACCGCAATTATAGCTACACGTAGGCCTCTTCACAACAGAAAATAAGAAGCAAACAATTGATATTGCAACCGTACAGAGAAATACAAACTAGTATATGGCTACTGCTACTGCGACGGGCTCAAAGGTGTACCACCGTCGGGACATCTCTTTCCACAAGCCTTTGTGATGACCTACAATTGAGATATGTATCAGTAGACTGACCCAATGATTACTGAAGGAAAGATATACCTCTGAGGCACCATCGACAGGTGTGCAAGGTTGGTCGGAAGTAATAGTATGGGCGGGTCTTCCAGTTTGTGTTCGACAATCCTGCGACAGATTTGAGGCGCATATAGTAAGCTCACATATCTACCATCATGAAAACACGTTGAACACACCTATTCCTGAGTTCTGAGAGACAATGTCTGTGTGCACTTGATTGAAAAGAAGACATGAACGTACCTATCTCATGTCACGAATGGGCTCCTAATTGATTACATAGAAACTTGAATTAGTGTGTCGTAGAAACGATAGAATGGTGTTCTCACCGATGGGAAATGATAGTCGACGTTGTTGTCGCGATAGAAGAAGAGTCGCAAGGGTAGAGCTACACAGTTTGAAGTTACACCTGGTGGAATGGTAGGGGAAGATGGTGGGAGGGGGGAAGGAACGAATGAGCGAGGATTGGATGGAGTCAGGTTTATATACCAGGGAGGGTGGTCCGTGCGTTGGTTGTGAAAGCTGCCAGAAGAATGACGGTGGTGATGATCCATACGTCACCAACACCACGGACACTTCGTGTCAGAGCTGGATATGCTGGAACGTGGATTTGTCCTAATTTCCCCCACCAGTTCTTGTTGTTGCTGTCGCCGTTCAATGTTGCGTTTCTATCCGCTGAATGCTTAGACTTCAGTTCAACCAAATCCAAAATCCCATCAAAGAGAAAGTATAATCTGTACAAAACAACTGCTGAAGTCGAATGAATTAGTTGAGCACGCACCTGGTCTTCGAGGTCAGTAATCTATCCCAAATCCTATCCTGACTCCCCAGCTTATCCTTTGTTTGGTTATTTTTGAGTTGTTGTCCAATAGAATCGACCCTAGGATAGAGGAAGGGGACAATAGTCAACAATTGGTTGGATTGAGATGGTGGTGAGAAGCAAGAGTAGGACGGATTGCTGACATGTCGCGTGCTGCGTAAACGAGCTCACTGGCGCTTCTGATCCCAACGCAAGCGCTGGGGTCTGCCGACATAATGCTATGCAGTAGGCCTGACCACATTTGGGGGAATCCGCGGTCAGTCTCTCGCAATGCAGTGGGAAGTCTGCGCATGTATTACAAGGCGTTGAACAGGCTATGGGCAAACAATGCCATTCTGACGCGTCATGACAAGACACGGCCCATCTACTACCAATCTCGGGCGCTCTGACCAGCGGCTGATTGTGCCTTGATAAGATCATCTCACTCTTTTGTTATCTCATCAGCCGCTGATCATCGTCTTATCAAACTCGCCCAGGCTGTTGACGCTTGGTCAACGCCTTACCATTCTACAAACATACTGACGGTAAGTGATAGTTGTTTGATCATAAACTCTTATTCTAATCCTAGATTTACATTATATGATCATCTACGGTAAGTCTAACTCTCACTTACAACCCCCGTCAGCCACTGATCAGGGTGGCCTCGTTTCGCTGGTGCTGATTCATGATTCCCGTGCCCTGAATATTAGGTCCGTCTTGTTGTCATTTCCTTGATTCTATTGCACTTGTCGCTGTCGTCCTGTCGCTCTCGTCTCTTCCTTTTCATTGCCCTTATTCGCCTCCTTTACAAGGAGCTTACCGCTCCATTATCACTGACCATGTATACGCACTACCTGTACCATGCAGTAGAACAAATCAACAGTTGTTTTCCTTACATGTTACGAGTATCCTCCGTCTCCGCTTTGAATGCTTTAAGGTCTATATGACTATCCACTGTGTGACAGCCTGTACACCCTACCCAGGATGCACACCTTCCCCAGGATGGATAGGTTGTACATCTTTGTCTCCATGTTGTACGGAGTGTCCATCTTCTGATCCAACCTGGGGCGTGAGTTGTAAAACATCTCACAAGGTGTGTCAGTTGTCCATTCTCTCGTACATCATGTAGCTAATGTACATCTTGAGCTACAGTATGCAGACCGTTGTGCGCGAAAAGGCGATGGGTCCCGACTATTCACATCCTCGTCAACATGGGAAGGGTATTCCCGGGTTGCGAGGGCTGGTCCCTACTAGGGACCCGCGTTAGAGGTTTCGCCGATGAATAATAATCTTTGTGGAAACACGACGCCTGCTTACTATGAAGCGGCTGTGCGCCGTCTCCTCAGTAGCGGCGTATAATGAACCTTATTAGTGGGCTTACATCTGCGGGATGTGGGAGTTCCTGCAATGAGAAACGGTATCTAATCGACGGGTAGAGAACCTTTGGTGAATTTTAAAGGTTCAAGATCACGAAAGGGGGTCGAGTTACTAGTTGGTCTTCGTCAGTGTTCTGAAAAACAGGTGCCCGAACGGCAGTGGGTGTCTCGTCGCCCAGCGCCGCGGCTAATGGAACACTCCCCACCAGCGAACCCAGGCCACCCTGGCCAATAGCTGATGAGCCCTGCCAGCCATGACCAGGACCCTTCACCCTGGGGCTCCCTGGTCACTGGCTGATGGGCGGTGGCTTTTCTGCCCAGATAGCATAAGGATTTCGTGACCTTGTAATAGCTGTAAGTATGCTAGATAATTATAAGTAGCCGTACGAATGAAATGAAATGGCCACTTAGTGATCAGACTTTGATAGGCCGAGATGGAATGGCCAGACCCCGTCAGAGTGACGGGGATGATAAAATGCCACCAGGCTGACTGGCATGGTCAGAGGCTGTCAGACTGACAGATAATTGGAAGATACAGTTGGGCTGGCATACATCGTCGAAGAAGTACATGCTCTCTCTCACCCCACCGCCTCTTCACAACGGAAATTAAGAAGCAGAAAATTGATATTGCAACTGTACACGGAAATACAAACAAGTAGTATATGGCTACTACTACCGTGACAGGCTCAAAGGTGTACCACCGTCGGGACGTCTCTTTCCGCAAGCCTTTGTAATGACCTACAAATGAGATATGTATCAGTAGACTGACCCAACGATGACTGAAGGAAAGATATACCTCTGAGGCACCATTGACAGGTGTGCAAGGTTGGTCGGGAGTGACAGCATAGGTGGGTCTTCCTGATTGTGTTCGACAATCCTGCAACAGATTCAAGGTGCATATAGTCAGTTCATACATCTGCCATCGTGAAAACACAATGAACACACCTATTCCCGAGTTCTGAGAGACAATGGCTGGGCACTTGATTGGAAAGAGAGCGTGAATGTACCTATCTCATGTCACGAATGAGCTCCTAATGATTATATAGAAACTTGGACTAGTGTGTTGTAGAAAACGATAGAATGGTGTTCTCACCGATGGGAACCGATAGTCGACGTTGTTGTCGCGAGGGAATAAGAGTCGCAAGGGTAGAGCTACACGGTTACACCCGGTGGAATTGCAGGGGAAGATGGTGGGAGGGGGAAAGAACGAATGGGCGAGAATTGGATGGGATCGGGTTTATATACCAGGGAGGGTGGTCCGTGCGTTGGTTGTGAAAGCTGACAGAAAAATGACGGTGGTGACGATCCATACGTCACCCCACGGACACTTCGTGTCAGAGCTGGATATGCTGGAACGTGGATTTGTCCTAATTTCCCCCACCAGTTCTTGTTGTCGCTGTCGCCGTTCAATGTTGCGTTTCAACTTTCTATCTGCTGAATGCTTAGACTTCAGTTCAACCAAATTCAAAATCCCATCAAAGAGAAAGTAAAATCTGTACGAAACAACTGCTGAAGTCAAATGAATTAGTTGAGCACGCACCTGGTCTTCGAGGTCAATGACCTGTCCCAAATCCTATCCCGACTCCCCAGCTTATCCCTTGTTTGGTTATTTGTGAGTTGTTGTCCAATCGAATCGACCCTAGGATAGAGGACGGGGATGTTAGTCAACAATTGGTTGGATTGAGATGGTGGTGAGAAGCAAGAGCAGCGCGGGTTGCTGACATGTCGCGTGCTGCGTAAATGAGCTCACTGGCGCTTCTGATCCCAACGCAAGCGCTGGGGTCTGCCGACATAATGCTATGCAGTAGGCCTGACCACATTTGGGAGAATTCGTGGTCAGTCTATCGTAATGAAGTGGGAAGTCTGCGCATGTAGTACAAGGCATTGAACACGCTGTGGGCAAACAATGCCATTCTGATGCGTCATGACAAGACACAGTCCATCCACTACCAATCTCGCGCGCTCTGACCAGCGGCTGATCGTGGCTTGATAAGATCATCTCACTCTTCTGTTATCTCATCAGCCGCTGATTATCGTCTTATCAAACTCGCCCAGGCTGCCGACACTTGGCCAACGCCTTCCCGTTCTACAAACATACTGACGGTAAGTGATCTTTGCTTGATCATAATCTATCATTCTAATCCTAGATTTACAGTATATAATCATCTACGGTAAGTCTAATTCTCACTTGCAACCCCCGTCAGCCACTGATCAGGGTGGCCTCGTTTCGCTGGTGCCTATCAAGCGTTATTATAAGCCAGTCTCGCTGTCTCTGGCTGCGATTGAGGAAAGGATGGCCTCAAGGAAGCTCTCAAAAGTCTCTGTTAATCGATTAACCTGTATTTCACCCGAATACACCGGGCGACCTCTAGGTTCAATTTAATGGTTCCTTGAGTTCATACTGCTTTCAGCCTCTCCAAAACCTTTACTCCTCCTCGGAAATGAACCCGCCTTTACATCACCCAGTCGTTCCTTCTGTGATCCATATTGTGCTCATCACTGCAAGCTGAATTGGGATTTCTTCGTCTGCACTCTTCTGGCCTCTTTTCTCGACGCTAGCTACGGATTCAATTGAACTCAGCTGAAAACTGCTTCACCACACGACGTCACTATCTATCATTCTGTGGGAGTCCAGCAGTCAGTGGGACGACTAGACCAGCTTCGATTGGTAGGCCGCGTCAGTTGCACCTCCTTATTGCGATCATGACCAGCCGACATACCCGAAGCTTTTCACACCCACTGTGGCGTTGATTCTGCGACGTCGGTCCTTGCTGTGGAATGCCCACGTTCTAGCCCCGTGGACCTTAACTGCCTCCCCACTGACATTCTCGCTCTAATCATAGGTACCAGTAGAACACAGAGTGAAATATCACGAGAGGGAAACGTGGGTTCGCTTCCGGAGGGCTGGGTACAGAAGCACTACTACGAGGCTGGCAGATCCTTCACAATCTCAGGACTCAGAAACGACAACTTCAAGGATCCTGTATTTGTTATTATAATTGCCAAGATGGGGTCAGAGTGGTCAATTCTGGATTGGAGGGCCTGAATTCTGAACAGAATCTCAGAATTCTACTCTGACCGCCACCAATTCTCGAATCAGGAGTCTGCGCAATAACGGTTGACTGTTTGATTATTTTGGATCATCAGCGGGAGAATCGACCTTGACAAGACTTTCGAGGTCGATTCTGACGCGATTCTCGAGTCCAGGCTCGAATGACAGTTGGGTTCAGTCAATGGCGGCGAGGCTGAGGCGGGGTTGGAGGGTATACTGGCGAGTTGTTCCTTGTACGGTGGTATGTGTCTAAGTGACTCTCACAACCACTGATCAAGCTCAGTGCACATAACGTCTTTCCCTTTGTCACAGCACAACGAGTTGACTTACAGTCGGTTGGCCAGTTCGCTCCTGAGCCGACCGCCACCGAAAAGCAATGACAAGTCATGAGTGCGGAGTCGATTATAGAGTGGAGATCAAAAATGGAAGTCAGAGAGCTTCATACTGCTTCATACATCCGAACAGAGTTCGAAGGAATCCTTTACGCAACCTGTACACGATCAATCGAGGGTATCTCAGGCCGTGTTTCTTTCAAATAGGGCGCTCGTCTCACTGCATATTCCCCAGACTCTCCTCAGAGGTACACTTTTCATCCCATAAACATGGCGGAGTTCCCCGCAATTTCCTTCCTTGGTCAGGGCCTGAACATGGTGAGCTCCGAGACCTATCGGGGAGACCATAACTTTACCAGCCTCTGCTTTTGTCTCCAGGCAATTCCTCTGCTCACTACCAAAGATGTACGTGTCTCGCCGCCGTTACGACGATGTACAATTTGGAACTAACTGCGTCTCGTCTGAAGGTCAGATCTACTATGACAGCCCGGCCTATTCTGCAGATTAATGAAGAAGACCTCAGGCCAATCAACATTGGTGAGCATCTGAGCTTCGGAGTCCGTACAGTATCGCTGATTGGATCCCGTGGCAAACAAGATGGACAAACTTACATGGTCCCGAGAGAATTCACCGTTTCGCAGAATCTTTCCCAAGTGGAAACGTTTATCACGTTCCCTACAGGCGACGAAGCAATCGCCAAATTCAATTCCGACCCCGCCTTCATGTCGCGGCTCATACCCGCTACCGCGAGTGGGAACTCTCTACTAAAAACCTTAGAGACCAGATTCATCCGATCCGATAATCAATACGCCTTCTATTCACTGCGCCAGCCTAGATATTCGGCGACCATACTGTCGAATTTGAATCTTCCGTTCGACTCCGAGACCTTGCAGCAAGTGGCCATTCGTGATTTGCCCCCCTTCAGTACAGAAAATCAGTCCGTCGTTGCGCAGTACCGAAGATTCTTCCAAAGGTTTGGAAGTCATGTTATCACCGGTGTGGAGTTCGGATCTGGGTACCAGTTTGTAAGTCTGCAGGCCTCGGCTTTCTGAGATTCGTGAAAGGTTGACTAGCTTTGTGAGTGCAGATTGTCAGCGCGGATAGAACTCAGCAGGGTGTCAACGACGCATGGGTTGAGGACGTCAAAGCTGATTGGGGTGGGATTCCAAGCGGCGGACAATTCGACAAGAATATCAAGGATTCTAGTCAGTACCAAGAGTACAAGAGGCTGCAGCAACGTATCGAGATGATTAACGGTGGTGATGACGCGCTAGCTAAAGCCGTTGCGACGAATCCGACGTACCAGACTTTCCAGGAATGGAAAGGGAGCGTGGGACATTCACAACCCATTAACTTCTCTTTGGGCGATGTATGGACGCTGATGAAGAATTCCAACAACATCGAGGTCGCCAGGGCTGCTAACGACATCCAGGCAGCATATGAATGGATAGCACATCGGCGAAAACTCTAACGCGGGTTCCCAGTGGGCACCACCCCCTCGTAACTCGGGATCGCCCTCGCATGTTGGAATTCCTTGAAAACGGTGTCTTAGGTAGGGAACCATCGCCTTTTTGTGTACAATGGTCTGCATATTGTAGTTCAAGATGTAAATTAGCTATAGGTTGTATGAAAATCTGGACAACCTACCCAATAATTCGTGTTAATAACACGTTGATTATCCATTATTCGTGCCTGGTCTCTGCAAGGGTATGCAAGTAAATGTCAATAATAATAATGGACATTGGAGGCATTTTTTAATTGGACGCGAGCTCAGGCCTCAGAGGTCCGAGTGCTTCAGGGCGCGCCAACACATGTTACACCCAAATTCGACCCCGCCATCTGCATCTCCAGATTGATTGCGCCCTATACCGACAAAAAAGCAAACCTGGAGTCCGACTTGGGAGACTAATCTGCATCATCGATCATTGGTTGATGATGGCTGCGACTCTGTCCCTTCTCTCCTGCTACTTACTACATATCCCCGAATCTTGTAGCACGTCAGATGATAATGCAAAACATTTTCTCCCTGGCGATGGCTTGAAACCCCGTCAAACGACATGGATCTTTCCGATGAAGCAGAAGCCCTTACTGGCAGGCTGCCCTTGAGAACAGCAATCGGTGTCGGCGCCGGGCAGGCGTCAAAACTCGGCCCGCGACCATGAACATCACCTCGACTCCCTCTCCCAGGACCCACTCCTCCAAATCGCTCTCAAACTCGATTTCTGGGTAAAAAAACGGCTTGATGCACGATGCATTTGACCTACCAGTAAAATTTTAATGCGTTCGCCGTTTTCTTGAGTCCCAGTCTACACCCAGACTGGCCCCAGCGCAAAAAAAATAAATTCGAAGGACTCAGCATTCATATTCTGCAACTAAAGCGACCATTGGACACGAGTGGGACACAAACGGTTCTGGCTGTAGAGATACTAGTGATGCCACGGCATTCACGTCTCCGTCTCTCTTCTGACAGGAGTTTCGAGTCCGACTACGGCAGATGCACCTCCCCTTGGGGTCGAACTAGCATCATCACTGTCGTCCATGGTATCTCGAGGCGGAATATGGCGGATAGTGTACCTCGCAATGATTCTTCACCGGTACGTGTGTCGCGCTGGTTCTGGCCATCTCGCGCATGCTCACATTGTGTGATCCAGGGACTACGAAATTTCCGAGTCGTTCCATAATATGCGAAATCGGAGTGCCCTTCTGGTGTTCAAGGTGTCACATTTCGAGAGACAACCATACGAGATTCTCGTGGACAACACGGATTGGCGGTTCCGTACCGTAGCGATCCACTATCAAATCACAATTCCTTACAAGATCTTCCATCTGTGCCAGGTGTGTGTGCTTGGATGTTTGTGGCGGACGAGTCTCAAAGCGATACCTATAATCAGGGAAGGCATGGCCACTCTTCGCGGTTCATCCTCCATAATTTCAATTAAAAGTTGTTCTCTCTTCCGGGGCTTTGACGTGGTGTATCCGCAAGACCAAGACAGCCCATGCGTACAATATAATATTGAATATTCTCTCCTTGCGTGTCAACTGTCCATCTCCTAGCTTGAATTGGCGTATCACCCTAGGTCGACGATAGGTCCCGGCACGCTCAACCACCTCCAATTTTCGAAGCCACTTCTTGGTGGATCGGATGCAAGAATGAGAATCATACCTCTTGATCCTCTAGATGGAAAATCCACGCGACTTATCAGACCAGCCGAGTGTCAGTTCTTACGGAGGTTACTTATGGAGCTCATCGACAATCGCCTGTGGATATCGAGGGGGTCGCAGATTGATGCTCGTATCGTGGGTATTCTAACTGAAGAAGAATTCGAGAGTTGGACGTACCACCTCGCAGGGTTGAGCGGAGTCAAGGTGGGGCTTGCTTTTCCCCTCCTTTTTACGCCACTGTTGACGGGTTTGACAACTCAGACACAGGTAATGTATAAGCTGAGTAAACTCTCCCAAAAAATACAGGGATTTCTGAGAGGAACGGGTGAGATGTTGTCACCTGGCGGGCTATAGCATCGTTGCTCGTTTTCTTCGTAGCCCTCCTTGTGTAACGTAACTTTTTCGCGCTGTATGCCCTATAAATCTAGTCGGCATCCAGTTGAAAGACCCGTGCGGCATGTTTTCTGAGCTTGTGATGATCGACCATCGAGAGGTCCAAATTTTAGCTAACGGAGACTCGTGCCAAGTCCGAGAGGGATGTGCAGACGTCGACTACAAGTTGGCCAAGGAAGCCTCAAGCCCAAGAGATTCAGCCCGAATACTTAAGCACTGGCGGCAAGATGACAGGCGCTAACGTCCGCCCGCCAAACTTGGTTTACACGGCCTCCCCCACCCTGTTGTGTTACAGCCATCGGACATCCCAACAACACTCCAGACACACGCTCAGAATGCGGTCCCGCTCTCCTTCACCTTCAAGAAGCCCAAAATCATTCAGAGAAAAAGATAGAGACAGAGATCGCGACTACCATTCACGACCACATCGTTTACCTGGCAGAAGCCGAAGCCGGAGTAGGGAGAGGGATGCTGAGAGAAGACCGCGTAGGGATAGAGACTCCAGATCGCGTTCTCGCTCTCCTCGTCGAAGGAGAGATCATTCCCGTTCGCGAGAACGCAAGCGCGGAGGCGGTAGAAGTTTAAGTCGCAGCAGGAGCAGGAGTCCCAAGAGACGTCGGTATGACCCGTCGAGGTCGAGGAGTAGGAGCAGGAGTCGCGACAGGAAACATGGCCGTGATAAAGATAGGGATTCAGGACGTCGACGACGGGGGAGATCAGAGTCTATGTCGAGTTCGTCATCTTCTGAAGATGATAGACGGAGACGTCGCAAGAAAGATAAGGGTAAAGAAAAAGAGAAGCGGAGTAAGAGCAAGGAACGGGAGCGTAGGGAGAGAAAGGAGAGAAAACGGGAGAAGAAGGAGAGGAGGAAGGAAAAGGTACGAACCCTCTCAGTCAGAGTACACAATTTCTAACATTCGGTGTTTGTAGAAGAAAGCGCAGGGCTCTGCGGCGCATTGGGGAAAGTACGGAATAATATCCGAGCTTGAGTATGTTTCTATGATTCCCTTCTTTACTCACTCGATGCTGAAGTCTCTCCTTATGTCAGTATCTACAACAAGGGCCCCGAATTCCATACCTGGCTTGTCGAGGAACGTAAGATCAACCCAGAAACGATATCCAAAGAACAGAGCAAGAAAGAGTTTGCCAGATTCGTTGAGGACTTTAACACCGGTACGCAGCTATGCATTCTCTTCTCATTATTGATTACATGTCTGACGATCCTCCGACTCGTTCAGCCACCCTTCCCCACGAGAAATACTACAACATTGAAACATATGAACGACGAATGAACGCTCTCCGAGCTGGGGAATTTTTACCGCCCGCCGAGGACACGTACGACCCCGACGCGGACATGAAAGAGCTCAAGAACGCATTCAAGAAGAAGAAAGATACCGGAGAGGAGAGTTACTTGAGTAGGGAACAGCTCATGGAGTTGAGGCAGGTACAAAACGAACGTATTCAGGCAGGTTTTCCAAAAGTAAAGCCGTACGTGTTGGTGGCTGACGATGGGTCTTTACTTTTTCTTTCCAGGCCGGAAAGATGAAACTCCTGGGTATGGATATCAAACAGAATATGGGTGTGAGGATGGATGGGTCCTCGTTCGACGATTGATTGGCCTTCTCGTGGAGGGGTCGTATTCTCCGTGCTTTTTCTCAAGCACAAATGGAGTAGTACGAGCCCACGTTCTTGTTTCTTGGGTACGCGGTGTGGACATTATACTGGTATTTGTGGTACCGAATAGTTATGCCGGTTGTCTAGATCCGAGATACGAGGATTGACGGCCCCAACCAATACAGACTTTTAGTATTGTATTCTCCCTATTTCCACCTCCGTTGACAGCCTAGTCTAACTGTGTATGTGGCTCTTCCAAAAGAGAGCGTGGTTCGAGAGGAACTCTCACGCAAAGTGGCTCTGAGGCGTGATAAGGTTCGACAGACGGGGCTCCGTGCAAGCAAGTGGATGCGAAAACTTTTGTTACATTTTCGGAGAGGACTGAGGCCTCCGGAACTCGTGACGAAAAAGAAATGAAAACTACTAGTACAACAGGATTCCAACGTAAGTAAAGGAGACGTAAGAGTAAGGGAAGGATGTGGTAGCTTACTATGCGCTAAGGACGTACGACGTTTGAATGATAGTTTTGAAGTGTATAAAAAGGCCGGTAGCCTATAGGATAGAAATGAAAAAGAAGAACAAAGTGGAAATAGAAACTCTGACGTTATAGTAATAGTTGGAGGGGGCAGGTAGGGTATAACAATGAACGGGAATAAGCACCACAGGAACAAAAAAGTGGAAGGGCGACAGCAACAAGTAAGAAGGCGTACGTACTTAGAAAATGGGAGCAAGCATAGTTACAGGAACTTGAGGTGACGACAATGCTAGGTGGATACAAGAAGGGAGAGGGAGAGATATCGACGAGATGAGTGAAGATGGAAGCGTGAAGATAGATATGCAGCTGAAAAGGCGTTATGACCCTCGGGTAGAGTCATTATCTTTATCGGTCGCGTCTAGCAGATCGATTGGAGACGTGAAGTTCATGACCTGCAAAAAGGGAATCCCAAGGATCAACGAGGGCGGAGGCGATGGAAAAGGAGGAAGTCAACGTACATAGGGATGCACAAATGAAGACCTGTGCGACAACGACGGGAAGGTCATCCCTTCCTCCAAAGCTATCGGCGGTCCATCGCTGGGCAGAATCACCACAGCCGAGTCGCGACCATTTACGTTCCCCTTCAACACATCCCCATCTCTCTCCAGGTCCCGATCACCCTTGTACGAATTGCGATGGTCGAAACTCGGAGGAGCCCCACTGCTGTACCGGTCTCCCTGCGAGCGCGGTCTCGAACGAGGCCGTCGTCGCCGATACGCAGCAACCATCTCCTCGGGCCGTTGCATCTCCCATATCATCTCATCCCCTCCTACTCGATCACCTGCGCCACCACCACCGTTTCCTTTACGTCGTCGTGAGGAATACCGCCTCACTGGGGCCTCCGGATCCGACTCATAGTACCCAGGCGTCGCCTCACCATCTGATGAATACCTTCTGTGGGACGGATACGACGCCGTTCTGGCAGGTCTATGATTCGGATTATACGATCCCAGCGAATAATCCGACCCATTCTCATGAGTCAGCCTGAACGGTCCCATTTGCGGACTCTGTGCCCAATGCCCATCAGCCGTAGCAGGAGATTTCGGCGAGGAGGCGTTCCTCGCGTGGCGGGAATAGTGAGGAAGGGGAGATGCCAGTCTGTCCCCTTGAGGGTCTTCTACAGAAGGCGAGGAAGATAGCTTGGCCTTGTAACCCGATTCGCGGGTGATGGAACGAGGGAAAAAGATCTATTCATTCCAAGGGGGCGTAAGCATAGATAGGTCATAGTTAGTAAGGTGCCAAATGAATGTGCGAAAGGGGAAAGAGTAGACTCACCAAAAGTGTGATAGCGGATGATACGAAGCAACCTATACCGCCCAACATACTAAGAACGTCTAAATGTAATAGTCAGTCGCGTCTGGAATTCTGTTCTACGAGAGACAGTACCGGATGCAGCTCTGCAGAAAAGAGACATGAGATACGCGCAGAAGAAGAGCGTTGGTTTGTCCACTCACACAGTCCGAGCGATTGCATGTGTTCCTTGTATTCCATCGAGCGCGAGTGTCAACAAGGTAAAATTGAACATGAAACGGAACACGATGCGTATGACCTGGATGTCCGATTAGAGAAGAAAATCCAATAAGACGGGGAAAAGGTGCCCTCGTACATTTAGCTGATAGAATGTCGCCAGTCGAACGACTACATCTGGTTCCGCACCTTCTGCCTTCACCCGTCTCATGAAATCGGGGAACCGAAGAAGAACGTAGATAAAGGCTATTGTCGTGACCGTGCCTGCTGAAGAGCCGGAAAACAATATCCAGGCGATACACTGAAATAGAACCATATCTTATGAGGCTAGTGTAGACGGATATAGACTGCCTGACAGCTCACCGAATCGTAATTATCCCGCCTCACAAGGACAGCGATCGGCATGCCGAGGATGGCGGCCATACTCCCTGGGATGCACGTTCAATGAACATGTAGAGGGGATGGGAACGTTCTGAAAACGGCTCACCAAATGACCAGGCCCTGAACTCCCAACTATGGAACCAGTCGCGCTTAGCCGGTCCTTGGTGGAGCAGGAACAACCAGAATGTGAGTTCTGTTTGGCAGGTTAAATTCGTTGCCCCGCTCGCGATGGAAAACAGCCCAAACCTTCAAGATGAGTCACCCTACGACCGAGAAGGTTTCAGTGATGGTTCGCAAGGCTGAGAAAGGGGGGACGGGGACTGACAATTCGAATGCCCATGCGAAAGCAAGCAGAAAGTACATGGGAAGAAGCAATTTCTTATGCGAGTGCGTGTAGAGGCTGAAGGGTTTTGGGATTATCGGAAGCATGAGATTGTCGTCTGAGTATGGGTTGAGGTCGAGCGACTGCTTGACTCGTATGCCGTCTGGGAGCGGTACCATAATCCATCCTGGAGAGGAACGAGGTGGGTTAGATAGTCTGGGGAAGAGTCGAGTCGTGACTGCGTCGTACCCTCTTGATACGAGAGAACTGCCATTCCAACCGAGAATATCATCAACATTGGCAAGGTAGCCAAATAGGAATAGCTGCAGGGTTGGTTAACACAAATTCAAACTTTGAGGGGCAGTTTACGCACGTCATGACCCTTTTGAAAGCACCTGGCTGCCTCCCCGAGCCCCATTTCAAACACTGAAATCTATCATAACACCATAGATGAACCACCAAGAAAGCTTGAAACTAGAGAAAAAGTTAGACTTGTTGAGATCAATGCTCCTGAGAAGGGTTGCGGTACGCACAAGACATGCCAAAATAGCCCAGAGGAGGAAGGCAGAAGGTGAAAATGCACTCATGAGATATCAAACAGCAGACGGGACTGAGTGAGGGAAGCCAGCTTGGAGGACAGGACAGGAGATGGAGGAACAATTTAAGCTTCGGTCGTTGGGAATGATAGAGCTCAAACCATCGTCGGCAATTGCCGCAGGCTGAGCCTGCCCAGAATTTCAATTCATCAACTGCCATGAAAATGGAAGCGGTAGTGAAGCGGGGGTCCGTCCCTGCCTCGTGTCCTACTGCCCCCCTTCCTCACCAGGCTCTGTCTGCGGTTCCAGCTTTTGTACATCTCATGTTTATTGCAAAAAAGGGTAATTTCTTGACGAGAATTATCAAGAGCGATCGCAGTCGCTAACTCCACCGCCACCAGTCGACAGTGATAATCGAGATGAATGACAACCATCCATCTTTCGGCGCGCAAGACTGCGGTATATCTTGGGGGTTGGCTTGAACTTCCAATTAGTTCCTTAGGGATTTTCTTGGAAATGAGAGTGGGAATTTGCACATCTCCAGGCTCCCCCAATAATACCCCTTCAGGGTACTATCCTTCCTGTGCTTTACTAGTCTTTACTACAGCTTCCAAACCAACCCGTTGACGGTCTCCGAGAACGATTCGTTCAGCAAGGGAACTGATCCGACACGGGGTTGGACACGAGACCCTCAGTTCTGGGAAGAATCTACCTAATTTCCCCCATTCAGGGCTGGGAGAAACCCATCACATTCTTCTTCATACTCCAAATAACTACCACTTCGCGCTTCGAGGGCTACAGCGAGGCTGAAAGTGACTGTTTACGGACTCTGAGTGAGCTTGGACTAAACGATCAACAAATGACGTTCAGCGGCCCAGATTAACCACGAATATTCGTTTCTGATTGTAGTCTGTCACCTACAGATTCCTTACCGCTCCCGTTTTGAAGCCGCTTCGAGCGCGCGCCTGAGGCGTGGTCGAGTAGGTGTTATCCTCGGATAAATCTCTCACATCTTGGAAGTTCTAATTGGATGATTTTATGAGGCATCCCCAACAGATCTAAAAGCATACCCCTACTACCTCACTACGTAGGTTTCTAGATTATCGCTCCATTTCTAGCAACTTTATCCTCCACTCCTGGTTCGAGCCAAAGTCGGGCTTCGAGACCCTCTCAATAGGGTTGATTCTCCGATTTCGTTCGATTTGTTCCATCCTGGATGCCCAAGAGTCTGCTGTGGGTGCTGGGGTGGTTTCCTGTCCTTCCTTCCCTTCCCCTTCCCCGCCCGCCTTCGTCCATATTTCATCAACAGCCTTTTCAAATTCTCGCTCAAACCCGTCGACATCCTCTTGCATCTCCAGTCCTTCCCCGCGGTGTTCCGGAGTGAACTGGAGTAGGTGCGGGAGTAATTTACGAGCTTCATCTATCACTCGCAATCAGTAATCTCTCCTTGTCGACAACAAAAACCGCCGCAGTATAAAGAAACCATCACATTACCTCTCGTGGCGCTGAATCTTGCCGTCAGCTTTGTCACTGATTTGAGGAGATATTCCTCTTCGTCGACTGTGCCCTTGCGTCCAGACCCAACTTTACGTTCTGCTTTCCTTTTGGAGCGTGAACTTTTCCTGGGCCCATTATTAGCAACGAATGCGAGGCAAATCACTGCAGGCACACACTTGGAGGTTCTTGAAGCCGTCGACGGCGCCACAGTATAGCGTGTGAAGGCCGTCGGTGCCATTGATACATCAGTCATCACATCGACATTATGCAAAGCCGTATCTTCAACCCCATAAAACTCGTCTGTTTTTGGCCAATTCAGCGCAACAAGTCATCGCACGGCCTGTCGGGAAAACGTTCTTACCTGGCTCCTCGATCTTTTTTATTCGCAACTCCCGTATACGATTGAGCTGCTTCCGCAGCTGCTCCCTCATCTCTGAGATATCTTCCGTAATTTGCGCCCGGGATTCAAGGGCACCAGGATGAATTATCTCCGTCACGAACTCAGGGTTGCGTTTCAAAGTTGCCTGTCGGATAAACAGATTCAGTCCCGTAAGTGAATCGCTTCAAACAGGGGACGTACAATTCGACGGGCCTCGGAGAACTCGTTGCCCTGAACAAGAGTGATGATTGCCATTCTAACATCATCGACGTAGTCCAGCAAAATTCTTGCAGCCTCCGCAAATCGTTTCTTAGAAACGAGGTCCTCTGAAACCGGTATTACTGAGGCGCGATGCTTTCAAGATCTCGATCGCAACATACCGGATACGCGATACCCCATTTCTTGCAGGTCTTCATCCGAAGTTTGAGTACGAACAGCCAGATCGAAGAGCTCTTGCCACTCCAAAGCCTTCTCATGCGCTACCATAGCCTTTTGAAGATGCTCGGCCTTCGCGAACACTGGGAGCAATTTGATATTAGAATCATAAGAGAAAAAGGCAGAGTATATACCTGAAGCAGCATTCCTAAACTCTCTTCGCTCATACAGCCAGTCACCGTAGACCTCAAGGACTCTCTGCAAAGTGGATGAAGAATGTGTTCCCTGACCAAGAGAAGAATCACTAACCGGATAATGCTCGGTCTCTTTCCAAATCTTGAGCGCATCCCTATACAGTTGGTGCCGTTCCGCGTACTCGATGGCCTCATCAAGCCGGGAAGGGCCTTGAAGAACGCCCTTCTCATGAGCTCTGACCTGCGGCAAGACAAGAATGACCCACCTGCAAGACTAAGATTCCGAAGAGCACTGGGATATCGTCGGAGATGGTCGTCGATCCGGAACCGTTGGTAGTATGTCTCCAGGGCGCGCAGCTCCCGCAGGAATGGCAGGTACTCTCGAGGATCCTGATGAGGGGGAACCTGTCAGTAAAAAGAAAATGGCGCAATCTCGCGGTTTCCACTGACTCTCTGAGAATGCTGGGCAATCATCAAGACGAGTGAAAAGTCATACATCCCGAGAGCGGTATCGAAAAGCTTGTCTGCATCGACGAGAAATATGATGTACTTGACAGCATCCTCCACAAGAGATGGATCCGTATCTGACGAGAATTTGGTCAAGAGTGATGTGGCGCTCAGAATCTTGGAACCTACCCCGCAACCGCAACAGGAGCGACAGCCCTGCCTCATGATCAGGCGGCGACTTCATAACATGTGCGGTGAGAATTGAATTGACATATTTCTTGAGGTCCTTTTGCTCGAGCTGAGTTCTAAGAGAATCACAGAGCTTGCCTATCGTCTCAGGTGATTGGGAGCCTTGACTGAATAAATGAATAAAGCACTAAGTCAGGAACCTCGGTCTGGATCAACATCCCAACAATGTTGATGAACTCACCCAAGGTTGGTCAAGAATAAATTAATATGGTCGACTTCGTGAACCTGGTCGATGAATTGGGGCAATCCGTTCAAAAACGCTTCTTGATTGTGTTCCACCATGAAGTTAAGGTCCACTCGGTGTTTGCGGCATGACAGGAACGCCTTGCGGTACTCTCCACTAAGAAGCCAGCGGCGTGAGCTTCTTGGAAGATAAAAAGTGTGGCAAGGGACTCACGAATCGAGGTCCTGCCGCACCACTTCCAACACCAAAGGACGGGGATTGATGGTCTCAAGGTTCCCTCTGGGCATTTGAAGTACAAGACTCATCGTGCTTGGGACCGGGACCACGATCCTCGAGCCACGTTCCACTCGACGTTTCTCCCAATCGTTTGGAATGGGCTTCAGGTTACCCTCATCATCGAATTGCAACAAGTCGGGAAGCGACTTGAGCGGAGCGAATATCGCCTCATGTGAGCTCAAAGTATAAATGAGATAACCGGAGGCAACAGCGAGAGAGGTCGCATTCGAAGCCACTACCCTGGAAGGGACGTCTTCGGCAGCGATATGCAGCTTCCCAGATTTTGCGAGGCCGATGTACAGCGGCATCTGTTGATACGGAAGCAGAACGCGGCGAGTGATCGGGCAAGTTTCAGCGAATTGGGCCACAGGCGTGGACGATCCATCATTGATGTTCACTGGAGAGTCACGATAACAGGTTTGAAAAATCATGCAAGATAGAAAAGCCGAGCTCACCTTCCACCAAATTGCCATCGGCGTCCTGCCAAATTATTCCGTCCATGGCGTTGGCAAGTCGTCCGTTACACCCTCCCATTGTCGCCGATTGTTCTTCGCCATTTCTCTTCCGAACGACTACGATATCAGAGCCAGACTCCCGTGACCCAAGCAGGGCTGCATATGACCATTGCTCTGCCGCGTCTACTAGTATGATCTGCCGGAATCCCAGACCACCTTCCCCCTTGACTGAGGAGGAGAAGATACGCTCCGGTTCTAGAACTTTGCCCCTGCCGGGTCCAAGGCGGGTGCGAAGAGACCAGAGCTCAAAGTAGCCGGTCTCCCAAAGCACAGCGAGGGTATCTGATGTTGCCGAGAAGGTCGCGTGAACTGGTATACTCGATGCCGAGGAGGGAAGAGGAGTCGCGGGAGATGACAGGGAGAGTTGGTGGGAGGACATTGGAGGAGGAACATTCTGGGATCTGAATGGCGTTAGCAAGACAGAGGCTGAAGAGCAATGAGCGTCTAGTCAAATATATTCGGAGATGATTTACGCACATCCGTCCGCCGCTCCGACCAAAGCAGAGTCGATGGGAGGTAGGCTGTTTGAAGCATTGGTCTCCCATCCGTACGTACGGCGAATTATTTGAGCTGAGTGTGGTTGGTCAGAATCATGTCGCCGGACCACTTCTGGACCTTCTTACACGGGGTGGTGAGGATTAGCTCCATAGGATTTTCGGGATGCCATGCAATCGATGTGAAATGTACGCCGGCAGATTCCAAAGAACGCGCTGCTACTTCGTGCTTGAGATACCTGACAGAGTCTAAGATACTGCCAAGTACTCTCAATTGCAGAGCGGTGGGTTACATACCAGTGGTAGTTACCGGTCGTCCACAACTGAACTAAAAAACTACAATGAGCTCGATCCCAACATCACGAGTTCTAGGTAATCCTACTTACCTAGATCGCCCTCGTCACGTTCGATCCAGACCGCGACGATGTTGGAGTCAGAATTCCAGGCCAGCTCGCGTACCTTGTATCCCCATTTAAGGTCACTAGTATCTTTTTTCTGTACTCGAATGTCCGCAGGTCTCAACTCGAATTCTCCGTGCCGAAGCCCATTCCTCTCGAAGAAGACAACATCATGACGACCAGCTCGTCCTGCGCCTCCGCCTTCGAAACCAAACCTTTGCGTCGCAGCAATCAAATTACCGGACGGCCTCCATGAAAGTGTGTGCTCCAAGCCCGGTACAGCTTCTGAAGTGGATTGAAGAGCACCTTGACGATCGTAGACGCGTAGTATCCGGCGAGAGATGGTTGAATTGTGTGATGTGGTAGAAGAGACGACAAAGTAAGCGCCATCTCCACGCCAACTTATTCTCGAAAGACTGTCATCGTCGGGGCTGGAGCCAACCGTGACATTGGTGGGTGCTTGAGCGGCCGCCTTGCCTAGAGATCCATGAAATTGTGTTTGCTTTGAGCCCCATCCCACATTGATCGGTGCATCTGGTGAGCCTTTCAGAGATCAAAGCCGGCAAAAAGTCTAACGAAAACTCACCTTCACCGAACTCGTTCGTCTCGATTGGACCTTCCGACAATACATCGAAAGTGTTCGTCATGAGGATTAATTTTGAATCACCTAAAATACATTAGTCAAGAATATGGGCAAGATAGATATACTGACCAGTTACAAGCACGAGAAGAGATTCATCCGGACTCCAAGACGCTGCTATGATCCCATCGTCGACCGTTCCTTCAACCTCGACCTATGACATGCCAAATCAGCCTTTCCCCGCGCCATCAGCGATCGAGCTGGCTTACTACCGCTGCTTCATCTTGCAATGATACAGAAGTGATGTCTCCGCCTCGGGTAACCGCGATAAGTTGTTGGTTTTCAGGAATCACACGCAGCGAAACTACTTGAGTAGACGTTGTCGATCCACTTGCAATGGTCGAAAACCTTGAATAAACCGTCGGATTTATTTTCTACGAGACGTTCAGACACGGAGGGGTTTCGAAGATTTCAGACAAACGCACCTCATCTCTACTAATCTTCCAAATTTCCACTTCCACCTCTCCGTCTTGGGATACCCGTTCCGCTGTAATATAGCATACATTTTGGTCTAGATCAAAAGAAGACGCGCAGATTCGAGAGCTTGAGAGCGGTACGATCTCAGAGGAGGAGAGTGTTAGGTTTCGCATCAGAACAGAATAAATTAGGCCCAGTCTGTGTTTGGACGGGATTGAGTCAGTACGATCAAAAATTCTGGCGGTTGTTTGGCAACAACAACCTTTCCAAACAACGAGTCAGTTAATCGTGACGGTGCCAGGTGCTGCATGCCGCTCGCTTGAATTTCCAAGCTTTGTTAATCAACCTCTCTATTCAATGCCCTTAACTCGCTTCCCCTCACTCTATCACAGTCTTTGAGGCCATACAGAAATGCAAACAAAACAAGGGGTTACTACCCTTCGATAGGAGATCAAACATTTTTTAGTCACATCATTGTGAATGTTTTACAACTTGGCTTTCCTCTCCCATCAACCACCAGAATCCTATCGCAGGGGTGATTAACAAGTCTCGCTCGCCGCACTTGCAAGCATGAAGAGGTGAGATGCACGTTAACTGGCGTCAGACTCGGATTCCCATTCTGTCGCAGCTATAACTCTGAAAACACATCCTCCAACCGGAATGGGAGTGCCAGGTTCGTCTCTCGCTTGTTCCCCTGCTGTCGCGGTCCTGACTCATGGAACAACCAGTCAATCATCTCAGTGTACGTCCAAAGCAATCAAAATCCAGCTTTCGGATTCAAGGAAAGAGGCTCGAGAAGCTGCTCTACGCGCAAGGGGCCTCCTACCTCCTCTCGCACCTACCGGCAACGTCAGTTCCACGACAGCTACACCGGAAGTCGCACCGACTCAGTCGACGACAGCCTCGCAGTCCGGCAAGAATGCAAGTCGATTAATAGCGTCGGCAGACGAGCGCAACCGTGAAACCGAGTTCATAGCCCCACCGGGAAGCCCTACTCTCTCTGAAGTATCGGAGACCGAGACTCTTGTGGGAGTACCCGGTGTCAACCCCATAATACACACAGATGAGAGTATCTGGCGGCTAGCGAATGAAATTGAAGATGAAGAGACTCGGAGGCTGACGATGGTGGCTTACGGGAGTTGAGGCTCAAGCTGATTCTATCGCGTTCAAGTCGAACTTGCTTTCTATCTACTTTTCCCATCTATGTATCTCTTGGTTATGCGAGTTTGTGTGCTATATCATTGCTATATTTACCTGTACCCCACTCTATTTAGTGGCTGGCCTATGGTCCTGGATCAAGTCTCTTGTACTGAGCAGGACATTGTAATCGCGTAAGGGCGTAAGGGTCAGTTGCTTTCTGACTGCATCCCCAAACTTTGCTGGCTAGGAGCGCAAAACGGGAATCTGAATAACTCACTCAGACTGAGCAGACGTCCAAGTCTGCGTTCCAAGGTAATGAGTTACAGAACGATTTATCAGCCAACTTTCTGTTGAAAACACGGGCGGCGGAACATCGAGATGCTCACTTGTATTAGACTCAAACCCAGAAGCGACGCACGGTGTGGGGCCCTTACTTAGCCCTTTACTGGCGCTGCGTGCAGCAGCTTTTGAACGTTTGAATGACTGTCTTCAAAACTCTGACACTGACGGGCGGCCTGGCTCGAGTCTAGACCTTGTGAAACTTGTGTCAATAATTCCCACGACCCTTCTTCCCTTTTGACTCCCATAACTCGAACTCAGTCAGGACTCGATCTGACTTCCGAACCGTGCAAGCCATTGCAGCTAGATACTGGCACAGAACCGCGTAGGTAAGTGTACAAGCAGATAACGCGACGTTGAAGCCTTGTCTTGGCCGTCTGGTTGACCGTCCAGGCTATCACGCATTTGCCTCGATATGATATTATGTCAATGCATCCTCAGCCGCCACAGCACAGGCAGCAGCGACCTTCCTTCTGCCGCCTGCGACGGATGGTATCATATATGCGCGCATACGCTGCACAAGGCTATCGTTAGCCAGAGCTCTGTCGTCACGAGGTGCGGACGTAATACACAAAACACGGTGTTCACATTTGGTGGTTCTGACAATGATAACAAGACGCTAGCTATGGTACAACTACGAGACTTCGTGTAGCTTTCTTTGGTTTTCCGGCGGTTCTTTGTTCCTTCACCCACGTCACTGCTACTCCTGGGCATTAACGCGCCACTGGGGATGCGCCTTCGTAATGATCGACCTCATGCAAGTAATCGGTCAATGTATCCTGCCAGATGCGAGCCTTGGGGGCCGCCGTCAAACGCGTTTCTTCAGCTTGTGGATTAACAGGCTTCTGGTAATACCTGAAAGGTTTCGAGGGACGGGGATAATCAATATCAAAACAGAAGGGACATGATTTCGGTTGCATACCACTTCGTGTTCCAGACGTCGTCAGTGGTCCCAGTGTTCTCCCAGACACCCTGTGGAGCGGAGTGTTATACTGACAATCCTCCATCCGTTCAGGTTTTGACACAGACGTACCTGTTGGGTGACGATTTTCGCCGTGCCCCTGCCAGGAGCACCACCATTGCTACCATGGGAGATGGCAAAATCGATCGGAGAGCCGTCGTTGACGATGATGAATCTGCGTCGTATTGTAAGTATAGGTACTGAAGGTGGGCGTGCTATTTTGTGGACTCACTTAATGTCCTGACGATGATAGTCGTGACTGTATTCTTTGCCCCATTGGACTTTGGTCTCCGAGAAGATGGTGTTGGCGGGAATGTCACCGTCCTTGATGATGACAGCGCTTGGCGTGAGCAAGCCGAATTCCGCCCTAGGGAAAGGGAGAGCGTCAGCCAAAGCAGAGGGGATGTCAGGAGAAAATTCACCAGTCGGATTCAATGGTCAGTGTAACCTGTGGGTATTACAATCCTTCCCGTGAGCTCTAGCTCCAGATCACACTCAACACAACGTACCTTGGTCTGATGAACCTCTTTATGTGACTTCAAGTGGTTGAATGCCGCCTCGAGTTGGTCTGCAGCATTTCTTAACTCCTCTGCCGCGGCATCACGCAAGAGAGACCAGATTTCGATCGTGGACAAGCTGGTGACGTTAGGATACGATGCAACCGTTTTACCCCAAGCATCGTAAGCCTCCATATTGTCGGGATGTTGGATAAAATTAATGCCAGCATTGAGCTCACCGCCCTGGGCAGTGACATCCGCCTGTTTAAACTCCATGAACTCTTTGAATTGGTCTTCCTTCTTGACCGACGCGTCGAATTGACCGCCGGCGAAGACGCCGTTGTAGGAAGCCGTGACACTCGCGGAGAATCGTTTGTTCACGGAGCTCTCGGAATTGGATGCCCAGACGTTCTGCAGAAGCACCAGTAAAATTTCTTTTTCCTTTGGACTAAGCTGAAATAGTCTCACCAGTTGGCACCTAGCACCGTACGTGCAATAGTTGATGACATGAGTCCCGAATTGTGCGAAGAAATCACGGTATTTCTTTTCGTGATCTTTGTTGCTACCGTTGAAAGGCTTCGGCAAATCCGCAATTCTTTTCTTCAGCGCGCTCTCGTTGATGGAGTCGACGTAGTCCCTCAGGCTGGCTGAGTACAGATCGGCGTTGAAGGAGTAGAAGGCATGTTGATTCTCCCGGCGCAACGTCTTTTCTGTTGCATACGATGCTGACACTCCGCCAGACACACACATATACTTGATGCTCAGGGAGGCATCGGCTTTGAAAGCGTTGTAGGCCTCGGATCCACTACGGTATGTGAGGAAGCTTCCTTGGAAATTGCTCAAATCGGTAGAGACACCAATGTTCCCTGGTACGTTGTACGTTTGATCGCCTGGTGCCAGTTGTGAGTTCTCGCCCTCGTCGTGAAGCTAGAGAAACCACTTACCGAGCTTCACTTTGCGAACGCGCCAGTCGGGGTCGTAGTCGATGATCTTGCGTCCTCTTTTGATCGACTCGTCGACCTGGTGTATCAGAGATTCAGAAGATAGCGACGACGTGCTCAAGCTGTTTTGCTCACCGCCTTGATACTCAAGGGAGTAACAGTTAAGAAATCGAGGCCGTAGCCCAGCCTGTTAAGGGGAGGAAAATCGGCCATCGCAGTGGGTTTTGGGGTTACAGTGAGTGTATCTGAGCTTGAGATTGGGGGTGTTTCTGAGAGACCTTGATTCAGCACCAGCTTAAGAACCTTTTCCTTCCTAACACGAAGTAGAAATCCGGATTCGTGCGTTCAGATAATTGGGGTGTATCATTTCTGGAATATGACCCCATCATCTTCGAGAGCCAGGAGAGAAGACCAGATGACACCTGGCAGTCGTGTAATGAAGAAGAGCCGAGAAATCCCCCTTGTTGGTTGGACGGGCACCTTCTGAGATCGTATGGGGAGATAACGTGAAAGCTTGTATGTTTTCCCACCACCATATTCGTCTCAAGTTCGCCGCTTTTGTAACCTAGTTCAACTCTTCGTGGTAAGTTCATGTTCTCGCCAATCTCCGGATGGTGACACCGTAATCGATCTTCCTCTGCATCCCTCCAATCAACCAAATCATCAGAACGACCGTGTTTCTACTTTCGGTCGCCGTTGTTCCTCCGAATACTGTCACTCATTTGCAGTCAATGAACTTCTCAGGTTTTCGGAGATCGGGGTGCAAACGTTCTTCCCTACGCGAACCAATCCACTTCTGTGTCATTCACACAGAAATGCCAACCTGTGCAATCACCACGTCCCGATCTCGATTCGAGCAGGTACGTGAGCCAGTCTTTGAACTTTGTACAACTAGACTGAGAAGTCATACCTCTCTTTCCAACCCCCCAAACTTGTCAACCCATCTTCTCTCTAAGCAAGAGTCACTATGCAGCAATACAACCGTCTGAATCGCCTCGCAGCCTTGGACTGGCTAGCGCGCGGCGTCGACATGACTTCGCTCACACCGTTCAGCATTGAACAGGCAAGTAGTTTGATAACTAGTTGCAGGTCCCCAGTCCGACTAACCCGTCTACAGGTTAAGGCGCGGATCGACGGTCCCCAGCTCATTGCCATTCACAACGACAAGACAACCTATGATGTTCAAATCGGTGAGTCCTTCTCTCGGAAGAAAGTGCTGCCAGGAGCTGACTCAATTCAGGTGGCGAGACATACACTCTTCCAAGCGTCGTCTCTGCTAGTGAAACTCGGGGCATGCGGAACGTCGACAAGGATTTCAGCTCGGGTGGTGCAGCGTTGAGTGCATTCCAAGGCGACTCCTCCAGCCTTCCGGTAAACACAGATGTCTCGTCGTACCCGCTGAAGAAGTCCCTTCCCACCGAGTATCAATTTTCCTTCTTCACATTCAGTGCGGACGTATACACAGCGTCTTTGAAAGACTATATCGAATTAATCGACAATGACCTCCTTCGCGAGAAGATTGCCAAATTACCGAAGACATTCTCCCCTGGGGATGATTCCGCTCTTGCTGCTTACAAGGCTTTTTTCGCGGAGCTGGGAACTCATGTAATCGACAGCACGACCTTTGGGGGACGTTGCAGCATCGTAGGTGTTTCGCTATCCTCTCGTCCGTTCCTGACGTCTAAAAACTCCTTGTTAGTCTACTTGGGCATCCAACAAATATCAAGATGTCAACAGCAACTGGAAGAAGGATGTGACTGCCTATCTTCGTGGCCTGAACAGTCGCGGCAATTTTGATTCCAACGTTCTCAGAGAGCCTCAGTATCAAGTCTTCCTCACCATTGCACAGACTTTGTGCACTCTCACTGGTGGGAGTGAGACAGCTGCTGACCCCATCTCGCAAGGAAACTTCGATATCAACGCATACAGGCAGTGGTCCTCCACCATTTTCTCTTCACCTGCCCTGACGTCTATTGGGGTACTTCCACTTTGGTCGCTCCTTCGTGATTCAGAAGATGACAAAGTAAGGGGCGCAGCTGACAATATCGAGGCTGCTTTCAAGGCAATCGTCAAAGAGAATGAGAAGAAGCAGCGTAGCGTTTCTACTCTCATTATTCTCAAGTCCGAATCGGGGGTCGCAGAGTTCGGGTTGTCGACTCCTGGGTCGATCGTGGGTGTGGGAGGTCCCATCCCAACCTACGATCCCACGACGCAGAAGGTCATCGGACTCAGCGAGACCAAGGTCCGTGTTGGCAAACATGGCGAAGCTCAGAAGGAACGTTTGGCAGCGTAAGTCTAGCTTCTGTGATATCCTCCCGGACCTTCTTCTCACCCATCGTCACCAGGTTCTACGTTGTCAACGACGGAACACCAATTGATTTCACTCTTAGCTGCGATACAGGCAATGCATCTGTTCTGATCGATGGGGTAAGTTCTCTCATTGTGTGGCTGGATCGATGTTGACATTTCCCATAGAAATGGTATGAGAACAGTGGCAAGGGGCTGGTCAGGTACTACAAAGTTCCTGTGATTTCAGATGTCACTGCCCAGAAGTGATATCCGCTCAATTTCCGAACTTCCGTAATGTATTTTCCGCATTCGAAGTTCGAAACTGTACAACATTTGGAGGTGTATGTAAACGAAATGCTATACCTCATTCTAAGCTTGAGCTACTCAATTGTGTGAGAAAGAAAGGAAAGCTGGACGATACACAGTACATAGCTCTGGCCATGATGAAGGCTCTTCGGTCCCACCATCCGACATCGACATGTTGGGTTCAGGCACGCAAACCTCATGACCAATGGATGCGGTGATATTCCATTCCATGCTCAAGAAGAACGTTCCCAGACAGTTTGCACCCTCGGGAGCTCTCGGAAGTCGAAGGAGTGCTTGGACTTTCATTTGAACTTTCATTTGCGCCACATCCAGGGCGGGTACCGAACGCTTGCCTTTTTGGGATGTGACGTGGGTACTCAGCCGCCTTAGCTGACAGCCATCACAACACCCGAAATATCCGAACGTCTTCCTGCTACCACGTCCAACTCCATCAGCGACGATCTCTAACTCCTTCTCCTCCGAGACTTCGGTTTGCTGATGTGGGGTAGGGTTCTCCATTTTGCCACCACCACTCAATTGTGATCATCATTCGACGGTGATTATCAGGTGAACATTAGCCGCCTTAGCCGAAGGACAACCACACTTCCCACCGATGAAGCTAGGATGGGATCACAAACTTCGAACTCGAGTTTCTCCAAGGTTTTCCATTCGGCTCAGCTTACTATTGTGGGATTGTGCACCCTCCTCTCCGTCAGAACCACTGACTGACAGCGCACTAGTTTCACTATTGAGCAGTGTGATTATCTTGATAGTATGAATGCCGCTCTGTGAGTTGGCAAACGTTCGACTTGGGCTGCCATGATACTATTCCCTTATCCTTAAAGAGGAAATCATAGCGAATCTGTCGGTATTCGCTCGGCCGCACCATCAGTCAGTACAACTCGGGTTTAGATGGATCTCGTCAACTAACAGAACGGGGCACGGCTGAGGTACGATGCTTTGGGAAGACGTCAGGAGTTGTTCGTCTATGCTATAAAATGAGCTTTACCGCATTCTTATTGGGTCAGAAACTCAGCACCAAGCCACTATTTGCCCGTCTCTCTTGAAGTCCACCTTGAGATCATGTCAGAATTCCCGGCGACGAACTTGCTCGGATACAGTATGGACATGGTGGGCAATCTCCCCTCTCAGCCCTGTCTGCGGACCTACGCTCATTGTCTCTCAGTCTTCGGTCACGCCCCTTGACACGATGTCTGTAAGGAATTCTTCTTCCTCTCGATTATTCGCGTCTCAACATCGCCGATCGGGTCATTTAGGCAACGAAAGCCATTCAAAATCAACGTCGTATCATCAAATTCGACGAGGATAGTACCAGACAAGTCACTATTGGTAAGTACATTATTCGACCTCATTTGCCGCGGAATACATGTTGATTCGACTCGCTATCAGACGGAAAGACCTACAACGTTCCCAAGAGCATTGGTGTCCTCGAAGACAAAAGCGTCACCACCGGCTTTGTTCACTACTCCAATGGTAATGAGGCATCTGTCGCGTTCCGGAGCGACTCTACTCTGGCGTCACGTTTCATGTCTATCACCGGAGATGCCTCTGTCGGACGTGCGACTGAAAAGCACCACAGGAAGAATCTCATGTATGCGTATTTCTGTTTCGGACAAGCCCAATATCTCGCGGTGCTGAAGAACTACGCCGACCTCCTCGACGAGAACTCCCTCAAGAAGGGACTCCAAGCATTGCCAGTCCCGTTCAACGGTGGAAACAAGGATCATCTCACAAGTTACAAGAAGTTCTTTCAGCGATACGGAACGCACGTTGTCACCAAAGTTCAGTCCGGGGCTCATTATTCACTGGTGAGTGTCTCTATTATTTAGTCGCTCCTGGTCTCTCATTTCGTTATTATCCTAGCACCTTTGGTCCCCCACCACAAACACATCCGTCAACCCAAACTGGGCCGCCAATATTAAAGCAGACTACGAAGGTATTCCCAGCAGCGGAGAATACGATGCTTCCGTCCGTAATTCGGATCAGTACAAGGCATACCTAAACCTCAAGCAGAGGATCGAGTCTGTATACGGAGGAGACAACAATAAATCCCTGGCTCTCGGAATGGACCCGACTTGGAAAGCCTTTCAGGACTGGGTTGCAACGTCCCAGCAGAACCCCTCGATCTTGAGTTTCGTAGTAGATGAGCTGTGGTCGCTAATGAGAAACTCTTCGGATGATGAAATCATCCATGCTGCCACCGAGGTTGACGCTGCGTTCCACTGGATCGTGGACAACCCAGCGATTTATAAGACGTCGGTTTCGCTCGTCATCGAGTCTGATTGGTGAGCGACGTCTCAATGCTACTGCCAGGCGCATCCTCACAATACCTTTTCAATAACTAGGGCGGAATTTGGTTTACTCACCCCAAGTGCGGTCATCATCAAAGGTGACACTGTGCCGACGAATACTACTTGGGACGAGACCAAGTTTACCTGGGGAAAGGAACATAGCCACGAATATCGCAGACAAACCGTCGTGTATGTTTTCTTGGGCCTCAATATCTGAGGAGCCTCCTTGATTGCTCATTGGCTTGTCGATAGGTTCTATGTCATCAACGATGGCTACCCAATCGACTTCTACATCTCTCACGGTTCACTACAGGGTAATGGCAGTGGCAGGGGCACAGCTAAGGTCACTATGGAATCTGTTCGTCAACACTCTCATGAATCTTTATCATCTTCACCGCTGACACTCCCACAGAAAACCTACGAAAACAACGATATCACTGATGATGTCTGGAACACGAAGTGGTTCTACCAGGCCGGTGTGACGGGAACACCTGAGAACTTCAACGGAAACCCTCAACGCACGCCGAACTCCGGGGTCAGTGCTTGGGACAGCGTGCTCAAGCAGTTTTTGTCCGCGATCGGACAGGAGCCCAAGCCAAAAGCCTCGTGAAGATGATACTCTATATGCTGAATTACCGCCAAAGTTGTATACTTGTAAGTTGTTATTCAAGTTAGCGTGGAATGTAAGATGTCGTGATTGCGCATAGTTCTTTGTGCGGTGTGCATGTATAGAGTATATACGACTGTTGAGCCTTACTGGTGAGCGCGGCCTCAAAGTCCTTGCCGTTTCCTTGCCGTTTGATGTGGCTTTGGGGATGTTTGATGTGGATTCGGAGGTGTTTGAGGTGGATTCGGAGATGTCGGGGGTGGACTCGGAGGTGGTTAAAGCGGGTTTGCTGCCGCCCGTATCTCTCCCCATCCTTTTCGCAAAGGGCTGTAAAACCATCCAAGTACCACATGCTGACACTGAATAAAGAGGGGAGTGCCCGGTGAGTCGTCGCGGCCCGGGTCCCTGAGTACTGGCTGCATTGAGCGCCCGTGGGCGGAGTCTGAAATTAGCCGAGCACGACGGTACCCCCCTCTGGGTGCCAGACTAGCCGAGAGCCAATCAATCGCGGGTTTTTATGTAATGGGTGGAATGTCGGCAATGTTTCCGTTTCAAGATATCCACCACCATGGGCCCTATTCGTACCCACAAACATTCTCAGCAAGCTTCGACATCCAAGCAAACCCAACATCAACGGAAATCAAACACAAAGCAAACAAATTCAGACCCGAATGCTTTACCAGGTGTGCAAAAAATCAAGGCCTCAATACGACAAGCTCGAAGGTTACTTGCGAAAGTGGATATTCATCGCCTCCATTCCGCGACCTGGCACTCATGCTCAGTTATAGGACAAACTCGATGCAGATGTTCGGGTGCAAACTGAAAGGAAACTCAAGTCCTTAGAAGCGGATCTGGCTAAAGCTGAGGAAAATCGGAAGGAGAAAACTCTCGCGACTAGGTACCATAAAGTCAAGTTTTTCGGTCTGTGTATCTTCACTCGACTGAGTCGGTATCCTTCTGACCAATCGCTCACAGAGAGACAGAAGGTTACCAGAAAAATCAAACAGACAATACGAGAGCTTTCCGAAGCCGATGGTTCTTCGAGAGAACGCCTGAAATCTGAACTATTGAGCCTTCGAGTGGACTTGAACTACATCTTGGTGCGACCGTATGGCTCCCCTCTTTGTTTCTGCGAGCTCATTCTATGATAGCACTATCCGAAAACCAAAAAATACATCTCCCTTTTCCCTCCCGAAGCCCGACACGGTCAAGAGCAACCAAAAGCTGCCCCTTCAGCGACTACCGACGCTGAACGTGAAGAGATCCGACATTGGATACGACAACAAATGGAGGAGGGCGACCTACCAGCTGAACCAGAAGCCATTTCTCACCCGGAAGACGGGAGCTCAAAGAAAGTGAAACCGAAGTTGGACTGGGACAAGGACAAGCAGAAGAAATCACCTACACATCAGATGGATAAGGACGATGATTCGGGTCTCGAGGACAAAGATGACTTCTTCGAGGATGCGGACGAAGATGAAGACTCTTAGTGTCTGGGTGGCCGTAGTTACGAAGTACTATATACAAGGTCCGTAACCTGTTATTTTAACCGCCCGCAAAAATCTAAGAGGGAGTCGTAGCTACCATGTCGTTGTTGCTTCATTGTCAATTGGGGCCCTTGGCTAACCTTTGCGCCAGGGAAACTTTTTGAGACGAGGCCGATTCTCGAGTACCATATGTGTCTTTCTACAGCGGTACTGAACAATTGCAGCCCCGGTGCTCACTCAAAAGAAAATCCTCCGCTATATACTTGGAACGAGCACCCTCCCTCGTGAGCCTACGGCGAGGAGCCCGTTTTTATGATCTTCGGCGGCGTGGAAGGCATATCGAACGCAACATACTTATATCCCAGAGTGATTCATAGCTGGATGCATTGTTCGAGCCGCACACCTCCAGAACGATACGGCATTCGCACAAAGCTTATCGCACCTATCAAGGTTCAGAGGGCTGCGAGGTTAGAACTGGGAACTCATCAGCCCAGAATCGAGGATCTAAGCCCTTACTCTCTCACCCAACCTACTTCGAGCGTTTAACGTTCAGCATTCAACGTTGTTCAACGTCTGCTCATATATGTATTGCCGGGATGACGTTCGTTTTGCAACAATACCGTGATACTACTTTAGTGAAGACACGATGGGATTACAGGACCTATTGAATAATGACTAAACATACATGGAATCCAGAGAGATAACAAGGAATGTCGGTGTTTACGAGGAAAAGGAGATACAGATCGAATTTGTAAGGAGCGTAGGGTGAAGGGAGGAGGGAGAAAAATCATTACTGGAGATGGCATCAGCATTGGGCAACAGGTCTCTCGTCAATCAGCTCCTCCGTCGCTACTTTGAACCTTGCCTCCCTGGCACGGTCGATCTCCTCACGGACAAAGACTTTGAGCTCCCCCTCTCCCGCCATCTTCTTGCCCCTGTCTTCACAGATACGGTCGACTTCATTCTCAAAGGAATTCGTTGTAAAACAGTTGAGGGAAGAGATAAGACTGACAGGAGTGTCAGGGCGCGAGAAAGGACTACCCTTTCTTTCTGTAACGGAAGACCCACAAGAGGAGATGGTCGGAGTAGGTCGCACAATGGTACGAGTAGTCGTGCCGCCGTATCTGACAATGTGGTCGGTTATCCTGATCTCCGTAGTGTTGTCGCTGATACTTGTTGATGAAAGAGGTAGCGCGTGAACGGCACTCTCTGAGTCGATCACGTCCTTTGTGGAAGTGTGGCCAACGTCACTCATGGTGGGAGTAGTCGGGGCGGTTGTTTGTTGAGAGATATCGCTGGTGTATCCGGGGTTCAAAATGCTGCTGGCACTTGAGACAATCTCTGTAGATACATCATCTTCGTCCACGAAGAGCTTGCGTTTGGGTGGAAGGCTGCGGGTGTGCCTAGGATCGAGGGCCGCCCAGAGTTCGCCAATTTTACGAGAGTGCTCGCTAGTAGCGTCGTCTGGCGTGTCGACGGTTTGGAGGGGCGAACCGAGGACCGATTCACGAGACTGGGTCGAATCATGTCAGCCATATCCCATCGTGGCGATGAAAGAGAAGAGTACCGACCGGCTCAGCTTGTTCCTTCTTCGAGATGTCAAATCTCTGTGCGTCAAAAGAGCCCATGTATTGCTCCTCTACTCTGGCACTCGGGATCGCTTGAATGTCTACAGGAGAAGGAGACTTAAGAACTTTATATCAGTGACCTGTTGCAACGCGCGGTGGTTGGGAGGACTCATACCGAAGTTCTCTGCTTCTTAGTAGGGTCAAACCTCTGTTGTTCCATTGCTTCGAGGCGGGAAACTTCAGAGAAAGAGACCAAAGAAGACATGTTGCGATCGAGTGGCTGCAGAGGGTCGAAGAGTTGAGATGTGGATAAAGAGGCCTGAGGGGAACCAAAACATATTTATAGCTGGACGAGCCCGATTGTGGCAGATGCTGGGGCATGGTCTTCCGCATTGGGCTGTGGCACCTGGTGGCTGCTCATTGTCGTCGCATCTGGAGCTTGGACATCCGGACGAGATGCCAAATTGGGTCCTTGTTGGTGGAGTCGTCTATTGTCGCCTAGAATAAGTAATGACGCCGGAAGGCTCCCCCGGAGCCACCTGAGGCCATTTGGCACCAAACCGCTTGAATGTAAAAATGCCATAACCCTTGTCTTCCATAACTGATCCCAGGACACTGCTTGGACCAGCTGCATCTTTATAACTTGCCTGTAGATGCTGCAAGAGCCCGGATTCCCCAACTGCCAACAACATCATGTCGAGAAACTCCACCAACAGTTCCAGAGGTAGAGAGACGAGGGTGGTGAGTCGAGTGCATCGTTTTTCTCGTGTAGCCCGACTAAACTCTGCGGATAGAACTCCCCTGCCTCCAATGAAGATGACACGAGAAGCGTTGTGAGCTTCGAACTCGACCTAGAGCGTGCGGAACATTGTACCGAAGTTTGCACAGCGACCCGAGTCCACCTGCGCGTTGCCAATCCCGAGGTGTTGAGGGTCAGAATACTCAAAACCAACCCGACGTAGGCCTCAGTTATTCGGAGCCTCGAGAGCTGCATTGAGAAGCATAGTGTTAGGGCTGGAAAGAGATAGCTGTATGTTATATTCACTCGCCAGTACACCCCACCGAGTCTGTCCCCCAAATGTATTTTTGAGCATCCATCAATCCTTCGCGTGATACCAGCTCCTCGATGTCCCAACTCCCATGTTAGGCGTCGCTCCTTTGGGAAATTGTGAAGATCATGAGAAGAGCGAAAAGGTTGGTGAATGTTTGATTCGTTCAATCTGAGATCATTCCTTGGTATTCCGACGCAGTGACTCGGTGCGACGGTGACTCAACTGATTTGACTCATCACGAAATCAGAGGTTGAAACGGTGATGTTGCAATTCACGCGGACCTCAAACACGACAAAGTACTTCGGGATTATAATCTAGGCAATTCACACTGACAGTTGCAGTGAAACAGGTGGTCAACGATGGGTTTCTATAGTGTGAGCGGGGGGTACTTCAATACAGACGTGGGTATATACTCTAAGTTATGGCGTATGGGTCGTAAGATTCTTGTCCGTAAGCCTCTCGAATCCTCAGTATGTCCTCCCTTTTCAGGTTTGCTTCATCGCAAAGAGACCGGAATATCGAGGTCTCTTTGTCGAAGAGCTCGAGCACTGAATCGAATTCGACCAGCTTGCCATCGTCCATGACCAAAATGCGGTCGTAGTGGGCTCAAAAACAATAAGTTTGACCTTCGGGCCACAGAAAATGATGCGCTCACCTATGGTATTCAGACGATGAGCAACACACAATATGGTGGCGTCCGCAAACTCGGTCTTGATAGCCTGCTGCAACTTGCTGTCTGTCTCTACATCAACATTGCTTGTTGCCTCGTCCTTAGGAAAGACCGCTGTGCATCAGTTGTCCGTTCCATCATTGCATGTGAAGGAGAGCGTACCAAGACGAGAATACGGCTCTGACGGACGAGGGCTCGACACAGCGCAATGAGCTGCTTTTCTCCGGCACTGAAGTTGGACCCTGGAGAATCCATTCAACGTACACTCTCTTTGTAAACTGCGCTGATGCATGCGTACCTTCATCCCCGACGGTGGTGTCCAAGCTAAACCTTGTGTCGGTAACGTCACCATTCTTGTCAGAGGGCAGTAGCCCCGAACGTCGCATAGCAGATATCAATTCAGCGTCCGTCCGTGTATGCAGCGGGTCCCTGGATCAAGTATCAGTAATCTTGTGTCAGACTACGTGCAGGCCGTTGCAAATTTGATACGCACAGATTCTCACGCAAAGTACCCAGAAAGAGCGTGCTATCCTGAGGAACCAGCGCCATCCCAGTGCGAAGTCTTTGAAGGCTGACTGCGTTGATATTCTGCCCGTCAATCTCGATTGATCCCGCGCCCAGTTGAGAGATTCTGATGAAACATGAAGTGAGTGATAGACACATAGCAGGTGCCACGGACAAACCTAAATAGAGCCTGGATGATAGAACTCTTGCCTACAGAAGACTATCAGAAGTATGAAGCAGCAATAGCTCAAACTCGACCCTACCGGCACCAGTGCGACCCACGAGACCGATCTGGAGTTTATTAGCGTGACGATGAAATGATTGAAGATAAAGTTCACCTTCTCGCCGCTCGTGATGTGGAAGGTAACATCCTTGAGAACCAAAGGTAGGCCTTCCCGGTACGCGAAATTTACGTTGCTGAAAGTGATTTCTCCGTTCGACGGCCAGGAAGCAGGAGGTTCCCTCGCTTCCTCGTCCTTTTCTGGGGTAAGAGAAGTATACACGAGCAACCTTTCCACAGCGTTCATGTTCTGTTCATTGGTAGCGAAGGATGTAATCAGATGTGCTTAAAGTTTTCGTCAGTGACGGTGAGGGATATGGATAGTGAGCAGAGACCCATCACTCACCAAAGACCTCGGACACTTATTTGTCGTGTTGAGTTCATGTACCGTTCGAAAGGAAATGCGCAACTCACAACTCAGAGCATATGTTAACACCACACCGATCTTTGCCGGGTTCAAGGTCGTCCGATTATTCGCTGCCGCTAGTCCAATCCCCAGAACCAAAATGTTTGAGAACACATCAAGTCGAACAGCCAACCATCTCTGCAGAGCGACGGTGAGATAATAAGCTCGATTCTCTCGATCAAGCTTGGTTTCGGCGTCCCTGAGAGCTTTCGACTGCGAAGAAGGGCATTTAGCTTGCGACCACGCATGGAGCAAAGGAAGGGGTGTACCTCATGTCGATACGCGCGAACCGTAGCTAGCCCCGTCAACGTTTCTATAAGATGTTGAGACCATGGTTCGGATATCGGGATGGATTGCGGCACCTACCAGAGTACGAGCTGTAGAAGGCCGAACGGGAAAGGGAATCCAAGCGTTTGATTTCGACAGATGTCCGACGGTAGAACACGGACATCGCGTAATATAGGAGTGCAGTGGGTCCGAACATGATTCCCACCAGCGGGACTGTGTAGAAAACGAGGCCCATCGTACCGAAGACCGATGCGAAGATGAACATGAACTGGAAGTGATATTCAATGAGTGTTCTGAGACCCTCAAGAGAGGACGTACGTGTAATAAGTTCATAGGAAGCTCCGCATCTAACGTGTCTTGATCCTTCGAGAGTCGAGATAGAATACGTCCTGGTAGAAAATGAGAACGGTGGCGACGTGCAGACGATAAAGCATTTCACCCATAGGTGTTGTATCAAAAAACGAGTTCGGCGAGTGAAGAACGCGACTGAGAGCGGTTCTGAACATGCTGTAACTTGCTCTGACCCCGATAATCCTGAAAAGGGACCGAGTGAGTGAAGCACGCGAGACAAAAGAGGATGAGCGTACGCCACGGCATAACTGATGATGTAGGTAAATACGGCTTGCGCAGTGCCTTGATGTGGGATTGTCAGTAACCTTCCTCCGAAAGAGATGAACCAGGGACAGACCTAAACCCGCGTATAATGCCATGTACTCGCCGTTGTCGAAGCCCTCTATACTCAGGGACGTCCAGAATCCCAGAACCAGGTTGTTGCCCACTAAGCCAAATTTCAACCCATGCAAGACTCCATTTGTGGTAAATCTCACCTTCAGAGGACTGAGTTAAGACCAACAGGAAGAGGAGAACAGGAACCCATGCGACACTACCCGCATGTCGGAAGTAGTTGGTATACGTTCCCCAGGTCACCGCTCCTGTGTTCCGTTCTTCTGCTTGCATCAGGACCTCTGCGAGTTTGTCGTTTTCTTCGGGCTTGGAAGTTGTATCCTTGACCTCTATCTTGGCCTTCTGGACGGTGGGACCAGATCGCTGGCCATATTCGTTGATCAGCCTGGAAAAGATAGGCCCGTTTTCACGAAGATGCTGAGGATGCGAGGTTGATCGATGTGAGGTTCAATGGGATAATGTGACATACCTGATAGGAACCCTCCTCCTGTATAACACCGTCGTCGATAACATAGATGTAGTCGGTCTTGTCCAGCACGTGTAAAGCATGAGTGACCAGAACACGCGTCCGGTTCGCGAAAGGACCATTAAGGATGCAGCGTTCAAGGATCTCCTTTCCAACGTATGAGTCGACGGCGGACAGCGGGTCATCCAAAAGAACGATGTCAGACGATGTGTATGCAGCACGAGCCAGGGACACTCGTGCTTTTTGGCCACCTAGACAAACAAACTGTTGGCAAGGTTTTCCCAAGAAATCCCATGAATACACGTACCGCTCAGGTTTATACCTTTCTCGCCGATCTCGGTGTCGAGGCCATCCGTCAATGACCTTATGTCGCGCTCCAAACTACAAGCAGCAATGACCTCCCTCAACCTAGACTCGTCCATATTCCCGCCAGTTATGTTATCCCGAATGGTCGCGTTCTTAATCCAGGGAGTCTGAGAAACATAGCCGACTGTTCCTCCAAAAGTGATTTGTCCTTCGGTCTTCTTCATCTCTCCAAGCAATCCTTGCAGTATGGAACTCTGTGGTCCCCACTTAGAATTTTTTTCGAAAGCAAGGCGAACGTATGCACTTACTTTTCCAGACCCAACTTGACCGATAATAGCCACGAATCCACCCTTCGGAATGGTCATATTGAGGTCTCTCAATTTGAAAGGCTCCTCCCGTTTAGTCTCATCTTCTGCTAGAGCTGGGGCATCGGCTGTCGTCAAAGGAAGCGCGGGATCTTCCTTCTCCTTCCCCCCTTTCTTTCCCGACTTCTTTGTCTTTGTTTTCTTCTCCTTCTCCTTCTTCTTGTCAGCCTCCATCTTTTCTTTCGCTTCCTTGTCCTTGTCCAATTTCTCCTTCAATCCTATCACCGTATCCCACGAGAAACTCGCGTGCTCTACGCGTATAGCATCTCTGGATCCGAAATCGATCGTGGGGGGCTCTGGTTGTTCTTCCGCGACGAAGAATGTGGAAAGACGTTGGAAGGCGACAAAGACTTCGGACAAGCCAGAAAGGACGAAGGGGAGTATTATCATGGGCGCTCGAATGATCTATCGCATTTCATGCCATCAAAAGAGTGCGTTAAAAGTCAAAAGATTCCACACGAATCGTACTCACATTGAAGAATTGTAGCGAAACGAAAATGGTCGCGACATCGAGGGTATGGCCAGTCAGCGAGTACGTGATCTGAAACCTCGTTCAGTGGGACGTTCGAGAGACAGGATTACAATGAAGTCGAACTTACGAAGGACAAGATTGAAGCGACGAGGGGTATGAATGAGACGAGAGCAACCAATGCTGATGATACGATTCTGTCCCGCGGGCGAGTTGAGTACTTTTTCATGCATCAGAGTCGAGTTTGAACATACGTGGATTTCTTGATTGTTTCCAATTCTCCCTTTCGTAGGTTTGAGATCTGTTCGGTATAGAAGTCCTCCCATGCGTAGAACTTGAGCAGGCGAATGCCTTGAAGAACCTCGAGACGGCGCGTCGTAAGCCCTTATAATTGTCATGGGGGCAATGGGGCTTACCTCCGTTGTGAGCCTCACCCGCGCGTCCGTGATCTTAACACCCTTTTGTCGTTGCTGCATCATTATATACGCGAAAGTTCCTTGGATGGGCATTCCTATAATCAATACCCCAAGGCCGACGAGCGCAGAGTAGCCCAACTGAAAGCACGTTAGAATAAGTCAATAGCTTTGAATTGTACAAGTTGCTCACAGTATGTATGAGCAGGGCGATGCCTACAATCAACTGTACCGGAGCGGCCCACAGGCTGAATAGAGCTGTGAGCTTCGCTCGAGCTGGACTGATAAAAGGCTTACTAGTGTCCGTAAATCGCGAATTGATCAATGCGAGTGGCATCGGTGGAAATCATGGTCATAATTTGGCCGGTGGTATGTTCTGCTCGAGCCTTGCCGGAAAGTCGAAGCGACTTGCGAAAAATGGTCCCAATGATCTGCCGGAAGTGGTGAGTACCAAAATGCGGAGTATTGGTAGTCAAAGGTCATCCTACACTCGCACGACAATACAATCCCAGATACATGCAAACTAGTCGTTCAAATTCGTGAGAAACGTCCGGCGGAGATAGTCAAGACTTAGCAAGACTTGCGACTCACTGCTCGTCGTATGATTTGTCAACTGGTACGCGGGTCATACGTTATTCCGTCTGATTGAAGCACAGGGGAAAAATCTCACCAGACTGGCAACCTCTGGAAAAGTACCACCTGGTCAATAGAAAATTATAGAGTTACAGAAGAATATGCAAACCTTGCATAGAGAAGATAGCGAATGCTATTCCTATACCGAACCCGACACCCCGGGGCTCCGTCATGCTGATTCCAAGAGCGGACCTCTCCGCTTCGGTTGTCCTGTAGAACAAGTACGACTCTGCGAGCCAGTTGAGAAGAATTTTATTGACAAGCGGCGTTGTGATTTTCAAAGCGTCTGGAAAGACTAGCTTGATTTCGTTCGTAGCAATCCGGTCAGACAAACACATACCTGAACCCAGTTGTAGTAGTCCGGCAAACCACCACTGAGCGTAAAATACGCCATGAAGCGTTTTTAGGATGGAGGCGTCGTATACTTTTTCCTTGTCGACTCCCTCATAAGAAGCGCCGCCTTCCTCGCGAGGTTCGCCCTCCTTGATCTTGTCATCTCTCTCGCTATCGGAATCGCGTGAGGTTTCCCGAAAAGCCAAAGGCCGTTTCTCGGGGGCACATCGATCAAAGAAAGCGCTTTCGACGCGGTCAGTCAAGACAGTGGTCAAACGGTCAGACGGGAGGTTCCATAGATCTATGATGTTGTGATGGGCGAGTGTCAGAAGCGCAGCACGCACAGATGGCATTGGTATCTTACCTTCCTGCTCCAGAGGCCTCGTGTACCCTACTCTAAGGAGAGGATCCAACCAGGCAAACCAAATTTGCGATAGGAAGCTGGGTAGAACGGGTAGATCGATGAGTAGGATGCGAGTTGATGAGGGCGTTCGGACATACAAAGCTTTCCTCTCCGGAATTTCCTTCCCTTCACCATATGCGGGAGGTGCTGGCTTTGGACGGAAGAAACCCATTGGATGAGACTACTGTGGTGATTTGAACTGAGACAGAGTTCGCGTTGCCCAAGCTGCTTTTATACTAACGGCGGGCCCGGTGGTCTGTTTAATACGAGCCAGGAGAATATTCAATGCCGCGAGATGCACGCACCAAGTCGGCTTCGAAAGACCGTTGAGTCGGCTGCACGGTGCTGGCGTTCAGAATCAATCTGCTAGACACATATCGCAACGCCAGCGGTGATTTTGTGGTTCGAGTCAAGAGCGCGCTAGCGCTGCGGAAACTTCGAACGTGGAGTCTCGGCAGCTCAGTCGACCCTTGTTTTGTTTAAGTTGAATTTAACGCTCGATATTCCCACGGCCTTCACTGCTATCATTTGTGCCACTCGTGAAAATCGCACACCGATGTTCCATCTCGAGCTAGGGAGACAATCCTCTGTAGCCTTAGGCCTCAGAATTCAGGATATACCCATCGGAGTCTCACCTAACGGCAGCTTGCAAACTTGTCCGAGACGGGCTACTAGTCATCCTGTCTACTCATAAGTCCGCCCTGTTCGAGGCATGCTGTTGCGCATTGCTCGGAAACTACGTGATACACCCTCTCCAATCCGTGATAATTACAAGACTAAAGGTGTAGAATGAGTATGAAGAGAATCAGTACGATGAGGAATATGGATGTGGATATGAATATGGATGTGTAGACAATACATGATTGCGTGCGTTTACAGTGTCAACAAGAGAAGAAACCAATAAATGAGAAAAGTCAAGTGTCGTAAGAATTAGGTAGCGTTTGAAGTTTCGTAGCCCAAGTCCCAAGGTTTACATTCCATAATCCTCAAAAGCATCCCGAACTCCTTCCCAGCCTCCACTGATACGAGGCGAGAAAACAACATCGAAGGGGAGCGGGTGAGCGTTCGCGGACTCGGTGAAGGCCAACGTGTCTATTTTCGATTTGGGATCTTCCTTGACATCGAACGCCCACAGTTGTATCGCGGTGTTGATGAAGGTCGAGGCAGTAGCCATGTGTTGACCCGGACATACTCTGCAGGGATCATTAGCGTGCGAACGGGCGACGACGGTGAATCAGGAAACGTACCGTCTACCGAAACCGAAAGGATAGCTCTTGATATCATCCCTAATCTTCCCCTCCGAGGTCAGCCACCTTTGAGGGTTGAACGTCTCTGGATCAGGGAAGTATTCGGGGTCACGTCCAACGGACCAAACGTTGCCAATAACCGTCGATCCCTTGGGAATGACGTAGTTGTTCTGCATCCGAGAGTTAGTTCCAAGCCACCTATACAGAAGACGCCAGAGAACGCACCCAGACGATGTCCTTCGTTGCCTTGTGAGGGAAGCCTCCTGAGGTAACAGGTCTCCAACGGAAACTCTCCAACACGAACGCCATGGTCTGGGGAAGACTGTCTTGGTCTGCGAACGTCGGAGCCCTATCCTTTCCAATAACTTGATCCAACTCTTCCTGAACCTTCTTCTGCGCCTCTGGGTAACAAGCAGCTGCCATGACCGCCACACTGATGGCGCTTGCCGTGGTGTCGCTTCCTGCTCCAAACATACTTCCGGCAAGATAGGCTGTCTCATTATCGTCGAGCCCCAGTTCGGCTTGTTTTTCGATGAGGTACTTTCCGAAGGAGGAGGGGATAGATTCGTTTCTCGCCTGTATGTAAATGATTAGCGATTAGGTTTAGCAAACGTTCGAAGAGGACGGCGCACGATTTGGTCTCTGACTTCTTGAAGCTGGCTCTTGAACAGATTGAGTTCCTCCTGGTGTCCATCTTGGAGCTCCTTCAAGTAGCCTGGGATGTATCTAAAGAGCATGAGCCACAGACAAATCATCGGAGGAGTTTGAACGTACTTCAGGAATGGGAATGTATCGACTTTCCATGCGTTGGGACGCATTGCGTATCCCAATCTCGTAAGGCAGCGATTGACAGCTTGAACCTCTGGATCTTCATACGAGTCGGGAATCTTTCCGTAGGCCAGAGCCATGACGACTGCGGCGGCATATCTGGAAAAGGCGCATTCTAATTCCAAAAAAAGAAAGACGACCATGGCAAATAAACTCACCGCTTAGCATGGTCCTGGTGTCGGTTAGGGTTTTCAACAATGTCAAGAATGTGCTGCCTGGCGGTCCTCATGAAAACTGGCTGATAACCGGAAACGCTCTTCGGCTGGAGGTGTGCATGGAGTGCTCTAAACACGTTTAGGTCAGTCCTCCGGAGAAAGTTATCCTCAAACTCGGCCGACTCACCTCCTCAACTTCTTAAATCTCTCTCCTGCCGGTGTCAACAATACTCTCATACCCCCAGAAAGGGTCTGTCCTGCCGAAATAGATAGAGGTCGGTCCGCGAGGTCCGCGCCTTGTTTCTCCATGATTTCCACTGCTGCTTGTAATCGGCCAATGACGAAGATGTTGTTGAGTCCCTGTCGCAATCTGAAAACTGGTCCGTATTGTTGTGTCCAATTCTCGAAGTTCCGGTACGCGCTAGACGTGCAGGTCAGCCTCGAGAACCCTCCTAGATGACGGCTTTACTCACAAAGCAGCCTCGAAATCATTGCCAAATAACGAATTAGCGGGTGGGCCAGGTGGAAGTGGCAGATTGCGTCTTGAGGACCACGCTTTGATGACCGCAAGGACAGCTAAACATAGGCCGACTGCAGCGAGATTTCTTGGTTCTGATAGGGCTTCAACTATCATGCTAGGTGTGGATTGTTGTGTGTTGGTTTGTGAGGGAAGAGGATAAAAAACTGAGAGTGTAAGGGATGTGATGAAAATGTGGGGATTTAAAGGTCCACATCTTTATATGACGCGGCAAAAGGAGATCGAGTCGATGCCACGGCAATTCCATGACATGTGGGTGAATTGATGCCAAAACGGGAAGGTAGCTCTGACCGTTCGTCCTTCCTGGTCGCACACCGAGAAACGGTCGTAGCTCTCCTCCGTGCCTTCCAATTCCTTGTTTCTAGGAGACAGAGAAGGCCTGAAGATACCTTCAATCCCCCTTCATAGCGTAATTCTTCTACCCACCGATTTTGAGCACGTTTTTCCTGCTCGACCTGCTCGTCGGTTGCTGCACTGCTTTACCCCGCGGCTCATGAACTTGACAAGTTAACCGACGACCGACGGAACAACAAGAGACTGTGGAAAATTGGTCTGTTTGGGTCCGGGAAAAAGCAGGCGCTCCCGTCGGACGCGCGGTGGAATAGGGCGTTGTTGATGGCTGTTTGTTCATCATTGATCTCTTTCACGGCACGTTCCTCTTGCTCATTCAACTTCATCTATTGCTCGCGTGCTACTCTTCAAAGCCTCTTCCGACAAGATAACGGGCAGTGGATCCATGATGCAAGGGGCGCAAACGTTACAAATAATACTTCATTTACGGAACAGTGAACCTTCAACTCGCGTTGTTGCTCGCCAATGCCCCGCCTGTATACCAAGCTCGGAAAGAGCGTCGGTGGTTCTTGATCATTCTGGTGTCTAATGGATACGCAGGAGGGGCAACATCTATGATTGAACACACCTTGGCGGCTCGAGGGCTGAGGTAAAAGGACTTCAGCGAATGTTCTACGAAAGAAAGGCTTACGAATGTTGTCTGCGAACCACTAGTCATCCGAGGAGACTGCGACGAACTTATGGGGTGATGGAATCATTATGGCTTCTTCGAAACTTTACCTCGTTCTCAACCTCTCGATGTAAATACTAGCCGAGGGGACCTTAGAACAATGACATTCGAATGAAAAAGGCAGCTTTCATCCTTGGACTACACAGGATATGATGCAGGGGCATCATACTACCATCCTGGTGCAAAACGGAGGGTGTGACATACCCAGATACTTCGAATTGACTGGAATACATGCACCAGTGGAACTGTCGAACATTTCGAACCTTCTTGTTTCTATAGATCAAAACGTCCCGCGCTTCTTCAACACTCTAGTAACGACCGTCGACAACAACTTCGGCCGTGAAGATTGACGATCCTAGCGACTGGATTGGCTTACTGGAGACTGCCGTTCTTCTTCCGGATCTCTCTTTGTATGTCCCAAGGTTGTTTCGGAGAAGAACTGGTCGGAATTTTCCGACCAAGAGCACTCCACATCCTTGTCCTCGCACCGCTGTACGGATTTATCAATTTTCCCGTCCGTTGCAAGACTCATTACAGACTGGAGCTTTCAGCAACCAATCAAGCCTTTGTCTTTGTCTCCTGACTACGATGACATGCTCGATCCGCAAATGAAGAGGCCTTGATTCATTCCCGAGGTCCGACACCCTTCATGTCTGCCGTTTGGTGAGATTGGCTGATCGAGACGTGCTCTACTCTGCGCCGCAAGTGTTCAGAACCCCTCCTCATCCGCCCTGCCATATACTATAGACTCCCGTCGATTGGTGACAGGAAGAACGGACGACTGCTGTCCAATCAGATCAAACCGACTCCCGACTCGGATAAATAGACGGTCAGACTGAGGGCTAATGTGACGCAGTAACCATCGAGAACAATTAGACAGGGGAGTTGAATATGATCTAAGCCCTATACCCGACTTTGAAGGTTGAGCGTTGACGTTGAAGCCTCGGCTCAGAGAGTCCATCGTCGGAACTCGAGCCTGACGGAAATTTCAAGTCCCCCTAAACTTTCCGTGCGTCCACCGGAGGGTGGTTCATCAGTCACTCAGCGAGTCTGCAAGTACTAACAGAAGTCATATACATTGCTAAAGTCTAAGTGATTAATATGTACACAGAACATAATGAGAGAATAAATACGTCTGATAAATAAAAATTCTATGAACCATATATGAACAGTGGTACTCATCTAACCCGCAAACTAGTCTAATTCCCCAGAAAAACTTTAACTCCGTCCGCGAAGCGCGTTGTACCGTTGTTGAAGCGCCTGTGCCTGTGAGTCTGAGCGATGGATATCATCCGCATTGAGCTATCATGTCCACGAAGAAGATGGATAAACCATTCATAAGAAACACACTCACTAACGAACATTCCGGCACCCCCCAAAATTGTCATCGCTTGGATTACAGTCTCACAGGACGACGCAAGCCTCCGCGGGTCAACGATGGGAGACGGCGAGCTAAGCTCCGTGATGAACACATTCCCTACGATCTTGAGAAGAATCTACAAGGTACCGCAAGGTCGAAGTCAGGACCTATCAAACCACCTTGAGCTCCCAACTTCCAAAGAACTCACCGCAACCACAGGATCGATGAAACCGTTGTAATGTTGTAATCCGACGCTTCTCATGCATTTGACGATAGCTTCTGCAGCTGTCAGTACTTGACGTCTCGAATCCGCGCTTTTCCGGGCGAAAGCAGAATGAAGTTGGATGATCGCGGCCTGCGAGAGAATATAGACGACGAGGAGGCGTCTTTGGGTTTGGGTTGATGACGCTGAGCTTGGGGAGCGGAGTTCCGCGTTGAAACGCTGAAGGACTGCGGTGAGCTGGTCGCATGAGGCCGAAAATGTTCTCGCTTCTTGCGTCGGCATGTCTGAAAGAATTGAAGAGCAATGGTCAATGGCCTAAAATGAAAAAGAGTGCGTGGAAATAGCTTTACCCTTTCGATATTGACCGGCGAGAGTGGAAGCTCGTTCGAATAACAGGCACGCCTTGGAATATAACGCAGGAAGAGAGTGACCACCGTCTGGAGCGTTGGAGAAGAAATTCTGGATTGTATGGCTGCTGAGTAGGTTGTGAGGCAGTGGGGTCTATCCGGACAAATAAAAGTTTCAACATCCAAGTTCAGGAAAAGAGACATCAACACGAACGGAAGTATACGCGGATGTTTCCAGCGGCCACGGTGCGTCGATCCTACTTGCAGGAAGATCGTAGTCAAAGTTCAAAGAGGAGTGTCCTGCCGTGGACCAGAAACTGTTGAGTGCGACCACTGTCCAGGCGGCATTAATTCTCTCTCCCTCATCCAAAGCATCGACTGGGGGAGGCAAAAGTCCTCCTGTCACTGCAGGACCCGTGACCGAGGAGCGTATCTGATGAAGCCTCGTCCCTAGCACGAGAGACACCGCCGTACTCGTGTAATACTGCGCTTCGAGTGATTTCCCTTTGAGATAGAAATAATGCGCCAAGAGAACGTTGGCCTGAATCGTATGAAGAACGGTCTTCGGGTGGCGTTCGGACAGTCCTCGAGTAGTAGTTTGGACAGCAAGCGCCAGATATTCGGCCTCATTTGGAGAGGTAGCCCCTCCGTATGAGATGTAGTCTGAGATCAGGAGGACTACGCTTATGAGCGATGGCGCCGGACCACCGTACCCTGTCTCAATAGTTGAAGAAAACGAGGGGACGTCCAAGAAGAATCCCAGCTCGGACGCGTGAGATAGGAAAGGCGTGACCCTGTAGAACATATTAGCAGGGACCGGAGATCAATCGAAAGCCACCCACAGTTGCCGGCGAACTTCAGGCGCAGCTGCCTAAAGGACAGGGTCAACTTTCAATCTCTAACTCAGGGATTGGCATAAAATACCTGAAAGTCGCGAATACGGCTTGACCTGACTTCTTGACCCCTGGGTTGCTGCATCCCTCCCGTGTATGGGTTGTGAAGTTGGATTGTGCTCGTTGACGCCCCTGGGGCTTGAAGCTCGCTGATACGATTCTCCAAAAGGGAGATTCTCTCTTGCAGAAGCAGAGATTCTGGAAGACCGACATCTGGATACTCACAATCGCTCAGGGACGATGATTTACTGCAAGTTCCACAAACTGGACGTTGTCCGTCGCATTTCTGTGACACGTCAGTTGCAAACAGCTGCGCATTGGGTACAGGTGTGTGTACACACCACTTTTCGACGCCTACGGGTGTTTCTCGTCAGGTTGACGATCGATAATAGCATCGAACGAGAGGAATACGTACCAGCAGTTCAAGCATGCCGTGCCACGAGTCATTCGACCTGAGGATCTTTTTCCTTTTGAGCTTCCAGAAGACATGAGAGGTGAGTTGTGTTTTCCGAGTGAGTATGGAAGCACTTATATGACTGAGGCTCGGTCCATACAGCCCCAGGGGAGAACAAGGCCTGCCAAAAACTAGAGAGAGTAAAACGAACCGATAGTTGTGTTTCATTGCATGGGCATGGCCAACGCGGAGAAAACCAGTCGATTAGCATTTCTACAAACACCCGATCTCAGGGACATCTTGTGGGCGTCTGTGGACTAGTTGAGATCGATTGATTACGGCAGTCGGAAATCGTTGATTTGACCGGGACGGACAGGCTGGACATGAAGAGGGAACAGATAGAGATCTTTAGGGCTTGTTCGACCGCTCACTGCAATGTTGTGTCTTCTACTGGGCTGGAGGGAGGCTTGCGTAGACACTCTGGCAAGTATATCCACACGAAAGACGAGGGATCCACACAGAGTTTGTGAATCGCTGCGCAGTTACCCTTGTTCTTTTTGCATATACTGTGGTCCAGTCTCCCAGTTCATAGTCAGTATGGGTCATCTTCTCCGTGTCTCCCGACAATGATCACTACGGCTGGATGCCGAGGCCGACACTGTGTAACCAAGAGATGAACAGAGCTCCTTTCCTTTCCTTCCCCCCAATTAGAACAGGGTTGCTTTGACATCGATTTGTATGCATGAATACGATCATGATCTTGCTTGAACATGGTGTACCTTGCGTTCTGTGCAATTAGCTAAGGATGGTGAGTTCAAGGAGGCGCAGTCCTATTAGCCCGTCCAGGCGCGGTCCGAATTGCATGGGAAGGAATAAAGAGGCATTGGCCTGATGTCGAGTCGGTAACCATGGCGTTGGAGAGAATAATCGTGAACGGAAATTTCGAGGCGAAAAACACCGACGCGAGCCAGTGCCATGATTAGCTCCACAGCTCCAGTTCTCCTGATCCTCAGGAACGGACTTGCTCCTCGGGGCACTGCATTTTGAAGCCAAGTCGAAAAGCATTCCAACCCTGCCCTCGAGGGACAGATTTCCATAATGGTGACAAGGATGCTCGAACCCGTCTAGTTAACGAGAGTCTATAGTTATAGACCGAACTTCGCCGCGAAGACAAGGAGTGCATTAATCAGGTGGCTCTGTCGGTAAGTAGGAAATGCAGCGCGTTTCCGGTTCCCGAGTCGAGCTCGGTTGGGGAGCGGGAACCACTGGTACTGTACGCTCGGTCCCTGCTTTGCGGCCGACGAGTTAGCAGCATATACCAATGAGCAGTGCGAATCAATCGTGACGACTTGCATGATGGTGATGGTTGAGTGACTCGATCGATGATCAACGAATTGGGTGCGAGGAAGTCACAAGCGCTGGGAGTCTCGCGACATACACGACAGTGTTGAACGACATGTACAACCTTCAAAATGACATTCGATACCTGAAAGATGGAACAGAGAAGACGAGCATACGTGCTATGAGCTACGGAGGAGTATGTAGAGAGGAAAGGAAGGGAGCATAAGAATCGATATACAAGAAAGAAATGCAAAGTATGTATGTTTAATTATGCTGCGACGAGAATCATAAAAAGACGTTTTCAGAGACGAATAAGGTAACGATGCGAAGCGTCAATGGGATAAGTAGACGATATCAAAAAAGAGAGGTGGAATATGCTTTGGACGTAGGTGTTTATGCAGATGATGGATGATGCGAGGTAAAGGTCATGATAAATATGGGAACGACGAGGTGACTGTGTCCGTGTAAGCCAGGGGAGACGGCCTGGTCAATAATGCAACAACAATGTATATGCCAAGAGTACAATCAGCGAAGGTCAAAGGGAACGTCGAAAGATCGAAAGGCAGAGAAGAGACATAACTAATACACGGGAGAGAGAAAGGGTCGAACGGATCACCAAACGGAAGGATGCATAGCACCTACGACTGGTGCTGGTCTGTTCATAACCGCCGGGACGTAACCTGGAATGCCTTTACCCCCTGTCGAGGGTGGTGCGAAGGCGGCAGTGTTTGCTCGCAGATGCTGTTGGGGATGAACTGAGTATGTCACCATCGGATATGGTGCCGCGTAGGGAGCAGGCGGTACCAACACTGTTTGGGGATGGGGATAAGCAGTATATTGATAACCGATCTGTGGAACGCCCGGTGCTGGAACAGGCATGACAGAAGGTAAAGGCTGATTTGGAGGGTAATAGTAAGCAGGCTGCAGGGCACGTCCTACATTCGCCGTAACAGGACGGAACGCCGTATACGTTGCGGGTGCTGTGTGAGGGGGTGGATAGACGTTACTGGGCGCAGAATGTTGCGAAATATGCCGTTTGTTCTGAGAACGTGAACGATTATGCTGTCGTGGTTGCGAAGGCTGCTTGAGATCAATCCAGCCATCGTTTGGGCTATGACTAGACGGGGAGTTGTTTGACACTGCTGGAACGTCTTTCTTCAAGCCCGGATTCGATTTCTGTTCTTTTTGTACCTTGACAGAGGATCTTGAATCGGAACGCTGGTGCTTGTTGAGTGCCAAAAATAGCTCCCTTTTTCGTTCCGCCCTCGAGATATCCGGCTGATAAGGCTCCCCGAAACCAATTCGGCCATCACCTTCTTCGGCGGCTCTTGGTCGTGATTTTGGAATTTCATCCACTGGGACATTGATAGGTAGCTGGTTCGTCGTATCCGAAACATGCTCTGCCCTTCTCTGGGAGTCCAGCTTCAAACGATCAACTATGGTACGCGTCCTTGACTGGTTGGGTTTCCGTTTCGGACTCTCCTCGATGAGGAATGGTGGTAAGAGATTCGGCGTCGGGTTGGGCTTGGCCATAGAGTCAGAAGGGTAATCCTCGAACGCCGTGAAGAAACCTTGTTCATCCTTTTCCAGGTGAATCTTCGGGGGTAGCGATCTCCCACCAAGAGACGGAAAAACGAAGTCGGACAGGGGAGGGGAAGGCGAAGTCGCGATCGACTTCGGTGAAGAGTCGGTGGAGAACGAAAGAGGAGGGGTGGGCATACGCCCGAATTCATATTCCGACGCCAATGAATCTGATGATGAATCAGGCTCATGGAGTGGCGATGGAGCAAGAGGTGTCAGAGTGCAACTTCGGGTACCACATGGAGAATCGGTTCTCGCCAGGGCGTGGCTGATGAAAAGCGATTGTGATTTGGGAGTAGAAGGGGAAGGACCGTGAACGTCCGATAGAGCAAGGTCCAATCCAGGAAGAAGAGAGAAACTGTGGTCAGCATCAGCAATCTCTCTAGCAACGCTACGATCCGAAGTGGCTGGAGACGAGGTTCCATGCGCTACACCGAGTTCTAAACCACTACGAGAATCGTCAAGAGGCCTTGAAAGCTCCTCCATTAACTCTCGCCACTCCTTCTGATTCAATTCTACGGCCTTTTCATCCACCTCCCGCGACAAATCTCGAACAGCTTCCGACTTGAACGGACCGAATATCTCTGGAATGTCAATCCCAACACAGACTTCGTAAGGTTGAAGGACGTTGATAGCTGCTTGAGCACCGACGAGTTCCGGATTCAGTGCGAGTTCGGACTCGAGGCGCTGCCACTTCCCTCGATCCAAGCGACTTCTCATAGACTTCAACGACGGCAGGTGAGGGTTATGAGAGTCTCCACGTTGAGATGTGGTTCGCTGTAAACGTTGGATAGGCAATGCGATCGGTCTGGTGGAACGCTGCGGGGACGCGTACGACCATAGCTCTGAGCAAGCAAGCTCCTGCGACTTTCGACGAATCCGACATCCGGCGTTATCCTTCGACATTGCGGCGTCTTTGTTGTCTGATATCGAAGGAGTACGCTAGCACACTCTGAACTTGACTCTAGAAGAACAAAGAAGGGGGGATAGTGATGGAAAACAGAGAGTTAGAACAAAGGAAAGAGAGGAGAAACCCGGGCCTCACGCAAACAGGCGGTGAGAAGCTTGTTGAACAGTCAAGTTCGAGTGGGAAGCTTCCCAGCAATAGAGCTTGAAGAACCAAGAAGCGGTTCAATGGAGAAAGAGAGGTTGAACTTCAGGTGATTGAAGTGAAGGAGGAAGAAAAGAAACTAAGTACCAACATGCGCCGGCCCAAGGCCGAGTCAGGTCCCTCCGTATTTGGAAATAGGTCACGGATGTCACACTCCCGGCCTCCCGGACATTCAATCTTGCGATCATCATCCTCCTGACTCCTTCTACTAGTTTTTCCTGGGTTTTTCTGTACTCTTCCAGAACTTTGTCCAATTCCATAGGAAAATGGGCCGTCACTCGCTCGTCAAATCCCCGCTTCTATGGTGTATACACGCTAGAATTAATCTACAACCCTCCGGAACAGCAGTGATCACCTTGGTGACTACTGAACGCTATCCGAGTCACTCTACTACTTAGTACTTACTCAACAACCTCGTTTCACCATCGCACTCCGGGGAGTCAACCGAATCAAGACTAGTACACGTATGCACAACGATATATCCACGCTCCGTTGGACCCTCCGGAAGGAAAGGAACCCACCCAGGTACCTGGCTCAAAACGGGAAATGTTTTCCGCCCACCATCTTAAAAGTTAAAGGGCCTAAAGGTGCTTGAGCTGACTATCTTCAAGTTCAAGTTCAAGAGTCGAAACTCGAATTGTGCGGCTTTCCTGTGAAATAAGAAATGCTGGTCACGGTAGGATGAACGGATACGAAGAAAGTACCCCACCGTGATGTCAAGGATTGGAGATGGAATGAGAACTTTAGGCGCAGGGCATACCAAGAGAGCTTGGTCGTAGTCGCAAGGGATCTGACAGTGACGAAACGGTGCAGCTCTGACATTGAGGTAAGTGATTGGTTTTGCTTTGTTCCCTGCATTGCCACGAATCAAAGCATTTAATCACCGTTCTAGGTCCGGCACTCGGCCACAATTGTCAAGGAAAGATCATCTGAGGACCATCCAGCTGGCTCGAGGTCCTCGGTGGCGAGTGACTTTGAGGTCCTGGCTGCCCCATGGTTTCAGGGCATTACTCGGCCACTTGGATTCATTGTGTGCCAGCTCGCCCTTTCATCGGAGGTAGAAGTCGTGTTATTACTCGTCCACAGTTTGGGGTGGGGCCGGTAAGGACTCGTTCTCCCCATACGATATTTGTGGTTGAAGTAGGTTCCGGGAGATAACATCGTCTCGTAGTTAGCTTCCTCGAATCCTCCATGACTTGTGCAATATCTAGTCCCCGAACGAACTTTATGACTTGGTCAATCACCGTCTACCTCAGGATGAGGTTTCTCCTACTGGATTGGAACATGAAGCGTTATATCGACTTTCAGAACATTGGTGCACATACACACGCTTTTATCCAAGCCGCATCTCGACCTCAGACCTGGTTGTGGCCACCGTTCGAGCTGACACGGACAAAGAAAACGCGCGCTTACCGTTTGACTGAGCGCTTAAGCCACTTGAGGGCAGGCCAACTCGCGTGTGGTCAAACAAGCGAAGTCTCAGGCAACATTGCTTCCTGCACCTCCTCTCTCACCATGGAAGACGACGACATCGCGCGTATCAACGGATTTTTGTTTTGCAATCCCCATGGAAGCGAATTTTGCAACAAATGTTGCTACGATCATAGATACACGAACAATTTGCGAATGAAGAAGCAGTTATCCAAGGCATTCCCAAGACTCTCACAACAAGATCTCCAGGTGAAATGGTGGAGTTCATTTTGAGTATTCAGAGGAGATTCTGACTCTAAACCACAGGAACGACCTCCTCTGAGTAATGCACTCGCTTTCGCGATGGACTCCGGGAAGAAAGACGCAGGAGGAGCACCTCTATATCAATGCAAGTTACATAACACAATTGACTGTGGCACCTGCTTCGACTGGATTCGCCTGGCGATAGAAAACATCAAGAAAGCTTCTGGTGTTAGGAATGATATTGCCATCGAAGCTTCGAGAGAGGAGAAACTGAGGTTACTGGCGTGTATGGGAGTCGAGCTTTCGCCCACGACACGCTTGCCAGAAGAAGCTGTTGACAAGAGACTCAAGAGTGCGATAGATGCATCTCAGTATTTCTCCAGTGTCATCACAGAAGTACCTCTCAACCCCGCCTCTTTTCCTACGTGGTCCAAATCCGATAAAAAGAACAAGCCACTTCTCGATGCGGTCCGTCGCGGCAACCCCACTGAAGCTATGGCAGTTGCCAGAGCAAACGGTCAAAACCCACATCCTCTCTTTCAGAACGCATTTCTGGACGTTCGGCAGACCCTTATGACGATGGGAAACAACCTGGATAATGGTTGTACGGAGATGATTCTCCAAGACAAAGGGCAAGATTACGCAATATGTCTTCGAGTGAGTATTGCACTCAAATATAAGAATGAGTTCACTAATCTGGTTTCCCAGGTCCTGGAAGTACGGAAAATCACTGAGGGTGTTCCCATGTTCGTCGTTGCGTATGGTCGAGGAGCCCACAATCAGCCCCTGAGCACGACTGTGGCATGGATACAGGGAATAATAGATCGGAGCGGCGGTACCGCAACCCAAGTCAACCTTCGGCAAATCATCTCGACTCCTCAGGAGCAAAACCTTCTTCTAACGATTCTTCATGCAAATTCGAAACGTCTCTCGAACGACTACACGCCTAGTAGACGCAAGTCTGAGGAAACCTTTATGCTATCATTTCTTCTTCCCATCGGCCCTCTTTCCCAACAGGATATTGGAAAACTGGCCAATCATTCTGGGTGTATTGTGTGCGGTAACAAGACGGTCAGCAAGTGCTCTGGTTGCCTGTCTGTCGAATACTGTGGTCGAGGTGGGCCCAACGCATATTCTGTAATAACCCCACGGGGATTGACCGCTTTACTTCCCTTTCAGATTGTCAGAAGGTTCATTGGAAGGAGCATAAACCCTTGTGTTCTTCTCTCAAAGGTGGGACCTGGCACACAGTAAACGTATCTGCTCACTCTCTGGAGTTGCGAATCATGTCGATGCTCGAGAAGCAGCCGATCATTGGAACCTACATCAACAACCAGACTCCACTTCACCCCAGTACCTTCAATCCCAATGCTTTCACGACCGAAATCAATTCTCAGGACCCTGCCATCCTGGCTCCGAATATTCACGGCGAGAAACCTTTCCTCATCAAGATTCAGTGTCCCGCGGATGCTCGAGCGCGCTCAATTGGAGCGTCGATGTTGATATACGATAGACAGAGGAGCTTCCAGGCTCATCTCAGTGCAGCCGACGATGAAAAGGCTTATGGGGAGGCGATGAAGCAGCCTGAGATGGCGACGCGCCTCAAGATCTACAGGTGGGCCAAGCGTGTCGGGGATCGTCAATTGAATATCTGCTTCGATCGGCCTCCCCCGAAGGATCCTTTGTGGTGATTTCGGACCAGTAGTATGAATAAGCTCGTGAGCACACTGCTTTATTCTACAAAATCATACCTACTGTCGTCTTACTCGTATTCATTCGTACTGTACTCTTTTTGGTCCACAACGTGAACTCGGCTGACGTCGTTTCTAGTCCTTTCGGCGGGTGAGGCAAAGTTACGTAACTGCAGACCGTCATAAATGATCGACTCTGGTCCCTGCTTGAACCTCTTTTATCTCTCCCCCACCCCACCCCTCTGCAAATTTTACTGCCAGTCTCCACGGCAATAACTCGTTAACCACACGTCTCTTCTCGCTTGCTTCATGAAATAGGACCATCGTGAGGAATAATCAACAGCGGCCGGCAACCATTCGTCTCAGTGGAGGCTTCATCTTCAACAAACGTGTGTTAGCCTGGGTTCTGGGCAGGATTATTTCCATTAGGACACCTCGACTCTCCACGAATTCTTACACTCTCAGGAGTTTAGGGCAGTTGATAGAACAGAGTCAATGTGAGTATCGCAATTCTCATTACCGGAATTTACTGAGGCCGGTTATCACCTCGAACAGCCTTGATACGACGATAGGCCCTCTCTTTGGGTTTGTATTGCCATAGAACAACAATCCGAGCTCTGGGTAGACTGCGGTGACTTTGCCATAGTCCTCGTGTTCGCACCGTGTAACAAGTTCTAAAGCCACATGCTGAAGCCTTCACTGCTATTTCACGCCAGAACGTACTTAGAATATCATTTCTGCTTCTTCCTCATCCACCACCCTACATGAACTCGACCACAGCTAGTTTCCCTGGTGTAAAGGGACACATTCAACCCCATGTCAGCAACCTTCCTCGACGGAGACCGAAGCGGGCGCCTGCGGACAACCGATTAACAAAGGCAATGAACCGGGGCCAGGCAGTATCATCATCTTCCGATAACGCATCTGGGAAACAGTCCACCCCGACCTCGACGAACAAAACTAATTATCCCACCGACTCTCCCTTTCCCGAAACCTCTCCCTTTCCCGGGCCGTCTCCTGCATCACAATTGCCATCACAATCGACTTCTTTCTCTAGTGAAGACTCATCTTCACAGAACAATGCTCCATCACGGTTTGACCCGGACGAATACGTCGTTACGCGGGAAACCACGCCATCTTTACCTCACAGTCTTGCTTTGGCATTGCCAAAACCGAAAGGCCCTGTTCAACCGCACGCTCACCTTATGCCTCGGCGCAAAAGATGCCAGTTGAGCCCCGGGGAGCAGAAGAAGAGACGGAGGCAAATGTGGGAGGAAGGCTTGCACACAGAGGAAGTCATCCATGGGACGGGGGTGTACGTTGCTTTTGATGTGACCGGGATGGATGATCTTGCCTTGCGAGATGATCGGCAGGAAGGAAAGGCGACGAAGACGACCACGAGCGGATGAAGAGGTTGGAACGTGCTGACTTCGCGAAGGAAGTCGAAACAAGGCATCTTCAAGGCTTTAGACGCATCGTCAAGGTCGTTCGATCCCCCGAAGCTGCCGACACACACGGTATCGCCGATGACGGGACGACGCTGGAGTTATCCATTCCCCGAGACTGTGAGAAGGACGACGGGATACCATGTGTGTCCACAGCGCAGCTCGCTCGTGTCGCAACTCTCTTTCAGGAACAGCATCGCTCGGAACTCCCAGAGGCTGGCGATGAGGAGCAGAAGAAAGCCAGGGTCTTGATCACTGTACCTCGCATCAGGGCTACGGATGCGATAGCACTTGCTCTCATTACATGTAGATCATTCGGCCTGCTTTCTATCCCGTTTGCAAACGCGTCCATGCCGGTCTCGAGGGCTCCTACCCGACCGCCATCTCCCATCGCGTTGTTCACTCACCGCTCCGACTTCCCTCTATACCTTTTACCTCCTGTCTTACCAGCAGATCCTCTATCACGGGACGGGGCACTGCAACTCCCAGCTCTGGCTCTTTTGGCTCGAACACACGATTTGGAGGATCTGGCGGAACCCTGGAGAGGTGCATTGTCGTCGTCTGGTGTGGAATTAGTGAATGAAGTTATGATGAATATGTAAACTCTGTCTATCTTACGGGGACCTTTAGAGTTTAGATTTTAGTTAGACCTTAGTACATATAGTCCTAGATGCATTTGTGTATATATCTACTGTAAACACGCCCATTGCTATCGCTCCAGTTTCAACTCTTCCCTCCAACTTCCCTCGGCAGATGCCATTGCCTGCCGGACATAATCTATCCAGCCGGATCGATAAACTCGGTAGACGCGAATCGGAATCCGGACCCAAAGAAAACGTTTGATACACGCGATGTCTTTCTGTCTACTACCACCACGGACAGGACATATCTCTAGCTCGCTCAACATACGTCTATCCAATACAGCAATTTTCGCAAAATAACGTCGATTTTGGCCGTGTTGAAGATCCCTCATCTTCGCGCCTCACAATGGGAGCGAACAAGTGGTACCCCTTCTCAGGAGCTTCTTCGACGCCACTTCTGAGGCGGATATAGACGAAGATAACGTCGAAACAGAGACAAATCATTCATCTCGGGTTCAAATGGAAAGAGGAAAGGAGACGAAGCCCATATGCCAGCGGGAAAGGATGGGGATATCTGGGATAGGTGAGTTCTCTGACTATATGATCTGAGAAACACCAGGCCTGATGACTGAACATCTTGCGGCGATAGTCGATCATCTATGCTCATCTATGTCAGCTATGGAACACATCACTGTGTGGCGAACGCCACGAATATCACCGCCTTCCCCCGTTTCCTTCGTCGTTCATGAACTCAGGAATGAGTCCTAGCCCTCACCCTACACACCTGCTTTCTGGGAATGACACGGCAGGCGAATGACGGCAGTACATGATACTACCACGGAGAAGGGCTTAAACCGATACCTCACCGTTTGCCTTCTCTGGGCAAACGGGCACTTGAGATGCGTTATCATCCCACGCGAAGTCGTCATCTGGCTGAGCTCTATTCGCTGCGGTTCAGCGAATACGAAGCCAGTCTTTCGTCGTCGAATTACCAGAAACGGTCGACACGGAGTCACCCCAGATGCAACGTTCATCAACGTCGATTCCGATTCGTCCTAGCAGCGGCATCGTGCCCGATAGTCAATGAACATCCTCCTTGGTTACTCCATTCATCGCGGGAGATACGCAGAAATGCCAGGCCAATGACTCGAACATTGATAACCCGTTGTCAAGCCTGGGCAAGATCTCGGAAAATGAATGACCTGGATAGCGACACCATCAGAAGGTAGATGCCAACGACGCAGTTTCGATAGGCAACTCGTACCCTACACCCCATTCACTTTTCATTTCCGAGACGCCTCCCATGACACGCCACCGACCGGTACATAAATGGGCTCTCGAGACCTTGATGCTCTCTGCTTCGATTTCTAGTGCCCACGCTCTGCCGGAACCCTGGCACCGTCATGTGTCTGATGTAAACTTGAGCGATATTCGACAAAGTCTACCCCCCCTTTCGCATCTTATAAACACCCGTAAAAGCTTCTCACAACGGTTCCTTTCCTACCCGATTAGCTTGAGCTCCACCCCCATACTCAACCAATGGCCGATGGGCTGTCCCTACTTACGACTGTCATTACTCTTGGGTGGAAGCTTCAAGACGCGGTCGAAAAGGTATGAGGTGGTCTCTCGCCTCTCGTAGCTAGTTGACGGGTCTCTAGATAAAGGGAAATAAGGAGGCCCATCGTGCACTGGTCCATCGTATCAATGCCTCCCTCAAATCGCTCGACGGCGAATACAACAAGGTGTCTGTGAAAAAACATCCCTCCCTCGTCAAGTCAATCAAAAAGTTGAAATCGTCAGTACCTCGATCAATCAATAACAGATAATCAATTTCAATGTACAGTCGCGATATAGAGATCTCGAGTATGGATTGGATTGCTGCTACAAGCCAACAGCTCGTGCTGGACTGTCGTGCATGAGAAGTTGGTTCCATACCGATTCGATTGAAGCTGCTCTCAAGGTGATCGAGAGACAGATATCAGCCTGTTTTCAGGAGTTCACAGTGAGCTTGTCTGGTCTTATTCTGGCATCTCGGTACTAACCAACATTTTATAGGCTCTCAGTACTCTCCGTATTGAGCGCAGATTAGGGCAGCATAACGTCGAGGTCAACCACAAGCTCGATGAGCTACTACTTAGAGCCCCCCAAAAGCCGCGTGGCAAGAGTCCCACAATATCTACCTCTCCCAGTCACCGGGTGCTGCACAAGGTTCACAAGCCAGTTTCATCGGTATGTTTCGTGTGCCGGATCTAGGAGTGACTACCATGTCCATTCCCAGGTTGCAAAGTCTGACAAGTCGGACCTTTCTACACGTTCCTCCATCTCGGTCCCGAAATCCCACTCATCGGATCGGCTACATACAAGTCAGGTATGTCTCGAGATCACAAATTCACTTGCGCTTGTTGACCGTAATCTCAGCGCATCGCCAATGTTCATGTTATTCTTCCGCCCAGACAACTTTCAACTTCCAGCGCTTCCACCACCTCCACCCGAGGTACAGACTCTGCGAGCAGCCAGCCTTCTGTACTATCGCCCCAGACACAGGCTGATAATCTGGACTCCGAGTACAGACGACTTCGCGCTCTTAACTTCCCCTCTGCCGCCGTGACAGCGGCGCGAAAGGCTATAGCCTTTCGTCGTATCGTTTGTTCGAAGGACCGAAGTGCTGCCAACGTCGCGGATCTCGCTCGGTCGTTGACCTACGTCGGACGAGGTCTAAGAGACTTGTACGGTCTCGACTCACAATTGGGGCGCGCTGAGCGACACCAGGAAGAAATCTTCACCGTTTTGACGGAATGTGTACGCCTGTACAAGGAGGCCTTTAGGGCTGACAACGCCTTCAGGCTTGATCTGGCGATGGCGTTGTACAATTTGTCGATACGTCATGTCGAGAGTTGGACGAAGAAGAGAGCCCCTCAGTCGGTTTGCGATGCCAGGCGTGGAGGAGTTACGGTTGGTGACCTGAAGGTTATGAACGGCGACGCGAACCTCGCTGGGGCTCTGGAAGCTGCGAACGAATCTGTTCACCATTTCCAGATTTTGGAAAATGAAGAGCCGGAGCTGTATGGCACGGAGCTGGCCAATGCGCTTCTCAACCTATCGTACATTCTCACAGATCTTGGGAGGAATGTAGGGGCCTTGAGAACGGCTCGGCGGGCAGTTTCCCTGTGCTACCAATATGTGGAGAGCTTGGATCAGCACTCTGGGATGAGGAGTGTATCGGAGCAAAACGAGGAGAGGTCAAAGAGAACACACATGTTGCATAAAACTTTGATGCGCGTCTCATGGTGTTTGGAATATCTGGGAAGGAAAGAGGAGTCAGGCGAGGCTGAATTGGAGGCACATACAGTTCTGAAGAAGCAGAGTCCCCTTCTTGGTACCTCATGATCACGATGCATGACGATCAATTATGTATATTCTTTTGTTTTTATTCTTATTTGCACTGAACGACAATAATGAAATCATGAATCTGTAGTCTTTTCCCAATCTCACCGGATGTTGGCCGTCCGGATATCAAGCACCCATGGGTGTCCAAATGGAGTAACTCGCTTGGGTGCTTTGACCTCACTGCTTTGGCATTCCCTTAGACTCTTTACAAACCCCTCTGCTCCCGCCAATGTTCGATAACATCGTCATCAATGGCTTCATGTTCTGTGAGCCCCATGGCAGTGAATATTGTCATTCATGTAGTTGCGATCACCGAATGTGTAACAACATCAGGATCGAAGAAGAATTAGCTCAGGCTTTTCCAGGAATCTCAGAAGAAAAACTTCTGGTGCGTCGAACTACGAAGACCATGCAATGACCTGCGTCTCTGATGAGCCCTTCGACGGCAGGATCGCCCACCACTCGCCAACGTTATCAAGGGCAAGGCGACTCGATCCAAGAAGAAAGACTCGAATGGCGATACCCTCTACGAATGCGTCACCCACCAGAAAGTCGATTGTGACGTCTGCTTCAATTGGGGAAAGCACGTAGTAGATCAATTTCAACGGGTAGCCAAAACATTTGGGAAAGAAATACCCGTTGAGTTGACTAGAGACGAGAAGTTGGGGTTAATGCATACGATGGGGATCGAGCTTCCAACCACAACGCAACTTCCAGACGATGCGCTCGACAAAAAGCTCCGAAATGCTGTCGACGCGGCACAGTACTTCAACATGGTTGTCGCGAAATCATCCATCGATCCGGTAACCTTACCTGCTTGGCCAGTAAAGTCATCGCTCCAAGAGGCGACTGCAAGGGGAAACATTGGGGAAGGACTGGGTAGGGACGGAATACTGAGGGCGAAGGGTAAAAGTCCGTTTCCCCAGTACGAGGGAGTCTTTCTAGAAGTGAGGCGAACTGTGAGGACGATTGCAGAGGGAGTGGACCAAGGGACCAAATGCTACCTGCTGCAAAACGAGGACCAGTCGGGCGCTATCATCCTTCGAGTGAGTTTTTCATTCCCAGGGCAAGCTCGCAGCTTGCTGAAGGCAGATTAACTTGCAGATAGTCGAAACGCGCAAGATCGAGCGTGATGAGGAGGGAGTACCGGTTCTTTTGGTACTATACGGCTACGCATCGCGTGAAACACCAGCTCACGACAAGTTGAGCTGGCTCGCAGACAAGATGACCAATGGTGTCCAGTGCGGTCAATTCGCCCTCGCCACCGAGGCACAGAAGCTTCTTCTCACGTTTTTGCACATGAACGCGAAACGTCTCCCATCCAAATACCGCCCCGCTCGCGGAGCCTTTGAGACGCAGTTCATTCCATCGTTCATTCTTCCCATCGGACCTATTAGTCAACAGGATACGGGGAGCCTCACCAAATCTGCGGGATGCGTAGTTTGCGGCAACAAGACCACAAAGAAATGCTCTGCATGCCTCTCGGTCGACTACTGCAGTCCCGGTCAGCCCCGTTATGTCGTTGTGTTCGTGTTCACAGGCTAACAGAATGCATGAACAGAATGCCAAAGAGGCCATTGGCAAGAGCACAAGCCTGCATGCAAATCTCTGAAGGGAGGCCGCTGGCGAACCGTCGAGGTTGTGACGCAGGGAGAATACATGGCCTCGATTCTCGGTAAAGATGCCAATGGTATGGTGGCCAGCTCCTTCAGCTTCCAAGACACGTTCCAGTCCATGCGAGGGGCCAAATCGACACCAGTATCAGAGATGTCACCGGCTTCAAATATACATGGGAATAATCCATTCCTTGTCAAGATCCAGAAGGCAATGGGAGGTGATGCAGGGGCGATGTTGATGTATGATCGACAAAAGAGTTTCCAGTTCAATCTGGTTCGCGCAAAGGATACGGCAGCACATACAGAGGCGTTGAAGCAGATGTCCACTAGCGCAACTGGTCTCAAGATCTATAGATGGGCGAAACAGACCGGTGACCGTCAGCTCAGCGTATGCTTTGACCGACCACCACCAAGTGACCCCTTATGGTGAAGAATTGCATTCTGACTCCCTTTGCCCGACATATTGATCGTGCAGTGTACCATAGTGTGGCTTTGTATCGTATTACCCAGCACGTTCTACTAGACATGAATACCAAGCGCCTTATTTTGCGCGGTACCGCGTTATAGTTGTATTACGAGGGTCCAGTTGTCAGCGACGAGGACCCTGGGATCCTTGATAGTGAGCATACTGGCCTTTCCTTCCTTCTTGTCCCCAGCAGTTACCCCAGGGGCATACTCCCAAGTCAACTCCTTTCCGCTTCCTTCAACCTTGACACTAGTCGGTTTGCCACTGAGTCCAACGACGACGACCTTCTCCATCCTGACATCCTTCACGGTCTTTGCGTATGCGTTTGAAGGATCATACTTCGCCAGCGCAACGCCTTCCACAGCTTGCTGAGGTTTTGACTTGCCAAGGTCGTTGCTTGTAATGCGGATGGTCTTCTTTTGCTGCTCAGCGACGAATTCACGCCAAACAAAGTTGCCGTTGCGGTACGAGTAGGAAACACCGTCATCGAGATATAATTCACCTCGTGCGGATCCCGTCTTACTGAGGGCGACACGAAGGGTGAAAGGGTCGGATTTCATCAGTGGCGCCGATCTCCTTGGTCGTTCACGGGTGGCCAAGATTGATCCACCACGGATGAACAAGGGAATTTGGTGAAGGGCAGCGGGGACGGTAATTTGCTTGCCCTTTGAGCTTCCGCGGTAGGCATGGTGGTTAAAGTAGTTGTAATAGACCTAGTTGGCGTGTGAGTAGGTTGAATGAATGGATTGGAAATCAACCTCACCTGGTCCTCGGGGATATAGACCGTGGCTTCAGTAGCACCCTTCTCGGTGACCGGTTTTACGAGCAATCCAGAGGAGCCGACCCAGAACTGGTCGTCGATTTCAAATCCAGCCTTGTCTTTCGGGAACATAACATATTGTGGGCTACCAGAATGGTGAGCTTACATGTGACCTAGCGAGTACGACCTGGGCTTACCGAACTACAGGAAGACCGGTCACAGTGGTCTCACGGAACGCTGTGTACCAGATAGGCAACATGCTGTATCTCAGGCGCAAGAGATCGCGTACAATACTCTTGTATGGTTCGTCGAGGAGGTAGGGTTCACGCCTCTTGGTATCGATGTGTGCATGGGCTCGGAAGAATGGCGAAAAGATGCCAACTTCGTACCATCGAACAAGCATTTCAGGCTCAGGATTGCCGAAGAAACCTCCAATGTCCGCTACATCACTCAGTTAGTCAATGCGTTCCTGGCACACCTTGGGGATGGACTCACAGCCAGCGAAAGCGAAACCACCGACTCCGTTGGCGAGGACCATCTTGATACCGACGGCCATATGCTCCCATGTTCCAAGGTTGTCGCCGGTCCACATAGCACCAAATCTCTGAGACCCGGCGAAGAACGCACGAGTGAGTACGAAAGGACGCTGAGGAGGATCAGTGCGAGCGGCGACAGCCTGGTAGGTCAGGTTACTCTACGAGGATATAATCAGTACACGAGGCGTATAATTCCTGTAATGAACTTACGAAGAGCATTCCGTTGATGTTGTGAATATCACGGTGCTCCCAACCGCCGTGGTGAAGGTTGTCCTTTGGCATGGTAATTTCGGGACCATTGAATACGGATGGCTGTTGTCACCAGTGAGCACAAAGCCTAGCTGATTCAAACTGGGAATCTACCTCGTTCATGTCATTCCAGATATGAATATCAGTCGTACTTTCGGTCCATGACCAAGAACCCTTCTTCTCGGGCTTGTAAAGATCGATATACCACTGCCAAGTCGCAGGGTTAAACATGTCAAGCCAGACACTGCTTCCAGGCCAGCACCATCCTTCGTATTCACTCGAGCTCTTTGTCTTGACAAGAAGGTCGCGTTCCTTTGCTTCTTCATAAACGGGGTAGTTGGAAGTACGCTTGACGTGAGGATCCACGATCGCGACCATCTACAGCAGATTCGTTATCCAGAAAGTTCCCTGGCGGAAACGCTTGGTCACTCACCTTGCGACCAACAGCAGCCACGTCGTTTGTCATTTCGACGGGGTCAGGGAAGTTCTTCTTGTCCCACATGAAGTACATGTGGTCCTCAGCGTATTCGATATCTAGCCAGAATACGTCTACTGGGAAGTCGTCCTCGTCGAATCGCTTCTGCACGGTCCGAACGTCGTCCGAGCTGACATAGTTCCATCTGCATTGGTGGTATCCCAAACTCCATTGTGCGGGAAGGGGGGTTGTACCGACTAGGCGCGCCCATTGAGCGAATATGTCTTCAGGAGTTGGGCCTGGCATAAGAAATATATCCATGATACCAGACTCGGATATCCAGTGAGTCTCAGTGGATTTATCTGAGCCATGTCCGATGTCGATCCAGGTTTCTGAGCCGACGGCGTGGAAGACACCAACAGTCGAGTCGACTGATTGGGCGTGCATGACAGGGATAGAACCGTACAATGACATGGTCGAGGATGCGAGATATTCGAAAACGTCAGCATTGTAGAGACGGAACGGGTCGGTGAATGTGGGTGAATCCCCAGTCGTGGTGGGGAGGGCGAGGTTGGTGGCGTGTTGTGGGATACCATAGACGGTTGCATGATTCGGGAAGTTGATGTCGATGGAAAGAGACTCAGGACCTTGGAGCAGGCGATGAGTAGCGCCCAGAGCAGACGTGAATTGACATACCCTTTGGCTTAGAATCTGTCCAAGATGAGAAGCTTTCGTCCCAATAGGCATCCTCGCTGTCGCCCTCGAACCAAGCTCGAGGATTGACTGGCTTCGTTTCTTCAACTTGGATGGGTGCTTGTTCCGAGCCTGCATCTAAAGCAATTTCGCCCTCAGGCTTAGCCTCCTCGTCCTTCTTTTCCTCAACTTTTGGTTCCTCCTTGACGCGGAAGTGTTCCATATGAAGTAAACCCTGGCCATTGAGAACAACCTGTTCTTTGCCATTTCGCAGCAAAGACACCTTCAACGGCTCGTACTGCACAACCACTTCAATTTCCTTCTTTGTGCCATACACTGCTCGAGTATCCTTCTTCCCTTTGGTCCATGAAATGGTCTTGCTGATTGTGGGTTCAGCAACCAAAGCCCACGATGTCGCCTCGTCGTATCGCTTCCTCAGTCCGTCAACCTCATCCATACGAACCCTAACAACACCATCATCATGCACCCGAACTTCTAATCCAAACTTGATGTCGGGATACAGCGACGACTTGACTGCAGCCTTTACGACGGCTTGTTCAGATGAAATTGAGATGGAGGAGGGGTCGACAGTATAAGGTGACTTCCAGGATGTCGAGGCTTCCTTTGCCCGGGAAGAGAGAGCACGGCCTCGACGACAGAAACCGGATTGGGAACAAGTTTTAAAGTCATGGGATTTAACGGCGAGTACGTCTGGTGCCGTGAGCAATAATGAGAGACCGCTGAAAAGCGCAGCCCAACGCATTTTTGCGGTCCTTCGGTTAGCGATTTAAAAGAGCCACTCTAACGAGGGCAAGAGAGGGAGTGAGGGTGGTTGTTGACACTGAAAGTGAACGTTAAACTGGAAAGAGACACGTCGATGCTACTCCTGCCTTTTGCGGTTACGGGCCGTGATCCGGGTTTACTCACGCGTCTTGGCCTGTCTTGGCTCATGAGTCATAAGTAAGATAGGGCGTTCGCAAGTGGGGTCATCACGTGCTTTTGCGTGACAAAAGTCCCATAAAAATAATAAGAATTCGTAGTGCTCACTAATATTTAAAAGGGCTCCGATGAGTCCTTTGGAAAGTGATTTAAAAGGACTTGTCGGAGTCCCTTTTGTGGAAAGTTGACCCAAGGAATAGTTATAAAATTTTCAGCACGTCCAGGGCGAGATTTTGCTTGCCGCGCGTGAGCATGAAATTCGCGGGAGTCACAGGCCGTCACATACACGTGATGACCCCACTTGCGAATGAGCCCTATCTTAACTCCAAGAGAACACCAGAGGAAAAAGTGATATATACTTAGTGATACTCATTGCATGAATACAAAGGTCGTAGAAATACGCTACTCAACTAGACTACAGGTAAAGTAGACTCAAAATCCGGCTTCAGCCTGTAATGCATCCCTTCCAGAACAACACCAGGGTCCATCAAGTCCCACCTGGGGATAGGCGCACGTCGTGGAAGAGGTCCCAAACGCCAGGGCTTCGAGCCGTTCGGGGACTGGGAGGAGTTGTGGGTCGTTTCGCCGGATAGATTAGTTCCACAATCAGGTGTCGCCGTCGCGAACTTTTCTCTCTTCAAGGCAGACGGGGCTTGCCTCATTGAGGACATCTTCTCGTTCCTTCGCATCCTCTCTGATTTCGCTTCAAGAGCCTCCAATATGGGTAATGCGGGTCTCTCTTCGTGGATCCGTGCGCGTGTGGCACGGAGAGTCTGAACGAGGCAATCGAAGTCAATCTGAGGCTGTGAGATGACGGCCTTCTGAGTCAATTTCGCGATACTCTCTTCTTCAGCATCCTAGAAAGGCACACCAGTGTCAACGACTGGAGGAGAGAAATACGGTTGATTTACGCACCTTTTCCTCCTTCTTTGTCCTCAACAAAGCATTCTTCTTGAGGACTGGAGCCACCGGCCTCCTCGCGTTACGGCGATAGGTCGAATCTTTCTTCTGAGGAGAGACTCCCGAAAGTGCACTTGGCACAAAGGTAATCTCAGACCGTGAAATATCCCCATAGCCAGTGAAGGTGCTCCCGTCGTCGAAAGACACATCAGCGGCCTCCGAGTAGACAGCATGATCTTCATAGAACGAGTCGCGAATAGTTTCAATTTCCGAGTTCTTATTCCAGGTCAGTATTATGCATGTCCTATTCGATAGTTGTAAGGACTCACTTGGACCATGTTAACTCGTGGGGACCTAGTTTGCGAGATAGTACTTTAGCGTAATGAAAGACTATCCTCAAGGCCTTCTGTATTTATACCTCGAAGGCGAAGGCCCATTGTTGAGAGAAAACAATGAAAATGCCACCGTAGCCACTGAAAGTGGTCAAGAATGGTCAAATTTATCTCCGACTCCCTTTGTCTACACTCAAAGCACTCCAACTCGCCCAGGCTCAAACAATGCAACTGGCACGTTGCTGATCTGTCTCCAAAGCCATAGCATCGTGCAATATGCCATTTTCAGGCGTCAGGGATGAATGCGATGGCAGAGGTGGTGGTAGCGATGGTGAAAGGCGTGAGAAAAATCTTGATTGAAAGTCGAGAAAAGCCCCGGCCCGGCCTACGTGAAGTACGCCACTTCACAAAAGGGACAAGCTTGATACCTACCAGTTCGAGTCCACGAGTAAGGCTCAAGATTGCGCACTTCATTTATCTCCCGGCATATACATTGTACAATAACTACGCGCAACTAGGTCATTTTACGGTTCAGCTGATCACAATCATTCACCATATTGGTGCTATCATCACTCCTGTGTCTGGGGCGTCTCTCCAATCTGGTGCAAGTACTCCTTGAGCACACTATCCCATGCACTGATTCCCGAGTTCGGCATGCGCATAGGCATGGAACTGAAACTCTCAGGTGTTCCCGTCACACCAGCTTGGTAGAACCATTTCGTGTTCCAGACGTTGTCAGTGATATCGTTGTTCTCGTAGGTATCCTGTGGGCGTGTCAGTGGTGAGGATGATAAAGATTCAGCGACCAGTAACGAACATTTTCTATGGTGACTTTGGCTGTACCATGAGAACTACCATCGCCACCTTGCGAACCGTGAGAGATGTAGAAGTCGATTGGGTAGCCATCGTTGACAACCCAGAACCTGTCGAAAAACCAGTGAGCAATCGAGGGATTTTCTGAGACGACGAAGCCCAAGAAAACATACACGATGGTCTGTCTGTGATAATCGTGGCTATACTCCTTTCCCCAGGTCAGCTTGGTCTCGTCCCAAGTAGTATTTGATGGCACGTTGTCACCCTTGATGACGATCGCACTCGGGGTGAGCAAACCAAATTCTGCCCTGATCAACGGGAAAATGCATAGTCAGAAGGCGCCCAGCAGCGACAGCAAGATCTCGCTCACCAATCGGACTCGCAGACGAGCGAAACCGCCGTCTTATAAACCGCTGGGTTGTCCACAATATAGTTGAACGCATCCTCGATCCTCGGAGCAGCCTTAATGATGTCGTCGTCCGCAGAGTTCTTCATCAGTGACCACAGCTCGTCTACCACGAAGCTCAAGATCGAAGGGTTCTGCTGAGACGTCACAACCCAGTCTTGGAAGCTGGGCCAAGTCGGTTTCGTTCCCAGAGCTATGGCTTTATTGTTGTCTCCTCCGTATACGGACTCGATCCTCTGCTTGAGGTTCAGGTATGCTTTGTACTGATCCGAACCACGGACGCCAGGGTCGTACTCTCCGTTGCTCGGAATACCGTCATAGTCTGCCTTGACGTTGCCAGCCCAGTTCGGGTTGACGGATGGGTTTGTGGTGGGCGACCAGAGATGCTATAAACGAGACTTGGGAGACCCGGAGCGACCAAGCAAAAGATATGCTCACCAGTTGATAATGGGCTCCCGACTGAACCTTGGTGACAACGTGCGTCCCGTATCGCTGGAAGAAACTCTTGTACTTGGCAAGATTGTCTGCGTTTTCACCGTTGAACGGGACTGGTAACTGATTGAGTCCCGTCTTGAGGGACTTCTCATCGAGTAGGTCGGCGTAGTTCTTCAATATCGCGAGATACTGGGCTTGTCCGAAAGAGTAGTACGCATACATGAGGTTCCTTCTGTGGTGTTTCTCAGTCGCACGTCCAACAGAGGGATCTCCGGTGATGGACATGAAACGCGACGCCAGAGTAGAGTCGCTCCGGAACGCGACAGCTGCGTCGTTACCATTGGGGTAGTGGACAAAGCCATCGGTGACGCTCTTGTCTTCGAGGACACCGATGCTCTTGGGAACGTCGTAAGTCTTTTCGTCTAATAGCGAATCAGTTCAAAATGTACCCCACAGCGAAGGAGACGATAATTTACTTACCGATGGTGACCTTTCTGGTATCGTACTCGTCGAAGTCGATGATACGACGGGAAGTTTGAATGGCTTTCGTCGCCTAAACGACCCGATCGGCGATGTTTAGACGCGAACAATCGGGAGGAAGAAGAAGAATTTCTTACAGACATCGTGTCAAGGGGCGTGACCGAAGACTGAGAGACAATGAGCGTAGGTCCGCAGACAGGGCTGAGAGAGAAGATTGCCCACCATGTTCATACTGTATCCAAGCAAGTTCGTCGCCGGAAATTCTGACATGATTGCAAGCTAGACTTGTGTGATGGGCAAAGCGTGAAGTGGTGCTGAGTTTCTGGCCCAGTTATGAGGACACAAAGCTCGTTTTAAAGACCAGGCGAGCCTCCTGACGTCTTCAGAACATCAGCCCCTTGAGCATTCTAGTTGACAAGATCCATCTCAACCCCGTGCTCACTCTCGTGGCACGGTTGAGCGAATGACGGGAGTTATGGAGTCCTTGGGAAGTCCATGATAAGAATAAAGAATAATGATTATGAGGCCAAAAAGGTTGCAAACTCACAGCGGCGTTCGAGCTACCACGATAATCACACTCGATGATGTGACTAGTACGCTAGCAATCTTCGACTGACAGGTGATAGAGGGCGACCCTGCCTCCACAATAGCAAGCTGAGCCGAATGGAAAGTCTTGAGAAGAACTCGGTTAGAGATTGCAAACCGACTGGGGTTGGTCATGGTGGCAGGAGGCAAGTTCCAACTTAGTTCGGATACAACATTTCGGATGCCGTGACGGCTGTCATTCGGCTAAAGGATAACGCGGCTAAGCCTCCTTGGTCACCCGGAATTGCTACTTTCCGGGGGTTTGACGTAGTGAATGGAAGACTAGTCTTCCGACACTCATTTTCCCTTCCCAGAAAGATCAACCTTCTGCTCTCCTCCGAGGGTGCAAACACCAAGAATGTCAACCATCCTGCTTCCCTGTGAATTATGGCTCACTGTTGCCGCGCTCGTCATGAGGGTTTTCAGGATTCCATTGGCACAGCTGATGATCGATATCTGATCGGCCAACTGGATTTGCCGACCCTCCGAGCCTCCAAGCTTCAAGCTTCGCCATGGATAGAGTCATTGTTCCTCTTCTCTTTTTCGGTAGTCTCAAAAAAGTAACCTAGCACCAAAGCTTACAAGTATAGCATTTCATTCACATGTGTTTACAAGGTAACAGATATTCGAGTTTGGAAAACAACATTTCGGAAGTTCGGAAATTGAACTATTATTAGTCCTGGGGGGAGACGTTGTCGGGAATCACAGGAACTTTGTAGTACCTGACCAGCCCCTTATCATTGTTCTCATAACATTTCTATCAAAAGATGTCAACGTCGACACAACCACACATCGATACGAGAAAACTCACCCCATTGATTAGGACACATGCATTGCCCATATCGCGACCGAGAGTGAAATCGATCGGCGTTCCATCATTGACGATGTAGAACCTGATGACGGGTGAGAAAAGTAGTCCCAGAGGTATCACATACAAGAAACTTACGCCGCCAAACGTTCCTTCTGAGCTTCACCGGATTGACCAACACGGACCTTGGTCTCGCTGAGTCCGATGACCTTCTGCGTCGTGGGGTCGTAAGTTGGGAGGGGACCTCCCACACCGACAATTGACCCAGGAGTCGACAACCCAAACTCCGCAACCCCCGATTCAGACTTGAGAATAACAAGAGTCACAACGCCATGTTGCTTCTTTTCATTCTCTTCGACAATTGCCTTGAAAGCAGCCTCAATATTGTCAGCTGCGTCCCTGACTTTGCCATCTTCCGAATCGCGAAGGAGCGACCAAAGTGGAAGTACCCCAATAGACGTCAAGGCAGGCAAGGAAGGAATGGTGGACGACCACTTCACGAGTACGTCAAAATCGAAGTTTCCTTGCGAGATGGAGTCGGCAGCTGCCTCCTCCCCGCCAGTGATGGTGCACAAAGTCTGTGCGATGGTGAGGAAGACTTGATATTGAGGCTCATCGAGAGCATTGGAATCGAAATTGCCGCGGTCGTTCATGCCACGAAGATGGGCAGTCACGTCCTTCTTCCAGTTGCTGTTGACATCGTGGTATTTGTTAGATGCCCAAGTAGACTAAAAAGGAGGTTTTAGGCGCCAGGGTTGAACGAGGGGATAGCGAGACACTTACGATGCTGCAGCGTCCCCCAAAAGTAGTGGAGTTGATCACATGAGTTCCCAGCTCCGCAAAAAATGCCTTGTAAGCAGCGACAGCGGAATTATCCCCAGGAGAGAAGGGTTGAGGCAATTTGGCAATCTTCTTGCGGAGGAAGTCATTGTCAATGAAGTCGAGATAATTTCGCAAGGATGCGGTGTATACGTCCGCGCCGAACGTGAAGAAGGAGAACTGATACTCGGTGGGAAGGGATTTCTTCAGTGGGTACGACGAGACATCCGTATTGACCGCAAGGCTAGAGGGGTCGCTTTGGAATGCACTCAACGCTGCACTACCCGAGTTGTAGTCCTTGTCGTCGTTCCGAATGCCGTGAGATTCACTAGCAGAGACGACGCGCGGGAGAGTGTATGTCTCGCCACCTGAATTGAGTCAGCTCCTGGCAGCACTCTCGTTCGAGAAGAACTTACCGATTGAAACCTCGTAGGTTGTCTTGTCGTCCTGAATGGCAATGAGCCGGGGACCGTCAATCCGCGTCTTAACCTGTAGGTGGTCAGTCGGACTGGGGGCCTGTAACTGGTTATCAGACTACTCGCCTGTTCAATGCTAAATGGTGTGAGCGAAGTCATATCGACGCCGCGTGCTAGCCAGTCCAAGGCTGCGAGATGATTTACACGATTGGATTGCTGCATAGCGATTCTTGCTTAGAGAAGATAGGTTGACAAGTTTGGGGGATTGGAATGAGGCGTATGACTTCTCAGTCTAGTTGTACGAAGTTCAAGAGCTGGCTTGTGCACCTGCTCGTATCGAGATCGGAAATCTCGCGAATCTATAGCTTTCTGAAGATGACGCAAAAATGGTTTGGCTCGTGTTCAGAACAAAAACGTTGTTTGTACCCCACTTCAAGTGCGACCGTAGGATTCGGATGCGAGAGAGGGAGCTGGAGCGAGTTCTTTCGAACGAAGTCATGAATGAAGGTGCAAGAGAATGAAAGTGTTATCACTGAGCCCATTTGGAAGCGGAATTCTGCATAGGACAGGACCGGGGAAAATGTGATTGAGTGAACCAGTTCCAAGAATGCGAGAAGTGGTCATTTTGACTCCCAGAGTGGGATAGATTCTTGAGTTGATTATACTTTGTCCCAATGGTCAGTAAACCGTCCGAAGTACAGACGCCAGACTTAGCGGGTGCCAGTATTCGGGGGAGCAACGGCGACCGACTGAATGGTAGACGTTTTGATGATTGGGTTAATTTAGGAAATTAAGGAGGAAGACTACCAATCATAACCCACCTGAACATTCATGATGAACACGTAAAGGGTTGGGCCTGGCCTCAGGGAGTGGGAAACATACAGGCTGTCCGTCCCACGCCATATCATTCAGGTTGCCCTTCCGGTGATATCGTCAACTTCAAGGGGGACTTCCAAGGGTCTTCTGAGCTCTTCCAGGCTCTTCCTCATTGCCCGACTACTCGGTAGCGTTTTCTTCCAATTCCCTGATGAGGTCATGTTCCGAAAGTGATATACCCGAACTGTCTGAACGCACAAGTCCAAGTTTTCGTGTTAGGAAGGAAAGATTCTTAAGCTGGTGCTAAATCAACGACCTTCAGAAACACCCCAACCCCGAGCTCACATACTCACTGCAACTCTCCAAAACCTTACTACGATGTCCGACGATTTTCCTCCCCTCAATAGGCTAGGCTACAGCCTTGACATGTTAACCGTTACTCCCTTGAGTATAAAGGCGGTGAGCACAACGGCTTGATCAGGTCGTCGCTGTCTTCTGAATCTCTGCATGCATAAGGTTGATGAGTCGATCAAAAGAGGCCGCAAGATTATCGACTACGATCCCGACTATCGAGTTCGCGAGGTGAAGCTCGGTGAGCAGTTTCTCCAACTACACGACGATAACGAAGTCTCACAAAGGGTGCCAGGCGATATAACGTATAAAGTACCAGGACACATTGGCGTCTCTACCGACTTGAGTAACTTCCAGGGAAGCTTCCTCACATACCGCAGTGGATCCGAGGCCTTCAACTCTTTCCAAGCCGACGCTTCCCTCAGTATCAAGTACATGTGTGTCTCTGGCGGGGCGTCAGCATCGTATGCAACAGAGAAGACGCTGCGCCGGGAGAACCAACATGCCTTCTACTCGTTCAACGCCGATCTGTACTCAGCCAATCTGAAAGACTACATCGATGACATCAACGAGAAAGCGTTGAAGAACAGAATTGCGGACTTGCCTCAGCCTTTCGACGGCAACAACAAGGACCATGAAAAGAAATATCGTGATTTCTTCGGACAATTCGGGACTCATGTCATCAACTATTGCACCTACGGTGCCAGGTGCCAACTGGTGAGATCAATCCAGCTCGATCGAAAGGGAACAAACAATCTTACTGGTGTTTCTGCAGAACGTCTGGGCATCCAATTCCGAGAGCTCCGTCAACAATCGATTCTCCGCGAGTGTCACGGCTTCCTACAACGGTGTCTTCACCAGTGGCCAATTCGACGCATCGGTCAAGAAGGAAGACCAATACAAAGACTTCATGGAGTTGAAGCAGGCAGATGTCACTGCACAAGGTGGTGAGCTCAACGCCGGTGTCTACTTCGTCCAGCATCCCGACAACATGGAGGCCTACGATGCTTGGGGTAAAACGGTTGCGTCGTATCCTAACGTCACCAGCTTGTCCACGATCGAGATTTGGTCTCTCTTGCGTGATGCCGCGGCAGAGGAGTTAAGAAACGCTGCAGACCAACTCGAGAAGGCGTTCAACCACTTGAAGTCACATAAGGAGGTTCACAGGACCCAGGTACGTCTTGCCAACTCTGACCTGTAACTGGAGTTCACGGGAAGAGTTGCGATACCCACAGGTTACGCTGACCATTGAATCCGACTGGTAAATTCTTTTCTGATGTCCCCTTTGCTTTGGCTGACGTTCTCTTTGCCTAGGGCGGAATTCAGCTTGCTCACGCCGAGCGCTGTCATTATCAAGGACGGTGACCTTCCCGACAACACCGTCTTCTCCGAGACCAAAGTCCAGTGGGGCAAAGAACACAGTCACGACTATCATCGTCAGGATGTTCGGTGAGTCCACAAAATTGCACGCCCACCTTCGACACCTATACTAACATTATGCTGCAGATTCATCATCGTCAACGACGGCTCTCCGATCGATTTCGCCATCTCTCATGGCAGCAACGGTGGTGCTCCCGGCAAGGGCACGGCGAAAGTTATCACTCAACAGGTACGTCTGTGTTTGCTAGACGAATGGAACAATGTTAGTATAACAATTCGTATCCCACAGGGTACCTACGAAAATTCTGAGATCACTGACAACAACTGGAACACACAATGGTATGCATCCGAAATCATGTCCCTTCTGATTCGACATTGATTTCCCCGTCCCTCAAAACCTTGCAGGTACTACCAGAAACCCGTCAACCCACAGGCTCAAGAAACGCGTTTGATGACGGCCCGCAAGCCTCGCGAATGGCAGGACACATTGACTGACTACTTGCATGAGGTTAATCATTACGAAGGCGAATCCCCAGTGGCACTCTGATGTCTCGAAGTCGGATCGACGTGGGCGAAGGAATAAGGAACCGTTTGGAAAGTTGAGAAAAGCTTCTTGAAATGTCGTATTTGTACCATAGCTAGTATCTTGTTGTCACTGTCAAAACCACCGAATGGAAAGTCTAGTTTTGCGCACTCGTCCCGAAATGACAGAGCTCTAGGTAATAGTGGCCTCGAGTAATATGTATGTACAACGTGGGTGCATATAAGCCCACGACTCGTCGAAAATACAAAGCTAGTTGAGCAGGGCTGCCGCCTGTGTTGTGGCGGCAATCCGGGCCATGGAATGATAGAGGATCTATATCGAGGCAATACGATAGTCCGGAAGATCAGGCGGGCAGAACAAGGCGCGTATTCCACTTGTGTGCACTCACCTACACAATTGAGATTTGCTGTCTGTTGCCGCTGCGCCGTGGTGAAATCAGGGTGAGCCTTGAAGCTTGACCGAGTTCGAGTAGCTTCAGCAGGAGAGAGTAAGAAGGGAAGAAGGGTCGTGGGAATCATAGACACACGGCCGTATGGGCCTCGCCATTGTACTCAACTCTCTTCCACTCACCACCCAGCCTCGCCTTCAAGTTGACATTCAGATATGCACGCGTGGTCAGCTGTTGAATCCTCCGACATTGATCGGCATGTCGAGTACAGTCGAGACCTCGCCAATAAGACTGCATTGTCTGTGGTCACAACACCACGATCAACACTAATCCCAACTCAATCACCCTTTATCACTCGATGGCAACATTCACTCGAATCGTATCGACCAACAGGGTAATAAGGTCCCCCTTCAGAATCTTGATAAGAGGCCTGGCATCCTCCTCGACCTCACGAGATATGCAGTTCGCGGTACAGACCGACAATTCGTTCACTCTAGGCGAGAAGAAGGAAGGGAACATTGGATCAGTGTTCTCGTCTCTGGGAAGAGCTGAAGATGTGTTTCCCGAACGATTCTCGCAATTGAAGAAGGAGATGTGGAACGATAAACTCTTACAGTCTTGGAATGAAGTCCTGTTGGAAATGGAGGCGAAGACCGAAGAGATTGCCAGGCTGGGCTCTGATGTTAGTACTTCCTGGTTGTTTTCCGGAGGGAATGCGGCTTACCGATGAAGCAGGTCGTTCCCCGCGTCAATTATGAAGATTTACGGGCAGGCTTATCTCAAGAGCAGAAACAACGAGTAAAGGATGCTGGCGTAGTCATCGTCAAAGGTGCTGTGCCGAAGGAGGTGAGAGGTCATGGATACAGACGTCGAAACAGTTGTGAAAAATCTCTTCAGGAGGCTATCGCCTGGAAAAAGTCCGTTGAGGACTATGCTGAGGCCAACAAGCCTCTCGTTCGCGGTGAGTTTGTCGCGCCAAGTGAAGCCTTCTCATCTTCACGCGGCATTGACGACTTCGCCCTTATCTAGGCTTTCCTGTCGACAATGTTCAAGTCTTTGAGTTCTACAACTCCATCTCCCAGACCCAAGCGCGTACCCATCCCGCCGTGCTCGACACACAGCATCATCTGCTCATTCTTTGGCATTCATCCAACCCCGACGCCGAAGCCGACCTGTCCACCCCGATATCCTACTTCGACCGCTTACGGATTCGTCAACCGGGCGACAAAATGTTTACTTTGGGCCCACACGTCGACGGGGGATCCATTGAACGTTGGGAGGATCCCACATACCGTCAATGCTTCAAGAGTATCCTCGAAGGGAATTGGAAGGAGCACGATGCTTACGATGTTTGGCCAAGGATTCACGCAAAGCAGGACCTGTACAGTGCTCCGTAAGCTTTCTTGGATATACTCAACGAATGCCCAACCTCTGATTTGGAGTCTTGCAGGAGCCAATGCTCAATCTTCCGACCATGGCAAGGTTGGCTGTCCATCTCCACCACGGGCCCTGGTGAAGGGACACTTCGCGTCTTTCCCTCTCTCAAATTGTCGACTGCGTATATGATGCTCCGACCCTTCTTCAAGCTCACATCTGGTGGAAAGTGGGAGGTCGATCTTGAGGGAACTGCTTTTCCTGGCAGCGGTCTGGGTCAAGGTCAGGAGTTCACCCCGCAAACTCATCCTCACATGGAGAAAGCCATGGTATCTATCCCCCGCGTGGAACCCGGCGATCAGGTCTATTGGCACTGTGATGGAGTTCATGCGGTTGAGGGTGAGCACAGCGGGACCGCAGATTCGAGTGTGATGTATATTCCGGCTGTACCATTGACCACTTACAAGTGAGTACTCCAATTCTCTGCATCCTCAGTGGCAAGGCTAACCAGTCGACCTATAGCGCTCACTACCTTCGAACACAGAGAAAGCAGTTTGTCGCTGGACGCCCCGCGCCGTACGATCTTTGACTTCCCGTTGGCATACTTTCCACTCAATATTTGGTTACAGAGATTTCCCGGGAGGTGAAGGCGAATCGAAATTTGTTGGTCGCGCTACCGAGGATACGATTACCACCAAACTTGGAAGGCAAGCGTACGGTTTTGAGCCTTTTGACGGTACTTCTCCATTTATCCAAAGAGCGAATGAAATTCTCTCGGCTGCAGCGTGAGGCCAATCAAAGAGGAGAGGGACCTTCAATGTATAAGTTGCTTGTATCTCGGACAAACCCTGTATATTTTGCTAATCTGCCCAAATTTGAAGAGGAAAAAGGACTGTCCTGTTAGATTAGAGTCCATGTTACGGTCTAGCAAATTCTCGGGAGCCCCAAGTTCGGTCGTGTCCTCCTTTATCTCCTTCATCTCCGCCATTCCATAACTTGGAGAAGGCGCTCGTTCAATCGTACCCCGATATCCTGATGAACGCGCACCTGCCCACTGTAGCAAAAGGTACATGTAATTCAAAGAAACGATAGACCACATCTCATAGTAACCACTCCACAAATCTTCCCCACATGGTGGTCGGTGGTCTGTAATTTGCTTCCCACCATTTCTCGTCTTCATCAACCTCGTCCAACCCGCCGAATAGATCCATCTCACTAGCCTTTTTCGCCGACGTTCCCTTGATAACTTTCCACCCAACGTATATGACCAGCGAGAACATAATTCCAAAGTACGCGGTGCTGTCATCTCATCGTCAGGGTACATCGAACGGTTTCGAGAAATAGATGTACGCACAAGAAACCTTGAATGTCAAAGTCTCCGTCAATCGTGATGAAGACCGCGAACCCATTCGTTACTAGAACCAATGTATATCAATGTCCGAGCGAGTCTCAGTCAGGAAACCTACTTGTCAACAAGACACACGCCCACAGCCCAAACCAAGGTGTATAGGGCATCCATACACCTTTGAAAGGTAGCACGTCCCTCGATATTCCTTGGGCTTTCAGCCCTTTGTTGAATCGTATCCAGGCGAGGCATATGAAGAAAAAGTTGATCATGGCGGCGACTGAAGACAAGTCGATAAACCACCCGAAGACGACAGCTGCTCCCTTATTGACGGCTGAGAGGTCATTAGTTAGCGTCATGTCGAAGACATGATGTGTACGAGCGACGCACTCATGTAGGATAGCGAGCAGATCCCTAGAACGAATAGCAAGGCAGTTAGGGGAACGCCACGCCTTGTAGTGTACCCAAGGATCTTTGGTGCTTGACCCTGTCGAGCGAGGCCGTGGATGGCTCGAACAGCAACGAAAATAAACGAGTTCCCACAAGATATCGCAGACGTTATGATGACCGCGCTGTGCAACAGGTGTAAGCAATCGGGAGGAGGAGAGAAGTTCGTGGAACTAACTTGATAATATGCGGTAAGATAGTGATACCGAGATGCTGCATGCCGATGACGAAGGGAGAAGCACCAACGCCTATGTATCGAGGTTGAGACTGTCCTGTTCGGGATTGATGTTGAGCTCACCTGTGCCATTCGCAATGCCTTCGATGAGGTCCGGGTCGTTATGCGCGATCAGGATGCCGACACATAATATACCCAGAACGTAAAACGCTGTCAGGCGCCAAAATACCCGTCTAGATTATCCAGTGTCAGTTTCCGGTGTGGCCGACAGTAACGCTCGTTTCTCACCGAATCGCTTTGGGGATCGTTTTTCTCGGATTCTCAGCCTCACCAGAGCACATTACGACCTAGAAGCTTTATAAGGAATCGCTTCACAATGCACAAGAGGTATACAGACGAATTCAGGTCCACCGATGGAGAACGCAGCCATACGGAAAACTCCCCAAAACCCAAGGAAATGCCCAAGAGGTCCCTCAACGAGACTAAAAATAGCAAGAGCTTCAATGGCGTGAACCGCAAATGAGTGGGGTGCAACCAACTATTCAGTCATTGGACCTGGCTAGGGAATCCGACATCAGAAAGATTTCCATAAAATAGGGGTTCAAGGACACTCACGTCGCGCCAGTATCGAAATCCGATCCTATCGTGGTTTGGGTTACCGCCCAACATGACGATGAATGTGAAGACTATGAAGCCGATGATGAGGATGACTTTGCCGGATGCAAGGTAGAATTCGGCCTAAAAATTATGAGTAAAATTCGTGAACGAGCCTCATCTCTGCTCACCTCTCCGTACAGCCGGACGGCAAAGGCGTTGAGACAAAAGAACACAACCAAGCAGAGCGTTACCCATATCGCGTCTGAAGAGTCTGGTAGCCTGGTCAAGAAATATGCAATCAGTCTCGTCCCAATCCCACGAAGAAATGAGGAAGGTGGGTCAAGGCAACATACCAGTATTTAAACAGACCGGAAATAGCAACGATGTCAGCGCAACCAAACGCGATGCAAGCATCTATTGGTGTCCCGTCAACGCTTTCTCAGCGACTCAAAAGTGGTGGTGACCTACAAGTGTAGTTCCAGCCACACGCGACCCCTGCGGCAGGATCGACGAAACGATGTGTCCAGTGAATGAAACTCCCGTTTACGGGCTTGAGAAAATTGTCAGCACCCAAGGAGCTGCAGGATGACAACAGAGCACTAACGTGTAGCGTTGCGAGCTCTCCCGCTGCTTGGGCGACTGTGGAAAGCGTCTTCATTCAATGTCGCGGGAGCCGAGCAAGGACACGTACCGCACCAGACGACGATACAGAAGATACTGTACGCCAGAAGGCAAGATAAAGGTCCCCCCATCACCAGTGCACGCCCTGACCCAACTAGATTCTAGATCAGCCACTGAGTACTTACACAGGTTCACCACCCATGAGCACATACTGAACAGCCCGCTAGTTCGCCACGATGCAAGTTGTCACCACATTGTTCGATGAGCTTGATGAGCGTTACTCACGTTCCAATCACACCTCCTATGGCACTAGAAAGTAAGGGTCAACATCTGGGTATCTAAGCTCTAGGCTAGGCCAGAACGACACACATTAGTTGTATATGACGAGATTTGAGTCCCCGATGGGTTTGCATTCTGGAGGTGTCGAGGCCATCTTGACCGCTGGAAGAAGCTGACTCGACCGCAAAAGAATCAACCTCCTTCTTGTCTGACATGATGAACGTGAGACGGGTAGGCGCAGGAGCAGGATCCGACTTGTCGTTTGCAGTGGTTTCTGGCGTGTGGATTTAAGAAGGATTCTACAATGATTTTTTTTTTCTTTTGAGAAGCGTGTATTAGGCCAAACAGCTTCCTTTCCGGTACTGTGGTTTCCAGTGTGTGGATTTAAGAAGGATTCTGCAAAGCGTCCAAGTAACTCCAAGGTATCGTGACCGGTGCTTGTCGTCAGGACTCGATAACAGTTTGATAACAGTGCAAGAATCATTCGCTCCCGGAAGGCCTACGGAGTTGCGTTCAACCCAAACAAGGGCTCAACGTACGTTCAACGTTCAGCCCGAACAAGGGCTCAACGTTCAACCTGAACAAGGGCTCCACGACGTTTATCACAGGTTTTATTGTCGCAGCCCGGAGACTACAAGTTCCCACCTGATAGGGGTCATGTTACCGCAACGTGAGCTCGATAGGGTTCTGGCGTCACTGAAGCTGGGCGGCATTGCGAATTCCTGGCATCCTCGTTAAGTTCGGCGCCCTATATGTACAGACATCAGCAGGTAGACCATTGGCTTGGCCCGGGCTTAACAAAATCCCCCGCCAAAACAAGAGCCCGGGCTAAGCCTGACCTAAGTCCGTTCACCTGAACAGGCCTAAAGAAGCGAATTCACTGCTGCGTCACTCTCACAGAGACTCACACACATGACTTCATCTTTCTCTACCATCGCGAACGGACCCTCGAACCCGGTTCCACCAGGTTATCCAATCCCCGACCCATGCCTGTCGTTCTGGCTACAAGGAACGCGAAGTTCATCTCTTCTAGGACATCGAACCACCTCTTCTCTACCAACGGAAGCAGACATTGTTATCATCGGTTCAGGCATTAGCGGCGCTGCTGTAGCATATTTCCTGCTGACTGGACCGAATCCACCGAAGAATGTGTCGATGTTGGAGGCACGGGAAGCATGCCACGGAGCGACTGGCCGAAATGGCGGTCATTGTAGACCCGATTGTTATCGAGGTTCGTGATTGATTCCTATCTTCCGTTGCGGTGCTAATGATGCTTCGATATCGGATAGGATACAATAGTTACAAGGAGTGGTTCGGAAAGGAGCAGGCGAAAAAGATTCTCCAGAATGAAATGGTTTGTGCATCGAAGACTGTTGCTGCCGTGCCCGCTGACTTGGTGCATAGGACACACTCAACCTCGTCACCGAAGTCATTGAGAAGGAGGGTATCGACTGCGACTTCTGGAGGGGTCTGTCCTTCGATGTTGCAATGGATGAGAAAGCAGTAGAATTCTTCAAGTCAAATTACGAAGCATTCAGAGCAGATGGCGGTGTAACCGATGGAATTGTCGAGTGGATCGGAGACGCTGTTGAAGCTAAGAAGGTCAGGTTTGTTGAAGGCCGTAAGCCAGACGCGTACTCACTAGCCCCTTTTCTTAGCGTACACGAACCACTGACGCGCTCGCAGCAGCAGAATTTCCTGCTTCCTCACTTTGGCCGTACAAGCTCGTTACCCATCTCCTCAAACTCTGCATCGACAAGCATGGAATGAACCTCCAGACGAACACACCTGTCAAGTCGGTCAGCAACAGCGAGGCGGGGGAATGGACTATCAACACCGACCGCGGGTCAATCAAATCCAACAAAGTTGTCTTCGCCACTAACGCCTTCACTGCAACGCTTCTCCCTGAATTTCTGGGCAAGATTGCACCATACAAGGGCCAGTGTTCTGCTATTATTCCGACTCGTGCATATTCCGGCGAAAAGATGCTCCACCACACCTATTCGCATCGTTACGGCGTTCAGGATTTCGATTACATGATACAGAGACCCAAGGATGGGACTATTATCATGGGTGGCGGGCGATGGGAGATTCCTGTCGAGCAGCTCATCGGGAATACGGATGATAACAGCAAGTTCGAGATTTTGACAGAGTACTTGGCTGGATCGATGAAAAAGTACATGGAAGGTTGGGGTGACGAATTGCCTGGCGAAGGCCTTCTCTATGACTGGACCGGTAAGTCTATCTTCTGTTTGATTGCACTGAATACGGCACTTACCCCGTAGAATAAAGGAATCATGGGCTATACTCCGGAAGCCGTACCCTACGTCGGCGCTATCCATGGAAGACCTGGAGGCTACATCACAGCCGGCCATTCAGGCCATGGTATGTCTCAACCGTCAACTCGACATCTCACTCGCTGAATCGTCCCTTCAGGTATGGCAAGAACATTTACATGCTCGCGGGGAATAGCTGCTTTACTTCGCGGAGATTCTTGGGAATCGACAAGATTGCCCGAATGCTTCCAACCTACTCCAGAGCGGTTACGTTCGAAGAATGTCGAGGAGGTGTGGTGTAATAACGCAGGTCCTTTAGTGCATTGAAAACTGTTCGATCGAGTCTGTAGAACGAGAGACGTCCAGATGTCAAGGAAACGAGGTGAGGGAAAGAGGCAGAGAAAAAAATTGGGCGCTTAAATGCAGACACGCCCACGTGTGACCCTGTGACCGCGACCAGATCCCAATAACGTACTTACATACTAATGTATCAGGAGAAGTTACTTACAGTGTAAGTACTGCCTTTTGCATAATTAGCTGAACCGTAGGTTAAGCCCTCAAAGAGAACATGCGTTTTGTCCATCAAAACAATACGTACAAACAATGAATCCGGGCCGCTGCTTCCCGTACAGTCATAACGAGTCATTGACGTCGAATATATATATGGAGACCGCGTGAGAGTGGGTTCGTTCTTTGACTCGCCTTTCCCTCCCCCCACCACCGCTCATTCCTTTCGCCATGGATATTTCCATCGAAGACGTTGCAGTCTCCTCTGTCTCCTTCGACGATCGACTCGCTCAATCACGCATCTCACCTCTGTTTCTGGCCTTTAACCCTTCCATCCTCGCTGCTTCAGCCTCCGGGTCTACTGCATGGCTCTCGGTCACAGCAAATTACAACGGACAAAAATTCTCGACCTACCACGAATTTCTGATCGACTACACCCTCTCGCCCTCTCTTGAAGCTGTTCTTGCTGCCGACTTTCATATCAAATGTCAAGGCCAATTTCCCGCGTTCACTGCGGTGTACTCCGACCAGCCAGGAGGCGGTTCATATATGAGTCTCGCTCCCTTCGGTATGTCAAACACATTATATCTTTATTCGATTTTTTGCCATGGAGACTGAGACACCCTTCTTGACGCAGAACCCACTGTCCTCCCCAGCACATTGTCCCCCTCATTGGAGTCCCGGGGTGGACCCAGTGCAGTAACTTCCCCCTCGTTGACGCTCTGGGGAGGCGCCGGCGTAGTAGCCCCTTCGGGGGTTTCCTCTATCGTGCATAAAAAGGTTCATAGCGAATATAATGATATCGGTTCACAATCAAAAAGTGGTTTGCGTCCTCAGGATCAACCTGTCCGTTTGACTTTGGGCGAGAAATGTGCTGCTGTCCGTCATGTTGTGGAGCATCGTACGACTGCGGAAATATTGCGAAGTATGTGTCGTCGGCATCAGAACATGGATCTAAGAGTATCAGGTAATAAGCTTAAGAGTGCTGCTGTCTTACGCTCGGAGTTTCTAGCACATATTTGTACACAGGCATGTTTGGTGTTGAGGTCGGAGGCCATATCTGTGGGTATACCGTCCGCTGTTCCCCTGTCTGAAGTCGAGATCCGCGAATCAAACTTAACGCTACTACGAGGCTACTGTACTGCTTCCCGGGGTTCCTCACAGAAGCGAAAAGCAGCACAGAGTAAAGCTGAAGGTTCGAATAAAAAGTCGCGCGTCTCTGTCGAGGATTCTCCGTCTGGTGGTGCCTTCCCAATCATCCTATCGCAGAGTGAAAAGGATGAAATTGTACGAGAGTTTCGTGAGGCTACGAGTAACAGTGCAATGAAGCGGTACGAGTGTTCATTTTGCGGCAGGTTGGAGCAGGCGGACCACGTCAGAATGAGGTCTACAAGCCAGCTTGACTTGTCATTGTTAGAGGATGCTGTCAGGGAGCTCCGGGAGGCCACTGGGCAACACTGTATCAAAAGCTTCAATGCGGCGTCACTGATCAATGGGTCATATGTTCTCTGTCACTTCTGTGATTCATCTGTTGCAAAAAACACCTTTCAGTCTTTACCCGTTCGGAGTTATGCAAATGGTCTCTGGATAGGAGATGTTCCTGATGAGCTACAAGGCTTGACCTTCCTAGAGGAACAGTGTGTCGCGCGAGCTCGTGCTACGAGGTGTATGTATAAGTTAAGCTTGACGTCGGCTGGTCAATTTGCTGCTCGAGGGAACGTCTGTATCCTGCCTCAGGACACAAGCTCAATATTGAATGCTATGCCGCCACCAATATCACGTATTCGCGATGAGATTTGTGTCATTCTGGTGGGATCCCCTGACGTTGAGGTTACCTATGACATGCTGAAGCGGTCTCCATTGCTGGTGCGAAGGAAGAGAATTGAGCGCGCACTATTGTGGCTGGTTGATCACAATCCATTGTATAAGGATCTGAAGAGAGAAGAGGTTCTTGACAATTTGAAGGAATATCCTGAGAATGGTTGCCCACTTGCTGTTACGGACTTTTTGCGGACAGATTCTGCTAGTAATCAGGGTACGTCGTACACGTCCTATTCTGATCAAGCCAATGCCGAGCTGTTTGATGGGTCAGATGGCAGATTTGAGCTCGTTTCTACCACACTCGTTGATGCCGATAATATGAACACGACCTACAAACAAAGGAAACTAGAAGCGCTCAGGATACTTAAAAATCAGCAATGGGGTTTCGTGAAATTTCCGTCGGGTAATATGCCATTGTCAACAAGTAAGAATCCTAACGTTTTTGGTTGGTTATGGCCTGTGCTGTTTCCATATGGTGTAGGAATGCCCGATAACAATAATGTCAGAGCGTCCACGGGGTTCGGGTTCCGGAACGTTGACACTGCTCCTCACATTGGGCATCTACTTACTCTGGCGGATCGTCGCTTCCAAAAGCACAAGTCGTTTGGTTTTGTGATGAATAATATCATTCAGCGTCGCCAGTCCTCCTTTAAATCACGCCTTGCAACAAAGCGGTCATGGTTTCCGGTTATACAGAGTCTAATAGAGGAGGTTGACGAGGAGGCCATGGCGAGTTACCAAGCTAAATTGGACAAGAATGAATTCGGGCCATTTCCTAAACCAGAGACACCAGGTGAGAAGGCTGCTGTCCAGTTAATGAAGCATCTCAGCTATGTTTCGGATCATATACCAGGGTCTATCGGGGACGTAAATACTATGAAGCAACAGATCCGTAGTAAGATCATGTGCGATGGCCTACCTCATTTTTTCGCGACGGTGAATCCAGCAGATTCTCATAACCCGATAGCACAAGTTCTGGCAGGAAGGGAAATTGATTTAGACAAGATATTTGACTCACTTGGTGAAATTGAAAAAGAGGCAAGTACAAGGGCAAAAGTCATTGCTGATAATCCAGTCGCGGGCGCGGAGTTCTTCCATTTAATGGTTACAAAATTCTTCGATATTATCCTGGGTGCAAAGCGAGTCGCAAAAATTGGCGTTCTTGGAAAGGTGAAAGGGTGGTATGCAGTCGTTGAATCACAAGTGCGAGGTTCGCTTCATCTTCATATTCTCATTTGGATTGATGGTGCGCCAGCCTCACCCATAGATATGAAAGAAAGGATGAATACAGATCCTGCATTCAAGGAAAAGCTCGCAGCATGGTACGACGACATCATCTGTCAAAGCTTCGTCAGGGACACTATTCCATATATGCCTCGGCCTGGTAGTGCAAAGCAAGAGCCTGTCTTGAGTCGTCCGTTAGATCCTGATTCTTCAGACTATAAGCAGAGACGGGACCAGCATCACCGAGATCTATGTGAAAATTGTGGTTTGGTTCATGGGCACAATGCTACCTGCTTTAAGCATATCCCTCGTGGGATCCGCACTCTCATTGATGCAGATAGGGACTGTCGGTTTGAGCTTCCAAGACAACTAGTTCACGAGACACACTTTGATGAAGAGGGCGACCTTGTAATTCGGTGCGAAGAGGGACATCTTAATGGTCATAATCCTACAGCTACACTTTGTTTGGGTTGTAACACTGATTTAAAGCAAACAGCATCAGGACCTGTTGCAATGACTATGGTTGAATATATGTGTAACTATACCGCAAAGCTTCAACTCGATACTTCAGTGGTTTTTTCTGCATTATGCGCATCAATCAAGTTTCTACAGGATAACCCTCCTGTGGATGTTGACGGGAATATTGACCATACTGAATGCAGCCGGCAAATGATGGTTAAAGCAACAAATAAGCTTGTAGGTAAAAGAGAGCTCACAGGCCAGCAAACTGCCAGTTATCTTCTTGGCCGGAAAAACCGATATACGTCTGATGAGTTTCGAGAGTACTGGTGGTCATCCATGTTGAGGGATATTGCGCGGAATGAGTTTACAGAGGATCTCCTCGCGGCTGACATTGTCTTAGATGAGGGTGAAGGTGAAGGTAACACACAGCGTATGACCATACCTGAGGACGAAGATGATTCTATCGTGATCTTATCCGCTGTAGCGCCTGCTATTAAAAAGCAGCTTCGGAGCCTTGTTTTGTGCGATTTTAGCATAAAACAGATAAGAAATGACTAGGTAATACGAGTACTAGAGCGAGTCCCGAGCGGCTAGTAAAAGGCTCAGATCCTAGCATAAGGAGAGAATAGCGCCTCGGAGGCGTCTCTCCTTATCTCTGAAAACTGTAGGAGTCGTATAACTGACGAAAGTATCACTTCGGAGGCACGACTAGGACCTGTAGTCATAACAAGGGAATATCTCCAGTGGCTCGGAGGCATCGTATTAGGGATTAGAATAACAGAATCAGACTTGACGAAGACCCGTACTAGTAGGGATAGACAGAGGAGGTCACCGCGGAAGCATGGATGGTCGGAAAGCGAGACTAAGTCGAGCCTCAGAAGCTTGGTATAAGGTCGAGGCCTCGCTTTGGAGGCATGATTGATTCAAGTATACTAGGTATACTACAGGTTACGCTAGTCATCCATATTGGCTAGAGCTACCTCGTCCCAACCGAAGTAATTATCTACGTCGGAATCTTCAGGATAATAAGAATCAATGAAGGTTTCATAATCTAGATAATCGGTATAGAATGGATCGCATAAAATAGGATTATAGAAAGAAAAGGATCGAGAGAGCCAACGACCCATGACAGGGGAATACTGGAAGAAAGAGAGCTTGGTATAGTCAAGCTTCGGAGGTGCTGGGCACTCAGCACAGCTGGCGACGGCGTCGATCCAAGCGTTGACGGCTCCAGGAGTACGAGCGGTTTTGAAGTCGAGGAATCCCACTCGAGCAATGGACTCGGCAACCATGTCGATGATAGACCTGGCGTCGTGAGGAATGAAGTGGTCAAAGGTGTCCTTGCAGAGATAGATTTCGTCCTGGATCATGTTGTAACGAATCACGTAGCCCCAGTAGAAGGATCTGTGGCGACTGAGGAAGAACTGCTGGAAGATGATTCCGAGGATAGCTTCTCGTTCTGCGTCGAGTGGAATGGGTAGGATGATGCGGCGCTCCTTGATCTTATCAGAGTAATCTTCTGGATACCACCAGAGCTTATACAACTCTGGAGAGGAAGTCAGAAGGCCGCCTCGGAATCTAGAAAGTAGAAAGGCTTACTATAGAGTAAGTTGCGAAAGTGGTCTTCAATGTCATGCAAGCGTGCCATAGTACGCTCGGGGAAAAGTAAGCAAGGAAGTGGGACAACCTAGCACTTGCTTTTACTGACCTCTGGACTGGCCGCTGAAATGGAAATTTTACTTTGGAAACTAGGAAATTAGCGCTTCGGAGGCGTGGATCCGAACCAGGCACTGGGCGCTAAACAATGATCGAGAAGTGATCGAAGGAGTTGCACCGTCGAGGTACCTCCCTTGTACTTGTACAAGGAGATATTGACTGTACTAGGGGCATAGTTGGTGCTAGTGGCAAAACACAGTGCTCAACTGCGCTGGGAGGCAAGGGACTAGAAAGAAAGGAATGGTGTACCAAAGAATCGAGTAGGAGTTCTGGCTGAACCATTGAACTATTACCCGGTATCCAAGGCACCAAGATTGGATATAGTGGGGCGGCCATATGGATGGCAGGACGTCAGAATTATCCGAGCTATGGAAGGACATTGACCTGGCTATGAACGGCTGGGTAACTCCATGAATATAGGCATCTAGTAGCACTTCGGAGGCACGTACTTTGCTTCAGACGAAGTGAGTATATGCTTCGGAGGCAGACAGAACAGGATGACCTATGACGATTGAAGGGTCTAGAACCGGAGAATCAATGCTGCGGAGGCAGATAGGCAGAACGGAACCATCGATAGGAGAGACCCGGAAGAAAAGAATGTTAGAGAATGTTCGAGGCTGATGATACTTCCGAAGCAAATTATTGGTTTTGACTTTGGGGTTCAAAAGCGTAGATTAAACACAAAACTCTCCAAGTATATTCCAAAGTAGGTAGTTTATGCCTCCGAGGCATGGTTTATTCGATATTTGTACAATTAGGTAGAATTAGAGCCTCCTAGGGTATATAAGCAGTGGGGTTTTCATCAAGAATCCCCAAGCAATCCGTACGATTAGTATTCAGAGGATACGAAGCTATTCCACTTGTTGGGTAGTCAGTTGACTCAGGAGCGCTTCTGGAGAGACATTAGAACGGAATAGAACTTTGTTTGCCCAAACCTAGAAAATCCATTGAACACTTGCTTGACCTTGACTTTGCATTGTTTGTCTGCGACGCCGACTTGACTGGCTGAGCTATTGTTGAACTTCCGAAGCTAATTGGGCTGAGGATATTGTTTGCCGTTGACAGTTGGTCTTCGGTCATTGACAGACTTGATTGGAGTCTTATTGCCATTGTTTGATTTGATTGTCTTGTTACCCCTCGCTGTTCGAGTGGTTCTGAAGCTAGTTGAAGCCTAAGAACGCACTTCCGAAGCACCAAACAAAACTCTACGCTCCCCGAAACAACCTATAAACCTCTCTTCCAAACCCCACTTTTGACCTCCGAACTGGTTTCAGAGGCGAAGCTACCTTAGTTGGATAGTTTCTTGAGTCAGATTTCCTTCAGCCTACTATTGCAGTCTGGCTAAGAGCGGAACCTACGATCAACGCCGATCCCGATTCCTGCACCCTTCAGCTACACTCTTGAGTGTTGGGAGGATTTGACCTACGAGTTAGATTTTATTATACACTGCGAGTGGCGCTTTACAACGGTTCAGCTCCCGCCTCGCAGGGGCCTAATCCATCGTCATTCCGTGAAAATGGGAAAAAAGTTTTTGCCTTACGTGACCCGGTCCGGTACTTCCAGCCGCAGCGGCAGGCGGGATTTTCCGAGAGGAACTGGAGGGTACTTAGTGGCGTGAGCAACGCAGGGCGTATTGGCCACGGGCTATGAGGTCCTATGCTGAATAGGATGATCAGCAACAATAATCTTGAGACTTGTAAACATTTCCGGAGTCATTGTAGTAGATAATCATGTGGGGTGCCCATTTGTACTTCCCAGTTACGTTGCAGCTTATTGATACATCACACTCCGACTGTTTCCCTAACTGGTGATAGAAATTGACCGCAACCGCAGGGTTTGAGGCAATAAAGCAATGGTGTTATTCATGCTTCAGGAATCAGTCACTGAATGAGTCTTGTAAGTTGTGTTCATCTGGACGGTTACGGTAGCAGTGGTTGCCTTCAAAGCGGCCATGAGGCTGTAAAGCTCATCAAATACTTCAACATCCTGTACTGATGACATTGAAGGAGAAGTCGTGTTGGGTGTATCGACATGCTAGCTACCCACTCACTGGACTGATCATGACTGCGGAGCTTCAAAATGTCTCTGCCGCTGCGGCTGGAAGTACCGGACCGGGTCACGTAAGGCAAAAAACTTTTTTCCCATTTTCACGGAATTATGCAAAAGGCAGTAACTTCTCCTGATACATGACAATGGATTGGGCCTCTTCGAGGCGGTAGCTGAATCTTTACGTTCAAAATATGGCTTTGATTACAGACCAGGGTTTCAAACGCAGAGCCAAATACCGAGAAAGTACAGTGAAGGAAAAATAAAGGGAGAAAGATCATAAAACCTGGACCAAGTACAATAAGGTAATGCACGAGCTTTTCCACGCCAGTATTCCATCTTTTGTTGTCCTGACATACAGATGAGTCGGTAGGTCAAACAGCGAGTTCAATTGAGACTCACATTGTCCCCTCCCCCCACGTTGATTGACCGAGGACCACGGCTGTTTATCACTTTGCCTCGCCGGCATTCATCACCCGACCGTTGCGTAATTCGTGTTCAACTGTTGAGCGTCGTCTCATTCTCGAACCATCATGAAAGATTGACCGTTTCCTCGTACACCTTATTTTCTTTTTGTCTTTCTTATTCCTCTCGTTGTCCTGATCTTCCAATGCAGGGCAAAACTTATCGTCTTTGTTAACGATGCGACGCGAGTTCGGTAAGTCGGGCGGTTATTTTCGAGTTTTTCATCTGCAGACTGAACTGTCGTGTCAGTGAATTTTCCTATTCGAAGATGGACGACCTACGTGCAGTAAGACCAAGGGTAGGAAAATTCTGGACACAGAGGGCTCAGAGAATCACTTGAGAAGGGCATGATCGGCAGTTGGGAGGTTATTGGATGAAACAGCCATCTGAAGTCGGCCGTTGTGCAAACTCGGAAGGAGGTGGTACTTGTTCAAGGGAAGAAGGAATAACGGTGCGATCCGGGACGAAGAAGAGTTCAGGATCGGTAGTATGGGTGGGAGAAGGGGAATATTGGCGGTGAATGTGGACTAAGCCGGGTCACTATGGAGGGTTGGAGGCGTGTGGGTAGGCGCTGGGTCACCGAGGTCGAAATAAGATGTAGAAAGCTGAGGGGAAATGACGGGGGATCCGGTACGTTTTGTGCTGTATACCCCTACTTTATTAACTCTGCAGACAGGTGTTCATATAAGCAAGACTGTTGCATATGAATACATGAACCACGACTTACCTGAAATTCGCTCGGACCCGCCATCAAGATATCGGAGTTGAAACCCTCGAGTTCCAAACCCCCTTCTGTGAAAAGTGCGACTTGGCCCTCGGGGACCAAGTCATAGAACCAGGATAGCCGTTCGCGCGAGTAAACTTTTGTCTTTTCTGCTCTTTGTTCTGTACGGCTCAGCTCTGTCCGTAGTTCCTCTGAGATGTGGTTTCGGATCCGGCCAAGGTCGAAAGGTCGCAGGATACATAACCCCAGGATACATAACCTTAACCTCGCAGGATACATAACCCCTTCAAAGAACGGACTCTCGAAAGCATAACGTAGGCACTTTGTATTGATTGGCAACCAGCAAGGTCAATACAACAAACATCCAGTGATCGTCCTTGGGCGTTGTGAGATGTGAATGCAAATGCCGGAATTAAGGGAAGTTGCCAGCGGGTGGCATGGTACAGCTCTTCAGAATCCGGGAGGTGGTACTTGATGCGATTCTTTCTGGGCTGCAGTGTCACTCGATGGGGATGTGCTGCGTTGGGATTGGAGGTTGTATACGCCTTGAAATCAACATTCACGGAGATGGCATAACGTCGACCATCAACTTCTTCGTAGATCACGGACACCAATGTTCCCGGACTGCCATTCGATATACCCAACTCCGTTGCAATGTTCTCCGTGCAGAACACTGGCATGCCCGGAACATAAGGTACCCGCCCTCCCAGGTCATTGGCCTCCTTCACCGGCACAGACCAGGCAACTTCTGCTGCCAGGCCTGTGAGCTGTCGCTTTTTGCCACCTCGACCTATCATGTCCTTCGAGTAGTACATGTAACTGTCCTGGTCCGTGGCGGAGGCAAAAGCCACAGCCATGTCGCTATTGTGGCGATCTCGTGCTATGTTTGTGTAAACAATGAGAGGGCAGGCTTGCTCTGGGGTGGCTATCCACCTGTCAATGTCGGTAAGCGCTTTTGTTTCGCTGCTGCAATCCGCACTTGTTAACACGTATTTGTCTAGCACCTCTTTATCTGCCGTTGTACAGAGCCCTTTCCGCAGTCGTTTGAGGATATCAATCAATACGGGGTCTCCTTTTTGTCGCATGTTCTCTTCGAGGACTACAATGTGCTCGATCTGCTGCCAGATTTGGATTCCTTTAACATCTTGCCGTATGTTCTCATTCAAGTCGTTCAGGTCGTGACTTCGGTGACAATTGACGAGTTCTCTTTTGAATAGAGATCTTCCTCGAGGCGGAGGTAGCTGACATGGATCACCACAAGTCGCAAAATTCAGGCCTCCACAGATGTCCTCTGTGTTCCCTTTTGCCATGCTTAGGTATTCAGACATACGAGCTATATCCTTTGCAGCGAGAAAGTAAGCTTCGTCCAGGATCAGAGTTTCCAGAGGTGATATTCGTTCCTCGAGGCTGGTGCGAATGCTAGGAGTTGATTTCATTCTCGAAGGGGATACCAGTAAGCTTGCTTCGGAGTGAATGGTGCAGCCTCCGATGTCGCTTGCGACTACACCAGTTGGCGCCGTTAACCGCAGTTGTTCTGGGTGGCCAATAATTGCATAGAAGTCTTTCCAAGCACGGAATATGACAGACTTCCCTGTTCCGCCAGGGCCTGTACAGAGCAATGACATTGGTGGGTCTTTTCTGTTCTTTTCCAAGTCGCATCCAACTTTATCAGCAAGCAACAGGAAAGCCCGTGTTTGCTCGTCGTTGAGGTTGTGTTTGATCACAAGTGCAAGGCATAGCTTTTGATACGGGTGCAACGAACTCCAGGGTAAGCGTGTTGTTGACAATTGGTCTCTATTGGCGCGGAATTTCTCATATCGGAGTTCAGCCTTCCTTGTTTCTTCAGCCAGCGTCGTGCGTAGAGCATCTGGAATTCTCTCAGAGTGTCGGTTGAGAATGGAGTTGCGTTCGTGCCTTTCCGCTGCTCGCAGGCGCGACTTGACTAATGAATCCTTCTCTTTGAGCAGCCTCTTATCTTCAATCTGGGCCTTACACTTGTCCTCTTCGCATCCGATTCTCGAACGTCCCTCGAATTGTGTACTTTGGTTTTCCGATAGTCCAATGACAGAATAGAAGCCCACTTCATTTGCCTGCTTAATGATCTCGGCAGCATCCCGAGTTGCTCTGGTGTCTTTTGCGAAGACAATGCCGTCCAAGTCATCAGGGTCGACCTCAGCCTGCATTGCATTCTCCCACACTGGGTCGTAGGCACTATCATCCTCTTCATCGAGGTTCATCCCTGCGTTCTGTGCCATTCTCTTCAATTCACTAAGTCGCTTGGACCTTCTAGCAGAGAAATCAAACTTCGCGTCTCGACTCTGATATATCAACTGCATGTTTCGAGTGATTCGACTGTGCTCCGGCGACATCAGAGCCTTAAACTGACTAAATTCTTCCAGCCAAGTGATGTCGGCACCTTTCAATGGGGAGTTCTTATCCTCTATCCACGGCTTGAATAAGGTCAGCATAGCAACGGCGTATTTGATCTGATCATCCTCCAGATCATTTCGCGGAATTCGGTACCCCATAAGCACAGGAATTACAGGTACGTCAAGCTTTTTGAGGCAATGTGTTGTGTACTGAGGGTGACCCGGCTTGAATCGCAGGTAAGTCTTTCGAGGTGCTTTTGACTGTGGCTTTTTGACCTTCACGTAGTTTCTCATTATATCCCAGACACATAGATTTTGGAGCTCAGGTGGCCTGTAGAATATATCGTCGAACAGTTTCGAAAACCGCTTTTCCCATGGCTCCTCCACGTCAGCATTAATGGGCACTCCCATGGTCTCCGCAGATAAAATGACCATTGAATCATCCTCATCCTCTGGAATGACCAGGCGCTGCGCAGAGTCAACTGTATTTTCTCCGTCTTCACACGAATCCAAGTCCAGGTTTGAACTCATGTCCCCGACAAAGACATCACGAGCAATATCTCTCAACATCGATGACCACCAATAGTCTTCATACTCGTCTGACGTATAGCGGTTTTTCCTTCCGAGCAAGTGACTGGCTGTTTGCTGTCCTGTGAGCTCACGCTTTCCGACTAGAGTGTTCGTGGCTTTGACCATCACTCGTCGACTCCTTTCAGTCTGATTGATGTCGCCATTATCATCCAAGGGATTCTTGCCTTGCAAAGCCTTGATTGAAGCACAAAGGGCAGAGAAAACCACTGAAGTGTCTAATTGCAGCTTCGCGACATAATTGCACATGTAGTGGACCATTGCCATTGCTACTGATCCAGATGCCGTTTGCTTCAAATCCGTATTACATCCCAAAGCAAGAGTCGCCGTAGGGTTATGGCCATTCAGACACCCATTTTTGCAACGTATGACCAGGTCGCCATCTTTATCGAAATGCGTGATCGCTACTTCTTCTCTGGGGAGATCAAACCGACAATCTTCGTCCGGGTCAGCCAGGGATTGAATGCGGCGGGGTAGGTGCTTATAGCAGGTTGCGTTATGATCGTGAACCAGACCACAATTCTCACAAATATCACGATGATGTTGATCACGCATCTTTTCATAGTCGGGTGCATCGGGATCCAAGGGTCGGCTGAGAACAGGCTGCTGCTTTGCAGTTCCTTCGGCCGTGGAATAAGGAATTGTGTCCTGGCCAAAGCTTTGACAAATGACATCGTCGTACCAAGCAGTAAGCTTCTCTTTGAATTCTGGATCTGAATTCATTCTTTCTTTCATGTCCAAAGGTGAAGCTGGTGCACCATCAATCCAGATAAGTACATGGAGATGGAGAGAGCCGCGAACCTGTGACTCCACGACAGCATACCATCCCTTGACTTTACCAAGGATACCAATTCTCGAAACTCGTTTCACACCGAGGATGACATCAAAGAACTTTGTAATCATTAGATGAAAGAACTCGGCGCCAGCAACGGGGTTATCAGCCAAAACCTTAGCTCGTGTACTGCCTTCTTTCTTGACGTCCTCCTCCAATGCATGAAAGATTGTGTCTAGGTCAATGTCTCTTCCCGCGAGAACTTGAGCTATTGGATTGTGCGAGTCTGCTGGGTTCACAGTGGCAAAAAAATGAGGTAGGCCATCACACATAATTTTACTTCGGATTTGCTGCTGCATAGTATTCACGTCGCCAACAGAGCCCGGGATATGATCAGACATATAACTGAGGTACTTCATCAGCTTGACAGCTGCTTTCTCGCCCTCCGATTCCGCTTTCGGGAAGGCAGATTCATTCCGGTTGAGTTTCGCTTGATAGGTATTTATTGATTCTTCGTCGACCTTGTCGAGAAGTTGCTGTATGACAGGAAACCACGATCGATTCACAGCCAGTCGAGAATTGAACGAGGACTTTCGGCGCTGCATGATGTTGTTCATTACAAACATAAACCCCTTGTGAACTTGAAACCGACGATCAGCGATGGTGAGAAGGTGTTCAACGTGAGGTGCTGTATCAACGTCGCGAAAGCCGAAGCTTCGGGAGATTCTGACATCATTATTATCAGGCATTCCAACACCGTACGGGAAAAGAACAGGCCACAACCATCCAAATGTTTTTGGGTTCTTGCTGGTGGATAATGGCATATTCCCGGAAGGAAACTTGACAAACTCTTGCTGCTGTTGCTTCAGCTTCCTCAACGCGTCGAGTTTTCGTTGACGATAGGTGGTAGTGATATTATCAACGTCCACTAGCATGGTGGATGTGAGCTCTGTAGGGTCGTTCAAGCCTTCAAAGAGCTCTGCATTGGCTTGGTCACTATAGGTTGTGTACGATGCGCCTTGGTTGCTGGCTGAATTTGTACGAAGGAACTCCTTCACTGGGAGCGGACAATCATACTCGGGATATTCTTCTAAGTTATTTACCACGGCGCCTTTACTTAAGTCACTGTATAGCGGATTGTGATCAATCAACCACATTAGAGCCTTCTCAATCTTTTTTCTCCGAACCAAAAGTGGAGACTTTTTCAGCATTTCATAGGTGATTTCCACTTCAGGCAATCCAACAAGAATCACGCATATCTCGTCCTGAATCTGCGACAATGGTGGAGGCATTGATTTGAGAAAAGAACTGGTATCCTGCGGCAAAACACAAACATTTCCCCGTGCTGCAAATTGACCAGCCGAGGTCAAGCTTAATTTGTACATACATTTGGTCGCACGAGCACGAGCAATGCATTGTTCTTCTAGGAATGTCAAGCCTTGAAGCTCGGTTGGGACGTCTCCAATCCATAGACCGTTAGCATAGCTGCATACTGGTATTGATTGAAAAGCGTCTTTGCTAACGGCTAACTCACAAAGGTGGCAAAGAACATATGATTCATTGATGAGTGATGTGGCTTTGAACAACTCAATTTTAGGCTGGGAGCTCACTTCACGAAGCTTGCTCACTGCTTCATTTAACAAAGATACATCAAGTGATTTAACTGGACGCGATCTCACCTTGTCAGCCAGTTCCAGCTTTCCACAAAAAGAGCATTCGTACCGCTTCATCGCTCGGTTGTTAGTACTCTCCCGAAACTCCCGGATTATCTGATCTTTTTCACTCTGACATAAAATTACTGGAAAGCTGCTATTTACCGCCGAGTTCTCAACAGAAGTGCGAGGCTGTTTGTTTGAAGGCCTGTCTAACGGATCTAAAACCTCAGATTTTCTTTTCCCAGCTTTGGCTCTAGCGTCGGAGCGAACTCCAAGTAACAAGGTAGATTCATGATGTTCAACCTCCGAAAGAGCATCTGCCGAAGGGAAGCCCGCACTGACAGCTTCAGATCTCAAAATGAGGCAGGCTTTTGTACACACATGGGCAAGGAAATCTGAGCGTAGCGTCACGACACTCTTTCGTTTTTCGCCCGAAACTCTACTTTGGATCTTCTCGTGGCGAGCACACATACGTCGCAGTACAGCAACTGGGACCTTCTTATTGACAAGAAATCGCACGACTGCACACTTCTCTGGCAGAGCCAAGGAAACAGGGTGATCAACGGCGACGTCGCTCGACATCACGGAGGGGGACGATGTTGCATCGACTCGGATAGGACCATGTGAGATAGCAATGTCATTTATAGTATCATTCATTTGTATATCATGTGTAGTCTGCTCGTGCTGCATATGCTGCGTACGGGGTACCTCCAGAGAGGCTACTACGCCGACGCCACCCCGAGACGTTGACGAGGAGGAAGATACTACGTTAGGCCCACCCCGGGGCACAAACGAGGAGGAAGGTACATCGTAGGTGCCACCCCGGAACACCAACGAGGAATAGAAGGAAGACTGTGTGTCTAGATACGGGTAACCAGTGTGAGTTACTGAACGAGTAAGAAGGGTCCGCGGAAAAGACACACCGAATGAAACAAGAGCTGCAGGGACGAGATGTTGAGTGGTAACAATGAGTAGGTAATGGCGTGGTTGTCATGTTTCTTGGAAACGCACCTGAAGCACCTGTTTCTGTAGAGCACTTCAATGTATAGCAGGGCATTGAGAAAAGAAGACAACGCACTAAAAGGAGTGGTAGCAACGTTGGATGTATGTCCGGCTGGAGATTCATCTGAGTATACTGCCGCAAGTAGAGGCATATTCGTGCGACATTTATCATAGAAATCGGCACCAAGCATGACATCGACAGTGGGTGGAAGGCCGTAATCGACGGAAAATTCGAGGAATGTAGTATATGAGGCCTGATTATAGTTGGCATTCAGGGACAGCCAGAGGGTCGAATCACTGGGGATGGCCTGGGGTAACTGGGAGTTCAGGGCAAAGAAGAGTGGAGAGATTCGGGATCGAGCAACAGATCTGCTGAGAGAAATACTGGAGACGGGGGTGTCCTCGATAGACAAGCTGAAGTTCATGATTGTTGAACGGGTGGGGAAGGAAGAGACGGGTTGCAATGAATCCGAAAGAAAAGGGAGGAAGAAAAGGGGCCAACGAGCACAGCTTCTCGGATCTCAGAGTCACAACGCACGGAAGCGGGCCGCGTTGTTGTTTGCATGTATTGTGAAAGTGTCCGAAACTCATCTCGTCCAGCCATAAAACGGGCGGGAGTCTCGGTCCGTTGCAGTTGTTTGCAGATATTGTGAAAGTGTCCGAAACGCGTCTTGTCCTAGGTTAGCCAAACCTAAAGGTTCAGCAATTACCCATCGACCCAGGATGGGTTGATTTCTTCATGTCAATGATTCCGGGTATAAATCTGACGTCCCTCATTCCCATGAGTCTCATCAGACATTCCGGGAATCTCAGTGTCCACCATGGTCTCCCCAGAAAGCAAGGTTCTCATTGTCGGAGCTGGTTGCTTTGGGATCTCCACTGCTTACCACTTGCTCAAGCGCGGTTTCACTAACATTACTGTTATCGACCGTTCAGAAGTGCTTCCAGCTGTCGATGCTGCGGCTAACGATTTTAATCGAGGTGAGATCACCAACATTATCCTTGCCCGAAACCCGTCCCGCTCATTTCCTCTCAAGTTGTTCGAACTGCGTATGTAGACGAGTTCTATTCCAAGCTGGCCAAAGAAGCCATAGGATCATGGAAGAATGACGCCGCGGAGCTTTGGAACAATGCATACCACGAGTGAGTCGATGTTCAAGACCTCATCTATCACCATCCGTGCGCTCTAGTTCCTTTATAGTTTTTCATCACTCATACTCTTGCTTCATCCAGATCAGGAGTCCTCCTTTTAGAACAATCAAGCGCCGAAGGAACATACGTCCGTGAAGCATACAAAAATGATGTGCAACAAGGACTTCGAGTCCGAAAGCTCGATACCGATCATGATGTAGCGGAGTTCTCGAAGGAGATGCTAGGTTCTCAAGCTATCGTCGACTTCCGAGGTATGACCGGGTACTTGAATCACGATAGTGGATGGGTAGACGCCGGCAGAGCAACTGTGGCATTGACATCAAGAGTGAAAGCTCTGGGCGTGAAGATTATCGGAGGAAAGACCGTCAAGGAACTTATTAAAGAGGATGGGTTGACCCATGGGGTGAAATGTACCGATGGTAGCTCGATTCATGCCGATTTGGTGGTTCTGGCTACAGGGTCCTGGACCCCATCGGCCTTTACAAGTTTAGGCTTGGAAGGGAAATGTTTAGCAACTGGGTGAGTCGCTTTCGGCAGGTGCAAGGATGGAGAAATATTCGGATCCGAATGCTAACCAATATTTCTCAGACAATGTGTGGCCATGATACAGTTGACAGAAGAGGAGGCCGACGCATACCGAGAAGGTCCAGTCACCTCGAATTACGATACCGGGTTTTACTGCTTCCCAGTAAGTATCTTTGGCGACTTGTGCACCTGAAATTCCTCACATTTTGGCCAGCCGACGGAAAAGGGAATCATAAAGATGGCCTTCCATCGAGCAGGATTCACCCACACAGTGGAACAAGTCTCGACGCCGAGGACGTTGACCAGCAATCCGAACAATGGCCTATCGATTCCGAAAGAAGTGGTGAAGGACCTTCGAGAGTCCCTCCGAACCATGTATCCGGACCTGGCGAAGAAGCCGTTCTCAAGCACCCGCTTGTGTTGGTATGTCGTCATGCTGAACTCCCCAGACATACCAGCCTACCTCACTATTAAAACAGGTACAATGACACCCCTGATGGCGACTGGGTCATTGGAAGGCACCCGAAGGACCGAAACTTGATTCTCGCGACTGGTGATAGTGGCCATGCCTTCAAGGTAGGTCAAGTCATATAGTACATTCCACAAGTCAGTGACGAAGTATCCGAAGTTTTTTCCTGTAATAGGTCGTATTGTGGCCGATGCGATCCAGGAAACCCTTGATCCAAAGATAGCGCGCAAATTCGCCTTGGACCGTTCTATTGAACATGGTGACCTGTCACGAATAGGTATGGAGGTGAAAGAGTTGGTATTGGATCAGTTGTCAGTACCCGAGGACTTGGGAGCGACAGCGTGAAGAATATTCTCTGGTATTAAGACGTAGTTATGGATTATCGTGAGGGAGCATAAACTGCTCTTTTTGTAAGTACTACAATTGAGATTCATTGTCTATATCACCATGTTCATGTTATTCGAGGAAGCGCAACTGCATTACGCCCTCTTTCCGACGAACTCCCGCCACGAACGCACTTCACTGGGTATACGACCCTCGGTGTACCGTGTAGCGCTTGAGGCCGCCTTGGGGTATCTTCTTCGCCAAACTCTCGACGAAGAGTTGGGCGTTCCGCGCGTTGTTCAACAGAGGCAATCCGAAGTCAACGGCGTTTCTAGCGAGGAAGTCAGAGGAAAGTATACATTACCGTGCAGAGGATCTTACCGTCGAGCAACGTAGTCCTCATCCGTGAAGCTGGTGGCCCTTTTGCGAAAAGATATATAGAAAAACAAATCAAGAAGGTTTGGACGAGGGGAAGAGATACGAGTGGCAGTAAACCTGCTGAATCCACATCAAACATCTCCGAGGCCACAGTTACCTACGACCACCCCTCGAAACGCGCCTCAATCCCTCCCGTGAAATGTCCGAAACATCGACCGATTGGGTGAAGCTGCCGTCTACGTTCACCAATTTCATTTTTCTATATCTACAACCTGCGAAATGTGTGCCAACCTTTTCGCAAAGGGCTGTAAGGTTGGCTTTCCATCTTTACCATCTTTACCATAGGCCCTGGTGAAGGGGCATCTTTCCCTCTCTCAAATTATCCCTACATGATGCTCCAAGCCTTTTTTGAAGCTCACATTCGACCATCCGAGTTGGTTATACGTCGCTCTTTCCATATACTGAGGTGGTGTCTGTGCAGGAAAGCGAAGGAAAACAGGAGGAAAAGGGTGCTCATATCATGGTCCGTGAAGCCATTAGACCAGACGCTGTGGGCCTTGCAGCTATCGCGAAGATGAACTGACAACGACGGAGATCGGGATCCATATCAGTGGATATGGTGATAGGAAGATAGTGATCCAAGGCATGCAAGTTCAGCCTAGAGCGAAAGAACACTCCCGTGAACACCCCATCTACACATGACCTGAACAAAACGTAATCCTGTAATCCCGAAAGTGAGTGGCTAGGTACCTGAGCCCGCGCATGGTTCGCTTTCCAGCTCAATTGTGTCCTCCATGTCCCCCAGCCATGCCGGCAAACTATGAGTCCGACAGGTCCAAATTGACGGTCTGCTCAGTCGACACATGAGGCGCGGTCAGGCCGATAGCGCATTCTGCACGAAGCCTGGGCGCATGGTCAAGTCGGCTAAAAGGATGCCCCCAGAAAACGGAGAGAACAGGATCTTCTCGTCGCGAATATGGCGTTCGTCCGGTCGTATCTTGTCATCCTCCCTCATTGGGGATACGGCATCAAAAGGAAATTAGAAGGGATGCGTATTCGTGTTGCCTCCTCTATGTATACATGCGTAGCCCAACCAACTCGACCACCTAAGCTTAATGAGCGTGGTTCTTGTGGTGCTCTGGGATTGGAGGAGTAGAAGATCAGTACAAGCCTCCGAAAAGAAAATACCGCAACTCACTCAAGTGCACTAATCCCATCCAAGCCCAAACCGATATCAATGTTTCCGATTCCGAGTCGAGCAGCAAAGCAGAAAGAAAGCCAGGGAAGAGCGAGATAGAGTGAATAACTGGTCAGAAACATTGCTTCACTTTCTTTGACTTGGACGCACTGTTGTAATCAATCACATATCCAACACCGAAAATTCCCACAATCAACCAAGCCAGAGGCTTTCCAGAGGCGTTGTCGCCGTTGAAGTACCTGGCTTTGAGCCCGCCGGCGCGTGGAGGTGCCGAACCCTTGGGGAGTTTGGAGTAGAAGTTGACGAGAGGTCCGAGACCTTCACCAGAGCCTCCAGACTATTTTGAACATGTTCATAACCCAGTCATAGTTGTAGAGACATAGTTGTAGAGACGGATAGGTTGGTGAGTGTAGTGGACGGAGAATTGACATGGAGGCATTCCATGTAACGTGAATTTAGCGTTCCTTCGAGATTCCAAAAAAATCACGTACGACGAGGTTCTTGCTTGCAATTTTAGGAGGGACGATGCCACCAAGCTGGCGGCGGATGAGAGAGGCGTGCATGGTGGAAAGACGATGAGGGAGAAAAGACTGTGGTCACTGGCTCGGACGGTGTCGGAGAACACAACTTTATTTGGTCATGTTGACATAAGGCTGGCGGTCCATATGTACCTCTCCCCCGAGATGCCCGAGCGGTATTCGGTTATGTACTTGTACCGGCAAGCTTTGAAGCTTGAAGCTTCCAGTTCTTCTACACGAAAGGATAAAATACATTGCTCAGATCTAAAAAGCATGCTTATGAGGTGTAGTCGTAGAATCCTTTCCCACTCTTCTTTCCATACCATCCAGCATCCACCATTCTCTCCAACAGGACGCTAGGTCGGTATTTGGAATCCTTCGTACCGTTGTACAAAGTCTCCTGTATGGCCAGACAAGTGTCAAGGCCGATGCTGGAAGAAAGTAAACGTCAGTCAAACTTCTCAGGCGAATCTTATTCGACGTACAAATCAGCTGAGAGAAGGGGTATTAGCGAAAGAGGTAGGCAACGCGGTAAAGTTCGAAACATACCAAGCTGTAAAGGCCCCATGGGATGGTTCATTCCAAGTTTGAGAGTGGTGTCAATGTCATCCCGTGTGGCAATTCCCTAGTGAATAGTTCGAGCGTGAGAGAAGGGGAGCCTGTGGTGGAGAAGGAACAAACCTTTTCCAAGTGCATGATTGCCTTCGGATAAAAAGTTAGCTAGTCAGTGCAACGATACAAACGAATCACACGTACCTCGTTTATGAAAGGCATCAATAGCGCGTTCGAGACAAATCCGGGAACATCTTTCGATACGGTGACCTCTTCGGAAATGGTACGCATTCAGCGGTGCAGTCGAAATCAGGAGGAGGGGAACAAACCTTTCCCACAGGCCATGGCGAAGCTACGTGAGCGATCGAGAGTGTCTTGTGTTGTTTGAAGAGCCGAAATCAATTCGACAAGTTTCTGTACGAAAATACGTCTACGCCTTCAGACTCATAGGGGAGGACGCGACGACCTACCATCACTGGTACTGGGTTAAAGAAGTGAAGTCCTAAGCATCACCCAAGGTCAACGTCGTGTTCGAGTATCTTGCGACGATTAGAGAGACGTACCAACAACCCTTCCTGAGATGCTCTTGCCCTCCTCGCTTGCGGCACTAACATTCTTGGGAATGGCGGCAGCAGCAATCTTGGTGATGCTGATTGAACTTGTGTTGGTCGCGAGGATAGCTTTGGGGTTCAGCTCAGCAGCCAGATTCGCGAACAGACTCTGCTTGAGCTCGAGGTTCTCTGAGACCGCCTTCAAGATACATGTCGTTGATTCAGCGAAGCTACAGACTGAGAGATTGAAGTAACGCACCTCCACAACCATGTCGACGTCCCTGAAGCCACTCATTCCATCTACAATGGTGATCCTATCCCTGGCCTCTTTTGCTTCCTCGCTTTTTATTCTGCCTTTGGAAACGTCCTTCTCAAGAAGCTTCTCCGCAAACGCGAGACCTTTCTTGGTTTGCTCCGAGGACCGATCGTGAAGGAGAACGGGAACTTTGGCGCGAAGCGCCGAGACCAAGGCAATACCAGTGCCCATTTGGCCTGCACCGAGGACACCTAGAGTCCGGATTCCGTGAGCTACCGACATTTCAGTTTGTAGGTGGATGTAGGTGGTGGTAGGAGTAAAGAATGAAAGTACTCCGGAACTTCACCGGAACTTGGCGGATTCGGTTCGTCATGTTAATAGGGGAAGATGCACGTGAATTTGAAGGTTACTCTCCAACCGCCATCACCAACCGTCGACCGATTACTTGCTCGAACTCCATTCTTTTCTTTCAGCTGGCTCGACAATGATCCCTCCTACGAGCGAGCCTATTGACGTTTCTCACAAGTTGGACGTGTCGAAGATCACGATTTATCCGGGCGACCCAACGTTCTCATGCACACCGTTCTGCACAGTCGAGAAAGACGGTTACAGCGTTCACTCTATCTCTCTAGGCTCACACACTGGAACGCATCTTGACGCGCCTTCTCATTGGTTCCAGGATGGAAAGACTGTCGACGAGATACCACTTGGCATGCTCATTGGAAAGGCGCGTGTCATCGACCTTACCACGAAGACTAAATCCGACAAGATCACTTGGGATGGTGATCTCCAGCATCACTTTTCGAAACTGCAGAGCTCGTGGTCCATCGTGGTTCTGAAAACTGGCTGGGCGAAGCACTGGGGTACAGATGAATACCTCTCATACCCGTATATCGAGAAGAGAGCCGCGGAAGAGCTGGTCAAGAGAGGCGTAACTGTTCTTGGCGTAGACACGCTCAGTCCAGATGCAATCGAAGGGCCAGAAGGCTATGGAGTACATGAAGTGTTTTTGGGTGCTGGCAATGTACTTGTCGAGAATTTGAATCTAACGGATTTGAGCGACAAGGATGAGGAGCTCCTCGTCAGCTTTATCCCTTTGAATCTCGCCGGAAACGATGGGTCTCCCATACGCGCTTGTGCTTGGAGAGACGATAATGTGCACTGAACCGGTAAGCCACTACAATTCACTTTTTGGAATACGTTGAATATCCGCTTTTGTAGAGGTTCAGAGATTACTTCTAAATCAGTGACGAAGTGACATTGCTGAACGGCAGCTGCAGAGTAATACAGACTCGGTTATACACAATGTACATACCCTTTTCCAATACACGATTCGCGACCTTGAGAGCCTCCCTGAGCTGCACCATCCCTGAACTCGAGGCTTAAACGCCGGTAAGCGCCCAAGTGGGAGAAGTTCTTTATTTGGTAAACAAACAAGTCATGTACTCAAACCAAAAATGCCGTGTATAGGTTCTGCGTTCTGCTCTCAGCACGTCTCTTTACCTCAAAGCTATGCTCTCTACCGTCTGACCCACTCACCATACGAAACGCATTCGCTTGATCCAAGAACCTCGAAAAACCATCGGGAATCTGTGGAGATCAAGGAAGTGGACCTGCGGGCAGGCGGCTCGGCTAGTGTAACGCGAGGCACGGTCAGCCTTGGGGTCGGCTCGTCTGAGGGACACAACGCTCAGAAAGTTAAGGGGGGAGCTCAATTGTTCAGCTAGGGACACAGGAAGCAAGACCATCATGAAAGGACCAAACGGAGAGGCAGAGTCAAGCAGGGGTGGTAGTAGCCGCGTTTTGCGCAAAGCAAGAACAGCAGATGCAGCAGTGGGCGGAGGAAGGAGGAGTGGGCGGATCGCCCAGGAGTTGACACCAGAAGCTCAGATGGCAGGACTACAGGCTCAATTGGAACGGACTTATGCTCAACATGACAGTATGGTGGGTCCGTTTGAGTCCATACCCACTTGTTCGATGCTCACGGGTCTATGCTTCCAGGTCAGAGAGTTATATCATATGGAAACATGGAAATTGATGACTACGTACGACCCGGAGGTCAGTAGCAGCTCGGTTATGCATTGGCGGTGACTGACGTTGAATGGAAATTGGGTTCTAGGTGGCGAAGAAAGACGAGTCTCGAGTATTCCAAGAGGTAGGTGGGCTACGAAGTCGCCCGGTTCTCACCATTGACACTCAGTTCATGGCAGTACAAATCCCAATTCGACCTCCTCGAAAGGACAGCCTCGAGTTCGACGGGTCCGCAACGAAGAACGCGCAGTGCTCACACTGAGAAAGCATCAATTTTCGGTCAATCCTCTTCGGCTTCTGCACCACCAGCAAAGCGAAGGAAAACAGTCACCGCGGATCCTGTGGGAATAAGAGCTATTATCACATCCGCGAGGAGTCAAGGCAAGGGCAAGGAGAAGGAGAAGGAGGCTGAACCTGCAGTAGAGGTCGAAGATGTGGTAGAATCGATATCTATTAAGACGAAGCCGAACAGGACGAAGAGAAAGGATATTACTACCGAGTCAGCGAAGCTTCCGCAACCTCAAGTCGAGGTAGCCCAGGGTCCGACTCGACCGCAGAGGCGCAGAAGAGGCGAACATGACACGCACGGTGATGCTTCAGGAGTGGAGGAAATTGTCATACCAACAAAGAATCATGGCAAGGGCAAGGAAAAGGCGACAGAACTCTCAGGAGACATAGAAGAGCCTGCAGAATTGGTACTCAAACCAAGAAAGGGATCAATCAGAGAGTTGGCGAAACCTTTGGAAACTGAAGGTGAAACTGGAAGCAACCTTACTCCCATTCGACCGCAAAAGCGAAGAAAGGGTGAGGGAGGTTTAGCATCGGCACATAACACACACGATCCTGGTGGTCAAGCGTCGGTACAACGCGAATCTCAATCTCAATCTCAATCTCGACTCACACACAAACTCAAACTCAAACCACGGTCTCCAGTAATGTCTACCACTATATCTTTACGAACCCTAGCACCATCGGTACGACCCGAAGATAACCCTCCTCCTCTGTCACCACCCTCCATATCCAGGACAGGACCAACCGCTTCACCTATTAAACGTGTCAAACTTATCGTGCGAAAGCCGCCGCCACTGATATCTAATCCACGTCAACGACCGCCCCCAGCAAAGTTCGATGGCTCTCTTGAGAAACTCATACCAACGTTCTCGCACTGGGAAGACGAAGGCGTCAACGCTGCGACTCTGGAAACCCGGATTAGGGAGGAAGCTCGATTGCGTGCACGAGCTGCGAGATTGAGGAAGGAAGGAAGATTTTTTGGGTTTGGGGATGCTAACACAAGTGCCCTTTTGGGTTCAGGCACGAGTACATCCCAATTAGCGTTAGGATCCGACACTGAGGTTGATTTACAACGAGCAGCCTACCTGGGCCGAAATCTTGATTCGAAGGATGTTTGGGATCATCTACTTGAGGATGTAGCTCAATATGACGAGACCAGAAGGAAGCAACCTACGGGGCCGATGGTCGCTGCGGTTGTGGCTTCGAAGGTGAAGGCGTATTGGGAAGTGCAGGCGGTAAAACAGGATAAGGCAAGGGCACAGGACGAGAAGAGGCTGAGGGCCCTCGCGAAAGCGACAGTGAAGATGGTAGTAGCAGAATGGAGGAAGGCGGTGTTCGTAAGTGCTGACTTTTAACTGCTGAAGATGCCGATCTCTGATGTTCATTCAGCACATACGTGAGCAAGAGAGGCAGAGAGCAGAGGTGGAGGAACGTAGGCGCGGTCACGAGCATTTGGACGCCATTCTGAATCAGTCGGGGCAAATCTTGGAAACCCAGCAGGTCGATTTGACGAGAAATGACATGTCTCGGTCTATCAGTCGCTCTCGGAGCGTGTCTACATCCCTTCTACACCCCTATGATTCGGACGATGAGGATAGCGATGAGGAGGAAGAAGAGGTCACCAGGAGGGATACGGACGAAGAAGATGGCGAAGAGCAGGATGACGAAGATGAGGCTCCTGCTGATGTTGACCTTTCCGCGCTCTATGACGGATACGTCGACCAGGATGCAGGCGAAAGTTATTCGCACATGCTCTCAGACATCATTGACCCGGGCTCTACGCGTCTCTTCACACCTCCAGCTCGCTCTCCTTCACCCTCTATTGCTTCAACCCGATCCGTGACACCCATAGAAGCGGACACGACCGTCCTAGAAAGTTCATCCATATCCGCATTTGTTAACATAACGACAAGCGATTCCCCCACTGACATTGATTACGCCGTTCCCGTTGTCGCAACTACACCCCCATCCCGTAGTCGCAGCTCCACATCTGACGGTGTGATCACACCACCCAACGCTCTTGACATCGCTCAGCAATCCAAAAAACCGGATTTCCCGCCACCGCTGGACGAATCGATGACTGATGAAGCCATCTTTGTCCATGCTCCAGTGCCAGAAGAAGCGGTGAAGGAAGTCGTTCATTCGGAGTTCAGAGACGTGGAGATGGAGGACACACAAGAGCAAGTTCCCACAAGCGAGGAACAGCCACCAACTTCTGATGACCTTCCGCCTGTGGCTGGGACACCTGCTCCAGACGAATCCTCACAAGTCATCGATGGGGAGGAGGAGGAGGAGGAAGTTGACCCCGAGATACCTGAATACCTAAAGCCCTACGCCGTCGTACCCGTGCAACGGGATCCCAGTTCCAAAATCACTCCACCTCTATTACTACGTGGTGTTCTTCGGCCGTACCAGTTCTCAGGATTGGAATGGCTTGCCTCGCTTCATATCAACAATCTGAATGGCATCCTGGCAGACGAGATGGGATTGGGGTGAGTCCGAACGGGTTTCCGTAGGTTCAGTTGTTGACTTTGGGTGATATGCTTCTTAGAAAAACTATACAAACGATTGCCTTGCTCGCTCACCTCGCCTGCGATAGGGGAATTTGGGGTCCCCATCTGATCGTGCGTCACTACACCTATACACCGACCCGTATATTAACACTTCTATTGCCCAGATCGTCCCAACTAGTGTTCTTCTTAACTGGGAAATGGAATTCAAGAAATTTCTTCCTGGCTTCAAGGTACTCAGCTATCACGGAACCACCAAACGACGGAAAGAGATTCGTCAGGGTTGGAGCGAGAAGCACCATTTCAACGTTTGCATCACCTCTTACGCCCTTGCCAGTCGTGACGCCCACATATTTAAACGAAAAGCGTGGTACTATATGATTCTTGACGAAGCGCACATGATCAAGAACTTCAAGTCACAGAGATGGAATATCTTGTTGATGTTTCGATCGTTCAGAAGGCTCCTTTTGACCGGAACGCCGTTACAGAACAACCTCACGGAGCTATGGGCCCTCTTGCAGTTTTTGATGTCGGGAGCAAATTTTGCCAATCTCAAGGAGTTCGGAGAGTGGTTCTCAAGTACGTTTATCCACCTGCTACAATCGAATCGACCAGCTCAATTGAAGTGCGGCAGACCCTTTGGAGAAAGCCATTGAGATGGGCAATGTCCTCGACGACGAAAATATGCAGCGAGTCAACAAGCTTCATACGGTCCTACGTCCGTACCTCTTACGTCGACTCAAACGCGATGTCGAGAAGGAGCTCCCTCACAAGTACGAGCATCTGGTGTTGTGCCCGTTATCGAGGCGCCAGAGATTCCTTTACGACGAGTTCATGGCTCGTGCGGCAACTCAGGATGCGTTACAGTCCGGTGTCTACCAGAAGATTGCCAACATCCTCATGCAGTTGCGCAAAGTTTGCAATCATCCTGACCTTTTCGAGGTTCGGCCTATCGTTACATCATTTGCCATGGAACGGTCAGCTATATCGGATTACGAGATCAAGGAGCTTCTCATACGACGGCGATTTGTACAGGAGGAAGATACTATCGGTTTAGATTTCCTGGGACTTCAGTTCGTGGGACAACAACAGACTTCCTTGTTGACAGCCATCGAGACCCGCCGTCTCGACGCGACTCCCTTGTTTCCCTCCGACTACGAGTTCCTATCCGATCCACCCCCTAGGGACACTCGTACCATTGCTGGTTTTCGTGCCTACTCCGAATGGCAACGTCGTGCGGACGAGTTGTCAAATTGGAATCACCTTGCTTATGTCAACGAGACACGGTGCTCGCGGACCCCAATCTACAGTTCGGAGACTTTGAGTATAGCCCGGCGCTTTTGCCAACCTATACTACCTTTGTCTGCTATGGACATCCGCTCGTCGCATATGAACACCGGTTCACTTATCCCCGCTGCAGTCTACTCGTATACTGAACGCGCCGAACAGATGGCGAATATCATCGATCGATTCGCCTTTGTTACACACCAGGCTATTGCCCGAGACCTCCCTCGGATTGCTCTCTCCGGTGTTGAGGGTGCAGTTAAGGAACAGCCTCTTGGACTCGATAGCCTTCTCCATCGATCTGCTGTCAAGTTGCAGATCGCTTTCCCGGATAATTCCTTACTGCAATACGACTGTGGAAAGCTACAACAGCTTGCGGAGCTGTTGCGAGACAAAAAAGCGGGTGGACACCGCGTGCTCATATTCACCCAGATGACGCGGATCCTGGATATCTTGGAGATCTTTCTCAATCTGCATGGGTACCTCTATTTACGGCTGGATGGTGCCACGAAGATTGAGGACAGGCAGTATATCACGGAGAGGTTTAACGCCGATGCTCGGGTATTCTGTTTCATATCTTCTTCAAGGTCGGGTGGTGTGGGTATCAAGTACGTGTACAACAGCTCGTTCTTTCGCGGACGGGCGGCTGATTTGCCTTTCGTTCAGTCTCACTGGCGCGGACACCGTCATTTTCTATGATAGCGACTTCAACCCCCAAATGGATCGTCAGTGTGAAGACAGGTGACTTGAATTTTCATCTCCAAACTGTCGGGCGGAACTCACGATACACCACAGAGCACACCGAATCGGTCAAATCCGTGATGTCCATATCTACCGCTTTGTCTCTCAACATACCGTCGAAGAGGCCATGCTACGGAAGGCGAACCAGAAGCGATTTTTGGATGATGTTGTTATTCAGAAGGGCGAGTTTGATTGGCGCACGTTATTTGACAATGAGGGTGCCATCACGAAGGCTTTGGGAGAGTTCGAAGATACCGAGGATGCTCGCGCTGCGGAGTTGGCTGCTCAAGAAGCTACGACTCTGGAGGGTGCTGATAACGATGACTTCGGAGGGGGTGAAGGAGACCAAGGCGGTCGACGGTCGGAGCTGATCAATGCGGATAATCGAGGTGAGAGGGAGGATGCAGACGCTGAGGGAGACGGCGACGATGACCCGGAATTGGAGGATGAGGAAGGCGGGACAGTGGTCGAATACATGCTTGCCTTCATTGAACGGGATCCTGAACATTTCCAGGATTGGCGTGTGTAGGTCCCTATAATTCTTGCGCGTGCTATATCATTGTTATCATTATACACCTGTATGCTTTACTATCTGTAATACGCTTGTAATGGTATTTGTACGAATCTAAATCCGTAGTCGTCTCGGTGTTACTGTATGCTCTGCCCAGAGGGATCCGGCAATGCTTGTGTTCCGGTAGCCGGGATAAGAAGACATCGCGGATCGACGTCGACGTCATCGGCTTGTTCTCTTCCTCACCCACCATGACAAGTACACTACCTCCCCTCGTCCAAGCAGTCGCTGGCTCAATAGGCAGTGCTTCTGCAAATGCTCTAACGTATCCTGTTGATCTCGCAACCGCAAGGCTTCAGCTGCAATCGCGTAGTACTTCCAAACAAAGACCAGGGGGAATTCAAGGAGGGCTACGCATTCTTCAATCTGCTGCTCGTAGATACGGGTTATCTGCACTATACGATGGTCTCCTGACAGATACCGGTGCTACACTGCTGGCAAAGTCCGTCGTCTCCAATGTTCTAAGGCATTTAACTGACCATATACGCTCACAGTTTCTTCTATTTCTACTTTTATTCATTCTTGCGCGATAGCTGGCAAAAACGTCACGCCAATAACGGAGGAGCTAATCTGAAGAAACTTTTACCAAAACTGTCTATTCTTGAGGAGCTATTTCTCGGTTTTCTGGCCGGCGTCGCGTCCCGAGCGATATCAACTCCCCTCAGTCTGGTCACACTCCGGCTGCAAACCGAACGAAGCAATGATAATGGGGAGAATGGCTCGGAAGAGAACTCTAACTCTGGCGTCAGTGCTGTAGTCAAGAAGATCTACGAGGAGGAAGGATTGGCGGGGTTCTGGAAAGGTGAGGGTGTCCGCTCAAACTTGCTCCTTCACCACAAGCTTAATATCGCATTAGGATTCAAGACGACGACTTTGCTATGTCTTAACCCATCCCTTACACTATCATTCTTCCAAGTATTCCGACGAGCTCTTGCATTTTCACGAAGAAATACTCCCAACGCAGTCATAGACCCCACACCGCGGGAAGCTTTCCTCGGAGGGGCCATCTCGTCTTCAATAGGTACGTGGGGACTGGTTTACGCGATCCGGTCTAGCTTAGGATGTCTCATTGCAGCCGTGTCGATTCTCTACCCGCTGATTCTCGCGAAAACACGTCTTCAGGCTTACAAGAAGAGAAAGGCTGACACTGTCGCTTTGTCATCGCCGCCGTCACTCTTATCTGTCCTTGAAGATGCCTATAGACGGGACGAACTTTACCAGGGCTTAGAAATGCAGATATTCAAGGGCTTCGTTAGTCAAGGAGTGACCTTCCTGGTCAAAGGAAGGTGTGTCAACAGTCCGCAAATTTAATACATTCACTACATGGTGTCTCTGACTACTGTCGATTGTTATTATAGGATTGAAGAACTGATAGTCAACGAGTATTTGAGACGGAGAAGAGCTGGTCTATCATAATTCTCGGGATATTGCTAGTTAGTAGGGTCAATAGGATCCTCGGTTTCAAGGAAGCTTGTCCACGTTGTCTGCTGCTTAGATTTCTGTATGTGCTTAGTCTGCGTCTCTGTTCTTGATCAGGATGGGCATTTGCTGGCCCTCGTGTAGTCGATCGCGAATGACGGGCCTCATGATTATCCCCTTGGCCCTCATGATGTCCAACCCTTCTTTGGGTAGAGAGAGTTCAAAGGCCTCCAGGAGAGTAACGATCACGGCTTGAACTTCTAGTATCCTGTTCAGTTCTTTCCAGTCAGCGCACGAAGAGCAATGAGGTAAGGATTGCTGTATACCCAAACCGCCATCTAGAGAATCTTTTAGAATCACGTCCTTTCCTTGTAAAGAAGAACGCACCCAATACACATCCTAGCTCCAGCACCTATTTGCAGTGAATGTGTTAATATCACCTGAATCCGAGCGCAAGAAAGCCTTACCAAATGTGAATCTGGAGAATGTTTGAGTTAGAAGGTATCCATCGGCGATATGCAGAACTTCCTTACACATTTCCATATGCACCCAACGTCGTCTGAGTTTTCGTTTCAAGAAACCGAGCTGGTCTCCACTCGTGTGCGTCCTCCCCCCAAACCTCTTTCAATCTACAGAAAATGGGAACTCTCAACTTCCATGACAAGGACATGAAATGACTGTCTGCGCACCGATTGTAAACGTCGACAGATGCTATAACCCTCTGATTTTTGGCTACCGGCACTTCATGGATGACGTGCCCTGACGAGGATACCACCGGATATTCCAGCGGAATGACATCGTCTACTTCCGTCTCGACAGGTATGATAGAGAGGATAGGATACAGACGTAGGGCCTCCTAGATGTTCCAAGTCGTTAGCGTCCAAGCCCACTCGACCGGATCGCTATCGGAGGTGGCAATACCTTGATTACAGCCCCTAGGTAGCACATAGAGTTGTAATCTTGAGGAGTCAACTCGCCCTCGTTCCTTGTCTCTTCTCTGCGTCGTTTGACCTCCTCCAGGATCCGGTGCTGGTCCTCGGGATGCCGACTGAGTTCGTAGATAATCCATGTCATCCTAAAGGCGCAGCGTGCCGACAAGTAAGAATTTGCTGATTTGTGGCAGGGAAATACAAGTCCTCGACTGACGTTAATGCTGTAGTTTCATGTCCGGCCATGATCATCGTTCTATCGGGGCTCTGAGTGTATGAACACATGGGAATAATCAAATGAGGCTTACGCCAATTGTGCGAACGCCTCTTCCGGATGCATCATCTTCTCCGGATTTGAGGACTCCAGAGCACGACCTGAGGGACCGAGGCGAGTTGTTTTCATTATACAATTCGGCCATCTAAACCGATACGACTCACAAACCACGCCAAGAACATCGTTCTCCATCTCCGCAGAACCCCGCGCTTCTCTCATACGTTTCTCGTACATTGCTTCGGCAGTAGCGTACGCTTTAGTACGCCAGTTTTTCCACCTAACTTGCTCCTTCGTAGGGGGAAGGTACTGCGAAAGTTTGACAAGAAATTCCGGGGCTGCACGAATTGCCGCGATGTACAGCAGGACTCCGGGTGTCAGGAAATGTGAATCGACGCTGCATGAGAGCGGCATCCGGATTACCAGCTATAAATATAGCAAAAGATGAGGTGGCTTACAAGAGTTCTCCGACCAACGTCGCAAGCTCGTTATGCCTATCTTCCAGCGCACCAAAGTCATACTCAAATATGCCTGAACGGGCGGATAAGAGTGGGCAGCATGAATGGGACTTTCCTGACGATGCGAATGTCTGGACCTACTTTCACCAAGCGCATCGAGGGCCATGTTCGGGAGCCATTCCAACACATCAAAAACCTTCGGACCAAGCTTGAGCCCGTCCTTCCACTTCCTCACGAGCTGGCAGGACTAAGTGGGCTTCGATGAATACGCAAAGAGAAACCGACCCACCGTATTCGCGCTGTTCTGGAATATAGGACAGAGATTCTGTATCTGTAGCGCAGAGAAAGCAGGGTTCAGGAGTTTACGTTGACGTTGGTGAGTTTCCCCTATAGTTCGGTTATTTTACCTCGTTCAGCACCATGACACGAGCGATATGGAAAGAAGTACTGACCTTGTGCGGCGAATAGTCCGGGCCCATTGATCTGCAGACCTTGCAGTTCCACCTCTCTCGCTTTCCGATACCTATATCCTGTTTTCTGGAAGATGTGCTGCAATGCCAAAGGGTCGGCCACCATCAACACGTCCTCCTAAACGTTTCATTGATAGAATTAGCACACGCTTGTAACAACAAGGGAAAAACGCGATAACGAACGTTAAAGCACGCTTTGGCTTTGAAGGCCGTTCCGTATCTTTCGAACCATCCGAACTCGAGGTCACCATCTTCTGCCTCGCTAAGTAGTGCATATTCATGGCCTATCTGTGTCTCAGCGGCGCTGACAGAAGCAACGAAGCAAAGTAAGTTCTCACCTAGAAGGGTAGAAGGGCTTGGTGGGCCTTGCAAAAACTTGAGGGACCTTCGTCTCGATCGAACGAGCAGCAGGAGCAGCGGAACACCTGCTGCAATGAGTGCATATAAGGGGAAGGTAATCATTGTTGGGAACAGATTCGACATTCGCACCTGGGTTTATGTATGTGGGATTCCCTGAAGATCAAGGGAAGCAATCGAAAGCTCAGCGCTCAGCTTGAACACAATTGCAGCTGACCCATTTTTCGACATACCTCATTTTGGCGGCCGCTCTGCCTTTTCAAGAAGGCACTACTTATGACCCCTTGAAATGTAAAATGGTGTGCCGTGAATGGAGTTGAACAGAAAGATAGAAGTAGCATCGTGAGATTCGTTCCTATTGTTTCACGGCGACAGATCGTCCAACCTAGGTCCCAAATAGCCCGCTGCGGCTGTCAAAAGTGGTGAAATCGCCATTCTGGACCCCAAATCTCAGCATCAAGTCCCAATAACTGCCACAGGGTCGAGATATATATAGGTCGGTCTACCTGTAAATGCGAATGTCGGATACTAAGTATATGACACGAGGAGAATTCATAGAGAAATGCTGAGGGACACGAGGCTTACCAATTGAGATGTAAGGTGAAGAAACAACACGATGATGAGAACGAAGGCTCAATCCACTAGGCTCGCGCATGGGAAACCTGCTTCCCAGTGTTGAGCTAGACTCGAACGGCGAAGTAAATGGATCGAGTCTAGTTATTCAGAGTTCTCGTATCCATACGGTGTTGTTACTCACTTAGTTCGTTGTCAAAGCCGCAAGCGTGTGTGACAAAGTCAAGTCTAGTATAAGGACACAACGCAGGAATTGAAAACCCGAAGCATACCACACAATGCTATAATACAGTCAATAGCAATCCGTATCGAACGGATACACAAATAATACATATATAGAGAATAAGGATGAAGATGGCAATGAGCTTCCCGAGAGAGAAACCATAAGTATTTTCGTGCGCCCGCAAAAGGAGGATAGGCGCCCATACATATCTGTTCGTATGTAGGAATGGGATGATGGAGGTCGAAGAGTAGATGACGCTGAATTACTTCAGTCAATTACCCACATTCGAACCGCCTTTGAACCGCCCACTTCAGGATGTAACAGGACAGCAGAAAGCCAATACTCTAATTGACGTCGTCGACGGTCGAGGAAAGCTGGCCTGTAACGAGCGAAAGGTGCTTTGGGTGGTAATGCAGGTATGTAATGTCGTTGATGGCGCTATTGAAGAATCGACGGGTGAGACTTGGGGCTTGTAGAGGCCCATGTATATCTGGACGTACAGGGAGTGTTCGGTGCAAAGCAGATTCGAGCTCGACGAAAGAACTATAGCGTTTATGTGCATGTATTGTGGTCCCCTGTAATGTATGCCATGAGCTTAGAACAGGCTCGAGGAAGTTGCAGGTTCAAGTACCTCTTTTGTCTTGATAGCACAGTCATAGACTGGCATTCGTTATAGGGGAAGAACAATTAGAATGTAAAATCCCAGAAAAACGATACTCAGAAACACACCGATATAGGCACCTCCCATCTTGTCTCCAACATTCGTCCACCCAGAGATGTTTACCTCTCTAGCGAAGCCTCTGCTCTCTCCAATATTGTCCCCTAACCAGATACTTACACTGTCTCTCGAGAATATTGAAGGAGCGCCTTCAATAGAGGGCCGACCCGGTCTGTCATTATCCTGCCGCGTAGATAAGTAACGAGTAGCGAGTGAGCTCAAAGCCAAACGTAACCGAGAGACTTGGAAAAAGCACTCACGCAGCACAGTTGGTCGTACAGTCTGGATTCCTCCTCGACGTCGATAGTATTAGGGATTATTTCTAGACGACTTTTTGTATGCGCGAAAGGATGAACGGGTGCCGTGGGTGTAATGGGTGAAGGAAAGGCGGAAGTTGGAGGAGAAGATGTATCCGAGAAGGGCATGGCGGTTAGAGGTGAAGGAAGACGGCTGGCAAATTTCCGAGAACGCTTGCGCAGTCCAGAGTGGGGCACTGCCGGCCGGAGTTACAATTTACCCGGAGGTCACCCTCACGGCCGGTGCCGTGGCAACTTCAAGCCCTAGCCTCTGGTTGCTTTGAGGCTGAGCCTCGAAAGGCGGATACTTGATGCTATTTGGGATGTAGTAGGAGCTAGCAAACCCAATAATTATGAAATATAGTAAGCCATGCAACTCTCCAACGTACATATATGATGATCACCCACATCGCGCCAGGCGAACACAACAGAAGAGGTAAGGGGGAACGATGATGGGAATATGGTAGAGCCCGAAGGTATACAACGAAGAAAAGTTGGTAATTGGCCTTTCCCTTTTTGTGATGATACACCCTGTACAACAAATCCACACACGAACGAAACGAATGAAAAAAGTCCCCATGTTATGAATAAGAAGAGTATTCGAAGCCCGGGAAGGAATGCCCGAAGGGATCGGGTGTAGCCAATCCGTATGCTGCGGCAGCATTGTCTTCGGGATATTTGTCGAAGCTATTGTGAGAGGACTATCAGCAGAGGCGCAGATTCGTGAAGGGATGGACCTACGCGCTGGCATCCCCTTCCCCGTTGATCTTGGGTAGATACGGGGCGGTTATCTCGCGTGCTGCGAGCTTTCCCCAGTCGACTTCGGTGAACCACCCATGAGCAAATACGTCCCCAGCACCATGTCTCAAGTTCCCGTATCTCCGCGACGGGTCGCCCTCCATGAGTTTCAATATCAGATCGGTCGCCAGAGGACTAAAAGCGGCCGGCCATCGTATGTGAGTTGGTCCTTTCGTGATCTTCTCGTAGAGGGCGACGTGGTTAGTTTCCGGTTGGTGGTAAGGGGGAAGGCCGGACAGCATTTCGAAGATCAGAACGCCCAGAGCGTACCAATCAACGCTCTTGTTGTAGCGCTGTTGGCTGACGATCTGATGGAACGTGAGCGAATAGGAATCGACCAAGAGAAACGGGGCAACGGACCTCAGGGGCTAGATAGTCTGGGGTTCCGCACAGTGTCCAGGTCGTCGAGGAACATGATTTTGCGAAGCCAAAGTCAGCAATTTTGATGTGGCCATCCGAGTTTAGGAGGATATTTTCGGGCTTGAGGTCTCGATAGATGATATCAAGTTTATGTAAGTGGTTGAGAGCGAGTGCGACTTCAGCGGCGTAGAACTTCGCAACTGGGTCTGGAAACCTCTGGAAGACATACTTTAGATAGGCTCCCGAGATATATTTGACGATGCACACTCACATTGGAGCGCCGAAGGAGTGTGAAGAGCTCGCCACCGGGAACAAAGTCCATCACCATGTAGAGGTTGGAAGTGTCCTGGAAGGTGCCCCATAGGTTTATGATGAAAGGATGAGTGACGGTTTCAAGCATTGCTTGCTCGTTATTGGTATGTTCGACCTGCTTCATCTTGACCACTCTCTCCTTGCTGAGGACCTTGATGGCGTAAAACCGCAAGTTGTGCTTGCTTCGAACTATATTCAAAGAAAACTTCAGCAACGTTCATCTGTCGTCCAAGAGAGTAGTCCTACCTAGATGAACTCTCCCGAAACTGCCTGTTCCTAGTGTCCGCTGGATGATAAAATCTGAGAGGCGGTACGACCCCTTGACCTTACTGGTCTGTTGCGAGACTTGCGTCTCTGGATAGTCGAAGCTTTCTCCTCGCTTGCTCCAGTCGCTTATGGATGTCCGTTGTGTCGATATCGATCCTCGATGGTCGTATTGGCCTAATAATGAGGAGGCGTTACTTGAGACAGAGGAGCTATTGTCAAGCAGGTCTTTGTGACCATGCATATGAAACTTGCTAGCCATCCGCTTAAGCATGAATGGAATTTTTATGAGACGAAAGGCGATCCAAGGCGGAACTGAGATGGAAAGTTAAAGGAGATGAAAGGCGGAGGGAAGGGAGTATGGGAGCTCAATTCGACTTCATTGTTGTTCTTGAGAACCGATCGCACCGCTGCTAAATGCGGAAGAAGTCCTCGAGGCAGCTTGCATCAGATCACGTGGTCACCATAAAACAAGGCCTCTCAGAATTGGAAATTGTTGTTCTCGTCGGTGATTCAAGGTCCAAACTTGGGCAACCGTTGCGTACTCTCGGTCACCCCACCACAATTCGGACGCAGACGAGGCACCTACACCTCTGGAGAGGATACGATGTCGTTTCATACGGACTCTAGGATCGGGACCACGGGCTGACCGGGTGTCAAACTCGGTGTGCAAACACGCTCAAATTTTCTGAAAGAACAAAGGATCCTTTCCAAACACCCTGGCCATGGGAACACCCCATGACAATGACCGTTGTCCAACTCCCGATAGTTCAGTCACTTCCATCAACCGACATTCGAATTAATGGCAGGCGATACGATACGACAATGCGAAGAGCCGAGACTAACGAGGCGCAATGTTGGAGCGAGTGTACGTGCCGAAAAATGTAGGAACGATGTACAAGCAAGAAGGCGATCGGGTTGGGGGACTGCACAGGTTACGTTCAGCAAATGGTGCTTTGATTCTTCCGGTGCCAGTCCATGAAACAAGGCCTGGTCAACGTGATGATAGATTTGACGCGGAGATCCTTTCGAGTGATCTCTTCTTCATGCAGTGGCGTAGAGGATCAGAAGGATGCCGTGTATGACTATATTATCGCATACGTTGCAGCAAATAGGAACTAGAACCAACATGCATTAACAAGAAGCCTCATTAGCAATGGAACATCCCACTCACCTGGCTCGTACATCTAACAGCTACTTCCCGCAACTGTGTAACCTTCGAACGTTTTTCAAGAGCTTTTCACAGCTCCAGTAATGATACCCATAGCCTCTTCCTGTTCAAACCTGGTTAGACATGGTGAGGCGACGATCAGCATTTGACCTACGCGCTCCCGTTGCTCTTCAGCCTCCTTCCGTTCCATATACTAGATTGAGAATTGATGTTGAATCAGTGTTTTCAAATTTGCATGGGCCAAGAGACATGGTGTATGTACCTCTGCACAGGTTCAATCGTTCAGTCCAGTGTCATGACCAGCGAAGAACGGAACACAGGGCAAAACTCACCTTTCCCACTTCGGATGGTGTGTCGGTGGATGGAAATGCTAGACGCGACAGCCCAAACGGAAACACCCGCGAGAGTATAAACAACTCCTCGATGGAGAATGTCGAGAAGAGGTAATCGGGGCATGGATAGTAGACTGTAGTGGTGGTTGATGAACAACAACTTCGGCCCGAAACGGAACGAGGGCAATTCTTAGTCTTGAATATTGAATATTCAGATTGCGCCAAAATGTAAGATGTAAGCTAAAGTAATTTAATGAAAAGAGCTCTCATACATAGTGATGTTGGGTATGGTTGTCAGATACTTCTATAGATACATATCCGTCTAGAGAGACTGCCATAGATAAAAATACAGGTGAGTAGGGGCCTTGAGCGCGGATATAAAGTAATCGGAAAGCGAGTGCGTATCGTCCTCTATAGGTCATCAGACCATATTTACCAGTGTCCAAGCTGAACCTTTCTGCGGTCAAAGCCAAACTCGGTCCAGCCGGGAGCCGAAGAAGGGCCATGATTCGACGGATACAGGCCACCAAATCCGACGTTATGATAGACCTTGGAGGCCGCACCATTATCGTGAGCGACAAATAACGCTACACTCTTCTTGCCTTGGCAAAACAAGAGCTCCCTGCACACACGAGTAACGAGTCGCTGAGCACATTTGTATCCCCGCCATTCGGGATTGGTGAACACCTTCGATATCGTGGCGTTGTTCTCACTGTTACGCGTAAACGCGACAATCGAGGCAATGTCGGTGTAGTGGGTAGTAGAGACGGTATGGACCCAGACTTGGTTGCTCTGGATGAGGTACTGGGCCTCTCTGTAAGCTCCCTCTTCATCAAGAATGAAGGGCTCGGAATCGGCCGCGAACTGGCGGCAAAGCTCGGCGACGCGGGGTAGGTCCTCGTCGCACGCGGGACGGAGTTCCCATGCCGGGTTCTGGGTGAGGCTCCTTCGATTGAAGGTGTCTTTCGTGCAATATGAGAGTTTGGCGGCATAGTAGGGTTTGGGCAGGATGTTGATTTGGGTGAGCCGTGACCACGCTTTGGCGAAGGCGGCAGCAATGTCGTCGGGAGCGAAGACGCTGTACACCCGTTCAGGGTGAGACGCGTCCAACAGTTTCTCGGCCATGTCCTGGATCCGGGGTTGCAAATGGCCGATAGGAAGCCGACGGAGGTCGACAATGAAGATTGGGTAGGTACCAAGCGCGTTATTGGTGCAGGAGAGGAGGAGATCAACGTCCTTTCCGCTGCGGCACACAATCCAGATTTGACCGGGGCTGCGAGTGACGGCGGTATGGTTACGCTCCTGGTGTAGCGTCTTGGTCATAGTAGGTAGGAGACAATTGGCTTCAACCTCATGCGTCTTTAAGGCATCCCAGACATCATTAGAAATCTGTGAAGCCTTGTGATACACAGTGATCGTGAATGATGAAGTAGTGTTGAGAATGGCTCCGGGCATTGTGGATGTGAGAGGGTTGTTTTAGCTGAATTTGAGAGCAGAGGAAACTGAGTGATTTGAGTTCGTCTGGCCATCCTTATATACTGTCGAAGCAGGCTGTTGTCGTTATTAGTGTGCAGTCCAGCAGCTGTAACCTTGCTGTAACCCAGCTCCGGTAGGATTTTGACTCGAAGATCTCTTTCCTATTCTTCAGGGGCGATGTGGCGACGTTATCCGACATAATGATATGGACCCAAAAGCGAAACAATTCGATCCGTATCAGCCTACAGAGTCATCAAATCAGTCGAGATCTGATGTGTTTTTGGTGGGTGTCTGCACGGTGGGCTTCTCGGGGCTAAACAGCAGCGACATATTTGGAGATTTCTGGCATAGAAATTCAGAGAAGAGTCGCCGAGTCGGCTCCGATATCCTAAGGGAGCCATACGAGGAAGCGCGACGGGGATACATACAGCTATTTGGGAAGGAAAAACTGACTCACAGGCCAAATTGAATCGAATCCCGGTTCAGGCTGAGGCGAGAGCCAAGTCCGCGCGTCTTCCTGTTCATGGCAATTACCTCAACGCGAGTGGACGAGAAAGTTGTATGCGGAGAAATCGATATGTGTCGTAGTCACTGGCAATGGTGACCGTTGGACAATATTATTATCCCGGATCCGGACCTTTGCCAGCTTCCGGACCCTGCCGGCGCTGGCAAAGCCACGGCCGGCCCCCACATCCTGCAATATGATTATCCGTTTTTCACTACTCTTCATGCATCAATGACTCCAACTTCAATATTCATGACAATTGTTTTATCTGGGCTCTGATACAATGAAGCTGAATGTATTCATGCCCAAAGCACGGACTCCGAACTGTCCACCGCCCTCCCCTGCCATTTTTCCTGTGGACCAGACGTTTCAAGATGGATACTAGCCATCAAGCTCAAGTTTCCTGTGGGTCCAATGCAACTGCTCCGATCTGTTGTGATCCTCGTAGTTTGGGGCAAATCATAATCAATCCGCTTTGATTGCGATTTCAGCCACAATTTGGACAATTTCGGTGCATCTCGACGATCCGATCGTGGTCGTAGACTCGTATAAAGCACCGCCGCAGTTTCAAGAGGTGGATCAAGCTCAGGACGAGAAGATACTGAACTACGGACTACGGAGATGTAGTGTTTGGGAGCTAATCGTCCTGATCGAGCCCAATCGGCTGTTCAGGGTTTGAGAAAATTCTTCAGCGTCTTAGAAACTTGGGGAAGTCTCTGTAGATCAACCTGTGCTGCGCCGGGATGGAGTTAACGGGGATGACTCTGCCCATTCTACCCTCGTGTATCTTCTCAATACTCTACAACGACGGCTCGCTCTCCTTCTCAAACGAACATTTGCGGCAGCGATTGATTATCTGAAACTGTGACTCTACTGCTGTGTGTCCTGCTGACCGCGTTAGCCGCCGACTATAAAGGCGCTCGTTGGTGTCAATGATCGCTGCAATTCGAATGACTCATTTCTCGTTTCCTCGGAGGGAAAGGCTTTGAAGAACAGGGTATTCTGTTAACGTTATCATACGGAGCATCTTCTTCACAATCTGCCCGGTGATAGTTGCGTTTTGCAGTTCATCATGAGGGGAACGTAATACTTCGACCCGTCGGACTCTCGACCGAACTTTCCATTCCAGTCTCGTCATCCTTCATCGACCCGATCGACGCTATGTCGCGAAGCCGATGACTGGCAAGACTTCTCAACGATTGAATTAGCTCTTCGTCCACACCTTTACAGCCCGATCTCATCCCGTACCTGTAGACTAGTGAAAATTCAACAGGATGTCGCGTAAGGCTGGTCAACGCAACAGGATTCGCTTCAACTTGATGAAACGGCTTTTGTTCTTGCGATTGTTTTGCAGTAGAACTATACAGCTACTGTCCGGATTCTCTACGCCCGGTTCATGGTATGTATGATCGCGACCTACGAGCTATTCAAGTCGTAGAGATTAATGATATTGACAGCAGGGTCCAGGCGATGAGAGATGATGCTGCCTCATGTATTCACAATGAAGTCAGTTATGATGAAGCGCTCCATTACAGGCACAGGACGGACAGCGTCTCGACTTGGGATACTGCCTGAGTTCGTTCGGAATCCTCGTGTGTGCCTGGTGTAATTAAGCGCCCGCCCGTCTCGGCTATTTCAAGGATGCATGACGAACCTGTTGTCTTTTCCTAGTGTGTGAAGCCATAGCATCCCATCTTCATCCCTGGGAGCGGTTTAGCATGAATGCCGGTTGGTGCTCCAACGGGGACTCCCATACGAATGCCTACAGGCGCTTGCGAGAAGATAAACGCGCAAGGGCCTGATGGTATCTTCGTTTCTCATGAAGGCGCAAGATCGGTGGATTTGGCGTGTCATTCTTGGGTCGCGGACGAGGAAACTCCGTCTCTGATAGACAATTATGCAAGTCATTGTTCATGGTGCATGCTACTCTACTGGACCTGGCGCCACTACCATCACTGGTGGGAAAGGCGTGGGGCTCGGAGCAGAAATGCAGAAGGCTTGCCATTGAACTCGGGTCGTCGACGCAGCTCCAAACATGGCCCATCAATAACTCCAATGTACGCCGTATCACAACTATGGTAGCGTTACAGTTCGAACCATCTCAACTCGAATTTCCATTCCATGCATGATTCAGATAGGCTCAGGAGTCCTTCAATTGGCAGCGGCGGTCAACAGTTGCCACATTGGTCCTCTTCATGCATTGTCCTCCCTAGAGCTCAACCTCTCCAAATCTTTTCCAGATTTCTCCTTGAGCATTGAGCAAAGCATCGAAGTTGTTCGCTCACTCTGAGCATCCGGATGTTCCAAGTTACCGACTTATCCGATTCCGGAAAAGCGCCAAGTCGGACCGGAGATCAACTCCCACGCTGAAAAGCCAACTGAGGCTACTCACTGTCAACGCTAACGTTAACGAACGTCGAACAACAATGACGATTGACTCGTACCAGGTCAAGCTGAGGACTCAAGCCGCCAGTGAAGAATCGGATAGCTTTCTCAGCTCTTCCAGAATTATCCATGGGTATGTGTCTCTTATTTCTGTGCATCAGTTAGCTGAACGCAGTTGTAACCTCGCGAAGACAGCGGATCCGGATTCCGCATAGCTATCGATCTCACGCAATGCAATGGACGTTGAAAAGGAAGCAGTTTGACGATCTCGCTTACAGTAATGGTAGTGCATGGCTGACCCGGTAGCCGCTTTCCACAACAAACCTCCACTTGGGCGTAAGGCGCATCTGATTCTTCAAGGATCGAACCAAGACGAGATATTCTAGAACCCCTCAAGCTTCGGGTCTAATACGGCTGGCCACGAGGAAGAATTGCGGTGTCCTGCGCAGCAAATGATCAAGCGAACGCTCTTAAGTCGGCTCACGATTATCTATGATTAGGTTTGGCGCGAGGCGTTCAAAAGCTGCGGTTCTACTAAACTATCCTTCCGACATCCTCTCTGCTTCTCTCAACAGCCTCCGTCTGCCCATTAACCCAACCGAATGGACAAAAATTCGTTCCCAGCTTGTGAAGGTGAGCTCAAGCCCTGATCCAGACCAAAAACCAAAATTCGGGTTGCGCTCACAAATAGTGCTAAGCCGTTGAAAATTGCCCCATCAGCGTGGACGTTGTTGTACGCTCATCGGATGGCATTTTTTCTTTGGCACGCATGCGAAGAATCTCAAACTGTTCAGCGAATCATTCCCTAGCCCCGACATTTTTAAATCGAATGAGAGCGACGGTATTCCCGATATTGTTGACCTCGCCGAGAATGCGGCCATCCTCCGACTTTACCTGGCGTTCACGCACAATAAAGACCACTCACTTTTCGAAACAATGCCCTTGACGACGCTGGTGCCGCTGATCGGTGCGGCCGATAAATATGGGAACCATATCGCCCTGGGGAGGTGCTAGAAAGTAATGAGGTGAGCGTTCACTTTCTGGCCTTTAGATCCTCTCGATTGAATACCCCAACCTAATACACCCTTCCAGCAAGATCGCCACCCAGCCAGAAATATCAGGGGTTGACTGCTTGAAGACTCTGGTCTTAAAGAGCAGCTATCGTCACCTCTATGATATCGATCTGGTCGCGAGGCGTACCTTATCCTTGCCTTTACCGCAGGCCGCCTCCTGCTTTCAGGGCGACTTGCAAACGTACATGTTCTATCTGGTTTGGAGTTTTTCTTGTCGCAGTCAACTGACTGAACGGTTCTGTCGCCTCCACAGACTCAATATCGGGATCAATGGCAAGAATGCTTGCTGAAGTTTCGAGCCATCCTTACGGCGAATGCCCCCTCTGGTGACACGGACAATGAACGGGCCTGATCGTCCTTCAAAAGAATCCTTCGAGCGACCGAATTCCCTATCCCCCAAATGCTTGATGATCTTCTACAAACTACGGGAGAGTTTTCTGGCGTTCTGTTGTCATCGAGTCCCGGAACTAAACGCTGGATCAGCCGGCTCAAAGTCGCCATCAGCGCTTTTCCTCATTGGTCGGCCTTCCAGTCGTGACAATCTAACCCTCAACTCTGTTGTGATATCAGAAGAAATTTCTCTTGAATCATGGTCAGTCACGCTGGATATATGTTCCTTGGGATTTTGGGAGCTTGGTGATATGCCATACATCCGAGTCCTCCCCCCCTGGTTATCTTTCTCCCGTACTGAATATATCGTCTGATAGCTCTGAGTGTTGAAAATTGACTGCTTGGCTATGGGTTCATAACCGTACGCACATGTTATTCACGCGACCTCGGACCTGCTCGAACCAAGCTCTTATTCCCTCGCCTTGTGTATATGTACTTACACCTCATCGGCAAGTACTTATCTCCTCGCTAAGGCCCAATGACTTTGTCACTGTCTATATAGCAACCTGGAAGTCTACTCTGCGGTTCCTGACCATATAGCTGACTCGCCGCTCCAAAATGTGTTTCCCAATCTCTTTCCACTCCATGATCAGCCCTCAGCTTCCGAGTGATATCCCTGACCCCAGCCTTCGCCTGAGCAGAACGTAATTTCCCGCCCGACTTCCTAACGGTTCCATTGAGATCACAGTCTCGATATTTCCCGGCGTTGAGAATAGGAAAACAGCAGTGAGCGACTCATTCTGTGCGGCACATATCATCGCAGGGTTCTCCGCATCAAACACGGCCGGATCCGCCAACTTCCCTGCCCTGATACTCCCAATCTTATCCTCCATCCCGACAGCCCTCGCTCCCCGGATTGTGCCAAAGTTGCTCGCCTGTTCAACAGTGGGATGAACGGATTTGATCCCCCTGTCGTTGTCAATGATCTTCTGGTTCCACATCCCCTGTTCTGCCTGCAGCCCGAGTCGCGTCTCTCCCAGGATACTATGCTCACGGTTTGAGTGGCAATCTCCTCCCAGACACGATGTCGTATCTGGAGCTCTGTAATACTACTAGGCGTCGAGACAATATGAGCGTTGTGCTTGACACAGAAGCCTGTTTGGTCCTGCGAACGGCCTTAAAATATTTGCAAGGAGGAATCAGAAATCAAAGCCTAGACCAAGTTGCACTCGTCCGTTCGAGTTGAAGGGCGCTTTCTGGATCAACGAGAATAAGCCCGATAGTACCCATGTCTCAAGGGGCTTTCGGGTGGACGTCGGGAGGGCTCTCGGGCTTCACGACCATGGTAGGCGTGTAACAGAAGGAGGATCGTATCCCGGACGACACAGTGGCAAGTAAAGCAGTCTCCGCTTTGAAGATATCAAGTGAGTCGTAACTTGACACAGGACTTGGAAAGTTAGACACACACACAAGCTTCAGGAGAGATGTTGATGTGTGCGTGGTCGATGACGGTTGTGTCTGCCTTTGTTCAGTGTCTGCCATACATGTTGATACCCATCGACGAATCCCGGGCTGATTATTTTATCGGTGCAATCAGTAACTTCAGCACCTGTGGGTGGGAAGATTCCATGTGCGACACGAGCGATTGCATTCTCCTCGAGGTTGTCTGCTTCTGTTCGATTAACTTCTTTGTCGTTGTCATCGTGAATGAGAATGGTCCCGTTCTTTAGAAGAAGCGTCCCAGACATGCCAGTAATGGTGGATTTCCGGAGAACCTAGAAGAGGACCAAGAGGCGTGCTCCTGAACGCTGTGAGGTTCTTGATCTAGCGTAGCCTCACCAGCTCAATAAACAAGTTTTGATCTGCAAATGTTCTGAGTTCGGTAGACACCCGAGAGGTTTGATACCCGTTCGAATCTTGACGCACTCGAATAGATTCGAATGACCTACGCGATGGATATGAGCTTCGTCCAGTTGGCTTGGCGTCGGGTGTGTCGAGGTACGCCCAAGAGCTGGCGCGGATGCGTGATCACTGCCGGCCAAATAACTTCAACCATCCTGATAGCTCGACTGCTGAGTCCCATTAGGTCAAATTCCTTGCCTCAGTAGTACAAGATCCAATCCTGAAAGCGAAAGCGGTAACCAAATTTGTGTATGCGAATCGATTCAAATGCCATTGCTCGTGATAATCCAAAGTTGTGCTCTAGGTCCGCCTACGTTACATACATACCCATAAAATACCGATATATACAGGGTCCCTAATGAACGGGAGATTAAGTACATATTATAGGTACACGCGAGCCTCGAGGGGCGATCCGAGAGAAGATCATGCTTCGCCCCGTCCACGTCCAAGGCCGCATAACGCTAACGCAGCCCTCATAATATCGTCGTCATCTTCAGGCGTCGCAGGAGTCGTTGGGTGGTGGTGGTGGGAGTGAGATTCTGTCCTCCTCAATCCCGAAGGAACTAAAGGAGTCGAGTTGTTAGCCCTCTTCGCTGATCTACGAACATCACCCATGTCCCAGGTCATAGACCTCTCCAACTTTCGCTTCGTCTGCGTCGGTATACTAGCTGAGCCACCTCTTGTATGCGTGTGGTGTGGCTGACGATGAGCAGGTTGGGCTTTCGCTCTCGCCTTCTCCTGCATGATCCTATCCACTTCATCATCCTCTTCTTCTTCCTCGTCCGGCATAGTAGCCCCACCCTCCTTCTCTGCCATCCTTCTTCTCGCACAAGCCCATTCGAGGGTAATCGACCGTTTGAGTTTACCAAACTCAACAAACTCGCGAGCTGGAGGACTCTCGACTGGAATGGGTGGTGATGCAGGCATACACTCCCATATGGGCATGCGTGGGTCTCTCTTGCGAGGCGTTTGGGGTTCAGATGGTGACTGTGCGAGTTCAGAACGCGATGCTACTTGCTCAAGGGAGGGTCGGATGGCGGGTGGGAAGGAAGAAGAGAATACGACGGGTGGTGTAGGAGGTAGAGGAACATGACGCGGTGATACTGGTGTCAGACGTGATGCAGACGAGTGGTGGGAGCCGGGAGACGATGAATGTTTACGTTTGTGTCCGCTTCCTCTTCGTTCTCGTTGCTGTTGCTGCTGGTGATGACTTCCCTCCAACGCGGCGCGGGCGACTTTTCGTTCAGACTGTCGTTTGTTTTGAAACCAGATTGTTACCGACTTGATGTCACTGTATACAGTAGTGGAAATACGCGACGCGTTGATCAGTCAGCACGTTTCTGGATATACAAAGGATGCGAGAACCGAGACGCGTACATCTGGCCTGCTTTTGACAGAGTCTCGCGTTCTTGACGAGACGGGCGAGAATTATGTTTGTACATATTCTCAAGCATCATAGTCTGAGCATGCGAGAATCGTTTTTTAGAGGGACCGATGTGCCGTCGCGCTACTGCAGCGTTCATGTCCTCGACGCTGGTGAGGGATGAAGATGGTGAGATGACAGACATCGCCTACGTGGCAACGAGAACGAAGAGAAAGAGAGACGAGAACGTCAGATATGGAGGGAGAGGGATAGACCAGATGGTGGTCAAGGAAAGAATCCTGCGGAGGGGCACGAGTAAGCGTGTCGTGAGCATCTGGAGCCTGACTTATATAGAACCCCGGTCCGCTTGCAAACAGACACGCACGTGCAGACGCGTCTCAACCGTGTTAGCATCACGTGAGTCACACCATCTGAATACTTCGGAACCTCGGTCAGGAAGGGTCCCTGCGTGACGAACTCGAGGACGGTTGCGATAGACCGCTATTCCGGAACGTCGCCGCTTTGGCACTGACAGCAAAAAGGCAGCCTTCCCCTTGGTCTCGTTTAATGAGCACCCAGTCGCCCACAAGTCGCCCATATTGATTCCTACCAGTCGAGCCTTTCCGAGTACCAGCTCAACGCGGCGATGAAGTTTCCATTACTGATACAAGTACAAGTACAGTCTGAGCAGACAATGTATGTAAATATAGAGATTACTTGGCCAATACAGCCCTGTAACGTACATTCCCCTCCTGAAGCTTCTTGATCGCTTCATTCGCGCCTTCCTCATTCAGTGGAAACAGCTCAACCATCGGAGACACATCATTCCGAGCCGCAAAGTCGAGCATTTTAGACCTGAGAGGGCTCTTCAGAAACAGACGCTAGTTCGGTGTGGACACTGACTCACTGGATGTAGCGGCTAGCAATCTTACTGCCGATGATTTGTACACCGGTCAGGGTCGTTGGTTGTTGAGCAGTCGTGATATCCCCAGAGGTGACAGTCAAGGGGAATATCTTCGCCCTTTGGTCCAGGATGCTGTAGTAAGTGTCTAGATGTTCTGGAGCAACCGAGGAAGTGATAAGGAGGTGATCGAGGGGCTTCTTAAGACCAAGGGTCGAGTAGTCCTTGACGCCTTTCGTGGCGTAAAATTCATTGGCGCCTAACTTCATCGCTTCGTCGCGTTTCGAGTCGGTTCCAGAGAATACGACCACGTCACAACCCATCTTAGCGGCAAACTGGATGGCTAGATGACCCAGACCTCCTATGCCGACGACACCGACTCGGTCGATAGGTCGCGCGTATTCAATCAGAGGTGTGAAAACGGTAGCGCCTCCGCCTGCAAGACCTCGTCAGCGTGCAATCAATAGAGTGCTGGGAGTATTGTAGCTTACACATGAGAGGCGCCACATGTTCAGCTTTCATGGTGTCGGGGATTTGGAATACCCACTAAGACGCGGTCAGTCCTGTCAGTTATTTGAACGACCAGGGAAAGAGAGGACGCTTACCTGTTCTTTCCGGATGGCCAGAGTGCCAAACGACCCTTGGTCAAAGTCTGCCTGACCATACATCCGCGCTTTTTTGCACCACTGGTCATGGCCAGAAGTGCATTGATCGCAGTGCATACACGTCGACTGAGGATAGCCCCAGCCTACCCTATCTCCTTTCTTGACTCGGGTGCAGCCTGCGCCGACTTCGACCGCGATACCAACACCTAAAAGAATGAGGGTAGGTGCGGGTCAGCTTTGGACTCGAGACAAGGCGCCGGACTTACCTTCATGCCCCAGAACCATATCCCGCTTGAGGTAATGGATGTCTAGGAAGTGATACTATCAGTCAGGGGGGGAATGAAAGACTCGAGATCAAGCTCACCTGTCCCACAAAGTCCGCTGTGAGTAACTTCAATCACGACTTCATCTGGTTCCAGCTTTTCTCTTCTGAAGCTAGACTTGACAACCTTCCCAGATTCGGATCCACGGAATGTAGTTCCTGAATAGACCATTGCGATTTACTGAATCCTTGATTGGACTGAATTTTGAAACTGCCAGGAATTCGAGAGAAGGACAGTAAAAAGTGTATACTCCTGGTTCAGTGGGCCTTGCTATTTATACTATCCTGAGGCCACGAATGTGTCATCGGTTATAACACCACTTCGCACTCGATGTACAATGGATCGGGCAATCGAGACTTTCAACTTGAGCTCGAGCAATAGATGACGACAGCACAACCGCAATCGTGCCCTCCGGGTAATATAGACGCCGGATTCAACAGACGACAGCCTCAGGAGGTAGATGGAGTTGGAGCACCCGGTACTGAATTGTTCAGCTTGTCATTACCAGTACTATACTTATCAGAATCCGACCGTAAGAATGTCCCGGCCTATGTTATCCGTCTGCGAAACGGTCAACGAGAACGACGATCTCAACGACGTCCAGAAACCTGATTGGGAGTCTTTCAGCTTTGCATCTGCATCTGAAAGCCGTAATCAATAAGCAAAACTTCGTGAAACTTTGCGAAAAGAACCTCGAACACACCTTCGATTTCGTAGAGCGGATGCCCGAGGTACTTGGCAAAGTCCGCCGTATGAGGGTCGAATCCTCTTGCGAGTTGGTACTGACGGACCAGTGAATAAGTTTCGTTGGAGTAGGAGTAGTACGTGTGGTGACCTGAGAGTATCAGCTCGACCGGAAGGCCAAACCAGTGACAGACATCGGCAGATAGAGGGGATTGACCGGTCTCATCAAAAGACCAGAAGTGAAGAGATGTATTCGGGCCGCTGGATAGATGGGAGGGGCAGGGCGAGATCGGACGGATGAATAGGTAGATGGGACGTGGATGTTCTCGTCGGCGTGTAACTTCGGCCTCAGCTTGCGAAAGGAAACCTATCAGCTCCAGGCAAGGTACAAGCACATCTGGAGACATCGTCAGTTGGAATAATTGATCGAGCGTTGAGGACTATACGTACTGTATTGGGTCAGGTCATCCTCAAGTAAACTTCCACGAGCATTGAAGATGCTGGACGCCTGTGCCAGCCAGGGTGCTACTTCCTCTTCCCACGTTATCCACAGATCGATTTTCTCTGTCGCTCCTTTGAGTGTGAGCCTATGTAAGGATAGATTAGCGACAAGCCGTTGACAAGTTCCTTGGGGCTCACCGTGCTGCCTCAGCCCTCAGCACCTGCCTCTCGTGAAAGCAGCTTGTCCCACTCAACAAGGAATACCTACTGACGATAGGAATGATCTTCTTTGTCGGCGTCGAGATGTTGGAGCCGTTCATCGGGACATCGATTTCTTCCCGGTGCGGGGGAAGTGATAGCCCTTCAATGATGGCACAATCGAGATCCCTCGACCTGCAGCTCGCAAAGAAGCGAAGACACACATTCTCCTCGAGGAATTCACAATTCGTCGGATAGTTCTCGTCTTGATATTCGAAGTGGTAAAAATCGGGAGCTAGATCACAATCTGGTCCCTCTGGTCCTTGGCAGAGGACTCCCTGTTGAGGTTCCAGCCAGATCTCATTGCCTGCGCACTGAAATTGCGCGTATAACATGTCGATTCATAATGATTTATACATCCAAAATGAATGCTCACGGTTAATGACTCGAGATAAATTTTGGCCCAATACCCCACGCAATCCAGAATGTGTGTTGCTGGTAGGAGTCCTGGAGCATTATGAGCATCGAGGATCAAGGTGTGGACTCAATTTACATAGAAGATCACGGACCACCAGTGAATATCAGCCGCGGAATCTGGGACCTTTCCAGTGCAAACAGATGTGCGTGATGCGGAGCCCTGGTCCGCGCATTTCAGTACCAGAGATACCAACGAAGAATCGGCAGTGTGAGCTCACAAGATTTGAGAGTACCGTTCGAATTCCCTCTTCCATACCTGAAAAGGTCATTTCTATCAACGGTTCAACTCCCGGCCGAACATACAACACACCTCTGACGCTTCACGTCCTTTGTAGGTTATAACCGTGAACTTTCCGTTGTCGTTGGTAGATTCGCCAGTAAAGATCTTCCTTTCACACTCAAAAAAGCGTTCGTTCTCTGAGTCGTAGCCATCTGCCTGGTCGCAGTTCATGACACGAATCAGGCGGACATCCGCGCGTCGAAACTCGTAGAACTTCAAAACTCATCAACATTGAGGATTCAGAGACCTCGTAAAAGCAATCTTACCTGTTGGTATTCCGCCTCCTCCTCCCGGTTTCCCTCAATATGCAGTCTCCTTTTAGCCGGAGTGGTTGTATTGATCGTAGTTCGATTATACTGATCCCCTTGAACGTTGTTAAAGGTTCCCCCTGTGATCGTGAAGCGACGCGCGTTTCGGAAGAAGTTGAATATTTGCCGTGAAGGTAGGGACCTCGTATGTTGGATGGATGGGTGGGTGGGTGTTACGATTTGTCGCTCCTCCATCGTCACATCCTTGCTGCGCACAACTCGTCAGTGATGAAGTGGGCCACTCTCTCCGCACAGACACAACTCATGGCCGGGCATGCCGTGGACTTCCCTCACAAGTCTCCAACATCCTATTTTTAATCCAAGTAAGGATAGGCCTTCGAGTTCAAAATTAGCGTGATTGTAGTCTCGCTATTTTGATATTAGAAGATTGAGACAGAGCCAGAGGGTAGCAAACGTTCCCGATAGTCAAGATATGTGGTGCTCAGGTCATGGAACTGAGGACGCGTCGCGTCGGTGGACAAGAGGTGTGTTCAAACTCCGATCGGGTCCAGCACGATTATCAACATGGCCTGTGCCCAGCCGTGGCCTCAGTATTCAACCTCATGTTCGAATAACAAGAAACGCCTCTTTGTATTCCATCCAGTACGGTATACTACCACTAGCAAATTTCAAAGGGACTGCCGTTGTCTACTCAATTCCAAGCTTGCTGGGCGTAAAGCCCAAGGACAGCATTGAATAAGAAAGGACTGTACGAGTCCACATCTGCATCCGTGAACTCCTTATCATCTTGCACCGTGTTGAGAGCCTCCAAAACATCTGGCTGAATGAAATCCGAGAACACGAAATCAACCAGTGTGTCGTTTGAGACCTTGGGTGGTTGAGAAGAGATGTTGTCTGGGAGGGGAAACACTTCCATGGGTGTATGAGGGATGTCGTCACCTACGCCTGGACAAGCCTAGCACAACGAAAGATGTCAGTAAAAGGGTAGAACGATAGTCTGTAAAAATAGCCACCAACATCCTGAGTCACGTATCCCAGAGTAAGGTTCTGATCGGACTCTCGTTTCATCTGAGCCCCTTGCCCATACTTTTCATACATATCCCCAAGCCAGGCCCTATACCTATGTTCTACCTCTCCCTGTGCATAGAGATCCTCCTCTTCTACCTTTCGACGAGCAATGCTCGACGCGGCATCTCCATTGAGAATCGGTAAAACCTGCAAGGCCGCGGACAGCGGAACTTCCGGTAGGTAGACGAACGCGTTCGTGAAAGGTGACGCGGTGAGTTGGTCGTTCTTTGTGAAAGACCCGGCGAATACATCAAATCGCTGCGATCCAGCTTGCACGATGTAATAACTGGGTATGTCTGCGCGACTGTTGTTGATGGCCAGTGCGACGGGGATTGCCTGGCGATGTTAATGAGTAATAGGATTTTGAGAATGGAAATAGTTGACCAAATCCTACCTGTTCGGCGAACAAGGAAAGTAGGGAGTTGTTGGACGGATATGGTGCCCTACCGACTGGTCAGTTTGACGACTCGCACAGCGAAGTCAATACACCTACCTGTTGAGCAAATAGTCCTGGGGTGCAGTTCCGTAGAGGAATCCAAGGTCGAACCGGTCAGCTAAATCGTATAGGCCCTGCCGGATGTCGTTTCCAGCCGAAGTGTTGAAGGAGGAGTCCTCCTTCTGTGTATGAAACTATGAAGACAAGCATACTTCAGATGGAACTTGTTCGGCAGCACACAGTTACACAAACCTCGTAAGTGACACGGTTCGCGTCCAAGTACCGCCGACTGAAGGTGATGTTTCCTGTCGAATTGTCGGAATCCAGCTTGGCGCCTGTCTTCGTCTCAGCATCAGATGTCTCTCTTTGCGTTGAGTACTCACTCATCCATCCTTCCCATGACAACAACATCAGTTTAACGTTTGATCCTCGCGAGACTGCGGAGATAGACATACCTATAGTCTCCATGAATCTCCCGCTTTCGAGGGACATCGACCGACCATCAAGTTGCACTAAGATTGATGAGTTCCGATCCACGCGCTCGCCGAAAGTCACATACAGCAATCCCGAATATGCGTATGTCCTATATCCCCATGTTAACACAACAGGCGAAGCGGGATGCAGAAATGCTTACCTCCTAGGATCAATATAGGCGTCGTTGGGTGCACTGCTCGGATAGCATCGAAGACGATGGGCCCTAGACAAGTAGAGCATGGCCCTGAATACAGGTAGAAGCTCAGTGTATCCACTTAACTCACATTTATCTCTGGCTACAGGCATATGGCTGCAATGTAGCAGCGTAAGTCAAAGCTCTTGACTCGAGATGACAGGCTGGACGTACCCGGCGAGAAGGAAGATGTCAGGTTCCTCACGTATCGCGTCGACAAACTTAATCGCGCGATGTAATGAGCGAATTATCGTCGACTCTGGCCAAGATTTCGAGAACGCACCCAAGCTTCCTTCACCATATCCGCAACATTTTGCACCGTCGTGTTCTCGTCGTTTCCGGTGAACTCAAATAGGACTCCTAGGGCAGTCACAGATCGGCCTCTGCAAGTTTGTAAGAAACTATCCGCCATAGGTTAGGGTAGAGGGAGGAACATACTTTCGCGTCTTGAATTTCGCGAATCGATCTGTATGAAGTAGTCAGACAAAAGTCAACAGGAGAGCCATAAACACGTACTTCCAACGGGAACACTAGTGCCATTGACGGTGATGTTGACGTTCGACGAAAGATATCGATCTTTCAGAGCTGGAGCAAAGTTTTGGTGCCTAAAATTGGTGGCGAGGACCCAAGTTTGGCGAAACGCCGCGTATGGTTCAGGGTGAAGACTCACATATCGAGTGTGACATTGTAAATGTATAACTCGTGACTGGAACGACCGGGTCGTGATCAGTGTTGAAGGAGTACGTACAACGGAATGCTACGCTCACTTTCCAATCGCCATCACATCATACGGAAGCTGTTTCAGGAATTCGTTCGTCTGTGTGAATCGAGCGGGCATCAGATCAAGGGCAGAACCCAATGCCGAAGTCCGCAGCACGTACCCCTTGTCCATCAACCTCTCCCGGGGGGAAACCATCTGAGAGACCGGTTCCTGTTCGGCATCGATGAGCAAGGACAATTGCGTGAGACGGGCGTTACACACCATCGTGCAAGTCGCCGGAGTCCACAAGAAGTAAGTCGACGTCTTTTTCCTATGTACGAGCATGAATAAACCATCGAGGAGTGTCTGTCGAGTCCAGATAGAAAGGCTCACCAAAGCGATTTCCTTCATGTGTGATACAAATGAGGAGAAGTCACCTAAATCTGCGCTAAGGTGCGGTCGTGTGAGCCTGCGGCCCAGCTATGAGCATCAGCTTCTTTAATGTACCTGTAGTTTGGTTCGGGGAACGACTGTTTTTGGTGTCCGAGCAGCCAGCCTGGCAAAAACGTTTAGCCCAGAAACCACGTCCAGAACAAGATAGTACTCACCATGACTATCCGTCGTATGAATGATATTGATGTCTCCCCATTCCAATGGACGTGACGGGGGAACGAGTGGAATTCCTGGCGGTGTTGCCCGTCTGTGATGGTGCGAGCGTGTATCTCCTTCACTGCATCCAAAAACTCCCCGGAAGAAGACAAAGAGAATGGCCAGGCAAATCTTGAGTTCCATCATGGATTGTGGTAAGAACATCATGGCGTGGTTGTACCGTGCGTTCTCCCTTTAAAGTGATTTTCGCGTGCGATTGAATCTAAAAGTAGCTTGGACTTGGAGTCGGTCGGACTTGTTACATTGGCGGACCTGAAACGGTGAACTTTATCGGACAGATGCATGATTGTTCCTCTGGACAGACTGCAGTTGGAAACGATCCGGTGATGGTGGGAGTATAAGGTCAAAGATGTTGCGGTTGTGAGAGCTTGCGATAGACGGCGCGCTTTGCCAAATTGAGGCTCGAGGACCTGGTCGTCGGGTTGAAGTAACGTGAGAGCATGATACTCGTCTTTTCTATATCTCGTGGGTTGAGGGTATCGTCCACCGTCTGGATTTTGAGGTCAGATTTTGTTGGAGTGAAATAGAATATTCGTGAGCAGGTCGCAGTAAAGAGTTACATTACCAGCGCTTATTCAAATGCCTTCTGTCTCTAGTTTCTTCCACAGTGTCTCAGGGAAACCTAAGGTCGACGAATTACTTCAACTTGCAACAGGAGATCAAATATAACGTTGGCACCAATTCAATGTTAGGGATCTCGCCTTCCAAAATATCGCTCTAGCAACCCCAAGGGAATGCCAAGCAACCCAGGAATGGCGCGGCGCTCACCAGTGTCGTTCTCAGACAGTGTTGATAATCCTCAGGCCTTGGGAGGCGTCAATGAAGCGGCGGAGGCAAAGCTTACAGCTGTCCCAATAATTGTAGAAAGTTTTGCGGTTTTTCGTGCTCAGGATTTTTGTTTAGTGAACAAACAGAATATGACCTGATTTGGTATGGTCGCGGTACTAGAGGATGTTAGGCCCCACCAGCACCCATGGAGCTCATTCAGTTTGCATTTAGTAGGGAATCACATTGTGTTTGTACACTAAACAAAGATTCTGAACACGAAAAAACGCAAAACTTTCTACAATTATTGGGACAGCTGTAAGGGTCTGTTTCCAGGACGAAACGGCATCGGGAATGCGGACAATCCGTGATCGATTGATCCTTGGTATTGGCCACGTCCCTCTTATCTCAAGTCCTCGAGGCTCAGCGCTCAGCGCTCAGCCTTTTGGTCATGATGTCCCATGGGACTCAAATCCGCATGCTTTCTTTCTACGTCTATCTGCCTTGTCAGCTCAATAGGTGAACAGATGTATTTTATCATCCCTTATCGACACTCGTTTGATGACTTTTAATAACCACACTCATGAGACTTGGACTCGGGTCAGACGCTGTTCTTTGCGACTCGGACTTCGGGCAGAATACATAGTCCGAAATTGATATAGAACGTTTGTGATGACTACTTCGAGCTTCTTCGGTATTTGAACCCCACCCGGCTATGACCACTTGCTTGCCTTGATCCCACTGGTAGTAATGCGGCTATCTTGGAACTTTCAGGACCCTCCGTCATCGCCCGTAATTGGCTTCGCAAAAATACTTACCCTTCCATGTCATACCACAAGGCCATAAGAAGTGGGTCAGGGTTTGGAGATTGCTTGCACGATAAATAGCGGGATCTTCGAGGTTTTAAACCAACAAACCACTACTTCAAGCTTCCTCGAGTTGCGCAATGGTCTACACAGGAACGACATTCCGGGGGTCCGAATCCGGGCTGGTCACCAATTCGACCTTGACCAAAGAAAGATTGGAACCTGATGAAGTGGTCATCAAAGTCACTCATAGTGGCGTATGCGGAACTGGTGAGCCTCAATCTTGACGCTTCACCTCTCGATCAACAACTGAGATCCTTAGATATCCATTATTTGAAACATGGAATGGCTTTGGGTCATGAAGGTAACTCGAATCACATCCGGAGGCATTTGGCGATCTGAACGAATCAAACCCCCGTCGCCCAGGGATCGGTATTGCAGTCGAAGTTGGATCCGCTTGCACTCGCGTGAAAGTGGGAGACAGAGTAGGTTGGGGTTATCTTCAACAAACCTGTCTACACTGCGATCACTGTACCTCTGGACAAGACCAATGGTGTGACAACAGGAAAATGTACGGCGAAGCGGATTTCGACCAAGGATCTTTTGCAACTCTCAGCGTTCGAAAAGAACAGGTGAGCGGCTTTTGATCGCGGGCTTCAGTCGAGCGTACTAATTGCCTCGTGTCGCAGTGGGTATTCGTTGTTCCTGAAGGCATCAAATCTGAGTATGCCGCGCCTCTAATGTGTGAGTTCAATCCTCCCCCTCTTTGGTGCTCAACACATAATGGTGACAATATCTCAACAGGCGGAGGTGCCACCGTCTTCACTCCTCTAATCGAGCACGCAAAGCCTGTCGACCGCGTAGGTATCGTCGGCATTGGCGGTCTTGGACACCTGGCCATCCAATTCGCCGCGAAGATGGGCTGCACCGTCGTCGTATTTTCCGGGACGGATTCCAAGCGCGACGAAGCCATGAAGCTCGGTGCTCATGAGTTTTACGCCACCAAAGGGGTTGAGGACTACTCGACCCTCGGACTGAAAAAGCCCCTCAATCATCTTTTGCTCACCACGTCTGTCGCTCCCGATCGCCTCGACGTCTACTACAGCATCTTGGACCAGAGGGCAAAGATTTTCCCCCTTACTGTGGCCGATGGGACGATCGCCACGGCGTACTCGCCTACTCTCTTGCGCGGCATAAACATTATTGGGAGTATACTTGCAAGTCGTCATGTGCAGTGCGTTGGTCTCACTTCTCAGTTGTATGGAACTTGAGTTTTTCCCTTTGATACAGTACCAAAATGCTCGACTTTGCGGCTCGTAACAAAGTGTTCCCCATCGTGGAGGTATTCCCAATGACCGAAGAGGGTGTGAATACCGCCATCAAGAAGCTTCAGGATGGAAAAGTACGCTATCGGGCTGTTCTCGTCAACGGAGAAGCCTGAGTTTTCTTGGAACGTACCCGCCACCCGAAACTACTTGTTCAAGCCTGTTCTTCTTCCGTAAACATTCGATAAACATTAGATACACATAAAAATACTATGGCTATTCGATTATACTGTTGAGTATTCAATAAATGATACGAGAAATGTACAATAAACAATTTGCTTCTGGAAATGTCCAGCGAGTTTGACTAGGACTTCGAGGGCGGCATTAGATATTTTCGTCGCAGCTTACAATCCTCTGATCGTAAATGACTTTGTCGGTGGGTTGAATGCTCCCAACGCCATTCTTGTACCAGATGTAGTGGTAGTCGTCCTTCCCTTTCTCTCCTGTGGGGTCTCCGTAGTTGATGCGAACACGTCCCACGTATGTCTTCGCAGTAATCTTAGCAATAAGTGCGGCCTGCAAAGAGGCGTTAGTTCCTGAAGTTGGGGAAATTAACTGAATTACACTCGCCTTTTGCTCAGGTTTAAAGGTAACCTCGATGTTCTGCCTGAACGTCTTCGTCTCGGTATTACTCCATGAGTCAGAGCTCTCAAACGAAACCCCAACAGGGAGCTTCTCGCCACCGTCGGCAGAGAAGCCTGCGCTGACCCCGTATTTCCAGGTCTGTGAGACAGAGCGGTCGCCACCAATGGTAGTCTTCAAGTCGGTCGTCCCGCCCTTGCAGTTGTTGACTGGGTCACCTGGCACGATTTGGGTTATAATGGAGTCAGGCCCAGTCTCCTTCATCTCGTATGTACACTTGTCCGCATCGCCGGGCGAGTTGCCAGGGCAGTGCTCGAGGCCAGCTGGGTTGGGCCGGTCGACATCTTTACGCTTCTCGACGTGAGAGACGGTCGCACCGAATGCGAGAGTTGAGAGAGTAACAAGAGTTAAGAATGAGGAGAAGTGCATGATAAACTGGAGATTGAAGATGTCGTTCAAGCTGTGGGTAGAAGAGGGAGGTTTCTTGGGCTTGATGAAGGTAAGAGACCTAATCTCTTGATGCTTTTATATCCCATTTTAACACTGGTGAGGGAAGCAAGCGTAAGTCTACTGACCTCATCGAGCTCCCAAAATTCGAAGGAGACGAGATTTCCCGAGAGGTTGAGAAGGACAGTCAGTTTGTTGGAGCGACTCCACTGGTTGTTAGACCGAACGCCAGAGCCAAGCTGTCTCGCGGAGTCGCACCGCTCAGGTCGTAGCGATCCCTATTGCCTTCTCTCTAGCGACTCTCCGAGGGCCAGGTTGGACTAGGCACCAGCACTCTGTGATAGTGGGGTTGAAAGGGACATCAATGGCGATACAAGCCTCGCCTATCACCAATGGACGTCAATTATCTCCAGCCCCGGCACTGTCAGACCTGATGGGAGGACCCTGAAACACCCACAAGCCCAACTCCACAACGCTCAATTGCAAGTGCCGTATGGGGAAGCTGATACTTTGATTGGAGTTTTTGGACGAGAGGAGTTGGAAAACTCTTGGGCTTGCGACTCCACCAACCTCATCTGGACCTGCTATGAAGTCAGCGTCCTCGTTGGGCGCTGCAAGTACGAGTCCTACTAATCGACCAGCTCACAACCGCCAGTACGAACGTATAAAAGCTGACCCTCATCCGGGAAAAATCACCATCATCGCAACTCTCCATTGTCAGCTACATCTTCTGAGTCTCGCTCATCTCTGAAAGCCCTTGGCCATGCACTGCACTTCCCTCATCGCACCCGCCGCTCTGATCACCATCGCTCTTGCCGCTCCTTCTGAGCTTCAAGCGAGGAAGAATGTCGACGTAGAGGATCCCGCCGGTTTCGACCACTGTCCAGGTCGTCCAAAGGGCGACGCAGACCGCTGCACCTTCGAGAAGCAGGTATGCTTTTGTGCTGTCTTACCTGTCCTATTCCCGGTTATTCACGCATTCCACCGTAGGAGAGCCTTCCCGACCGTCGTAAATGGTTCCAGCTCGGCGCTCCGGTCGCTAACCAGTGCGACAATCCAAGCGCTCCCTCAATCACGACCGAGGTCGGTGGCGAGAAGACAACATCACAGACCTGGGAGCATACCAACAAAGCAGAGATCAACCTCGCTGGCATCAAGATCGGCGGGGAGGGTGGCTGGTCAGAGGTCAAATCACAGACCGCTCGTCAGATGATATCTGTCACCATTCCGGCAGGTAAACAGCGGGTAGCCCTCGTTCAAGGTGTCAACCACAAGGAGAGCAAAGGGAGGGTCCGCCTCAACTACCCCGATCCGTCTGGTCCATCAGGCAAAGACGATTACCACTACGTCTGGTATAAGAACGGTATCGTGTCTTCTCAACCTACCGACGACATCGAGTACGATGCGAGGGAGATCAACTGTGGAGAGTCGTTGGATATGAGCAAGCTGTAAAAGGATGCATCAATAATTCATGAGTTTCCAGACGAATGTAATATCCAAATAACTTATCATCAAACCTCTATTTATCATTCGAGCCTATTCGGATTGCAGCCCTGAAGGATGAGCTCAAAGATTGCGGAGGGTGGAGGTCCTGGTCAATCATCATCTCGATGTTAACCAACCCTTCGGAGTTTGCCGACGACGTTTAGGGCAGGTCCGTGACGAACCGAAAGCGGTCATAGTTGTTCGTTTCACTAAGTTCAGATTACCACTTTAGCTAAAGTACGTTTTTCTAATCACCCAAATTGGTGAATGTCCTTGTGTACATGCAGAAAACACCATCATAAGCTCGCGATCAACTGAACTGCAGCGAGCATGAAAACCAGTGACCCGACCCCTTGAGCATGCTTCAACCCTACAGCGGAGTTCCCACCGCTCGAGCCTGTTTGACTCCCACCACTCGAGCTCGTTTGATTCCCATTGTTTTCCGAACTACCCCCACTTCCATAAACCCTGACATACGCAATGTCAAAGAAAGCGGTATCATATCCCGACGGCGGACCGAGCACCACATCGAGATAGCAAGAATTATCTCGTTTAGCCAGAGATGAGCATGTCTGGTTGAATGTTGGTCGTGCGAAGTCTGACAGGACAACGTGAATCAAAGCCCACAAGCGTTCGGAAGGAGGACGTACCACCACAAAGCGTAATATCAAGAATCAGGGACTGTGGTGAGAAGAACTGATCAATGTTGCACCCTCCGGTGGGATAGTTGGCGAGGGGAGTTCCTAGAGTCGATGTATCCACCGTGCTAGCGTTTGTAGAGAGAGATGAAGGAACGTTCGCCCGAGAAAAGAACCATATTCTACAGGCGCTCAGCTTCGAAAATCGTCCATGAACCACACAAAGGAGGACTTACGAAACCCCGCTCTTCGCCATCTCTGTGACGAAAACACCCCCATCGGCATCCGCGAATCCCTGACCGTACGATTTCGGATCGGGATCCATGGTAATACACCCTTGGTTCTGGTTCGCTAAATTCGAGCAATTCGTACTTGAGATTTGAGTAGAGGACTGCACAGGGTTGACTTGATTGCATCCTGTCGTCGTGTGTAACGAAATCTGATTTTGTGTAACCATATTAACTCCTTCGAAAGTATCAATCTCGCCTCCGGTAGGCCATCCGGGGGCCTGAGACCACCTATATTCTGGTATGAGAACGAAATGCTTGGGAACCGAAGAATTAGCGCAATGCTTACCAGGCCGGCCAGACGGAGCACTGTTGAGAATGAGTTAGCATTTAGAACGAGACGAGTTACGGTGTCGAGAAAAACATTAACTGACACCGAATGGGACATGATGCATGTCAGCAACCCATACGCTTCCGACTGGATACAGATCTAGGGAAACCCATGAGTTATGAGCGACGAAACACATCAGAAGCCAAGTGCCCACCTTCAGTGGAAATACGAACGGTGTTTCTCTTCTCATTGAACGCTACAACGGATGTGTTGTCTACTTTGATGATGGCACGTTGGGTATTGGGGTCAACGTAGGCTAGCTGGAGGCTACTGGCTTGACTTTGAGAGACGAAGCTGGAATGAGTGTCAGAGAGATGATCTGAACGAGACGAGGGGTGTGTACTGAGACCGACTTTGCGTCTCCGTTGGTCAAATTATCAGCTAGAATAGAAGATCTTGAGCATTGAGAAGGAAAAGCTTGACTGTAGAAAAGACGTACCGGCACCGTAAAACTTCCAACCATTGAAGAATGTCGCTCCAGAATAATCTCGAACGAGACTGTAGCTGGTGGCCGAAGCAAAGCCCGGAAAGAGAGTAGGTACCAGTAGGAATGGGAGAAAGTACAGTCGAGGTGTCATTGCGACGTGTTGGCGGAGTCGTGGATGAAGTAAGTTAGGAGATGATTTCGAGGCCAGTTATATATGGACCTGGCTCTCTGGCCGCGATCGCTCGGATCAGGAAATGGGACTGGTTGGGCCTATTTTTATGACTGTCGTGAACATTCTGGAGAACGTCTTTCCAAATCGGTGTGCGAGTACCCACAGAGTCTGTGCTGAAGTGGCGAATAGGCGGAAGTTGAGTTGAGGTCAAAGTCAACTTGCGGTCCCATTCCGAGTTGTCCCCTCATTCTCTGCCACGCATGACTCTGCACGGGATGTGAGGTAATGTCGCCCATCCCCAACTCCGTCGAACCGCCGTTCAAGGCCGCAAAGCCTATATTAATCTTCCACTGCTGCGTCTTGCTGCGCCAGATCCAAAGGGGTAACGGTCAGCCGTAAGACTTTCTAATCGGATTTCGACATTCCAGAGGGTCCGACCACTCCGCAGCATATTGAATAATTCGTAGTCCAGGCTGACAAAAAGAAAGAAGGTTGCTTTCCGATTTCGAATATAAACAAGGAGGGCGTCAGGCGTGCGATGCTCTCATACCACAATGACCGGCCTTCTAATCACTCGAGGCCTCTGCTTCAACTATATTTGAGAATGGTAGTAGATCCAGGATATTGCGGAGAACAGACCAGATTAGGCTGATTACCACGATGGTTAACTGAGACTCCATGATAGTGGTCGCGGTGCAAGAGCCGCAAAATTCTTGGCGCTCATACGTTTCAGTGCAATAGTGTCAAGTGAACGACTCGGGTGCTGGTCGTTAAGCTTCAAGCTTCAAGCTCTAAAAGTTCTTAAATCTAATGATATACCTCTTAAGCAGGCCGAGATATCGAGAATACTTGGTTCATGGCGAAGTTGGCGTCCCAGGTCTGTTTGATCTAAAACTGTTTATTACACATCCAGTCACCCAACGTTCTCTCCATTCTCAGAGACGGCATCTATACCTTTGGATCGTAACTCACATAAATAAAAGCGTTAGCGCGATTCGTGGACTGAAAGGACGGTGCTTCGTCTTTGTACAAGAAATCATATTCAAGATCTAGTCCGCGAGGGCAGAATCCCAATGGATTGCAAGACTGGCAGAGTGAGACCAAGACTTGCAAGATCTCCCGACTCTGTTGAGCTTTCAAATCCGAAATGTGTTTGGAAAGCCTGGAGAATCGTGGTTTGAATAATCCAGGATGAGCTGTGGGTGATTGTAGGCGATGGATATCCAAGTATTATGACGTCACCTAAACGTCCCCAAGTACATTGCAGACCATACCGAGTAGAAGTAGAGCTGATCACCAAATGTCCTTCAGAGACCCAATAACAACATGGATAGAGCAAATGCGGAGGCCAGCCATCCGAGGCTGCTCGCCTGGTTCGCCTCAGCAGCTGAAGAACCTCCTCCCGAACTTCCAGAATCTGTCGAATTGGTTCCACTTCCACTGTTCGTGGTCGAAGTATTGGTGCCGTTTCCACCCGTAGGAGTGTTCCCGCTTCCATAAACACGAACGTAGGAGATATCGAAATACGCGGTATCGTAATTGGAAGGTGAACCCAGGACTACGTCAAGGTAACAGGAATTCTCGCGTTTTGCGAGAGAAGAGCATGTTGCATTGAATGTGGGCCTTCCGAAGTCTGAAATGCACGCAAGTGAGTAGCTGTAGCCGGCGTAGCTGACGAGGATGAGATCAATTCGTACCGCCGCAAAGCGTGATATCGAGAATCAGAGACTGTGGCTTGAAAAAATTCTCGATGTTGCATCCACCGGATGGGTAATTGGCCACGGGTGTACCAAGAGTTGAGGTATCCAAAGTATCGGCCTGAGGTGAGATAGACTGTGGAACTTTCTCGCGAGGGAAGAACCAGACCCTCCAGGTCGAGTTCGTCAAGACCATCCCACAATCAGGGAGAATGTCGACTCACGAAATACCACTACTCGCGAGCTCCGTAACGAACACGCCCCCGCCGGCATCAGCGAGCGGCTTTCCGTATGATCTGTGGTCCGGGTCCATAACGATGCATCCTTGGTTCTTATTGTCCCCTCCGACCGCGCAGTCGGGACTCCGAACATCGGTTGAGGATTGAACGGGGTTGACGACTTTGCACCCTTGGTCAGTGTGAAGGGAGATCTGGTTCTGTTCGACGAGATTCACTCCTTCGAAAGTGTCGATTTCACCACCAGCCGGCCACTCCTCAGTGGGACTGTGAGACCACCTTGTGTTCGATCGGATGCTGCTACCTCTACAAAGGGAAACAAGATGCCTTACCACGCAGGCCAAACGGAACACTGCACAGGAGGCATTACATTTATGAGTTGGAGAGGCGGACGGAGATGCACAGAGAACTCACACCATACGGAACATGATGCATATCGGCTACCCACACACTCCCGATGGGATATGTATCTGAATATCATCGTGCCTGTTCAGTCGCACAAGCAATCGACAAATGGGTTCTGGACTGACCTTTGGTGTCAATTCGGACGGTATTCCTCTTGTTGTTATAGATTACCTGCGTCGTGTTGTCCACTTTGATTATTGCACGTTTAGTGTTGGGGTCAACATAGGCCAATCTGTTGTCTCCGGTCGTTCCTGCCTCCTTCGTAACAAACCTACATGGGGAGAGATATTCGGAGAGCGAAGGATTGTTAGGCGTCCCGCGTTGCAATACGAAAAGGTAGGAGAGATAAGTCGTACATTGCGTCGCCGTTATTTGGTCCATCGGCCAGTGTGCACGGTCAGATCAGGCTGTGAGCGCAAGGCAAATAATTAGACGTACCAGCACCAAAGAAGTTCCACCCATCAAAGAACGTCTCGCCGGAGTAGTCCCGGGCCAGATTGTATGTCGCTGCGGACACCAACGGAGTGAGGACCAGAAGTGGGAGAAAGCGACGAGTCATTAGCACCTTGGGGGTCGAGAATGAGCCGTCCCTTTTATATCGCTTCAGAGCGGCATTGAGAGTTATTGAACATGGGAAGATTTCAACTGGGCGCAATAGTAAGCTATGGATGGCTATCAGTTTTAGAGAATTGAGATGGAAGTAGCACGCTGTCTTATCCGTTGAATCATATCGTTAGGCACGGCGCGTGCGCTAGAATATCTGCTTTGTTCCCAGCGCCTGGTAGTCATTTGTAGAGAGCTGTAAAGAAGTGGGAGGTCGTGACACATTCCGTCAATATAGAAGACGCTTTGGTACGAAAAATTTCCTGCCTATATGGGATGACAATGCCTTATCGTTGTCTTGCATAGAACAATCTCCAGAATTTCTCGATGCGTACGGCGGTCTTGAGGTACGATGACGAGAACGATACTAGTTCACGAGGATTGTTATAAGGGATGTCATGTATTGCCGTGGACCTCGTTGGAACGACACCAGCACCGTGTTTGATGTTCGAGAAAATTTTGTGAGTACGGATAGTCTATAGACCTGGAACCAATAATCACCATTCCTATCAATTGACCAAGATTCCGATGATGGCACCCTCGGTCTCGACCACCGAAGACCAGTCCAAACATCGTAACATCGTTGGCAAAAGTACCTATGCTTCGTTTCCCTGCCGGCTTCACCGATACCACCTTTGAGCTGTCGTTTACGTCGGGCACTACCTGTAGAACGTGACGGAATGAGCTTGACGTCGTCGACAATCGCAAGTTGAAGAGGATGTTGATTGTCGCCTATCTCTGAGGGTAGCCGAGGAGATGCGGGGGATAAAGTGAGAGTTGCAGCAGTTGTGACACATCGATTGGGGGTTATAGAGAGTTCCTTCATGTTGCGGGGCTGGAATATCAAAGGTTCTATTTGTGCTTGAGGTACATGGTTGAAAGGACCTGAAAGGACTGACTGACGCGACGCGCCTTGCTTTGTCAGTGGTTCTCACAGCATTCACTCAGACTCCTTCAGATCCAACGTTATGGCTCACCTCCACAATGAATTCTGGCCTTTCATCTGCAATAATTGCTCGACAGCCGTTCGAGTCATCGGTGAGCAGTTCAGCAGCACACATTGACAATGATATACAAGATTTACAGTACTCAGAAGCAGAAAAAGAAATTTCGCTTTGTTCGAACAACAATTGTTATCATCCCCTTTCACCCGTCTAGAATGACAATCTCCGGTATCTTCTTAAAGAAGTCATCTGCCTCCTCCAAAGCCTCCTCTCTTCCCTCGATATACCTCACAAACTTCCTCACGACGGAGGTGACTATCTGCGTCGTCCTCGTACCATCTCCTGCGCCGACAAATTGTCCCGGAGTCTCGTTCCGCTGCCCCAGACGATCTACCCATAACGGAAAATCGCTGAAATCCAGATGTTGCGTCCGATTGACCTGAAGGTTTCTCCACCATCCGCTCTGTGCTCTGTTGAACTGTGGCCACGTCTGGTCAAAAGCCTTGCTCACATTCCCAAGGAAATGCCCTTCGCTGGCAATCTCGAGGAACGGTCGTTTCACATCCGCGGCAATAATGCTCGGATCAATGTCCAAAGTCTCGTTCAAGAGTTGTATGAACGTTCCGTCGATGTTCCCGCCTGCCTTGAACAGGGCACCATGGCTGTCATTGGCAGCCATGATACCTGCTGCCCCCGAACCCCCAATACTATGTCCAAAGACCCCGAAGTGCGTTGTGTTAATAGGCGCACCGTACTCTCGAATGAGGGATGGGAGTAACGAATCGTCCATCAGGGCCAGGACGTCTGACAAGCGGAAATCGTAGACTGCCAATGTTTCTTCCGGTGTGGGCGGGTATTCGGTTAGATTCGGATATCCATAGATCCCTTCACCTCCGTAGGGTAGCTGGATGAACGGTGCTTCACCCGGATGGTCGACTCCGATGACAGTGTACCCGTACGAAGCCAGCTCGGATAGAATTGCGGTGTAAGCAAGGATAGGCATTCCGGCACCAGGGAGGAAGACGATCGTTGGATATGGAGACGTGCCGTTCCCAAATTCTGGGCTGGTATCCAGCAGAGTAGGGCCTTGGAACTGGAGTCTGGTGGTGAGAGTGGTAAGCATATTCTCTGGGAAGCCTAAGGTGTCGCCATATATCTTGGCGCTGATTGAGTCGATGTAGGGGACCGTCGCGTTTGGAATCTGACGCGTAGGAAAGTAGATGGTGGTGAGGAGGATGTTCCCTGGCTTGGTGGGATCATTAGGGGTGGCATGATTGAAGACGTGATAAGTGTACGCGACGTGGTAGGGCCCTGTTGTATCCCAGAGAGAAATCCCTTGCGCAAGCGAGGGTAGTAATACAAGCAGTTGCAGCTTCCATCGGGAGAGCATGGTTCGGAGCTAACGAAGCCCCACTGGTCAAACCCGCTCGAGTCTTTATACTCATTCGTTTAATACAGCGGATAAACACGGTTAGGCTCGAATAGTGGTGTTCGTCATAGGATGCCAACAAAGTTCTAGGGCCCTTCTCCCTGCATGCACATCTGCATGTGGTGTTCGACAACACTCCGTTCAAAGGCTTCATGACTGTATAATGAACACCGCTGATGTGATCAATGGTACTGAACCTGGGGTCTCCCCTGAAACATAGCGCGTATTGAAGTACACGCTCAAAAAGAATTGATCTGTCACGGATATGATCTAATTTTAATTGAGAGGATACCGTGACGTTGCGCGGCGGGTCTCGGCGCGAGATCCTCAGGAGAAATTGAATCGAGGTGTGACAGATATCCTATGCAATAGCTAGCCGCCAGGAATTGCGGCATATCCGCGACATGCCTCCAGGATATCGCCCAGATATCGCGACCAGACACCCACGGCATCGGTTGGACTTAGCTTATTTTGAGCCCAATATCGCCGGCCCTTGGGCCCTGCGTGATATTGAAACGCGAACTGTCACACTGTGTGACATCGTCTCTCTCACCTATACCACCACCTCTGCACCACGCAACACAAACTGTCATTCTCCCGTCTACCCAACCCATATCATACCTATCCACAATATTACCCCTCTGTGCTTTCACTTTCTATTTCCTGTCTACTGCATTCCCCGTCTTTACTGGCCTTCCTTTATAATTCGCTGACACTTGCCACGTCACCAGATTTATTACCCGCACTGATCTGTACTTGCAGTTGCACTCCTAGACTATGTACTTATAAGTTATCATGTTCACGAAATAAAGTCTCTGTTATTGTTCATAACCTCGTTGAGCTCCTGTTCCCAGTAAGATTGAACGCAAGCAAATGTGTACTGGCTACTCACTCTAGGCTCGTCGTGTCTGGTCGCGATATCTGGGCGATATCCTGGAGGCATGTCGCGGATATGCCGCAATTCCTGGCGGCTAGCTATTGCATAGGATATCTGTCACACCTCGATTCAATTTCTCCTGAGGATCTCGCGCCGAGACCCGCCGCACAACGTCACGGTATCCTCTCAATTAAAATTAGATCATATCCGTGACAGATCAATTCTTTTTGAGCGTGTAGGTAAAAATCACAAGATGAACAACGATATCTCGAGTCCGTTGCCGCCAAAATCTCTCAGTGACGAAAGCACATGTAAAGAAATCCGAGTTTGGATACTCACAGCTCGGGCTTATACCAGAACAATAGGTTCAATCAATTTGAAGGGTGACCGCAAGAAAGGAGCAGAGGCCATAGGTGCGTGCGGTGGCTGGCCAGCGACAGGTAGAGCATTGTTCTTTCTTACTTGAGCAGCAAGTAAACGTTCTGCAGAGGTTCCGTGCCGCTCTCCCTTCCCGTCTTATGTGAACGTGTATCGGACTGTTACCGCCTTGTTCATCAGGAATCGTCCATCCATGCATTCAGTCGCGGCATCGGAAACCTCGAAATCCGTGTATAAGACGAAGCCGTAACCCTTCGAAGTATCGGTATAGGAATCCCGCGCAATCTAACGAAGAACCATCCCCCTTAGCTCCCGGGAAATATGTTTCTCCAATGAGCGCAAACTATGAATAGGACGACAATGAGGGAATCAGAGCCTTGTCATCGAGCTCGCAACGACGCTATCAATGGCGGTACCAGTGCCGAAGGTTCTTGAGTTGTGTTGAAGCTCATCTGTCCACGAGTTTAGAACGTATCCGGTATTATCCTGATGTTATCTGAGGGCAGAGTGAACCAGTACTTACTATTCGATGAAGGTGGAAAGAATCTTCAAAGAGAAAACCCGCGTCAATGTTGGGACCACTCCTCCACTCTCCCACGACACTTCCCCTCGCGGTCACGGGAGTCATTATTACAAGCGCCCAAGATATTGAATCCTTGAATCCCGACTACCACTATCGGCGACGGCAAAACCTCGTCAATCACTTCGGTCATTTTCCCGAGCTTCATATGGCTTATACCGAACTGGAGAGGCCTGCCCGACAAACTATCTCCAATGACTCGAGTAGCGAGCCCATCGAGCATCTAATTGATGTTGAAGGAGACTATTCTGACTCAGAGGAAGAGGATGACAAGTATATACCCGTCAATTTCGGACTTGAGAGACACTGAAATTTCTCTATACAGTACACGGGGCAAACTATCAAATCTAGAAGACTTGGCTTTAGATTTCCTATCTCAACTCTGTCGAGCCAAAAAGAACAGCATTCCATCTTCATCTTCGTCAGGATCCGAGACTGGTGACGATGCCAAAAGCCATATGACGCGGCCGAGGATACAGATAGAACTGGTTAATAGGTCGAAGAGAACGACACTGGGGTATGTTTGTTCGACATCGGCGACATCGTTTCCGTTTGTATACTCATGGACGTGTTCAGCGACTCTCGTACCAAATCCATAACATTTCCACGAAGGTCTACCATCGGAAGCGCAAAGCCACTCGGTTCGGAGCAGAGACTAGGCTTCTACATCGATTAGCGCTGACATCGATCCCATGCCAGCACAATTATTCCAAGTGGTCAACTATATGCATGAGGCTATTCTCGACGAGGTCCCGACCACCAAGCGGTGAGTGGCTTCTTCCCTTGACGGCCCGGCTGAAAGGGCCCTCATCTACAGAGATATGTATTACCGGGATGTCCCCCTGTTCAAGAGCCAGCGAGTCGTCGATAATGTAAGTGATAAAAGAAGCACTCTGGTATCATTCTTATCCTTCAATTCAGCTCGTGGACGATATTGCGGCAACGTTAGACATGGAGCGGTCCGATTTGAACGTCGTTAGTTCAAATACACTACAGCTTGCTTATGCCGACCTTTAAATGCTGACGCCACACTGTAGCGAGCTACTGCTAAAGGCACTTTCTGCGGCTCTGGTTTGAAGATCGACCTGGTTGATGGAGAAACCATTAATGGCAGCGACTCCGAGGTATGACCCTTCGTCTCCAACGTGGCTCTCTCTCTCAAACACACGCAGGCCTCCCTTATACCAGTCGGCGAAGACATCGAAGCATTCAACGTCGACGAGGATATCTCATGGGTGCTCATTGTTGAGAAAGATGTGACAGCTTCTTCTCATGCGTAGATAACTGCTGGACGCTAATCTATCTTCAAGGCCGTTTTCCAGACCTTGTCACACCACAGAATCACCGCCCTTGAGGCGGGGAAAGGCATAATGATTACGGTCGAGAAGTTGACGCTCTGATCCCTTCTCAGCTGATGACTTCTCCTTAGGGCAAGGGATACCCAGACATGGCAACACGGCAGCTTGTGAAGACGCTTTCGGATTGCCTTCCAAAGCGGTGGGCCACTCGCTCCACGCTCTAATATTCTGTATATTCATGTTCCCGAGTTCTAGGATCCCTGTAGTGGCGCTGGTGGACGGGGACCCCTACGGCATTGACATTTTGTCTGTATACAAGTACGGGAGCCGGGCCCTGAGCCATGAAAATTCCAAGCTAGCGGCGTCGCGTCTGAAATGGCTCGGCGTTTGGTCCACTGAGCTCTCTGGGTCTGTCCGCAAACCTACTTATGACGTATTTCGTCCCATTGATCGCTCGAATGTACAGCTTGGGTGTTGACAAAGACGCTTTGATACCCATCACTACTCACGACGAAAAGAAGGTAGCAACATTTCCAAGTTTAGCATATCAGGTTTCACTGATCCACCCCAATCCCAGGCTTTGTCGCTCCTGCGGAAGAAAATGCCCGCAAAGTGGAGGTTTGTGGCCGTCCTCAGATCTTGATGACTTATTTTCCGTCCTCTTCTGACTGATATTCTCCCATGGTAGGAAAGAACTCACTCATATGTTACACAACCGCCGTAAGGCAGAGATCGAGGTCTTGGCTTCCTCGTGCTCCTTGTCCATACCATCTATGCCCTCAAATGAATCTGCCCTTGAGGCCAGCTCGACCTACTTTTATACTATGCCTCCTCTAGTATCTGCGATCACTTCTCCTTCCGAAAGCCCCGTCCATGTGTCTGGAAAGCGCTCTCCTCTGGTCCAGTATGTCGTTCACAAACTCTCCGCATGTGTTGCTACGTCGGTATCGCAAATCTAATGTACATCGTTTTCGTTGTCAAATGCGTGTCCTGCATTGTCTAATGGATAAAGGTCTATTCCCGCTAGTTATGCCTTAAATTAGATGCAAAGCGGTTGTCCGTAATCAGGCCGAATAAATAACAGATGGAATAGATCATATTATCCCCAAGTCCATCGTTTTGTTGTAAGGTAATGTAGGCGGTGTAAATGCTTTGTCCGTTTCGTAAGTACTAAAGTATATCGGTCGTTAAACATTTCATGAACGCATGTCCGAGTTTCCAGGAGGCGGTGGAATTTTTGGCACATTAGTTGTTGGCTCTGTGCTAATTCTGTTCCCTTGTTCGTTCCCAGCCACATTCAGTGAAAATTCTGCAGGTGGCATTGATAAACGCGCAAATGCAGGATCAGATGAGAACGCCATGGAAAGGCTGCGCGGGTAGTGATCCGTGCCATCTCCGTCTCCACTGTGGCCGTCCGCCGAGTGGGGTGAGGCAAGATGAGAGAACTCGGTGGGAGGGGCGGTGCTGGCTGGGCTTCCTGGTCTAGAGTTGTCCGTGTAACGCTGAGCTACACCGTGTTCGTCCACTCCACTTGATTCGTAAGCGGTTCCCGGGCGACTTTCGTCAGCCAATAACGGTACAGCGACAGATGAGGTACGCGGCGTTTGCTTCGTGGAGGGTGCGAGGAATGAGTCAATGTCGTAGACGGTTTCTGGCCTCTTCGATCGGGAAGGCATGGATCCAGCAACAACAGAGGTGCTAGGCCGTTTAAGGCGATCATTCCTTCGCCGCCTCCAAGCAGTGAATATTACGGAAAGCAGCAACAAGAGCAATACTGGCGGTGTATGTGTTAGCAGTGTTCATCATAACACGAAAAGTTGACATACTAAGACCAATGGCTGACCCAACTATGATCCCAATGAGTGCCGACGTTGGTAGACCGGAAGAGCCCTCTGAACTCGTGAGGGTCGCACTGGAAGACGGTGTGGAGCTCGTGCTGGTACTCGTTAAGGATGATGTGGATGATTCGGATGAAGACGATTGTGAAGAGGAGGACGAGGACGAGGAGGACGTGGCAGAGGATGATGAAGAAGACGAGGACGAGGATCCGGTCGACGATGAGTTGATCGAAGTTACAGTGCGGGAGGTATTTGGAGTAGTGGAAGTTCCCTCTGTGGTTTCTGTTCTGTCATTCTGACGAGGACTGGCAATGTGATCAGGAACTCTTCATATCACCGGTGACGGAGTACAAGACTTACACAAAAGCCTCCATAACATCGAGAGGAAGAGGGGTCGGTCTAGCTGGAAGGAGCATTGCGTGGGGCGAAAAAAAGGACGGGGAGTCTCCAAGGCCTCTCGAGCTTATATATAGCGGTGCCACTCGTTTCCAATCTTAGATTGCCGAGGTTGTGTAATGCCAGAAATCGGACACAGCAAATGAAATTGAGTCCGTTCCTACTTGCCATTTGGAGACAAAGATGTGCGCTGCGCAACCGTTAACACGGCTTCGAGGTTCCGAGCAGTGGATGCAAATTTGGAAGGACGAAATTTGCAAGGATCGCCTACTTTTGGGGTGAGAGACTCTCAGAAACTCTGAGAAAGGTCAACGTACATTCGTTTGCGAATGGCCCATCATTGCCTGCCTGCCAGTTGCCACCGGACAAATGATGTTCGAAGTCGGAGACAGTGAGTTGGAAATGGGTGAATGTCGATATCGTGAAAGACCGGCTGAGTCCCCGAGTCCTCGCACTCGTGAGTCGACGCAGCCAGAAGCTCCCGCCGACTCCACGGGCCACTTGCCTGAGTATATACTATACATATGCGAGCTAAAGTGACGCGGCAAAAAGACGGTAAAGCTACCGTCAAAGAGCTGAGCTGAGCAGTAAGTCAGAAAGCACAATCTTCACGTGACTCGTCAATCCTTTCTCACGCTTGGGCCAAGGTTGCTATAATAGGGCGCCCGTCATTTCCCAACGTGTTTCAGTTTTTGAGCAGCGCTCCGCCATTGCGACCTCGAGTCTCAAACCCCATTGCACTCAATGTGCGTATGTAAATCATCTCCATTCTAGTATTGGCTCATGCAGAGATGGCTCAGTGCTCACGGGGACCCCGCCGCCGGTCAACGCCATCGATAATCAAGACCTGTTTTGGCTTTGGGGTCGACCCAACTATAAATATGTAGGTGGCACTGATGTATTTTTAGGAGATGCACTCCTCATTCGATTGCACATAGTGCATGACGAACAGTCAGCGGGTTCGATTCGGCACTGGATTATAAGTTTATAATCGATTGGTCGATCAAGAGATGTGCTTATCAGCTCGAGAGACGATTTGTGACTGCCAGCCCGACATGATTATGGTAGGAAGCTTCAGGCCGCGAAGGAATTTTTTGAACACAATCACTGACGCGTTTCCGACGGCGCTAATTCTCAGTTGCCTATCGTAGCCCTCAAGCGTCCGTAACTCTATCAGACTCTATCCAATGGGCGAGCAGCGGGCGGGAAAGCTTGGCAAGACGAACGAACCAGGTGCCAACAATCTCGTCCAGCGACGGGTACGGATTCTATCAAACCCTGGGTTATCCTATAGGCTATAGCCACTGTGTTTTCCCGCGTCTTTGCGTGTTGTTGGGTGACACATCGCTGCTGCGGAGATTGCATACTCAGAATTACCCTTGGCCCTCCTTGAGGGTCTTGCTGAACTTGGGCTCGGGTTTTGACCTTGGATATCAGCAAGGCATTGCGTAAGCTCCTGCCAGTGGATCGCTCCGGTCTTCTCCCTAGCTTACTTGCATCTCCTGACTGCTCCATGTCTGTCACCGCCGTACGTACGTCCCGTACATTTCCTGGGCATGTCTTAGCGAGTTCTCAGACCCAAGCTCCTACGTTCCCAAATGGCGCAGTAGCTGCCTACGGCTGAGTGTACGAATACAACATCTGCTAGGGGCTCTCACCAACGGGGCCCTGTGCCTCAGGTGCCCCTCCCGTCATGCAACCTCAAACTTTGCGTTCGTGTACATTGAGGCCAGTGTTATATTAGCTCAACCCTGGTCTTGACTCCCCGAGCGCCACGCACGTCGTCATGTCGAGCGAGCGTGCAAATTATTCGAGTCGTCGGCTTCTCAAGTCCTAGGGACAGGTCCTCATCTTCGCGGCCCACAGTCTAACTCCTTTCCACGCCGTACTAGGTTTGCTCTGCTTGAGCACGATCTTCCCGCCAGATCTATCGCAAGCATCGCAAGATTGGTCATATGAAGTATGGCAAAGTCCGACGCCCTCAAGCATGAGATACTCTCGATGGGATACCCTTGCCTAATCGTCTCCTGAAACCTGAGATGTGGCCGCACATAACGTGGTACGACTACTATTTCCAAGTACACTGACTTGCTTGAGTCCTCCCACTACGTCTGCCGTGATACGACTGGACCCCACTGTGATATATCAAAGGACTCCATACTATACTTCCCGGGATCTCAGGAGATTGCAAGGTTTCGGTACAGGCAATACAGGATTTATCCAGCCGCGAAAGTATTCCTTATACATACAAGTTCGGAGCTTCTTTCATTATGCATGGCGCCTCGAACCTATATCGCATCACACCCCAATTCTTCCAGACTCAAAAGAATCCATCGACGGCACGCTGCATTCATGTATCATTCGGCGCCAGTACTCATCCTATCTTTGGCGTTCAATTTCGCTCCGGCAGTCTTGTTTTTTTCTTTTTGGTTGTGGCGGCGGCACGCATAGTCGCATGATTCCGACATGCCGGCCTTCAGTTTCAGCATTCAATTCTCTTTTCTCCGATCTTGGAGACCCCAGTTGTCAGTGGGTGCAAAGCGGACAGGGTCTGGCGACGGACTATCTTGAATACAAGGCGAGTCGGCATCACGGGTGCCTGTTTGAGCACATCCCCATCTCATCCTCTACTTCTTGAAGGTGAGTAGATTGCCCGTGTTTATTATGCTGATAACTCAGTTGATCATCAGTGGCACTTAGATTGTATTACATGTCAGGGCGGTCAGGATTGTTTGCGAAAGTCGGCGTGATGCCGGACGATTGAATATTCAGTTAATCTCGCACAAGTCTTCCAAGCTTTCAGGTGCTGTGGCCTCCCAAGAAGAGGACGTGAGTTGAATCGCCCGTCGCGAAAGTCCTGCCCAGGCGAGGGGACGGCGTCGCAGCCGCATCATATTAGACTCAGTTAGGATTTACTAGCAAGCGATGAGGAGCGGAACGATGTGAAAATCTGTTTATTTCGAGTACGGCAATGGGTAGGGGATCTACGGAAGGCACTGCAAGGAGCAACCTACCCCAGTGTGGATGACGACCTCGAGGTGATTGCAGATCACCAAATGTCAGGACGCCGACGGCTTATTGCCGCTTTACTCATTCCCATATCGAAATTTTCAAGTAGGCACAAAGGTCTATTGTCTGCAAGAAAGGATACATCGTTCAAGAGGTGGCGTGGCTACAAGAAGACAATGGATCGAACGTGGAGAAGAAGCGATAATGATACAGCGGGGAAATGGCAAGAGAAGATCGAGGAAGTGAAATACAGAGGGTCGAGAAGAATAAATAGCATAGAAACGTGGAACGAATCGGAGAAAGTCGTGGTAAAGGTTCGTAGTAGCCAACAAGGTCCATTGCGAAGGATTGTCCACGGCTCTAGAAACACCGCTAAAATGATGGCTTAAACAGAGGCTTCTCTCCTGGAGTCGCCGTCTTCACTCGAGTCCGAGGGGATATTATCTTGTGGAGCGTTCTGGTGAACGATTCTTACATGCCTGCGCATATTGCTTCGAACACTGAAGGCACGGTGACATCCCTCCTCGGGGCAAACATAAGCTAACAGAATCCAGTCGTCAGCCACCTCTAGAAGGATCACTGGTCACACGAAGCGGCTCACGTTTTTCTCCGTTGTGCGTAGTCATGTGGATCTGGAAGAGGGAACGGAACATTCAGATCTCCGTTCCAGAACGGGGAATCAAGTGGACGGGGGACTACTCACCTTCAGGCCACTCGGACGACTGAATCGCTTGCCACAGTACTTGCACTGGTGTTTGGCATTGGAGGCAGAGTTGTCAAGGGTACTCTGGCCGTACATGTTTGCATGTCGATACGTGTTGGGACTCGATGTATACTGCCTCATTCCAGCATCATCGTACGAGTGATACGATCTAGATCGTTGTAAGGAGGGACCCACCGAGGGATAGTCTTGGGTCCCCCGGGCTGTCGCGTAAGACATGGGCGAGTCCATCATATATTCTCCAGCACGGCTGGACGAAGCAGCTTGAGAGTAGGCATAAGGATCCCGTTGAGTAGAGTACGGATGAGTCTGCTGCCGCGGTTGGGAATGTCGGAGGGCGGAGAGTGCAAGATCTGTCCTCATGGCAGAAGCATGAGGATCCGGAGGAGAAACGTGAACGTTGGAAGACGTGTACTCGTATTGATTTTGGTTTGGATGCATTGAATACTCCTAGGATTCATTCACAAGTAATGAATTCACGTCATTCATCTCTACGACTAAGAGAACTCACGTCAGGAACGGTTTGATACTGGGGCCACGTCTCTGAACGTATTCTATGCATAGACTCGGACGGTAGAGGAGGGAGAGTCAATGAACCAGGAGCCCTGTTGCGATTTTCTGGGGAAATCAAATTAATTCTGTAGCCAAAAACGGGACTTGGTATGGCAGGGACTTACCAAAAATGTGCGAGATCGAGGGAAGGACGGGCCTGTCTTCAGGTTGCTCGTCCATATGGGAGCTTTCGTATGGTGCGCGATACATGTTTCGAGTGATGGATACTGAGCAGTAAAGGAAAAGTCGAAGCGTCGTGAAGATCAGAGAGCATATCCATCGCGTCTTTATACACGGTCGACTTGATACATCAGCAAAGTCCCGAAGTTGAGTTCCTCAGAGCCGCCGAATTACATCACCATTTAGTACGAGATTTGAAGTCAGATCCTTTAGCCATTGTCCATTGATCTTGGAAACCACGTTGTCAGTTGGCTGGAAGATGTAACTTGGTTGAATAGGCCGGTCGCCGGATTCAGAAATCCTTGTTCTGACAGTTCTGACAGTCGGGAGAGCTCACGCTAGGAAAACGTGGGGGAAAGGTACTCATTTAACCGGTAACCTGCTCATTGCGGGCGTACAGCTTGTCCCACATTCATTAAGCCTGAAGTCAACGAAAAAATGGCGGTGTTATATCACTGATGTGGGCGTCTCTAGGCTTTGCCGTAGTAATACCGTGTACGCAGTGGTTCCCGATTTTCCACACGAGCCGATTTCCCTCGACCAAGCTAACAAGAGGTCCGACACTTAGACATTTTGAAAAGACTCAACGCCAAGCGCTATCATCTATAATCTAACTATCTATGAGGTACTACAAGGCGAAACATCTTGATACGTGTACCACTCCCCGAAGTGCATCAAGAGATCCACTCATCGTTAGAGAGCTCCTCCCCAGAGCTTTGATGTAAATTCTGATGTACCAGTCGGATATGACGGAGCATGTTGCTCCGAACCCCAAATCGCCGACCACAAGTCTCGTCAGGGCAGACGTAGTCTGAACACACATAAAAATTGGGTACTTATAGATCTGCGTGTAAAACGGATGTACGCACCTTTGTCCCCGGTATGTGATATGAGATGGATCTGTGGTACAAACATCAGTTACTCAATCACTCCCGGGCTCCGAATGCGAGCAGTGCTGTTTACTCACTCTCAATGCACTTGGGCGCAGGAATCCCTTGCCACAGTAACTACATTCGTACTTGAATCTGGAGGATCCCTGATCCTCAGCTCCCATGTCCTGATGGTGGCTGTATGGGGTGGCGCCAGGATCGTGGTATGATGTACCTGGGCCACTTGTAGGATAAGCACGTCCTTCGTAATGCGCGGGATAACCAGGGGCGCCTCCGCCCGAATACCCTGACGGCGCTGGAGCATACTGTGCAAGGTTATTTCCAGAAGAGCGGCCGGCTGTATAACCAGGCGCTATTTGGGAAGAGCTTTGCGATGTTTCGTGGTGAGTAGGCGGGTAGTAGCGGGTGTGTGATTGTCGGGGGTGTTGGTGGTGATAGGCGGTTGAGTTTGTTGATGGAGGGGAGATGCCATCATTCCGACCGTAGAAGCTGTGATCGTGGCGACCTCCGCTTGTGGGAGTTCGTGGATTCAAAGACCCCAAGTCGTGGGCCACAGGTCGTTGCCCTACGGGTGTGCGGGAAGGTGCCATTCCGTGCTACAACCGGAAAGACATTTTGTTCAGCTTGTAGTAGTAAGAGGTTTATGCCATACGAAGATCACCTGTGTATAATAAACTTCATTACTGCGGAGGGGTGGTAGTGAGAGAGACGGTCCCTCCCCGTTGCTATCTGTGGCTGGTATCACAAAAGTTAGAGAGTTCGATGTCGTTTGAGTAGAAGGTGCTCTTAACCTACTTAAGATGTGGGAAATAGGAGGTAGGGAGACATCCCGACTTGAATTACGTTGCTTATGGTTGTTGGACGACATTTGTGAAGAGTACGATGAAGCAGAAGTTTTGAGCTCCTTACTTATATATTATCAGGGACCTGCTTCAATCGAAGACGATATCCCAGTAATCCAACATTCGGAACCTCGAATGGTGTTCAAACCGTCCAGTCTTCACGTGGCGAACATGGAGATTCAGGGAGATGAGGCACATCCTCGAGATATTATGCATAAACAGATGTCGACGTCGGATAGTGATGCCAGTGGGCGCACTTGAATAAGTGAGCAAACAAATAGAGAGATACGACGAATCTTGCAGTCCAAGCCACTATAACTTCCATGAACAGTACAGTCCTCCATCATGTCTGAGCTGTTTCGATAACTACACACTGCAATGGGTAGGTAACGTTAAAAAGTTAGCAGCTTATTCAAGTAATCATAGAAGCGGTGCTAACGAAGGGACGCATTCTTGCAAGCCAAGCTCCGTAAATCCGAGCTTCATCTCCTTTGGGTCGCCTTCAAACCCAAGTTGAAACGTCAACGCCGAACCAATCAGGAAGCATCCTCCAGAAATCCTCTCGAGCTTGATCAACCACAGCTTCGAAATCTCCCCGACAGAATTCGCAGGGACGAGAGGAACGCCCGTCTTCTCGAGTCAGAATCAACAAGGAGTCCATCAGAGCAAATAAGGGATCAGAGCTGCGTGGACAGAGGATATCGTTACTTTCGCGGAGAATCTCAAACGTGATTCCCTCGAAGGCAGCTTGGCATGCGCGTTGCCGTGAGATATCCATGTGCTGCCGTCGGTAAATGCACAGCGGAGAAGGGTTTCGACCCTCGACGTAATTCACAAGGAATGTGGAGAGGAATCTTGAGGCGTGCTCCCTTCCTTTCAACGAGGCGAGCAGATCTCCCGACGATAATTGGTGAACTTCTTGAGTCTTGGAGCATCTAAACCCTTGAGTTATGTGAACAGGCAAAGATCGAGAGAGATCGTAGAAGGCTGCCGGTAATAGTTCAGGTGCGTTGACATCTCGGGCGAGGTTGATGACGAGTCTATTGATTTATTGGGTGGGCCAGACATAATTAGTGTCAAGATAGTAAGCGAGACCCGGGATCAAAACATACATAGGATGAGGAATAGTTGCTCGCGGTTGGTATAGGCCTGAGTCACTTGTTGCATGAGATTCACGGAGGTCCCATTCGGTCAGGTTGTCCGGCCACATCTCAGTTAAACCTCGGAGCAGCTGCTTGCGGAGATGGGCGACCTGGTAGTGAGTCGACAGCCGGAGAATAGCGGCTACCATTCCAAATGACGCTGTGTTATATTTGATTTCCGAGCTATGATGGGATTTGAGTCAACGCGGGAGATCGAGAATATATGGTCGGGGGGTAATGCAAGCTCACAGTCCATCATACAATGCTGATAGGAAATGAAAGAGGTCTTCGGGAGCATCCTGAACCTTCAGCAACGGAATTCCATCAGAAGTAGTCTTGTGGGGATTCGCAGTCAAATCCTCTACGGCAGCTTTGAGAGCAGCAGAATGGCGAAACAGAACGCCTTGATGGACAACGAAATACTGGTTGCTTGCGAGGAGAGCGATGTTACCGTCGGCAAAAGAAAGAGAATGGCGTGTTTTAGACTCGTGATCGTGCCCAGAGAGTTCTTTGGAAATGGGTAGCGCGACACGGGAAGGCATGGGTAGGAGGACAAAGGGAACAAAGGAACGATTGTAAGCCTTCGATAACCGGGAGTAAACAAAGAAGCGTGGGAACTCTTTGTGTAAGCGATATTGAGTCTGACGAGCGCGTCGTCCTTTTTTCTCTCCAAAATCTCAGAGTCATTCTGCTCGTCTGCCCGGTTACTCGCCCTCGAACTCGACTTTATCACTTTCAAACACATACATTCACAATGGTTGACAATGCTGCTCAACGTGTCATTCCCGGCGCTCCTCCACCAGCGACGCTCTCCAAGTCCCAGCTCAAAAGACTTCGCAAGTCCAAAGGAAAAACTGAAGAGCCCTCTCCAGCAACCTCTCATGTTGAGCTACCAGACCCTAAATCAGCAGCACTTACCGAAATGGCGCCAGGACCATCGGACATCAGGGAAGGTTCCGTTGCGCCGGAACTTGTTGCTGAACAACCCGTGCAGGAGGAAGAGGTCATCTTGAAGCCCAGTCCCATTATTGAACTGGTCAACAAGCGGCTGAAAGTTTCTGCAAAGAAAATTGTGCGCATAACATTGCTTCTTTCTCAACTGCGGTACTGACCTCGACATTCAGACACGTATATCATCATATGCCAACGCGGATCCCAACACTTTGAACGAGGATCAGAAGAGCACACTGAAGACTTTGCCCGCCTTGGAAGCTATTGTCAAGGAGCTGGGTGAAGTCAAAAAGACAATTGAGGCAGGTTTCATTTTTCTTGATTGTCAGTTGATCTTAACGGACATTTATCTTCTAGGCGTACGAAACAGAGCTCGCCACGGACTTGCTTCGCAAACGACAAGGTAGCGAGGCTGCTGAAAGGCAGAAAATTGCGGATGCAGTCGCTCTTGCTCAGGTACGATCACTAGACTGAGGGACCCCATTTTTAGACTCACTCTTTGGACCAGGATTCGCACACCAACCTCACGTCTGACATTCTTTCGTTCCTACGCGTCAGGAATGAAATTTGGACTGGAGCACGCGATCCATCATCATTCGGGCTGACACAACGTGAAGTCGAGGTAACAAACACTGTCGGTGCTCTCCTTCTAGGGGAGGATAGCCAACATAAACACGAAACGTTGAAAGGTTTCTTGAGTCGAGAGGGAAGTTTTGAAGATGTTCCCTGTACGAGGTTCACGAGTTGTACTATCATGTCATAGTGCTGACCACCTCTCGTAGATGAACGCCTTTTGAGCATCACACATCAGGTCCTTGCACCTCGTCCACCCGCGCCTGTGAATGCACCGTCGGAAGAACCTTCCACTGAGACTGGCGCAGAACCGGCGGTCCCAGCGGATGCTGTCCCGGTCGCAAAGTCGAGCAGCTTCCATTTTCTACAAGCAAGCGAAATAGAGACACCATCCTTCGAGCATAACACAGAGTGGGTAGAGCGCCCCTCCCCCCGTCAGCCAGAACACCCTGTAACCCATGAACAGCCAAACGGACACGTTCCGCAAGCCGAGAATGAAGTGCGACTCTCGATACCACTACTTTGTCAGCATCCAATCTGACTTTCCATACAGGCTCCTCCCACCAATGACAATATCGACTGGGCCGCCGAAGGCGAGGACGAGCTCCCTTCCATCGACGGACTACACGCTACGTTTGGGAAATCTGGTACCGTAACTCCTGACGCTCAAGCGGAGCCTGCACCCCAGGATCAAGTGTTACCCGATCCCAATGGACACGCCCACACTGAAGGCGCTCAGCCAGCTGATGATGACGGTTTCACACAAGCACGAGGTGGGCGTGGACGAGGACGTGGTTTCAGAGGCGGTGACCGTGGTGGTTACCGCGGTGGTTTCCGCGGCGGGGACCGAGGTGGTTTTAGAGGCGGCGAGCGTGGTGGATATCGCGGCAGCTTCCGAGGTAGAAAGTGTCCTCTTTCCATTAATTGAGGTCTTCACTGAACAATTTGTTACCCAGGTGGCAGGGGACGAGGTGACTGGAGAGGTGATGGTGAGGGTCGAGGACGGGGCGGTCGCGGTCGCGGCAGAGGAGGAGATCGTGGCGGTGGTATGTGCACGTACTTTCTGCCCGTTATCTCCTGACACTCATTTGTTTCTTTCCTTTAGTCCCACCAGCAACATCCACGTAGCGTCACTGCGCAAAGGGCGGCCTCCCGTACTACCTGTACTCCAAAATACACTATCACCTACTGATCACGCTTGATCATGATCTTGTAACATCATCATACTTTATTCCTTAGTGCTATTTGCTCTCGTTGCTCTTGTACCTCCCCACCTTTCTCTTGGGACGCGTGTGTACTGTAGTTGATGCGCTACAATCGTCGTGTTTCACACGAGTCACAATCATCGCTGAAATCATACCCAAAAGTGTACTCACGCCAAAATTGCGCGCCACGCACCGCTACTAGTTTTTTCCTGACAATCAACCATCATATCCTAATTCATGGCTATCGACTTTTCGTTGTATCTGGTCACCGGTCGTGATCTCCTTGCACCAAGGAAAGTAAGTAATTCAATGAACACTCAAAAACCTTGATATGAATCTCTGCCAGGATTTCTACGAGACTTTGGAACAAGTGCATTACTTCGACGAGTTGCACTGATGTCGTTCCCTGACTTTGATGATCACAGGCACTCCAGGGCGGTGTCACGGTGGTTCAGATCCGAGAAAAAACAGCTGATACTGGAGAGGTATGGAATGGGATTTACGGCGTACACTGCACGAAGGCTGGACCTAACGAACCCGCAGTTTTTGGAGATTGCGGAAAAATCGAAATCAATTTGCGACCGCTACAATGTTCCACTACTAGTCAACGACCGGGTGGACATAGCCCTCGCAATTGGTGCCAACGGCGTTCATTTGGGGCAGACAGATATGCCTATCGCTGTCGCACGAAGACTACTTCCACCGAATGCGATTGTTGGGGCATCATGCAATAGCGTAGCTGAAGTGAGAAAAGCTCTCACTGATGGCGCAGATTATATCGGTATCGGAGCGGTATGGGCAACCAATACGAAAACTTTGGATAAACCACTCGTTGGAGTAAGGAATGTTGGTACCATGTTGGAAATGCTAGACGGGACCTCAGTCCAGGCGGTTGCAATTGGTTCGTCGCATTCTCTAAATGTGAAGAAAGCTTGCTAATGATGACCCACTCCATAACACAGGGGGCATCAAGTCGAGGAATTTGCTTAGGACTCTCTACGGCTCAGTGTCCCGCACTAGACATGCGTTAGACGGTGTAGCCGTGGTCTCCGAAATCATGGCTTCTACGGACCCCAAAGAGGCGGCCACGCGTCTGAGTGGAATTCTGCAAACTTTCAAGTCAGGATCGACCATTCCACTCGGCTTTTCCTTTGGTCAAAATGTCTATACCCCAGACAGGGTCATTGAGCAAGTAGCCAGGTTAATGAAGCACATGAAAGAGGTCAATCCACTTGTGCACCAGGTACGAGTAACAAAGCGACTATCGCAATTGCACACCCGATATGATGTTCACGTTTCAACGAAGATCACTAATAATGTCGTGGTAGCTCAATCGGCGAATACGACTATATCCATTGGGGCAAGCCCGATTATGGCTACCACAGCACAGGAAATGCCCGACCTCGCCAGGGTCTGCGACGGCCTTCTGGTGAACATTGGCACATTGACCCAAGATGCATTTGCGGGAATGTTAGAAGCAGGTATGACTTTCATGTACTGGCCAGAGTTTTTTCTGATCTCCCTGCAGGAAGTTGTATGAATGCAAACCACAAGCCCATCGTCTTCGATCCAGTTGGAGTGGGGGCAACTGCTTATCGAAAGCGAGCCGTCAATGGTGAGTGTGATTGAGCTACACTTTTACTATCATCGTTCTCAGCTTACTGTAACAGAACTATTGAACACTTGGCAGACAACTGTCATCAAAGGAAACGCTGGGGAGCTTGCGGCTTTAAGCGGGTCTGCAGAGGTTCGGGTGACCCACCTCATTCTTCCTCGTGTTGTGACCTTTTCTTTATTCAATTGAAGGTGGAATCAAAAGGTGTCGATAGTGTAGGTGCTGGATTTAAAGATCCAGTGGCTTTTGTCAGGAACCTTGCCAGGAGGGAAAGTAAGAGAGGCACTCCATTGGCTTTATCGCCCGGCCGCTGATGCTTTTGCGTACACAGGATGTATCATCGCCCTCACAGGGAAAACCGACTACGTTTCCGACGGGGAGTCGGTAGCCATCCTCAATAACGGACATCAATACCTTGGCCAAATCACCGGTTCGGGGTGTATCACTGGATCTTGTATAGCGTCGTATTGCGCTTTAACATCGAGAATATCCAACGACGAGCGTCCAGAAGATGGCAAACTTGCCAGAGGAGATGTGTTTATTGCAACGATCTCGGGGTACGTGGTTCCATTCGACGCTGGTCGAAAGTAAACTTATCCCGGACTCCAGGATCTTGGTATTGAACGTGGCTGCTGAAATAGCCGCAACCAGAGGGGACGTACTTGGACCGGGAAGTTTTTTCCCAGCCTTGCTGGATGAATTGGTCCACTTGACGCCTGAAACTGCCACCGGGCGTGTCAACCTCCAGCTAGTGTGATCTAAACCTGCCCCTCCCCTGGCTATGCACCTGGGAAGTTGGGTGGGAAGTATATAGACCAATATAGCGCTGCTACCAGGAGATCGTCCTTCCCCATGAGGTGAGTGTGGCTCAGACTACTCGGCGTTCCAGGCACTCGACCTTCCGACGGCGTTTGCTATCTCAATCGCGACAGAAAACCGCCGAGTCACGACTCATGGGGGATCAGCTTTTCTCACTTCTTGCCTACCCTTTACATGATGCACTGGCGATTATGCATCTATGTTGCAGGCTCATATTGATCGTGCAACGAGCTCCCGGTGACATTTGATGGTAACAATCCTTTGGTTTTGATCAAAGTCTGGATTACCCTACCCGAAGTCGGAGGTGTTATTGACCGCGGCTTGAGGATTCAAATCTAAACTGGTCGCTAGCCATCCATTCCCCCTTGACCACCTCCATCGACGAGTCGATTCTTTCACCGACCGCGCTAGCTGCCGTCTGTGAGGCCTGGTGCCCATTCGTTCTTTTCTGTGCTTTATTTTCGGACGTTGGCTTGCTTTATTCCATTCTAATGCCGTCTGTCATCACCACAATCGAGGATTATTCCCCTCTTCTGGTTTATTCGCTGGATTGGTCACAAGGGAGCAGTGAAGATAGCGCGGCGAGCAAGTCAGTTCTACCCGTCTACTTTCCTGGCGTCCGGTCACTCATCCAAGGTTATGCAGATACTCAGCATCGAGTTTCTTTGCCACGAAAACAACAGGGGGCACAGTCACATTCGCTTTCCGAGGGACTGAGATAGAGGTGGCTGGATCCAAGCGCAATAATCATGGGAACTACCAAGTCAACCTCGATGGCACCTCTTTCCCACCACAAAGTGGGCAGGCTCCAGATCCCGGAAACTTTCAAGTGCCACTCTTTTCGCGGAACAATCTCAACGACGCTTCACATACTATAACCCTAACGAATCAGGGGACCAATAATCAGTTTTTGGATATCGACTTTGTGCGCGAGAACTTTTCGCTGAACTACTGACCTCCATTGACACCATGCCCCGATCCAGGTCACGTTTAGGACTAACGTAGGAAGAATTGACGAGCCTCTTGTCATGACTACTGTTCAGGACTCCGACCCTGCTTTCGCGTATTCCCCTGCCAGTGCTTGGTCTGCCTCGCCTGATAACCTAGGAACCTTTTCCGGGGGCTCAGGACAGTGAGGAACTAATAACTCTTCCCATTGAATCTAATACTCATGAACTTGCAATTCGATAGCTTCGCGTCCGATGGGACGGCGACTTTCACGTTTGAAGTGAGTCTTTCCCTTTGTATGGTTGTACACTTCGTGACAAATTGTCTCAGGGTGGGTTACGCCCCAAGAAATGGTGTTCACGTTGTCTGATGAGATAACCAGGCGACGCTGTCATGCTGTACGGGCCTGTGGGACCGAATGCTGCTTCCTATGCTGTTCAAGTCGATGGGGGAAGCACGTCCACGTTCTCTGCGACCAAGGCTCGCTTCGTACCTCGAGTCATGCTCTATTACGGAAGTAACCTAGGACCCGGGAAACATACCTTGAAGTTTGTCTGCCGGCCTTCGACAGGCCAAGTATGCTCAATCGACTATGCCGAAGTCTTTACTACATCTTCGATTCAGAAACGGTAATGTTCTGGTAGTCTTTCAAATCCCATGTCAGCATCTGATTATCCTACAGGAGTTCCGGCTCTTCAACAGGGTATGTGCACTGTGGACCCACTCCTCATTTGAGCTCTATCTGAAAGCATATCACAGGGCATTGTCTACCGGTGCGATTGCGGGTCTGGTGATCGGGATTCTCCTTCTCGTCGCACTCCTGCTCTTCGGGCTGTTTTGGTATTTCCGACGGAGGAAGCAGGAAAGGGAAAGGCAGAATCAGCGGGACCTCTTCTCCGCATCAGGACTCGACGGCTCCTCATTTAGGCCTGGTTCAAACACCTACAACTATGGCCAACCCGTATCTGCCAACGCCGCAACGGCCCAATCGACGTACAGTACCTCTATGACATTGCCCAACCCGTATCCTGTGGCTGTCTACGAAACATCGACGACCAGTCCGTACATCATTATGAACCAACCTGAGCCCGCCAACGTTACGGTTCAGCAAAGTTCAGCGTCCATCATGACGCACGAGAGTGGTGCGCCTCTCGTGTCCCCGCAGTCCACCATGACTCGTAGTACCAGTGACAGTGGATCATCCTCCTCGAGATCGGTTCGTGCTGATTTACGAAGAGATACATACAGCACATAGACTAATCGAACTCATTCCGTACAGTACAACGGGACCGTTATTCGGACGATAGCCAACTCGACTTCACCACGCCCGGGCCCGCGTATTAGTTCCCTGAAAGGGCAGAACCCCACTCCTTTACCGGCTTCAGTTGGTCAATCGTTGGACAGTGTTCCAGAGGATGAACTACGTGACAATCGCCTCGTCGTTGAAGGACGTCCTCAGGACTTCGGATCATTATCACAAAGTGGCGGAGGTGGAAGCGGAAGCAATAGCTCCCACGACCTTGAAAACCAGCCTCCTCCGGACTATTCGCAGGCGACTGAGCCATACAGAAGGCCAGGATAAGATTTTGTATTTATCGGGACCGCTATCGCTGTACAGTATACCTTGTTACAGTAGGTCATTTTTGTATAGGATCGTTTACAATACAGCCAGAGGCTTGTACATCGTCAATGTGCCTATCTCAACCTTCCTTGAGCTTGTCTATACCCGTACCCATAGTCTATGTAACGTCTATCTGTTCGGAAATTCGGATTCACAGAGAACTCGCTTCGGGTTTCCTCTCAAGGACGGCCCGGTAGCGAACGTTGCCTGCCTGTAGTCTTTGTACCGCCTCATTCGCACCCTCTTCGGTCATGGGGAAGACCTCGATGATGGGCAACACCTTGTTACGAGCAGCAAACTCGAGCATTTTCGTTCTAAATGAGGATGTGAGCTGTTCCGAGTTCAGCGAAGCACATTGGAAAGGCGACGTACTGTGCGTATCGGCTCGCAATCTTGCTACCGATGATCTGCATGCCTCGGAAGATAGTGGGTCCATAGGCGGTTTGGAGGTTGCCGAAATCAACGGTGAGAGGGAAGATCTTCGCCCTCTGGTCCAAGATAGGATAGAAGACGTCCAGCCGCTCGGGCACAACGGATGTTGTGAGCAAGAGGTGATTGAGGGGCTTTTTGAGACCAAGAGTAGAATAGTCCTCCACGCCTTTGGTGGCGTAAAACTCTGTTGCACCGAGTTGCATGGCTTCCTCGCGTTTTGATTCGGTTCCGGAAAATACGACGACGTCGCAGCCCATCTTAGCAGCAAAGGCGATGGCTAGATGTCCAAGGCCACCGATACCGACGATGCCTACGCGGTCGACAGGCCTGACATGGTCGATCAAGGGAGTGAAAACGGTAGCACCCCCGCCTGTTGAATGTCAGTCAGCCTGTGTCAAGAGCAACCGGGTGGATGAGCTTACACATGAGAGGACCAGCGTGCTCCGATTTCAAACCATCGGGAATAACGAACAACCACTGCAATGTGGAACGTTGGTAAGCTATATCTCGATTTCGGGGTACAGGGCCTCACTCACCTGTTCCTTTCGGATGGCAAGGGTTCCAAAGGATCCTTGGTCCAAATTCGTTTCGCCGAACATGTGCGCCTTTTGGCACCACTGATCATTGCCGGAGGTACAATGGTCGCATTCCATACACGTGTAGTTGGGATATCCCCAGCCTACTCTGTCTCCTACTTTCACGCGTCTGCATGCCGATCCGACCTCTACCGCGACGCCGACACCTAATGGAGAGAGCACGCCGTGAGCTCAGCGCTAAGCGGATAGCTTGAGATATTCACCTTCGTGGCCCAGGACCATGTCCTGCCTCAAGTAATGAAGATCTACAAGCGTTTCATCAACCGACCATCGTACATCAAGTTATAGCTCAAACGTACCTGTTCCACATAGGCCGCTGTGAGTGATCTCAACAACCACTTCATCAGGATCGATAGTATTTCTGGAGAAGGTCGATGTGACGACCTGGCCGGATTTCGAGCCACGGAATGTTGTTCCTTTGTAAACCATTGCGAGTCGGAGGTGCTGGGAGATGAATGAGAATATCTTGCACCTCGTAGGGCTCCCTTTTATCTTTTCCCTTCGGAATCGCAAGAACTATCTTCCTGTCCCTGCTGTGTAAGAATCCGTAGTACGTGAGCCTACGGAGAGACCATGACGCAGCAACGGCGGAATATGTCATCCACGGTGGTATGAGCAGTTTGGTTGGGTGGTCTCAAAGATAAGAGCTCGGATTTAGCTTGAGATCGTCTTCACTAACGTCCTTTGAATGCGAGTCGTGTCTTAAGAAAAACTTGCAGATGCGAAGAAAGAAGTGACCGCTTTCAAGCCGGTACATGGCGCCCACAGGCGCCCGCGCCCCGCGGCTTGAATCACGTGGGCTTGCGGATAAGGGAACGTTACGGGAGTTTATTGCAACCACCACCCTCGATTTACCGCCGTATTCTCTCTCTGAGTCTCTGAGTCCTATCTCCCCACCTATAATACCGTCCTGACTTAATGCTCCACTGAGGGACGACAATAACGCAAATACCATCGCCTGTACAATTTCCACAAACCTTCGTTTTGTCGGTCATTCCACCTTTTTCTGGGGTCATCTACTAGTTCCTCGAAAATGTCTTCATCTTCATCCTCATCGAATTCGAGCTCAGCGCTGTCGTCGAAGCTACTCGGGGGACTGCTGTCGCCTGAAGTTGCATCCTATTTCATTGGTGTGTGTGTTGTTTTCGTCGGCATTTGTCCTCTGGTGTTCGACATCATCTCATATCTTTTCGTTCTCTCCCAGCGGGTGGTTGTGCGGGCGCTGCTTCAAGAACGGTTGTGAGCCCTCTAGAGCGATTGAAAATTATACAGTACGATCGCTCGTTCTCTCTTGTTGGTCTTCGGCCCGGTTTGCTGACTGAAGGTACTTGCTACAGACAGGTACAACCTAAAGGATCAACACAGTACAAAGGCGTTTGGAAGAGTTTAGTGCGTATGTGGAATGAGGAGGGATTTAGAGGCTATATGAGAGGAAATGGGATCAACTGCTTGAGGATTGTCCCGTATAGGTGAGTCCCATCCGTCCCTTCAACTGAGCCCCCTCACCAACGTCATTTTCTTCTCCTTCCATAGTGCAGTGCAGTTCACGACATATGAACAATTGAAGAAGGTGGGCTCATTGTATTGTTGCCTCCTTCTCTCTGCCGTGGGTTGATAGAGTTTGACGTCACGGCAGTGGTTCACTAGCCACGGGTCAAAGGAACTTGACACACCGAAGCGGTTAGCCAGTGGTGCCCTGGCGGGAATAACTTCAGTCTGTATGTAACAGCAGTTCAATGCCTGGATGAAGCTAACGTGAAGGCTAGGTTCCACATACCCCCTGGACCTCGTACGAGCTCGTTTGTCGATAGCAACCGCCTCCATAATTGTCCATTCGCAACAACACGGCGCGCCCGCCGCCGAAGCTCCTATACCGTCAGCATCAAACGCCAAACCTGCGACTGCTCCGAGATTGGTGAACGCCATGCACACGGCCGCTACAGTCGGAGGGAAGCACTACACCGCTTCGGAGCTCACAATATGGGGGATGACTCTGAAAATTATCCGAGAAGAAGGTGGGATCCGTGGTCTATATCGAGGACTTGTCGCAACTGCGTTCGGTGTTGCACCGTACGTCGGGATAAATTTTGCTGCATATGAGTTCCTACGAGGGATCATCACACCCCCTGGGAAGACAACTGTATCAAGAAAGCTCGCATGTGGTGCCTTGGCTGGTATGTTCGCTGTCGATTGTTCTTGGGCGAATACGTGTAATCTGATGGTACATTGTTCGATCCACGATGCACAGGTTCGATATCACAGACACTAACTTACCCTTTCGATGTGCTCCGAAGGAAGATGCAAGTGACTGGGATGAAGTCGGGCGACCTGGGTATCAAGTACACGGGAGCGATCGATGCACTGGTGGGTATAATGCGAACTGAGGGTATAACGGGGTTGTACAGGGGTCTGTGGCCCAATCTGTGTAAGGAGTCAATTCTTGGATCTACAATTGCCGTTATAACTGATCTACGGCGAAACCTACAGTGAAAGTGGCACCGAGTATTGCGACGTCGTTCTTCACGTATGAACTGGTGAGTTGCCTCGATCTGCATCAATGGGAATACAGATTGAATGGTGCGTGTGACAGGTGAAAGATTTCCTGGTTCCGAGGGACTGAGCGAGATCTGCGAGGAATGTTGGCGCTTGGATAGACCGAAGACAGACATTCTAGCGAATAAATTATAATCTCTTATGATACTAGAGGCTGGATTATATGTAATTTGTAGGCTTTTGTAGGCCATAAATGTGCGACACCCGGGAGGAATTGTGTATCTCGCGTGAGACCAGGGGGACCGTGATCGTGTTTGATTTGTCAAGTTGTTCGCATCGGCATCAACTAAGATTGTTATAATACTCATTCACAGTGACCATTTGGTGACCATTCACAGTGACCACAACCTGTCCTTGGCTAGCACCCCCCATTTTTGGCGCTTTCCATTCCCAGCGCGCACTGCGCCTCAATCTCTTCCCTTTAGCCTCGTTGTTGCGGGAAGGCTACGCAGCGTAGGAATATGAGCTCGGATAATGCCTTGCCCCTACCTGTCTCTCGACGCCCCCGTTTTCAGGACCTCCAGGCTGCCCTAGCTGCCCCTCGTCCCCGTTCATCCTCCCTTGCTCAGGCAATGGGCCAGGGCTCCAGCAAGCCGTCAACTCCCCAGAGGGGCATTGCTTCTCTCGCTTCCACAGGCTTCAAGCTCAAGCGAGCCTTCGCTGGTCGTAGGAAGAAGTCAGAAGATGCCACCACCAGTTTCTCTAGCGCATCGTCTCACAGCGACAGGGAGCTGGACGTCTCAGTGGGCTCGTCCCAGCCTGCTCGAGCAGCGGCCGCGGTGCCACCGTCAGAGGTGACTGCACCATCATCACCAGCCGTTTCTCAGCAGACTAAGCTCACTCTGAAACTTGTCACCCAGGTCCTTCCCACTCGTTCCAACAACATCAAATCTGCTCCACTTCCACCACCACCAGTACCGTCCAAGCCTGCTCCCATGCAAAACAACAAATTGTCCGTGCCAGATGCAACAGCATCGCGCAACGTCGACAATCGTGGCTCCATAATTCCCATCAGCCCCGGCATCTCTTCTGCCGTAAATTTCATGAGAATCGGTGAAGAGGAGAGGGAAAAGGAGCGCCTGGATGCCCAACGAACCACGGATTTAGGCAAGGAAAAGGGAGCAGAGAAAGGAGCGGATAAGGAAGCGGATACTCGACGGCTGAAGGATAAGGGCAAGCAAGCGGATGTGGACCCGGAAAGGAAGGAAGAGCGAAGCAAGGAACGGCCAGTCAGCAACGGAAACGACGACAAGCTCAAGCAGATCTGGCGGAAGAGTGACTCTACGATGAGCCATCACACTATACGGCCAGGTGCACAGGTTGGCAACCGTTCTTCACGGCCGGTCTCGATGGCAGAGTCGTTGCAGTCCAACCACACCGTTGTACCGGTCAACAAACGTCTCAGTGCCTTGCTTACCGACGCTGAGTTTCAAATGCCAGAGGAAGACGATTCCTCCTTCAAGTCTGCTTCAGAAGAGCTGGTCCCTCTCCCTCCACCCGTCATCGCACCTGTTGACTTTTCTACGGCCTCTTCTTCGCCATCGGCCACAAAGTCGAAAAGAAGATCAATGTCCCTCAATCTTGGATCGTTAACTCAGAAGACGCAACTTTCTCCACCACCGGCCACCAGCCTGAGCGTCGGGTCAGCGACTGAGTTACAACATGCATCCAAATCTCTCCCTGGCCCCCCTGCAATGCCTTCCACTGCTCGAGAGACCCCAAGTCTTACTCGAGCTGCTGCAAACGGGATTATCTCGCCCTCAAGTTCAGGCTCTCAGACGACTGGTAACAACATCCGCGGCCGCCTCGCTGCATGGTCTGCCACATCCCGGTCCACAGACGGTCACGGACCCAATGCAATACCCCCGTCACGACCAGCTCAGGCTCCACACGTCCCACCCTCATCATTCCCTCGCAACGCCCCACACCAACCAACTGGTCTCAGGCAAACGGCAATTAGTATAACTGGTGGCCTTGCTCCTGCCGCTGGATTAGCCAAGCGTGCGGTGGAGAAAATGGGCCGCGCGTGGGGCGGGTTCTCATCACATTCAAATTCCAGCAGTCATTCGGGATACTCTCCATCGTCTTCTCCTTCATCATCAGATCACAACCTTGGGCGTACAAGCACGAATACAGGGGGCAGTATGGGATCACTAAACAACAAGGGCAAATCCCGTCGGACGCCAGACGCACCGTCGGGGGCATGGAGCGTTGCTTCATCCACCAACTCGATGTCGGATACGGAGGGTCCGTCGCTAGGGAAGAAAGTCAGGGGACCGATGAGGGGACTTTCTCCGGGACAAGGTGGTGTTGTATTCGGTCGAAGGCTTGATGTGGTAGTGGCGGAAACGGTGATTGGGGCGGGATTGTCTGGCCACGGGGGAACTCAAGGTCACGAGAGGATGGGGAGTGTGGACAAAGATAACTTGGGTGCGCTAGAGCATCGACTATTACCGGCTCTTGTTGTCAGGTGCGCCCAACATATCTTAGTGTGGGGTGTACACGAGGAAGGTCTATTCCGGTATGTGCCTCCAATCAATTGAACCAACTGAACGCGTTTCTGATGTATTCCCATTGATCAGAGTGAATGGCCGACCTTCGCACGTCTCGCGGTTGCGTAAAGAATTCGATGCTGGTAAGCGACTCTCCGTTCGTATCTGTGGCGAACCAAATTGTAATAATTTTCCTCCATAGGATGCGACTTCGATATGAGGGAATGCTCGCCTGGGGACCTCGATCCTCATGCCGTTGCATCTGTGTTCAAGGCGTTCCTGCGTGAATGTACGGGTCTTATCGTCTTGCGCCTGATCAAATACTGATGAAGACGCAATTTTAGTACCCGAACCCATCTTGACGCACAATCTTCTTCCCTATTTCGAAGCTGCTCTCTCTCAGGAAAATGCCACGAATGCGGAAGCTCAAGCGTCTGCCTCACCTCAAAAGAGCGTCCCTAGGGGTCCCACACTGCCAGCCGGGCCCAAAGCCGGTTTCACCGGCCTTCGCAAGCCTCCCTCTCTGTCAACACTAGCGATGCCAAATTTCAGTGGAATGCGACCTCCTTCCAGAAACTTACGCCGTGCCCTGCGATCTCTCCTTGGCCAACTTCCTTCGGAGAACAAGGACCTTATTAGGACCGTAACGGAGTTGATCAAAGCCACGGCGAAAGAACACCGGGAAACCAAGATGCCTCTGAGTAACTTGCTCCTGGTGTTCTGTCCCAGTCTCAATATGAATCCCCCGTTGCTCAGGGTGCTTTGTGAAGCAGAAGGAATCTGGGACGGCCCTCCCATAGAGTCACCGGTCCTTGACATCAAACGAGAATCAGTCTTCATGGATATCAAACCCGAGTCATCTTCTACTTCTACCAATGCCTCAATCAAGGATGAAGATGGGGACGATGACGAACAGATATTCTCCGATGCCCGCGATGGACCTGTGGAGGACACGTCTTCTGTTGGATCGAGCCAACCCTCGGAACCTTTCGATCCTGTCTTACACCGTACTGGCTCCAAACGAGAAGCGCCACGTTCCAGACCCATGGGCCCTCGACGTGCTGGTGCCACACCGAGTAACAACGACGGCTCTCCCAGCTCACCAGCGGCGTCGTCGATCAGTATCGCGACGTCCGAAAGTCGGTCGATACCATCACCCTCTGACAGAGGGTTTGTATTCTCACCTCCTCCGTTGTCCTCTTCCGCCGAATCTCTACCTACAGCGTCAAGTTCGTCTGCCGCCCCCTCTCTCGCCGATGTGCAGCTGAAAAGCGAAACGTCCGACAAGAAACCGCTTGACTTGGGATCCGTACAAATTGCCGACGATCTCGAACATGATTTGCTCAACCCACGCCGATTCATGGTCAGTAACGGACTCGTTGAATTCCCAAGAACTTCCGGAAGCATACCCACCACCCCCATCACTACTAGCCACAGACGATCTATATTGCCCTTATCCCTTGCGGGTCTCAGTGATGCGGTATCGAACTCTGCACCATCATCCCCAGCAGCGAAAAGGATGAAAAAGCCGTCTTTGAGTTTGCTTTTCAACAAACGTTCAGCCTCATCCTTGACTTCATCTGGTACACACAATATATCTTCTCCTTGTATGACAGCAAGGTCGGTGTCCGACTCGTCCATATCAACGCCCCTGACCGCCATGACTGCTCGGTCAACCACTTTCGACCTTCCTCCGATGCTCGACACGGAGATACAGAACACGCCGTTGAGATTCGGGATGGGCTTCGATGCTCCGCCCACGGCCAAGCGGTTCCCGGAAGATGAGCAGGAGCCATCCAAGGTCGAGCCGGTCGAGGAACCCATTCCCCGTATCTCAGCACCCACCCCTCCTCCAGGGGAAACACCTATCGCAAAGATGTACTCAGCATCGTCCTCGACACTGTCACTTTCGTTGAACTCAAATACCGAGTCGCCGCAACGGTTTGACTCTCCTAACCACCCATATGCTTCGCATCTCCGCTCAAAGCCGACAAGGCAACAATTGATGGCGAAACAATCCACTGCATCATTGAATCACCTCATGTTGCTCGATGACGAGGAGCAGGAAGATTGGACGCAGAGCGTTTTGATTGCCGCTGGGGCTGAAAGATAGTAGTTGATGTTATTGGTTTCTTCGTTCAATCTCCTCCTCTTGCTTATATGCTTGTTGTTGGTCGTTCATTGCTTTCTTTTCTTATTGTGCACAATACCCCACCTCTCACACTGCTATAGTATGATACAGTCATTGGTTTATGAGCTACATTCGCATTCTATCACGTTATATATTTATACATCTCATCTTAGTCACTATGGACTGGTCCCTCTTTGCACTGAAATGCGCGGCAATTCTACAGCTTTCTATGAGCGAATTTTAATGTGCCTTGCTCGCCGTAGCTCGTGTTGATTTTTGAAGTTGAGACTGAGTGTATGCGGTCATACAAACAAGGGGTAAACAACGCGTCATAATCTAGCACGCCTTTTAAGAGCGCGTCGAGACTGTCCCTCCGAGTCCTTACTTCCTCATCCCCACCATCATGGCGTCCGAAGCCGTCAAGAAAGTCCAGGATAAACTCTTCGGAAAATCCACGAAAAATCAGACTATCGAAGGCCTCCCTAACCAAGATCGTAGCGAACCTCCTCTGAAGATCGATATCCCCAAACCTGCTCCTACTCCTACTTTCCCCAAAGCCCAAAAGCCTGATCCTCCATCAGAAGCCGAACCACAAGGCGCACCGGCTCAGGATCTACCTCCTTACCGCGAACGCCTCGCGGCGAAGCTCGGTCCTGAGTACAAGGGTGCTGAGAGATATCGTCTCCAGCAGGATGAGAAGAGAGAAAGGCACTGGAAACGATGGGGCCCATATCTCAGTGATCGCCAATGGGTACGTGCTTTTTAGACTTTTTGCGTTTGATTTCTGAGCTGGTGGCTTCTAGGCGACTGTGCGTGAGGACTACTCTGGAAATGGTGATGCCTGGAGTCACTTTCCTCACGAACACGCTCGTTCTCGCGCGTATAGGTGGGGAGAGGATGGTCTCATCGGTATCTCCGATAACCATCAGCGTCTCTGCTTCTCTCTCGGCCTTTGGAATGGTGAGGATCCCATTCTGAAGGAACGTCTTTTTGGTGTCACTGGTCATCAAGGAAATCACGGAGAGGACGTTAAGGAGCTCTACTATTACCTGGACTCTACGCCGACCCACTCGTACATGAAAGCGTTGTACAAATATCCCCAGCGTCGCTATCCGTACGAGCAACTCGTTTCGGAAAATCAGAATCGCGGCCGCGATGTCAGCGAATTCGAAATTCTCGATACCGATGCCTTCGATGATGACCGATATTGGGACGTCTTCGTAGAGGTATTTTCTCTGCCTATGCACGTATGGAACTTTCGTCCTGATTGTGCCCCTGTTCCCTACAGTACGCGAAGGACGAAGATGATCCTGACAACCTCTATATCCGTATCACAAGCTACAATCGAGGTCCAGATCCGGCGACACTCCATGTCGTTCCCCAGCTTTGGTTCCCCAACACCTGGTCATGGCCTCTGGAGAAGCCCCAGATGCCTTCCTTGTCTGCTCACGAACGTCACGGCGTCAGCTATGTTTCGGTGAAGCACCCCTTGCTCGGTCGAACTCATCTCTATTGCCTTCCTTCACCTCCTCCTGTCAGCCCCTCCGGCGAGTTCGCAGCTGAGTCCGAAGAGGATACAGTCGAGCCTGAACTCCTCTTTACGGAGAACAACACGAACTTTAGTCGGTTGTACGGTGGCACGAACGGCACTCCTTACGTCAAGGACGCCTTCCATGACCATATCATTCACTCCCATCGCCCCCCTGCTAGTGACTCGCAGGAGGATATGTTCACCCATAAAATCAGGTCTCGAACGTACTCTTCTTTTGGTACTGACGCATCCGACGAACCGGAGGAAGGGCCCTGCACGCCCTTCCCTATGGGTCCATCCTATGTTAACCCAGATAAAGTGGGAACCAAGTCTGCGGCCCACTACGTTTTCCGCGACGTTCCTGGACAAGGTGGCTGCGCTGTTGTTCGACTCAAGCTCACACCGTCGTCGATCAAGAAAGACCCCAGCATTGAGGATGAGGGTGTCTTCGATGATGCCATTGAGGCCCGTAGGCAAGAGGCTGACGAGTTCTACAACTCGCTGGTCCTCGGTCCGATGAGCGACGACTACAAGCAGATCATGAGGCAGGCACTGGGTGGAATGCTTTGGACCAAACAGTACTATCAGTTTATCCAACAAGAATGGTTGACTGGTGATCCTGCCCAGCCACCACCGCCTCCAGAACGCAAGTACGTTAGAAATAGGGTCAGTGTCTGCCGCGTTTCTCGTGAAGGTTTGACTGACCGTTGTCACAGGACTGGCGCCACCTGCACATAGCCGATATTCTCTCGATGCCTGACAAGTAAGTCTTGTAATTCGGACACTAATTCACCGCGCTGATCGATCCGTTCAGATGGGAGTATCCCTTCTTTGCGGCTTGGGATACTGCCTTCCATTGTATTCCGCTGGCCGTTGTCGATCCCGCGTTCGCCAAGAAGCAACTCGATCTGTTGACAAGGGAATGGTACATGAAACCTGATGGCCAGCTTCCTGCCTACGAATGGAACTTCAGCGACGTTAACCCTCCCGTTCATGCATGGTGCGTTATCAGTTCACACTTCGGTTCTGTGCGCGTGCTGATGGTCATTCAAGGGCCACATTCCGAATCTTTAAGATTGAGCGTAAACTTTTCGGCAATGAAGACCTTGGGTTCCTCGAGCGCGTCTTCCAAAAGCTGCTTCTCAACTTCACCTGGTGGGTCAACCGTAAGGACCAGGATGGGAGCAACGTCTTCGAGGGAGGCTTCTTGGGTCTGGACAACATCGGTGTCTTCAACCGCTCCGAGCCACTGCCCACGGGCGGCACTCTCCGACAGGCCGATGGAACTGCTTGGATGGCGTTCTATTGTTTGAACATGCAAGTCGTCTTTCAGTGTTAATGGGCCTTCATTGTTGACATTATATGCACACAGGCTCAGCATTGCTCTTGAGCTTGCCAAGCACAACCATGTTTACGAGGACATCGCATCGAAGTTCTTCGAGGTATGGCCTCACCCGCCTTATGCATGCGCGGACATTGACTCAGATGAACTGTAGCACTTCTTGTTCATTGCGGATGCCATGACCTACAAAGAAGGAGAAGGTGAGGCGAGCTTGTGGAATGAGGAGGATGGCATGTACTACGATGTCATCCAATTCGGACCAGGGCACTCCATGCAGCTCCCTGTCCGTAGTCTCGTTGGATTGATCCCTCTGTATGCTACCCTGGTTCTGGAACCGACTGTCCTCAGTCGCTTCCCCGGATTCAAGAAGCGAATGGAGTGGTTCATTGAAAACCGTCCGGAACTATCGTCGAGGAACATGGCGAACATGAAGTCGAGAGGCAAGGAGCAGCGCACCCTACTTGCGTTGGCGAGCAAGGAGAGGCTGGTCAAGATCCTGGAGAAGATGCTCGACGAGGATGAATTCTTCAGCGAGCATGGCATTCGATCGTGAGGATTCTCGTGTTTTCTGTTCGCTTGCTGGCTGAATAGAACGCCCAGGTTGTCAAAGCTCCACAAGGATCGTCCATGGGGTATGGACGTGCATGGCCAGCGTTACGAAGTCGCCTACTGGCCGGGTGACTCGCTCTCTGGAATGTTTGGTGGGAACTCCAACTGGAGAGGACCTATCTGTAAGTTATTGTCAGGCTATTGGCGTCCCTTGTTACTGACGGGGCACACAGGGCTCGCGGTTAACTTCTTGCTGATCGAAAGTCTTCAGCGCTTTTACCAGTACTATGGCGACGACCTTCAAGTCGAATGTCCTACTGGAAGCGGGACTACATGAACTTGGTTCAAGTCGCCGAAGAGATTCAGCATCGGATCATCCATATATTTGGACGTGATGAGAATGGACGTCGCGCCACGAACGGTGGAAATGCAAAGTTGGACCACGACCCTCATTTCCGTGATTACGTGTGGTTCTATGAGGTTCGCTTAGCTTGATAATTCATGCCTTGCTGCGCTCATTGTACTGCGCAGTTTTTCCATGCCGACGATGGTCGTGGCCTTGGGGCTTCGCACCAAACTGGCTGGTCCGGCCTTGTCTCTTACCACATTCTGCAGAGCGGTAATACTTGCCGACTGCCCAAGACACCTCGAAGTGAGTCAACGGTCGGCGTTTTCCCTGTCCTTCATTTCTGACGACCTTCGTGTAGCTCCTCGCAGTCTTGCCAAGCACTACTTTGATGTAAGTTATCCTACTCCTTGCCTGCTGGATGTATTTCCTGATCGTCCCATGCAGGAAACCATTGATTCGCATTCTGAATTTGGAGACGGCGCCAAAACGCCGTATAGCACAATGAGTGGTTGGGATCGACCAAGCACTTTGGGTGACATTTCCCCGGATGCTTTGTAACGACTTTGTAAGTTGTATAGATACTGTAGATTTCTTTCCATTAGATACTAGACACGACTCTGGATTTGGGACATTGCAAGAAGATTCTGTTGTAGCTTTCGTGTACATTAGAACGAATTCCAAGCTGTTTTTTCTGCAAACTGGGGATAAGGACCGGCCGATTCGGACCGCTTGACAAGCCGGTCCCTCCGAAACCGGATGTCCTTGTTGTCCCCATCAATGATGCACATGGCGCTTATTTGCCGCTACCTCCCCTAGCTTTCCCTTCTCCTACGCTCACCTTCACCTCCTTGCTGGCTAAATGTCTGATGACGCGACTAATGCAAGGTTTACCAACAACAGCTCCTCAACTAAGAGCTTTCTCACTGCCCTCGTCGCCAACGCGAGTCTACTGGCTATCGAACTCTCTGCTTTCGTGATCCTAAAGAGAAGATTGGGGAGGTTTTATGCGTACGTCTGGCTTTCTGCATTGATTGTCATCTCTGACTATTATTTGTCTTTAGACCCAGGACATACCTGCCACCGCCAGAGTACGATTCTGAACACACTGCGCTATAGCAGATTCTAAAGTCAATTACCTCCAATAGTAAACGGGCAAAGGGATTACCAGATGGATGGTGGAGATGGTTGCCGGTGACGCTGAAAGCGCCTGCGCAGGATATCGTGCGTTACCTGCCTCTGGAACTGTGGACCAAACTCACTCGCCCGGAACTCTACAGATACACAAGAATGGGCTTGATGCGTGAGTGGCTTCAGTCCCATAACAGTGGCACTGGCCGACCATCTCTATGTCCTCAGATACATGTTCCTGCGATTTATCAAGATGCTCTGCACCATCTTCCTGGTCTATTCGTTCGCCAGCATAGCTATCATTGTTCCAGTTGATGTTGTTGGAATAGTTTCCGACAGATCCGACATCGAAAGAATATCATGGAGCAAGTGCGTTGCCCCTACAACTCGAATGGAGCTCTCCCCTCACTAACTTCTTTGCAGTATCACAAACCCACTCATGCAAGATCGATTCTCGGCACATGTTGTCGTCGTATACCTAATGACATGTGGGTTTTACCCCGTCCATATGCCCGTCTGCGCACTTACCCGTTCTCAAACCACAGTTTTTATTTTCTGGAGGATCGGCCGCGAGCTGTCGCATTTTATCCGCATGCGTCATGAATTCCTCATCAGCCCATCCCATTCACGTCTAGCTCAGGCTCGAACTGTTCTCATCACGTCCGTACCCGAAGAACTCGCCAATGAACATGACCTACGTCAATTTGCCTCTTTCGTTCCCGGTGGCATTGATAAAGTGTGGATATACCGGGACACGCGGTCTCTCAACAAACTATTCGAGGATCGACAATGGTTTTGTGATACACTGGAGTCTGCAGAGGTCTCGGTTCTGAAGAAAGCTACCATGGCCTGGCGTACGAAGGTCAAGGCGCACAAGAAGATGGTCAAACGGCAGAAGAAGGGGAAGGGGGATGATGTGGAGAAAAGGATAAGCAGGATGCCATCCGGGGAAGAGTTGGAGATCGGAGAACCGTCCAGAGAGCTTTTGGACGAATTAGTGCCACCTGACGAAAGGCCCAAACGTCGGATGGGGTTTTGGGGGCTGTTCGGACGAAAGGTGGACCTTATCGAATGGTGTAGTGTGCGTTGTTTTTGGACTGTCGTACACTCACAGCATGCTGACGTACTGAGCAGGACGAAATCGCGAGACTGAACCAAGAGATCGAGGAGCTGCGCTCGAAGCACGCGGAAGGCAAATTTTTGGGCTCCGTATTCATTCGTTGCAACCTCCAAATGGGTGCACACGTACTCGCACAGTGCGTTGGATACCACGAACCGTTGAGGATGTATGACAAGTGGATGGAAGTCAATCCGAAGGATATCGTATGGCACAATCTTGATGATGGGGCATTGGAAATGCGTGGTCGATACGTAGTCAGTTGGGCGGCGACGATCGGGCTGCTTATTGTGTGGTTCTTCCCCGTGGCAGCGATTGGTACGCTGAGTAACTTGGACGATTTGTGTCGGAAAGTCAAGTACGCTTCCATCGTTCTTCTTCTGTCGCAGATCTGGTTGACTGACTTGGTTTGTCTTGTAGATGGCTTCAGTGGGCTTGTGATGGTATGGCTGTTGACGTTGAACCTTGCGTCTGACACTCATATGTTCTTTCGCTTTGTAGCACCCAACCCAGTCCCGGGTATCATTCAAGGTATCCTTCCGCCATTACTTTTGGCCTTGTTGTTTGTTATTCTGCCATTCATCCTTCGTTGTAAGTCTCCTTCCTTCAATTATCTTGCCGTTGGTCTAACTTTCTTGACATCCAGTCCTGGCATGGTATGAGTGTATACCCCGATACTCCTTGATATCTATCAGCGTGTATCACCGGTTCTTCTTGTTCTTACTCCTGTGAGACTCTGTCTTCTCACATCCTCGCCCATCACTGACTAGTGCCATGCGATGCCACAGGCATGGTTTCTTGATTGTCACGATCTCTTCCGGATTAACGAAGGCTATCGAGGGTGTAAGTCTACCGCTCCTCCTCCTACCTCACAACTCAGTAATCAATGACGATAGATTCTCAACAACCCAACACAAACCATCCAACTCCTCGCCCGCGAGCTACCTGGGGCTTCAATATTTTTTTTGACTTACATGGGTGCGCGTTTTCTGTCCAGCCGTCCGACAGTGGCTCATGAATTGTATTCCTGCTGCAGTTTCCCAAGGTCTTGCAGGCGCCGGCATAGCTCTCTCCCAGCTCATACCTATACTTCTTCATTTCATTAGGAAGATATTCCTCGGGCGGACGCCTAGACAGGCGTATAATGTTACCTTTTTGATGCCTTCGGTACGTACACATCCCTTTTCAGCTGGTTGGAGTCATGGACATGCTGACGCGGCTCGTTTTCCCCAGGCTGATATCGATATCACCTTACCGCGTCTTTCGCTTTTGGCGACAATCGGACTTGCATACAGTGTGTTGAATCCGCTGATCAATCCATTAGCGTTCATCTGTAAGTTACTGTGTGCTTTGCGTCGAATCGCCACTGAAATTCCCTGTCGCCCGTTCTTTTTGTAGCCTACGGAACGTTTTTCATCGCGTACAAACTTCGTAAGCCCTCCACTTTTCCGCTCATCTTCAACCTTCCGCTTGACATTTCGCGCTCCAGTGTTCGGCCAAGTGTTCGATCAGCCCGACGACCGAGAAACTGGTGGCTTGTATTTCCCGATGGCTATCTCTAATCTGTGTACGCTTCACCCGCCGACCCCTTTCTCCGCCCGCATTGATTTTGCTTGCAACACGCAGTCGTCGGCCTATACATTCAACAAGTCTGCTTGGCGGCTCTCTTTTTCTTGAAGGCTGGCAACGAAGACGTTCGAACGGCCGCATTGGGACAAGCCATTTCGATGGTTGTATTATTCGCCATCACCTTGTTCGTGCAAACGTATTTCCAGAGGAGTTTCAATCGTATGTGATCCATCCGTCCAAAGGATTGTGTTGGATATTGTACCATTATACTAACATTGGACTTTTCCCTGCGCTCCGCTAGCGATTACCACGTTCCTTCCGATGTCGCTGGCGACGAAGAAGATGGCGAAGAGATACGAGAACAGTAGAAAGAAACTCAAACTTGGGGCCCCCATCGCTCCAGGAGGGGAAGAAGAGGAGATGGATTTGTTCAGTAAGGAACGTGAGTACTGCATTCTTGTTATTCCCCGCTTATGCTCATGCCTCTAACTAATTATCTCCTACTGGGAATATTTGTTACTAGAAATCAAAACTCTTCGTAGACGGATCAAGAAATTCCCCAAGAAACTCGACACGGCTGTGGACAACTTGAAAGCCAAAGTCATAGCTACGACCGCTACTTTGTCGCCACTCACTCCCAGCCCACGCAAGTCGGGTGAGGACATTGAGTTGCAGAGGCTTCGGAAGTCTACGGATGTGAACGAGGATAAGGATCGACGTGCTAGTGAGTCGGCAACACACGAGACGACTACTACAGCGGATAGCGGGTTTTCTAATGGGAAGCGGGTGGAGGAAGCGGACCACTTTCAACCCTTTGGAGGACCGGCGGATCTTTACAGGATAGATTCGAACGTGTCGAGGGTATCGAAAGCTTCGAAGACCTCCAAGACTTCGAAAGCGTCCAAGCCCAAGTCACTCAAGAGTAGGAAGTCGAAGGAGGAGTTGCCTACGTTTGATGCTCCGGCTCCTGCTGGGATTGACTTGTCGGATGAGGATGAAGAGGAGGATGAGGAGATGCAAGATGACCATGCGTTCGATCATCCATCCACGTATGAAGAGCAGAGGTGGATATGGGTGCCTAAGGACACGCTCGGGCTGAGCGAGATTCTGGTGAAAGAACTACACGATAAGGGGATTGAAGCGAGTGATTCTGGGGCGACGATGGACGCAAAAGGTGTTGTGGAAGTATCAAGGAATCCTCCGGATAAGACTTGGACGGGTGGACATGATCGATAGGTGTGCGGTATCTAAGTTGGTGCTAATCTCAGTCTGTATATTACTTGCCAGTGTTACATTACTAGCCTTACTAGTCCCAGAGCCTCTCACTGTAAACTAAAGATTCCGATGAGGTTCGGCTAAGCCCTGGGATGATTGACGAAGCGCGAAGTACTCTGAAATCCTGATCTTCCAACATGGTCTTCGATATTTGTCGATCTTTGAAGGGTGTAATGTTTCTGTTTTGAGCCCTTGGAGTCGCACCCACATGAGGTCTACGGTGGCTCATGTTGTCGACCGTGCGAATGTATGCTATAAAGGACCCCCGGCCGATCACGGACCGTTTCAAAAGCCACACTCATTCAGCGATCAACAAGTCGGCTTCTCTGGACTTATCATGACCATAATTCTCCCCAATTACTCGCATATACCTCGCATGTGTTGCACATGCACTCAGACTTTGATCTATAATTGTTGCCTCATTCACGCCCGGTATTTATAATTAGGCTACTCCTCACCTGGCGACACGCGTTTCTTTGGCACCCAGGGACTCCCAGGGAGGGCCTCCGAACTAGCGAATGACCACGCTGCTCCAGTCTCTACGTACCCTTGCGGCCCATGGCTCTTCCGGTCCAAGGAAACTCCAGAGTTAACGCGTCGAGCTTGTATAAAGCTACGTGTGAGGATGCTGGATACAGTAACTCGATAGCCCCCTCGACATGAACTCCCTCATTGCGATCGCTTATTTGACTGGATTGTCGTACGCTGCCACGACGGCTTGCACTGGCACAATATCCTCACTGGGCGGTAAGATCGAGCTTCGAGTTCATCGGACTTCGGATGCTCACGAATACCATGCCAGATGTTGCCAACGCAGTAAAATGCACAACTGTCAACATCAACAGCTTTACTGTGCCAGCCGGCCAGGCGCTGACCCTCGACTTGCTTCAGGGAACGACTGTTAACATGCGTGAGTGACTTTGATGTTGTTCTAACCATACACATCCGGATATACTCACCATTCGTCAGAGGGAGACGTCACGTTTGGTGTCGCAAACTGGGAGGGGCCACTTTTCACGGTCAGGTGAATGTTGATTCCCTTATGAGAGTATAGGGGCTTTGAAGACTCATACTCATGCTTCTCCGACAACTAGTGGAAAAGATATCACCTGTACGTTCTTCTTACGAGTAACGGGATCGGATTTCCATCAACTAATTTTGTCCCCAACGCTACCCGTCAATCTGCGGTCCAGTCAACGGGAACGGACACAAGTTCGATGGCAACGGTCCCTCCTACTGGGATGGCCTCGGAGGGAATGGCGGAGTAGTCAAACCAGCACCGATGATGAAGTACGATTATTTTTGCGACCTCCTTGGATGTTCTTACTGAATGTTGAGCGTAGGATCAAAATTTCGGGTACTTACACGGTACAGTAGCCACACTTGGCCAACGTCAGCGCAACATACCGAAACTAATGGGATATTCATAGGGTGTCACCGTCGTCAATTCTCCCGCTCGTACATATTCCGTCTCGAATCCTGCTCCACTCACGATGACTGGCTTGACCATTGATAATTGTGCGTCGTTCAAACCTCGGATAGACATGGAGATATATCACTGATTATTGAATGGCCACTCCCGTAGCACTCGGCGACAAACCCAACAGCAACAGTAATGGCATAGCTGCTGGTAAGGAGCGGCATTGCCGTGTTACTCAACTGCCCAGACCATGCCTGATATTGACATTCGTTCCAACAGGGCACAATACAGACGGCTTTGATTGTAGCACGACAAACCTTGTCATATCCAACAGGTGGGGTTTCGATATCACTTTAACGGGCCCTTTACATGAATGGCTCACCGAGTTCGTTTCTTAGTAACATTCATAACCAGGTAAGAAACGGAATCCCCTCTCCAACCCTAAGGCCAACACTTAAAACTAACTACCTGCCGTAGGATGACTGCCTTGCAATTAACAAAGGATCAAACATCACCTTTACTGGAAACACTTGTACCGGCGGACACGGTATCTCTGTCGTAAGCTGTTCCTTGCCTCAGAGACTCCCTTATGCTTCATGTTGCCTTTGTAGGGCTCTATCTCTACCGATGCGACCGTCGACAACATCCAAATTACCAACAACAAAATCATCGATAAGTAAGTCACTCCATAGTTACGTGCCTTTCTGTCATGAATTCTCACAACGAATTGCCAATTGTAAAGCGATCAGGCCCTCCGTATCAAGACCAAAAGTGACGCAACGGGAGCCTCGGTCACTGGTGTTACTTATACCGGCAACACAGCGACGGGATGCAAGAGATTTGGGGTCATCATCGATCAGGTGAGTCTGTGTCACCCTCGAGTCAGAATCTATTCGTGGCCTCAACCATTCCGTTCTAGAGCTACCCCTCTACTCTTGGCACACCAGGAAACGGCGTGAAAATCTCTGTGAGTACGGGGACCCTGTTCTCCTGTTGAAATCCTTAAATCCTCCCTGGCGATCGCGTCAACCTACCGTGTTCTGCACGAGAACGCACGGTAGCAGGTAGACCCTCTCGGGGAGTTACCGCGAATTTATACATACGCGTTCCCGACATCCTATTTCGTCCTTTATCATCATCCTCGTACTCCTGCTCATCTCGCCTTTCTCGGATCTTAGGGGATTAACTTCTCGGGAGCAACCTCCAACATCGCCGTAGCCAGCGATGCTCAACGCGTTGCAGTCAACTGTGGTTCTGGAAGCTGCACAGGTTCGTCCCTTCAAAAATCTACACTTACCCTGTCGGGTTCTTGATCGAATGTGTTGCATTGACCGACAATCATTGCATAGGTACTTGGAACTGGTCTTCCCTGAAAGTTTCTGGTGGAAAGGCTGGGCCAATCACCGGTTTCAACGGCATAACCGGGTTCAGTCAGTGATATGGCTGAGTTTGTGTAGCAGTCAGACATGAAGACCCCAGAGTAAATATATACCAGCACGGGGGTTCGTACTATTTATTAGCTTGAAATGATCAAGTTTTCTTTCGGAAATGGGCCCGGTGACGCGATGTCTTCCAAAGCCTCGCCTGCAACCACAATTAGATTTCACTCAAATATTATCGCTCTTCTTTCATCAGGATTTCAGTGCCTTAGCATTGCGTCTATGGTGATACATGAAATAAAAAAGGGAATCCGCAGACAGACAGACAAGCCTTGCCCAGGGCCTGTCACAACAAGATCCGTAAAGAGGAGAAAGAGGAGAGGGAAAGAAAACGGTATGTGAGAGGAACAGTGCTGGAAACGAGAAAGTAAGAGGAAAACAAATAATAGCACTTAGATAGCAGAGATATAATACGCGAAAGAGTATTAGATCCCCCTTCATGCGAATAAGAACGGTAGCGCGGCGGAAGGCTGATGTACTTGTGATACTAGAAGGGGAACTGTACGGGTAGGAGTCAAAATGAGATGGAAGAAAGGAGTGTACGGGTGGCATGAAAACGGAAACGGAGATAAAAAGGAACGTGGGAGGGTATGCGAATGTGGCCGAATGTGCGTGAAGGAGAAACGAGCGAAACGAATGTGTGGATGCATCACAGGTCCATCGACCGTGGAATAGAAGATTTGAATTTTGTGACGTGGGTAGGTAGAGACTGAGGAGGCGCCGAAGGGTAGGAAGGGGTGGGTGATTGTGTGGGTGCATGAGTAAGATAATTATATGCAGGGAATGAGACCAGTGGTGAAACCGAAAACAACGCATGAGACCGAAACATTGGGAAGAGGTAAGAAAAGTTGGAAAGAGTCGCTATGTCACATAGAGAGTGACTTGTCCGCCGGGTCGGTACTGCTCGAACGCCATTTGAACGTCTTCAGTCGAACCTAATGAAATCATATCGCCTTCTTCGTCCATATATTTAACCCGTAGAGGACCATCGTCGCGGCGAGGTCCACATAGTCTGATCTTCCGGCCGACCTTCTCCACCAAGTCCTCATACTCAGTCACTCGCGAAACCTGGATGACGAAGATGTCCTCATGGAAGTGAACCTTCACTTTGACCGGCTGTCCCCGACCACCAGCTCCATCGAACACCTGCGAACGCGATGTTCTGAGGCCGAGTGAAGACTCACTGGAACCGTAGGGTGTGATCGGTGACGAAGAATTGGGCGAATAATCAGAACTGTCGCCGGTTGATTGACTCGACCCGCTGCCTCGTTTGCTGCTGCTTATGGAAGAATTGGTCAACCGAGGATCCCACTGTGAAGTGGGTAGAGGCGGTGGCACGCTCTTCGGAACGTAAGCCTGTGGCTGACTGGCACTCCGTGATCGGCTTATGGGTGCAGGCGTCGGTGGTATTCCGTTCCTATAATCTCCGCTCTCCGTTGTGGTTTTCAACTTTGCGGAACTGAACTGACTTCGGAGAGGAGGAGGTTGCGGTCTTGATCGTGCAAAGCTGGGGTCGCTGTTCGTGCTCATATTGGAGGTTAGGCGGGGCGTAGTAGGTCGAAGGCTCGGAGGATGCATGGTAGGGCGGTTGTATGGATCGGTAGTTTCTGAGTACGTCCGTTCTGGTGGGAGCCCGGATGGTCCTCGTCGCGAGGCGCTCACAGGCGTGCCACGACCAGAACTTGGACGGGAACTCGTGCCATACGCACTAGGTGGATAGTCCTCGTAATCGTCTTCATCTGCTTCCGACTCGAAGGCATCATGTGGCGGATAGCCTTGAGGCCCGCTGCCGAACGGTGCGGCGCTAAGGGGCTGCTCTCGATCGTAATTGCTGTCACTGCGGTTGCGATTGTAGATGTTGGTGATGTTCTGTGTGGGTAGAGGATATTGTTGGTTGGTGGTGGTTCGGTCGAGCCTGGGATTCGTGCTATTGTTAATGACACGCGGCATTCCTCGCTCGCTCGCTCGACGCTGAGCGGACTCGCGAATTAATCGGTTAATCGTCGATTCCCATTGCCGCATCTGATCCTCCCGCTTGCACCGAAGTGTAAAGTATTCGAGATCATCATCTCCTTTCCACCAGACAGCAAGCGGGTATTGTGTGGGAATGCCGGACGCTGGGAAAGAGTTGTAAAAAGTCAAATGAAACTCAGGTTAAGAAGGGAGTAGGTAAATTGCGTACATGTTGAATTTCTTGAGGGTGTCGGAACGGCCTGTGTGACATTTCCGAGGAAGATACGACCCTTGAGAAGAAGCGGCGTGTTCTTCTTCTGTGGTTGTCCCGGGATACCGGGGGTAAGAGGCATTGAAGTGGACTGTTTCTTGAGAATTGAGTTGCTCTTGCTGACTTTCCGACCATTCGGGGGAGCCGGCAGTGCTTCCTTGCAACAGAGAATGATCTTCTCGAACAGAAAGACGTGATACTCCCGGTCAATGTCAGATTTGGTAACAGTGAAGATGTCGTCAAGGAGGAGTTGTCCGAAGTTTTCCAGATGGTGACCTTTCCAATCCTCGACCCGTGACTGGAGGTTTTTCACGGTCAACTCGTTTTCGGCCTGGCGCTGCGCCTCATTGATCTTGTCTGTGATCCTCTTCGCGGCTTCGGAACCGTCCTTGAGTTCGGTGAGGTGAGGGTAATCCTCATCAGATGAGGCCTTGATGAGGGACTGCGATGAAAGCGCAAATTGAGGATACCGCATACGGCATATAATCATACAAGACTTACATCAAGTAAGAGGGGGTACTTGCAAACCCTCTGAATTGGCTTGATTAGGAAGGCAGGTAATTCGCCTTTGACATTGATCAGGTGATTCAGCGCCTGTTGACAGATGTTTAATCAATTGATCGGAGATTGCCGATGGCGATGGGGACGTTGGGAATGGTTGGGAATAGATTGTAGGGCGACAGAAAATGAACTCACCGAAAGACTCTGCTCGTTCGTGAGCATTAGTTCCGAAGCAGCCGTGTAATTCGCGCAGTAGGGTTCGTACACAACGAACTCGTCTTCCTATTGTTCCCAGAACGGAGCAATACAATTAGTCAACACAATAGGAAATCTGAATGGAGAACATGGGCGTTGTACTCACGCTCTCCAGGAAGTGCTGGCCCCATCGCTGGTCTTGCCACGGCAGCTCTGCCGTGCTTTCAAGGCGGATGAGGAATTTGCGCTGGAAATTGAGCAACTTGTTCAAGTTGGGGAAGAGGAAATGTATGGTGTCCTGGTCGATGATATTGCTTTGAGCCAGAGCAGTGGCATATTTCTGAATGATTGGCGGGATTGACGGGCGCATGAATGAGCAAGACTAGCGTCAAAATAGAACAAAGAGCACGAACCTGCATGATCTCAAGATCCTGTACATATTTTCTTTCTGTCTCGACAATCTCCCGCACAATGTTATTGCGTGCATTTTCCCGTGCGTTTGAAGGTACTCCTGGTGAGTCCAGAACGAGAGAGTCGCGAGAGTCATGCGATGACATGTAAGGGGTTTCTGGCGGTGCCTCTTCCCAGGCATCTTCAGGGATGCGGTCGACGATGGCCTTGACGGTCTTGATAACCTGGCCACAGACAAAGAAAACTGGTCAGTTCGGCCCTCCAAAGCTGAGAGATTGGTGGTAAAACGCACCTTGACAAGCCCATCCGTCGAATTTCGATTCCATAGGTCGGTAACCATGAACTGCTCTACTTCCGGTATACGATCTGTGATATTCTTTATCTGCATGCTGAAGAGGGCAATGGCATGCTTCTTCAGACGATCTGGATTGGCATCATATGCTGTTTGGTCGAATTCGGAGTTGTTGATTTTGTTAAAGCCTTCGGGGAGGAGGTCGAATATGTAGCAGAGGGGAATCCCATATGAAAAGAGGTCCCAGAGCTGGGTGACTGGGTCGGTTGACTGACGAGCATTGGCTGCAGCAACGAGAGAGAAGTAGTAGTTGAATCCACGAAGACGCATTAACCGGGCCTTGAGGCGAGAACATTCCTGGTAGAGAGATGTGATGGCAGCCTGGTTAAGAAGGGTGTTGTTTGCGACGGGAGTGTCGATATGAAGCCCCGAGCCAGAGACGATAGATTTTTTGCGGCCTGCGACAGACGCCATGGCGGGGCTGGGGGAGGAGGGGAAGGGTAACGGGGAAAGGCAGTAAACAGAAGAGGGCTGATGAGGGACGGAAAGGTATAAGGGGTGCTGAAGCGCTGGCCTGTGGGAAAGTTGAAACAATCTGCGGCATGGCAACTTGTGTTTGTCCTTTGTTTGGCTATCAGCCATCCCGCATTGTTCTGTCTGGACCAGTGGCTGCCAATCGCACTGCTTACGACGATAAGGTAGTATGCCTATCCCTACGTACTCAACAGCCGCGAAAGGTGTATAGGTGATCACTCGTAAATGGATACCTTACCGACGTTGTCAATAGCTTTTGCCTGACTTGACACGGATGACTGGGACCGTATTCACCAATCTCAGTGCATTTCAATCTTCTCTGCCCCGCACAGGCGAGAAAAGCCGCGTCCAGTTTACTTTAGATGATGGAAGCCTTTAGGGTACTATACTATTGCCTCTAAAGCCGAGGCATCGTCTCGTCCATCAACCCGGATGTCAAGTCGAGTTCGCATCAATGCGAGAATGTCACGAAATAGTCGTGCCCGAATCAGGATTGTCCTCGTTCAACGTTCCCGACCAGTCCATTCTGCTCGACGTAGCGCATCGCAAACCCGTTGGTCGTCCTCTTGGGGCGCCTCCGGTCCGGTCCTCTGTCCAATGTCTCCAGATACCTTCCCATAGCCGTACTATAAGTCCCGAAACCGAGGCTTCCTGTCTTCACTCATGTCCGCTCCCGACACCATATTTGCTTCCCATCTGAAAACTCTGTTCATCTTCCTCTCTACATCATTTTCCTGGTGGACCGTGGAGCCCAAGTGGACGTTTTTGTTTCGGTCCTATGTTTCCCGTGATGGGATGGATATGGTCCATGGAATACCCACTACCCTGACTCGGCCGCCATAACCTTGAATCATCTGCAACCAGAGGCCAGAGCCAACTTGAGCTCCAGAATCCGAACCCCGAAAAATTTTTGTTTGAGCTCAAGGCTCAAGTGATTTTCAGGGATCTGAAATCAGGTTTGAGATTGCATCAACACCCACTCCTTCGTGGCCCTTCATTGGCCCTTCACCAAAAGTCTTGGAAAGTCACCGGCTGAGAAAGCTCGTCGCTACCTAGACTCAGATTGAATATATGGACTCCAGCCATATGTGGAAAGTATGAAAACACCATGGAGCACCGTTGGGTTTCAACGCGTCTCAATTGATGCTCAATTGCAACTCCCGCATCACCGACATGACGCCACGAATCTTCAATTTATTGGTTGTGGTTTAGTGTCATGATACACTTGACAATATGGGACTTATGACCGGGATAACTGTCCGGTGAGCTGTAGCAGTTTCGGCCATGGGTAACGCGTACAGAGACCGACTGAATGGTCGGTATGAAGGCACGATGGGACAGGGGAAAGGGGAAAGGTAGATAATGAAGGAACATTTGAGGTTTCCCGAAGTGAAAACAAGTGGTTGTGGCGTCAGTGCATACGTCGGTTCTGGCCAGGGTCCTATTGCTCCCTGAACTTTTCATCATAGAAACACTCTACTCCACATTCATTATAAGACGGGAGCGCTCGGTGATAGCTGTAAGAGACTTGAGCGTAGCGGGAGTTCGGCGGGAGTCCAAAGAACATTGGATCGAACCGCCGATCCCGATCAGGGTACGGTGCCTCGACTGTGACGGGCCAATAATTCAGGTCCAAACGTTCAGGCTTCAGGAGAAAGGACGTTGAAACAGAAGTGTATCGAGCCATGATTCCGGTGTGGAGGTGGCGCAACCAGCTGCAGGGCACAACCGTTGTAGCCAAGTATGGAGGTACCATAGGCGATAGACGTCACCGTACTAAAGACCGCAGATCTTGCTGCCAGCAAAACCATCGACTAGATAAATCCCACGACAGAAGGAGCGTTGGGCTTCCTCGGGATAAGTCTTCATTGAATTATGACCAAAAGCAAATTCAGCGAGTAAGACCCCAGGTACAAGGATCTTCGTGGTGAGCGGCGACACGAGAAAAAGAGGAGCAGACTACACGGAATCAGATTTGAGACCAAGAATTGACCCAGATATGCAAGCTGTGCGATTAGTGTAATCAAGTAAAATTAGCCCATGGAGCACCAGCTGGAACATCAAAGTCAGGATCAGGGTTTTTGATTGCGGTCTAGTGAAGGAGGAATCTGCATCTTCGAAACGGCCTAACTCCTGAGGCCTGAGGCCTGACTAGTCAAGGTGAAACTTGTATGAAACAAAAAGCGCCCGCATCCACCGAGAAATCGGCGCTTACCGATCAATTATCCACGTGATATTTACGTTGCTTTGGGGGTCGGACTCCTACCACCACTGCGGTTTAGAGGACTCGGGGGCAAGACCCATGGCACCTCGCTTCCCTCCATCCGTCCAGCAAGATGCCGAGGATACAACGCTATCGAATCTCTTCATCGACCCCATGCTGGGTACACCACTGCCAATATACATAGAGAAAGATGTTCAGGACCGAGAGAACCTAGTAGGCCTCGTCAATGTTCGTATCTTCTCTCAAACATTTACACTTCCAACTTGTCCTGTCTTCTCTTTCATGCTCACGTTATAAGCGCGTTTTACTGACCGCTTCTGCTTTAGAAACATGGCGGAAGTGTATCGCAACAATATAGTAGCGTGCCATACATACTAGGTACGCGATTTTTGCCCATCACCCTCGCGATTTTCTCAAGGACTCGTTAGTGGACCCACTGAAGCCTTCGGGGCAAAACCTATTCCGACAATACGTCGAGAAGAAGGGCAAGATTGTATTGGATGCTCGTTGGATAAATGAGTGCATCTCGGTCGGTCGATTGCAGTCGTTTCACAGCAATTGGGCGGGTTGTAAAGTCACAGGCAACGAAACGTACGTCCTTACGCATTCCCTGCCAAGGCTCTTTGTAACATGGCTATCTATCTGTACAGTGGGCATGCCAATGATCCCACCTCAGAAATCATTGCTACCCCTCAGGTCCCCGACGTCACGCAGGACTCTCGGACACTGGTCCTTGAACAAAGCGTACGAGGGATTATCCAGCCAACCTCGACTCTTCACCCTCACGTCCTTCATTCAGCCACGGTCGAACATATGGTTCATGCTGCACAAACGCAAGGTTTTCCGTATCCGCTTTACCACCCTCACCCACCTCAAACTTGGGCAAATCCTGAGACTATCCCTCCGCAACACATAGCTCCCGCTCAAGCATCTCTAATACCGCGACCCCCGTACCGCGATGAAACATGGGAGACTTATGACCCAGGTACCAGCGGGACACCGTCTGATGCGCTGGTCGGTGGTACCCAGTACGATTACAGGTACCGGGATGACCAGACGGGCTGGGTTACTGATGAGCCGTATTACGATGTAAGTTGCGGAATGTTTCATGAAAAGCTCTCCCCCTCAATCTACATCATCTCTAGTACGACCAAACTTACGAGCAGGCAGCCGGGCCGTCAGGCTTCTTGAATGATCCGGAACCCGCGGCCCCAGCAGCTGAAACAACACCATCTGCTGCCCAAGTCCCTCCGCCCCAAGTACACCAAGAACCACCTCAACCCCCGCCTGCTTCACCAGCCCCTACGCCTGCCTCTACACCTGCTACGATCGCCACCGCTGGACCATCTACAGAACCTCCGCCCGCGCCAGAGCCACATGAAAGGAGTCGCGGACGGAAACGTACCCGGACGGCTCTTGTATGTCTTCCAGCTTTGATCGAAGCAGTTGACACCGTTTCTGATCCGTACGATGTCTTTCGTAGAACCTGCCGGCTGCATCCCCCTCATCGCTGGTTGTGAATCGGAAACCCCCTGCAAGATCCCCGACTCCTCCAACTCGTGTGATTAAAAGCACCTACGGCGGTAACTTGTTTACTGCGGACGATGTCGAATATCTCAAGAAGTACATAGATTACTGTCAGGAACAAGGATTGGTACTGAGGTAAATTCATCTTTACCGATCCTCCTCTATCTGGAACTGACCAATATCTTCATCATGACAGTCTTCGAGAAATATGCGAACGCATAGCTATCAAGGCTCCCCATCATACGTATGTTCTTCGCTTTTCCATATGGAATTCAGAGCACAGACCTAAATCATGCCGCCCAAGGTTCTATTCATGGCGGAGATACTGCAACAAGCATCAGATTCGTCTGGGAGGCTACACAATGAGTGCCGACCAGTCAGATTCGCCTCATCCTGAGGGGGAGAACGACATCGAGGAGGAAGCATCTATCCAGTCGGGGACTGGTACCATTGAGGCTGCACGAGCAAGAGTCCAAGCAGACACGCGCCCAAGGGATCGGTCGCCTTCGCCTCCGAGAGCGCTGTTTCGAAGCACTACCGGAAAGGGTGTAGCGTTCACGGATGAGGACGTGGCATTCCTTATACGGTTCATGGAGTATCGCAAATCCCAGGGACGACTTGATATGGTGGCATTCTGGAAAGATGTTGCTGCGAAGGTAAGAACACGATAGTTGTGTGTGATCTGCTATTGGTTGTATTCTGATTGTCTATCTATTACCCCAACGTCGCGACGTTCTTGCTTGACAGGCTCCCCACCATTCTCGTGCTTCATGGATGAAGTACTGGCGTCGACATAAACACGAGCTCGAACGTATTGATGGTGACGATCAGCCGATGTCGGCGCCATCGAGACCTGACAAGAAGAGGAGATATAGTCGGGAAGATGATGTTCTGTTGGCGAAGTTCTTCTGCAATCAACCAGAAGGGACTTCTGACAAGGTGTTCCAGTCGTTTGGTCGTGAGGTATGGAATGATCGACCACTTCCTCGGTCTGCGGTCAATGACTAATCGACATCTTGCTGATAGCATCCCCATCATCCATGGAAAGGCTGGCAGGAGCACCACCGCCTTCACAAAGCAAAGATTGACCATTACATTAAACGGTTGAAGAATGGAGAAAACATTGACGTTGACGATGGGGAGACAGCATCGTAGCAGTGTTGTCAAGTGCGCTAATTTATTTGCTCTATTGGTTCTAACTTTTAGTGTCTTAATTTGACGAACGACATGTACCCGCCGGCGAGTAGAACATGATATATGCCTACTACCTACAACCTACATACTATATACTTGACTACTTACTCAACAACGCCGTGGTGCACCTGCAGCAGGATCCTGGATCGATCGTCCCGGAACCAGCAACCGTTATCTTATCAGTTTGATTGTCAGTATTGATTCGATCGAGTCAATTGGCTCATCTGTCAGTGTTACTCAGACTATCAACACCTCGCATCTACCTGGACTAGTATCATGCCTGAATATCTCACCCCAGAACAAATCAACCAAGTGAGTTCATCTTGATTTACGAGTCAGTATAATTGAACCGTCTGATCTCTAGTTCAATAAAAACGGGTGAGTCACGACCGTCGTACTAGATGATTAACCTCAAACGCAAATCTACCCCAGATATCTACTCATACCTGGTTTCATCGAATTTGGAGAGACTAATGCGCTGTTGTCTCGTGCGAAGCAATTGTTGGAGGAGTTTCCTGTCGAGAACCATCCTTTGGTCCGTTGGTGTCATTCAAGCCGTTATGCTTTCTAAGACTGGGCGCCCGTGAACAATTATAGACCAAATTCACGACTGGGGACGATAACCACGTAGGTGACGACTACTTCTTGACTTCGGGAGACAAGATGTACGTGTCGTTGGTACCCCAATTGGCATGTTGGTTGTTCATAAATCAACCAGACGGTTCTTTTTGGAAGAAGATGCTATTGGGAAAGATGGACAACTAAACCGACCGAAGAACAGGGCTGTGAATAAGATTGGACATGGTGAGTTGGGACCTTGGTTAGAAGTGCGGTTCTAATCTAACTTTGGACTTGTGATGCACAGGACTTCATGAACTTGATCCTCTGTTTAGAAAGGTCACCCTAGAAAACGAGAAATTGAAGGCTCTCGTTAGGGACTTGCAGTTCCACGTCGACCCGGTCGGTGAGTAATCCAATTCAAGTTCATGATATACATCTTTTGAGTTTTGTCTATGTAGCACTGCAATCTATGGTGATAACGAAGCAGCCGGAGATAGGCGGAGAAGGTGTGCGCTTTCTTGAGCTTGTGATGGTCAGAATCTTCTCTGATACTCCAGCCACTGCAGTTCCTGAGCACAACGATTCGTAAGAGATCATATTTCCTATCCTCTAGCGGCGGGAACTCATCAAACCGTCTGGATAGAACTTTCCTCGTCAGTCATCATTCGCGTCCATTCCTCACTCCGAACTCACGTGTATTCAGTACACCGACCCACCGTCAGCTCTGGGATTCTGGATAGCTCTTGAACGCTGCACACCTGAGAACGGTGCCCTCTCTTTTTTGCCGGGTTCGCATCTCAATGCTCCCATCACTAAACGTTTCGTCCGCCTCCCGACGGGTGGCACCGGTTTCGAGTCCCTCTCGACGCCAGAACTAGAGGCACAGTACGCGGCAGCTTCACAAGGGAAGTATATACTCGAAGCGTGTGCTCCTGGTACGTTCTTCAACTACTTCATCTCCCCTTCCTTCCTCACTCATTGGAGATCCAGGTGATCTCGTGCTGATCCACGGCTCCGTTCTACACAAGTCGGAGCGAAACACGAGCGACAAAACGCGGTTTGCGTATACGTTCCATATGATTGAGTCTCCTCCGAGAGCGACGTACGATGCTAAGAATTGGTTGCAGCCCACGCCGAGCATGCCGTTTTCGCATGTTTTGGATGAACCTAATCTTAAGCTTGTCAATCCTGCGTTGGCTTGATAGCTTTTTGTTTCTGATCAGGGTGTGGAGGAGGGAATAATCTGAGTGTTGTTGCGTGTATATTATCCGTAACTTTGCAATGCTAAGATCTGTACATTTACGATGACTCTTGCGGTGCGAGTAATTGCTTGACCCGGTAAACCGCAACACACCCTGATTTCTTTCCGAAAGAGTAGAAACATAGCTGTTCAAGCTGTTGTTGCTCTATGGCATCTAGTGTGACAGTACTGTAGGAATTACACTCTATGTAGCAGGTACAATATTACTGTGACTTGGGCTTCGCCTTCCCTGCATTCTTGTCCTTTCCTTGCACTTGCACCGGGGACGCAGGTGTTTTAATCGCGGACAATGCACGGAAGCCAAACATAGCCGAAAGCACAATCGTACAGAGAGCTCTAGCTCCTAATGGTGAAAGCACAGGAATCAAGGTAAAGGATGGAAGGAAACCGTCAAAAGCGGGATGTGACGTTGCTAGGTCGTATACAAGAGCTGTAGCGCCAGGATTAAAATGAGAATTTGTAAGAAAGAGGACGTGGCGACTCACCGATGATACTACCAGCCCACACGTCCAGAGTAGCTAGAAGACCGGCGGCAGGTCGCAAGAAAACGGGAGTGGAGAAGGCCCATTGAGATGTCCATGTAGAGAGCGTGCCAGCAGACACGCCACCTCCCGCGGACGCGACAGCGCCGATAATTAGATGGAACAGAGGCGATGTTTTGAGAAGGGGGTTGACATTGGGATTGGAGGATAGAAGGTCAATCGTAGAAGTGATGGAATTGACGCGTAGAACAGCGTCAAGAGGGAACAGAATCACGTCGTAAGTCGGAAGATTTGTAGGAGAGAGGATCTAATAAAGGACGATGAGACGTGCATTTTCCAAGACGGAGCGTGACGTACTTGAGGGAAAAGAGTAGTTACGAAGGTCAGGAGAAAGTGAACTCCCAGATAATTCATATATGGCATGAACGAGTAGATTGGTGGAGGTGGGAGGTTGAGCAAAAAATGCGAGATGAGCATTCCACCCCAGGACTGTAGATTCTTTGTTAAGGCTAACAACTCTAGAGAGACTGAAGGTCGAGCGCACCATAATTAGATAGCCTGCAAGATACGCTTTCCAACCAATTGCCTTTTCCTGGCCTGCCTTCTTCATATTGGCTTGGTAGACGAGTGAAATCCGAGCGGCGTGTAGAGTAGACGCCCATGGGAAAGGAAAGAGCGTCGAATGAACCTTGGTTGTGGTGAAGAACGTGAATTGGTCCGCAACTGGACGCAAGGCCATTGCCAAAGCTGTAGTCGACGGAGGTGCACTCATGGTGGTCGAGTGTCAAGTTTGGGGACACGCATATTGGAATTTAGCGCCGAGTAAGGAGTTAACCGTTCCCGCCGGACGCGTACCGGACCGGATCACTATGTCATGTCTCTCCCACCAAGAGCTCCGCTGATTCTCTAGTTGTTCTCATCCTTGACGACCCAGCTCAATATGCCAACCTCTCGTCTCGTTCCAGGTCGATTTCCTCCTCAAGGGACTTCACAAATCGCAGACCGAATCCGTGAACGACGCGGTGCTCGCGGCCTCACACCGCTTGACGGAACACTCTTGCACGTACCGCCTGTTGCAGATGGGTGGAATTCCCTTCTGGGAGCGATAAGAACGAAAGGAAAGCTCTCGGGAGATGTCAGAGAGCTCATGGTATGCTCTTTCCGGTGCTCTTGAAGCCTCGATATGATTCGATTTGACCACTCATAGATTCTTCGAGTTGCTGCCATTAATCGTGCTGCCTTTGAATGGATTCACCATGAGCATGTTGGTCGAAATCACGGACTTACTACCTCGCAGCTTTATATTGTCCGAGATATATCCTCTCTGCCCGAGAGCAGCGACACTACTCTTTCATCTCTGCAAGCCGCTGCTCTGGCGTTTGCTCACCATAGCACGAAGTCGGTTCAGGTACCCCCGGATGTCACCAAGGCGTTGAAAGAGAGTCTTGCCGCGAAGGCTAGCTCGGAGGAAGAGGTCGAAGATCTCCTTGTCGAAGCCGCAGCCATAACGGCAACATACAACATGGTTTCCCGGTTCCTCGTCTCCCTCGATGTAGCTGCAATGACAGACAATGTCGTCCCATGGCCGGCAGATTACGCCGAGCACAAAGTACCCCTTACTTCTGGGGATGGATATACTCACGTTGTGACGCATATCACCCACCCGGACGCTCCGTGGATTGTGTGCTGCAACGCCTTGCTCACCAATGTCGGCATGTATAATTGGGCACTACCATATCTGCTCGCTCCCCAAAGTGGCTCACACGGATCGGCCCTTCTTCTGGGAAAGTACAAGACATTCAATGTCCTCTTACATGACCCGGTTCGTGTTGCTCACATACATTGATAACCTGTCGGACTCTCAACTCACCGTCCTAAAGCGCGGTCATGGATCGTCATCGACAGACGCCTCTGCACAATGTACCATCCCTGTCCTTGCGAGCGACATCGCTCATATTCTTGATCATCTTAAGATCCCAACTCCCATTCACAGCGTTATCGGTACCTCTCAAGGAGGAGCTACTGCTCTATCCTTTGGCGCCAACTATCCCAACCTTACCCGATCGGTCGTTTCATGCGCTACATCTCCACGCACTCCCGCCGGAAATAAACAAGCTTGGACAGAACGCATCGAGCTTGCCTCTCGAGGCGGCATCGATGAGCAAGGTGTCGGAAAGAACATGAGAGAGTTGGGAGAAGTTACGGTTGCAAGGTGGTTCCCTGACGGGAGTCCGTGCTGGCCCGGTGGGAAAGATGAAGGAATCGTGCATCGTAGGACGAGGAGTGAAGTCATTTTGGAGTCTATGGTGATGAAGACGACGTTGGATGGTTTCAAGTTAGGAGCAAGTGCGTTGATGGAGTACGACCTGTTCGAATGTAGGTATTTCGGAAGGGTTATCCTCTAGACGTTTCTGACGTTCACATCCGTTAGCTTCCAAACCTCTCCTCGACTGTACCATTCCCACCCTTCTAGTTGCGGGCTCTCTCGACGGCGGCGGGAAGGTTGCGGAAGGGATGTCGAACCTACAGAAGAACTGGGCGGAGAAAGGCGGAAATGTTGAATTCAAGCTGCTTGCAGATGCGGGTCATCTTCCGATGGTGGACCAAACAGAGGAGTGGTGGAACATTGTTGGCGAGTTCTTAGGACGATTTTGACTAACGTAGCACATGTCCTGACAGTTGCGTCTCCGCTTCGAGCACTTGTGCTAGCTCGATCTATCGCAGGCGAGAAGAAATCAACCCAATTCAGTACGGCTCAAAGCAAGAGGTGTTGCCAACACAGATCTTGAACATGGGTGTCGTCGTATGGGCTAGCGTGAGAGTCTGATATTCGAACGGTACCTGACAGCGGCACAGATTCTACGGTCAGCCTCCATCCCCCCTCATATCTTTGCTATGGTTTTTGGTTGCTCCTTGAAATAAACCGAGGTGATCTTATAGTGGGTTTGGAAGGTATTTTCAGAAGATTACTCATAGGTATCAGGTTGGCCAAAGGCCAGTCCGAAACTCGTGAAAGGGTAAGTTGAAAGTTCTAACTGGCTATAGCAGCGCGCATCGGATGCATCGAAGTTTATCTACTGACGACACTTCCTCGACCTTCCTCAACCAATTCTCAGACGCAAGGAACCAGGATAGCACGAGAAATTATCCTTGAAAGATGGCTTAGCGCTGATTTGTACGTTTTATGGGTATGTATGATCCATTGTGCCGTGTTGCTGCTGCAAAAGGGAACATATATTGAGGCTGATCATTCCCTGTACAGCTGGTGACGGACAGCTGTCAGACGGCCCCCTCCCCTCCCGTGGCAGTCCAAGGTTTCATCAACCGGCGACATCTCTTGACGATGTCTGCGGTTTTTGAATGTAGTCATGGCGAAGCTGTGGCATTAAGCGGGAAGAATTCGCACGGTTTTCTGCTTCTAGTTCGAAACTATCAACGTCGAGACGTAAAGTGTTTTCCCTTCTTTTCTTTCAACTCCGAGCAGGCATCGACCTCATTCGACTTGCAAGGAACACCGATCGATGGGTGATTGGCCTCAAAGAAGGAGAGCAGACCCGTCATTGAGGATCTTGCATCCTGAGCCCTCCTACATTGACGGTGATCGTGATCGGGATAGCATTTCCCTAGTCGAGGACTGGTACTGGAGTCAAGATGGGGGCAGAAAGGCTCTACGCTATGAGTTTTGGGGTGAACCTAGCGGTACAGAAATAAGGGACCTCTCTGCTAAGAAGTTAGAATTTTTGTATTCAAGATATGGTCATACAAGCGTCAGTCCAACTTGGTTTTTCCTTGCGAAATTAGTGCCGCTGACTCCAACTATTTCCCTCAAGATGCCACTTGGGTTGGCAGTCAGCAGATACTACGATGGACTTTGGCAACAACGCTGGAGGGATGTCCGTGTCCCTTTTGGCAACACTTACCGAGACCTCAAAATGAGTGAAGTACAGGATAGAGAATGGATGGTCTGGATTCTGCACACTCCCAGTTACAGGGCACAAATGTGCAGGAACAATGTAAGAAGGAGCACTTTCCTACGGAGAAATGACGCTGATTTCTTTCGATCCCGTCGGGCACTGGCAGTACCCCCTTTTTTTCAAGGCCCTCCGGTTGTGGTTAGCTGAGCAAGACCAAGAAGATGAAGATCCAGACCTGGACGAGGACAAGGACGACAACGACAACGACAATGATAATGACAACGATAACGACGGGGATCAACCGCCCATCGAACCTCTGCAGAGAGAAGACTTGCGTGAACATGGCGACTTTGAGGCTAATGTCTATGAACCAATGGACTACGACCCCGATGCAGGTTACGAAGCCGAGTCGGAGCAGGAAGATGATGATGAAGGTGGCAGTACAGATTCTGAGACCCTCTTATCATTCCAGTCATCCCTGGCGCCTTGTACACCTTCGCCCGACCGTCGAAGCATCCGCGTACCCGGGATGAAAGAGGAAGTCATCCATGGCTATGCGACACCTCCGCCGCCTTCACCCGTAGTAACTCCACGCACAGGCAGACGCGAACGTCGTATTGACAGCCGCTCTGGGGAGCCGGGCAACGAAGCGGAGATGTCGCCCACTCCAGGCTCTCGTCGCAAACCTCGCGAATATTCGTTGTCTGTGAACTCTCCTTCCCCACGTGCCATATCGGCACTTCGAGCAGCCAACCGCTCACGACGGGGTAGAACCGACATCCTATCGGGGACCGGATTTAACCTGAATAAGGCCCTCGAGTCGGTTCATGAACTTGCTAAGCGCCTCTCGACCTTTGCAGAATTTGTTCAGGAAGTGGCACAGACGCCGGAGGGTGAGGACTCGTTGGATGAAGGATACTCGTCCCGCCCTTCTCGCCACGATCATACCAAGCAAGCTGCCCATGTCACTGTCAGGACTTCCTCTCTCACCTATCCTGAAACTCCCAAGCGCAGACGTCCCCGACCGTGTCCAGAGTCCCAGGATGACGAACCAGAAATGCAGGGGTCACCACCCAAGAGACAGCGCAGGACACCCGTCTCGGAAGGGAAACCTCATTTGCATTCCCCGAGTCGGACGGCCAAGAAATTTGGTCTGGTCGGCTGATTTACTGGTACAGCCCATCTCTTTCATATCTTGTCTATGCTTTGCTATTTCCCCCGCGATACATAAGGCTTCGGACCTCGAAAATCTTTGTTCCTTCCGGGCCCAATCTCTTTCTTGACAGACCTGCTAGTTTACCTCGAGCCAGTAGGCTGAGGTTGTATACTTATTTACTGTAATACGTACATGGGAATAGTTTGAACTGATACAGCCGTCGTTGGTCCCGGCCAACTTGAATTGTAAATTATAATTTGACGAGCTTCTATCGAAACTAACACGCTGTGTCTCAGACTGGGTGCGCTCCGTGGTCGTCATTTGAAACGGAATATCAGGGAAGAATCGCAGAAGTATCTAGAGGACTCACTGACTTGTTATACCGTTCAGGAGTCAGGCCTCGGGAGTTTATTTTGAATTTGGAAGTTCACACGCTTTTGAGTCTTAACCTTCCCACACAATGCTACAAATGTCTCGCCCCAGTCTCACTTCTTCCATCTCAACTGAAGTACTCAACGTTCACGACCAAACCCAGAATCATCCAAGTTATCCCTCACGACTCGATTACAGCCCTTTGCGAAAAGGTTGGCACACATTTCACAGGTTGTGGATATAGAAAAATAAATTGGCGAACGTAGATGGCGGCTCCGCCCCTTCGGTCAGCATCCGGTCGATGTTTTGGACATTTTACGGGAGGGGTTGAGGCGCGTTTTGAGGGGCGGTCGTAGGTAAATGTGGCTTCGAAGATGTTTGATGTGGATTCGGAGGTGTTTGGAGTGGATTCGGAGGTGTTTGAAGCGGGTTTACTGCCGCTCGTATCTCTTCCCCTCGCTCAAGCCTTCTTCATTTATTTATCTATATATCTCATCTTCCCAGCTTGTGCCGCCGTTGTACAGTATCCACTCTTCTTCAAGGCTCTTCGTCTGTGGCTGGAGAACCCTCGTGTGTACGAAGCCATACGTGATATCGGTAAATCCACCGGCGGACCAGAAGATGGAGATGGAGATGAAGATAGAGACGGAGACGGAGATTATATCCCCGATTACGAGGAATGGGATCAACAATATGTTGAGCCCACGGAAGAGAGGGTTGACGAGAACGGGTACTCCCACGATGGTTTCGTGGTCGGCGACAACGAAGTCGAGCGGGAGGATGGTGCATCTACCAAGAAGTATAAAGATAATTCATCCGATTCAGAATCGACCTCGGGGGATGAGGACAAAAGTGCAGTCTACGGAACGTCCGCTTCTACGAATATTCGCGAACCCTCGCTCCCTCGCTCCCCACCACCACATGTTCCACCCCGTACACTCAGACGTTCCCCTCGTCTCCAGGCTCACTCTCAGGAAGCCAGTGCATCAGAGAATACACATGGCGAGTCTTCACGTCGCATTCGAGCCGCAACCACCAAACGTAGACGCTCTCGTGAGAAGCCAGGCTCGGAGAATGCCAACTTGGATTCGGTTCATGAACGCAAAAAACCGCGTAAGACGCAGGCGACCAAGGGGCCTTCCGCAATCACGAAGTTGGTTAAAAAGTTCATACTCTAATGACCGCTGATATCATCGTTTATCGATATGCATCTTCAGATTCTGCTAATTAGTCGTTCAAGTTTACCAGGCTGGACTCGAGAACATGTACTATAGTGTGTTATATCTACGTCCGTCTTACAGTACGTTGCTGTGTGTACTTAAGTTGAAGCACCAGAGTGTGATTGTCAGATGGCCTCCTCGAGGCATCGCACACAACTAGTAAAATGACACAGGTCCTGAGGCTTGGGAACGTTGCAATGGTGAATTCAATGGGCTTGAGCAAGTAACTGTACAGCGATTTCAAAATTCACAGCCGTTTGCATATCCCTGGAATGATTTCGCATCCACATAGTTGATCTGTTTATGGTCGAGCAGCTGCACATGACCAGAACTCAGCTCTCAAGCAGAATCCTAGTAACATTCATCCATTTTTTGGTCAGTGAAGCTCTCAGGAGGGTAGAGAAATATTTCTGGTCAACAGTGTGGTTTCTTGTCAGACTTGACCAGTATGAGTCACGGGGGTCGCGACGCGACGCGTCGTCCAATTGAGCTTGCTCACGTGGAGTTGTTTGGAAGAGTAATTATAAACAGATCAAGTACGTGGGGCCGTGCGAAATTATTCTGGTGCAAGCGGCTGCAACTGTCAGCATAGGTAAGTTGTTTGGAAGAAAGCTTTCGACCTTCTGATTGCCAATGAATCATGGACGAAGACGATCCATGTGGTCAACGAAGCTGATGACTCAGAGGGTTTGAAGATTGAATGAGGAAGTTTGGACAGCTTTGCCCGAGCTTGGCCACACCCGGACTCGGAGTATTTAAACGTCGCGTCGATGCAAGTAGTTCATTCCCTCTCTTCCTCTTTCCTCCCATCTCAAATTTTACGCATTTAAGACCAAGCTCAAGACTTCACACATCCATATCACCCCTCACGACATTGATCGAACAATGGCTAGACCCAAAATACCTGCGAGGAGGAGAGCAAACCCCGCTCGGGCCACCGCAGAACCCCCATATATCGACATTTTTGACCAGGACATCGCTGACGACCAGGAATAGTACTGGGGCGAGAACGGAGGCGCAAAGACTCTGCGCTATCGGTTTGCAGGTGCACCTGCCGGAACGATGATAAGGGCCCTTTCCGCGATGAAGTTGGAGAAGTTGTATGAGGTTTACGGCCACAAAACCAATGTCAGTCTTGAGGGCTCCTTCGAATGTCTTTCCTTACTCACAATATCACCTTCTAAGATGCCACTGGGATCGGCGGTCCGTAAGTATTACGACGGACTTTTGGAGTACATCACCAGTGAGCGTCACTGGAGGGATGTACGAGTGCCTTTTGGCAAGACATACAGAGGTTTGAAGATGAACCAAGTGCTGGACAAGGGCTGGATGCTCTATGTCCAGAACAATGATACTACACGAAAGTGTAGAGCGAGGGTGAGCATGGGCTCTTCCATCCAGAATTACGGCTGATCGTTCTCCTTTGCATAGTACCCACTTTTCTTCAGTGCCCTAAAGCGCTGGTTGGAGAACCCTCGAGTGAGCGAGGTCATACGCGATGTGGGCCAAGGCACCGATAGAGGAGGAGAGGTGGGGGAGGATATAGCAGACGACGAAGAGCAGGATCAACCGTACTCTCAACCCAGCCAGGAAGAAGTTGACCGGAACGGGTATTGTAACGACGGCTTCGTGGTCGACGATAACCTGCCGCTCGAATACGAGGATGATGCATCATCTGCAGTCGTTGGAGGCAACAACGAACCTCCCAGTGACAATCCCGAGTTGTCTGTGACCCGTGCATCTCGTTCGCGCCGAAGGATTCGTCGTGGATCTACTGCGATCACCTCCGACGCCGGCAGTCCATCTCTCTTGTCCTCCCCCGTGGTACGGGCTCCAGCGAAACGGAGACGTCTTGTTGTCGAGAACACTGAGGTATCAGAGACCGATTCCCCTGGGACCCATAAGCCATCACTTTCTCGTGCCCAACGATTGAGTGGCTTGGGGAAGACAGGGCCGGCAGTTGAGCGATGTTCGGCTATCAGCCTTTCTCCTCGTGAGTTTGCCCCTGCCGAAGCCATACCTTCGAGACATGGGCGTTCTCGCCAGGAGTCGGACTCGCGGAATGATGATTCGGACGAAGAGAATCCCCGGCGTAAGAGGCCGCGGAAGGCGAAAGACACCAAAGAGCCCAACGCCTGACCCCACGCCAGGCTCGTCCCTCTATCTCGAAGATGGCGAAGAAATTCATGAATGGCCACTCACTCACCTTGCTAAACTCGCCAGAATTATAGTCGAAAACTTGTACCATACGTCTCCTGTACGCGTGTATGCACTATTCTTATCGAGTTGAATATAGAATAGTTTCCGAACCTCAACGTTTAAGAACCGTCGTCTGAGATATCGCTAGGAAGGGGCAAGGACGCAGCTGCGTCTAACTCTTCTGTCAACGTTGTGAACGTCTCGAGCGAACATCCCGCGCCTGTGACCGCTATAGAGAACGTCGCCCTTTTATCATCTCTTTCAGACCTCCTCATACACACGGTCTGTCTGGCTGCCTCGCTATACTGCATCCACTCTTGTCCATAGTACCAATGACCTGAACTTCTTCCCACCACCTCTCCCACGTGAAGTACTAGTTCTTCCAGTCGAGAATGCTGGGGGTCTGCTCCTTTAGGCTGTACTGCTCTCCAAACAACCTCCCCAAAGGACGAATCAACAGGGAAATAACATCGTGCATAAGTTCTGCGAACTTCCGGGGGCTCTTCGATAACGTGTAGGCCAACATCGTAAAAGAAGGCGATTCGAACGAGTCTTGGAAAATCAGAGATGAGGGAGTAAAAATCGGCTTCCCAGCTGCCGTCGTGCGTCCTATCGATGTCCAGCTCGAGATGTTCAAGTGACGGTGCTCCGACTCGAAGCGCCTCGACTTCTTCGAGCGTGAGTGCGCTGCGGCGCTTTCGGAAGGCACCCTCGACATCGTGAAGGGATAGACGGCGAAGGGTATGGCCATGTCGCAGTAACAATCGAATGAGGTCGATCCTACTCCCGCCAGCCGTGATGGTAAGGGACTCGAGAGGTGGCAAGGACCACAGGAAGTTCGTGACAGTATTCTCGAATTCTACGGGAGAAAGAGTGCCCAAAGAGATCGAATAGATGGACGACCTGAACGACAAGCGTTTGAGCCCGTTGAATGTGAGATTTGCTGTGCAATGACGGAGGACGTCGCAGTCGAGGTTACCCACAACCAGAGCCTGGAGTCTGGAGAGATTGCAGAATTCTGTCCATTGAAGCAGAGTCCGCAGTTCGAGATGATCCCATGAAATATCCTTCAGGTTCTTCACAATGGCAGACCCAGCATCGAATCTCTTGCGCTCTCGTGTCTCCTCTTCCAATTCTTCATCGGCCACGCTAAACGCACCGCCAAGAAACGGAGGGCGTGTTTCTAGGGCCACCGAGTCAATATTCGGAGCCAGTGAAATAACTCTCACGAAGGCTGGGATAGTGAAATCAGATAGACGTCCTCCAGAATAGACGACCGCGTGGAGGGCTCGAAGGCAGGGTGATCGTGCCAATGCTTCTTCGCCAGGATCGCCACACCTGGTATTGGCACTCAAACGAGTCCAGTTGCGGATGCGTAGATGGGAAGAAGGGTGGTAATGGTGAAGGGTGTCGAGAAGAGTGGGAGGGAACCTTTCCCCACAGTCAAAGACCATCTCGCGAAGGTTTTTGATTCGGGAGATGAGTTCAACGAAGGTGATCCATTTATGCTCGTTCCATGGAGGAGATAATGAAGGACTAGGAGATGATCGCACAACTACCTTCCGAACAGCTCTAAATACGAGATGTTCGCAATCTAATGCGAGGAAGTTGTCAATCCGCGCTCGAGGGCTCATCAGAGAAGCTGGATCGTTAGAAGGAGATTTCTTCGAGAAATCAAATGTCAATATGCGATATACGAATGGTAACGAGGTATCGTGAAGCCTTCTGTTGACGCGCAGCACAGAGAATATCGTGTTTCTCGAGTGACAGTGGAGCTGAGGGAACCGAGTCAATGATTGAGAACGGTGGGATGCAGATACAGAATTCTACCAGAGAGATGATGTGTTCAAGTATGTCAGGATTGAGGTCGTCCAGCTTCATCTTGATGAAAAGATGTGGTGTTGGTGGTTAGAAGCCAACCGCGTTATAGTGGCGACCTCGGCCAAGGCGAAACAATTCGGCAAAGTCCGACGGTATCTGCCGGCACCGCAGAACGACACCGCGTGCAGCGTCACGGTCGTCGGTGATTGACTTTTTTTTTCTGAATCTCTGCTTGATCTCTGCTCACTGTTGTCTCCACTGCCAGTGCAATCCGATAAAAAGGGTTCGTGAGTTTCTGTTACACTCGTTCTTTTTCCCATGATGCATACATTACCATTGAATGGCTAGCGATTACCTCGCTGTGCTGCCTTCAAACATACCATCTTTCGGGACTGAATTATTCTACCATTCTATCCCTTTTCGTTCTGAAGGTCCGTTTGCTGACGTCTGATGATAGGTTATCGCGGGATATTAGCAGAAGTGCTCAAGTTTTTCGTGTGTATAATTGGTGCGTGTCATGCTAACTCTTTCTTCAACCGCCCCTCATCATTTCGACTCGTTAGATTCTTACTGTAGATACGATGTATCATTCGTCAGCCAATCTATCTTTTTCTCCTTCAAATCTTGGGCTCGATGCCTCCCAACCTGTAGAAACTCGTTCAAAACTCGCCTCTTCTGCAAATGATTCGAGGAAACCGACCACTTGTAGATGACACGGCAATCCTTATCTCTGCATTGCGGATCTTCCGAAGCTTCGATGTACGCGGGAAGCCCTGAATTTGCGAGCACAAGCTTTGCACCTACGCGTTCTGCGGCTTGGACTGCGAGTGTTACGTCCTTTTTCATCAATTGGATCTGGAACCAAAGTCATGAACAACAAATGATGTCCTCCTTCTGAACGTCCTGACCTTGAATCCACCCTCATAGCCTTTACTCGTTACGGCGTCGGGACAAACACCGGGCACCGGATTGACAGTCGAGTTGACCCAACTGTTTCCAGAACTTGTCTTGAAACAGTTGCTCAACACCTTGGGATCGATCCCCAGGCGCATGCCTAAATTCATGGCCTCCGATGTAGCGAGAGTAACCATGGACGAAAGATAGTTGTTGCTCAATTTCGCAGCCACTCCAAGACTTCGGCCTCCAATAGGATATATCGACGTACCCATCAGGCGAAAAATATCCTCCAGAACAGGGAACAAAGGATCATCCGGTGCAGCCCCGACCATGAATGTCAAAGTGCCCTTCTCAGCACCAGCGGTGCCACCAGAAACCGGCGCGTCGTAAAAATGGGCGGGTTCGTCTGCACTTGATTCATCCACTGCCTTCCCCACGAATAACGACGTCTCTGGATCGATGGTGGAGCTCCAGACAATGGTAAGTTAGAACTCTTCTCATACCTTGGACACGTTAAAAACTCACCAATCTACAAATACCTTGCCTGCTGTCCTACCAGCCAAAGCACCTGTTTCCGGCGTCAGGTACACCTCTCTCACGTGGAGGCCTGGTCATAATGTCAACAAGACTATCGAAGAGCGTGACAAAACCTAGTTCGTAACCTTCTGGTACGATTGAAATCATGCATTCCTGCAACCGGCTCCGCTCAACAGTATCTTCGTTTTAAATCAGCATTGATACTCACCGAACAATCGGCAACTTCCCTTGCATTCTTGACTATCCTTACTGGTATAGACCCCCCTGATTCATGAGTAAATCGCTGCGTCGCCTCTTCGTTCACGTCGTAAACGAAGAGCTCAGATCCTGGAGGCAGTTTTCGCCGAAGTTGATTTGCCATAGGATATCCCATGGCGCCCAGTCCGACCCATCCATATCGCTTTGGGGAAGAAACGGGCATGGCGTTCGATGCAATTGAATCTGTTTCGAGGAGTTCAGATGGTTGGGAAAGAAAGGAGTGGGCTTGCGGCTTTCCGATATCTGGGAACACCTGGAGTACCATGAGAATATTGTTCGCAAAATCTTAGGTCATAGGGTCATAGGATCACAAGCTGATATCGTTTCTTTCCTACCTTCATCCAACTCTCCTCTCGCCATGCCGAACCATGAAGCTCACAAAGCTATCTACGACGAGGGAATGACTGTAAGACGACAAGTGATGGTGCGCCCCTCAACATGTCTCTCCTTAGTGAACATGCTAATCGTTGAGCCTCGAAGGGTGATGATTATGTCGATAACCAGCTGAAGAAGGTCTGACTGTTTTTCGGTGGAAGCTTTTCGACCCATTGAATCATTCCGCAGGGTGTATCCGAATTCATGAAGCCGATGCAAGAGGTGCGTCCTCGATCCCCGACAATCGATTTTCATTGAACTGTGATTCGGTAGTTGACAACAGAGGATAGCGCTCTCTTAGCCAATTAACATGAATACTGAACTTGAACAGGTGGCCTGGGGCACGATATGGACACGACCGGGATTGGAGCGGAAGCAAAGAAGCCTCATCAACATCGCTCTTCTCGCGTATCAAGCTAAAAGTGCAGAAGTGCGTGTGATTGTCTTTGGAGTGCGAAAGTGTCCTAAAAATTCATCCTGATTTAGCTGGCGGGACATATCAGGTGGGAAAGCCCGAATCAAAATGATAGCATATGCTCAATGACGGCCAATGATTGGCCCAACTCGCCAGAGGCGCAATTGTCAACGGCGCGACAGAGGTTGAAATTCGCGAGACCTTGTTGCACACGTCCATCTACTGCGGAATTCCGTGAGTAGTCCGACACACGACGTGAATCATTTGTTGAACCGACTTGAATTCTAGAACAGGGATGGAAAGCTTTAGGGTTGCAGAGGAAGCGTTAAAGAAGTTGAAGGAGGAAGGTCTGCTCAAGTAACATGTCCACTCAACTTGCGTCTTTGGACCGTCTTGTTCTTTTATTCTTCTACAGTTGACATCCGTTATGGATTATCTTTCTCCCTTTCTCCCTGTTCTCCCGATCGGGTCTCATTTGGGTATCTGTCATCCACGAATGCCCTAAAGGTTGCAGACTCGGTTGATACATCCCGGTGTGTCCAAGACCTAACGACCACAAACGAATTCCGGACTCGTGTCATGGAACGGAAATGGACGTTTAAGGCTTTAGGTATCCGCGAAGATCCACGACGGGGTTGGCAAGAACGTAGACAGCAACAATGCCCCGGTTTCGCCGATAGATAGGGATGGCAACAGGGGCATTGCAGTGAAATCAGAAAAGCGGAAAGGAACCTCTCCTCCTATTCCATTTTTCCTTTATATAAATACCTTTCGATTCTCGTCCTCATCCTCAGGACTAGGTCAGGACCTCACCCTCAAACTTCGTCCCTTCGGGTCGACCCACAATGCGCCTCCTCGTCACTCTTTCTACCTTCGCCACCGTCATCGCCCTGGCGTCGGCGCAGAACATTCCAAGTTCGTACCTCTGATAGTTAGCTTCGTGGTCGAACATCGTACTGACGATATTGCGCAGCATGTGCACTCAATTGTCTCACCAGCGCAGACCTGGGCGGATGTTCTCAAACCGACACTGCTTGTCTGTGCAAGAGTGAGACTGTCATCTCCAATAACAGTGCCTGCGTTGCGAAAAACTGTGAACCAAGTGACATTACCGCTGCCCTGACTATTTTCACGCAACTATGTGCTCAAGCTGTACGTTCTTCTGTGGCAATGGCAAAGCTTCATGACACCCCCACTCACTGTCACGACCAGGGCATTTCCGTCTCCATCCCGGCAAGTCTCTCTACTGCCATTAGCCCCAGTAGCTCGAGCACTGGCACGGCACCCTCTCAAACCTCGACGTAAGTCATATGTATTCACGGCCCTGATCTGCAACTCGCAAATGTTCAACTCGGTTTTTGTTAGTCCACGATCCGGAAATGGCGCTACAGGCTCGGCGGGACTCGACTTGGTTGCCGGCCTCGTAGGTGCCGGACTTGTCGCTCTGGCTCTCTAAGCGTTGCTTCCAATCGCCTTGAGTATCTCTAGGATTCTGTATATCAAATAAATAACCATTTCACAAGTTCCAGCTGCTAAGTGACTGTTGATCTCTGTTGATCTGCATCGTCTGAAAGTTGATCCGGGTTTAATGAGCGTCCAGGGACATCACCTGCAGATGAACACATCCCGAGTGAGTTGTCGGAAGCCTTTCGACACCAATGGCAGATCTTATTGTTTCCTTACGCTACTCTTATACGTTCAGCTGTTAGGTGCGGGAAGATGAAAATGACTCGCGGAAGCTCTTCTGTGCTCATGACCGGTTGGCCGCGTGGCAACCGCGTGGTGTCCGGACCCCGGCAAATAAAACAGCACCGCCACATCTGCCTCCCTCTGCTCTTCCCGTTGCCACATTCATGATCCTCTTCGCGCGTGGACCATACCCCGAGATCGGAGAATCTTGTGGTCGTCTACTGCTCGATTTTTTGGCGTTTTTTGGAACACCTGGGGCCCACGAGTCCCCCAACAAAGGCGCAGCTTTGCAGTTGACTGCTGTCACCAGTGACCATACCGTACTACTCACACCAGATTACCGATTCCGATTGGGAGGCGACTCTTTGTGCTTTCTCAGAACACCGACTATTCAAAACTATGTCAACTTACATCAGCGTTTTCTATAGAAATTTCGCGGGCCACGTTCAAGAAATTCAGGGTCCAGTGGACCATTGTTCTCGTGGGCCATTCGGGTTTATGGCTTCATGAGAGTGCAGATGCCCTTGACCGTCTTCTGGAGTTAATGATAATGGACTCTCTCTCTTAAATGTGGCCTGTGGGTATATAAGTTCCGACTACCCGTCTTTTCAACTATTCCCGCTCACCCCTGCGACTTCAATTCTGCGAAACCTGATTGCACCTTTTCCCTTCCATGAAACGTATCAAGCGCGTTTTCAAGCGGTGAGTTTTGTGGTCCGGTCTGGATGATTACGTTTAACGGTTCGTTACAGGAAAGACTCGGTGTCAGAGAGCCAGGAGCACTCTGACCACGATCTTCCAGAGAACAATCCACTCAATGACACCTCAACGAGCGAGAGAAAGCGCGTGACTTCCGAAATCAAACGACTCACTGAAGCCCCCGCCGCTTCTGGTGAACCAACGGACTCACAGGCAGTTGTCGTCGAAGGACGCGTGAATAAAGGAGCCGATTTGACTGCTCCCCTCAGTCCCGCGATGGTCATCGACCAGCACGTCCTCGATCTCTTTCCTGAGCCTCCTCAGCACGGTCAAGTAATGAAATCTGACATACATGCCCTAGCATTTCCCCCCAAACCCAAGCCAGTCATTGACCGCACTCTAGTGTATCCCCCCAATGAAAAACTTCCTCCTCTCCTTTCAAGCCTAGACGATATGGCAAAAACGCAACGGAAGGCGAGGCGAGGCGCAATCTCTGGGGCCTCACAGCGTCAGGCTTTTGCTCAGCATTCGGTCAATACCAATTGCGACGTCTGGGGCCCACCGCCTTCGGCACCTCCCAACATGCCGCTCCCCCCCGTCCCCATCTACACTCCCTTGTCATCTCGACCTCCTTCCCGTTCCGGTACTCAGAGCCTCAGAAATCAATCCAGCTTTTTTGTCCATCGACCCGTGAGGCGGCGTAATTCGACGCGTAGTCTTGGAGCCAACGTCCGCTTGAATCCAGGGCCTGTCGCTCAACGGCCGATGCTCATTCCCCGCCAATGTCCTACGCAAGGAAATTTGCGCCTTGCGTATCTTCGTCCCATTCCGGACGTTCCTGTCGATATCACCGCAGTGCTGGACCACACAGATGTTCCTGCGGAGGATGCCGAGGCTGAGAGCTCTAGGACACGGGCACGGCGCAAGGGTCATTGTCGTTGTGCCATCAAGCTCGACGAGAATGGTAGCCCCGTTGGGAGGGAGGATCATTATCTTCCTACGTGCCCTAAATTCAACAGGGGCTTCTAAACTGGCCGCTTTTTTACGCCCCGTTTCCCTTTTACATCTTTCCCGCTTCCATTCACCGAACTTCCAAATTACTACCCTCGAAAGAGCTGCCTCCTGCTATCCATCCGTTGATTCCTACGCCCACAATCCCCACAATCCCTGTCTCTTATTCATATTACCACATTCATTTACTAGTTTCGGTCTCCTGTTTTTATATTAACGCCAACGTCCACACTCATTTTTGCTGTATCCGTAGCTCTGATTTCCTTACCATGATACGCTCCTTACCCTCTTACCTTGTTTCCTTTATACTCATACAATTGTATCACCCTCCAACTTCCATCCTCTAGCTGGACCTAGTAAACACTGTACTCATGAGTCATTAGCGAACTTGTTCTACATCGCTCTCGATGAGCAAACCTCGGGCTTACGTGGGAGAAAAGAGCTTGAGGGGGTCATCTAGATAGCCGTAGGTAATCTTTGTTCAATGCAGTCATCGAAACCTGAACGTTGAACTTGAAGAAGGTTCAATTAGGGGTTTTCAATAGATAAGCGCTCGCCGGGCGTTAATGTGAGATTTCTGTCGTGGCGACTGCGCTCCGCTTTGTTGTCGCGCGACCACCACGTTCTACTCCCTCACTACAGTCATCTATGTCTATTCGACGGTCAAGGAAACTACGACGTTTGTCTTCATCTAGTGGTGCATGGAGCAACACCTTTTCTCCGCTGACGATTACAACAAACCGTGGTCGCCCTCGTCGAAGTTCGGGCTCTTCGAGTGCAAGATCAAACATACCTTTGGAGTATGTCCGTAATGAGGATCTCACGTTGGGAACACGCGACGATGAAGACGAAGGGTTCGATGATGACCACGAACACGACCACGTTGTCCATGAACGGAGCGCAAGTCTTCCGTTTACCAGTGCATTGAGACCTCCTCACAACATACAAGTTCCTCTTGCCTATGCGTCTCTGCCGCCTACACCAATTTTACCCTCTCCAATTCCTTCTCGACTCCCATCTCCAGCGATACCGGTATCTCCGACCTCGCCGACGTTCTATCAGGGGTACCAACACGACCCACCGCCGTTTTCTTTGTGGGATTATTTGCGAGAGGAACTGCTGGCGACCGATTTTGACTCGCATCAAGAGCTGAAATGGGAGAGGGTGTCGAATTTTCTGAGTATACCTTTAGCCATGGAAAAAGTGTGTGTCTGCCTGTTTCCTCCAAACATACCTGACTGGACTGACGGTATTCTCGTTTGGCAGATCATCGGCTTCGGTTTCATTCTCTGCTTCGACTCTTTCCTCTACACGTTTACGGTTTTACCGATTCGATTCGTGCTTGCAATGTTCCGACTTTTCCTCAATCTATTCTCCCAATCCGCGCCGCCGTTACCGCCTTCACAGAAGGCCGATATCCTTAGGACACTGCTCCTTGTCACGACCATTGCGATTCTGAACCCCCTCACCGACGCTAGCAAGATATATCACTTCATTCGTGGCCAAGATACTATCAAACTATACGTTATATTCAATGCGCTCGAAGTATGAGACCTTCTTTATCATCGGTTCATCCAGTTCACGACCTCCCCTTCTACAGATTGCAGACCGCCTGTGTGCCTCGATAGGGCAGGACATATTGGACTGCTTATTCTCTCGGTCAACATTGGAACCACTGTCACACAGAGTCCCCGTAACGACCCACACGTTCCGTCCAATCCTATACTTTATGCTCGCTTTAGCCTACAATGGTGAGTTCTCTGTATCTGTCTCATAGGGAAGCGTCTAACGAGCTCCCAGTTGCACACGCTATTGTAATGGTCTACCAGCTGATTGCTTTGAATGTCGCGGTCAACTCTTACGACCATGCTTTGCTCACTTTACTCGTGTCGAATCAGTTCGTCGAGATCAAAGGGAGTGTATTCAAGAAATTCGAGAAGGACAGTCTGTTCCAGATCACCTGTGCAGGTAAAAGTCTGTTTCTCTCGAGACGTCACGAGCTCACACGCCCCGCAGATATCGTTGAACGGTTCTCGCTCGCACTCATGCTTACCGTCGTGGCTTTCAGAAATCTCATCGAGCTGAGTGGATCAGAATTCGACTTTGCTGAGGGAGGGTTCGTGCTGCCGAAGAGTTTTGGGTGGTTCAGAGGCAATAATGTACTCTGGACAATCTCATACGTATGTTGTCTCCCCCCTCCCTCTGTAAACCTTCCTCACTCATCTACCATAGCCCGTACTCACGGTCATGCTATCCGAAATGCTCGTAGATTGGTTCAAGCATGCCTTCATCACCAAGTTCAACCACATCCGACCCTCAGTGTATGAACGATACACAGACGTACTGTGTCGGGACCTTTCGAGTGGAAGTGCTGTCGGACGTCGGGGCGCCCGCAAGCATACCTATGTCGACCAGTCGCCGCTGGTTGCTCGAAGATTGGGTTTCGCATCTCTGCCATTGGCTGTGCTTGCGATTCTGATTGGCTCACAGTCGATAAGTCTCGTTTTGTCTTTGCCCTCGGAGATTCCGTCTTGGTCCGTATTCGATTACACGACAGACGAGATTACACGGTATTTGACATGGATAACGATGGGAGTGCTGTTCTGGTTATGGTACGTTCTCTACCCGGAAAAAGACTGGAGTAGTGATTGACTCGAGTGCATCAGCTTCGTCGTCATCAAAATAATCGTAGGAGTCAACTTGGTGAGCTACGCGACGCGCAGGAGGGCCGGGATGGAAACGCGGGCAGAAGCCGACAAGATCAATGACTTTGGGAGAGATCCGATTGGAGAAGGAAAAGAAGAACAGAGCTACAATCGAGAGCTGAAATCAATATTAGACAGTAGAAGAGACGACGTGCCGCCCATGGCAGAGATTGGAGAGGGAAAACCAAAGTCTAGCAAGGACGGAGGTGGGAAAGGACGTGTCCAGTTGGAGGACTTGACGAGATTCACCATGTTGAAGCGTATCTGGTAGAGGCCTTATCTAGATCTACGAGCCCTGTATTGTCGTATTCAAATTGTTATTTTTCCATTCACACATTCGAACTAACCCGCGGGAAACTCAGATTGACAGTGAATAGGTGCGGGCGCTTGTTTTACTCATGTCTCTCATCCGTTCACGGCTTGCATATGGATGCAAGCCTGCTCGTTATGCTTCTGCTTCCTTCAGCTCAACCTCTGCACTAGCGGCAAAATATAGGAAAACGCCAGTTTTACCTTCAGCCGAGAAACGCATTCAGCTTCCACCTATCGCGGAATGGAAAGATGCGTTCCCCTCTATAAAAATCACGAGAGGTCGGGTCTCAATAGCCAATGAAGCTGCTGCACAACAAGCAGCGAACGCGTTCGTTCCAAAGGGTTCCAGAGGCAAAACCGTGATAGAAGTCTTTCCAGGTGTGTAGTCGAACTATGATTCAAGTATAAAGCATTTAACGTCTTAAAAGGACCCGGGCAGCTAACAAGAGCGTTGCTGAATCTTCCGAAGAAACGCATCGAGAGGCTCATTGTACTTGAAGATACTCCTGAGTATCTGGAATGGCTACGGGTAAGGATTTTAAGAGTCGAAGGAGACCTCAATAACCAACACTTCACCGAAGCCGCTGGAGCAAGCGGATCCCCGTCTCAAGGTCATACATTGGTCGGGAATGGATTGGGAATCGTACGAAGTTATCAAAAAGGAGGGGCTATTAGATGATATCAAGGAAATATCATGGGATGCAGGAGGTGTGTCGTGTCCAGTCCCTTCAGACAGAAACCGTTCTAACAGAAGTTCCGTCGCAAAGTACACCCCCAGCTACAATTCGTCTCTCATCTACCTGAAAATGTCTCTGGAGAACAACTTATAAGCCAGCTTATTCGTCTCATCCCCGAACGCCAGTGGCTATTCAAATATGGCCGTATTCCAATGAATTTCTTGCTCAACATCCACGTCTGGCAGGTAATTCTCTCCGCACTTACTTTTCCGTGTTGAGATTCTCATCACGACTCAAGCGCTTAGTTTCCAGGGACCTTCAGCTGCGATGCAAGCTAACGGCTGTCGCTGATGCGACAGTGGACTGTGAACACCAACTATCGAAGGAACTGCAACCCTACCGAGAGAAATTCTACTGCTCCAGTCCGGTGGGGAAGAAGTCGGGCGGAGTACCCCAATTCCAAGCGATTTCGGTCATTCCGAAGGAGGAACAGGTCAGGATAGATACACCCTATACAAGTCACGCCAAACTTACTCTTCGGAAGATTATTCAACCCGGCGACATGGAGATTTGGGATTACTGCCTAAGAAGGCTGTTTGTGCAAAGAGCCACTCCTTTGCAGAAATCCATCCTGTGGGTGTCAAGCCTTTTCACGGTTCTAGTTTCACTGACACGTCGCGTTCTTGCCAGTTCATTGGGTCCAGGAGCTCAGACACTCCTTGAAATGACGAAGGGAGTATTGGATCACAATATTTCCCCGCGTGAACTCCCTATGTCGGATTGGGCCAAGCTGATAGAAGCATTCAAGGACTGGCCCTTTGCCCCACAGGTACCTGCTCCCACTTGCATCGCTTCGCCAGGCGGAAAGCTGACTATTTGACAGGACATTTCGATCCAAGACGCGGTTATAGAAAACAGCGACCACAGAAATAGTAACAAGTTGTAGGGCATATCGAGCTGATGTTTGAACACGTCCATCGGGTCTGCTGTCATTTCCGTCCGCGATCCAATACGCTGAAACCGCCCGGCTTGCGTTGGAGAGCCTTTCATCGACCTTTCAGATAAAATCGTGTCTTCTGGTCGTGTCGCGTCCGGGAAGTCGACGAGGTACCTCTTCCTTTGGATGTGTTTAGTATATGTATTAGTATACACAACATGGCGTACAACAGATCTAAACCTGTGAAACCGAAAGCGACTAGATAGCACTAACACGAGCAATGGATAACCAAAAATAAAAGGTAGGCGTCATTCACGAATCTTCCTCTTGTGTCTCATCTAGTTGCGTCTCATCCCAGTCCGGGCTCAATCGTTGGGTGTCGACTTGGGTGTCGATCATGGTGGCGTCCGCCATCGTAACGTCGCTCTGTTGTGATTCCTCGACGGGTGGCGTTTTCCTCGCAGCTTTGGTCTTTTGAGCTCCGTTGGAGCTGCCTAACATGTTGAACAGCGTAGCCTGACGAGGACCCTCTTTCTTCTCTGCCAATTTGCTTTTGAGAGGTCCTACCGAGCAGACCGTCAGGGGTGAGCGATATCCTGAACGAAAGGAGGGCATACCTTTCTCTTTCTCTTTCTTGGACGCCTGAGTCTGAGCCACCTCGACCTTGTCAAAGAAGCTTTCGCTCTTTTGTACTGTCTTGCTCTCGTTCTTCCGGGCAGCGAAAGGATTGCGATTAGTTTTGGCCTTTGGAGCGAAAGGATGTGCCTCTGCACGAGTTAATCAGGATTCCTGCGTGGTTAGACTATCGACAAGAGGACTCACTCTGTTTGGGCGGTGGCATTAAGAGGTCCGCATCAACGTCTTCATCTTCAGGGCGTTTCCGCTTCGTATCGAACGATATACTCTCCATGGGCTCCTCCATCGAAAAGTCGGGCGCCTTCGCCGAATACCTCGTGGACTCAGCCACAGGTGTCGCTCGCGATAAACCTGGCCTTGCAATAGAAGGAGGCGGGCCAAAGTCTTGTAACGGGTTTGACTTATGATGGGAGCTCCCATTCTCTACATCAGCCATCTTCCGTACCGGCGCATCGACCTTGTTCCACCGTCGCCTCTTCTCCCTAGCAAGTTCCAGGCGATCTTCACTTTCCCGGATTCGTTTCAGTGACTGAATCTTCTCCTTCAAACTGTGCATATGGTAAAATTCCGCCAGTCGAATGGCCGCCTCTAGAGAACCCAGGTTACGCAGGAATTTCGCGAGTTCAATAGCCCGAGGGAGATTCTCGGCTTTACACGCTTCTCCCATTAGCTTGATGAACTCCTTATCCATCGCAAGCTCTCGTTTCGAGATATCCTCTGTTGTGAGCTCTTCGTCGAGGGCGTCGAGGGCCATGTCGATAAATAACGAATCACGTTCCAGCCTAGAAGAACGTTCAGAAGAGCTTCAGACTGCCTCAAGGTTACATACTTCTCTTCCACGACGTTTTCTTGCCTAAAGGGCATACGTATAGGCAGCTCCTGAACCAGAGGTCTTGGAAATCCAGGATATCCTTGTTGTCCCTGCAGATTTTCAGAAGAGGCCGCGGGAAGAAGGGTAGATTCCACACCTTGAGAATCAAGCACATAAACATATCGCTGTTGACTCCGACAGGCCAATAAGACTCATCCTTCCCCTCCTTTCTCTCAAGTGTATTTGTGTCCAGTAATCGTGTCCAGGATCCATGATGTGGCACCCGGTATTTGGTGAGGATATGTAACCGACCAGCAGAATCATAGATCACAGGTGCCTAAGGGTCGTAAATAAACGGCTATAGGGCATGGAAAAGATAGACTCACTCCTTCCTCGCTGATGCCCACCCATTTGAGGGTGTGCCCTTTCGGAATGGGCAAAGCATCTCTTTGACGAGTCCCGAAATCGTCAAAGTTTATCATTGTGTATGACAACGCTTGCGAGCCTGCAAGGAGTGTATCTGAGTTTCAACCAGAGGGGTGGAATAGATGCGGAAAGTCCTACCATCCATAGTCGTTGATCCTGTTCGATGAACGACGAAAACCCATTCAATGCTCGCCACCATTGTTACAAAGTCTCCGCCAAGGGCGAGTATCCGTCGTTCCCGTCCGCTACCGCTAAGGAATGTGAGATCGCCATCTGAAGTCGCCATCACGACGTTCCCAAAGCCTTCAAGATCACTATCTGCGTTCTGCTTGAGACTCTTCAGCGGAGCTGCACCGCCGGCAGTCACACCAAGAACGCGTGCACGCTGGGTCAGGTTATATGACCAGCCTTTTTGCATATTCCAAGACCCATAAGGTCGGTAGTGTACATGGGCGGTATGGTCTTCCTCCGGGGACAGGCGAAAACGGCACCTCTTTCACCGAGATAACCAAGGTCGTACCGGTTGTGGTCAACGAAGTGGAAACCTTTGCGTGCTGATTTGTCGAAGAACTCGACATTGATGATTTGGTGCGTGTCTTGGTCCGTGGCTTCAATCACTCCTAGCATGTTGTAGGCTTGTCGGGTATATCAGTCCAGGGACAACATTCACTAGTTGAGTCGACTCACCCAGATATCGCTTTCTCAATGACGACGGAGTGGATCCGGGCTGGAATGGAAGCTGAGCCTTGGTGATGCTGACTATTGCAGATAGTGCAGATCAGACTGCCGGTTCAAATTTGTACATAATTTTGAATGTGCCGCTCACCCATCTCCTTTACGAACTTGGATTTCTTTGACTCTTTCTCTCGCGCGTCCTCTCCAGCGTATCTGCCAACTTCACCATCATCTTCGTCGATAGCAAAGTTCTCGTCGATTAAGCTTTCCGCGTCAACATCTGCTTCTCCAACATCATCGATGTCCTTGGTCTCTAGCAGATCTGCGCCTCCGAAAAGGTCTGGCCCTTTTCGTTCCTCTGTGACGGGTTTTGGCGTGACAGAAGGATCGGGCAAATTACTTGGGACAGGGCGTTTCCACCGATGAAAACTGCCCTCTTCATCTGTCCATGCCAGAAGATTTTCCTGTGGTGAGAATCCTAGTTGATTAACCTTCTGACTATGGTTGCCGAGAGGCACCCTACTCCCAGTGTCAGAACGATGTAACGACACAATGAAAGAGAGCTTTAACTCACCTGAATAGCTCCTTCTGATCTTTGGTCGACCATATATAAATGTGCGATCTGACAGGCAGCGGCGAGATATAGACCGTTGGGAGAGACACACAGGGCTGTAGCAGCGCCTTGCATGTCTTGACTGGAGTAAGTGGATGTCTTCGTCCATGTCTTGCGCGATATAGCCACGATATCTGGACCGAGGAATTTGTAGCTTGGAGGTCGATGCAGAGCAGCGCACTCACCATGTGAACGAGACACCGTGAAGAACTGGTCTCCCGAAGGGTGCCATACCGCGGAGCAGTCGTGGTTAAACTCTGTTGAGCTGCAGGTATATTCGAAATGAGGGCAGTATAGATCCAATGGCTGAGTGTACGAACTCTTCAGAAACTGCGGGTATCACACCGTCTATGGTAGATTCCACGGTTGGTTCGTCTGTCGAGACGTTCCATACGATGACCTGGCCGTCAGAGCCACAAGACGTCTAGATAGTATACAGCCATGAGCGACTTTTGTTGGAAAGCAGGGATTCGCAGACGCACGAGGAGCGGTTCGGACGGGTGCCATGTCACTTTGCGAACGCCTTTCTTGTGTCCTTGAAGCCTGACGACTTTCGAGATGTCTTCTAATTGTACCACTTTGACGGTGAGCTCACTGAGGGCGAGGTTAGAGAGTTACGATCGAATAGTGGAGTGTAGACGCACTCGGAACCGACAGCGACGCGTTTTCCAGTTGGATCCACTGCTATAGACCGTGCTGGGACACCCTCAGTCTCTGTAATATTTGTGATAAACTCCCCCTTGTTCCTCTGATATGATCGAACTAGTCCGTCAACGCTTGCAGAGAGCCATGTATCGTCCTTTAGGTCCCAGAAGAAACCGTTCAGAGGTTGGTATTCTGGTAGCGATATTTCCTGTCACTCACTGCCGCTGAGATTGCGCTCACTCCTTCCTCTGCATCTGCAGCCGTTTCTGGCTCTTGATCCGCTCCATCTGCCACTTTCCAAACACGAACAATACAGTCTGCACCTCCAGTAAAGGCGCGTCTTTAAGTGTCAACATGGCTGATTAGCGTAGGAATGGTGATTGAGGTCGAGCTGAACGTACGATCCGTCTTTGGAAAATGTGAAGCATGTATAGCCGATGCCATGCGAGCTGTTGGAAATGAACTGAGGATTGGACATGGCAACAAGGCCCGAGGTGGGAGTAGAAAGTTGAAGGAACGCGTCGTGTCACGCGTTCAACGTAGCGTCACAGATATGTGACGTCTTGTGACCCTGACGCGCCGGGTCACTGGAAAGCTCTTTCCCCATCCTATCACAACTTTCCACCAAGTCTCAGCTTCTGAAGCAAAGCCTGGGCACTTGAACATGGCAAATACGACAGTCAGAGACGCAAAATCTATTCACGGTCAAAATCCCCAGGTAGGCACACGTCTGGTTTTGCCAGAGTTTAGACTCATGGACTCAGTACCTCGTAGAAACAGTCATCCGGAATCGTATCTATGAAGCGAACTACTGGAAGGAACACTGTTTCGCCTTGACAGGTAAGCTCCCCGTTCTCTCTCCCTACCCGAAGCTCACTCGGAGCATATCGTAGCGGAAAGTCTCATCGACAAAGCTATCGAACTCAAATGCATTGGAGGTGTATACGGGAATCAACGACCGACCGAATTTCTCTGCCTACTCCTCAAATTGCTACAGTTGCAACCTGAAAAAGAAATCTTGATTGAGTATCTCCAAGCAGACGAGTTCAAGTAAGCTTTGACCGTGATTGTCCGACTGGCTGCTCAAAAACAACTACAGATATCTTCGAGCTCTCGCCGCAATGTACATACGAATGACTTTTCGACCAGCCGAGGTGTATGAATCGCTCGAGCCCCTTATGAAAGACTATCGCAAACTACGGTCGAGAAATATGGGTGCGTTCGGTGTCGTTATTGCTCTGACGGCTGATCTCATTTCTCCCAGCTGGTTATGCCCTCACATTTATCGACGAGTTTGTCGATGCTTTATTATCGGAAGAGCGGGTTTGCGACATAATCCTACCGCGATTAGCCAAACGCCAAATCCTAGAAGAAAACGGCGAATTGAGCCCGCGAAAAAGTCGGTTATTGGACGCGATGGAAGGCAAAAGTGACAATGAAAGTGAAGGCGAAAGGAGTGGTAGGAGCAGTAGGAGCAGAAGCGCGGACAGAAGTAGGAGCAGGAGTAGAAGCAGGAGTGGCAGTAGGGGAAGAAGTTTGGACAAGGGACATCATAGTGCAAGCCCCGCTGGGTCTGGATACGTTTCTCGCAGCCCCTCAAGGTCGCGTTCGCGCTCACGTTCTCTGTCGATGGCGTCCTATCGATCTCGAAGTCGCAGTATATCTCCTGACCGTATGGAGACGTGATGCAAGGTTATTCTTGAAGCTACTGTGTTCGCGTTGTATAGTTATGTGCGGAATGTGAGTTCCTGTTCGTTGTCTGAATGCTATCTGCCTTTGCCTAGGGAACCTGCCTGCCAATAAGCCGGACCACTGGGAATCTCTACTTGCCAGAATCCGGAAATTCCTGAATCTTATCACTACCGCCAGATGCCTTGACCAAACCGGGCTAAATTATCGTCAGAAGGTCAGGTTGTTGCCTGTTGCTGTCCCGGCCTCCTAGCGCCCAGGCTGGGCCAGGCCGCCAGATGAGTAAATATGATGACAGAATCAAACGGACAAACGGACAACCGCTTGCACACCTAGTTTTCTGGCACCGCCAGCCGATCCAGTCGTATGTGTTTGCACCACCACCCAAGCCTACTAATATCATCAGCATCATGATCTCGAAGTTGTGTGGTCGACTGTGGGTGTATGAGCGTCTCAGTCTGTTCGCATGCACTCGAGCGGGATCCTGGGATGCATCAACCTACAAGTATGAATTCGATGGTGAGCCTGTTCTCATATCATTCAAAGCAAGATATCACCCGTGGGGCTTCTTTGGATCTGTTGTTGATGGATCACATCCCAGGCTGTCAAACACAGCACAGAAAGGAATACACCAAAGAGGGGATACTTCTCGGTGGCGTAGCATCTGATCCTGATCTTATTCGTCCCCCTCATAAGGTTTCGATTCGTCCTTTTATTCTTTCATTCCCCCCCTATTCTTTTATTCGACCCATGCAGAGCTTACCGCCCTCCCTTCCTCTGCTCATCTATATTTCACTAGCAACTGCCCTGCTTACTGCAGCTGCGGCCCTGGTGGGTCTTACAACGGGACTACTACTACCCCAGTTCTGGACTATTCCAGCAGCTTTCGCACTTACCCTCCCGTACCATCTCGTAGTTCTCTTTCTCGCCCGCGTTGAGCCCTACGGCTCAACACGCATCTTCTCGCGGAGTAACACAGTGTTAGGATTCGCCGCCTCCATGTTCTGGACCGGTGCCTTCGTGACTGCCATCGTAACGACCGTCCTCATGCTGATCCGACACGAGAGAGGGCACGACGTAAACCTTGCGGGGGCATTGGGTGTATTATCCTTGATAGAGGGCGGCGCCGTGTGGAGCGTGGCCGTGATAAGCTACAAGGAGAGGCGAAGACTATCATACGCCGCGAAATGGCGACCCATACCGATGGCAAGCACTGGGCAGGCTTGGAGGTACGCGGCTCTGAACAAAAATTTCGACGCGTTATCCGACTGACGATCCAATACGAAGTTTCAATAAGACACCAGAACCGACTTTTCCCTGTCGAATCCATTCGCGTTCATGATATCTTCTGTCCCAGGTAGACCAAAATACCGTTCATGATGACCATGAGCGCACGATCATCACGTCCTGACGAAAGAACAATATATGTATTGATACGTTTTACAGACCTGTACTGTAGCCTAAGCATTGTCCGCTGTCACTGATATTCAATCTGCCATCCACAAACACAGTCTACTCGAGATTAAAGTACACCTAAGGGCAGGGATAGAGTACAGATACACTAGGAGGTTACATACGCAAAAGTGGGAACGACCGCTCACTCGTCTTGAGTGCTTGTCCCAGCCTGACCTTCAGAATCCTTCCCTGCTTCGTTAGCATCCTCGATTCCACTTAGCGCTTTTGCCGTAGGAATGACCACCGCCTTGACCGGCTCTTTTTCTAAATTCGTGTCTTCATGAGACGCCGGTGCAACGATGCTAAACGACTGGGCCAGGAGCTGACGGTTGTAACAGCCAGGTTGACTACGGTCTCGAGTCGCTTTTTCAGGCTTTCGTTGGTACTAGAGACAGTCTGACAGCCAATTATCGTTCTAAGCAAAAAAAGGCCAAGGCGTATGATCAAATGCGACGTACGAGGTTGTTCAGATTGACAGAAGCAGTACCCTCTGGCAATGTGACTACGAAGGCTGGATACCGTTCCTCTTCTCCCTGTTCCGATTCTTCCTCATTCATAGCTTCCGGTTCGTGGTACTCGAGAGACTCGAATCCAAAATGAGCTTCTAGAAACATGCCTATTTTCGGGACAAGGGACGTCTCATTCTCATTGTCGGCATGGGGATGCTTGTGTGCATGTGAATGCGAGTGTGGGCTATTCGTCACTGCATATAAATTAGAAGGTGAGTAGGATGAATACCGACGTCGTCTCGGCCGTTAGAGCGAAGGAACTTACATTTCACCGAGGCAGGGCTCTTATCTATACCAGTGATCAGAGCGAGGGTCGAATCAGCAATCATGTCCACGCTTGAGCTGGACTCCCATTCCAGCGTCAATTCGTGCTCGCCGGTGAGCTTGATATCAAGAGCACCCATGACCTTGAGGAAAGGTCAATCAGTCCGACGGATGCATTAACGAATAGCAACAGAAACTCACCCTTATGGTCGGTGCCCCGTCCTTGTCGACACCCTCTTCGACGTGACCATACATACCTTCCAGATGCCATCGTACAAGTTCCCAACCAACACCAAGAGTGATCCTTTGCTTTTGACTGACCGAGCAAGTCGATAGTCCGGCGAAGTCTTTAAGGTCTCTGGGATCGAGTAAAGTGTATGAGTAGTCTTTGGCAACCAATAATCCAGATAAGATATCTTTAGGTTGAGGGGGTTGGTCGGCCAAGGTGCCAATCGCCTGTATGATTAAGTCAGGAACCCATCCAAATTTCATTTAGAATGTCAATTAGGAAGCACTTGCCTTCGCGACCCGTTCGCCACGGAAAGAAAGATGCAAGGTTTCTAAATTCCTTGGTGTGTGTATCTTCACATCCTCTTCACGTTCTTTGTAGCGCGACGTCATCGCAGCTCTCAGTCTCCCCATAGCGGTCTGTTCTCCATGGACGAGGACCTAAAGAACCTGTCAGTCTCCACCGTGTAGGGGAAAGAGCAACAACTTACAATGTGCTGAGCCTTGACGAGCTCGATAAACTCCGAGTTTTGAGAGTAGTCTACATGAGCACTGAACGAGATGTAGTCCACGGATATCTTCCTTGGTATCGTCCCTCCTTTCACAGATTCGAATTCATCCGGTTCGGTCATAATGTCCTGTGTGCCAGAGAGTTCCAACATGAGCATCACTCAGCGAAATGGACAAAGAAGTGCGGAGAGAATGGACGGAACTCCTTGCTCAAGGGCAACGGTATTCGCACGTAAAACGATTCCATTGTTTTCGAAGAGTGGTATGTACAGCAGGTGTAGGTAGCAATACTCAAATTCACTCACCCTCGCCATAGTTCCCTCCACCGAATACCCAGTTATGATGAGACCGTTCCGTGAGTCAGGCGCCCAAAGCTCAAACAGTTCGCGACTGGGTCCCGACTGCATGAAACCTGGACTAGCAAGCACGACACACGGAGGCCCCTCTGCTATCTTCTTTTCCCATCCCCTCATTTGTGAAGGATTTGAGATATGCCTAAAGCAACAATGAATATCATCCGAGATGCGATGTGCGAGACTCACTTGAAAACGAAGGGGTTGTCTCGTTTTGAAAACCTCGTCCGGACGTTCGAGTTCATAGTGTGGATATAAGTCTGATATACTGCCATAGACTTCCGAGCAAGACTTGAGGCATAATAGATGGGTACGTTGTGTAGGTCCGGATGCTTCTTCCAATACTCGTCTAAAATCAGCAGTAATTCTTGGGCACGTCCGAGAGCAAATTGCGGGAGAAGAACGTGGCCTCCTCTGCGAATGATTGAATGTACCAATGTCGTGAAACGGAGCTCCTTCTCTGGCCGGCTTTCTAAACTCTGGACCCCGTAGGTACTCTCCACAATAAGAACGTCGGGGCGAACTGGCGGCACTTCAGCTTTGACAAGATGTCGGTCTTCCTCCCTTGAGTAATCGCCCGTGTACAATATTCGAAGACCGTAGATGTCTATCAAGAACATGCAGGCACCAAGAACGTGGCCGGCATGATAGGGCGTGAATGTGACACCGGGGCTGAGGGTAATGAGTTGGTGAGCCGAGATAGGGGTTATCAATGAGAGAGACATCGACATGTCTAGAGGAGAAAAAAGCGCGTCTGACGACGATGCGCTGGAAGAACTCGTTAGGAAGCAACACGCGCCATAAATGCCAGTCCTCGCACCTCATACGCACGAAATCCTGCATCATGAATTTGTGTAGAGCTTTTGTGGGGTGAGTCATATACACCTTTCCTTTTCCATCCCTAAAGTTGGTCTATTGACAGAGAAAAAGCGATCAGAGAAATGAAAATTGGACAAGGTAGGTTTCCACTGACCTTTTCAGTTATGTACGTGAGGGCAGCTGCATGGTCCAAGTGAAAACTAGTAGGCCAGTGAGATTGGGCGCGACCGTTAGAAATGTGTTCCACTCACTGAGTGACCAGGATAGCGTCGACTGTACTCCAGTCGAGGTCATCTATGAACGGTAGAGAAGCCATGCCGCTGTATGCGGGATGAACACCAGTGTCGCAAACGATAGTTTTTCCTCGATACTGGAGCACACAACATGATCTTCCCACTTCTTGGCCAGCACCCAGAAGTGTGATGCTCAATGTTGGTGTGTCCGACATGGTGGTCGAGTAAGAGTGCAGGCGAATTATGTAATCCATCAACTCTCTTCCCTCAACAGTAACTCTCTGCATGGCCAAGGCCACCAAACGAACGAAATCGCAGGGACTCAAACCGGGGCACAAGGCTACCATTCAGCGAGCTGCAAAGAAGAAATCAAAACAGCCTGATGCTAGAAGCCTTGGGTTCAAAAATGCCGCTCTCAAGGATTCTATAGACAGCCAAGCGCACCTTCTATACGCTCAAGTGAGTTCGGTCCCTCTGCATGCCAACTATTGGTTCTTACAACAATGAAAAGACGACCAAACCCGTCGACATCTCTGAGGTAGACTCAGCGACAACAGACAGAGATCTTGCTGCAATCATTGGGAACTTGTGATACGCGAAAATGTGTCTCTGAGATCGCTGCCCGAAGCAAACCTCAAGCGAATGTAGTCAGGTCTGGGATCATCGGTTCGTTCCATCGCAGACAAGTACAAAATCATAACACTATATTGACATCTACATTTCTTTATTCATCATACAATGTAGTCCTACGAAAAACAACCGTGACGAAAGGAAGGAATGTAAATGTGGAGATACGATGTCCATCCTTGAACGTAAAAAGACATAAAGGGTTGAAAAAGCAGGTGCAAGCAGAACGATAGCAAAGAGGCGGGGCGGGATGGGGTGTCGCTAGGGAATGAGAGGGGGATAGAATGAGGAGTAAATGATATACTACCAACGTGCATCTCATCTCGTTCGTTCAGCTCATGTCCTCCCATGCAGGGCGGGGTGCGTTTATCGAGAGTTTGCCTAAATGTTTCCTCTGCCGTAGGTTCTTGACCTCTGTATTGATAAGGTCGCGTAAGCGTTCCAGGTCAAGACTTCGCTCTGCACGAGAGCCCATGAGAATGTTGCGCCAAATGCCTCCAGCAGCGACAGAGTTGTCGATAGCCAACTGCATTGGTCGGTGTAGACGAACCATCTTCTGCATGAGGTGGTCGGGGCTCGGGTAGATGGCGTTTGGCCAGGCGATACGGATGGCAAACCACCAACCAAGCGGCTGCAAAGCAAGTCAGTCCATGATGTCGTTGGAGTTTGCACTTTAGGATCACTCACCCTACCATCCGGTAGTGTACGTTCAGGATACGAATCGTACGTCGTCAGGGAACCATCGGGAAGCGAAAACCTGCACCAGAATCAGTATCCCGTCCAGGCAGTTGACCGCGAGCAGTCTCACCTGTGCACCACCCAATGATTCTCGTCGGATCGATGCTTTGCTAGGACGACGAGTAGCCGTGGCATACCCTGCAACCCGAAGGGCCCCCACAAGTCTCTTAGCATACCACAAGCATCACCATGTCTCCCGTTGAAAACAGCATTGCTGATAGCATCCGCCATATTCGGAGGGACAAAAAGCCTGTCTACCACCCCATTTGGGGTATCCGTCATCCGCGACCTTACGTAGCGTTTGTACGTTTGCGTAGACCAAATGCTCATTGCAACCTCGTTGACTTGGTGGCCCCTAGTGGTACTATTGAGGGCCTCCTCGAGCTCGCTCAATGGCCATATGATAGCCCAACTGAGAAGACGCTGATGGATCTTCTGCCAGGGTGGGAGATTCGCCTGAGGATCTTGATACTCGTACGGTTGATTATGCACAGATACAGCGCTCTGGGCGCCCTCCTCGGTAGGCGGAAGAGGTGGAAGCGAAGGAGATTTCGCCCTGTGGTCTTCATATTCAACCTCAGATCCAGGTATCGTTGGTGCGACCGCTGGAGCCGTCTCCCGCTCGAAGTCTTCATCATCGGCATCAGACCGCCTAAGGTCCCAAGTCGTCTCTTGTGCACCATCCTGTGAAGGGCGCTGTCGCAATTTGTATAACTCTTCCTCCAAGAACTGCTGACCGGGCGAGTCATCTCGTTCGTTGTCCATCTGATACTCAGCCGGGTCCACAAACCGTCGAACTGTGGGCTCAGGTTCATCCTCACCCTCGAAGTCACCTTCTTCTTCGGGGATATGGTCATCTTCCGTGATGATGTCCGTGCCAGGTTGGTACACAGAGGCGGCCATAGTTCCGGTCGCATGAGTTCGGATGTTCACCGTTTCGGTGACAGGGGTGTGGGTCTGAGTATATTCCTCGTCCTCGAGATACCGATCTCCTTCTGGGAATTGAGTCTGTATGGGTCTAAGGTTCTCAATCTTGGGCCCCAGACTCTCGATGCGCTGTTGCATGAGGAGGATCTCCCGTTTCAGGTCGGCGGCCCACTTGGGAGGTTCCTGTATGGCCAGTAAATCGACGAATCAAGTGAAAGGAGAATTCGATACTAACATCGGAGTGCTCTTCTTCAATCTGAAGGACGGGTGGGTCATGATCATGATGGGTCCTCTGGTACTGTTTGATGGACTGTGACTGGATCAGCGAGCCTCTTCGCGATTGTACTAAAAAATGCTCAGTACCTCGTTATCATAAGCCATTCTGAGCTTCTTCATTCGCTGCTTCACGGCCTTTAGAACAACCTTCTTGACAAGTTCATGAGTTGTCGGAGCCTTGAGCTGATGGAGAAGAACACAAAGTTCATTGTCGTGGAAGTTACTTTGCGTAAGCTCAGCATCGATAGCCGAAGGAGAGTAGAACGATGTCCTTGGGGTCCTGGTAGCGGATGCGAGCGCCCTCTCTACTATACGGGCCTCCTCCTGGTTCAGCTCCTCCAAGTCCGGGGAACGTATTCTGGCCGGAGTAGGGGTCAAAGTTCCATCACCCCTCCTAGATCCAGTTGTTCTCTGCGTAGTTGCAACAGACGGCGCCTTGGATGGCGACTTTCCACTCGGTCGAGCGTCCGTCTTGGTTCGCTGTGTAGCAGCAGAGGGAGCGGCAGATGGCGCTTTGGAGGGCGATTTCGACGGCGCTTTGGAGGCGCTTTGGAGGAGGCTACTTTAGAGGGAGACTTGGGAGGTGCAGCTGAGGAAGCTTTTTCGGACTCCTCAGGAATCACGAGAGCACGTCCACGAATAGCAGCGTGGAGGAGATCCTCGTTTGTAGGGGCATGTCGGTAGGGCGAGAAAGGTCGGCTCTGGTGGGAACCCCCTACCGACATGGGTATTTGCCGAGTAGCACTGCGAGGAGAGAATTCCGCGCCATTGGGTGGGGACACGGCAGAACGTTCTTTCCTCGGGGCTTTCGTCCGGACCTGGGACAGTGAATCCGACGGAGAAACAGATGGTGCTTTGGAACGAGCTGCCCTCGAGCGAGTGGGAGACGCAGGGCTCTCGTATGTAACCCAGTCATCATCTCCAGCCCGGCTCTCCCCAACCCTGCTCTCCCCCATCCTACTTTCCCCAATTCTACTTTCAGGGAGTGGGGGGTATGGTCTGACCGTCGCTGTTTCCTTAGTTTTTCCAGAAGTACGAGAAAGTGGAGAAAGAGGTCGTTCAGTCGGGGTTTTGGTCTAAAAGATAGAGATGAGAGCGGATATTACGATGAAGCTGGCCAGACTCACGCGCGGAGGGGATTGTTCTCTTTGCGAACCCTTATGCGACGTCTTAGAGGAGGGACGGGTCTTAGTAGATGGGCTTTCTACTCCTATTACTATTGACGTTGCCCGTGGAGAGGCCACCGATTCGGGCAGAGGAACCTTTGCGTACCCGGGAGTGAGTCCAGTCCCGGAGCGGGCGTCTTGTGCCCAAGGTTCCCCTGTCCTCGTTGTGTCATCGCCCCATTGGTGATTCTGCGTAGATCGTGAGTGCGGCACAGTATATACATCAGTGGACTTACACTCCGTGCGGGATATGCGTATATATTCTGATTTTGAGCGGGAAAGTCGTCCGTAGGCAGGGCACCGAAGTTTCCAAAGGATGGTCCAGAGTCGAACGATTCATAATGAGGACCTGGGGGATCGTGCGGGCCTGGTTCTGGCTGTCCAACTGTCAGTACATTGAGTTATTCAAATCAAAAGGAATACTCGTACCACGGGTAGAGCTGTGCCTCCGTCTGACCTTTGCTGTTCCAACGAATCCGCGTCGCCATCGTCTTCTACCTCCTCAACTTTGGGTGCTGCACCGTTGGTATAGCTGACTGGAGACTTGGCCAGGTCGCGGAGCTGGCTAGCTTGACTTCGAGGTGTGTAAACGCCACTGCGCGTGCCACCCTTGAACTCGTCAGGATCGACGATTGTGGCTGGACGTGAATTGTCCATGTCTTCATGCGAGACGCTGGACATTCCCTCCAAGTACTTCAGAACTGGGTAGTCGATTCATACGTCAGAGCTTGTGGCGTGTTTGGAAATGTTGCAGTGGGAAGTACCTTTCTCATTTGGCGCTGCAAAGGCAAATAAGTGAGCGAACGGAGCAACTTAAGTATTGTTATTGCTACGCACCAGGAGTAGACGAACGAATAAGAAGAGGCTTCAAGACTTCCCCGGAGCCTAGCGCTGACATGATAGTGGGAGAGTTTGGTGAGCCAAATGACGGAGATTGGAATGGAGCAAGTCCAGGATCTTGAAAAGGTCGAAGTGTTTAAAATTGGGGATTAAAACGTGAGTTCTTCGAGGATTGGGATCAGTGACCGGTGTAACGAAAGCAAATTTGAGCGGTAGAGAAGAGAAAAATGAATCGAGGAGGTTGGGAGGATATCGCAGATGGAGAAGAAATTATCCAGTGCTGGCCTCGAGGCGTACTTCAACCCTGTACAAACACGGGTAAACATTACGATCGCGTACCCCATTCAGCTTACCACCATGATACACTGGTCGTCCACCTCATTGTCCAGCACAATAAATCGCGGTGATGTGTCATTCAAAGTCGATTTCAGGGCCATACAAGATCCTCTGCATTCGCTACATCGTCTAGTGGCCGGCAAAAACAAGAGCAGAGTGACGGACAGCCAACATTCCGACTAATGTTCACCCGTGAACTCGACGTCGGACGAATATACCAGAAAACAGCACACCTAGGTCTCTCAATCTGTTTCGAGCATTGTCGCTGCCAGCAACGCGTCGCAACTCGAATATGATCATCCGATCGCGTCTACTGTACCTTTTACTTCCGATCGGCAATAAGGCACAGCAGTACTACTAAGCAGTAGAAGCAAGAGGTTGGGAACTACTCACACTCGACTTATTGATTTTGTGACAATTCTTCACCAAAGGTGCTCTTGGTCAAGCTCATTTCGGCTCAGCGGAAGGTTTCTCATGCGCTCTGTGAGCTTTTTCGGCTGGAATTATATTCAGTGAGTGTATTTTAGCTGCTTGAAACGCATGCTACGTCCTAATCGCCTTAGATCAGAGTTCAGTCAGAGGTGATCCTCTCAGCGTCGCATGCAACTTTCTCTCTACATCATGTGTTTGCATCGTCACAAGCTCTTTAACGCCATACATCATTGTTGGACTGTTCATCGAAGTTGATGTTCTCGTTAATTCCGTGAGTTGGAAAAAACAATTTCACACCGTTACAAGTATATTTAGGCAGCTATTTCTTCAGTACTTTGTGTCGGTTCTCTCCCTTTTGGCCGTCATGTTCGCGTTCCTCTCGCTGTACGCCGCTATACTCCTCGCTCTCACATACTCTGCATCGGGCGCAGCTGTGACTCAGCCATCTCTGGAGAAACGAGCGCAGTGTTCTGCGAGCTTGACTATCGCCCTGGTGAGGCTTTACACCCTGCCCTTGAGTTACTTGGCTTAACCCGGCCCGTCGCCTTCGTAAGAGCGTTGCACGTCGCTTGCAAGATCATTACTACAACTCTGGAAACGGTCAATACACCGGCGGGTCGCTCTGGACCGACGCGGTATAGTCCATTTTCCAATCTATCGCCGTCTAGACGACATCGTTAATTGCTTCAATTTTTACCAGAATACATTGGAGGACCTCCATAACCTGATGCTCGCCACCGGCACCAACAATTTCAGTAGCGTCGCTGATAATTCTTTCCTTGGACGTGCAGCAAATAACGCGAACACGAACTGGCAAACCTTTTTGGGAGGGAGCAACGACGATGCGGGTGTATGTTCTCCTCGCAAATTTCGCCCGTCATGACGTTCACTCACCATATGGCATATGGGTAGTGGATCGTTCTAGCACTGTGGAAGATGGCTGATTACAAGGCTAACCGCGGTCAATCGAACACGGCATTCCTTGTGAGTCTATGCACAAGCAAGCTTCTTGTTGACTTGCCAGATGGACCTTTTTGACATCATGGTCATGCGAACAGAACAGCGCTTCCAAGATCTACGACATCATCGCAGGCCAATGGGACGGCGTGTGCGGTGGCGGAGGTTCGTTCCTGAATCAGAGTTTATTCCTCGTCCAAGCTACAAAATACTAACCCACTCGTTCCAGTCTGGTGGTCGACCGCTCATACCTACAAGAATGCTATCACCAACGAACTGTTCCTCCTCCTTTCAGCGCAAGGCTACAGAAGGGGCTTCGGTCAGAAATACCTCGACAACGCTAAGAAGGTCAGTCTTGTCCTAAGGCCATCATTAGCACCGAACTGATGCGGGACCTGCAGACTTGGACTTGGCGTAAGGATTCTCAGTACAGGTCGTCTATGGTACTGAGCTCCTGTTAGTAAAGAACTCCGGAATGCGTAATTCACAAAACCTGTGGAACGATGGCCTCACCGACGACTGCAAGAACAACGGACAGGTGAAGTCCACATGGCTTCGTTATAACCTCCGAATCTCTATTCACGTATTTCAATTCTAGACCACATGGACTTACAACCAGGTATGACCGCACAACAATATTTTCGAGACACCGTCCTCAGCCTTTCCTAGGGTGTCATCGCTTCCGGATTGGCTGAGCTCGCAGTTGTCACCGGCGATAGGTCCCTGCTTACGGAGGCTGAGAAAACTCTCGACGCTACCATCTCCCGCCTCACCACCAACAATATCCTAAAGGAATCTTGTGACAATGCGCAGTCAGGAGGATCGGTATGCAATCAGGATCAGGTGAGCCTCGGACGTGATTAACTGTCGAGCGACTATACTCACGAGTCAACTTTTGCACCACAGCAACTCTTCAAGGTATTCACTGGGCTTCCCGTCACTCAGTTGTAGAAGGCTCAGTCTTCATTGTAGGGCTTGTGGACTAAACACCTCCAATTCTATCTCGATGCCGCCAATGGTAGTCTTCTTGGCTCATGTCATTCGCTAAAAATCTAACAATCCTTGCAGAGGCAAGTCGAACCGATAAGTATCGAGGCTTCCTAGGTTCCCAGATGTCCGCTGTCTATCACTTCGGTGAGCTCCAAGAAGTTCTGGAATTGAGAACGCCCCTCATATACCCCTACAGGCACAAACGCGAACAACGACGTTGGTAGCGTTTGGTACGCACCTAACCAAGGAGGGTCTGTGTTCACACCCAAGACCTCTGCCAGCGGGCTCGAGGTATGCCGTTAACGTTCGAGTCCACATCTTCCTCCGACTTACTAAACCTCATCAGGCCCATATTGCTTCGGCCAAATATGGACCGTGCCCAGCTGTTTGAGGCACATAGCACTCGTAGTATTCCCTTAACATCACCGGTTTGAGCCCGAACATTCTGTGGCTATTATGTCGAACTAGTATTACAAGATCTTTCATCTGCAGCATCCTCCGTGTGTAAAGCGTACGCTCCAGGGCCACCGTCCTATTTCCCGCCACTTTGAAACAGTAGACAGAGTCGACGAACCCCTCGATTGGACCAACTTCCAAAGGCGAGCACAGACCCTGTTTTCGTGATTTGACTTGGCTTGAGCTGCAAGCGTCAAACTTCATCATCGACGCTTCTTGAAGTTGAAGGTTCGAGGAAGAGCTCGGCCTGCCAATCATTTAGTTACGTAATTTGCAGCCAACGACTGCTTGACTCGGAACTTCGTGCTTGACCTTACCGATTCATCTGTCAACGTATAAGACTGCCCTGGGGATCGAGCGACACAGGTGATGCTGCCGCTCATACTGAGTCATTCAAATCACTCACCAATAATTAGCGGTACTAAACGTGGATCCACTATCTGTGATACCTTCTACAAAATGTATATGCAAGAAGGTGAAAACGTGGAATCTTGACAAGTCATTAAACCAAACTTCTAGTTTCTAGCTACGAATAGTCCATGACTGGGATTGACAAGTCAATTGGGATGACCCTTGCCAACCAGCCATTCCCGATCCCGATACCCATCCAAGGCTCCCTATCTAGCCATGACCACTCAATCATCTTCTCCACCACTACAACCTAGAGCCCCCTCACAGCCTCCTCTACATCCGCCTTGAAGCCTTCCTCCCTACCCACCATATCAACAACCCCCGCTCTGTCCAGTACCTCAAACACCTGTGGCCGTACATGTGTGAAGATGAGGGTTGTCGATGTGTCTCGGGACTGACAGCGATTCGTAAGTTAGATTGTACAAGTACAGTTCCGGAGACAGACAAAAGCGCACCTTGAACCCACTGACAACCTCCTTGACGATCTGTGCCGCAATCGCGTCCACACTCTCGACATCCGCCATATGTAGAACGACTGTCCTTGCTTCTTTTCGCCGTGGATCGTCAGACGGGTGGGCAGGCGTAAGGCCGTACAGCTCAAGTCGGCGGAGACGTTCTGACAGAGAATATGAATGAACACGGGAGAAGCGGAAAAAGGCAAGCACACAACACACCTTTCAACTGGGACGTATTTGCGAAATCAAGCTGTGTCTCCTTAATCCTCACGATCAACGTCGTGTTATCTTCTTCCCCAGCCTCCCCTCCCTCTTCTTCGTCCCCGATCTCTACCGCATCCGGGTTCTCATGTATGGCCTTCCACTGATTCGTACCCGGAATTCGTCCAAGAATAACCATCCTCACCATCCCAGACCTCCTCACGACCAATAGCAAACTCATGATCAAGCTCGTGACGATTCCAACTTCGACGTTCCACACTACGCAACCGATGAACGTCACCCCACACAAAACCATATCCATTGTGCTCCCCATCTTCCAGTAGTAGGCGAGATCGTGGGGCGTTTCCACGAGCAAGCTCCAAACCACCAAAAGGATAATGCTCGCCAACACGCACTTTGGTAGGAAATAGAGCAAAGGGAGGAGATAGAACGTTGTGAGAAGAATCACTACAGCGCAGATAATGGAGGATAACTGGGTGCGAGCTCCGCAGTCTCCATTGATCTTCGTTCGGGTTATACTCCCGTGGGCGGGGAGCGTTCCGGGGACAAACGAAGCTGCGAGGTTTCCTGCACCCAACGCAACTAGCTCGCGGTTCGGGGAGACGCTGTACCCGAAGCGAGAGGCGGATTGTTTGGCCGCGACGATGGAGTCCAAGAAACCGATGATGCTAATTACAATGGCTGTCGATGTCGTTCGTTTGAGAAATCGGAGTGTATGATGGTGGAAGGGTGATTCGAAAAAGTGGGTCGATTGACTGAGAGGCACGGAGCCGAGAATGTCAACGCCTGATTTATCGAAACGTAATTGGGAGGAGAGGAAGGTGGAAAAGATAACGACTATGAGGACTTCGGGAACGCGGAGGAGAGGTTTCCACCATCCTTTTATCGTACGCAGTAGAACAAGAACGGCAAGGGTCGAGAATGATATGACCGTTGTGGGCACGTGTAAGTGTGTAGGAGCTCTCTCAATGAGGAAGAGAAGTTTCTCGATGGTCGACTCCGGGTGTAGTGCGTGTTCTAGCGCAACAAGACCGAACATGGGGATGAGCTGCTCAATCATGATCACGACTGCGATGGCTGCCACAAAGCCACGAAGCAGTGCGCGGGACAAGATGACATCGATGAATCCCAGTCTGAAGAATCCGAGCAGAAACGAGATAAGCCCGACTTGGAGGGTGATTGTGGTGGCCACTGCAACTCCGTAGTTTTTTCCTGGGTAGTCATTATGCACGTCCTGAACTGCTTGGCCTAGTAACAGACTGAGTGCAGCTTCTGGAGCGACGTTGAGTTGTCGTGATGAGCCGAGAAGGGCATAAACGATGGGTGGGATGCTCGCTGAGAACAAGCCTGCTGTGGGTGTCAGTTTGGCCAAGCTAGTTGCATAACTGACAGACTGGGGAATGAGCATCGATGCTACCGTGATTCCAGAAAGAAAGTCCCCAAGGAGCAACGAGAACGAGTAAGTGGGCACCCAGCCCGTTGCAGGAATGTAGTATTTTACTCGTCGACGGATCGTGCTACTGCGACGTCTGCGAGGCTGGGGACGTTCTGTCGTGCCATAGTGAGCCGGCTGTTCGCTCAGTGCCGGGCTGCTGGATGATGGACTGAGTTGCTCGCTGCTGTTCATCGTCGTTGCAGACAACGAGCAAGCTCGAGGAAACTGTGCAGTGTAACAACCCTGTCACTATTTTTATATCTGAAACGGAGCCCCGCTACTGACTGTAAGGTCCGGTCCGGATAAACGTAAATTACCTTTACGGCGGCCCAGCTTTGAACTCCATCGCCTTGGACTAGTACTTCTCGAGTGCCTTTGGTTCTCGAGTTAGCTTTGGAGTCTGAGACAATGAAATTGGAAGCCGCCGAATGCTCTATGCCAGAAATGAAGACCTCTTGAATCATGCACAGCGAAGCTTGCCCCTCGCAAACAGGATTCGGATACAGCCAAGAAGGATGAACTTCAATATGCTCTTTTAGCTTGGCTTCACCTGCCGTTCATAGCCAAGAAGACTCCCGTGTTGATTGCAAGGCCCAGACCACACCAGCTTCAAGCATATTAATCTTTCGTTGTCGACAACGGTAAAGTAAACAAAAGATGACAGGAAAGATCCAACAAGAGCGATGTAGGTAAGTTGTAGGTAAGTCAGATGGTAGAGGTATGTATAGCATGACGAGAAAGAAAAGGATAAGGGACAAACGAACGGGGACTAACTAAATGAAGGCATTCGACTTATGTATACATATTGAGATGGTCAGAAAACAAGAGAGGACAACATGCGTGAAGTATGCATGTGTAGCACAAGTACTTGTCGCGGAGGTTGATTACAATTCTTCACCTCCTTCAGCAGTTTCGCGTCTGTGCATGAGAGAGGGTGTCTGATTTGGTTCGGGAGGAACTGATTTTTCGTGTAAGGTGGCTTCTTCAGGGCTTTTCCACTTGCCCTTGGAATCGTCCGAGTCGTCACGACCGTTGAGTGCACGCTCCAAAGCTAGCGCAAAACTTTAGCGGGAGAAGGGCCATTACCTCAGAGCCATCTACGTACCTTTTTCGCCTCGCTTCTTCAATCGGAGAGACATGGCCGTTTGTAGTGAGTCGATGTAAGAATCGTACTTGACTATCTCTGTCAAGAGATATTGAGACTTCTTCTCCCAGTTACTCTGCGCTTTGACAGCATTACTGCTGCGAGGTTGATACTAAACCGAAGTATGAGCAAACCCATACCAGATTCAGAAATGCAGTACTGACCAAGGCCGACATAGGCTCTCTCAGCTCATTATGCCTCTGTAGATCCCTCTTCATCGACTTGACATGTTTCCTCAACGCCTCCAACTGCGTCTCCTCATCATGGAAACTCGATACAGATGGTGGCATCGGAGGCTTCCAATCATTGATAAGAATCCTATCAATCCAAGGTGATTGGGTAGTCCGGACGGTCGCAGCGCCCTCTCTCCAATTACTGAACTTGCTTCGACTACTCTTCCCACTCTTGACACTCGTTGTGTCGTTATCACGCACTGACTCGCTGTCTGACTGGGAGCGACCGTGAAGGTTGGACTCGTTGACGCGATTCCATCCATACTCCATGTTCGAGACACCGCCAGCAAGAGGTTCCTTGCTGGTGCGTGCGGCCCAGTAATTGCATGTCGACACCCACTCGTTGACAAGTTCTTCAGTTCCGGCTTGGAAGAAGTATACGCCGCCGTTAGAGAGCGTCAACACCATGCAATGGGGTCTTTGCCGGTTGTAGCCAGGAGATGGAAGGGCATGGGCGAGCGAATGTGAGAGATGAACTGTTCCAACAGAGTTCGCGTTTGACTAGAAGACGAGGTTCAGAACCCTGACAACCAACGCCAGCAGAGGGTACAAGAGGAGACTCACCAGCCAATTCCCACCTCCAACGATACTCGAACTTCCGCCCCCATTCTCCCCAAAAGTAAACATGTTCAACTCTCCCTTCTGAATAACAACAAACACGTCAAGCCACCCCTTGTCCTTCGCTCGCTTCCCAGTAGACTCCCAATACTGCTTCCGACATAGCATACCTTCCTTCGCCCACGGAGGACCAAGCAAGGCCAGTTCCTCATCCGTTATACTGATATTCGTCGACGTCGAATTAGTCGAATGCTCACTACGATCGTCGTCCTCCTGCGTCTCTTTGATGATTGTATGCGTAAGATTCGATGCGAAACCGAGAGTCGGTGAGAGGAATGAAGAGCTGGATCCAAACACCTCATGCGTATGCGCCGAGGCAGCGAAGCTCGGCGACGGGCTGACACGACCATCGATGCTGCTGTTGCTGCTATAAGGACTGGCAGCTGCTTGGAATCCCATAACCGATGAGAGCCCGCGAATGCTACCTCGTTTGAGTGTCATCAGCCTATCGGGTTGTTGACCTCGCAAACTTCGGTTGCGCATGACATTATGTAAAGAGGATGTCGAGGGCCTGCCGGCCAGAGGAAGAAGAATCTGTTGGTTCTTAACTGAGTTGTACATATCCTAGTCGGGAAGTAAGAAATCAATTAGTGATTCAACGCAACATGGTGAACGATACACAGAAGACTCACCTTGAGTAGATTCTCCATTGTAGCCTCCCACGCCTTCCCATAAACTGGACTAGGAGACTTGGAAGACTCCTGTGAAACACCCAATAGCGACGCGCTATCACTCGAATACGTTCCACCAGGAGTCGTAGCCTGAGTCGTCGCAAAAGACATTGCAGGAGATGATGTTGCCGTGTCCTTCGAAATGCTGTTCCAACTCGTTATACTATCACTCCTCTTCGAACGTATGTGATATTCCCCATCTCCGCTGTACGATCCCTTCATACTACTCGAATCATCGTTGACGTCCGAGGAGGTACTCTGGGTGAATAAGGAAGGCTGAAGTTGCATTTGAATGGCGGTTAGCGTGTTCCGCACGAACTGGCTGCGTGACATGCGTGTGGCGAGTTCGGCGACGTGTAGGTCGGTGTTGAGCAGAAGAAGTGAGTAAGTGACGGCGTGGACAATGTCTGTAGTAGGAAGCAGAGTTGATTAGTTCGACTGGGTTCCAGCAACAAATGTGCAGGATACGCACTAGAACTTCCATAAACCCCACTCGGGTTGCAATCCCAATACCTTCGACTAAACTCCTCGAGAAGCCTGTCGATTTGTTGGGTTTCGCCTTTGAGATGCAGTTTCGCGCAGAGCCCTCTGGGATGAGATATATCAAGCTCGTGATCGTGGTATTAACAAACAACCAACGCACCGGAAAGCACTATCGAGACTCTGCGCATTGAAATCGAATTGATCCATATAGTGCTGGAGCGCAATCTTGTTGATGCGACCTCTATAGCGACTTGTCAACAGGCCGGAAATCCGTGAAGAGTTTGAAACTCACGTTCCGCCCAACCACTCCGCAATTTTATCCTTGGCTAAAAATTCTTCATCCTCATTCCAGCATTTCATAGCCAACTCCTGACCGCGGGTTTCCATGTCGCCGTTCAGCTCATCGTTCGTCAAAGGCAGGCCATCACTTCCGTGTCGGTTGAAGGACGGTGGCCGTGACGATGAAGGGAACCGTACGTCGGCATTGGAACTGGCCAGATCGTGCTGCGAGCTTGCTGGACCACGGTTCACGCTTCGAATCAAGTCATCGTGAACCGGTATAAGTGAAGGCTCGGAGCTCGAGGCGGTAGACCGATGTAAAGACTTAAGACCTCTACTCGAACTCGGCGGGGGAAGATTGAATGAGTTGTGTCCACTTCTTGATAATCGTGATGGAGTAAGGTTCTGGCGGTACGGCGAAACGGGAGTCGTGGGAGAGGCGGCAGGACCCGATGCTGAACGCACTGGTGTTGATTGGAGGGAAGAGGAGCGCGGGGGTACAATAGTTGCTGGTTCTGTTGCTTGATTGGCGTCGAGATCGTCGGTTCGCACTTGCAGTTTGAGCGGTGGTGCCAATCCTCCCGGACCGAAAAGGGATGACGCCGATGTCGAGGCTGGGAGCTGAAGTTGAGTCTTCTCCGGCTTTTCCAACAACAAACTGTCTGTCTTGGACCTCTGATTCGGGTGACGTCGCGAATCTAAAGGCGAGGAAGGTGGCGACGTCGGATATCTCAAGTCAAGGGAGGGTCTTGACAGAGACGTCGTATCAAGATGGGTGGATAGTTGGCCTTTGAAATCTGCCAACACGCTGTCTTCAGACCCATCTTTACTGAGGCTGTTTGCTTTGTTTCTTCCTTTGATGGTCTCCACCGCACCGCCTGTCGAGTTGGCAGTGGCGTTCATGATCTTCCTCAGCTCTGTTTCGCTAACGCTCATGCTTCTACGCTTCAGAGTCGCTGCTGTTGCGACTGGCGGAGGCGAAAATGCTGGAGGTTTTTCCACAATGACAATAGAGCGATCTTCAGCGTCGTCAAGCTCGAGAGACCGGTCCATATTGATAGGAGGGAGAGGTTTGGAGGTAGAGGCAGATGCAGATGCAGATGCAGTGGGTGTAAATGATTGAGATGTCGAACCTGTGGTGAATACGTCTGCTATGGGTGATGAATGAACTCCTGGCGGTAACGGCGGTACAGGTGGCGGCGGTTGTTGCGAAAAAGCGTCGAGAAAGTTGGGATTTTGTTGGCCAGCGTCGGTTTTCTTAAAGGTTTATATAGATAGTCATGAATGACTGCCTTGAATGTAGCAGGTTATGTACTCACTGAACGTTCCCTGACCGAATTCCCCCCGAGCATTTTTCCAAGGAAATTGCTGGCCTTTGACCTGACCGTAGATTTTGACTGCCACAAAATAGACATTAAAAGTGAGCAACAATGGAGATTCAGAGACATGGCGAGAGCAAATACCTTTCCTGGCGAGGACGACGAGCTAGCGAGAACCCAGCTGCCGCCATTGCTATCTCCGAGCGTGGTGGCCATGCGTTGAGGGTGAAAACGACCGCCAGGCATTGGACTCGGGCTAGAGGGGTGATTTGGTCGATCGCCAGAGGAAAAGGGGGGCGGTGAGGGACTCAGAACTCTCCTAAGGCCAGCCATCTTGTCTCTACTGTCTCTCCCAGATGGACTCGCAACAGGACTCCCCTCTCTTCGAGCAGTATGTTCCTTTTCCTTCTGTTTCCGTAAAAGAGTAGCAAGATCAGGGCTGCTTGACGACCCAGGAGACCGATACATGGAACGCCGATTTATATGTTGTTGATGTTGCCGTTCATCGTCACGATCTTCTGCAACTTCATTTTGTGGTCTTGTTGGTTTCGTAGAGGTCGAGGGTTGCGATGTACCAGGCGTTGGTGGTACAACGACAGGTGTCCCAGGCGCACCGTATGATGTCTTCATGGATTGAGGTGTGTCTGGCAATCCAGTTCCGAGCTCATTCACGTCTATGCCCTCTTTAATGACCACAGTGCCCTCCTGCTTCAATGCCTGCTCGAAATCCAAGTCCGTCCGCGATACCCGTCGACTGAGTTGTTGCTGTCTCTGTCGTATGTCGCGGGGACCCACTGGCCGCTGACCTCCTTGTGTGCCATTGGCATTACTCCCTGGTACCGCAAGACTTGGAGCTCCAGATCCTCCAGCAGTTCCTGCACGCCCTCTCTGGAACATGTGGTCAAGTCCGGAGACGTGTCGAAGGCTGAACCGTTTCGGTTTCGGACCAACGGTATCGTTGTCGTGATCTGCAGATGCCCCAACCAAATCAAGCGCCTGCGATGCGAGTATAACCCACGTCCTCTTACGGTCCCGACGACGTCAGCGTTAAAGTACAACAGGAGCGGGGACGATAGAAAGAGGAAGAGGACCAACTCGTGCAATACGATTGCAAGAAAGGAATCAAAAATCCAATTTGATAATTTCAAGGGTCGACACCCCAATGTCCTCGCGTAAATGTCATAAAGGTACACACACCCTTGCGCAGCAGCGCAATGCACATGTCCTCCCAACGTTTCAGAAACGACTGATAGTATGTAAAAAGGTGAACATATGTAAGGAAATCTAGGCAGTACCAACAAGACAACTAGCTAGAGAAAACAATGATAGACAAAACAGCCGAGCAAAATGAAGAGAAATAACCTGTACTAGTACATCTACAACAACCGTGTACCTTAACTTACTACTTAGATTAAACCTAGCACATGCACACACACAACTTACAGATATCATATGAGAGCAAGGGGTATAAGGGAAGAGGAAAAGAACTTTCGGAAACCCGTCCGGTCATTTCCTTTCCCCTTCCCCTTCAACATCACTTGTTGCTCTGCGAAGTCCGTCTCTGTCTCTTCAATCCGCCCGTACCTGCACTATTGCTCGCACTACTCAGTGCACCATCACCGGTGCCAGTGACAACATTCGAATGTGACCTCGGCCTCGTTGCAATCTTCGGAAGAGCAGACGATGTCGAAGTGGAATTACTGCTATTACCCGACTTACGCGAGCTCGAATTCGAAGTACCGGACGCCCGGTTACTACAAGGAGGAAGAAACATTAGAGTGTATATCTCATTATGTATGGCCGATACGCACCGTTTCTTGATAACATCCGTCTTGAGTGATAAGGGCCTGACAACGCCGTGCAATTTCTGGAGGAGAACGAGGCAAAACAAGTCACAGGGTCAGTATCTCCTCCCAATCTCGTAAAGACACGAAACATGTCGCCATCAAAGCTCCAAGAGCAAGAAAAAGGGCAGGATCGGAATCATGAGACTCACATAAAAGAGACCACACGCATTACACAAAGGCTGTCCCTCTGGATCTCTCCTCCACAGCGGGGTATTCGTCGTATGGCAATTCGTGCAAGAGGTGACGCTCCCACTTCCGTCTCCTTCTCCATCTTTCCCATCCTTGTCGTCACCTGCCTTGTCAGGCAGATCCGGCGTACTTGCGGTACTCCTTAAGTCCGCTGCACCTCCTCCAGCTGACGTCGACTTCCTCCTCTGTACGTTCCCCTTCGCAGAACCAACTCCCTCCATGCCTTGCGACGAAGTAGCCTTCAATGGGATATACTTCCTCCCTCCAGCAGCACCAACCGAGCCATTAGTCCTACCATTCACCATCCCTCCAAGCCCGACTCCAACGGCTTCCGTAGCACTACTCGGCGGCGTGCTAGCGTTCGAATGACTACTAGTGTTAGGGCTCGCCGTCGCAGAATTACCCAACACGCCTCCTGTTCCCGCTCCCCATCCGTCACTCCCAGGACTGGCATGGAACGCGACGAACCCCTCCCCACCAAACACGTCCGATCCTATCCCGCTACTTATATCCGGCGGCGCGGACGAGACCTGTGTTGGGTCGACATAGTATGGTCCACCCGTCGTCGCCGATGACGAGCCTGCAGATCCATTGGATGGGTGATACATCAATCCCATCAAGCTTGGATAGTCCACACCATCATCTGCACTACCCAGGCTGGCCAAACGTGCGTAATTTTCAGCCATTACCGCGGATGCACTGGCTGCAGCCGGAGAGAGCCCATTGGAGCCGTTGGTGGATGACATGAGTGAGCCGCTTGTCGTTGAATGATCTCGTTCAAACAGTCCATCATAGCCGCCAACGGTCGAAGTGCTGGACGGAAACGAAAAGTTGAACGAACTTGACGGGAAGGATGTGCTAAGGTAGCTCGTTGTCGGGCTTGCAGCCACACTACTCCGTTCGCTAGCAGTTTCGCTTGAGATCCCTAACGACCCCGGATCAGGACTAAGTAGGACTGGGTCTGCACGAAGCATGCTCTCTGCATGAGGTGCTTCTGCCCGGCGTTTGCCGAGTAGACCCTGAGCCTTCGCTAGTTGTGCTTGCTGCAGCTCTTTCGGAGGTAAAGGTCTCCCATTAACCTGGTGTCTGCCGCTGAGTGCGGAAAGAAGGCTTTCCTTGGACACCGTGTGATCGAATGAAGTTTTACGAACGTGTCTAGGGAATGTGCGCAGTTCCGGAGGAAGTTGGCTCGGACTATGATGGTGTGAATGAAAAGAACTGTGATGTTGGTGAGCAGAAGGTGATTGCTGAGGATGATACTGTGTCAAATGATGAGGAGAGGCATGGGAGCCGTTGTAAAATAAGTGCTCCTCGTCTAGGCCAAAGTCACCCATCGGATTCTGATTGGATGACGGTATTCGGGGTAAGTGATGAAGACTGAAGGAAGGCAGGGAGGATGGCGCGAATACGGGAGAGTTGAAAGTCGAGGTGTTCGCAGAGGAGTTCATAGGATGTGAAGGGAACGCCCAGGTATTCGACCGAGAGGTCGAAGAGGACGGTAGCTCGTCGTAAACAGAGGGATGTGAGGGTGGGAGGTTCGCGTTGGAAGTGGAAGTAGAAGGGGTGCCAGTGCGTGATGCGGACAAAAGGGATGGCACATGTGACGACATGGTTTTGCCAGATGGCGTAGTTTCAGTGATTTTGTATAAAGATGTGTTTGCTGGGGATGTGGATGACATAGGGAACGGAGCACCTGGAGCACTAGCGGGCCCTGGGAAGTGGAAATCGTGGAAGATCATGGGGTCATGCCGGGACTCTGGAGGACGAGAGCGAGAACGAGTGGTGGGTGTCCAATCCATCGATATTCGAGACCTTGATCTACTTATTGCTCTCCAGTCCATCGGCATGTCTCTGCAAAAACAACGTGGTGCATAAGAAATGAGGTGGAAATGAAAAAAGTTTGATATGCTGTGACCTACTCCAGGTGATCGAACTTGTCCTGGTTTGTGCCATCGAAGCCAACGACTCGGACAGTCCTGCCTTTTCCTTTATCGATTCGTCTGCCCCTCTCATCGGGTTCAGCGTGATTTGCTTCCGAAGTTGAACTAGTGGAGGTTGGAGGCTGTAGCTGAACGGATGGTGGTACGGAAACGGCAGAAGCGGCAGAGGAAGAAGATGCAGTAGCTGGCTTAGTCGGCTTATCCTGCTGGTTCTTTGCTTGCCCATCCTCCTGTTGCTGCTGGGTCTGCTGGGTCTGCTGCTGCTGTTGCTGTTGGTACTCGTCCTCCTTCTTCTTCTTCAGCGCAAGAGCCATCATTCGCCAAGTGAGATTTTCCATCCGCTGAGCGTGAGGCAAATTAGCTTTCGTTCTGGCATACATCTTCCAGACTTGGGTTGCAAGAGGGTCCTGCTTCGCAAGTTCCTGGGGGTCTTCTGCGTCGAAAGATGGGATCTGAGACGGTAGAAGATCTGGAGAGCCTGATAAACGAGGTGAGGTGAACGGACTGTTTGTCGCCGAAGGTTTCGATGAGAACAAATCATCGGAGAATATGTCGGTGAAAATTGAAGACTTAGGTGAAGTGGGTGAGACTACGGGCGAATGGAGAAATGAAGACGACTCTGGCGGGTGATGAGGAGACATCCAGAGAGAAGGAGGGAGCTGAGGAGGCGGCGTATGATGGTGAGAAACGCTACTGCTCGTCGCTGTCGTTGACGATGAGTAAGACGGGGTTGACGACGGCCAAGTGCCGTTGGCGCTGGGTTGTTCGACGACGGGAGGCGGTCCCAGGACGCCAGATGCAGCGAGAGCGGCGAAGACATTGGGAGATAGGGGAGCAGAGAAAATATTTACCCATTGGTCTTGACGTTCAGGACGGTCGGGCCATTGCGCCTTGTTGTCCATCGCCGTGGTGGTCGTCGACGAACTTGAACTTGGGTTGACTGCTTCCAGACTCCCACCGATTTACTTACCTCTTTTTGCGGGCCGTCGTCCGTAGACCCCAAACACTCCGGTTCCTTGCCACTTCCGGTCACGCTCCGGGTGATCATTCGCCGGTTTCCGGTAGAAATAAATAAAAATTCATTTATCATAAATATCCGCAAAACAAACATATTGCCATTCTGGGCAACGGCCACCGCGCGGCCGCCTCAGCTCTTCCAGCCCCACGCCTCCATCAACTCTCCTCTCAGCACTCCGGTCAAAACGAACCCAGCTATGCATCCTGGACTCAAGTACAGCAGGGCAGGTTGAGCATGTCCCCATACATGCATCACAGTCATCGTCGTAACAAGCCCAAGCACGTACGCGATCAGTGTCCCGTAGAAAAACCACGGAGTCTTTCCTTTCCGTCCGTTCCGCAAGTCGAATCTTAGGGCAAGCGCGATAAACGTCCCCGGGATAACAATGTCGCCCAGTCCGAGCATCGTATACCCCTTTGTTGAGACGAATTCCAAGGATTTTGGCCACAGCAGTTTTATCGGCACGTCCAGTCCAGTTGCCACTTCTACCATCTGCGTAGGTAGCGAGTCCCAGCCGCATTAAGTTTCTTGAGAATGAAAGTCAAAGCTTGAAAACCAGTACTCACCACACGCGTTCCGAATACCCACCAAATATCATAAAAGAACAAGCCGGTCAAAAGCGCACACCCCGTCGCAAATGAGTCCAACTTGATCAGCGACAAAGCATTATGCGAGAAAGACATCGCGAGGACATCCGTCAATAGCACAGACCTGCGACCACCGGATGACAACTTGTACAACAGTGATGGGATTGTCGATAACACCAGAATAAACGTCGACGGGGTTCTCCATGAGAAGGAAACGAGTGTTTCTGTTCGTGAGGACATGAGTTTGCGGCGTGAAGTAAATATAGGTAACGAACCATCAGGTCTGTCACCACTCCTCTGCTTCTTCTCCTTCTTGCCTCCCACCGCTTCCTTTGCCCTACCCGCCTTCCCCTTGGTAAGTTTGAATTGGAATCTCTCAAACTGTTTCCAGCGGTCCTTCCCTATGACGAATTTGGTCAATGCAATAGCTGACTATTCCCGCGCCAGTCCGGATTGGGCCAAGTCGTATTCATTAATGGTTTCTTCAGGGGAACTAGTCGGGAATCACTCACACGAGAAACGCTTCCAACACCGGCGAAGGAGAAATACCAGCCCAAGAACCAGTTGATCCATTCTTTTCCAAAGTATTTGATCACCAGGAATAGTCCGAACAAGACAACGGATCCGATCTAGCAAGTTCGGTAGTTTTAGCAGGGGGTAAGGAGGAACCTCGCATAAATGAACCCGGCACGGTGGTCGGAAAGGAGGAACAATATGTAGGCGCAAGGGCTAGAACATCATGCAGACAACTGAATGTAAAAATTCATTGTCCGCACCCCTGCGCTTCGGAATGACTTGTACAGAAGATGCTCGAAGGAAGGCGGGACACGTACGATCGGAAACCACCATGCATCCTCCAGTGAAACTAACTCAATATCTTCCTCGCCATCGCTTTCGCTTTCTTCATTCTCCGATTCCTTCCCATCTTTCTCTTTCTCCTTTTGCTTCGACTTCTTGTCGCCCTTCTTCTTTGGTACGTTGGCGACATTGGGAATGAGCATGTAAAAGAGTCATGTATAGTGAATGTACTCACCTTAGACTCGCTACCTAGTGACCCATATGCACCACAGTAGATAGATATACAAGCAAGGGACAATAATCCTGTGTAGCTCGAGAGCAGATCCCAGTCCGTTCCATTATCCGGCAAAAGTGCTTTCACGTCCACTTTCGGTATCGAGAACGAAGGTGGGGCCGCCATTGTATCTTTTCTTCGTATTTGAGGCCGAAATAATGTCTACCCAGAGACCTGAAGTTTGAATCTTGAAGCCGTGTCTGGTTTCCAACGAAGGATTGCGAGAGGAGGAAAGTACCAAGATGCACACGACACGTCGACCGTCGACGCGTCTCAGTCACGCTTTGTCACAGCATGACATATTTACCAAAATCGACAGCCGCCTCCCCGAGGGCCCGAAATGAAAGAGGACCTCTGACACCCCAATTTCCGTGTAAGGCTTATTCCGGTTCGAAATCATAATGTGCTCGTTGCAAGGAACATCGACATTGGCAGCCGGCTCCTGGCATGCAGTACACATCGTGCCTCCGGTTCACGCGATTCGTTCCCGAAGTTGCTCAAAACATCTGAGGAATACATATGCATGTAGGCATTATACCCAGACCGAGTAAGAGTCATTGAGCGGTTTTGAATAGGGGATTCTACATAGAATCACTCTAAACCCCTGGGATCAGCTTCGGACGCGCTAACAGCTTGGAGTTTCTGACATATTCGTGTTGGCCCTGAACGTGAACGTTCGAACAATGGAATAGAGATCGAGGTCAGAAATCGATGGACAGACAAAGCAAAAAAAAAAGTCCGAGAGCTCAGGTGTTTTTCTGGCCTGGCTGAGAGGGGCTTGATTCAATGATTAGAAGTGGACTCGTTGAACAGACCATCGATTCGCGTCGAGTCTCTCACTAAGCAAGCTCAAGTTTTCTCAGCAACAGCTCCCTGGAGGATTCCGGTGAGACTGAGAATTCTTTTTCTGGATTCTGAAACGTTAAATTCACTTCATGTGATAATCATCAAATGCGTCAGTGGAATATCAATAACCAGCAGCAATTCCATTTTTCCTAGAGTCACTCGCAGCTAAGGGAATGGGGCATGTCAGAGATAGGATCTAGGAGAAAAGGATGCAACGGAGTGGACAGACATACCGTACAAAACGCCATCTGCGCCCCTCGTAATCCCGTTCACTACTGCTTGGACCGTGTTGATATCAACAACTGACATGACGAATTCAGTGACAACCCACAGAAGAATAAATAGCCAACGCACTAGTGACATTATGCCCCAAAGCTTTCAGACTCTCAATATATTTCGGCGGATAGTTGCTTTCCACTTTGGTTTGGACAGGCAGCAACTGGTCATGAACTCTGCCGGCTTCGATCGCCTGACCTATAATGGATTCTCCAAGGGTGTTCCCCCCGTCCTCGTTACCACCCCATTGATTGATGGTCGACAACATGACTTGGAAAACAGAAGACAAGATGTTAGTTCCGCCCGCGCCGCCAACGGCCAGGTAAATGGTGCCATCGGCGTTCTCGATGATGGAAGGGACAGTCGATGAGAGAGGGCGTTTGAACGGCTCTGGATAGTTGACTAGGTGGGTGTGAGAGAGTAGTTGAAACGAGAAAGAAGAGAAGAGACACCGCACAAGGGGAAGGTCGAAGTCCGAAAGCATTAACTTTGCCAGGCACGCTAAAGTCGTCCATCTGAGTATCACGAAGGTTTAGTATCTCATGGGAGGCGTTCAGCGCAAGAGAAAGGACCTCACCTCGTCGTTCAGAATGATCCCAGTCTCCGGATCCAAAACCTGCGACCCAAAGACCAAGTTGATCGTAGTCGTGAGTGACACTGCTGTGCCATTACGATCTATCACTGCAAGATGAGTCTACAAAGACGGATCGAGAAATTTAGCGCCAAGCGGAAGAGAAAACGCAACGTATGACATACTGTTCCATGATCGGTTTTCACGTCGTAGATAGGGTTGTAGTAGTCGGTGTCGTGAGTCCTGTCCTGGGAGCGGCGACGAGGTGATCAGCGTGAGCGACCCTGCGCAAATCCCTCATAAAACAAGCTTTTGTTCACGTACGTCAGTGATATTGCGGACCACGGCGTCCGCAAACTCTTTCTTGGGAACCTCGTCTATCAGTAGCGCGCTGGTAGCATTTCTAAATTTGGGGTCGCTGAGCCTCGTCCTGGGGAGGAGATATAGAAAGATATAGATAAGGAGCGTATGGATGATAAGCTAGCCGGCAATCTGACTCTTTACATGACGTACCTCGCAGCAAATCCGTACTTGAGCGCCTCGACCAATCTGTGTGTATTGACCTCGTTACGTTCAGTGAAATTGTAATGCTCGGCGATGTTAAGCATGTGCAATAAGGCTGGAGAACATATTCAGTCCTCAAAGTTGAGTTATTGAGTATCGCGGGTGAATGTACTCACCCGGGCCAGAGGTCGGAGCCTTTGGCACATAGATTTTCTTCCCGAGATATGAGCCCACTAGGGACTGATAGACATCAGCCGTGTAGTTCTCAAAATCTGCTTTGGAAACTATGCCGCCATTATCTTGGATTTTCTTGACAAGAGAATCAGCAATTATTCCCTAGCGGAGAGATGGTCATGACGGAGCCCAGAGATCGACAAAACGGTGGATGAACCTTGTAGAAAGCGTCCGGCCCCTCATTGGCGATCAAAGATAACGTTTGCGATAAGTTCTTGTTGATGTAAATGTCGTTTTCCTTGAGCAGCGAGCCGTTCCGTGACCATATTGGTGACCAATCCGGGTTGTCGAGCATCAAAGTCTTGTAATCCTTATTGAATTGGTGCATGCAGTAGTCAGCCCCGGCTAGCGGAAACATCAGAAAACACTCACAAGAACCCGCTTAGCAAGTTCAGGACCAATTTTGTAGCCTTCTGCCAACTCTATCGCAGGCTGGAAAAGAATTTTCCATGGCAGTGAGCCCCATCTCTTATGCAGTTCTTCCAGTCCACGAATTTCGCCTGGAACGCCAGAAGACAAACCACCGAACTGAGATGAATTCGAGGTAGCTGAGTACATAGTACTGTTCGCCAAGGCTGGTGCTCTTTCTCTGAAGTCGATGGACCAAACTTCGGAAGTGTTATTGGAGCTATTTGTTGGGATACGGACGGTCATGAACCCTCCCCCGCCGATACCGGAGCTAAGCACAACAGTCAAAGTCAGGAGACCATAGGGGGCCGAAAATCAAGACCAAGCTTACGAGAATGGCTGGACGACACCCAAGCACAAGACACCTGCGACGGCAGCGTCTACAGCATTCCCACCACTCTTGAGAATCTGTACACCAGTATCCGAACATAACCTGTGGTCAGTTGCAACCGCACCATGGCGAGACGAGACGAGAACTGCGGGGTTGTCGGTTCCAGAAGTAGCGCTAGCTGCTGCCAGGGAAGTTGCAAGAGTGAAACAGAGAAGCTTTACGACAGGATGTACGGGACGCCTCCTCTGCTGACGGGCCATGGTTGGTACTGATCGAGGTAAGAGGGGGGTTGACAATGGGAACTTGAGCAGGTTGATTTATATATCCCACTTGAACTCTTCCGAAACACCGACGAGCTGATAGAGTGCTGATTCCCCACTCCAATCAAATATCCGGGAAGGGCATATGAACGGATGACTGATGGCCCTGGGTCATCCAGACTGGATTATTTATGCGAATCAGAGCCTGACGCACGTAAAAGCACGCGAATTTTGCATGAAATTCCTTATAATAGATCGTCTCCAGTGTCTATTGTCGGAATATCGAGGGTGGCAGTAGTTCCAAATCCAGCGTACCGAAATTTGATGAGAAGCATCACCAGAGAGTCCTAGAACAACGAACATTCGTCAGCCTTCTGTACGAGAAAAAGGCGGATGTGACTGTCAAGGTGGAAGTTCTGGAGCGTCAATCATAATGCCAGCGCCAATTGTAAGAAGTATGGTTAGGGTTATAACTCGTCGCCTGTCAGGAATTTTTTGGGCGCTTTAGCAACCCCAGTCCCTTGACCGCACTCCACGTCCTCCTTCCTTTTCCTCTGGTAGCCTTTACCCCGCTACTATGTCCTTCTCTCTGCTACGCAGAGCTTGGACAGGGTCATTAACACGGTCCATAGGTATGTTTCCCACCATTAACGTGTTCCAATTCGTTCTTGACACTGGTCATAGCTTCCTGTCGTTCCCTTCGTACCCCCTCCAAAACATGTTACAGGTCCGCCTCGACCGCGACAGCCACTGTCTCGACCCTTGAAGGGACTCAGGACGATTCAACGACCACGTCTCCTACTTTCAGGACAATCAAGGATGCTCTCTCTACCGGAACATACAAAGCAGTGACTGTTCAGCCATACAAGTTCCAGAACATGACACAAGTTCAGGAGGCAGTTCTCGGGCTTCTTCCAGATCTTGCGCTGCCCCACGCTGATGCAAAGAATCCTCGCGACGTGATGGTCCGGGCAAGGACGGGCACGGGCAAAACCCTGGCGTTTTTGGTACCTGCGATTGAAGCCCGGTTGAATATTCTGAAGGAAGCAGGCAAAAAGTTTATGCAGGAAAACGGTTCGGCTTCGGATGACGGGATGGTTCAACAAGGTCAACGCGCTTTCGCGCGCGAGAACGTTGGCACGCTGATTTTAACACCGACTCGGGAACTTGCACTCCAAATTGCTAAGGAAGCCGCAAACTTGACCGCTCATCACCCCCACTTCCAAACCCACGTTTGGATTGGTGCCATGTCGAAAGGTATCCAGATGCGGGACTTCCAAAGACTCAGGCGGGACATTATCGTCGCCACCCCCGGACGTCTGCGCGATTTGATTGAAAATGAACCAGATGTCAAGAATGCTCTGATGTCCACACGTCAGGTAAGACCTAGTGTATCTTGTCTGTCTGTTCTTTCTCTCATACCCAACTTCTAGGTCATCTTCGACGAGGCAGACACTATGCTTGAAATCGGTTTCCGAGACGATATCGAGGCAATCATGGAGCATCTACCGCCTACTCCAGAACGTCAGACCTTCTTATTCTCTGCGACCTTATCTTCCAAAGTTCGAGATATCGCGAGGAAGCACTTGGCCAAGGATCACACGTACATTGATTGCATAAAGGAGGAAGACTCGCCAGTCCATGCCGACATACCCCAGTACCACACTGTCGTGCCCAGTGCCTCTGAACAAATACCTCATCTCCTTCGGCTCATCGCACACGACCAATTGACGCATCCTGGCTCTTCGAAAGTCATCGTTTTCCTCCCTACCACCAAGATGACTCAGCTTTTTGCGACTGTCCTCACACAATTCGGACGCTCAATTCTCCCTGCGGGAAACAAGACCCAAGTTCTGGAGATTCACTCGAAGCGCCCTCAGCACACAAGATCGAAAGTGTCTGAGTGGTTCAGAAACGACAAATCTGGCGCCTCTGTTCTTGTCACCTCGGACGTTTCAGCTCGGGGTGTCGACTATCCAGGTGTGACCCGTGTTATTCAGATCGGTATTCCCTCCAGCAGGGAGCAATACATTCATCGTGTCGGACGAACTGGACGTGGTTCAAAGGCAATCCAAGGCCGTGGCGACTTCGTTTTGTTGCCTTGGGAGGTCGGTTTCGTCTCATGGCAACTCACCGACATTCCCATCCGACCGATCACCGTAACAGAGCTGAAATCTCAGCTGTCGAGCTTGGCAGAGAAGCACGACGAATCTCCCGACAGTTACGTCCCTCGGTCGACATCACCACCAACACGCCCTTACGGTCGCACCCAGAAATTCGCCATCACCAAATTCCAAGCCCCTTATACACCTCTTTTGGAAGAGTTTGAGCGTTTACCAACAGAAGTCGGTGGTCAGCTCGATTCCGAAGCCATTCGGGAAACTTTCCTCTCCCTTGTCGGTTACTATTGCTCCAAGAGTACCGAGCTTCGAGTGAGCACTAATGTTATCCTCGATGGCTGCAAGTCATGGACCAAGGAAGCACTTGCACAAGATGAGGCTCCCCACGTTTCTCCGCTTCTTCTTGCCAAGCTCGGTATAGCAGACCATCAGAAGAAGAGTTTCGGTAACAGAGGACGTTACATCGGCCCTAACAGGGGACACGCTACGCCGTTCCGACCAGGAAGAGAGAAGGTGAACAGAAGGTCAGAATGGGCGTACAACGGCCGTGATTCGAGGGAGCCTGATGAAGAGTCAGAGCAGTATAGGCCCTCGCGATATGGCAAAGGATCCTCGTTTCAGTCTGGTCGCCCATCAAGGCGAACGTCGTCTTTTGGCGATAGACCTCAGTTCGACCGCCCTCGAAGGGAGCGGACATGGGGCAATCAACGCTCTTCGCAGGAATGGTCTTCGTAGGCCCTAAAATCACGCACTTGCCGTCGAGCCAGATTCAAATCGTAGGCTCGCCGTTGTTTTCGGATATCTACCCTATCATCTACTTTGGATAAAAGTATTATAATTGGTGTATCGTACAAGCAGCTCATAGACAAGGTTAAAGGATAAACAAAGAGAAAAGATGTCGCCGACGTATGTAAGTGTAAGAAACAGGAGGTCTGAACGCAGATGTTCACTACGGCTTGTCAATTCTAGCCACAAGAGGCTGCCCTGACGGTGAGGGTACCAACCGGAACGGTACCTGCGGTGAGGGTAAGGCTCTCTGTTAGTTCACGATGTCTGTAATTACTAATGACAGGACTGAGCAAGACAAACCCACCCCGATGTGAGCCAAAAATAGATTGATGGACGCCTCACGGGGGACGTCCGCGACCAAACCTGGAGTGGGAGGAACTTGTGGGGAAGCCTTCATGATATCTACACCGTGCTCCAGCAAGAGCGCCTCGAGGTCAGTGGGAGAAAGCGACCATAATTTTCCCAAGTTGTCAGGGAATTTTTGGGCCGGAGACTCTACAGCTGTAGCAGAATCATCAGGAGAGTCGGTGCTGGAGATGTCCCCACGGACAGGTGGAACGAGAGGGTATAGAGTGTCCGCAGATGACTTTAAGCAGGAGTTCATGCGGCGAGCTTCCCTGTAAATATAATTGCTTGTCATCTGTCTGTCACCAGAAATGTGCCCGTACTTGACACTCACATATTGTGGATGTTCGTCTTGATTTCGAGAATCTGCCTTTTGTGACCCTTGACTTGGTCCCGAAGTTCTCCCGGAAGACGCTCTAAGAGCTATCAGGGGAATAAATCAGATCGACTCCGATCATCCAAAAGAGGACATGTATGCCTACCAAACGGCCCACCCTTTCAGAAACCTTGCGTTGAATTTCGTCGTGCATAGCCGATACCGCTGCATCACGCAGCCTTTCGCGTATATCGTCCTTGACACGCTCTTGTAGGTCTCGTCGTAGTGTCTCTATCTGAGCGTCGTAGAGTTTCATCTGCTGTTCAAGTCTTTCCCGTATTTCCTTGATCTGCAAGCAGTGAGAAGCTGGTTGGGGAGTAGCTCGGCGTCGATCTGAGGTTTGGACTCACATCTTCCGACGCCTTGATCGCGGGTGCTAAACCCGCCAACTCTTCGGTTTGTTTTCCTACAAGACGAAAAGTCTTCCCCAGAGCATTGACAGTAGACTTCATCGTAGCGAGGAGGTCCGCTACTGCCCGCATCTCCGGGGAGATCTGTTTTCCGTCGAGAGGAGTCAAGCAACCCAAGACAGAGGACTTATGGATCTTCGAGGATTGGTAGTTCGAGGCCATATCGAAAAGGGTCGATGCTGAATTTGGGGGACTTTCCGTGACAAGGAGGTCAAGGTCCGCAGTGTTGATAGTTAGAGGATCCTTCCTGCTTCTGGTATTTGTATTTGAGGCCATAATTTGCTAGACGCTGGTGAGCCTTGAGAGTAATCGTCGATTTGGATAAGACCGCAGCGCTTTGTGGGACGTCGTAGGAAGCTTGACACTGCGGGCCATGAGGTCAATATATCATAGCTTCTGGATTCTCGCCGTGCGCACTTCGTCCGGAACTGGAAACCGCTGGTGATACGACGCCTCTAGTGCTGTCCATCGGCCTCGAGGTTGAAACGTGCTAGAACTTTATCCGTAAATCCCATTGCAGGAAGGTAGTGAATGACTCTTTACTCACCAACGCAAGGTGTCTCCCCTCTACAATTTTGGCAAGTCTCGAATCATCCCCGCTTCGTATATCGTTCGAGAAAGTTGAGGGAAAGTATCCATTGAATGGCTTTGCAGGCTGGTGAAGGCCCGAGATTAAACCGGACAGAAAGGTTAAGTTGCAAGTCATCCATGGATTGAATGCCTGCCACCTGCTTGCCTAGAATACCTCGGCAACTGCCGTCTTGCAAGTTACAGGCGCCATCGGGCGCCTAATATCCTCCCTTCCGTCAACTTCGACCTTGGTTCTGCAACCGCCGGGACCCAACCCCCCATCATGTCTGGAAATCATGCAAGAAGGAAGTCCAGCATCTCTCTCGAACCTTGGATGTATGGTGCTACAATTGGTGCGAGAACAGTATAATTACTTGTGTATCAACAACGGCGCTGACTATTAATCTCCGTCACGCCAGACTACAGACTATTGTTGGAGAAGTACGACCTCAAAATTAGAGAAACAGAGGAGAAAGCAAGGTCTCTCAAGTCTCGAAGGAATCTGGTTGTCCCAGTCTGCCGCCTTCCTACCGAAATCCTCGCCGACGTCTTCGCACTTTGCAATGCGCTCGAACCCGAGGAGATTCACGGCCTTCGCAATACTGCTCGAAAGCAGCCCACGTCGATAAGCCTCAAGCACGTCTGTCGGCACTGGCGAACCGTAGCTTTGAATAGCCCGTCCGTATGGTGCTCCCCCAACTTCGCGTTTCCCGTACTGGCTCGAGAAATGCTCCAGCTCTCCAAGTGTGCTCATCTTTCGATTGATGCCCACGTCTCATGCACTCCCAACTTCAGGCTTGACGTTTTATCTGAGGCACTGAAACACATCTCCCGGACGAGGTGCTTATTCATCGAGGCCAGAAAGGCTGATATAGAGACAACACTCTCAGCCGTTACCGAACCTGCGCCTTTCCTTCGTTCTATGCAATTGGTCTGTCATCCACCAGCAGATGCCATAGCCCTGCCCGAAAATTTTCTCGGCGGTGATGCCCCTAGGCTGTGTCGTCTGGAATTACACCGGTGCCAGATCCCATGGAATACCCCTTTTCTCAGGAATCTCACGTCCCTCCACATAGACTGGTCAGGGTACCGCTGTCGAAGACCTCTCACGACCGCGCAGTTCGTTGACACGTTCCAAAAAATGTCCCGACTGGTGGTTCTTGAGCTTCGAAATTGTTTACCGCTATATGCGAATTCATTTGATACCCCAGAGTGTGTGGTCTACTTCCCTCACCTCCGGCATCTCACGCTCGCATCTACCGAGCTGCAATGTGCCAACATCTTGGAACTTGTGTCCTTCCCAAGTACCGCAATCATCACCCTACTCTGCGAATCATCTACAAGGGACGTTCAACCCTTTTTCTCAACTCTCTCCAACCTGTTTTCGTCTACCCTCCACGGTGGTCGGTTCATAGGATCCGCCGAAATCCTCTTTCGATCCCAATCAATCGGCCTTAAGACATGGAGCACCGCCAACCCTGGAAATTCGAAACCCTCACTTCTTCCGTGCCTCGACCTTCAGTTCGATTGGCGTGGAGCGTATGAAGCCGTGATGGCGGCTGCACTGGGATCTCTTCCATTCGCTGATGTTCGTACCATTTGCGTTTGCTCGAACAAACACGACCTTCCTGCTCAGGTGATTGTTGACCACTTTGGCTCGCTTTGCCAGCTAGAGAAGATCACGATCACGAATTGTGTCATTGGGTTCATCGAGGCGATTGGGCGAACCGCCCCGAACGACCCGTCCGTTAGCCAGCACTCCATTCTCACACCGGCTTTCCCCGCCCTTCATACGCTGGAGCTTAAGGAGATATCGCTGTACTCACCCCCACCTGATACTAGGAGGTACATGAACGGCCTCTTGGCTGCCCTCGAGTGGCGTCTGAAGAATGCAGCTGGCGTGCGGAGACTTGTATTCCATCGATGCTGGTATCTTTTCCGTGATGATGTCAAATTGATCAATGATCTTGTTGAAGAGATAGAATGGGATGGCCTTGAGAAGGACTATGGGGAGAGGAAGAGAAGAATATCGGGATCTTAGCGTGGAGTATCAAGTATGTTTTCCAGTATTTAGACGATTTAGACGAGAGTTATCATAGTGGAAGGGCTAATCGTTGGATATCTATAGTTACTGATATATTTATGCTTCATATAACTTACTTTGATACACACATAAAAAACAGGTCATTATCAAACTCCCCAATCGACGGATTGTACTGGAATCATGGCGAGCGCGACGCGCCTACAGTGTACACGCGCTACGTGACGATCACCTGACACGTGAAATCTGTCACCACTTCAAGTTCTTGTCTCGGCAGTGACTCTTCCTCTGTCCTTCATCACCCTCGACCTCCGTTCAGATGAACGCCCACAAGAATGATATAGAAAACTTCTGCAAAAGCCAAGGATGCAATGCGGAAACAAGGAGAAAGGCTGTCGAATACCTGCACACGGTCCGCACAAAGGAAGCTCGCCTCAAGTCTGTAAACGCCATGGTACCTGGATGCGCTTATCTGGCGTCGCAAAGGTGTGTGGTGCATTATTCTCTTGGTACTCCGACTAAAAGCAATAACAGATTGCAAACGAACGAGATCACTCTGGATGTCGCTATCCGAAAGTCGTGTTTGAAGCGAGCTGAATTCGAGAAGGAGCTTGAGACGATTCGCAGTCTTTTACCCGACGATACAAGCCCAAAACGACGAGAACGACGAATGCGGGAATATGATGATCTCATTAGGAAGTACCGGCTTTCTGTTTCACGCATGAGTCTGGACCGTTGGCTTGGGGAGGCAGAATCGGAGGTCTCGAGTGCTGGTAGAAGGAAAATTGACGTGGGGTCGGTCTTAGGGAGATGTGCTATATTTCTCTGGCTATACAATGTCACACAGGTCCGTGCGCTCTTGAACTTGTTTTACGGCTGTTAACATCCTCTCAGGAAGAGCCGCTGAACCAACAAGATTTCGTCGCTGATAATGACCTCAATTCCGGTAATTTCAACACAATATTCTCGTCAATACAACGTCAATGCAGAGAACTGGAGAAGGAAATCTCGCAAGAGAGCGAGCGGCCACCTGAAGCTCCGACTCCTTTCCAACTTCCAGTCGCTACACCGAAAACTTCAACTCGAAAACGACCTTTACGAGAGCTACCGTCAAGAGATACTAAACGGCCGAAGATAGTGGAGCTAGAAACTGGAGAAATAGATACACCCACCCAGACGCGATCACAGACGCCAGCTTCTGCAGACGTCGAAATGCTACCTCCCCCGTTCCCTACGAAAACTCCGTCAAAACGGCCAGGCCCGTTTGGCGGGAATTCTACACCGTCGTCCTCTCGGCAGCAACTGCTGAATATACGGGCTAGTGCTACTGGTTCCGCATCTCCGACGCGTCGCCCGCAGGTCTTCCCCGAGACCCCACGCGCTGAGCCGGTCACTCCCTCACGGCGGCAATCGACACGGGCGGAGGTAGCAATCCCAGAGTCTCCATCAAGACTTTCGCGAACTCCTCGCCAGACCCGCTCAGAGGATCTGATGGACGTCGATTCCCCGTCATCCGAGGATGAAGAGGATGTAGAAGACATGGCTCTCCCGAGACGCTACCGACCCGTATTTCGCGATCGTGACCAATGGAACGCCTGGGATCCGCAGTTGAAGTCTGACTGCAAACGAGGGAAAACGTTGATTCAGAAGAGGATTGAGCTTTATGGGAACCCATTTGAAGCATCTTAAAGATGTCTCAAAGACGTCTGTATTTTCATCAAGGTTCGGAAGGGTTGTAATTTTACACCGCATAACTTGTAGCAATAGCTGGTACTCTAGGATTCCATAGAATATACCCAACGCAGTGACACGCACGAACTTCTTTAGCGAGGTTTTGACCTTAGGTTTGCACAGACAAGTATTACACGTCCGCGCCAGCATCCCGGCCGGCCCGTCGTTGCCGTACTTACTCATCCAGAATTTCATGCTCACCAATCTTTCGGAGAGTGATAAGTACCGTAGTGCTTTATCGCGGGTATAACTACCCAAGGCAGAGGAGGAGCTTCGTTTCTGTCATTTCCAGGCACTTATGGTGTTTCATACCACTGCCGAGAAGCAGCCTCTTCATCCGAATTTCCGTACCGAGCGACGGAACCGCGAAAACCCTCGCTTGCGCAAGCTCACCGTCACATTACTCGCTCTTTCACTCACATTGCTCATATACAAAGCATTATTCGCCCATGAAGACCATTCAAACGTTACAACGAGACAATCGGGAACCGACAACCCTGCGTATCTTGTCAAGTCGCGTCATGGTGCTGTAGCTACGGAAAACAGGCTATGTTCCGACATCGGGGTGCGGATTCTGAAGGAGGGTGGAAATGCTCTGGATGCTGCCATTGCATCGGGTTTGTGCATTGGGGTCGTCAATCCATTCTCGTAGGTCCTTGCTTTTCAGAAACCAAGAAGTATCGATCGAGTTCAACTCCCACAGGTCAGGGATTGGTGGAGGGGGTTCATGACTGTACGACTCCCTCCTACGAAGCCAGATAGCCGGTCAGAAGTCTGGTCTGTTGATTTTAGAGAGACAGCACCTTCTGGAGCGCACGAGAACATGTTCCGAAAGGGAACGAACTCATCGAGGATAGGTGGTTTGGCTGTGGCAGTTCCTGGTGAAATGCGTGGATTCGAAGAGGCACATCGAAGATGGGGGGTTCTACCGTGGAATGAACTCTTTCTTCCGAATGTCGCGCTTGCAAACGGATTCAGTGTGGGCACTGAACTGGGCAAACGGCTACCTGTGAGTTGGTTTTCAGTTTCCTCCCTGGATGTCCATACTAATGGAAACACGAAGTGGATTGCAGATGTCTTGTTGAACAGTTCTGACTGGTCCTCTGTATTTGCACCTGAAGGCAGGCTACTTGAGGAGTACGAGCTACTACGTAACCCTCACCTTGCTCTTTCCCTATCGAAGATAGGCAAAGAGGGTGCCGACGCATTCTACGAGGTGAGCTTGTAGAAGCCTCCCAGAAATAATGGCTGACATCTCATGTAGGGCCCAATTGCGGATTCTATCGTTCGCAAAGTTCATGAAACTGGTGGAATAATTACCCACGAGGACCTGAAGAACTACTCTGTTGATATATATCGATCTCTCGAGGGCACCTATCTAGACAAGACGATCTATGTACCGAGAGCACCCACATCTGGCCCTGGTACGCCTTCTTATTCTTCTTAGCTGGCTATTGATACCAGACGTCGTCTAGTGCTATTACACATGCTCAATATCCTAGAGCACTACGATTTCTCGGAGCGCAACGGGGTGAATGCTCACAGGGTTGTAGAAATCCTCAAGTACGGCTTCGCTGCAAGGTAAAGATCACTTTCCCACAAAATCTTTGCCGAGGCACTAATCGGCGTCCTCCAGAACGCGAATCAGCGATCCAAGTTATCGCAACGACACCTCCTTGATCGACGAAGTATCTACAGAAGCATTTTCTGACGCAGTTTTTCTGAACCTGACCGATGTGAGTATTGCAAGGATGGGACAACCCTCCAATAACCTCATCGCATTTACAGGACCATACACATACACCCGAGTACTACAACCCGCATTTCGACGTCAAAATTGATCACGGAACGGCAAGTAGCCTGTCGTGCGCTCCTTTGATGGATTCTAACGAGTTATACCGGTCTCTAGCAACACATATCTGTGGTCGATAAGGACGGGATGGCGGTTGCTCTCACTTCGACGATAAATGGACTGTTCGGGTCTTTCGTTCGAGATCCAGAGACGGGCATCATTTTCAACAATGAGGTAAAACCAATCAGCCTTCAATGATTTCGTGGAGCTCATTTGCTCGGACTTCTGTTAGATGGATGATTTCAGTGTTCCAGGGACGCCTAATATTTTTGGTCTCTGGCCATCGCCTTGTAAGATTCTAACTATCGGAAACTAAACGTTTTCCCTGAGCTATTGCATCCCTTGCACAGACAACTACCCAGAGCCCTACAAACGCCCGCTCTCGTCTACAGTGCCTACAATAATTGAAAGAACCTCTGACGGCTCGTTCTTTGCCGCGATGGGAGGCTCTGGAGGGTCTGTCATATTCGGAGCTCTATTTCAGGTTTTGGTGAACGTGATGCACTGGGGGATGGATCTGGGGGAGGCCGTTGAAGCAGGAAGGGTCCACGACCAATTATACCCAGAGCTCACTGCTGCCGATAGCACATACCCACCCACACTGGTAGAGGAACTTATTGTCAGGGGACATAATGTCACTGGTATGTTGCCGTCCCTTGCCTCTGCTGAGAACCTGATTAATCTTGGTGTTCATAGTTCTGGACGTGAATCGAGTCGCAGGTGTCATTAATACAGTTATGCAGGACGGGGAGGGTACCATGTATGGTGAGTGTGAACTTTGGTGCCAGGCTCTGGTACGTCGATATTCACGACGAGCCTATCTTAGCTGCGAGTGATTCAAGGAAGAATGGTATCGCTGCCGGGTATTAGATACCTCATGCGGCTGATTCGATACGTATATCTACATCCCTGTGATTCTTCCCACTTGCAGACTAGTTGAAGTGAAAAGACATGTTACTTTAGTCTCGTGTAGCATCCTCCTTGTGCATATATATTGTGTCGTTCGTTCTTTCTCCCACTACATAGCGGGAGCCTTGTTATCTACGTGAACGGGTAAGTACTTTGCGCCCTCCGCCATGATGCCACAGGCGGAACTGTGGAGTGTGATCCAATTGCCATTTTTAGATACACTATACATAGCCATGCGCTTGGTCGCAATGGTCTCTCACTCGTTCACCTTCTCTTATCCTTCACACCCAGGGTTGCCAACACTACTGGTCCCTCTAATCTCTACTCTTCATATACTCTCTCACTGTTCGTGAAGTCATCACATAGAGAGCTCGCCCCTAAAACCCATTTCCCGACAACAATGGCCTTTGGAGGCCGACGGCAACGACTGATATGTCTCCTTATACCGACACTGACGTTCTCCATCTACACCCTCTATTTCATCTCCCAGAATACATATCAAGTCAAGAATCTCATCTCCTATGTGACAAGACCGCTATGGGATACTGCCGATGGGCCCACTAACACGATACCACACTACTACGCCGATGGGTTACAAATGAACGAGCATACGTGTTCGTTACACGGGTGGACGCAGAGACGTGGCAAGACTATCAAGGCTCTCGATGCGGTGCTCATGAGCAGTGAGCTCGACTTGCTCGAGATTCGGTTGAATGAGCTCAATAGTGTCGTTGACCGGTTCTTCATCATCGAGTCCAACACTACATTCACCGGGCTACCAAAGGAGAAATACTATGAAAAGAACAAGGAGAGGTTCAAGAAGTTCGCTCATAAGATATCCTACCGAAGGTGCGTGTCTGCCTCGTTCTTGTTCTTTTATGTGCACTTATGCGCGGCCTGGCCACTCAGCTTGGACACTCTGACGGATCCCGACCCATGGATCAATGAGGCTACGACCAGGAACACCATGTCTTCATTCCTCCGATCCCACATAGTAGAGTTCCCTCCCAACACTGAAACCCTAGTGATCATGTCGGATGTGGACGAGATACCTTCATCACACTCTATACGGCTCCTCAAGCGCTGCGACTTCGGTGATCAAATACACCTTCAGCTGCGGAACTACGTATATAGGTAAACTTACGCAACTCACTCTCGGTCCGAATTCATGGCTCATCCGGTCAATAGCTTCGAATGGCTACTAGGTTTCGATAGCTGGCGGGCCAGTGTTCACCGGTGGACACAAGGGAGTTATTACCGTCATTCCAAAAGTACCGACAATCTGCTCGCCGACTCCGGTTGGCACTGCAGCTTCTGCTTCAGGAGCTTACAAGAGTACGTTGTCAAGATGACAGGCTTCTCGCACAACGATCGGATAGGCGGAAAGGAGGAGCTTTTGGACCCGAAGCGAATACAGAAGACGATCTGCGAAGGGAAGAACATCTTCGGAATGCTACCGGAGGCATACTCTGTAAGTTTTACTGGCATTCTGACACGGAGTTTGTACTCATCTCTCGAATTTGCAGTATACCGATTTAATTCAACAATTGAACCTATCTCCGTGCGTTCTATCTCTTCTCGGCGTTCGCGAGGTCACTAACTCAATACTATAGACAAACCTCCATGGTCGGACTCCCAAAGTTCTTGATCGAGAATGCAGAACGCTTCAAGTTCCTACTACCCGGCGGATGTCAGCGAGAATTTACAGAGGAAGAAGCAGACGCTCCGGCTTAGAGATTTTGCATGCACGACGGAGATCTGCTGTTGATTTGTAGTACACTTTACAGGAGGAAATCCACTGCTTTGAAACACTGTATTATACTTGCCAATATTTATGAGTATTATCGACGTCGAACTCGCTCAAAGCGGGATGATGAACTGAGCGCGCTCCGGCACAACAGGCAGTTTCACGCATCTGCATCTGCATCTGCTCTGCTAGCGCTGAGCGCTGAGGCCTGAGGGTTTGCTGTGCACCAAATCGAATTGTCCCAAAGTACGATGGATACCTCTACTCTCAACTATGTTGACCCTCTGCACCCGGCGTCAGCGGTTCATATGCATCTTACTCTCTGCACTGGTCATCTCGGTACACACACTCGTTTATATCTCTCAGAACTGGTATCGATTTCGGAACTTCATCCCCTACCTAATGCGGCCAGTTTGGGACACCCAAGATGGGCCCACAAACATCATACCGCACTATTACACTGAAGGGCTACCACTGGATCGATATATGTGCTCTCTGCACGGCTGGAAGGAACGCACCGCAGAAGGACAGAGGACGGTCCAAGTCTTGGATGCAGTTCTCATGAGCAGTGAGCTGGACTTGCTCGAGATTCGGCTGAACGAGCTCGACAGCGTTGTCGACTGGTTCTTCATTGTCGAGTCCAACGCCACATTCACTGGACTCCCCAAGGAGAAATATTACCTCAAGCACGCAGAGAGATTCCAAAAGTTTGCCCACAAGATCAAGTATAGAAGGTGCGTGTAGTACGTGCCTCTCTGGCCAGTGTAGATCTCATACGTTTCTCAGTTTTGATGAGCAGTCGGACCCTAAAGCCTGGAAGAACGAAGCCAAAACAAGAGATGCGATGACTTCGTTGCTGAACACTCATATGGCGCAATACCCCACAACCGATCCCCTCGTCATTATGTCAGACGTGGACGAGATACCCTCTGCGCACACAATCCGACTTCTCAAATGCTGTGACTTTGGACGGTCAATTCATCTTCAGCTCCGAAACTATGTTTACAGGCGAGTTTTACACTGCGCAATTCCTCGATTCATGTCATGTAAAGGCTAAACCCTGTCCTGCGGATAGCTTCGAGTGGTATCTTGGATTAGACAGCTGGCGAGCTAGTGTTCATTCCTGGAAGCCAGGATCCTTCTACCGACACATCAAGAGTCCCGATACTGAGGATTGCCTCGCCGACTCAGGCTGGCATTGCAGTTTCTGCTTCAGGACTATTGAGGAGTATATCATAAAGATGACGGGCTTTTCACACAACGACCGCATAGGCGGCAAGAAGGAACTCTTAGAACCTAAGAACATCCAGGATAAGATTTGCGAGGGAAAGGACATCTTCGGCATGTTGCCAGAGGCTTATACGGTGATGCTGGCCTAGGTTATCGTTGTACATCCCACACTCATCCACGAAATCCACAGTATACCGATCTGATGCAAAAAATGAATCTATCACCGTGCGTTCCGAGGTGCTCTTCTGGGATGGAACTGACCGATCTTTCCTTTGTCCACAGCCAAAGATCCATGGTTGGACTCCCAAAGTTTCTGATTGGGAACGCGAAGCGTTTCGGATTCTTGCTTCCCGGTGGATGCCAGCGAACGCTCAAAATTGGAGGAGCAGACACATTTAGTTAGGACTCCGTAGACAGTGAATGCAAGGCATCAATGCATCTATTCTCTTACGCCGCCGGGTAGGCTCAACAATCGATAGCGCGGTGACGAAGGAAATACATTCTCAAAGGCAAGGTATAACAACGTCAGAAGTCAAGTACTACAAAGCAATTTCCTATTGAAACATCAAACCATGAACCATAAAATAATAATATATGCCATTGTGGTCGACGAATGAGATAACGAAGAGGAAAGATGAACAAAGGGGGAGAACAAAGCGAATGCCCAGGTCGTAAAGGTCATAACAAGAGTAAAAGAAAGGAGCCTACTGCGTTCTCAAGCTCTGCCTCATCCGAGCCCTCTCCAGTGGCGTCAAATCACTTGACATGGCTTGAGCGGAGGGATAATCAGCACGTTGCATAAGGCCGCGTTGTAAGCCAAACTCACATATATCCGAGTTCATAGATATATCACCATCTGGCACCGCTGAATCTGCGTTACCGTCCGTGTCAATGAAGTCTGGTCTCAGCTTTGGTATCATGGATTTGCGACGCTACAAGGCGGTTATATCAGTGGTTGCTTCGAGACTATCCAACCTCAATTCGCACCTTATGGCCAGCAGCCGCAAACTTGTAGTCCTCTATTTCCACTAGAAATTCGGTCTCGTCGACACGCTTGCCCTCCTGTGCACAAGACACGATCCAATTGTTGCCGACAACGAAGGGTTTAGGGACATTCAGTGATCTGCACACATATGAGCAACACTGTACTGAGGCATGACGGTTTATCGTACCTGTAGCGATTAATTGTGCTCGGAAGACCGTCTTTCCACAGAATGTGAGTGCAGGTGGGGCCTAACCGGGTCATGATCTGCTAAGATGCGTTAATTCTGCTCGAGATCCTCACTAGTGTCAACTAACCCTGGCACCCAAGTCCTTCAGCATCTGTACCCATGTCTCCGTCACATGGGGATCGTCACTTCTGTAGTCAACGAACACCTTGCAATCACTAAGGATCGATAGTGTTGTAGCCGGCGCCTCCTTCTTGCTGCTTTCCCCTGTATTCTTCTCCGCCGAAGACGAGGGGTAGGTACTGCTCGTACTGCGAAGTCCAGCTCGACGTGGTGGGCTTGGTGGTAACATCGACTCCGCTGTCCTAATATCATTCAAAGACTGGGAGAGCGAATGCAACGCCATCGACGCTCTCCGCGACTTGTCCTCCTTTTCCCTCTTCTTCCCCTTACTCAAACCCTCGGCCTCCGACGTCTCGACATCTGACACCATTGTGATATCTGCAAGTGTAAGGTCCCCTTGGTTCGAGGGTCCGGCTTCCGACTCCCCCATAACAAAATCAGTGTCACCATCGGTGGCCATTGTTGCTGTTGCGCCACCCTTCACAGGACTTCCTATCACGGTTGGAAGAGCAGTTCTCTGACTCGCCTTCTGTCCTCTGGCGCCTCCAGCAACTCGGTCGTAAATACTCTGTCCCCCACGCATAATTGCACCCGGCTTCCGAACCACGCTTTTACCAGCTGGCATGAATATCCCTCGAGAGTCTTTCTGTATAGGTGCAGGACGCTTGAACACGGGTAAGCCCGACTTGGAGGCAGACGAAGCGTTGGATCCGGCACTACTAGGACGCCCGATTCCCAAAGCACTCCGACGTATCGAGGTATCATCCTTCGACCCCATCGGAGCGTCGGAATCATCATCCGAGTTGTCGCGGTTGAAGCCCATGCTGGTGCTCGGCCTTGAAGGAGGCGGGGCGTTCAACTTGCCAAGCGCACTTTCCAGCTCGGCATACGAAGATCCCGCAGTAGCGAGGGCAGGTCGCGAAGGTCGTGTGTCTGCAGTTTACGAGGAAAAGATGAGTCTCGGACACGAAGAGCGAAATTTATAAAACTCGCCATTGAGGCTGGGAGCAAACATGGATGATGATCTTGGTAGCTTCGATGGCGAGGCTGAGCTGGATTTCGCTGGAGTCTTTGGAAGCGCTGCACGAGCAAGACTAGCTCTCGGCGAAGGGGAACGCCTTGATTCAATCGGCGATGGTGGCTTTGCAGCTTCCATAGATGTTGAGGTTGGCGCCTGAGCGACTTGTGACTCTGCAGGCTCGTCTTCGTCCATGTCAGAAGGTGGTTCAGAAAGCTCAGAACCGAAGGGGTCGTCGGAAAGTACTGCAGGCAAGATATCGTCTGCGGGCGGCAGGTCGTTAGACTGGAACACTGGTTCAATCCCTGCTGGTTCTGTCTCAACAGGGGGCGTAGTGGCTGCAGCCTCTTTCCTTTGAATCCGAGCACTTAGTGGTGCTGAAATATAGCTTCAATAAAATAGTCGAGATATCAGGAAGTAACTACTCACTCTCCACGGTGGCTGAAGCTGGCCCATCGGTTAATGAGGAGGCTAGTTCTTCGTTGTTAACAGAAAGTGCTAGAGAAATTGCGTGAGGTTCGAGCACTCGAAAGGAAAGGAAAGGGCGACTTACGCGGCTGGACAGGCGCGTCCGCTTCGTGCTTCCTCGAGGAGGCACTGCGCGTTGTGCGTGTAGGACGAGGCGGTACGTTGACCGCCCCTTTCTTACGTGAAGCACGTTTCCCTTTGCCTTTGTTGTCGGGTACTGCGTTGACTTCCGGTGCGGTGGTTTCCAGTGGAGAGGGAAGGACTTCCGCAGGGATTGCTACTGGATCGTCCACGACCATTGGTTGGGGTGTACCAAAAACATCTTGGGCAGGCAGGGTGAGCCCCGATTGGAGCGTCTGGGTCGAACTCAGCTCAACGTCCGTCTGCAACGCTGCGGGCGTGGATGCATCCAGCGGAGAGATGTCACCGTCCAGTGAGAACAGTGAAGATGCTCTTTGAATTTTCGGTCGCTCCTTAAGACGGTCTTGAACGATGTTGGGCCCCGGCTCGGCTTCCGCTCGAGGATCTTCCGAGAAGAGAGATGTCGGAGGAGAGGTGGGCATGGGTTCGGCTGGGATAGGGTCAGGAGATTCAGCCGGCTTTTCCTGATGGTCGACTTGCATTTCCTGATGATCTTGAGGAATGGATTGACGTTCTTCCTCATCTTCGTCTGGAATGATGATCGGCACTGGAAGTTTTTCTGTAGGTTTCGTCCGGGTCTTCATCTTGGACTTGATGGTGGCAGAGGGCTTCATGGAACCATGGCCGTCCTTCGGTCTCGTTTGCTGGGCCTTTGATTTTGATCCTGTCTTTGCCGCCATTCGCTTCTCCTTCTCCGTCATGGGTTGTCGATTTTCCATCAGTAACGAAAATGCATTCTTCCCCTTCTTCTCAGCACCAGCAGGTGCGAGTTGAGCGCTTTTGGCAGGGACAGACTTGGAGCTGGACGCTGCTGTGGGAGGAGGCCCCTTCGACGGGCCGGGCTTTCCTGTAGCTACTAGGTTCGGTATAACAGGTGGTCGTTTAGGTAAAGGAACCCGACTTTGAGTCTGAAGACGGATGGATTTAGGCACTGTCGCGTCGGTGACGGCTGTAATGCCATCTCTACTATGGCTTTGTGTCGAACTCGATGCGGCAGCGGTATTGGTAACAACGATAGCAGAATCCTGGCTCACACGTAATTAATATGAGGGGATTGCAATTGGAAGGAAACACACCATGAGATTGCTTTCCCAGCCATTGCTTGGAGGTTGTGGAGCTAAAGTTCTTTCCTTTATGATAGGTAATGGAGTGTCAGGAATAGGAGTGAGTGGAGATGAAGGAGTGGGTGAATATGCTCTTGGGGGAGTTGCTGGGTCACCGATAGGCACAGACGAGCCTGAGTCCATGGGTTTGTCGAGTTCGTGTGTATTAGGTCGATCACGCCGAGGTTTGGGAGTGGACTCGTAGGGTATTGGAGTCTCTTGCTCCTTCACGGAACGCTGCACGCGCTCTGGAGAGTGAATGTCGACGTCCATTGCCGGCTCCTTTTCATCCGGTATAGATTGTAGCGAGATTGACTGAGGAAGAATCGTAATATCGAGCTTCGGCGGTTCATGTTTAGAGGGAGAACGTGAACGGGAACGAGAACGAGTTGGGGATGGAGGAGGATGTCTGAGGTCGATAGCGGGAAACGAGGGAAGTGAGGTTGGGAACACTGGCACGGACATTGCACGGGGCTTCGAAGGGGAGAATCCTGGCTGGTTCTCCGAAGAGCCAAAGGATGAAGGCTTCTTTGAAACGGAAGGAGGAGCTGAGTGCTTGGTGAGCGGTTTCTTTGCAGCTGTGACCGCGGTTTCCGAGCCATGCCGCGTGTGTGAAGGGTGTCCATTCGTGTCAACCCGGGGAATATCTGGATAAGGCTCAGACTTGAGCCTTTTGAACCTAGAATTGATCTGTGCAAGTGAGGTCTGGGGGGATTCGAGAGTACGCTTGTTCGAATTTCCTGTTTTCTTGGGAGACAAAAGTATCGGGTCCTCGTCTGAATCTTCCGCTTCTTCAAATTGCTCTACCAATTCCACCTGGTTTCTGAGAGCAGTCCTAGCTTCCTTCAGTGGCGAACGATCGAGCTGTAGGGCGGAATCCGGAAGGACAAGGTGAGACCTTGTTCGTCTGTCTAGTGTGAGTAAATCAGCCATTTCTGGGCTAGCATTAGATATTCGGTGAGGGCCGGAAACTTTCAATGATGGTGGTAGAAGTGAGAGTTGTAGAGCGCACAGCGTAGTGAGTGGACAGGTCAAGGATCAAGTGTTGATGATGGACGCGAGCAAGTTGAAGTGCGCGCCATCACGTGGTGTCCAGGTTCCGTCACCTTTCTGTGACATCACGGGAACGTCACTGTCACGCTCTCTCCTTGGACCGAAGATGCTTCCCTTCCTCCTCCACCAGCGATGCCTAAGGCGTACTCCTACCGCCCTATCCGTGATCTCCAGGTCAAGGAATATTGGAAACCCGAAGAAATGCTCTCATTCTATGCGTTATATGTCTACTGCTCAGCGCCCGAGCGTACAGCCTGCGTTAGTGTCCATTCTCCCCACTGAGGTCCATGTAGTTATACTAACCCATTTCCGGAAGATAGATGGAAATACTTCGAAGAACCCCCAAAATCCATACTTATTGTCAACAAACTTCGCACCCAACCTGTTGTGATGGCGATTGACGCGTTTCTCGAGTAAGAAATGTTGCTATGAACTCTTTGTCTGATACCAACGCGGGTGGATTTGGTCAGGCATGTTCATTCAACCTACCCTGGCGTAAGGGTGTTTCACGAAGACAGACCAGACATACCTCACGGCGCAGAAGTGTGGTATCCTGGTGCGATGCGATTTACCTCTATCACTGTTGCTGGACTAACAACATGTCCAGGCCATGCTGAAAAGATTGATCTTGTGGTAACGTTGGGCGGCGACGGCACCATTCTCCATGCATCCTCTCTCTTCAGCTCGGGAGCTGTACCCCCCGTTCTCAGTTTCTCTATGGGTACACTGGGTTTCTTGCTTCCCTTCCGTATGTGCAGTCGTTAAGATTCGCTCCAGAAGATTGATCCGAACCCATTACATTACAGATATGGATGATTTTGCAAAAGCACTCGAAAGTGTGTTTCAGGGAAAAGCGACCATTCTCAACCGTATGAGGCTGGCGTGCACATTCTATGACCAGGATCGGGCGAAGAAAGATGACTCAGGCAACGGTACGTTCTTTGCCTCTTCTTCTGAACCCACTACATTTGATAACACAACATGACTTCGATAGACTGGCAGGTCATGAACGAGATTGCGCTCCATCGCGGAGCTAGCCCGCATCTCAATACAATTGATATATTTGTCGATGGTCAGCACCTGACAGAAGCAGTGGTGAGGTGTTCTCGGAACTTCGAGCAGTCCTCAACCTTCTGATATGAATACCTTCCAGTCTGATGGTCTCATCGTTTCCACTCCGACTGGCTCGACAGCCTACTCTCTCTCTGCTGGCGGACCAATCGTTCATCCTTCACTCAGTGCTCTCGTCCTGACCCCGATTTGTCCAAGGAGTTTATCCTTCCGACCTCTTGTCTTCCCGTCTTCCTCAACAATAACTCTAAGAGTGCGTTGTTCTGTTTTCTCCAAAGGTACGCTCCCGTACTCATCGCATACCAGATTGGCGACCGAAGCCGTGCACCGGCGGGTGTCTCTATGGACGGGAGAACATCTTATGTTCTCAACCCGGGAGAATCAGTCACCGTACACTCGTCGCCTTATCCGGTTCCATGCATCAACCGGTCCTCCATCAGCGACGATGAAAATACGACTCACAAGGGCGAAGGCGCACCACCCGGAAAAGAAGATGACTGGGTCCGGGATATCAACAACCTTCTGCAGTATAACGCCACCTTCAGGAGCAAGGCGCTGTTGCGACACAGTCGAACCTGATCTACCCAAATGCTATGGTCCTTCAATACCTTCTTATTTCTGATGTCTGTCAAAATGCGTTTGCCGTTGTATACCTAGCTGTTATTAATTGTATTAGTGGGACGATTATTGGAGTACTACAATCACTGACAAAGTCCTAGAAATACAAGGAAAGCAAAGAAATACAGTGTATTGGTGTGGGTCCAAGGGTATGAGCACGAAGTTGAAGAGGGTATGCCTGCAAGGCGGGTAAGGAGGGTTGGGATAGAAAAGATCAATCTTGAGATCTAGATGGTGAAACGTAGGCATTCAATCGCGACCACAAAACCAAGATCTCAGCCTCGACCTTGAATTTGTCTTTGTAGGAATTGGGGACGGTGCTCGGGACGTGGGCGCCGATTTAGAGGCAGGATAGGATCCGCCACAATCAGGGACTTCAAGATACTGAGGAGGCCCATCCAGAGAATGTCTTCTCTTCAACTCGGGCAGGACGACCACATTCAGGATCTCTCCTCTGACCATCCGCGACATTGAGTCTGACCATGCACTTTCGGATATACGGACGGATTTTTCCACGCCCTTGTGTTTTGCGTTGAGATTGAAGGTTATTCGACGAGACGAGATGTCTTCGAGCTCCTCCGGAAACTCGTGGATGGCTAGTTGAACTGCTTCCTGAAATGATGGTAAGAACTTTGGTTACGCCACACCAAGTTATTTTAATCATAGAGAACTGACCGTTAGACTGGCAGGGGGGCTAATGTAGACCAGCTTCTCGCCGATTCGAAGGGTAATGGAAGAGGCCCGGCCTGTATAGTTCGACATTCCGTTGTGATGAGGTTGCTGGGAAGGATGGAGGACTTAAAGTACGAAAGTCACCATATATTTATACGTCGTATGCACATCCCGTCTATGTGAAAACCTATGCAATTGTTTGAATGACTGCAGCGCCAGTCTTAGAGACACAATGAGCATCAGCGTCAATCAAGAACAGCAAATACCAGTGACTCTGCCCAGAAGAGCCTTGCTACTGTATGAGCTGTACAGCATGGGCCACTATGATGGAACGGAGCCGCACTACCTGCCTTAGCGCCTGTTGTCCTCGGGATACCTTTCCCCACATAACAGTCAAGAAAATACCTGTTATTATGACTCAAATGGTATCAAGCAACTTAGGCGTCCATATCACCTAGTAAATCAAACAACCCCTTCCCTCCTCCTCCCTTTGCCGCCTTAGCTTTCTGTGGCGGGGTCGGAACGGCATTCTGTGCACGTCCCGCCTTCTTTTTCTTCTTTTGCCGCTCTTCGCCAAAGCAATGTTCCATTCCGTCAACCGTCGGGCGCCAATACCCCTCGGGAACAGCATCCTCTTCCAAAGGCGCGCTTCCCGTCAAGTATTCATGGAATAGACGTCCAGACAAGAGATGCGCGCACGAAGGCACGGTTTTCGTAAGTAACAGCACTTCTATCATATGCTCGATGGCTTCGTAGGTCTGCAAAATTTGAGCAGTGAGTTGAACGTTGCGATCCGTTATTTCCGGGTAGCTCGTCTGGCGAGCAGTAGTTTTAGGGTCTGAGTTTGTGAAAGACGCTAGGAAACACCGGGCCTCTCTTTGAGTCCAACAGGCGGCGTGAGCCTCCTTGCTGCCGCTCTGTTGAGCCTTATCGTATAGAGAACGGACAACCCAACGCAGGGTTAGAGCGGGTAGCAGCCTCTCAGGAGGAAGCGCTATCACAGATGAACTGCAATCGAGAGCACAGCGCAGCACTGCTAAGCGCTCCTCGTGAGAACGAAGTAAAAGAGGTGTCGGATTGGTGTTGTCGTAAGCTTCACAGCCTTCGAGAAGGTCATTAAGCGGTGGTATATCAATGACCTCTTCAGCTAGCCTGGTCCCGCGACGTACATATTCAGTGATACGCACTCGTCTGGGAGTTGGCGACGGTGACTCGTTACTGGTCGTCTGATCCTCAGACGTGACGGTTTCTTGGTCACGCGCCTGACCGGGCTTCACGTTCAATTGCTGGAGAGCGCCTCGAAGGGGTGCTAGTAGATCTTCGTCCTCCTCCGAGTCTTCTTCGACAACATCAATCAACTCGTCCTCATCCGATTCATCCTCCTTTTCGTTACCCTCCTGCGGCTTATCCTCGACCTCCTCCTCCTCCGGAAACTCAGGTAACCCGACCGCGTCTTCAAAGATAGAGCAACACCATTGCCGTAGTGAGCGCGTCATCCGGCTAACACTCTCAACATCAGGACTCTCCAAGAACAGACGAGGCCACCACGTCCCCGAATTTAAGCTATTGACCACATTCGGCGAGATCTGGCCACTTCTATACGCCTCGAGGACGACCCTCCGAACCTCGACTCCGTTTAGAAACTCCTTGTCTTCCATGTCTTCCTCCTGCCAATCCACCGCAGCAAGCTTGCGTGAAAACATGGGAAGCATCGGGCACATGTCAGGCTCGTGCAGAGCGCACAAAGTAGACGGCCAGAATGCCCCGTTCTCCCCGTCATATTTTGATATCGCGTACTGAAGTGTGGACACAACGATGCCATCGACGATCTGATCGACCTCCCCCGAGCTGAGTATTGCGGGCGACCGATTGAGCAGAGTCCGGACTGTCTTGTTGATCAGGTCCATGACGCTTTCGACCTGCTGTTTTTGCTTTCGCTTGGAAAGAGCTCCGCCAGAGAGCGTTGCACGTAGTGTTTCGGCCACGAGTTTAATTCGCTCGGAAAGTGTCATATGTCGTCCGAAAAAGAGTTCCTGGACACGCTTTTTCTGGTTGGAGAAATCATTTCCTACCAGCGCGCCGAGAAGGGGTAGGAGTGTAATCGGTAGGTCAAGGTGAGATGCCAGAGACAATGGACTGAAGGCTGTGAACGTCAACGATAAGTTGTTACTGCTGGTGTTCTCCGGGGGTATGATTCCTCTTCCCATTTTTGGATCCTTCATCTGCAACTGTTTCTTCTTCCATTTCGGAACCCACACCTGTTGGAACTCCCCATCGTCGTCATTGGCGGTGCTCTGACTATCATCGTCGACTGAAAGACTTGTCCAGACCATTTCTTCCAAAGGAATGTATCCTAGATACCCTTCCGTATTCAGGATGACAAAGTCTGAATCATTCCCGACGACATACGCCCCGAGCCTCCCCGCCAATTCTACCGCGTACGGGTCCCCTTCTTCGTCCGCGAAATGGATATCCACTGCTTCCGTACTTTTGCGTAGCTCCTCTAAAGCATGTATAGTCGCGCTATAGGATAGCGGTGGGATGATCTTCGACTCGTTCAAAAAACGAGGGGTAGCACGAGAGATGGAAGACGTTCTGAAGAACAGGAGAGATGGCTCGATATGGGATTTCGTCGTTCTCGAGATTTGTGTTCCAAACTTGAGTTCTGGAAGAGGACCTAGACAGCTCAGGACTGGTTAGCTGGAATCCTGACAATCGAGTCGGCCGACCTCATACCGTCAAAGACAAATGACAGTCGAACGCCCACATTAATCCAAGCTTGAGCTACGGCAGTGACGAGGCGAACGAAATGGGCATATTCTCCTCCATATACCCAAGGAAGGCCAGATTTTAGGTGTATTTCGTAGATAAATCTACAAAAACGTTGAGAGAAAGCCAAAGAGAAGGGACCTTGACTCACGACCAGCCATCTACCACAAAATGCAGAGGTTCCTGAGAGGTATTACCCCCCGTAAGCGACCTTGTTGTCGATAGATTGCGCTTAGATTCGCGAAGATAGGTGGTGAGCCCATGGACGCCCATGAAAAGTTGCCTTATTTGTCAAACCATCTCCGTCATCCCTGAAGTTGTATCTTGTCATCCTGAAGCCTCCTGAAGCCGCGCAAATCGATTCCGAAAGTATTTATGAACATTAAGGTGCCTTGCGCGACAGGTAATATTTACAAAATAGGACGTCAGCGGCGCTTGTGCTTTCGGAGGGCACGAACGTTGCTTATTCTCTGACATCCCTCTTGAGCTTACCCTGTGCAGCAGGCACTACGATCCTCAATTTGGAGGTCCCCTTTGGGTCTCCTTTGGTCGTACGACGGAAAGCTTGGATTAAACGCTCTTGACTTTTCTAGCCAGTGACGCTTCGGTTCTTCCTGTCCAGGATAATCAGGACAGAAGTCACGACTTCACGATTGATTGCGCTGAATCACTACTACTAGGATCTATCCTGTACTAACTTCCTCATACAAAGAGATCACCGAGAAGCTTAAGGCTTCAGTAATCCACGGGAGTTGATTCGTCGTACGGGAGGATGATTCTTCAACCTTCTGACATTCACCAGCTTCGACAACGCGTAGTGAGCACGTCGTAGAGTGCATTCTGGAATTTAGTTGCAATCTTTCGTGGTATAGTCGGTTAAATCGGCGACACATTGCCCTTTCAAAAAATGACATTCCTCGACAACCGTGTATTGAAAGCTTGACACCGCCGGGGGCCAGCCCCCTTCATCCCTTGTGAGACCGGTGGGAGCCAGGAGCCCACTGTGTGATTGGTTCCACGACATGACATGGCATTTGGCGTAGGGCCTCCGGACAGGATGGCAAGAATACGATTGGCCAAGGGGGTTCCAATGTGATGCATCTCCCAGAACCGGTGACAAGGCCACAGCTACTGTCGAAAACAGTACTCCTTCTGGAAGTGTGCGAGAAGGTAAGACCACACACTGGCCACACCTGGTCATGTCTCTATTAATGACCTTTCATTTTGGCAGACGACGTTACCTGCAACCGAACCGTTCTTGAGTGTACACGACCGTCGTCATTTCTGCCTGTTCGGTCTCACCAGACAGCCTGGACAGGACAGGTGTGCAGTTCCTTCCGTAAGCTCAACTGTCAAAATAGCAGTATTACAAACTCAATCCTGCCAGAATTAAGGCAAAGCGTGGCGGTTTGGAAGGCCTCCTGGTGGGGGTAGGGTAAGTAGGGACTTTTTTCGCTGTCAATCGGAATTACCTTGATAAGGGCCACATCCGACATGGGACACCCACTGTCGCCCTGGTTCCACATTAGGGAGGTCATCCGGAAAGACAATAAATTCCCGAATGGTTGTTCAGTCTGTTGAACAGCTTGTTATACATGTGAGAGGTAGTTACAAGGACATCCGCGGTTAATGTTCTCCTTCCGAAAGAAGACAAGCTGCCATTGTGCAATATAGAGCCTGTTATGAGTCTGTCGAAGAGCTTGTCGGTGGAAGGAAAGGGATGCCGTGATCACGTAAGCTGACAGTTCTTTACAGCGGAAGTGTACGCAGTAAATTAAGCCTTATATTCGGGTTGTTCATGTCCATCACTAATCCCCCCTTCGATGTCCCTTCCCCACGATGTATGGGCTCACATCGCGTCGTTTTTACCTCCTTCACAGTTGGACGACCTCTATAGCCTCAGCTCAACCTTCTTCAATATTGCGATGGACCAACGGTACCACCAGATCAGCCTTTCCTACCTCACCAGGAAGATGGTCAGGACGCTGGAACGAATCAGGTGTGTAAAAATATCTCTTTTCAGGACTGCAATTTCTCATAAGCGTGTTGGAAAGGGATCCCTATGTTGCAAAGCGTGTCAAAGTGTTGTATCTGCATCCTCACTTCGTCAAGGACGTTATAAATAGGGACCATTCTCCACTTCTGTCCTCCAATTCGACTCTTCTGTCGCGGTTGGGCGATTTTGCGTCCCAGTTACGCGACCAGAAGCTTTTTGGGAAGCAGAGATCGCGTTGTCACCTTTTCAAATTCAAAACATTTGAGGATTTTCAGGAGGCCGCGGTCGATATCCTCAACAGTCTCCCAAATCTTACGGACCTGCATCTCGCATGGTCGGGACTCCCTACAGTCGGCGATAGTCCGGTCCCTATTATCTCTGCATCGTTCGTGCCTCACCTTCGAAGATTGTGGCTCGACATTTCCCTCGAGAAGCTCGCGTTTATGCTTCCCCACTTTTCCAACTTGCAGAACATAGAGCAACTCGACTTGTTCATCCGAATCGATCACGAACTAGATTCCAAACGCTACGAAAACATTCTCGTACAATTTGCTCAAACCATTAACGGCCTCCATCGAACTCTTCGTAAATTCGCGATCCAGCTTTGGGAGCCTCTTGACATATCCTCTTTCTTTTCCTCACTACATTGTCTTCCCCTTCTCGCACACGTCTCCCTCTCTATTCCCATCGGTGGTCCTCACCTCGGTGATAGCGATGCAATCACAAACTTTTTCAACCTTCATTCCGCCTCGTTGCGTTCCCTTTCAATCCGAGCCACGGAGTTGGGAGAGTGGGCACGCGTCCCTAACGACATTCAACTCTATGATTGGATCGAGAACGCATTCTCTGGCGTACGTTTGTCATGTCTCGCCTCCCTAGAAATCAGCCTCGGTCTGATACCCGTCGAATCTGCCATGGTTTGCATACGCAAATTTGCTGGCACTCTACGTTCTCTCGTCCTCGCCGGAAGACGGCTGTCCTTGCACGATATCGATACCATTACCTCCGCTTTCCCCCACTGTCACCTATCATCGAATGGGTTTCACGGGCTTGATTCACTGCGATTGGGTTCTGTCACTCTTAACCCGCAGCTTATGGACCTACTTGCGGAAAGGCTCCCTCATGTGAGCAGACTAGAACTGCTCGTTAGGGACGTCGTGCCTTATCAAGGGGACCACCCCTTGTACTATAAAAGTTGTCCGGACCATGATCAGGACGAAAGCCAACTCGTGAGTCTGACTTAATTATTCGCACTTAGTTGAGTAACATTAAACACTCCAGCCTTTTCAGACTCGGTTCTTCGAGGAGATGGAGCGGAGGTTTTACCCCGATTGGAGGATTCGACAACTTGTGTTGTCAGCTGGTGCTTTCCCGTTCAAGTTACAACATGAACCGTTGTACAAGGACGTTCTTCGGCAATGTGCACCTTCACTCGAGTCATTTGCATGATGGACTTTTCCTCTCCCCTTTTGCATGTTTCCTCTCAGACATTCACCGCATTAATTCATTACTTGCTTTCGTACACGCTTGTAGCTTTGTTATCATTTTGCACTTCATGTTGTACACATCTGTATCATACGCTTTTCGTTCACTGTGCAAATATCGCCACTTTGTAATTAGTACTTAGACTAAAGCATGACCGTAACATACGATGTCTTTACAAACCCTACGTCGTTCTAGTCAATCCTAGAAGGCTCCAGTAAATTTTCAGTATAGACCACGCGTGGCGTATACTCAAGGCTTCAAGTTACTGCGCTCGTCAGCCGGGCGCGTCTTCGGGGACTAGAGTATAAACCTGAGCGGTATCACAAGTCTCTCGGCGCTGCAAAGGGGATGTACATTGGCCGAGTGAATGATTGTACATTGTCGTAATGAGCGGGGTATTACATCGTGCAGTAAGTAGCTGCTGATTAAATTACTGGATATGTCTATATGAGTCCAAAGCATCCACCTTGAGCCTGAAATGGAATGAAGGGAGAACACCGACGACGACGAGGGGAAGAGGTGTGAATTCCGGCGCCTACGGAGTTCCTGTCTCTTGGTCATCATCATCACCGGTTTTCTTCCACAGCTCGTATGCTCTACTACAAGTCCGACTGGCAAGCACCCAAGGTTCGTTTGACAGGGCCTTATCCCACAAGTTGAGCGCGAACCGTTTTTGTTCCCCTGATGTGATGCTGTCGCGTGTGAGTGCAAGCGCAGTTCGGGTTGGATCCAACAGCTTGTTGATGCGATCCCAGACCGTAAAGGTGTCTGGAGAAAGGGGAAGGAGGATCGTCCGGTCGCTGGAAGAGGCCGGGTTAGTACGGAGGTCAAAACAGATTGCATGCAAAGAAAAACGCACGCATCGACAGGTGGCACAGGCGATGGGGGCACTTTTAACCCATACCACTTGCTATCCTCGCCCTCTGGCGGTCTATTCAACAGACCTGTATCCTTCAACCCAGCATTCCGCTCCACGAACTGATGGTACTCTATCCACCGCATCCTCGCCTGCTCTCTCTTCTGCTCCTGCCTCTGCGCATTCTCAAAGTCCATCGACATACTCAAAAACTTGTTCAAAGTGCTATTGAACGCGCTCGTCGACCAAAAGTACCAGCCTTCGTCCCAAAACTTGACTTCTGGAGGTGCTGGCTTTCTCTGTGGGTCGTAGTCTTCATCATCCTCGTCCTCATGTTCGACAATAGGTGGTCGCCCACCCAAAAGTCTCGGAATATTGGCAGGCTGGCCTTCTACTGGCAATGGGTACTTTGCTTTTCCATCGGGTCCGATCTCTTGATGTTGCTTGAACGTGATAATATTTCGAACCTCGTGTGGGAAGACTTTGCGTATGCAGACCGATCGACACGAAGGAGGCTTCCGGTGGACACGACCTCCGACGCTCTGCGTGCAGTACGTTATGCACCACTCGTCAGTCTTAGGTGAGAAGGGTCCTGTTAGATATGGGAGAAGCTGAATTACACCAAGTCATAATTGATAGGTAGACACTGTCTAGACTTACCTTGTGGTGGATTGTAGATCTTTATGCCGGGGAAATAAGCGAATGCAGGTTTCCTTATGTCTTTCTTGGTGTTGGGTTCATGTTTGGAAGAGGACATGGAGGCTGGAAAAGAAGGAGCTGGAGCTTTGGGGGAACTGCCGTGGCCCATACGCAATTCCGCGTGGCCTAGACACGTGATCATCGGAGATTGAATTTGGTATATAAACAAACTTTTTTTGCCGCGTATCGCTTTTTTTCCATCACAACTTGCCGTCTGAAGAATCGTTGTCGCAGCGTTTCCGTACAGAGGGCTTCTACCCTCTCTTTTGGCTGTGGGGAAAGTCCCCGGAGAATTACAGAGCGTGTCCTAGTCCAATCAACGGAAAGCGACCGTCTCCAAGTACGGCGGTACTGGACGTGGATGGCGAGAAAATCCTTGCTTTCTCGGTTCCTGTGACCAAGGAAGTATCCTTCTCTGCTACTCTGTAGCCTTTTGTTCCAATAGCTGGTTATTCGACGAAGGCTCAAGCTGCGCGAAGATATGAGCGCGATTTTGGCTCGGATGATCGGCTGGAGGACGGGCATTTTGTTGCTCATAGACACAGTTATGCGATTGTCGACCTTGCTTGTCTTCAACTCAATGGGGCTCACTCTCTTTCGGCGACGTGATCATCATCGTTCTATTTTTTCCTCTCGTTGAACTTTGCTGTTCATCTTTGGATCATGCTGGGATTTCGGGGCAAGATAGGTGAGTACGACGCGTTCTTTCCGTCCCATTTCATGATGTCAAGAGCTTTTTTCTTGAATTTCTTCATGGTCTACACCTCTTTGACTACGGTCATTGCAGGGCATGCTCCAGATTTTGACACCCCTGATCTTTTCCTTTCTTCCTTTCTTGCGTTCGTTCTTCTGACTGATTGCTTCATTCTTAGATCGTAGCAGGCATGAAGAAGATTTGGACTTGCGGTCTTTCACGTTACGCGCCATCTTATGTGTTCTGTGGGCCCTTTTCTATAATAGTACAATCAATTCTGTGTAGCACGCCGTATACGAATAATAAGGTTACTGAAATTCTAAGATCTAAGCCTCCCATCGCTTCCATAGATCTCTCGACTTGAGCCACGCGACAAGCTCATCGCGACGCACTTTCTCTCCCTTCTCGCTACCCTCCGTTACAATCTTGGCCTTCTTCCCGTCCACCATCTCCCATCTCTGCTCCTTCACGGTCACAAGCCCTTCTTTTAACTCACTCTCTCCCAAGATAACAGCAAACGGCACTTCGTCCTTCTCTCCAGCAGCGAATTGTGTCGGTAACTTGGGCTTATTCTTTGCCAAAAAGTCGGTCTTGATTCCAGCCTCCCGCAGTGCCCTAACCAGCTTGATACGCTCCGCCAACAGCCCATCACCGGCAGCCATGACATAGACCATCGTATCCTTGTTCCTCTTCCCCTGCTCGATCCATTTCGGGTAGACCAATGCGAATATCCGGTCAAGTCCTATGGACACACCAACGCACGGTACCCCACCCTTGTTAGCGGTCTTCTTGTCTGCTCCCGCGGCTGCGGAGGCGAACATTCCAACGAGACCATCGTACCGTCCGCCGGCAGCAATCGAGCCCACACCGACCTGCGATTCGTCGACTTCTTCCTCATCTTCTTCGCCATTGCTTTGCTTAGGCTTTTTAGACTTCTTCTTGGCAGAAGTGCTGTCCTCCGGGCTACCTGCTTCGGCATTTGCCTTGAAGCCTGGCGGCGCTGACGCTTCGACAATGGCCTCGTAAATGATTCCGGTGTAGTAATCGAGACCACGAGCCAGGGAAAGGTCGAAGGAAATCTGATGGACAGGTATGAGGGCGATAAAGTCGAATGTTGAGACATGAATCTAATCTAACCTTCTCCAACACGCCATAAGCATCGAGGAGTGTGAATAAAAACCCCATTTCTTCTATACCCTCTTTTGCCCTCGCGTTCGCAGTCAACGTCGTGTCAGAGCGGAGTTGCTCGAGAAGGGCAAGTCCACCTGTCGCATCATGAGTTCGAGTCTTGGAAACCGTGAATGACGGGAAGACTAACCCTTGTGCTTAACATACTCTCCAATCTTGTCTGCGACAGCGGGATCGAGGCCTTTCTCTTCTGTCATTTCCTTCTTGACTTCTGACCATGGAAGCTGTAGACGTGGTCAGATAAATTTGGATACACTCGAATCAGGAACGAAGGCGACTGACTTTGTCCAACTTGTCAACGGCGGAGGATATTGTCCGGATTTTCTCTGCCGGGACCCCACATACTTCGAAGATTCCGTCAAGGATTTTTCGGTTGTTGAGCTAATGTAGAGTTGGTATGTCATGTTAACGGCCTTGAAATTCCTAGCCTCACCTTGATAGTAAACTCGCCGAGGTCTAGTCTTGTCAAGATGGTATGAAGCAAACTAAGAATTTCTGCATCGGGGATCATCGAATCCCAGTTTCCAGAGATGTCAAAGTCCTGATAACAATGAGTACAGGAAGATCCGAAGGCAAGAGAGACGAGAAGACTAACGGCTTGTGAGAATTCTCTCATCCGTCCTTTGGACATGACAGGCTGGTCTCTTCGATAGACTTTGCCAATTTGCCAGAGCTTGTGCTGGGTGATGTTGCTACCCATCATTGCCAAGTAGCGTCCGAGTGGTACGGTGTGGTCATATCTCAGAGCCAGTTGCTCTCCTCCCTGGTCCATGAGGTCGAAGATTAACTTTTGGTCTTCACCATATTTCCCCGTCAAGACGTCCTTGCGCTCGAAGACCGGTGTGTCTAAGCAAGCACCTCCAAACGAGGTGAAGACCTCCTTAACGATACGTTCGACGTGTTCCCTGCAGTACATCTCTGCGGGACCATAATCTCGTGTTCCCTGCGTGGAAAGATGGAGACCTAAGTCTGAGTATGAATTGGCAGGAACCCTAGGGACGCGTTTCGTACGAACCTTGGCGGTTTTGAGCAGCAATCTCTCGCGTTCTTTCTTCTTCTCTGCATCCTTTCCACCACTAGCTGCTGCCTTTGCTTGCCCTATAGTCTTCTTGAGCTCACCGAGCTTTTTCCTGACCTCTTCGAGGGCAGCTGGGTCTGTGTCGGGTTTTAGCCTGAGTTCGTTGTATTTGGCATTGTAAGTTGTAAGCTCTTGTTCAAGGGATTGTAGTGAAGCCATGACTGAAAAGCTGAACTGCCAAGGTCCGTTCCGAGGGAAGGAAGAGGGTAATCGATGGAGTCGTGAGGTGACTCGACCCAAAAGCATTCGCGATTTGGAAAGATTGCCCTTACCTAAGCGAAGATAAAAAATTCCAAAAAAGAGATAAGATAAGATTCATATACATTAGATTAGATTGACAGGCGTGACCCACTGCCACGGAATTGGGTCCGAGCCCACAACAACGGGATCGTTGCTGGCAGTTGCTCTGGCAGTGGGTCTCATCAACACCAACAGCTCCTTTTCTCTTTCTCACACTTCCACCTTCACTCTTTCAACTTTCTTGCCTCTGGAAGGCTCCCTTTGCGTTTTCTTATTTCTCTTATTTCAAGTTCATTTCCATAACTCGCCTCTCGTTCAACACTCGTAATCACCATGATCGCTATGTTCTCTGTCGCTTTCACCCTTTTCCTCACCCTTGCCACTCAAGGTATGCTCTCCAAGCGTTCTTAGGAGGATATCGCACTAAAAGGGTCTGGATTAGTCTCTGCGCAGGCGACCCCACCCGTGGGCAACGTCACTTTCAACGTAACGTTGGGGACCCCGTCGAAGGGGTTCACGGTCTACTTTTACAACCAGTTGTTGGATTTTCCCTTCACGGAAACTATCAGCCCCGTACGTAGCATACCCATTCTCACACACATCCAAGGCCCTTATACATCGTTTTACGTCTGCAGTGCGCGGCCAACTGCACCCAAATCAAGAATGACCTGGCCGCCACCAACGCAAATGCTACGCAACTCTGCACGAACACCACCGTCCAAAAGCTACAGGAATGCGAGCAGTGCATGTTTACTCAGCTCATTGCTGCCAACAAGCCCATGCCGGACGTGAGGGCAGGTTCTACCCCCATCTTGGGAGGTTACCTGGCTTCCTGCACAGAGCGGAACCTGACAGAGGAAATTAAGCCCAACAATGGATTTGCCAAAGCTACTGATTTCGCGCTCGCCCTTCCACCGAACTGGGACGGACCCACTGGCATCTTCGTTCCCACCGTCGGACTGGTGCTCGGTGTTGGTACTGGGACTTTCCTTGCGGTATCTTCGATATTGCTCCTCTCCAACATGTAAAGAAGGTCATTGAAAGAGGCGGAAATAGGATACCCCCTTGGAGCGACTTGGACGCTTGTATTATGGAAGATTATGATAGGGAGGAGCTGCGCTGGTGTAGCTAATCGAGAGTGGATGTTTTAGCGTACAACTTGTCAATCATACCGCTGGGAGGTTTGGACACGTTGAAAACCCCTTACTCTGAAGCGAATATCGATGTTTCTTGCCATTATCATGATGCTATCATACATATTACACTATAGTGAGTAGGTGAGGCCTAAATGTCATGCAACATAGATCTTCGAGCTTTATGGACGTTCCATTATCTGACTAGCTACCCAGCCGTCTAAAGCCTGGCCTTCACCGGCTGGTTCACGACCTCGGTCTTCGCCCGGTCTCGAAGCTCGCGACGTAGAATCTTTCCAGCAGCACTGCACATCATCGTTAGACCGACATCACCATCAACCGACCCTTGACCGATGACCACTCACCTCTTGGGGATCGCATCAATAACGACCACACCGCCTCTCAGGTACTTGTGTTTCGCCACCTTGCTCTCCATCCACTTGGCTACTGATTGACCAAATGCGAACTTGCTGTCTTGCGTTGTGAGTTTCGCTGGGTTGGCAGCAACAACGTATGCCCTGTGCAGTACATATAGGCTTGAGACCCACTTTTCAAGCCCAGGTGAGAGAAACGAACCTGGGCAACTCCGTGGCCTCCGCGACACTATCAATCCCAATGACCGCCGCATCAGCGATGTCCGGATGAGTGAGGAGCACACTCTCTAGTTCGGCAGGAGGAACTGATGGGATTTGAATCGCTATGGAGTCCCCCCTAAACATTACTATTCACAACCCACCTTGGAATCCCTACGCGGAGGTCATTCAGTCTCCAGAACGGAAGACGGGCGCATGGGGGAGAGGACGAACCTTGTACTTGATAAGCTCCTTCCGTCTATCCACGATATAGTAGAACCCATCCTTATCCCGAATAGCGATATCACCCGTCTTGAACCATCCGTCTGGTGTGATGGAGTTCTTGGTGGCGGTAGGGTTGTTCAGGTATCCCTAGACAGCGGAATCATTGACAACGGACAGCATTATTGTCACCGGATTTCATTAGCACCTCCCGAAAACGACGATCAAGCAGCAGGGCCGAATCTTACCTTCATAATCGTAGGTCCTCTGACCCATAATTCCCCAGGTTGACCTTCTGCCGCGTCGATGATATGATCCCCTTCGTCGTCTGCGACAAGCCTCGCCTCAAGATTGGGCAACAAGGTGCCGATGCTTCCAATTTTACGGACGTCGTCGTTGGCAGGCAGCAAGTTAGTGGTTGGGGACGTTTCGGTTAAGCCGTAACCTGTGGCAGACAGGCAATACAGTTCGGATTGGATCTAAGGGTGAATCGAATTGACAGATGATGAACCAACCTTGAGAGATGGTCACATCAACTTTCCATCTACCAGCAATTCGGGCTTTGACCTAGAGTTCCCGGCTGAGCCGTGTGGAGAAGAGCGCAAGAGAGCGGACAAGCTTACCGCTTTCACCAGAGGACCTCCGAGAGGTGCAGCACCGGATACGAGGTACTTTAGAGAAGAGATGTCGTATTTGTCGACGGCTTCAGATAAAGGTTGTTACAAAGGTTGACGGGGCATTGATGACGGGAACATACCTTCGTGACGTGCCAGGAGAACTAGTACGGGCGGTACAACAAGCGCGAAGGTGATCTTGTACTTCTCAATGTTGACGCAAAACTCAACGGGCTCAAACCGCGGCTGAATGACCGTTTGTACGCCTACGAAGAATGTGTAAAGAAGTGCTTTGGCGAAACCTGTGTGGAAATATAGTTGTAAATCAGCGGGATGAAGAGGTCGTCCAGGATGGCCGACATTACCGAAGATGTGGTAGTACGGAAGGATGGCAAGCATCCGGTCCTTCTCAGGTGACGCTTGGTAGAACGCTGGTTCAACCATGCTCACAACAGCGCCCACGTTTTGATGCGTTGTCTATTCCTCGAGACTCAGTCGAGCATCGTAGGAAAAGGGTAAAGGAACTCACCTCGACACCCTACACGATGGGAGTTCAATTAACAGCTTGAACGGAGGTTTGACTATCAAAGTACAGTATCACCTACTTTGGGCTTCCCGGTCGTTCCCTGACGCAGGAAGGATGAGAAATGACTCGGAATAAAAGTACGAAAGATCCTTACTGAACTATAGCATAAAAACGCGGTCTCCGACTTCGCCGTTTCACCTTCGAACAATTCCTCCCTTGTCAAGGTACCACGCGCCAAGAGATCCTCCATTTTAAGAAGACCTTGTCCTTCAGGTCTGGAAGGAGCGGCGGATCCGCCGGCCCAAGTAAAACCGTCGCTGAGAAGAATTATCCGCTTATCGCCTTGACTTGTTGGTATGTTCAAAGTCTTAAACATGTCCCGGACAGCCGGAAGGCCGTCAATGGTAGTCATGATGAGATGTGCACCACTATCGTGGTATTGGTGGGCAAGTTCAGTCCCAGTGTAGGCATTGTTTGCAAGAGTGCATCGAATACCGGCCGCGATGGCTAGATAGAAGAGTTGGGTCAGCTTCTGAATGCTCTATTGAATATGATCCGTCGACGCACCTCCGAGAACCACAACGGGCCAATTCAGAGAGTTGGGTGAGTACATCAGAACAGTATCTCCGCGTTTTGCACCAATAGTTTTGAGGCCATAACCGAATTGAAAGGCTAGGGACTTGACTTGTGCACGAGTGAGTGTAACACCGGTCTTTGCGTCAACAAAAGCAGGAAAATGACCCGGATAGCGACCAACGTAGTCGGAAGACTGTCCTGGCTGAGTTGTGAATAGAAGAGTTGCAATGGAACACGAAGGAATGGGGACTGAAGGCGTTGGAGAAGTGTAGATTTTGGGAGACATGGGGAAAAGCGGAGGATGGGATACCAATCTGGGGCAAAAAAACGGCATTCAAATTATAGCTTGTCGAAGCGCCACAGGATTCTAAACTTATCCCGGATCCCAGCCTATCCCAACGTTCCCTTTATGAAACCTTTTGGACGGAATTTAGTTCTGTAGTCAGCCAAGGTAATCGTCCCTAGATTTCCGGACAATTTGCCCTGAAATGTTTGTTCCCGTGTGCGCGTGAATCATGGCGGCCTGCATGAAGGACGGGTCTGACCAGGACCGGGTGTTGTGCATCGCCAAAACAGTCACCGGGCAGCCCGATATTGCCAAATCCGGCCCGACTCCGTCCGGCCTTCGAGTTTGCAAATTGTCACACAGCCACACAGCTATCCGTTGACTCTTGACCCCGACGACCTCAGCGACAACAACGACAGCGACAACGACAATGGCCTCCCTACTTGAACGTATGAACGTCGGCCCCGTTCGCTCAAAAAGTGCTCAGTCAATGAGATCATCCTCTGCGCCCTACGTGTGTCGTCTCCATTCCATTCCAGCCAACCTTTCATTCATCCATTCTCGCACAGAACCGCGCTCACCGTACGCCCAAAGGAGACGTTAATTCCAATTGGTCTCACGACCTGTACGAGCAGCACAACTCCCTTTCAGCGCGTCTCAATCTCGACCCTACGCCCCCTAAAACCGCCCTAAATTCCCTGGCACAAAAAGCTCTCCGCGACGCCACATCTTCCCCGTCATCCTCGCTATCGATTAAGGGTGCGGGTGCAGTGAACGGGAACGTTATAGAGGTGACAGGATTGGTTCAGGGAACGACGGCGGAGGATGTGGCCGCTATTTTCAAGCGATGCGGTGCTATCACTAGTCAGAAAGCTGTACCAGGCTCTGAAGTCAAGATACGTCTGACATACAAGACGTCGGCTTCTGCTGAGCAGGCTGTCAAGACATTCAATGGTCAGGCTGCGGACGGGAAAACTTTGGTGGTTCGGATTGTGGGCTCGACTTCTGCTGGGACTTCGCTTAGCAGTCGGTTTGGTGATGATGGCCTTGGTGTGGTGAGACAAGAGGGAAGTGTGGACATCTTGATGGACTCGAATGATGGGGGATCGTGAGTCACTTCTTTCTCTATGCTCTTCTTTGTCTGATTCTTTGCGTAGGAAGATGAGGTCTGATGCTCTCGTCGATGATCCTCGCTCTCGTGTCCTCGTCGCGCCACCCGGTGCAAACCCTAAAGACTATACTCAAGCTCCCGCGAGACGTGGAGGTCGGGGTCGAGGCCGGCGGGGTAGAGGCGGTAGGGGTGGAGGTGGCCGGATGGAGGTTGACTGAACGACTTCTGGTTCAACATTCTCAACAGCCCTTCAATGGTATCCTCCCCGAATGCCCGTGTTTTCAGTTTCTGTGGCTTCTACGATAACTTATTATGTCTACAAACCCTACTCTCCCCTCTGCTTTGCACCCTCCGATTGTACATTACTGTTACCTTAGCGTATTTTGTTCCACTGTCCACAATCGAACAGTTGAAAGGTGCGTGCTTACTCTGACGACGTTTTCTGCTCGCTGACGGTTGCCTATAGATGATCTAGCTTGATGTCATCTTTGAAAATCTAGACCTTCACGAAAACGAGTCTACTCTGTCGTCGTTCGAACACTTTTCACGGCCAAGTCTGAGTAAGCGACGTGAGCCGAACAAATCTCTGTTGAATGGTTTCGATTGGTTTCTGACAATCTTGTAAGTTTAGATATTGAGTTTGTTCGCATGCCTTGCCTTGACGAAAGGGCCACTCACTGCGTCGTTTGTGACGCTTGAATATTTAGATGAGGGTACGCATTCCAGCTATAGGTCTGCCCATCCAAACGCTGATGTACATGGCTTTAGCATAAAATTTTAACATCCTTCTGCACACTTCCCCACAGTCGTAATTACGGGGCCGAGAGGGAAGGTTCTGATTATTTTCAACGTCTCAATTCATCAGAGATGAGCCGGATGTCCTGACTCCCTCCCAAACCTTCCTCCCCTCATAGCCGGGGTTTTGAACCTCCGTGTGTTGCTCGCGATTCGGGGCTATGCGATTGTATATGCAATAGAAATAGGGATGGCAGATGTATCAACGTAGTAAGTATCTTCCGCTCTCCAGGACGGAATAAAACAGGATTTACTTAGTTTTGAATTCCACAACGAGATCCTTCCCCCGTCCCGTCGTAAGGAAATCCCGAAGATTGGTAAGTGCCCGGACCTCCATCTTCCGTTGGGAGTCCTGGTTTTCCGTCCCCATGTGGGGGAGGAGAGTGATGTAAGGGAATTCGAGGAGTCGCGGGTTGACTTCGGGTTCGTTGGGGTATACATCAAGACCAACAGAAGCAAGCTGTGAGATGAAAGCCATGTGAGTACTGCAAGCCTCATTGAGCGAAGGAAAGACTCACATGACCGTCTTCCAATGCTTTAATCATAGCTTCCTCGTCGATGACCTTTCCCCTCGCAGTATTGATGATGATGGCGCCTTTAGGGAGCTTTCGAATCCATTTTTCTGATACCAGACCCACAGTTTCCTCTCGTAAAGGCACGTGAACACTCAGAACCTCTGCTTGAGCGAGCATCTCCTCGACATCTTCAAAGTATTCGCACCATTCTGGTGCATCAGCGACTTTGTGTCTCGAATGGTAGATGATACGCATGGGGAACGCATGAGCCAAATGGGCGAGACGCAAGCCAATTCCTCCGAGACCTAGAATTGCTAGTGTACGTCCTTCGAGGTCGTGAGAGCGGGGGGCGACTTTGGGCTTCCATTTGCCTTCTCGGAGAGTGCGTTCTGAGATAGAGTAGTTACGCATCGTTGAGATGAGGAGGTATAATGCCGTTGTAGCTGAAGCATCGTCGACGGCTCCTGGCGTATTCGATACGGATATACCTGATTCAAGTACGCTTTAGAATGTGGGCGGTGGTGTGCGGGTCAGAACAAAGGACTGATATGGGTCACTTACCTCGAGCCTTGCAAGCCAAAACGTCAATCTGGTCGTATCCCGCTCCGTTATGTGCTATCCACTTCAATGACGAAGGGAACTGGTCCACCAATTCCTTATCAAAAATTCCGATCCTATCTGCAGAGGTGTTGTCCCTGTAGAACCCCACGACTCCCTCGTATTTTCCTCCAGCTCCGAGATCTTTCACGAATGAAGCACGATCGGTCGAGTCGTATGTCTAGCGACGACATGTATACCAGATTAGAGCCAGATTGGGACGGATATCGTCGATCAACGTACCAACACTTCGGCAACTTCTCCCAGCAGTTTCTTAGCGTCTTCGGTCGCCCATACAAGTGTTCCTGGTTATTTTGAGAGCAGTTGAGAAGCTAGAATTGCAGGAACGTAAAATATATGCTCACCGACGATCAAGATACGAGGGGCCATGGTAGATATGATTGAGGATAAAGGTCGGATATCACTGTTTTTAAGAACTCTGGAGATGTGGGGATAGGGCCGGGCGTCCCGACGGTGCGCATAGCCGGTAATTTCATTTCAGCTCTTGCCAAGGTGAGTGTTCGTTGAACAGTACGTTGGGGTCAGTATGTCGGCCTGTATGTATGGTTTCTAGCGGTATTATGCTTACCACCGGAGCCCGTGCTCGTTCGCAAAGCTTCTGGTATCTGTGATCATGGGTTCAAGTTGTCGTTATCGGAGCTCCTTCCAGGCAAGCATGGATGGTGAGTGCCATGGCCCAAAATCAAACTTCATTACAAAACCGTAGGAATACATACGAACGTCCTATATCGTTTCGTATCCTTCCAGCACGCTCTCTTACGCCTTTCGCCCCTTTACACAACTACGCACTCGGCCAAGTACAAGCCACCAGACTCCAACGGCAAGTCTCTCCGTCGCTCTCCGTAGTTTGGCCTTACCCAACCTGATAAATCCTCCTTCGGATAGTCGGACCTGAAGCCGGTGTGTTCTAATCGAGAATTGACATTTGAAGAACCTTGCCAACTCAGAAAATCTACATCGACGCAAACGTCAGATCGGCCTCATCAAGGATCGCGACGAAAAGCCGCCGTACTCCTGCTGCAAGCTCCGAAATACCCTTGATCTTCTTACATTCGTTCAGAGCATTGTAGCCCTGCACGGCATCCAAAACACCCAATTCGTGATGTTGTTTGAGGTACCTTGAGTGCGATGTTCAGTCAGAGGAAGGGCTGGCATTCATCCTCTCTTACCTCAAACATGTCTCCTCCTTGAAATCCAAGTAGACCTTCTTATTGAACTTTCTCTGCGTGAAAGAGCGCGTCACACCACCGGCATGGAAAGCATCGCACGAAACCTGGTCGCACCTCGTTCTGGCGAGCTTTCTCCTCGTACAGGTGATTCTGGTGAATAATGAAGTGGTCGGAGAGGACGTAGTACGATATCCCGGAGAGATACATCTCGAATAGACATGCCGCCTTGTTCCCTCCGTATCCGACGAAGCGCTCGTCACACCTGAATTGGTCAAAAAGATGCTGGAGGATAGGAAAGGACCCGAGAGCATACCAAGGCGGGCCTTCCTTCTTGAACACAACGTATGGTTCGTAGGCTGCTTGATATTCAGTGACTTTGTAGACCTCCCCCGGCGGAGCAGCGTAGAACCTCGCATAGTTAGTACTGTTGTGCCCAGCGTCCCAGGATGCATGGAACATCGATATCCGTTTCTCCTTGACGAGAGACAGCAAACCCTATGTCAAAACATGCTGAGCGGTTCATGGAAGGATCGAGTAACAGAACTACGCACCTTCTTATCGGAAGGAAAGTTGGTGTAATCAACTCCGTCCGAATGATTCACAAATTCAAACGCTGGCAGCACAAATGCAGAGTTCCCTTCGCGCAGCTTTTGCATGATCGCCTTGCTACTTTGAATAGCTCTCCGGAAGTCCGTGCACAGGTAGAAGTCTATGTCCAGCATCATAACGTAGTCTGTGCGCGCAAAGAACCTGGCGATGTTGCGCCATGTATTGAACTGGCGGTCGAAGAAGTCTATGACAAGATGAACGTCGACGTTTTTGGACATGAGCGGCGTTGAGGTGTAGAGAGAATGGAGTGAATCGAGGAGGTCTTGTATGTGAAGAGAGTTGTTTCGAACGTGTATTGTGACGGATATTGGGCCTAGTTCGCGAGGTTGAGAGCAACATGGCGACTCGCAGAGCATGTTACTCACCTTGGTACCTTCTAACGAGTCTGTCGAACACATGGAACCTGTTGCTCGTTATCTGCGTCGTAATTGTGATGTCCTCTGTTTCGAAGTGACCAGTAGCGCGATAAAAGAAAGGAACTATCTTGCTGGGGTGCATAGAGTTTGAAAAGGCCTTGGATAGAAAGAGAGCCTCCGACATCGCGAACGGTGAACTTGCATACGATGTGTTCCAAAGCAGTTTAGGATCATGCGAAGGCGAGTGAACATTGGAGAGCCCATTCGAAAAGATTTTTTGCCCGTCAGGCAGTCGTTGAGATGAGTGTTGCCGGTCTACATGTTCATCGTGCTTGACGCGAACGGGCGAGGAAGCCAGGGCGTTGGCGATATGGGACAAACACGCTCGCATGGGGGATATCATGAAGACATAGGTCGTAAATGAGATCGACAAACAAACATAGAGAGCAATGAATAGGTGGAACGCCCCAGCGATAGTCCAGGCGGAAACTGCCATCCACAGGTGAGTGATGGTGGTGGTTGAGAAGAGAGAGCACCAAGGCACGTCAAAGTCACGGCCTTGGCCGTTGTACATTACATAGGACCAAAGAAGAAGCAGTCGCTTTCGTACAGAGAGATAGATATACACCAAAATACTAATAAGAATAACTATGTGTTCACTTGTGTTGAGCGGCCAGTGCGAGAGCACCAGAGGCGGCAGCGTCATCGACAAACTCAATCCGTCGAAACACGATACCCTTCGCAGCTAACGCGTCTAGTACCATCTTTCGGTAGCCTTCATGGCCCACCAAAGATCCTCCAAACGATAGAAGGCTGTTATTCGCGGTGACCAGACCTGGTTTTTCGTCGGTCGGCTCACCAACAAGAACAGCAATCTGATCCGCTAGCATTCCTGCGCAAAGCTGGAGTACCTGCAGAGCCTCCGGATCTTTGTTTTCAAAGGCAGCAGCAAACACCAACGGCGATAACGAGGATAAACGTTTCTCGCGAACGAGTGCCAGGTGAGGTGCTTTTAGCTGGGCATGAGGATTGGATTGCTCGGATCCTGGGTTGGGAGCATGAACCTCGTTCAACACGTCCATGACGGTATTGCAACTGAAAAACTTCAGTATGCGATATTCGAGGGAACCTTCTTTGGCGGGAGGGATGGATCCAGGTGCTTTCACCGAGTCCCGGTCATTCCTGTTCAGGATCTGACGGACTGCCTCCCTTCCAACACTAAAACCACCGCCTTCATCGCCTAGGATCCATCCCCAGCCGCCTATTCTGCCCAGCTCTTGCAAGCGCTGCTGTTCTCCATCCTTCACCTTCCTGAACGAGACTGCGATCGCGCCTGTTCCTCCAACAACTGCAACGGCAGCGAAAACGTCATCGTACATCTGCACTGGTGATGCGAGCAGGTGTGTATCGTTCGCGACGACCAGATTGGGACCGATAGGGATGCGCAGGAGGTCCGAGAGAGGCTGGAGGACGGACTGCGCGGCGGCAGGAGAGTCGACGCCTGACACACCGAGCCAGGCTGCTGCAAACGAGTGCTCTTGGGTGGGAAGAGGAACAGGGTCGACAGATGGAGGTGACATGCAGGTCTTCAGTGCATCTCCAACTGTATTTCGAACGGCGTACGTGAACGCCTCGATTCCAACGTAGGCGAGATTGGAAGGACCGCCGTAGGCACGACCAAGGACCTCTCCTTTGGCATTGCAGATGGCTGCTGTGGTCTTCGAGCCACCACAATCGACGCAGAGATAGAGCGACATTGGAACTGGAGATCGAACGATGAGGTCCAAGATGAAAATGATAAGCGGGTCGACGAACCTTATATATCGGTCTTGGGGAGATTTGCTACTGGCCAGATCCCGCTGCCGCTAGTGCGGCGACGAGAGCAGTATGGGCATGTCAATTGACTGGTCGCTGGTACATGCGGGGTAGCATTGGCAGCATGCGGACAGCTATATAACAGTCACTTGAGCAGTAAAGATCTCTGTGCGAACCGCATTTGAGTACCGACGGCCAAGTCTCACAGAACCTGCCCTGAAGTTTCCCACGGAATCGCGTATATAGAGCTCTCATACACGCGAAATTTTTCTTTTCTTCGTGCGGCGACACGGCCATCTTTTTCCCCTGTTGCTCATGACTGTCTCCCTCTGGGATTTACCAGGCGGTCGTTCGAGTGTCAGGCCGTGCCCTGAGCAATTGGACGTCTTAGAACCCAATATCACCTCTCTTCACTTCCGGAGAGGTGGTGGGTCGGTGGTTCGTACATTCACAGCCCAACCTTCTATAGTTTATAGTATTCCTACCTCTTGCAATGCATTACAGTGCTCTTATATCCAATGAAATAGTTTCACTCATCAAAATATCAGGAGCTCGATCACACTTATTGATACTTTTAGAATGGGAAACGAGAAAACATCGAGATTGTCATTCAGAGCTTCAGAAAAATAGACCCTACACAGTACAGCGGCACAAAGAACTTGTAGCGACGGCTCCTAAATACTGCCGTTGCTTGTGAACTATCCCTCTTCTAAGCACAGGCGTTCCTTCGTTATTTCGTCACATCATTACTCGCTCTCCGCAATGAGCGCGACAATCATTCTGAGAACATGGAATTAGAATAGAGATGGCTAAACAGAATGTAGCACGGCGCACCTGTAGAGGTAGTAGAAGAACGAGAGGAGGTAGAACCCAAGCTTGATAAAGCTCTCCTTTTTGTGGTTGGGAAGCGTTCGGAAAATCTCAGTCGCATCGTACATGTGGTTCTTGCCGCGTATCCTGCAACGAACGCGTTTGTTAGTCAAATGGGCCTGAGCAGCCTGCATGAACTGCTCACTTATTTGCGTTATAGACCAAAAGGGGAGCGTTCAAGAGGAAAGCGATCCATTGTCCGGAAATCAGGAAAAGCAAGGTCAAGAAGGCGTGGGCGATGTTCTCAGGTAGGACGAACTATGTCGAGCTTCACATCAGCATGTGTTTCCGAATTTTGCAGAGGGTTAGGCCACGTACTTGGTTGAGCTTGTTGCAAAGGTCTATGGGGTTGATGTAGTCGCATTCTAGGTCGGAGAACATTATGATCTGCATTTCTGTTGAGAAGATGTGCAACTCCGGTGACACGACCAGCAACTCACGAAGAAAACCATGCAAAACAGCAACGCTGCAGCCATAAGGACTGCAAACAAGAACAACCAGCCTGTTCATTTGCACCGGATACGAGAGAGGTCGGTTGAAGCGTGTCAGGAAAGTAGTGCATTGCCAAAGGGCAAGAAGCAGTTCCGGTAGGGATGTTGATTTTGCGAAAGACAGTAGAAGTCATGAATAGAGGTTGTCAGAAACTTGGCAGCATGAGGAAACAAAAACACGACACGGACCAGCACCACCCATGTTGAAATGACCAAAACTTCACAGAAAAATCCCTTTAAGACGAGAGAGGGGAGTTACTGATATCTATGTGACAGAGTCAGCCAAAGATAAACCAGAGAAAAGCGGTAGGACTTGCCTTCCCAAGGTGTTTACTCGGAGAGACGTGGGCAAGGAGCAGCGTGTGTGAGCGTGTGCTTCTGACGCAAGCGGATGTGGGTCACAGTGTCACGCTAGGTCACAAATAGTAACGCTCTTATCGTCACGATATGATGTCAGATGAAAGTCAGGTTCAACTCAACACCACCTTCACAGCAGTACTTCCAAAAGATCGAAGTAGATTGTGAATGAGCCAGTTGATTGCCTGGCTCTCTTTTTGGAATCTTCAAGCAGCCACCAACTTAAAGAGCGCGAGGCAGGATCAAAAGTAAGTACTGTTGGTTGCGACTGATGCCCCCTACTAATTAGCACTCCAAGTCATCAGTCTCATTAGCATCGGAAGGTCGAAGCTCTGGTAAAGAGACCGTCGAAATTGTTTACTACCAAGGCGAGAGCGTCATCAAAATCGTCCTTTATTCTACTACTAGGAACCACCTGGGACGGTACGCCTGGCCAATTTGGAGCTTCTCCCGCCTCGCTCGTTTTGGCTAACCTCTTTTCTTGGAATATCAGAACAAGAAGACGGGCGCTAAAGCGACGTATGAACCTGATCTACTGTATTCTCTTTTGGATGCCATTGGGCTCGTGTATCGGGCGAGCTGACCGAAGTCACCGAACATGGGAACCTAAGATTCGCTGACCTGAGAAGCCTGATCACAGCTTTCGAGGTCACTTTCCGTTCGATAGATGCGCAGCGGACATGAGGCTACCTCATGGCCTGATTGTGCGCCAATGAATGCACGCAGCCCACACGCCGCAGCACAGCCGAGTTCAATCTCATCCCCTCATGTCTAGTACCCGAAACCCTCTAAGCGACACGGAGAGCGAGAGTGGAACAGCAACCCCTCTGGCTCGGCCGCGTCAGGAAGCCCAAAGTGCAGTTAAAGAGCTGTCGAGTAGTTACACTCACCTGTGAGTTTGTGTTTGCAATTGGGTAGTTTGGGTAGTGTATCGATTGCCTCGATCATAACTCATTCTTATATCCAGTACCGCTTCATTGCGATCCTCCGGGGCCCAGTGTGCGAATGTAGGGCGACTTGGCCCGACAACGGTTTGAAGGTCCTCCTTTCCCTCCGTTCACTGCTCATTCGCCACGCTAGAGTGATGCGGAACTGCAAATTACCCGCCTGAAGGGTTCTGTAAAGGAACGGACCAGGAAACAAAGAGAAACACGAGAGGCGACGAAGACGTGGGTTAGGGAAGACCTGAGAAATCAAATCTTGTCCCAGATACGGTGTGTTCTCTGTCGCTAAGATTGGCTAATTTGAATATTGAATTTTTGGTTAGGAATGATCTGAAGAGCGATATCAAGCTACAAGTAGCGAGCGCTGTAAAGACACAGGTCGACGAACAGCTTAAGAACCATATACCTATCCCGCTACGCGATCAGCTGGCCGACTGTGATGAGCAGCTTCGGAGGGTCGAGGTTTTGTTGGTCAACTCGTGAGTTGGATTCTGTTGCGAGGACCACTCCTATCCTTACCCTTTGTCCCTCTTCGCAGAAAAGCTCGAAGAAACCATGCTCATTACGATCTGACGACTTCACTCAACGAACCTCTCTTGGTTGTTCAGAGAGAGTCTGGGGGAGCGAGTTCTGTCTATCCGTCTGATTTAGAGACGCTGTTTACCTACGACGGTAAGTGAATATCGTTCTTCCCGTCGACTAGACCTGATGCAACTCGTTCATATAGACGACGCTTTGAAACAGCTCCTGGGTGATTACGGACTCAAGGTAGACGACAGAGCTGTTACGAATGTTAATCGCTTCCTGGCTCATATAGGTGAGAACAAGGCCAGTCCGTCCCTCGTTCAAGCGGCTGACCGAGAGCTCCTCCAGGGATTAAGCATCCAGTTGAAGAAATGTCACTCATGGCCGAGGGATGAGTCGGGCCACAAATGGTACAATATATCGTAGTCCCCTAAGAGTGCTGATACACATAAGCTAGCAAATACATTCTACTTACACAAAGAGTCTATTCCGCCTACACGGAATGCAATCTCAGGCCACTCAACGATCTTCATGGGCGCTCCAGACTCGCTCCGTCAATATGTGCGCGTACGGACCGTCCCACAGGCCAGTCTCTTTACCACGCAGTACATCACAGGCTACGGTAAGCCTCTCAATACGAGTGGTATCCCTCTCCCCTCTAGACCACTTCTCCAATGCTTTAGATACTCCTACTCGTGGCGTGACGATGTAAAAGTCCAGCTTCGTATTGTCGGGGGGCCGGGGCGACCACAGAGGGAAAGCCAGGTGGCTCAAGCTGGGCAAGGCAAAGAACGGAATTCGGCATGCCCATGATGGTACGGGTAAGTCCGATAGGGCTGGGGAGTCGTCGTAGGGAATCCACAGCGCGAGGTGGGTTATATTTGACAAAAATGCCATCCCAGCTTGGCTGGATGTGAACGGGAGCCATCTAAAGTGGCTTCCCGTGAGTACGAGCCTCCTGCATTCCCATGCATGAATCAGAGGCTCGCAGAGACTTTGGAACCCGTCATGGAGGATATGAGAGGCTTCGAAACTCAGTGCGATAGTCTCCGCCCCTTCAAGGACCTCATGAAGCGTCCTGTGGTCAATGAAATTGTCGGCCGACTGATTGACCAAAGGTCCCCAGATATTGTGAGCGCACACGCGCCGCACCAATGCTGGATAGTTCAAAGATAGAAGACCCGACTCGTTACGATGTCGATGCTGCAAATGAATGGCAGAAACAAATGAACGGAGGTGTGCATTCGAGTCCAGGATGACCGTATGAAGAAGATTGCACATAGCAATCTTGCGGAAGGAGTGACAAACAACAGATATCGAGAGAGCGTCGCTATAAGCACCTCGAAGGTTCGATAAACTCCCGTCGAAATTGGTCCATGAGGCGTAGTCAATAACCAAGAGGGAAATGTCGAGAGGGAGTTGAGGGAATGGGAACCTAGGCGACGAGGAGAGTGGAGGATTCATGGAGGGCAGGCGAGAAATTTTGAGTGAATTTATATGAAGACCTCAAAAGTCTTATGCTGGGGACAAAGAGGTAGGGCGTTATTGTGCACTCTGGGCAACCGGACTGATCATGATGGCATGCCGGACACATTGTAATTCAGTCCTGCGTTGCATGTGAGCCGCCTTGTACTTTGCATCCAGAAAAGAAACGTCGGAATCATCTTTCTGTGCGAATGGAGTTGGAATGGGGACGACGACGTTGTAAAAGGTCATTATGAGAAGGAGAATAGTACATTGTACGGCAGATGAACCTTGAATGTGCCGGTCTCCAGCTCGACCAAATCTTCTCGTAAAGACCTAAGGGGGTGCCCCTCGAGCTGACTCGTTGAGGTTTGGAGGCTCTTGAAGAGTGTAAATGAAAAAATAGGTGCGCTTAGTATAAGCCCAGAAGCTACGACTCCCGTCCCTTTGACTGGATACAGCTCGGCTGAGATTGAAGTTCACAGCGAGCTCACTCGACTATGCAAGAGATTGTGGAAAGAGCCCTTGGGTCTAGCGCCTGGACTAGGGAGGGACCAGGTAGGTGCATGATAGTACCGGTGGTGGCGATCGCGCAGTGACGCGATAACTTACCAAGTTAGGACGCGACGTACTACGACCAAACTCGACCAAACAACTCTGGCTATTCTTCGTTCTTACCTTGTTCTTGTTCTTACCTCGAAGCCTCATTTGTCTGTCGACCACTGACTACCACATACCTCAATATCCACCCATATATAAATCCGATAGAAACGTACAGGTCATGGAGCTCACCCCTGTCCTATTCAAACTTCAGATATTCCTATTGGAGGTTGATAGCTGACTCGACTCGGAAGCGCTTAAGGTTCGCATTCATATGTACCCTCCAGCCCGAAGGGGTGTAACACGAGCACGAGCCATCTATTAGGTCTGACAGGAATTTTCGCAGGGAGTCATAACTTGGTTTTGATGTCCAACCACTGGAAGATGACTCAGAGGATGATCCTCGGAGCCACGCAACTTACTTCCAGTCTCAGTATGCGGAATCTCAATCTACGAGCGCAGGGTCAATCCGTCGATATGATCAGGTATCCCAGCCGCTCGGTTATACAGGGTTCTCGCTCGCGCTTCTCCTGGGCGTCTACCATCCTTTGTTCCAACACGAGCGTTGAACAGATTGACAGGTTGCCTTTCGGTGGTAATCCTTCTTGCCAAACTGGTTTAACTTGTAATCTGATGCCATCGCTATTGTCCCGATTCGTCTGGACGACCCTACAGAGGCGGCATGCCTCGGGGCCTCGTGTGCGGTTTCTACTTGCGATGGAGGCAAAAAACACTCCCCGACCGCGAGAATCGATTCACCATTTCTGGTCCAACCAGTGATTTTCCTCATACCCTCTGCTACTTTACGAGCATAAGGGCCTCTTCCTTCTGATAGGAAACTCCATGTGATTGCTGAGAAACAGAAGGCCGCACGAGCGCTAAGATGCGCCAACCGTTTCCGTAAGTGGTTCTCAGCGAACTTCGGTGACGTGCCTCACGACTAGCTGCAATATTTCTCAGAAGATCGGCCTCTCACCTTTTGCCTAGCACTCTCAGACAAATTTGGATCGAGGTTCTTGGGAACGGAAGTCCGGACGGTATTGGCACACAGTGGCTCGACTCCTCTCATCTCTCATCTGGGGTATCAATCCTTCCAGTTCACGTCGGAATTGTGAGATTATGCACCGATATGGGGCAGGCGCTAAATATGGTCCCGAGTCCGCACGTTCAATTGAGCTGCGCGCGTGTTCCAGTCGTGGAAGCGTGGAAGCTGGACTGGGACCCACAAAAAATACATGTAAACTGAAGTTTTCAGTAGAAATAGTCGCCCGACCGATACATCATCTTAGCTCACATCCTTCATTCCCCATTCGCGTCCCGTCAGTCTTATTTCTCGCGATCCAGCTCATGTCTTTCCGACCTTTTGATGAAACCTTCTTGTAAGTCCCCTCTGTTTAGGACGCTCGTAGTGCTATGTTGACGATCAGTCCTTATTAAGAACCACTGTCGACCGTCGAAGACTTGACCCGACTAAGCACTCACTGTACAGCTGGAGACACGCAAATATGCCCACTGCTCGTACCGTCGCGAGCTGTGAGGTGAGTCCCAGAAGCCTTGTAATGACAACTCGCGACTTAGGGGTTTTTGCACAGCAATTTCGTGAAGGTGTCGACAAGCCCATAACATACGTTGTGTACCCCACCACCACATTCAAAGCTTCACTGCATCCTCTGGATAGTCCAGCAGCATGGCAAGTGTGCCCACACGGCAAATACCTTCCATCAAAGCCAACGATCACCGAGAACACCTCGCAAGTTCTATTGGATGATTTGGCACCCGGGCTTGCCATCGAAGACCTTCTCAACACGTCCGCATGGGAGATTGAAAAGAGTGATGTTGATGCTGTAGTCGATAAAGACATTCAAACCGAATCTCAGGTAACCTCAACTCGTGCTACAGTCGAACGACCCTCCCCTCCTCCACTTGATGACGTTGAAGTTGGATGCCACAAGCATGCACAGCAACCGTCAGATCTATCTGACCTACTCCTCTTCGTAACTTCCCTCGCCAGGCGGTGCCCTATACTTAGTTGTGATCGGGTTCTCCCAGACTCGGCCGCCCTTCGTGTCCATATTCGTTGCCACTATGGTTCCAGGTCGAAGGAAGAAGAACTTCAATCCGAATCGAAACCATTCTCCTCGTCCTCAGGAAATCCGTGTCTGAAGTCAGCGATGGCCGCACTTAAACCCTACGGTGAACGGGAGAAGGGATATCTGAAGATGGACAACATCCATAACTGGCCCAAGCCACCAACCAATACCACGCATGATACTAGGAGAACGCAGGAGACTGGATTGGGGGCTCCGCAACCTGAAGCCCTCAACGCGTCCCCTGCTCCAAGGAAGTCCTCCGTATCTCCTCTCAGCCATATCCAAGACGCGACCCTATCAGAAAGCTTCCCTCGAGGCTCGCAGGATCACCTCCGGTCTCAGGATATCTCTCCAGGTTCTCCTTTGAACCAGATGCTCGCGGAGGTTTGTGCGACTCCAGCTTCCCCCACATTACACCCATATATCGACTCCTCTTCTGTGGCAATATCGGAATACCAACTCGACACGGATGAGGTGATCCCTATATTATTTCCGGAGCAGCTTCTCATCGATTCCATCGAGGTCGATTTCAGCCAGCAACTCGAGAAATGGTTTCCCTCGAGTCCTGTCGACGAGCCATCCACCATTCACGCACCCGCATATGAAACTCCTTCACCCTCTTTCGCCGTCACGTCTGCGATACGGCAGCTGAGCCTTGGTCATAAGAAGGTGAAACTACTCTAGTGGAGCCGATAGGCGGGGACTTTCTGGAAGAGCGTCCTCCCAAACGACGAGGTCAAGGAGTCGGCATACTCGACGGTCCTGAGGCGGGTTCTCTGACAAGCGTCACGTCAATGCAGGCGCACGTTGAGCCAGTCGAAGGAGACGCTCAGGTTGAAGATGCCACCTCCGATCTGGTTGTACCTGAGCCCTCTAGCCCCCCAGATCCGCCTCGTCGAAAACGTGGTAGACCACGGAAGGTCAAAACCGACCCGATCTTCGCAGGGCCCACAGCCTCTCAACTACATCGGCCGGATGGTGACAAAGAGACTTCCGCAGAATCGCAACGAGTCTACCTTCCCACTCCACCGCCATCGCAAGAAGTTGGTAGTAAGGCTGTCCGGATCTCGCTTCTCTCGGTCACTCTATCGTCCCCCGAGCTCCCCAGTGAAGAGGCCTACTCGAGAGAGAGCTCTCGACGTACAAGAAAGCGAGTGACTTACGCAGAATCCGATCCGGAGGAAGACGAAGACGACGACGATAACGTGCACAGCGCAAAACGTCGAAAAGGCCCAGAGGCGGAGTACGACGACAAACCACAGAGAAGGGGGAGAGCGAAGATTTCTAGGTGCCCAATTCCTGGATGCAGGCAAACAACGACGAGACTCTCAGATATGGAGCGGCACCTGAAGAGTATGAAGCACCAGAATGTGCTCTTCGGTTGTCCGTTTTGCGATCGGTGGCTTCAGAGACACGACGCAGTTACGAGGCATTGCAAGACTCGCCACGGAATGATTCCTGAAGATAAGAACTACCCGGTCAGAGAGGGCTGAGTGGATTCGATCTGAACGCGTACAACTCCTTGGTTCTCTTCGACATGTATCATTATCAATGTTTGCTGTTTGACTCCATGCTTACCTTCACATTTTGAATGCGACTACGACTCGCTTGGTCGTTCTCGTTCATAATTCACCACCTACACAGGTTTCATTCATACCTCTACCCTGTAGCCGTTGTTCTGGACAGCCCGGTACTACCCCTTGTATATATATATATTTTGTCGGTGCTGCACGAAATCTTGCTTTCTTGCTCTTCGCTGTCCACTGATGCCATGCTTCGAAACTGCATGCTCTCTTGTCCGTTGCGCAGGGATTCGGAGCGTTTGGAGCTGTAAAGATAGTTGCTCGACGGTCGCAGATCTTGGGATGTCGATCCAGATTGATTGAGAATACACACACCGCCGGCGCTCAATCGGGGTTCCTCCACAGCACTTGTGCAAGTTGAGTACTGGGCGAACAGAGATTCTGCACCACGTGCACACGAAGCGGTTCCAAGTCACGACTGGAAAAGTTCAGTTGAGGTTGATGACATGGACGAAAGTGTTCGAATACACGACGAGAGAATAGGAGTGTTAATATACTATTATCGGAGTGATATTCACAAAAAGAACCAAAAATCCTCCCCACACGTAGACCCGAGCTATTCTTCCTTTTCATGAAGGTGCCTGCGTAGCGCTATGAGAGTCGCGCAATTCAGCGGTGATTAGACGACTTACTGCCCCAGCACTTTATTCATCTTGAACATGTCGATCTTATCTGCATTGAAGATAGCCCTGAGATTGTCGTCGCATATTATTTCTCTCTTGTCCTGAGGGTTCTGGCGCTCGTTCGACTTGATATACTCCCATAGTTGCTTCACGACCTGCGGACGTGAGAGTTTTTCGGTCTGAAGGAGGGTGGCCAACGGTTGACTGATCATCACAGCATGAATACCGGAACAGATATAGTGATGAACGGGTGTAGCAAATACCTGAGCAAGTACTCCTTTGCGAAACCGCCCTTCGCAGGGAGAGTCTTCTTCTTCCTGGTCTTCCTACCGCCCTCCTCGCCGCTTTCTTCATCGTCAGAGTCTATCATGGTCGCGCTTTTTCTTGTTTTGGTTTTGGTTCGCTTGGGAGTACCATTCGCTGCAGAACCTCGGCCGCTTGCCTTCCCCGCTCCGCTCCGCCTTGACGAACGACCGTTAATCTCGCTGGACAATTTTCGTGCGAGTTCTGCGTCGCTGATCTCGTTTTTGTTCTTCTTCTTTGACTTTCGTTTCTTGGGCGAGTTTGGCACTTCCTCCTCCTCCTCCTCGACCGCCTCCTCGTCCTGTCCTTCCATTTCTTCCTCTGCGTCATCCAGGGATTGACTTCGATTCGAGTCTACTGCCGCTCCGTCCTGGTTCTTATTTCTACCGTTGATTTGACCAAAGACTTCCGTTATTACTTCGTCCACTTGCACCTTATGTTCTTTCAAGAATTCGGGGGTAAGCGATGGATCCAGGGCCAGCAGTTCACGTCGGACGCGTTTCGCGCTGATGGTGCCCAAGTCCGTTCCAGGGGCGGAAAGGATCTGCTGAACCAGCGGAGCGAGGCTCGAGAAGTCGAAAGCCATTGGATGCAGTAACGTATGCTTCGATAAATAAAGAAGCTTCAAGGTTGTCTAGCGTTGCATGGGTTATTCAAGTAAGGAGGCGGAGTCGGACAACTCAACAGTCGGGCGTGAGAAAAACCGCGCCGTTCATCCGCCGTCCCCGACCCGACTCGAATTCCACACCAGATTCGAGGCCTCAGAAAATTGGCTCAGCGCCTGGGGTACATGTCAAGTCACTCTGTAGTCGAGATATCTACCTACTTCCCGTTTCTATATGTTACCGAAGTATCGCCCAATCATCTCTCGCGGGGTCACCCATTGGCGGGAACCGTCCATTGGCTGCCTGTGGATTGGGACCAGGTTGCGGTTGTTGCTGTTCATTCTGTTGCTGCTGCTGTTGCTGCTGCTGATCATGTCGCATGCGTCGCACCATTCTCGTCCTGAACCATATCAAAGCTGATACTGTCAGGACGAGGAAAATGAGCAACATGGTCTCCGAAAATTCATCAACCTCCCCATCCTCATCTCTATGACCACCTCTCAGGGCGGCTTCAAAGTAATCTTCCGGTCCAAAGTCACTGTCTCGATCTCTTTCAGCATCCCGACGAGTCCTGGCCCATTCGATCGGATCCTCCTCCTCCCGAGCGTGTTGGCCACCCTTTTGAGAGTTCTTTCTCCGATGGAACTCATCTCGAGCCTTGCCCAAGTACCATGGTCCTTCCTCCTCCTCATAATACATGCGATCATCTTCTCTTTCTTCCGATATCCCTTCTGACCGTCCGTCCAGCTCCTGTACCTTGGGCTCGTCATGATATAAATAGGCTGCTTCTGTGTGAGCAAATACTCTAAAAGCAACCGAGATCAACAAATACCTTCATCCTCGTCGAACGACCACAGATTCAATCCTCCTTCCCCACCCATAAGTGTATGCCAGAAACTCTTCATATACAGCCTCGTAAGTGAGAGAAGTACGGGAAGGTAAGCTTCGGTATTCGTATCCAGAGCTTGATCGTAATGCCTCTTGGCTAGATGGAAGTCCTAGTGAAAAAGCGCTCAGGTACCGACCATACCAACAGTACATCCGACAACATACCTGGGGAACTCCAATACCGTTTTCGTACATCCATCCCAGGTTCCACATAGCCAACGCGCTTTGTTGGGTGTCGGCAGCGGCCTGGTAGTACTTGGCCGCCTTCTCAAATCGGACTGCTTCAGGCTCGTCCGCTACTCCTAGCCCATGATAATAATAGTCCGCCACTTTGACTAGGGCGTCAATGTTGTGCTGTGCAGCGGCTCGAGTCCATTGGGTCAAAGCTAGGCGTGCAGTATCATTGGAAGGAATCATCGGAGAGAAACGTGTCAGGCGTAAGACGCTCTTGTCTTTGAAAATAGTCAGCATCACTATGTGTAGTATAAAAGCTTGGACAACTCACCTTGGTCGAGTACATAGGCAAGATTGGTCTGAGCGATCTCAGATCCTCGTTCAGCGGCAGTCCACCATTTCAGGATCGCGAGATCCCGGCCATGATCCGTGCCCGTCATCCAAGCCACTTCAGCCTCTCTGAGGAGGTCGTCATCCCAAACACCACGCTCCGATATTAGCTTGTAAAACGAGACAGCCATAGCACACGAGCCTGTGGCAAGATTTGGAGGAACACTCGGATTCGTCGCATGTGCCCAATTGATTTGACCCAAGTAATAATACGCCTCGAAGTTGGCCCCTAGTCCAATCGCTAGTTCAAAGCTGTGAGTTGCAGCTCCGATGTCGCCATTCTCTAATGGCATCTCGTCAGCTTACGGAGGACAGTCGAGGGTTCGGTACGCACGGAAGTATAGCTTTGCAAGGTTGACTTGAGCCTCCGCGAGATCCTGGCCCGCTGCTGCTTTGAAATAGTACAGGGCCTTGGAAAGGTCGGCCTTGAAGGCGGGGACTAGACCATCTCTGTAGATGATACCAAGCCCATTCTGGCACTCCCTTTCACCATAAGCTTCGCCCCGCTCGAACCACATCTTGGCCATAGCAGGATCAGCTTTGACACCTTCGCCTCGAAGGTACATACGTCCAAGGTATCCTGCACTAGCGGCAGCGAATCCGAAGGGCACACCCTCATCTTTGACGGGGGGTGAAGGCTTGTGTTGGAGGGGGTTGACAGGATCGCGGGGCCAAACATGTCGGGCGATCTGTTCGAAGTAGTGTCTTGCAAGGGCATAGTCTCGTGGTATCGCACCAACACCTTCGCTTCCCGAAGCGATTCCACCAGGAGACGCGTAGATACTCCCTTGATAATAGATCTTCCCGAGACGGAAAGCAAAGTCCGTCTCACCACGGTCAGCATTGAACTGGTGAACAAGTCAGTTTCCCGAAATGCGGCGTGGGATATGCAGGGAGAACAGACCAAATAGTAGTCGAGTATATCGTCCCATGTTTCTCCTGAAGCCCTAGATACTCCAGCTCTGATGGAAGCACGATGAATGTTCAACCCTGTGGAGGCAACACTCGCTCCGGGTCCATATACGCCTCCTGCGAGATCGGACAAACTCGTCGGAGTTTGCGGGAGAGTTCTTCCACCTGTTGGCCCCGAAAGAAATTTATCCATAGCTAGAGGAGGCACAAATTCAGTTTTGTGTACATCAGTGTTCTTCACGATCACGCACCTTGCGCTGCGGCACGCTCGTACCAATCCAGAGCACTTCTGCATGCCTGAAGCGTACCAATACCGCTCCAATACCGATACCCTAATGCCATTTGTGCGCTTTTATCCCCTCCATTGGCCGCAAAGGTGTAGTATAGTTGAGCTTTCGCCTGATCGACAGGTACGACATCGTGGTATCCAGTGGCGTGGAAGAATGCGAGGTATCCTTGCGATGTAGCGTTTCCGGTCAATGCAACGTGCCTGGAGAAGGTCTCGTAGGCAAGATGGGGGTTCAAGGAAAATTGCGAGGTCGGAGGAAGCTTGAGAAGGGAGAAATCAGAATCGACTTACGGAAGACACAGTACAGTAGTGGCTTACTAGAGATATTTTCGCTATCGTGTATAGGGCGTCTGTGTTCCCCAATTCAGCAGAGTGCTGCAAAAGGTCGATGACTTTAATCGCCTTCCTACTAGGTTCGCCTCGTCTTGACCCATCCTTTTCCGCTTTCGATGCCGGGTCAGGGAGTATATTCGAATAGAGCTTATTTATTATCCGAGCTAAGCTGCCGACAGGACCTTTTCCTTGTAAATTGGGCATCAGAGATGAGAAGAGAGATGCTGAATTTCCGGTGTATCCAGTGGTAAATGAAGAATCATAGGTATGACTTGGGGGATGTGCTGTCATTGTTGATAATGTGTACATCGCCTGTTTGTATGCTCGTGAAGCTGTCGTCCGTCCACAGTCATCAGCGACAGGCCGCATAGAGAGTTAATTCTTGAAACATACCCTCTTGTGCTTGGTCGAGTTCTTGACTTGACACCGCGTCCGCCTTGAGAGAATGGAGCACGTCAGTGCGTAGATGATGGTAAAGTCTATTGTTGCGTACCAGGGGTGTTGTACTTGTTTCCTCCGTTGAAGTAGTCGATGGGTCTACCTGAACAGGTGTGGTTTCCGAAACGGTTGTCGGGGCCTATAGAATAAAGAATAATGTTCAGACTGGTATCCAGAAGTTCACCTACAGAAATGACTTGCATTCAAAGCATCTTCCAGTGAGTTCTCTGCCGCAGCTTCTTGAGCAGTCGAAGTAATTACAGCCAAAGCTACGAGACCGAATGCAAGCCATGCTGCCTTCCTCGCGTACATCTTGCGACAACAGGTCATGGTGATAATTCGTTGAGGATGTCAAGTGACTTTAAGAATAGTACATTCCAACGAGGACGCGACACGAGGAGTTGGTTGGGGACAAAGGGCCTGAGTGTGATGGACGGAGGTTACGACCTGCTTCGGCTACACGTCAGTACAGTGCATTCCACGTGCGTGTCTGTAGGCGTGTGCCGGTCTCGACGCTGGGATCACTAATAGTAATATTTCCATGAGCTGCCTTTCGCTCAATCATTTTATACAGAAGAAATTAACATCAGAAATATCGAAGATCGTATATCCAGGAAGCAGATTGTTTGTCGCCATTGAAGGCTCCCGAGACGAGCTGTATAGGGCCATCGTGTGACTCTTTCAGTTTGCCGGTTGTCACCTTCTGGCAGATTCCTGGCTTTCTACGCCGACCGGGACCTCGTACTGGACCTCATATGCTACGAGCTCCGACCAGAACACTGTGCCACAGAGCTTCAACAACCAAATCGTACTGGCCGAGACCACCGAAATCAATCCGCTACTCTTCGACTTGGTGGACCCGTCAAGCCCCCCCGGTCAACATTTCACTTCAAATGGCAAACCCTCTTCACTCTGTCGATGGTCCAATGGTCTGGATTGATTGCGAGATGACAGGATTAGATCCAGAGACCGACAAGATCATGGAGATTGCTGTAAGCATCTGTGTGGACCGCTACCCACAAACACTCATAGGCCGCGGGCTTAGGTTCTGATCACGAACGGAAATATGGAGCTGGTGGACGAGGGTATCGAATATGTCATCAGATTAGACAAGCAGCAGCTCGATGGGTCAGTCTCCGAAGAATTCTTCGCGTCTATCGCGTTTTGAAGCTTTCATGAGGATTTAGCATGGGGGAATGGTGTACAAAGCAACACGGAGAGGTGCGTTTTTCTTTCGGCGCGTCATTTCCACGTTCCAACGACTGTCCCATACAGTCAGGATTGACAAAAGCGTGCCTGTCGTCGCCGTTCGCGAAAGACTACGTCCAGAATGCCGTTCTCAGTTACATTAAGAAGTGGGTGCCCAACGAAAGAACGGGTGTTCTAGCTGGCAATTCAGTGCATATGGATCGTGTATTCCTGAAGAAGGAAATGCCTGAAGTCGTGGATTGGCTACATTACCGGTATCTCAGTCCATCCTACCCACTCATCTCCAGAGAGGCTGATCGTCGCCCCCTTGTAGAATTATAGGTTAGCCCACAGTTAGCACTCGAAGATGAAGTCATCTGCTAACATTCGGTGCTACCCATGGTCAGATGTATCATCGATCAAGGTTCTTTACTTCATTCTCCCCCGAGACGCACCATTTGTTTACCCATGAGATACATTCAGGAGCTTGTTCGCCGGTGGTACACTCACCCTTCTCAGCAAGTCCCCAACATCGCTCAGGAGACTGATGACCGGCACAGGTATGAGTGCCGCCCTTCCATTCTCACAATATACTGATGTTGCGCTCCCGTCCTAACTTTACCCAGAGCCCTCAGCGATATTAAATGCTCAATACGAGGTTTCTTCCCAATTGTTCCTGGTCTTTCTTGCATCTCACGCTTCCCATCAATAGAACTGAAATGGTATCGTGAGAACACCTTCGTCGCGCCACTTCCCGGTGTAAATACACCTTCACCAAGATAATCCCAAGAGATGCGATTTGTGTGGATACATATATAAGTACATGCGAATGATTATTGATAAATAGAGTCCGTGCCTGCATTCGATTGAACAATTGGTATTAATGATGGTGGGTACTAAAGTAGATCTAGATGTTTGAGTGAATTTGTGGTCAAAGCCATTTGTAAGTAGTTCGTGAGGAGTCCCGACGCCTGGTGAGCCCTGTTGAATACAAGTTTAAAAGTCCCATAAAGTGCCCTGGTAGGCAAGGCCGTTAGACTAGGTTTGAAGTCATTGACAAAATGAAACTCACGAATGCAGGGATTCCGGCTTTTTTGCATCCCTCCATCATCTCTTTGTTCCCTGTCCAGTTCGATGTAATGAACACGACCTCAGCGTCCCACATTTTGTATGTGTCTTCGAGCAACTTCATTGTATCGGGTCGCCCGCCTGCCAGGAGGCAGACATCAGCACTGCAGCATGTTTCCGACATCAAAGCAGTACTTACCCCTTTGCTTGGAATCCCATAACGTTACACGGCCCTCGAGATTGTCATGAATAAGGCCTGCAATCGTTGGTCCAAAGGTTTTCTCCTGATCTGACCCTATCCAGATCAAGTACCTGTGATATGAAAGATGAAAGTCAGCAATTCTGCGGGCTGAGAACGCCGACATCGGCACCGAAAACGCGTAAGCCAACACACCAGTTCGGGTTCTAGGAAGGGTAGCAGAGTCGTAAGCACTTCAGTCGCGCAGCCGCGTCGCCCTGATAACGAAAACCTACCTGAAGACAAGTGGATAATGCTGCGCCGAGACCAGTGCCTGTACAGACACGAATTCCCCGCTTGTACAGGGTAGATGTGTTTGATACACCAGCGAACTACAGGAACCCGCCTGAGTGTTCCGATGGAATCGATAAGAGGGTGAGGACATACCTTCAATTGACGCGTCCAGATCGTGGTCGGGGGATTGTCGACCAGTGACTTGGTAAAGTCACCCTGTACACCACAAATGAGGTAATGCTTTCCTGAGCTGATGCCCTCGCTGAACGGAGAGTTTATCAACTGAGAGTCGGACTGAATTGTAGGAGGACTCAACGTACGAGATAATTCCGAAAGCGTGGTATTCCATGATGCTACTCCGCGAGATTCTAGCGAGGAGTCCTTGTTGCATGCCGCGCTAGAGAGTCAAACAAATCCAAGTTAGGAGATGCCCCTGTACCTGGTATCCCGTGAACACACACCTCAAACTTGAGAATGACGACCTTGGGAGAAGGCTTCGGAAAAATCAAGGCTATCAGAAACCGCCGACGATAATGAAACCGCGACGTCAGCTTACAATCTCGACCTCAACCTTGACCTCCCGAACAGTTACCCACGGGATGAGAATGCTAAAAAATCGGAACGGTGAGTTCTCCGAGAAAACGGCCGCCGGGGCATGAAAAATATTACTCACAAGATGGTCATTCCGAACGCAAACCAGAAGTCTTGCTGTTTAACCACGGTAGCTCCATCTGGGTTCCATTGATGTCTTTCGAGATCCCAGCTGTCGGATAACACGGTGAATGCCCACGCTGTTTCACGGAGATGAGCGTGTATTTCTCCCCAGATCGGTTCGGCCACTCACTGAACACCAACCCGAGCCTGCGTGTCACGTGTTCAGCTAAGTTTTCCATTATACTTCAATATGGAACACGTACCATCCGGCAAACCGATGGTGTCTTTCAAAAACGCTGGATAAACGTTTGGTTAAACATTCATCCCCGGTGCGCCGCTTCGAAAACACTCACTTGTGGTGCGTGTTGCGCACCCACGGGAAAGCGGAGGCGATAGAAATTGAGATCATGACTGCCGTGAGTATACTCATCGTCAACACCGCTGGATGCGCAGCTCTGTACTCCTCGAACAAGATGACAATCTTGAACATGATCCACATGAATCCCGAGATAGCGCAGCCTGAATGAATTCCACCCAAATGTTGTAGGACCGAGGTACATCCCAATCTGAACCAGAGAGGTGTCCACTACGATGCGATGCGGTGGTCAGCGGGAATGTGGGGACAACGGAAAACAAGTCGGATCACCTTCGCAAATAAAGTGTTGATGATAAGATACAGGAGACGCCCAAATAGCTCATTGCGAACGAGGATAGCGACCAAAAGATTACCGAGAACGAACGCGCCAGTATATTGGCGGGCGTATTGCCACACATCAGCAGCTGCGAGGACGAGGCCGACGATATTGAGCGTCATGACCAACACGAAGAATTTCCTGAACAAAATAGATGATTCCGATCAGAGTTGAGCCCACTGTGGGAGGAGTTATCTCTTACCGATAGGTGTTGAACCACAGCCTGAACCGAATCCAATGACTGGCGCGTGGTGGCTTTGGACGACTTTGTGCGGGACGGGGAGGAGAGGGGACTAATTCCTTGGTCTTTAGTTCCTCACTGGAAGAGCTCGAGCTTGGTGTTTCGGGCTTGAGTTTCGCGGGAGCTACGGGCTGAAGAGACAGTGATAAGCTCGTGAGCTGAAGGGAGGGTTGCGGGGGAGGATAGTCATCGGGGTGGGCCACTCCCTTCTCGGCGTCGTCAATGGAATGAGGTTGCATTGTGAAAGCCGGATGGAAGAGAACTCGCTACTAGGGAAGGAGTTACTGTACTGGTATGTACTGATCTCTCCAGGGAACTTCGGTGTTCCTTATATAACTACAGGCGGAGTACAGGTTTTGAGCGCAGTACGGATTGAGATATCCGAGGTGGTTCGACACCATGAATTGGCCCCGATCCGGACTTGTGGAAATGGCACGAGGTTTCACCGTGATTTCATCCCTGGTAAATGATAACATGAATCAACAAAAGTCGTTCCGCTGTTTGAACGTACATAATTCATTCATTCCCCACCGATTTTGTTCTCGACTGCGTCAGATTCTAGACGACAGTTAAACACTGCCCAGATAAATAATCGTTATGATATCCCGAGGGAGATGTGCATTTAATACATACCTACATCCTGACGTACGGTTCTCCAAAAGCGAGACTCAGACAGACTGTCTCGGTTCTGGCGTGCCAGGGAATACCCGCACTGGCAGCAAACTGTCGAGGAGTCAACCCTACTCTTACGGTTTCTTGTGGAGCAGACACAGGTGGCGTAACTTCATTACCTGTGTTCCTCGAGCAAATAAACACCCTACCCGCTCGATGAGAGACTGGGTGATGGTCGTGAGCACGAGGAAGGTGGTTGGTCACAGCCGTCACGAAACCGGAGACGGCCCGTGTCCGGTACCTTTTCGCGTGGCTTTTGAATTGCCGCCCCCAGCAGCCTCCCATTAATTCGCCCTCACTATAAGATCCTCAAAAACTACATCTCTGCACAAACGAAAAACATATTCCTTTGCCAATCCCTATATTCAAAACTCCAATGTATCGGGATTCTGGGTGATTCTTAGGCCTGTTACAGTGTCCGGCCTCCGCTCACAAGCAAGCTTTTAGCTCACCAATTTGAGAATTATCTCCGCAGCTTCCGATACTTAGCACTTCACTACTAAGGCCCTGCTCGTCAGTGAGCGGGCCGACGACAGCTCTACGTTACTCTAAAGAACTCTGAACGTTATTCCAAAGAAAAAGTGGAGGAAGATAAAGTTAATATTACTACATACGTACCCCTCGGAAACACCTCCGCCAGGAACGCTATCCCGGCTATCAACAAGCTGGAATGGAGGTTCACATCGTAGCCACGCCCTCGTGCGTCCTCTTTAGTGATAGGTGTATCTGAGAACCGCTACAATAATTTTACTCTGCCGTTGCCTGTGATACCATATATTTCTCGCAGCAGTCAAGGGCAAATTCGGCTACCACACACCGTCGGCTACATCTAAGCAGAGATAGGAGGTATCTGGGCCCTGGCTCATGGGGAGACGAGTATCATATTCGCACCCATAGAAATCGGGAACGGCGGTAAAGTCAAACGGTTCGTCGGTAAAGTTAGTCAAAATGATGATGAGAGGCTTTGGGAGGGTCACAGGCGCTCTCCACAACTCTCAAAAAAACAAACTTACGCGGGTCAACTTCCGGATCACAGAGCCTCACTTCGTCGGTCAACGAAATTTGATGGTACATATGTCTTCAATTGATAGGTAGTGGTGTATGCGCTGGGCACCACTCGGTGAGCCTATCAATCTTCTTTTTGTTAGGATGTGCGCAAGTAGCCCCGACTTTTCGCGGGAGTCAGCGCGTCGGGATTGAATAAAGAGTTTGCGCCGACGAGGGATTAGCGACATTTGCGGTCATCTAGAGCAGGCTATGATGCGTGATGGGAAAGTCGGGACGTCGGGACGTCGGTCAGCTTGGAAGAAACCGAGGGACGCGAAAGTGGTATTTACGAACCTGTGAGAACAACAAGATGAACCCGCTCCGTGGGCCGTGGCAAAGTTCTATCATTGGAGAGCCCCGCCTGGTACATCGTAGGTCCCAGCAAGGCCCTCGCGGTAACAAGATGGTCCAAATACATACTAAAATGGCAACCACATATGTTTGCATCCAGGGATAGCCACTCCCAATCCGGCTCGGCTCGAGGAAGTTTCCTGCTTTGCCACGAGATATTGTGCCACCTTTCAGGTCCCAAGTGACACCCAAATACGAGAGATAGATATGACCGGGGCACGAAGTCCGCGCGACGCGTCCTCCTTAGGGATATTGGTTCATCTAGTGCCGCATTTTCCAGTATAGTGGTATGAGGAAGTTGGCAGCAGATCCCGACGTCATGGGATACGAGTATTGTGTCCCGCGGACACGGAGGTTGTTGATGTCACTGTCAGATGAGATGGTGAGTTGGCAGGTCAGTTCACCCAGCCAGCTTGAGTCAAAGCAACGACCGCTGACCGCTGACCGTAAAGTCTGAGCCGACTCCTAAGCCACTCTCGAAATCCTGCGTCTGAACCTGGTCTTTGAGGGTATAGGCAAGCTGGCAATAAGCTGGTACGATCGAGAGAACAACCGTGAGAATATTCGCAATTCGGATATTTCATAGGCGCTCATGCACGTGATAGCGCGTCAAGGCCCCAGCCAGAAATTTTCTTTTGCAGATTGCCGTGTTCGAGTCATACGCTTTCCCTGAACCAGAACGTTGAACTTGGTCAGTTCTTGCTCAACAAGCTCGAACATGAGCCTTCTGCGACTGCAGTTGTCGTGGAAGCGACAGGCTACATCTCTCTTCACTCGTTCTTTCCACCGTTCCTCCGTCGCGCGCTCACCTCTCACTCCCTCAAATCCTCTTCGTGCTGTCGCAGCTCCAGCTGTTGGCTCTTACGCCCCAAAAGATGGTGAACACGTCTTGAGCTCACCGTCCGAGCTAGCTCGTAAAATTTCAGCAAAGGTGCTGCCCAAGCTCCCTCGCCCGGATGTTCAGAAGGTCGTTGTGGTTGGCAGTGGTGGTCTTTCCATTGGCCAGGCCGGTGAATTCGATTACTCGGGCTCTCAAGCACTGAAGGCTCTTAGTGAGGAAGGTGTCGAGGCCGTTCTTATCAACCCAAACATCGCTACTTGGCAAACCTCTCACCAGTTGGCATCCGAAGTCTACTTCTTGCCTATCACCGCCGACTATGTTGCATACGTTTTGGAAAAAGAACGGCCTGACGGTATCCTTCTCACGTTCGGTGGACAAAGTGCTCTGAATGTCGGTATTGCTCTCGACAAGATGGGTGTGTTGGAAAGGCTCGGTATACAGGTATTGGGAACCCCGATTAGAACTCTGGAAGTCTCGGAGGATCGAGATCTTTTCGTGCAAGCTCTCAAAGGTGCGAGAAAGCGTCCGGTAATGGATAAGACTCTCGCTGAAATGCCTCACATCAGAAATCGATATCCCCGTCGCGCAATCGACCGCCGTATCGTCGGTCAACGCCGCTCTTGCTGCAGCGGAAGAAATTGGTTACCCGGTCATCCTCCGTTCGGCATTCACTCTCGGTGGTCTTGGTTCAGGTTTTGCAAACAATCCAGACGAACTTCGTGATCTTTCTGCAAAGAGTTTGAGTCTTAGTCCACAAGTCTTGATTGAACGCAGTATGAAAGGATGGAAAGAACTCGAATATGAGGTTGTTCGTGATGGTGCAGATGTCCGTGAACTCATCATTTTCCGCATTTCCCTCGCTGATGGGCCATCTGCAGAATACCATCATTTGCTGCAACATGGAGAACTTTGACCCATTGGGTACTCACACCGGAGATTCCATTGTCGTGGCTCCCTCTCAGACTCTTCCTGACGACGAGTATCATATGCTCCGGAGTGCTGCTCTGAAAACTATCAGGCACCTCGGAGTTGTGGGGGAATGTAACATCCAGTATGCATTGAACCCAACATCCCGGGAGTATTGTGTCATTGAAGTTAACGCCCGGTATGTGTGTCTGTTGATCGTTACCTTACCGTGTTCTCATTCTCCTTGTCAAGCCTGAGTCGTTCTAGGTACGTCGAGAACCATGATCTTTGATGATTGGCCCTCTTATCGTTTTCCTCTAGTGCGCTGGCATCCAAGGCCACCGGATATCCTTTGGCTTATACCGCGGCCAAGATTGCTCTTGGATACACGCTTCCCGAACTCCCCAATGCTGTTACGAAAACGACTACTGCATGCTTCGAACCTTCATTAGACTACATTGTCACCAAGATTCCCAAATGGGACCTCGCCAAATTCTCTTCCCAAGTGAACCGCGAAGTTGGTTCTGCGATGAAGTCCGTCGGGGAGGTTATGGCTATCGGAAGGACTTTTGAGGAGAGTCTTCAGAAGGCAATCAGACAAGTTGACCCTCGTTGGAAAGGATTCGAGGCCTACATCGAACCGGAGGATCTTGATAGGGCTCTCACGCGCCCTACTGACATGCGTCTGTTTGCGATCGCCTACGCCATGTACAATAAGGGCTACACGGTTGACCGCCTGCACGACTTGACGAAGATCGATAAGGTGATTCTGGGTTCTGTCAGTCCTCGAGAACAAAATTGACCTCGGATCTGCAGTGGTACCTTTACAAAATTGACAACATCGTGCAAACACGCCACACCCTGAAGGAAGCCGGCTCGCTCGACAAGATCACTCCCGAGCTTATGACACGAGCTAAGCGGATGGGTTTCGCTGACGCTCAAATCGCCGACCTCATTTCATCTACGGAAGACAGTGTGCGTGCCTCTCGAAAGTCCATGGGAATCACTCCGTTCGTGAAGCGAATCGATACACTAGCCGCCGAATACCCTGCCCACACCAATTATCTCTATACCACCTACAATGCGTCTGAACATGATGTGGAATTCAACGAGCACGGTACTATGGTCCTCGGCAGTGGCGTTTATCGTATCGGTAGCAGCGTCGAGTTTGATTGGTGTGCTGTCACCTGCGCCAGGAAGCTCCGCGATATGGGAAAACGCACCATCATGATCAACTACAACCCAGAAACTGTTTCCACCGATTTCGATGAAGCCGATAGGCTCTATTTCGAGGAACTTGGCTTTGAGCGTGTCATGGACATCTACGAGCTTGAACAAGCGCAAGGCACCATTGTTAGTGTAGGCGGTAAGACATTTTTGTTCGCATCACCTGGACCTGTATTGACTCCCGCTTCCCTATTCCTAGGTCAGCTCCCTCAAAATATAGCTCTCCGTTTGAAGAACTCGGGCGTCAACGTCCTCGGTACGGATCCACAACAGATCGACAATGCCGAGGATCGTCACAAGTTCTCTTCTGTCCTCGACAGCATCGGTATTGATCAGCCCGAGTGGGCTGAAGTTTCAACTGTCACTGATGCCAAAGCTTTTGCCGACCGAGTCGGGTAAGCACCCCAGATCAACCATCTTGAATGTGCCTGACTATCATACAGCTATCCCGTTCTCATTCGACCCTCTTACGTGCTCTCGGGAGCTGCAATGAATGTCGTTTACCAGGAGGCTGACCTCGAATACAAGCTTTCCGCTGCGGCTTCAGTTTCACCGCTTCATCCCGTTGTCATTACCAAATTCATTGATGGCGCCCAAGAGATAGACGTCGATGCTGTTGCCCACAACGGGAAGCTGCTTATCCACGCTGTCTCTGAGCACGTCGAGAACGCGGGCGTGCACTCCGGAGATGCCACTTTAGTCCTTCCTCCGTTTTCATTGGACGCCAATGATATGAGCCGGCTGAAGACTATCGCGGAGAAAGTCGCCACCGCCTTCGAGATCTCGGGTCCCTTTAACATGCAAATCATCAGACAGCCTGCCACTGAGGGCGAAGCACCTCTCAAAGTCATCGAGTGTAATCTCCGTGCTTCCAGGTCCTTCCCCTTCGTGTCAAAGGTCCTCGGTCATAACTTTGTCGAAACCGCAACGACAGCGATTGTTGGTCAGGATGTTCCTGAACCTGTCGATCTTATGGCCCAGGAAAGGGACTACGTTTCAATCAAAGTCGCTCAGTTCTCCTGGACGCGACTTGGGGGCGCGGACCCCTTCCTTGGTGTCGGTTAGTGTTATTTTTTATGTTGAAAGTGTTCCTGTGCTAACCTCCTGATTCACAGAGATGGCTAGCACCGGTGAAGTAGCAAGTTTCGGAAAGGATGTTCACGAAGCCTACTGGGCGTCTCTCCTCAGCACGACCGGCTTCAGAGTCCCGGAGGCAGGCTCCGGTGTCCTCCTGGGTGGCGACTTGTCTAAACCTGAGATGGTCACTGTCGCGAAACAACTGTTCGGTCTCGGATTCAAGCTTTACTGCTCTTCCCCGGCCGTCGAGGAGTTCCTTAACGATATCCCCTATATCTCTGCCAAACGGATATTCTTCCCTACGAAGGACAAGCGAAAACTACGGGAGGTATTCGACGAATACAACATTCAGTGCGTCATCAACCTCGCCAACTCGAGGGCCACCAGCTTCACGGATGAGGACTACGTTGCTCGACGGTAAGATCCTCTGCACAGTAATGTATACTTTCCTCTGACTTCCTCGCTAGAAACGCCGTTGACTTCGGATTGCCTCTGTTGAACAACGCGCGGAACGCCCAACTCTTTGTCGAGAGTTTGGCGAAGAAGATACCCCAAGGCGGCCTCAAGCGCTACACCGAGGGTCGTATACCCAGTGAAGTACGTTCGTGGCGGGAGTTCGTCGGAAAGAGGGCGTAAAGCGGTTGCGCTTCCCTCGAATAACTTGAACATGGTGATATAGACAATGAATCTCAATTGTAGTACTTACAAAAGGAGCAGTTCATGCTCCCTCACGATAATCTATGACTAATTCCAGAGAACATTCTTCACACTGTCGCTCCCAAGTCCTCGGGCGCTGACAACTGATCCAATGCCAGCTCCTTCACCGCCATACCTATCCGTGACAAGTCACCATGTTCAATAGAACGGTCCAAGGCGAATTTCCGCGCTATCTTTGGATCGAGGGTTTCCTGGATCGCATCGGCCACAATACGACCTACTACAGGAAAAAACTTCGGATATTTCGTCACTGACTTGTGGAATGTACTGTATGACTTCACCTACCTTGAAGGCATGGCCACTATCACCAGTGGCGAGAATCAAGTTTTGGTCCTTCGGGTGCCTTCCAATGACCCAGTCGCTATCAGGGGTGTCATTGTACCTGTTCGAATAGTGAGCTAGACTGGTACGTCCGGGGAGTTCAGCATGACGACATACCAGCACAAACGGGTGCTTGAGAACGGCTTCTTCGCCAGGTCCGGATACATGGTTCGGAGGGTCTCTCGAAAGTCCTTCACCACTTCTTTCGGAATCGATAGGCCATTGTTCGGATTGCTGGTCAAGGTCCTCGGCGTCGAGACTTGTTCCACCGTGTGAGTGAATCCTGCTCGGTGGAAAGCCATCTTTATGATTCCCTTTTCCGTCGGCTAGCCAAATTCCCGGTGAGGAATTTTGGGTGCACAAGCCGCCAAAAATACTTACTGGGAAGCAGTAAAACCCGGTATCGAAATTCAAGGTGACCGGACCTTCTCGGTATGCGTTGGCCTCCTCTTCTGTCAATTGTATCATTGCCACACATTGTCTGAGAAATATTGGTTAGCAGTCGGATCCGAATATTTCTCCACACTTGCACCTGCCAAAAGCGACTCACCCAGTTGCCAAACATTTCCCTTCCAAGCCTAAACTTGTAAAGGCTGATGGGGTCCAGGACCCTGTAGCCAGAACCACCAAATCGGCATGAATCGAGCTGCCATCGGTACATTTCACCCCATGGGTCAACCCATCCCTTTTGATGAGTTCCTTGACGGTCTTTCCTCCGATAATCTTCCCGCCCAGAGCTTTCACTCTTGATGTCAATGCTGCAGTCGCTCTGCCGGCGTCTGCCCATCCACTATCGTGATTCAAGTACCCGGTCATACCTCGGAAGTCGACAGTAGCTTGAGAACCTAGCATCTCCTTCGAGAACTCCGCTACATCATGATCGGTATCGAGCTTTCGGACTCGAAGTCCTTGTTGCACATCATTTTCGTATGCTTCACGGACGTATGTTCCTTCGGCGCTTGATTGTCCTAAAAGGAGGACTCCTGATCTGGATGAAGCAAGAGTATGAGTGATGAGAAACTACAAAGGAACTAGAGCGCACGGATGGCGATAGATGGGGTCTTAAACATCGACTCACTCGTGGTATGCATGGTCCCAAAGCTCCGCAGCGTTGATCTTCCATGATTCTATGGCTTCTTTGGCCAGCTTGGAATAGAACTCGTCTACATACGCAGTTCGAACAACTTGAGAGGAAATGAGCGGGACGGGTTTCGGGCAAGGATAATGTTGGTGATCTCACTTCGATTAAAATCGTTAGCCGCAGCATCGACAGCTGGAAGCACTTCTGAACGGTCGATAACAGTAATGTTAGTGAAACCGCGCTTGAGCAAGTGGTAAGCAGTGGAGATCCCAAAGCAGCCAGCTCCGACAATGAGAACCTCGCTTTCTGGGGAGACCATGGTGGACACTGAGATTCCCGGAATGTCTGATGAAAACGAGGGACGTCGGTTTTACACCCGGAATCATGAAGAAATTAACCCGTCCCGGGTCGATGGGTAATGTATTAGGAGAAGTTACAGTATGTACGTTGTTACAATAGGCATTCGCTACAGTAATGGTCTCATGTGTAGATACGGGAATAAATAATGGAATGTAGACTTCCCTTATGAGGTTTGGATACAGTGCAATCAGAGGAATAGATAGCGATATAAACAATCTCTGGAAATGCAAATCCAGAAGCCTTCAAGACAACATGGACACAAGGACAGATTTCATTTTACCATCTCTGATGGCCTGGAACGAAGTAGTATCAGTTGAGAAAAGGTCTCAATGGCGTCAAAGGTGTAGGGCTTGCTTACCTCGTGAATGATAGAAACATCCTGTCCAACAGTCTGTTCCTCGAACCCGTGCCCATTGGCAAAGAGGTTGTAGTTTTCAATGCCGTGCATACGGATGCCGAGAGTCTTCCTGACAAACTCGTACATTGGCCTGGTCTTGTTGAGGTACTGACTCGCAGGCGCGATACCGCGTTTTCCGAATAGATATGCGTTCCGCAACTGCTCATAGAGTGTGGTAGCCCTCGTCGCGAATGCTACCCTGAACTTGGGAATAGCGGCGAGAGCGCTACCGATTGACTCGCTCTCTGCAAGAGCTAGGGGGGTGAAGAAGTCTAGCAGAACCGTCGAACTCGAGGCCGCGATCTTGTGCATACGGGCCCCAGAATCCATGGTACTCGAATGTTCCCAAGTGTCAAACATAGCCTTCTTGACGCTCTCGGTAAGGGACTTGAGTTCAGGGTAAGAGAGCTCGCTGTAGGTTTGCGAAAGCTCTTCACGTATGATGCGGCACATTCCGTCCTTGACCTCTTTCTCAAGAGCCCTAAGATCGAGAGCTAGTTTCAGGTCAGCGATCAGATATCTCAAAGTGGAGGGACGTGTTCCTTACCTTGACAAAGAACGTAGAGGTAGGAAGCAGTCAAAATGGACAAAACCTCCAGTGAGTTGATCGTGGCCCGAGCAGAGATCAAAGCGAGTGAGCTATTTTGGAGTATGAGCCAAGATTGACCAGGTGATAAGACCCCATCAGGACTCACTTGACCGCCTGGTTGTGCATCTCGGCAGATTGTATGTGCGTCGAAACCGGAGCAGCGAGGTAGCCGAGCTCCCCGACGTAGGCTGCAGTGGCAATGTCGATTCCCTTTGCGAAATAGTTCAAGGAAGGATCAGTGGAAGCCATCGAAGGAGGAAGTCCGCGATTCATGTGAGGGTCCATGAGCTCAGCACACTGAGCGAAGAGAATTTTGCCGAGGTGGTGAAGCGATAAACGAGTCTTCTCCATCGCGTTGGTGACAGCCATAGCCTGGAAGTTACCGCCGTGATGTACGTGTCCGGTCTCGGCGTCCACCAATGGATTATCAGTAGCTACGGGTGTCGTCATGGATGAGCAACGACAATCGTCGGGAAAGACGAGTTAACGCACTGGAATTGCACTCAAGCGTCACAGTCGCGAGGGATGCGAGTAAATCCTCTATCTGCGGGCCGATAAATTGGGGGGAAGTTCGTAAGGAATATCTATCCTGTCGGAGAGTACCATCGTCCTCTGCGATCGTGACCTCCTTTTCCTCCATGATCGCGAGCTGACTGCCCTCCAAGAGATCCCAAATGGTTTTGGCGCATTCCACTTGCCCGGGATGGGGCCGCGCCACATTGTGAATGAAAGGATCGAACGATCCTCGGTTTCCCAGAAGCGCCTCAACACCCATTGCCGTGCATACTTGACTCAGAATGGTGAGTTGAACGGCATCATTCAATGCCAAAGACGCCACGGCTGCAGAAAATGCCGTCCCATTGAGGATTCCCAAATGCTCCTTAGAGGCGAGCGGGATTGGATCAATACTGTGAGCTGTCAGGGCGTCACGGGAAGACACGATTTGGCGAGAACCGAAAACCCGGGGGCCATTGAAGACACGAATTGAAGGGTTTCCACAGAGTGTCCCGGCGATATAAGAGAGAGGTGAAAGATCTGCTCAGTGAATTTGAATATCAGCGAATGTCAGATATCAGGAGCACGCGGAGACCTACCCCCGGAGGCTGAGATACTTCCACGCAAAGGGACAACAGGGGTGATGTTTGCGGTGAGGAGTTGATTCATCTTCTCAATGAGCTCCCATCTTACCCCAGAGTGGCCTCTGATGAGCGAGTTCATCCGGACCAGAATAGCACCTCGAACCCAAGCTTCCGGCATCACGGTTGAGCCGATCGGGTCCAGCAACGGCAAGGCCTCAAGGGGCTCTGTAGAAGAAGGAAGAACGCCCGCATGCTGCATCTGCAGAAGGGCGTGACCCAATAGGAGAGGGGAGCTTGTCCTTGTATCTGCACTACCACCAAACCCGGTAGTGACTCCGTAGACACTGATACCATTGTCGACTTTATCTGCGAGAGCCTTTCGGCTCTTCTCCATTCTATCCTTGACATCTGACGAATGGTCGAGGCCAACCGAAGCATGGTGACGCGCAGCAGCAGTCACAGCCGCGATCGAGATGGTTTCACCATCGACCTTGATAGGTCTTCCGGACCTTTGGAGTGGAAAATATTAGTCTGAGATGAATAGCACAAACAGAACACACAACGCACTGGTAAGTCTCAAACTCTTTGTGCGAGGCAATAAACTTTGACAACAACGAAGACTGAGGCATCGTCGAGGGCAAAGAAGAGGTATCGGATGGAGAAGTGGCAGTGACTTTGACAACGCTAGCATTGTCGAAAAGAGTGTGAACCGCGGATGAAGACCGTCTCCGGAAACGGGTGCGAGTCTCTGAGGAAAGAGCAACCATGATCGATGTTGTTGAGGGTGTTTGAAGACGGTCAAAGGAAAAGGGAGAGGCGATGGAGAGCTACCAAGGAGCTGAAGGGGGTGAGGACTGAAGCGAGGAGAACCAGAGCCTCTTATACGAGAGAATGAATGAAACGCAAGAGCCAAGGTCCAAGGAACTCTGCAAAATTTTTCAGTCTAGGGTGAAATAAAGTGAAGGACGAAAGAATGATGATTGACCATTCTGAGAAAGGTGCCGAGATCTATGTACTCGTCCGAGTGAAAAGGGAACAGGATTTGACAAACTGAAAGCCATGATGGATGAGGAAAGCGAGCGGTATTCAATTTCGTAGGCAAAATTGCTACCGAGCGTTACTACCTTGCGTCACATCACGACTGAGCAACTGTTCCATGTACACAAATATGATTGCCTCGACTGCCCAGCTCTGCCCCCGTTGCTTTCTGTGGAAGAATTCCATGCAACAAAGTCAAATTATCCGTCAAAATGGACCCTCAGTCAGAATGAGTTCTCTCTGTTAGACTCTGCCCCCTTCCCCTCGGAAAGTTCCTGGAACCCTGATTGCTTCAACTGAGCAGGTACGCCGGGAAAACAGCCTCCCCAAGTTTTGCTCCCGTTGTCACCAAGGCTTTGTTTGGAACACTAATTGGCGCTATCTCCATAGCTTCATCCCTCGATAATAAATCGCCGATACGTATCGTAACGACCCAAAAATTCGTAGCACCGCCTATTAGCATTCATTGAAAATGGGCGCCTCAGGGCCCACGACTCTAGAGCGGGCCTGTAGTGCGGCAAAAATCGAGTAGAATCGTCATTTGTCGATTCCCAGAAGAGTCTGCTTGGAATCTCCAAGCTGTCGTTGGGGCTCAATAACGCGTCCGATGAGCTGAGGATCGCTCTCAGCCACTGACGTGGAGAATGTATGTAGGTGAAGGATCTTCTCTTACGAGTTCGACGATAACCTCAAAAGAAGACTAGCACGAGTAATCCGCGTCGTTTTCATGAAGAAGCCCAGCCTATCACGTCACCGCAAACATATATCAGAGGTGCGCCCAAGCCTTCGTATTTTTGGAAGGATGTTCTGACTCAGTGAACCACTCACTGCACGTCATTTAGTTTACATGAGCTGCCGTAGAGGGAATTTGGTAGGGAATAATGGACATGAGTGATGGACATAGCAGCCTCGTTGCAAATCTCCTTCAAAGATAACCCACTGTACTCGAGCCAATCCGTATAGAGCGGGAACTCCACGTTGGATGGCTATACTCACAAATAGAAAATTCGCCGGCTGTACAATTGCTTGTTCCTCGTGTTCAGCCCAGAGCAGTCGAGGTTTCTATTCGTCTTACCACTTAGACCAACTGGGGCCCGATGCTTACGAAGTGCTACCAAGCAGTACGTGCACTAGTTGAACCGATGAGAAAAAAGAAAAAGCTCTCCAAGGAAATGCCCGTCCCCGCATGAAACGAAACCTCGAATTCACTTCGTATACCGGAGTTTACGTCCCGGCGATGTTGAGGGCGTCTGGGAGAACTGGCCATCCCATAAGCGATACGTGACGGGGGTCGAGAATACGCGCGGAAGGTCGGAAAATTCGAAGCCGCAATAGACTGCAGGACGGTGTGGAGTGTTGGTTCGTTTTGGGCACAAAGGGCACTCACCAACAATCGGATTCTTCCGTTCACCCGAGCGGGTTGTAGGTCCCTTATAGAGTCACACGTTTCAGCACACCAGCCCAGGCCCGGGCAAACCCTTAAGTTTGAAAAAATTTGAGGAATGTTGGGGTCGTGACTCAGCGTATACAGAATTCCCGCCACACAGTAGTCATTGGTGACCGTACACAAACCCTGTTTCGCGTGGCCATAGTCGCGTAGAGCGGATCGACACTCGACCCTATCATAGTTCATGGCGCAAAAACCCTCCCTGAGATTGAGGTGATACAACAGCTTGTGTTACCGTACATCTTGATACAACCCAAAACTACAACAAAGACCAGACCTATAAATTGAGATTTATGAGATATGAATTGAAAGACGGAACGGAAGTATACAACCTTTCAAGTTAATCGCATAACAATCATTTGGTCTTTCATCTTCTGTGTGGTGCGTTTGCCACATGCGCTAGTTCGTTCATGCCTCATCCTGGCGTCGGGACGAGACAAGTCGGCGTTACAATATGTACATCTCGTTGGAATGTCCTTGTCCTTGTTCTGCAACATCAGGGCTTCAGGTGAGTCTCGATGTATAGCGGCATTCATGACATGACGGCGGACGTCGTTTTTTCGGGTAAACGTCTCTTTACATCCTGCTACCAAGCACGGGTAACGGTTTGTCTTCCGCTTCTTCTTGACGGTTGGACTACCTGACACGTCTCCTTTGGAAGGGTTTTCCGCGCCAGGATCCCACTCCTCGTCACCTTCATCGTCTGAGCCTTGAGCGGGCCTCTTTGTCGCTCGTTTGGATGATTTTCTATTGGCTGGAGACTCATCCCTCTCAAGACCGCTGACTGTATTGGATTTCGGTCTTCCTCGAGGGTTTCGTCCCGGGACGAAGGGCGATAAATGTGAATCTTGCGGAGCTTGTGGTAGTAACAGTGACTTAGGTAGAGGATGTAGGTGTGGTGGGGGAGGTAATCGCGGCGGAGGAACTATCGCACTAGTTCGTGGCGGCAGCGGGGCCCTGGGTCCCGGAGGTCTCGCATGACCATCGTACTGTAGCCGTTCTGAATAGTAGGGGTCGACCATTGAGAGATGAACTGGGGAGTAGGGGTGAGAGGTCCCATTTTCGAGACATAAATCTGCGAGTTCCGACGACGGAATGCCACTGTCACAGTCAGCATCGTAGTCATCGTCAACGTGTCTCCTTTGCTTTCCTTGTGCCTTCGCACTCAAGGACAGAGAATCAGGAGAGTATCGCGAAGGGGAGTGTGGATCCAGAGGAAAGAGGCGGGTGTCAAAGTCCAATGAAGACACGTAGCGGGAGGTGGAGTATTTTTCTGCATCGTTCCGGTCCGGGCATGGATAATTACCTCTGGTATATGAGGTCACATAGGTGCCGGTATCCCTCGAGAGAGGGAAGCCTGGAGAAGTAGGCCCAGAGAGCGAGCATGGCGGACTGGTTTCGCGGTATGGGGGGTTCCTGTAGTCAAACGGAGATGGATTGCTGGTGTAGGCACTACTAGGGCCAATGATATACGGATGTGGCGACGTTGCACGCGACGGGGAGTCAAATTTAGCAGGCTGGAGGGTGTAAGTCGGGTATACCATTGAAGTGTCGTCCGAGGAAGCGCTGTGCTGGCTTGAACTACGTGACGCTGACCGTCGATGCGTCCGTTTCGGATAGTATTTGTGAAAATCTGACTCGTAGCCGTCTGGTACTGGAGGTATGATGCTTGTGTTCTCCCCTAGGAAGAATTCCTTCTGCGATTCGGAGGGAAAAATGTCAAGATATTGGAATTGAAAACGACCTCGAACAACTCACCTTACTTCGCCCCGGACGCTCACTCTTCTCTTCGGCCTCGCCTTCATCGTCATGATGTCCCTCTGACCGACCTAACGGTTTAGTCGTTCCTCCCGATGACTCGGCCATGTAGCGTATCGAATCACCATATGGCTGAGTTATACCCGACTGCACTGAGCTCTCAAAACTCTCGTGACTCTGTTGCCAATTTCCCCTAGCCATATCCATCTCAGCGTCAGAAGCGACATCGCAAGTCTACGGATGATGGAGCCTCACCGTCGCTTGTGATGTCGTGTGTGCTGGCCATTGTTGTCTTGATGAATGTCTTTGTCATGGACAACATCAGAGGACATGGCCGTAGGTGGTCAAAGTCGGGAAGTGAGAGTGGAATATGAATGTAGCGCCGTTTACTTTCACATCCCTCCTTATTATGTGGGCTTCTTTGATCTTGTGGGTGTCCGATCACGCGAATCATGATCACTTCAATGTCAAGCAACTATCACAGCTCAAAAGATCCACAATAACTAGAACAAAATAATTATAAGAAACGAAACACTAGGATCTCTACGGACACAGCTCTGATGCAGGCTGGCGGTGGGACATAAGTTTGCGAACCTTATTGTTTATTTGCTTTCAGAATTGAGTTTTTGAACTGCACCACGGTGGCGCAACTGATCAGAGATATGCCGGGCCAGGAGAAAGCGGAGAACTTGAACCGCCGTGAGCTAAAAGTAGTGAGCCATGCATAGGACGTTGTTGCCTGAAAGATCATTGGACTTGAGGCGAGGTGAGACCGTCAGAGAGGAAGGAAATATCCTGCTTGAACCTGCAATCCGGGCCTAGAGACCCCACATGCCTCACATGGTACATGTGGCGCCCTCTATTGAATCCGAAGAATAGAATTACGCCACTCTTTGCCGTGCTGTGGATTTCTTCCTTTGGATGCACTACGCTAAGTAACTGAGAGCAACCGGTATACAAGTTTGCGGAATAGAAAGCCACAATTTACATCAAAGCTTGGGAGGTGAGCTGCGGAGGGCAACTGCGGGATGAGAGAAGTTGGAGAAGTTAGTCAAAATTTGAGCGCCGGCATGTTCTGCGCCGCACTTGGTGTGGGAATCTTGTCAAACTGCATAGCTTTTGATCAGCCGCCGATCAGCATCCGGTCCGGTGCCGGTGGCAGTTCTGCAGCCTGCTTCAGCCAGCACGTGACTTGGGCGCTCTCCGCGAGGTCCTATCAGTGTCCTGCAGTGTGTGTATTGTTGAAGACGACCAGCTCGACGGCACTTCCAACAACGTAGAGCCTTTGCCTGTGTAGTCGGAATTGCTGTATCCCCACAATGGTACGATATACAACTATCTCTTTGTCGCTCCCTTGCTCATCATTCAACTCAGGGCAAAGTCAAGAAAACAAAAAAATTTGCGGCTGTAAAGCGAATGCTCAATCCCAACGACATTCGACTGTGCGCTCGATCCCATATCTCTTGCGAATCATAGCCATTGATATTCTACTCATTAGTAAGGAAAACCAATTGAAACAAAAGAAGAAGGAGGAGGAAGAAAAAGCAAAGGCGGTTCGAAGAGTGTAAGTGTCCCAAGTTCCATGGACACAGGACGCACACTTACAGCGATTCCCAACTGCAGAGCTCCCGTTGCTTCATCTCTCTTCCTGGCCCATAACACAGCTCTAGTGCCACCTTATCGCGTCCTCATAGACACCAACTTTATCAATTTCAGCCTCCAGAACAAGTTGGAGCTCATCAGCGGAATGATGGACTGCCTCTTCGCAAAGTGTGCGCTCAATCTTCTCTGTTACGCCAAATCCGACCCGAGATTGACTCAGACTGGTTCTCAGGTATCCCGTGTGTAACCGATTGTGTAATGGCTGAATTAGAGAAACTGGGGCACAAATATCGAGTCGCCTTGCGGTGCGTGATTCTATCTGTTGTGGGTGATGCGGTTCCGCCGTTCTTACTGGTCAATGCAGAGTTGCTCGAGATCCTCGATTCGAACGCCTCACATGCAACCATCCGGGAACCTATGCGGACGACTGCCTCGTCCAGCGGGTCACTGCACACAAGTGCTTTATCGTCGCAACTTGTGACAGGGAACTACGACGACGTATACGCCAAATACCAGGCATCCCGTTGATGTATATTGTTAGAAGACGATACGCGATAGAACGCCTTCCGGACCAGGGTGCTCCCTCATGAAAACCTCGGCCTCAGACACTGTCCATTTTCCCACTGCAAAAGTATTTTACGTGTACCAATGATTTGTGGTGAGCGCTCCGCGTATCTATAAAGTCAATGCTATGATGAGCTGACCCCTCGTGGTGTGCAGGATTATTTAGCTTGTACGCTTCTTTCACGAAGAAAAGTCATAATCGTGTATTGTTCATCAATCGATCTTCGAAACTCTTTTGAATGAAATTACAACGCAAGTGAACGGATCCTATGATAAGTACGTGTTATGAGTGTCGATCCCCGAAGTAAATGGAGTCCATCATGAGATAGCCAACTTGAGACTTGAGTCCTCAGCCACAAAGCCCATCATTTATAACCTTGCCGCATCGACTACACTTGACTCGCCTGTCTAGCAAACAAAGTCCAACACCCAAGGGGAACCACAAAACTGCAGCCAGAACGCCTATGCGCCGTGCAGTGAGTGAATGAATCAATACTTTGCATGAAGCTTCTGAGAAGGTGGAGCCACATACCGAGTATCCCAAAGCTCGATTCATGAATGTGCTTCCCTGATTGCAAACAGACCATTTCGGGGTGGTCTGGGGGTAGCAAGGATGCTACACGGTCACCAGTTAGGGGGTTTGTATAGTGATAGACTGTTGTAGGTGGTGCGTCTGTAGGATGGGGGGTATAAGACGGTCCAGCGACTGCGTAGGAAGGCGCCTGCATCACAGGAGGCTGCTGGGGTGCGACGGGGGCCTTCTTGACATCCTGTTGGGGCACAGCTGTGACAGACCTTCAGATTCGCTCTGGTAGTGGTAATATCTATATTGGGGGCACTCACTGTCGTTGGCAGTAGCGAGATCGTACGAAGGTGGCTTGTCGCCCATATCTGACTGTGAAAGATCGTCAATAGTTAACATTTGAGAGTCGCCGAGGCTACTCACTGTGGTTGTATGGGTAGTAGTGGTGGTTCGAGTGAAAGGTGGTTTATGCTGCGCAACACCACTGAACGACGTATTTAGTCTCCCAGGCGGCGCCGCAGCAATCTCACGGATGTCGGGGGCTGTGCGCTGGCTGTGCAGAGCGATCACTCTATCACGTGGTGTCCCTGATAGAGAACTCGCTTCAATTTTTTTTTCTCAACTCACAGGCTCACACTTCTTCCTTCATCTTTCCGTATCTCTCTTCACTAATCATGGCCTCAGATAGAACAGCATCTGCCTCACACACGATTCCTCTCGATGGACTTCACGATATGACTTCGAAGGACTAGTTGCGCAACCTCTTCCAGCGATCTTTTGCACACATAATCTGATTGTTATACTCCTCGGTTACTTTGTCTTGTATCGACAGCTATGCAGATTCTTATGCTCACTTTGGTGCGCTCATAAATTCTTTGTGACTTCCAACTAACTCATTCATTTATTTTCGTCCAGGTATCCACGAGGAAATGTTAAAAGATTCCGTTCGAACTGGTTCCTATCGGTCCGCGATCGTCAACAATGCCCATTTGTTCAAGGGAAAGACCGTTTTGGATGTCGGCTGTGGAACGGGAATTCTGAGCATGTTTGCCGCGAAAGCTGGTGCTTCTCATGTCGTTGGGGTGAGTTAGTCCTCTTCAATCACGATCCTCGTACTTACACTCGACGCGATCAGATCGACATGTCCAACATTATCGACCAGGCTCAAAAAATCATCGAAGCTAACGGCTTCAAAGATAGTCAGTTTATTGAACGACCGAGGGTTTTCCGCGTTACTCATATCAATCTTCGCAGCCATCACCCTCGTGAAGGGAAAGCTTGAAGAGGCCGAATTACCCATAAAGGAATTCGACATTATCATTTCGGAATGGATGGGATACTTCCTACTTTACGAGTCCATGCTGGATACCGTCCTTCTTGCAAGGGACAAGTACCTCAAGCCGGATGGTCTCCTTTTCCCCGATAACGCCACCATATACATCGCTGCTATCGAAGACCAGGATTATAAGGACGAAAAAATCAACTGTATGTGTCAAACCCCTCGATTACACTTAGATGATATTCATTCTTGAACCTAACAGTCTGGGATAATGTGTACGGGTTCGACTACTCCTGCATAAAGGACATTGCCTTGCGTGAACCGCTAGTGGACACCGTTGACCTGAAGTCTGTTGTTACCGACCCTTGCATGATCAAGGTACGACTGATTTGAGCTGTCAGCTTCGAAGAGACCTTTACTCACCGGCTCTATTCACTAAGCATATCGACCTCGCTACGGCTAAGAAGGAAGATTTGACTTTCGAGGCAAATTTCTCCCTCCCAGTAACCCGTAATGACTGTGGGTAGCCTCCTGTCCTTGTACCCCGCGACGCATAAGCGTGGGCTCATACCCATCTCTTTCTCCAACAGACGTACACGCATTCCTTGCTTGGTTTGACATCTCCTTTGAATGCACGCACAAAAAAGTGAAATTCTCGACCGGCCCGCACGCCCAATACACTCATTGGAAGTGAGTCCTCGCTGAGCCTCGCACTCCTTCCGCCAGTCGTTACTGACTATTTTATGTGTTTCTTGACCCGTGTTTCGATAGGCAAACTGTGTTCTACACGCCCAACACGGTCACTGTGTCGGAAGGCGATACGATCTCTGGTCGTCTCAAGTGCGCCCCAAACGCACGAAACAACCGTGATCTCGACATCACGATATCTTATTCGACGCCTAATGACCCCGAAACTACCATGCAATACAAAATGTAAGTCTCTTGCTCTTGCTCCCCGCGGGTTTTATCTATTTCGGTTTCTCTCTTTGTCGCCTTCTGTTGCGCTTTGCATATCCGCATGGAGCCCATTGGGACGAGAACTCGTAAGCTGATTCGGTTGGCTGGCTAGGTCATGATCTGTGTAAAGAGGCCTTTCTCGCTTCTGCCTCCTGTTGGGGTTGCCGTTGAGTCGTTTAGTGTTCGATCTATTCCAGGGAAAGTGGGAGTTGCGCTTCGGTTACTCACTGAGCTGAGTAGTCTAACGCGATTCCCCCACACTTTGCGACTTCTTCATGCTCTTTGCTTCATTCCATATCTGACAACTATACCCGACAAATTTTGCCTTACTATCTTGATACCTTGAACTCACGGCTAAACCTTCCTTTCAGGTATTAACACCATACACTAGTATCCTCTCGTATCTCTCGCATTTCTACATCTGCAATGCGTGCACATCTCTTCTTCCAAAATGTACTACCATATACTCAGTCACCCTGTCGGTTGGTTCCCGTGTGTTCGTTGTCATAATGAATCGAATAATGTCACTATAGAATCTAGATATGATCACCTCCGTGTTATTCCAAGGCTCGAAGCTCGCTATGCATGTTATATCTTTTCATTGGGTAATTACGAGAAGGTGGTATATGTACATACTACATGTATCTGAATGCTTATCTATGGAAAACGAGTGTAAGTAAGTGACCTATAGGTAATGTAAATGCCAAAGCTGCAAAAAGTACACGGTATACAACAAAAGGGTCAAAATGTACATGTATGTGACAGAACAACGCGAAAAAGAGGAAGAAAATGCCATTATTAAGTATAAACATAATTCATAACCGCAACTCTCCAAGAGAAAGGGAGAAAAATCTATATCTATCAGCAAATCAGACGCGAGCATTGACTGTGAACCCCCAGACCGCTAAGCAGACAAGGAATCCACAAAAGACCATCATTCTTAACTCTTCCCCAGCAGCACTGTTCTCCGTGAACAAGCTGGCTAGGCCTTTCATCCCTTGTTTGCTTCGACTGGGAGATCCAGCTGGTCGCAGATCGCTGATATAGCGTTTTGTTCGGTACGAATAACCCAGACCCATCGGCCAGACGAATCGGCGGCGTTCGAAAGCTGTCAGAGTAACAGGAAGCCCATGATTATCACACGTAAGTGTGAATGAGCCTGATGCCTTGGTTCTGAGGGAGAGCGGTAGGAAAGAGACGTAGAATGGGAAGGATATTGGACACTTCATCGGTAGGAAGGTCAGCGTGAATTTCTCGAGACGAGGATTCGCCATTGCTATCCGTGCCGCGCCCGAAGCTAAATTTTCGTCTCCCGGGTATCGCACTATGCTTAAATGGAGTACACGGAGTTTGGAAAAGCCTCGAATCGTTTTGGAAAAGGTATCCTGTCAAAGCGTACTATGAATAGAGAACGCAATGCGGCAAACTGCGGACGTACAATCTGGAAAGATGGCCTATGGCCACAAATTAATTCAAGGTGCCGAAGATTGGGACAGGAGGCGATGAGGGATTTAAGGAGGTTGCCGCTATCGTACATGGAGTGCAACGTGAACGAAATCTTGAGTTTAGTAAGGGCCGTAAGACGTTGTAAGAGACCTGCCACCACGAGCGACGTGACCTCTCTGGTTTGCATGGACTCCCGGAACGTGACTGATTCGAGGTTTGGGTGGGTGTGGGAAAGAGCTTGCAACTGTTCCAGGGTTCCGGAAAAAGCACGCAGCTTCAGAGCGGATGGTTCTAGTGTGGCAAGCTGATTGTGGTTCGCATTTGCTCTCGATAAGCTCAAGTCCTCTATGAGGGGATGAGCTTTGAGGAAGTCGATGAAGGAGGTTTGGGGAGTGAATGGTGAACCTAGAAGGCCCTGATGACCATCTACAACGACGTCTCCCAGAACGAGTTTCCGAAGCTTCGGCCATCTCCCCTCCAGTATGTGTTGTGCCTCAGCAGGAAATGTAGACACTCCTTCAATTCCAAACTCCTCTAGATTGGGACACCGTTCCATGAGCATTTCCCAGAAGCGTCGCGACACCGGTCGCTCCTCTGGTTACGTGAGTTCATTAATAATTCGTATCACATGCATGAGAAAGAAACGCACCTTCGAAGAACATCTCGGGATGGTGCTCGAAAAAGCCCTGCTTCAACATGAACATGAACCCTCGCAGGTCGTTGAAATCAAAGAGCTGATGGGTTTTCATTAATGCCGGCCCAATATCCCGACATCACGGATCTGCTGACTTACATGGCTGTTCGTTGCAGGAGCGATGGAGCCTAGGCTTGTGCTGATGTACTTGAGTCTTGGACAACTGTGGGGAAGCAATTCATGAGAGGGAAATTGATTATGGTCAGCGGACATACACTCACCAAACCCGTAGCGCGAACCACATATCATCGAAATAGGGCAATTCGTCGCAATCCCACGTAAATCGTGATAGAGCATCCAGCTTGAAAGATATAGCACACTCTCTCACAGCGGCGGATGCGGCTAAACTATCGAAATACTGTGCCTTCGCATTCTTGCTTGAACCGGGGCGGATTACGAGTTCCCGAACATGTCGAGCAATGTCCGGCCGCCGACTGAGCATTTGAAGTGTAGCAATACATTGTTCTGGGGAAGTGAGGATGACGACGGCATAGAGGATGGATGAGACACTCGTGAAGATGCGATTATTCTGTGCGATCGAGATTAGCCTGTTGAGCGATAGGAAAAAAGCCGAAATGATATACGCACCGTCAGCGAAAAGTTTAACATGTCCATCTTCGAATCGAGATACCCTGCAATCTCCAGAAGCAAGTCCCCAGGGGCTGCCGCCAAAGTTACTTTCTCTCCAGACCTACGCTGGAAGATGTCGGCTGGCCTTTCATCTGCGACTGATGTTGAGGACATGGTAGATGGTAACGGAACAAGGGAGACAAGATCTCAACGTCCGGCAGAGAACTGAGTGAGATATCCAAGAAACTCGTGGTTAAAAAATGAACAGAATAACCAAGATATACAAGGCTGCTAGTCGTACGAGCGTTGTACGACGTTAGCGGTGGTGGTGGTGGTGCGCTGGAAAGATTTAGATTCAAAACGCAAATCCATATAAAGCACTGAAGCACGTGGTGACATCACCGCAATAGGACCGACCGCTATCAGATAAGATAAGAATTAAGATAAGATTGTGTGATCCATCTGATCGTTGTCATCCTCCGATGATCAACATTTTCTCTACACCGCCAGCACGGCGTAACCTTCTACCCAGTTGATCTGCCCCCACCTCAGGACCTTATTTCCTCCGTCGTCCGCTCGGGTTTCAAAATTCCGATATCTTCGTCATAAAATGGGGCTCAGGGAGTCTGATTCTTGGTCCCTCAAAGTACTGCGAATACGGAATGGCCTGCGGCCACTGGTCAATTGCATCTCTGGTTGATTGAATCCCTCCATTTCCCCGCACAATCTTCCTTTGGGGGAACAGACTAGAGGAAGCAAAGAGCGCACGTCTATCTGGGGAGCGGCTCCCATAGACTCCCACTCCGTCACACAAGTACTCAAATTGCGCCCGCAAGTCGGAAATCTTGATAACGATCTCATATACATACTCACCTTCAAATCGGCGGTCTCTACACTGACATACACCATTTCAGCGCTCGACCGCCCAACCCCCACTCCGACTCCACAGGAGCTTGGCTCAACCCAAAAAATCATACATTCACACAGCAACTAAGTTTTTTTCAAGCCAGCTGTAGCACTTTCTAGGGTCCACGTATACTCCTGTGCAATCCATCACGCAAAGTTTTAAGTTCCCGCTGACTTACGGAAGGCCCGTGCACCATAGCTGTAGCATATCGCGAATGGAATCAGGTTTCTCTCTGGACAGGAACCAAGACGAGCCAGGGCGGCAACCGACGACAACGATCGAGCCGAAAGCCTCAACCACCTTCTTCCGCCTTTACCTAGCTTCGGTTCGGAGGTGGCTCTATTCGGATTTTATCGTTGAGCTCTCCCAGACTCTCCCGCGCACACAAGAATTTCGGAAAATCAAAATAAAACGCTGCTATACACTCATTCGGTAGATACAGTGGGGTATTGTCGAATTATTGATGCTGCGAAGCGTCCTCGAAAACGTGTCTAGTCCTTGGAGTGAAAGAATTCTAAGCAAACTGTTGTAGCATGAGGCCACAAACGAAGGAGATCGTCATAGCAAGGACGACGGATGCTTTGATGGTCGAACCACCGTTTCCACCGCCACTAGACCCACCACCAGGGGCATTAGGTCCATCTGCATTGCCGGAGCCACTAGTTGTCGCGTTCTTGGCCCCGATATACTGCAGACCGAGGTCGGTTATCTTTCCTGAAGGATCCATCAAAGCGTCACCCTGAACAAGGCAAAGCACAGTAGAAGCTAAATACCAGGAAGTGACCATCGAAAGTAGAGAGACCACATACCTGATTGACCCCTTGCATGTCTCGAAGGGGGCCGAACCAGGAGTACCTCTCGACCCACTCGGTCTCGTCCATGAAAGATTGAGTCTTGTTCAGGAAGAGATTGATATCGTCCTGGGAGCATTGTTTATTGGCCTGGTTGAAGTTCTGACAAGCCCATTCTGTTACCCAAATGGGCCGCTGGAACGTATTGTGGTGATCTTCAAGATATCGTATAAAGTCGGTGGCGTTGACGTCGTAGTAGTCTGTTCGGTGTCGCTTGAGCGAGACGAGATCCTGTGAGATTGATAGATAGCTTGACGTACGAACTACGATAAAGTCCACGGTACATCCTCCACCGCAAGCTTCAAGGAAGTCTTGGATCCAGATCTTCCCTGAAGGCGCGCTAGACGGCGCTGGACTCCCGAGACGAATGCCTTGGGCACGGAGAGGCTCCAGGTACTTCTTCCACATCTCAGCGCCCTGCTGTGGCGTAAGGTTAGACTGCCCTTTTTCCTGGGGTCTGTCAAAAGAAGGTAAATCCTCATAAAGCGTGGAAGGCTGCTGCTGATCTTACTCGTTCATGCCCAGTACGTGCAAGACCTTGAGGTCGGAGATTGTTTGATTGATAGTCGCGGTGAACTCATCGATCTGTCTCTCTCCCCAGAGCATTGGAACATATTCAATGTCTTCCTTCACACCTCCCGTCGGAGACCAGGAGTAGTACCTGTCAGGGGGAGAGATGAGTCGTGTAACTAAATGCAGGTGAAGATCATTAGACCTCACCAGGACACTTTCTCAGTCGAGAGGAATTGTTTGATGTCGTCGCTGTCGCCGTTGGGCCACGCGAGTCCAGCTTTGGTCGTGTTGGTCACGGCACGAGCTCTCGCGTCAAGTTCGCGAGAATAGAGAGAGGCTGTAGGAGACGCGAAGGCAGGTGCAGTCACCCTCTTCAACAGGTAGCAATAGAAGAGAAGTTTGAAGAAGAACAGGGGTTTAGAGTAGTGTGGCGATGTCGTCGTGAAAGGCATAATGGGTCGTGAATTGTGGTGCTAGTACGCGAAAGGTATCTCAGGGCTTTTATACTTGGAAAACACGCCCTTGATGAATGCCATCATAGAGCCACCGGATCCACAAGCAACGAGGAGCCAATGTCAGCCCAGGTCGGGCCTGTGTTGAGAAAAACACAGTGGAACTCGGTAAGGTCGCCTTGGTTTCTCAGGAACAATCACGAAGCGACGTCAGTGGCAATAAGCGCCAAGAGGCACGTTGACGCGTCTGTTGAGGCGCGTACTAAGCGCCCACCTTCTGTTGGTCGACCACCACCCGCTCTTGCTTGCTTGCTATGAATGTTACACGTAACGAGGATGTTGCCCTCCAGGCTCACATCAGAAATATTCTACGCGACTACGCGGTTCAGCACCTCACTTATAATTATCTTGATTTCACTGAGCAAGCGGTGACTGAGGTGCGTCGTACTCAAATCATCCCAACTGGTCTGGCCCTTACTTTGCACAGATACTGTCACAATGTCTCCGTCAGGTTCCCTTATCGGATTCATACTCTCTGCGACTACCCGAGGAACCATTCGAAGCTCTATCCCGGACTCACAAACTGGGCACACTGTCTCATTACGAAGAAACGTTCAAAATGTCACCCGATGTGCATCAGTTGTTCCGCTGTCAATATCAGAAAATCTTCGCCAAAGTATCAAAAAGCAAAAGTGAACGAGTCATTTACGATGATGATTGTAAGGTCTATCATATATTCTGGATTCTTGGATGCTCATGCGAGATAGACTGCCATTTCCCTGAAGAATACCTTCCTGAGGTTCTGTCACGACAAGCAAGGCAACAGACCCCGAAACCAGGAGCCAACACTCTTGTCTCATCTCTGCCGACACGACCTTCCGATTTCCTCCTGTCGAAATCAATCGGCCTCAAGCATGTTTCTAACTATCATGGGGAAAGTGAACTTTTAGATCAAGACAAGATTTTGTGAGTCCTGCGGTACTTGACACACGTCGAAGTTACTGAAATTTACTGAGAAACGCGACCTGGGCTCTGGACTCGGATCTGTTGAAGGACGTGAACGAGTATCTGAAGTCGACTGCCGCGCTCTCATATCCCGGTGCCGCATACAAGAATCAGTATCTAGAGCCGTCTGCCAGGAAGAACTCGCCTCCCTCAGAAAACAAGTGGCCACTAGATCGAGAGTTTACGCCGATATTTTCTCGATCATCGAGGCCTGGCACAAGGAAGGCTCTTGCTGATGACGCCAGCGAAGAAGGAAACAGGAGTGTCAATCCCAAGTCTGATCGTTCTCCTCCTTCGTTCAAGGTACCTTTGTCGATGAGAGACCTCGCAACATTGCCTGCAGACGTAAAGGTGTTTAAGGAAGAAGAAGACGAGATGTACAAACAGAATCTCTTGCTCGTGAACGGTTGGGGTGGGCTTGAGCTTCGCTTTCCCAAGGCCGGCTAGGTGGCTGACATACGTCACCAGAAACCTACAACTATTCATCTTCACCCGACCGCGGCACTCCAGCCTCAACGCCTAGTTCAACTCAGGGCAGTGGTCAGATTGATGAACTGTTCTCAAGGTTGTCATCCCCCGAAACGGATCCTTCCTCTATGGACTTTCCCAAGATGGGTTAGTCTTCTGTACTGGACTACGAGGGCGAAGCTTTAAACTTCAGACTTTAGACTTACCTGCTATCGCCCGTTGTCACCGAGTCACCGGAGCGCGCTCAAGAGCAAAGATCCGGCCTCACGGTGCAGACAAGAGGTAGCGCTCATATCATGTTTAGGTTGCTGCTGATCAACGTTACAGTCTCGCAGCATTTCTGCTGAATTCGTTGCCGCCTCCCGGAGAGCTGCATGTACCAGTCGCTCAGGAACAACAGAATGGCGACGACAAACGGGCTGATTCGATGGTCGGACGAGCGACCTCATCGATCCTCGCTACTGTTGACAAGGGCCCCGATACTTGTGCGGAGGAATCCGACCTACAGGCTCTCTACGGACACCTTCTTGTGGACCCAATGGGCTTTATACTGAACGAGAAACTCGACCATAACGCGATGCTGATGGATGGTGCGTTCGCGTCGTTGAACGTTTGCGAGACCCCCTTACTGATCATCAATAAAGTTCCTCGACTTCCACCACCAAACGAGCACTTTACAAATGATATGCAGTTGCCCATGAAACTCTCCGATTTGGTGAAAGGGAAGAAAGTGCAAGCTCAGTTGCCGTCTCCCAAAGCCAACGATCCCAGACAGTACGGTCCCCAAATACTCAAGAAGGCCAAGGGAACGCAAGCGGCAACCCTTGTCTTATCCTGGGTGTAAGTCACTAAACCTGTCTTCATCCACTTCTACGTGACGATGCTTTTTGCACTTTTGTACAGAACGTTCAGTGTGCAAGGCCGCCTTCCGACGCACATGGAAGTGCTCGGGGTGACCGCATCACAGCTCATCGACGGAGACGATCTCAAGAACTGTTTATCCCAAGCACAGCTCGAAGATGGGGTCGCTGAACTTCTCGGAAGCCTGAATGCCTTGACCTGCTCGCCAGACACCGGAGACATTCTTGAGGTCTTTGAACGCTTTACAGATACTCGAACAGAGGACTCGTCTTTGGTGCACGGGGGACCAGATCTATACGCTTCTGATATCATTTTGACGAGGGAAGAGAGGCGAAGGCTGGCTGGCTTGGATACGAGCGGTCTGATGGAAGTTGACAATCGCCCCAAATTTACTGACGAAGACGATAACGAGACTCAGAACCTTTCGCAACGGAAAAACATTCAGGATGGTCTCAGCCGGGAACAGCATGATGATGAACCAGAGGAAGGTAGTAGCGACAAGGAGAACGAAGATCCCATGCGATATCGCGATCATTCTCAAGATTCGGAGAGGCCTAGGAAGCGGACTCGGTTGGACGAGGTGCTCGAGAATGCGGATGACTCTGGGATTGCTTTTGAGCTTCCAGAGGACCTGTGGCCTGAGCCAAGCGGGGGGTTGGAAAGGAAGATGAGGGAACACTGTCCTGACGGTTTGGATCGCTTCCTGTACGACGTAACTCAAGATGAGCAGCCTGTGACAATCTGGGGTCTGGAAGAGATCGGTCAGCTGGCCGAGAACAAAGATTACTACACAGATAGCAATCAGATGCCGGTGGATCTGGGTTTGAATGACCGCTACGAGGGCTCCGGGAAGGACTCGCACCCATTGCAGGACGACGACTTCCGACCATTGTGCTTCGATTCGCAGCCCGTCGGACAGGAAATCTCGGGGGAAGGAGGTCCAAAACAGTTCCCCCTTCCATCTGCTGGTACGCTGCCGCCTGAGTATGAAGCAGCTTCTGTTCCTACCCCTATTCCGTCTCGTCTGCCGGATTGCTCACCTCCGAATATGCCTATTCCAGCTGGTAACGACGTCGACCATCTCCATATCGCTGCTGGCATCGCCGAGTTTGCTAAACTTCGCGCTCAACGCCTGCGCAACGATCCTCTCTCGCCCATCTTGGAACCCGTCAACACAAAGCAACCTTCCCCCTCTAATAACCCTACTCATTCTCATGATGAATGCCGCACTGCTGATGCACCATCTAACTCTGAGAGTAGCCCGCCTTTGGATTTGCTCAGCCAGAACACAATTCAAATTCCGTCATCGTGGATGCCTCCTACATCGGCTCATTGGTACCTCGCCTCCATGCAACTCGTCCAGAAACAGATCCTCATTCGGTATTTGCGTTCGGAATCATGTGGCGTCGGAATAGTTGAACGCGAAGACCTTAACGGTGTTGACCTTATTCTCGATCCTCACACTGCTGTCATCTACGTCAATCTTCGTGCTCTACCTTCTCAATGCGAATCTGTCGTGGCAACCCTATCTGAGCAGTCCTGGAGATACTCTCGGCTTTTCGTGGTCTTCGAAGCGTATCCCCCATCCTGGTCCTTCAAGTCTGTAGCATCCGAGAGGGGTGATTCAGAGGCCCTCAACGTCTACACCCCACCGGTCATCAAGGCTATTAAGAAACTGAGGAGGGACCTGTCCATCGCAGAGGGATGCAACAACAAGAGAAACTCATGCAAAATTTTCGAAGCATTCGCTGGAGATGTGGAAGCGGCTGCAGTACATACTCGAAACTTTGGTGATATCGTGGCGTCGGACGGGAATGGCAATCCTATTCTTTGGGGTGACAGGGATTGGCTTGAGGGTGATGTTTCGGAGGTAAGCTCTCGATGGGCCTGGTGAGTGCCACTCGCTGATCGTACTTCGATTGCTTTGTAGGACGAGGCTGGACTAGCTGTTGCGGATGGCATGAATCATTTTGCAGCAGTTGTAATTCTATGCCAAGTTGGTGTACAGGACGTCTTGGACATGCAACCTAAAGAAAGGATTTCTTTGTTTGGTCCCTACGTAGGAAACGAAAGAATGGTGCGTATTCTGAGGTTCACGAGAAAGGTTATCCTGGACTGATTGATTTCTCCAGCAAACACTAAACAACTTTATCGAGAATCGACTACAAGTTCTTAAAGACACCGACGATCAGGCTGAGTAAATTATAAGCTTTGCTTGCTCACTTTCACAAAAGACCGAAATCGTATTACCCTGTACAACGAATGCTCTGTATCTATTACCGTACAAACACGACTAATTGCACACTTGTACTACAACTTCTTGACACTATCGATGAACGCCCGCACCTTCTCGAGGTCTTTCGCTTTGCCGTCTGCGGTCTCCACACCTCCACTGACATCAACGGCCCAAGGTTGGACTTGAGCAATGGCATCCGCTATATTTTCCGGCTTCAGCCCACCAGCTAGTATGATGGGAAGGGGGTATTTCGATGGCACAGATGACACCTGTGTAGCCTCCTTGGCATGACCATTCGCATTCTGCCTATCCTCTTCCCCATTCACTGTGACGGGAGGCTCATCAGTGCCATTCTCATCCTGTACGTCGGCTTTGTACAGCGCTGGGTCTACCACCAACTCTCCTGCGTCGACAATACGTCTGGCAAGAGCTAAATCCACAACCTTTCCGCTTCCACCGGTAATTCCACTACCGTCGTTTCGTATCGAGTCGAGCAGCACGAACTCATGCAACCCAGGTCGAGTGATTCCACTCAAGTCCGACGCATTTCCAGTTACGTGGCAAACGCGTATGACGGGCACTGGGATCTGGTTCGCCATCTCCACGGGTTCTCTCCCATGCAACTGGACGATATCCAGTTGGCAGTGAGACACAGCGTGAAGTATAGTCGGTAAAGGAGCGTCCTGGAAAACACCGACGAGCAACGGTCGTGTGATTGTCGACGAGAGACGCGTTGCGTGTGACGTGAACCACGGCGCGTTGAGGGATTCGTCGTCAAGGGAGAACGGTGATGACGGCGTTGGTCGAGTGGCACGAACCGCGAGCGAAATCTCGCGAGCAGTATCGAAGTCGACGTATCTGCTGGACTTTTTGACGAACAGCAGGCCGATCATATCAGCACCAGCTTTTGCAATGGCCAATGCCTCCTCCTTTCCTCGAATACCGCAGATCTTCACGAGAGGCGGTCCAGAACTCCAGTGACATGATGGGGGTGCCGGGTCGGGAAGGGAGAAGAGCTCGTGAATGAATGCGGCTGGGTCCGGTGCCTTCATCAGACTCTCGCCAATGAGAACACCACTGACGCCCTCAGAGGCGTACTTCTTCACGTCCTCCGGAGTCGAGATCCCACTGAGGGCGCAAAGAACAACACCCTTGTCCTTGGTCATTTCGACCAAACGACTAGTGATAGACATGTCCACCTCGAAGTCGTGTAAATTGCGATTATTCACGCCGATCACCTTCGCAGGAAGCGAAAGGGCGAGTTCCATCTCCTTTGCATTGTTGACCTCCACGAGGGGCTCCATGCCTAACTCCAAACTATACTCGTAGAGATCCCGCAAGAGCTTCTCCGGTAGCATGCTGACTATCAGGAGGATAGTGTCAGCCCCCCAAACTCGTGACTCCAGCACCTGGTATCTGCTGAGAATGAAGTCTTTCCTCAGGATAGCAGGTCTGTCAGGCAGGCTGGCGACTGCCATACGTGCGTGGAGCATGTCCTGAAGAGATCCGAGGAACCACTTCGGTTCTGTAAGAACGGAAATGACATTGGCACCTGCTAAGGCGTATGTCAAGGCTTGTGATGCGGGTGAAGTAGCGACCGATATGAGGCCGCTCGAAGGTGAAGCACGCTTGATCTCTGCCAGTAGAGCGAGACGAGAGCTGTTCCGCTCAAGTCGTGGGAGTAGCGGTATCTGGGGAGGGGCAATGTTGAGTGAAAGCAAGGTCTGTAGGTCGGCGAGTGTTGCACCAGGTGTCTTCTGAGCTTGGGCAACGTCGGCAAGGCGCTGCGTCTGTATCTTGCCGAGAATAGAAGGCACACGGGAGTTCTTCAATTTAGGAGCAGCGGGGTCGACGTGGAAAGGTGGTAGGTTGTTGTCGAGAACTCTCGATTCGGGGTTATCCTCCCAAAGACCTCCCCTCAGTGTGAGGAAGTTCCGAATGAGTTCGTCCCCTCCGTCACTAAGGATACTTTCTGGATGATATTGGACGGCCTCGACGGTGTATTTGCGATGCCGGACACCCATAATCACATTTGACTCCTCAGTCACTGCGGTAATGGCAAGATCGGGAGGCAATGTCGTGAGCGAGGCACTGAGGGAATGGTATCGAATGGATTCAATTCCCTGAGGAACTCCCTTGAAGCAGCCTCTGTTATCATGCTTTATGCGACTGGTCTTTCCGTGCATGATTTCCCCTGCATATCTGAAGTGAGACGAGGCAACAAAACGGTCAGCATCAATCAGTCAGTCGACCAAACACTTCACTCACCCAATTTGACCACCATGCAGATCTACCAGACATTCCAAGCCCATGCATACTCCGAGTACAGGCACTTTCCCCTCAAAATATTGGATCGCATCCTTCGATATACCCGAGTCTTCTTGTGGATTTCCGGGGCCTGGCGATATGACGAGCGACTTGATTTTGAGCTGAGGAAATAGAGAAGGGTCGATGGCATCGTTTCTAATGACGGTAACTTCAGCACCTGCTAAACACAGTTGCTGGTATAGATTCCACGTAAAGGAATCAAAGTTATCGATCATGAGCACATCGAGCTCGCCAGCGAGAGCGGTGGGTAAAGAAGTAGACATTATTGGGGAGTAAAAAATGAAGCTCGGCCAGGGGGCAGGCTTTTAGATGGAGGGAAAGCGCAGAGCCTTTTGACTTGCGGCCTAGGGGTGAATCCGAGTCAAGTAACCCCTCAACAAATTTGATGCGAATTTCGAGCCAGCACCTCATTCCCACGAAACCACCAAGTACACAAATTGCAAGCGAGATTTATATGTTAATTAATCATTCTATGGTAGTTAGTATCTCTATACCTATCCAGGTATGCCCAAAAGATTGTTCTTCCCGATGAGAGGACAGCACAGTATCTACAGCACGGTTAGTGTACTGCAACCATTCGTGCCTTGTAATCGGCGGGAGGATGTGGATTTTCGAGGGGGAATGCCGGTAGGGTCGCGTTCCCAACACAGAATTCAGGGTTTTCTTTCCAATAGCCACCACGAAGCTTCAGGAAATTGCCGATCAGGTCGTCCCCTCCCTCACTCAAGATACTCTCTGGGTGGTACTGAACGGCCTCGAGGGTATATTCCTTATGACGGACACCCATTATGACATCCGACTCCTCCGATGCTGAAGTTATCTCGAGTTGCGGAGGCAGGGAGGAAAGCGAGGCACTGAGGGAGTGGTATCTGATGGACTCGATCCCCTGAGGAACGTTCCGGAAACAGCCTCTGTTATCGTGTCGTACACGACTAACTTTGCCGTGCATAATCTCTCCTGCATAGCTGTGGTTTAGAACAAAGTTAGCTCACTTAGTTGATATTAATTGGTCCGAAGTAACTCACGCAATTTTTCCTCCGTGCACATCGACAAGACATTCGAGACCCATACAAACTCCGAGTACGGGCACCTTGCCTTGGAAGTATCGTATAGCATCTCGGGAAATCCCCGAATCAGTTTGAGGATGGCCTGGCCCAGGAGAGATGATGAGGGAGTTGAGTTTGAGTAGAGGAAACTGGTCGGGTGAAATGGCGTCGTTCCGGATAACTGTTACATCTGCTCCAAGTAGGCAGAGTTGCTGATAGAGGTTCCAGGTGAACGAATCGAAGTTGTCGATCATCAGAACGTCGAGCTGACCAGAGAGATGGGAAGGGAGGGTGGTAATTGCCATTCTTGCGTAGGGAGCCTGTATCTGTGATCTGGTGTGCATCGAGGTGTTCTCTTATATGAGACACCTGACTATGATCTAAGAAGTCATCGCAACACGGACGGACTAGTTCCTTCGCCTGAATCGTCAGTATCAACTGAGCCCGGAATTGGGCGTGGCGGCCTCTCACAACGCGCGGCCGGTACTAGTGCGCGAGCGTGGTATCTTCCCTCCCTTCATCACAGGCGTCGTTCAATTGACGCAGACATTCGAGGACAAGGAACGGCCGGGCGTGTACAGCCTAACAATGCAAATAATTCCTATATTGGTTCAAGCAAGTCCAAACAAGAACGGTACGGATTGTGAAAATACCCGCGGTCCGAACATTGTCGCAGAAGAAATGTCAAGAAAAGGCATACATATTTTGATTTGAAAGAGGAACAGTTTTTGTTGGTACAGTTGTTTCTTCAAGTGGAAGGATCCGGCTGCGCCCCGACCAAGTAGGCAAGGGTGTTGAACGAAGCCCACGGAACAAATTCTACGTCGAAGTTGAGTATCAGAACCCAAACTTCAGGATGGGCCAGCAGAAACTTACGGGGGGTCATATGTCCGCTGAACTCGAACTCCACAACTATTATGAAGGTTTCAGAGTAGTCCGGTCAGAGGATAATAAACGCGACGCACAGGTGAGTTTACGTTCAGTGTGCTGGGAACCAAAGACACCGAAGTCTTGAACAGTAAAGCTCTCGGGCTCAATGGGAGTTTGGAATCCTTGAGCTCCGCCCCAGGTCATATTTCTTTGGAACGCGGTCAGATAAAACCTGGGCAAGAGGAAATATGTATCTTCACTGAATTGCAATCCGAGTGCCCTCGGCGATCAGGATGTAATCCTACACCATGCGTCAGCGGAGAGTGAGGTGACGAGAAACAGATAGGCCCACCGCCAAACCGTGGACGATGACTGTTCTCTCCGACTTTTCGATCACGTTGGGAAGGACGCTCAGAGTGGAAGAAATCGATTGGTCACGTCCGGCACGACCTGTAGTGCGGTCGATGTAAACAGAGCCGGAAGAGCAAGACTCCCAATTGATATGGGGGGCGTGAATGGCATCTTGAACATCCGTGCTGGTGGTATACTATTGTGAGAAGAGCTGAAGGTGCTATAAAAACAAGCCATTACTAACCGATTAAAGTAGATGAATTTCTGCGTTTCCCGAGGAAACCCAAGCACACTCCCTGCAGCAAGCGATCTTAGCGCTTGGTCCCAACGAGCTCGAGCCGTACTTACATAGGTTGGGGAAGGTGTCCGTCACTCTACCCGGCTCGATTAGCAGTCTTCAGAATATCTGCATACGGGGAACCTACCGATAAACATCGAATACCGGATTGAGCCTGCGAGAATCTTTAGTCGGGCACCTCTCTATCAAAGGGAAAGACGTACACGCCAACCGCACGTTGAATAGGACTATGAATCCTACACTCCGGCTTCACCTGTCCAAGTGTTCCCTCGACGACTCCAGAGGGGAAGGGTAGCTGGCCGGCAGGAGGATAAGTTACGAACCTTTCGAGATAGTCCGTGTATCCGCAACTGTCCGAAATATTTTGCAATTGTTCCCAGAAACTGCTGTTGAAAGGGAAAACATTCGCATTGGCCTACGCGATCGATGAGTGTGAATACAGCGGCAGTGGTATTGTCGACCTTACCTGTGCAAAGCGCAAAGCGGGAATTTCCTGGGAAACGACACCATATGTCAGAGTTGGATCGGCAATCCATATTCCTTTGAGGTTAAGATCGGGTCCAGGGTGTTCGAATAGCCAATTTGCGATGTAGGGTACATCTTGGAGTCGGGTGGCTCAGCGAAGCCGAACGAAAGATCGGAGGTTATACTCACAAAATCCGGCATACTATCGATAATCAGAGCGTCAGTCTCGGCCCACGGTATATGCGAAGCGAGGAGGCTCTCACACTTTCTCCCGAGACATAGAAATCGTTCCCTTTGAGCTCGGAAAAGACCTCGAGGAACTGTTCCAGAAACCCTGCCACCTGTTCCGCTAATTCGTCGTCATTTGTGATGTTAGGAGTTCCCTGTGAGAACCCAGTCTACGCATGGTTTGTCAGGAGTGTGAGAGTGACTAAAAATACAGAGAAGCTCACTCCGACAGGCTGCTCAACCCACAGAACATGAGAAAGTCTTGTCCATGCAAAAGGGTTCCTATACACACGGTATTCGGGTTGTTGACGTGGGACGTCACAAGGCACGTTACTCACGGAGTGGGTTCCGCTTGACCCCAAGACCAAGCTTCCAGATATGCATTTAGAAGAGGCACCAGGAAGAGTCTCCTCGAACCACTCACAAATCGGCCCGTTCTCTTGGAGGAAACCTTCAAGAGAGGAGCATCCGGGTCCACCTCAATTTTGAAAGTCAGCACGAGCACCCTTTTACGCCAAAGCTCGGCACAAACCGTTGGTCCAGAATAAGAGGTTCTTGGTGAAAGCTGCGTCACTAGTGGGCCAGAACCTGGAAAAGGAGTGAATTTGGTCTCAGGTCGGAATTCTCCATCTTGCACTTACCAGAAGAATAGTTTACGCGTCTCGTTGGGATCCGATGAAATTGGCATCAAACCACTCCATGAAGGACCTAGGTTACCACTCTGAATCTCGATGAACTTGGATTATCGAATGCGCGGACCCACCGGCGTCAAAGTTCACTGTAGCAAGAGATATTAGTGCCGATAAAAACACTATCAAACCGATCATATATCACCTTCAGGTATCTTTGTGCCATCGACGAAAAAGTCTTGCGCTTTCGGGTTCGAAAAGGTTATGGTCGGAGCTTGTTGACGTCGCCCCAGCGACGATGGGTCTGCGTTAGGTCCCAAAAAGTCTCGTAGCCTTTGGACTTGCTCGCGTTGGATTTCGAGCGCGTCCTCCATGCCTTGCATGGCACCGCCGATGGCGCGAACACCTTGGAAGGTAAGCGAAAGCAAAGAAAGTGATTTCAAGAGTTTCTTTAGCATGTCCAAGATGCTTGCAGTCCCATCGTTTCTCGATCCTTTATACCTTTCGGGATGCGTAAAATTAGACGAGCGCAGCATGCACATCAGTTCAAGGGCCACTGCCCAAAGGTGATACGATAAGAAATTTCTCGGAGCATCACATGGAACGTGCACCTGTAGGCTGTCGATGAGATCCGAATGGAGTCGTTCTCTCGGTAAACGTATCGAGGGTAAGAGGATTGTAGATACAGGAGGAAAGGGATGCCATGAATGAAACCATATCCACGAAACTGAGGTCTTCCTGAATCCTGGAACACGAAGACTTGACAACAAGTACAGAGATAACGCACCTGTGAAACTGGGGTGAGGCTTAATCAAAGGTTCGATTTCACACAGAAAGCTCCCGGAAGCTGCACTGCACGAAGGGGAGCCAGGACGTGATGGGGAAAGAAATAAGAATTGCCGGCAGTGGCAACACGTTCAAATCATCGCGTGATCGTGAACCACTACGTCACTAGCCACGGGATCACGCTTCCTTTTGCGGTCAAGTCTGGTTCCTAGTTTCCTTATATAGCCCTGTGGCTGGGCGTACGAAAACTAGAACGCTACAAATTCCGGGGTATACAGCCAGAGAAACATGGTAATAGTTAAAAGAGGTAGTATCATAAGCGGATGAATTTTTCCAAACTGCTGACCCACGAACCCGGTCCCAACATCCAAACAAACATTCGAATGATCGTGATTCGTGCACTTCAAGAAATCGTCAACGCCCAGTGGGACATCAACTTCAACCTAATCTAGCGCAAAGCTACTAATTCGGGACAAGGTCCCAGTAGCCATCTTCCTGAGTATCAAAACAACCGTGAGTTAGAAGTTTTAGGGATTTCTGAAAAACGCTTGTTACTTGAGGTAAATTCATTGTTTCCTTCTTAATACTGATGGCAGTACAACGCGAGCGATGATGCTTCCAGTGGCCGGGATAGTACTTTCGAGTTGGATTTTTGTCGAGCGCGAGGGTCCGGCCACAGCCTCTACAGACCACAGCATGGGGGGTGAGTCGAGATTGGTCGATCCACGGATCATTCTCAAGGAGAGTCCGTCTCTGGGACTCGCTGGTAAGAGGAGCGCGTCTAGAGCTCAGAGGGGATAGAGGTGGCCCATAGTCCTGTGGTTTTTCAACACAATTTTATCAGATATACGCGACAGAAATTTGCTCGAAAACATACCAGGGTGATGGCCTCGTCCCAGGGTGACAACGGCGGTACACCCTCCCTCGCCTGACTGACTTCCGGAACGTCAGGGTAACTCGCGCGACTTGATCCAGGTACAGAAGTAGCTGGACCCACTTGATGGCGAGATTGAGGCCCAAAGGAATCGGGGAAAATTGAAGCCTGTGGTGGGGGACGGCTCTGAGAACGTGATCCCGGATGATTCGCGAGATAGGGAGAAGTAGAAGTCGCATATGGCTGCGAGGGGAACAGGTGCGCGGTCGTTGGGTCTCGATATTGATGATGATCTATTCCACGGTCGGAGGATGGATGCACAGCGGGATTTCTTGAGTCGACGCTGTTAAGGATAGATGCCACGGACAAGCGTCGCTTCGTTGCGTCTGCCGAAGAATTAGAAGACTGCATCCCAGGCTGAGAATCAGATATTCAACGAGCAATCTGCGTAGGTGTAACCGCAGAGCAAGCCCTGCCCTAGTTTTGAGTCAAGCAGTGAGGGAAGGTGGAGGCGAGAGAAGAGCGGGGCTTGGATGTACCATGTTCTGAGATTACGCTGATTCAACGTGCCCCTTTAAATACTCATGTACTTCTTCCGAAGGGAGCTTATATGCTGAGCATCTCGGTACTTGGTACTTGTTAGGGTCTAAAAAGAAAGGACGATCTACTCAATGCTAGGTGCATGCGTCGGCTAAGAGCCAGCTCAGACCCTTTGAAAAGAGCCTGAGCATAGTCAGCGGCATTTCGATTGGGCAGGCCACCTGTCACTTGAGAAAATTTCTGCCTGTTTTTTTGGGTTAGCAGCATGCCGTCGCATCGCCCCTTGTTCTCCCGAGCTTGATATGAACAACGACAAATTTTCAATTCTTCAGTTCTATTACTCAACGGCTGCCGCTCGTATCTTGCGTCCTAGCGACCGCGCTCTCATTAACCAGGATAGCCCAACGAAAATCTGTAGGTGATGTTTACTTTTCTCATGTTTGTGCCACTGCCGCGGTCTTCTCCTGCTGTTGCTATTGCTGTAGAACAATAAAGATTCCACCGCCGAGCGTATAAGAGGCGCAGTACTGGGTCTTGACCTACAAATAATCAGGTTCGAGAAGCAACTATCCCGCCTTTGGTCATATCCCAACCCATCTGTTCGTAAGTCCATCCGAAGACTGTTCCGGGGAGAGTGTTGTGATATCCCAAGAGTGAACGGTGTTTTCCGGGCTCCGTGTGTATTGCGTCGATGGTCTCAAGGTCATCGCTACCCAAGGAGACGAGCTATAACTGCGGTTCAGTAGCGCCTAAGTGGGAAAAGCTCATGAATACACTCACCGTGACGTTCGTCCTCAATCGAGCCTCGTTCTCCGTTTTTGGAACCACGATGATGTCCTTATGAACCGCCCAGCTGAGTAGAATCTGAGCGGGATCGACGCCGAGCCTTTCTGCAATTTTGACTACTGTGGGATCGTTGATGACGCCGATGTTATCGCCCGATGGGCGACCTGAGCACGCGAAGTGAGTGTCCGTCTTGATTGACATGAGTTGATACTAGCCTAAAGGTGAATATGCTGTCAAAAGAATCCCCTTCTCCTCGCAAAAAGTTTTGAGTGCTACACTCGGGAGGAACGGATGAAGCTCGACCTGATTCGTCGCGGGGATGATGGTACAATGAGGGAGGAGCACTTGGAGAGTCCTGGGGGAGAAATTAGATACACCAATGCTTCTTACTTTCCCTGAGGCCTGGTAAGAGTCAAAGCATAAACGCGACTACAACGACATGCAGCACCTGATACCAGTAGCTTTTCCATTTCTTTCCAAGTCTCGACGATCGTCGGGGATTCCTCGGGCGCAAGCACGCGTCCTTTTTTCGAACGGTAAATGATAGCGGACACATGCCTGTAAAACCGCGCAAAGACTGACCTTCCACGGTGGCTTGAGGCCAGTGCATCAAGTAGAGGTCCAGGTAACCATTGTTGAGTTTGTGAAGGCTTTCCGCGAATGCTTCTGCAACCCTGTGATGATCGGTGTTCCTGTGAGCAACAATATGAGCTGCGGAATATTAGAAAATGCTGTGGAGACTTGCGCTAATTTCGTGGTGATATAAAACTCGCTTCTGGGAATGCCAGAGTCCCTGATGGCCTTGCCGACTTGCTCTTCATTGGCTGATGTCACCTTATTTTAGAATTTCTATCGATCTTCTGAGGAGTTCGGCAGCATACCGTAGCCTGCAGCCTACGTGACATTGAGTAGTCGATCCGACCTTTGATAAGTGAAGACTTGGGAGGCGCTTACCGTATCGAAGTGACGATATCCAATCTTTATTGCTTTTGTGACCATGTCATATACACGCTCTCCACCTCCTGGCGTTCCCATCCAGCACCTGAGAGTCGTCAAGGCCTGAAGAAAGTAGTTTTAACACAAAGAGCGCACCCTAGGCCTATAGCAGGGATTCTTGTCCCGTCGTTGAGCGTAAACTGGGGTACATTAGTCGGCATTCTCGCAGTTCCGTCTTACGGTCAATGGCAAGATGGGGGAAAGAAAGAAAGATCAAATTAAGTACAAAATAGGGTGAGTAATACACAGACAACTGGATCGTCGTTTCACCGGACCGCTCGGGCCTCTCGACCGGGATGATCAGGCCTCAGTACTCAGTATCGATCCCAAGGCCAAGGTTCCCCTTCTCTAATCGAACCCGATAACCACCAAGAGCTTCCGACTCGAAACTGCTTGTCGTATATTCCCGTTGTAAGACGCGTCGGGAGTTGATCTTTTCAAAGGCGCCCTTCGTCTTGACTAGCTCCGGGTCTGTCTCGATAGTGGTCAGGTTGACCAAAACAGGAGTTGACAAGTCTAGGAACGCTGGGTTGATATCCTTATTCTTTCGCAGCTGTTCATGCTCTTCCGGTGAAGTCACGTTGAATACTTTCGAGCAGAAGTCCAAGCAATCGGATAGTTCGCGTTCGTATAGCCGGACGCCCAAGTCCGCTCCCCCTTGAATCACTGAAAGGCGGTTCAGATAAATAGGTACTCACAGGAATTAAAGATGAAAAGAATATATACGCACCAGGGCGAATGAAAGCAAACGCGCGGTCGAAATTATCCTCATCAATGTCGGAGAGGATGTCCAGATGCTGGGCGCGAAGCTGCTTATACGCACTCATAACAACCAGTTGGAACCTAGGGTGGTCTCATCAGTATGCGTTTTGAGGTCGAGTCAAAGTCGCTGGTACCTCGTATAGCTTGTCGCAAAGCGGTGAGTATGCCAGGTTGCGGCTTCCGACTCTGTGCAATCGCCACGAATGGCGGCACAAATGCTCGCCGCTGCGGATAAAGCTGAAGTGAACGCCAAATGAACGCCGCTTGAAAAGAATGGGTCGATGAATGCTAGAGAGGAAAGATTTATGAGATTGGTAGGAGTTGAAGTTATAAAACACGAATACGGACCGCCTGCGTCGCCCGCAATCCTGTAGTTGTTCCCTGCGTACACGGGCGCCGAGTAGCTGTAATCACTTGCGCTCTTCACGCTTCCCTCCACAAGACTGCCGTCCTTCGTGATGAAGTCAACAATGCCAGGTACGAGAGAAAGATTGGAGAGATATTGTGCGACCATAGTGGAATTGGTAGGGTTTGGGGCCGCGTCGTCAGCAAAGGGAATCTCGCCTGCACTTGGTCGCTCATTGTGCATCTCCTGATTACGGACAATTCCGACGGACGTGGTGCCGTTGTTTATGGGGATGAACCAAGCCCAACCCGATTCATCTGCGCGTGTGCATTCGGGTCAGCTCAGCCTTGTTGCGATTGGAAATGCTATGCACCTTTCAGAGCTTCGAAATACGGAGAACCTGCTCTGGTAGTGCCAAGGCCATAACTCCCTACGTTCTTCCAATACCCCCACACGGCGATGTTCTTCAAAGACTGATTGAAATGCCGATTCTTGAGATACTTTGTCGACATGATACCAGCGCGTCCTGAGGTGTCGATTAGATAGTCGAACTCAATGGTCCCGGACGCTAGTTTCAGGTCGTTGCCAGTGTGATCTGACCCTGAGGATTGAACCCAAGATGCTGAAACGGGTCTTGTGGGATCGTCCTCGGAGAAAGAAAGAGACGTGATCTTCGTCTGTTCATAGACAGAGACTCCGCAAGAGCGGGCATGATTTAAAAGCAATTCGTCGAACTCCGAGCGGACCTATAATTCGAAACCTTAGCGTCTAAACTTTGTATCGAGTTCTATGTTGACTCACCACGTTCCAAGAGCTGTTCTCTTGGCCAATAGCGACAAAGTCAGTATCTGAGGAGGTACCGTCAGCCCATCAGTCACCCAGATCCTGAACTACAACCTACACCCTTCCTTCTTCTGATGATTAAACTTGATAGCACCACCAGGCTGGATGAAGCATAAGCAATGATTCAGGCGACATCACGGTATGGGAGACGCGTACCTTGTAGGTAAAGCCGTGGTTAATGACCTTGCTCTCGGCGTCGATGAATCGAAGGTAGTTTCGAACAGAAGGCAGTAAGCTTTCGCCGATGTGATAGCTGAGAATCACGAGACTCAGCACGAAGAAACGTCACAGACTACGAGAAGGCTCACCGCGGAAACTTTGAGGATTCGCAAACTGCAACCTCAAGACCTTCTCGAGAAAGAACCGAGGCTGCGTAGCTGCCAGCGGGGCCACCTGTCAAGTAAAGAAGATCGTCAGCAAAGGGAGACTTCGATGCTATGAGTGGGTCTCGTCGCACCGCCAATTACAAGGATGTCCACTTTCTGTTCAGAAAAGACAAGTCAGTCACGTCGAGAAATACCCGTAGGAGCCCAACGCACCTTGGGTGGGGCTTGGTAAGAGCCTTTAGTCGATTTCGGTACAGTCATTTTCCGTATACTTTGAGACGCTATGAGGTTCGAGAACTGAGGATAATGGGTCTACTCGTGGCCTTTTTAAACCAGTTCCCCAGTAAGTATGTCAGCTGCTTTCCAAATAGAGCTCTAGGTGAAGCAGATTGAATGAAGAGTCCCATCATCTCCTGAACGAACTCGGAAAGTACAACTTGGAGATTCATGATTCGATAGGTTGAGTTGTCATATCCAGAGTCTATCAAACCATTAATGGATTAGATATTGACCCTTTAACAATGAAGAATGTCGTGAGCTATACAGTACGACATAGCGAGTCCGCTTGTGACTAGCTCGAGAGTGAGGAAAACCGCGGCTCAGAGAATGATGAGGTCCCTGTCAACCGCAGCCGAGGCCACAAGGCGCTAACGTCTCACTAATTTTGTCGATGACTAATTTCCCACACATATATGTTTACCATTGCCAGCTGGACCTACGAACCTTGGCCACGAGAGCCTACAGCACCAAGTCGCTTGCTTACTCCATGTTTTTACTAGCGTCATTTTCAGACTAGCCTAGCTATGCGAAAGGCGACGAAGATTCGATCTGGGAACAAACTCAACGTCCAAGAAAAATCAAGACTCAAGTTGCATACTACGGAACGCGATTACAAATGGGTCCTCCCAGCTTTACGTGGTCCTGCTAAGCCCCAACATGCCCGTTTTCAGCCTAACTGAAAGCCCGCCGAGCGGTTCCGATGCCAGGTTATGGATGGAGTATTCGGGATGGACAACTTTTCGAGCATTGACCTTGTTCAAAACCATTCTTGCATCAGCCGCTGGGTTATCATTCTCGGAGGTATCGCCAGTCGGAGCAGAACTTGTAGAGAATGATTGATGATGATGGAGATACTCCTCCAGTTTCGTGGCACTCATCAGCGGAACCGTGACATCGAGCAATTCCTTGCCGATTTTCGGGTCGTCTGAGAGACGTCGGTGATGTTCCGGAGAGGTTGGGTTGAAAAGCTGAACACAGAAATCCAACGACTTTTGGAGCTCGGACTCCGACAATCTGGAGCCCATCTCCGCCGCACCCTGGATCACTAAATGACCAGCTTAGTTGAGTAGAGGCGAATCGAGCGACTTGACTTCTCGTACCTGGTCTTAGCATAGCAAAAGCTCGGTCAAAGTTATCTTCGTCGACATCATTTAGGACGTTGTTGCTCTGAGCGCGGATTTGTTTGTAAGCACTCAGAACCACAACCTGAAACCTGATAACATTCAGATGGGTCGGCCTTACAGGGTGTATGGAAGCATACTACCTCGTGTAACTGGTCGAAAAACGTGTGGAATGCCAGTCGGCAGCCTCCTTTTCCGAGCAGTCTCCGCGAATGGAAGCGCATACAGTCGAGGCAGCAGACAACGCAGATGTCATGGCGAGATGTATGCCACTCGAGAAGAACGGGTCGATGAAAGCTATACAAGGTGAGGTGAGAACGGAAGGAGGCTGCGTAAATCGTCATCGCTCACCACCGGCATCCCCTACGATACGATAATTTTGACCTGCGTAGCTCGGTGCGGAGTAACTGAAGTCGCTTGCGCTCTTGACGCTTCCCACTTCCATGCGTCCCTTCTCAGTGACGAGCTTGACTAGTCCAGGCGCTAGGGAGAGATTCGATAGATATCGCGTCGTCATTGTGGAATTAGTCGGGTTGGGGGCCGCCTCGAGTGTGAATGGAGATTCCAAAGATGACCCGGACTTATTTCTCGTGTTGTAGCTTATCTGATCCATGACAACGCCGATAGACGTTCTTCCGTTTTGCAAGGGGATAAACCAAGCCCAACCTGATTCGTCTTTGGTGCAGAAATGAGCTCCAGAACGACGATAGACGCATGTGCAAATTTACCGGTCAGTGCCTCAAACCAGGGCGCGCCTTGACGTGGAGTCTCAGTACCGTAAGTCCCGACGTTGTTCCAGTATCCCCACACCGCTATGTTCTTGAGAGACGAGTTGAAGTACCGGTTCTTGAGATACGTGGTAGACATGATCCCGGCACGTCCGGACGCGTCTATGAGGTGACAGAACGTTGTAGTACCCTTAATGAACTCGGGCTTCGGGTCGTTAGACGAGGGAACCTTCTCATCCGAAGTTTGAACAGGCGAGGCTGGTGGAGATATCGGAGAAGGAGGCGGAGTATGAATCCACGATGCCGAAATAGGCTTTGTAGGATCGTCCGGAGAGAAAGAGATACCGGTGACTTTCGTCTGTTCGTAAACGGCAGCCCCGCAGCTTCGTGCATGGTTGAGGAGAAGAAGGTCGAACTCAGAACGGTCCTAACAACAAGAATATGCGTTGGACCTTTCTCGAAGGGAGACATGTCACTCACCACATTCCACGCATTATTATCGCACCCGAGAGCAACGAAGTCGGTGTCTGGATTAAATTGTACCAGAGCATAAACTAACCACAAACGGAAATGACTTACACCCTTCGCGCTTGAATTGGTTGAACTTGATAGCAGAGCCAGGCTACGGAAAAGCTCGAAAAAAGCATATATATATGCGCATAAAAGTTGTCATACCTTGCGAGTGAAACCATAGTTGACCAGCTTCTCTTCAGCTCCGATGAAACGTAGGTAGTGCCTGACTGATGGTATCAAACTCTCCCCGATGTGATACCTGGCAGCAGAGGAGATCAGAGTGAAAAAATTCAACAGAGTTGGAGGAACACGCACCGAGGAAACTTGGACGATTCAAACAGCGCGACACTGATACCCTCGCGACTGAGGACAGACGCGGCATAGCTTCCACCAGGTCCTCCTGTCATTGATAAACGAGTGAGGGAAAGAATGGGACTGAGCAAACTTTGAGCTATACCGCCTATAACGAGAACATCGATGTGCTGCAGAGTGAAGTTCAGAGACATGTCAGCCTTGACCCAGCTGCTGTAGCGGCGCACCTTTGGCGGCGAGGACTGAACCATAGTAACTTGAAAACGCGGTGTTGGTACGAGAGAGGAGGAAAAAGAGACTAAAGACGCGAGGATGAAGAACTCGTGATTTATACCCTTTCCTGAGACTTCGGAGATTCCCCAGTATATCCAAATGTAAAACTCATGGCTCGACTGATGATGTAGGTCCTGATGCTAGGCGACTTCTAACAGCTTCTAACAGCTTCCAACTAAGTCTTTCCCAATGGACGCAACAATGTAGGTCCTAAATGGGTATCTTAGGCGAAATGGAGAGTATATCTTCTGATTTCCTGTCACGGCTCCAATTCCTGAACTAGATTATTGTATGTGCAGCAACAGCAGATTCCGGAGTAAACTCACTAATTTCGTGGCGAACCGCGAGCGCACCATTGGGTCCCAATTGTTCCACTTCCCTTCTACCATTTACCAATTGGCCGCCGACTGGAGATCTCGAGTCCACGAGTAGACCACGAGTGCATCTTGACCTTGCTTTTTGAGCTTCTTTCCTCGGCATTTGAAGGGTTTATTGATCGGGAAAGTTGCAGTCCAAAGGCTGGGAATATATTGACAACCCCATCGACAGGACTCAGGAGCCTGAGGCTGTTAGTATATATTTCCCAGGGTGGGGGTCGTGGGTCTCCATGAATACAAGCTAAAGAGCATGTTGACGATGAGGCCAGAGTGCGAGAAGGACTCTGCATGAGCGACTTTCGTCGTGAGATGGGGAAAATGGCATGAACATTGACAAGATGAAGGGATTATTGAAGTTGCAATGGCAGATTGTTGCGAATACCGTTACGGCATCATCACGTATCACGCTCACAGCACCAACTTCCAAGTGTGCTCTGTCACCCATCGCGTAACGCGTTTCCCCAAGTTGACCAAAGCTCTTAGCTACCAGTATCACCCTGTGCTCAATGGCGCCCGCTATCGACCACGAAACTGGCCATACACGCGCAAAGGAGAGGAAGAGGTGCTGTGCTCTTGACCTCCTCTTCGTTCCATTCTGATCCAACAACATTGTAGAAGTGATTCGCAAAAGGAGCTCGACACTCTTCTGAAGAGCATCTCGTTTTCTCAGGACAGCAACGCAGAGGAACTGCTCCAGTCGTCAAGGAAGATCTACAGTACGTACTGGGAACGCTTTTGTCTCGCCTCACGACTGACCGTGTCTTGTTCTAGGTCATATAAACGCGCACTTCCTCAGCGAACGCAAACGCAAACGCAAACACACAGAAGCTATCCCATCACCCGAGATTCTGATCTTCGCGGTTCGCGACATTCTGTTTCCTGCATTTCTTGGTCCCACCAGGATTGTCGATATCTTGGATCTGGTGACAAATATCGAACACTACAGGCTCGCTTACATACAAAAAGTGGACGATGCAACCGTGTTCCAAGACTTCTATTCGATGCGACATCCCGAGGTCACTCTACTAACCAAAGAGGAGCTGGCCACTTTGCAAAAGGTCATCTCAGATAGTTCCTCGTTGAGGTCTCAATTCTTATCGCTAGTGCTGGAATACTGTCAACTCGTGAGTCCGCTTTCGCATTGCTCGGGTGATCGAGGTCCCTCACTCGTCCTCTCAGGATATACATCACCTATGTACATCACCCCCGCTCAGGACAGACGCTGGAGATCGTATCGAGAGATACATTCAAGGGGAGCCCCCTGTCCCGTTTTCACAAGCCTTATCGACAGGCGAAAAGGAACAACTTCAAAAGATTATAGAGGGAACGTTGCGGGGTTCGATGGCATTAGTGAAAGCCTACAACGACAAGAAGTACGCTTCCCTGTATCACTGCCATCACTGCGTCGTTGATACGCGATTCATTACAGGTCAGCTGGGCTTGGTAGGGAGACAACCCAATTGTTCCCATGCCCTGTGATTATTGAGCAGTTGGTCGATGCAACGGAAAGCTATCTACAAGACATAGAAGCACAGATAGCTGCCTTGAGGGCCATCTTCCCCTCATGAGCACCTGTGTTTCAAAGATTGGAATGGGTACAGTCGGTCGCAAATGTGGTCAATCCCAGCGTATCCTTTTGGCATACGTCCGGATATTGGAGGTGTAGGCCTCCTCTATCTCGGAGGCTGCACCCGTCGCCACTTTCACGATAATCTGGTTGAGAGCCGTCGAGCCTAGGATATCAACATGCTCTGACGTGTTCGCGCCGCCTCGAGGCAAGGACGCAATAGGTCGATGGGGAAGCTAAGAAAGCGAGATTGATGAATGATGAGTATTTTCTTGAATGCCACGGAACCTGTAATCGCATACCTCGACAGTCGTGATATTGATACCTGCCGGGTTCCATCTTGGTCGTTTCCACCCTTCTACACACATCGCCCCAAGACTGAGGAGACTCACAGTCCCGTCACCCTCCCCCATTCTGACACCATTTCGAACCTAAGCGACTTTCGGTAAGATAAAGGTATGCCCAAATCGCGGGGACGAGTTACCTTCGGAATAGCAGTATCATTCGTATATTCTGCATCAATCCAGCTCTTCCTCAACAACGGGAGGTCCAACGGTGATCGCTGGGTAGTACAGCTGTCGTCGTCGGGATCCGTGCACTCTGCGTCGGGGCTATCGGATATTTGTTCGTCCCGTTCATATTCTCCCCTTGCGTACCAATACGAGCGCTGGGAAGCAAAAGGGTATGTGAGTTTGCATTTCAGGCGTACAGCAATCATGGATACCTCGGTCTCCTTCCCATGGCCGTAGACACAAAAAATCTTCATTGACGGTGCCCTTGGTAGGCTGAATGATTCGGACATCAGTCTGGGGCTATCCGAATATGAGCATGTACGCTTACCGAACCTCCAGCGGGTTCGTCCATTTCGTGTGGTCCAGATCGTTTCGGTCCAGGGCCTCTTCGTTCCTCTCAATCCCAAATGAATAGTTTGTCGCCATCATTTTCTGGATAACAACAAAGTGATGTTGTACCAAGACCTATTTCGGGTATGTCGCATTTGTTTAGACTTACCTGAAAAGTTGACGGCGTATGTGCCAATATCCATACGCCGCTTTCCTCCGCCGACATGTTGCGGGTATTTTCGACAAGGTTCTGTGACGAGATATCTTGAGCCTGACGGAACCCAATCATTTGACCGTGGGTATGGCTTGCGTCAGGATCATCGTCTGGCGCAAAGGTTTCGTCTCCCCAAACATCGTTTCCGCCCTATTCCATGATGAATGATCTCGGAAGTAGGACAAAAGGAGATGACTTTCTAACCTTCACCCACATACTCGCACTCCCTGCCCAGCTCAAAAACAATTTCCGACGCTCCGCACGAGAGAAAAAGCTCTCAAGAACTAGAAAGGAATCAGCAAAGCTTCCGCACAACTGTCAGATGGAGTATTGACCGTAAGATCCAGCGGGATTCATTTGAACCGTATCTTTCATCTCACCCGACAGGAACGCCGCCATAGCTTTGGTCTAGTAGCTGACGATGAGCACCAATAACCCACCCTCCCGTTATGTTCTCACTTACAACACCCTGAATAAACACATTAGAGCTAGAGAAAGCGAAAGCGAAGAGGACTTAGACGACACGTACTAAGTGGGTACCTGCTATGGAGATGTAAGCCTCGATGTGATTCTAAAACAGCCAAAGAGTTAGGATGAAGGGATGAATATCCTTTGAACCCTTACTTCGACCCAATCGGGACCGCCGCCGCCATGTTGAGGGGATTCTACCCATTTGAAACTAGAGGTGCAGGGTCTTAGAAATTGCGGGAGCGCGTAAAAAAATTGACTCACAAGTACTAGCGCATACCAAGACGATAGATGAGCTCCTCTCTGGAGATGATCGAACACACAGCGTACCAACAAAACCTATCGAAGGCCTGTAAGTTTAGGCTGAAGGAAATTGACACTAAAAAACTGTACAGATGCCCCCATAGAGTGTGCAGCGACCACAGTCTTGCGTTTCTGACGCCGCCTGATATGGATCGTTGTCATTATATGCCATCGCATTCAAGGAACGCCAAACTCACTTGAACCCTTCAATAGTTGCTTTCAACTTTGAGAAATAACCGTCCCGCTCTTCCAAGTTGTAGTATGAAAGCCTCCAATCATATGGTGCTAGGTGGAGGTTATTTGTGTCGTAATTCACCGCTGCCAAATTTTCAACAATTTTAGACCTGGCCACCGGGAAGCAGTGAGTATAGCTTTAGCTTTTGCGGAAAGAAGAGATATATCGGTACCAGATCCAATAGCCTTGTATGAAACTGCTGGCGGCATTGATACCTTCCGCGGCACGGACCTTGGCACCTTCTGGGTCAAGCCCAGTGTAGGGGTCAAGCATCATCGCTTGCATCCACTTCTCGCGATTGAAGGTGACTTGGGAGAGCATACTCAGACCACCCCACATTCTCTCTCTGAAGAATGGACGATGTTCCGGTGTCGTTGACCATGATTCCAAGCCCTGCAAATATTAATTAGACGCGCATTTCACAGGTGTTATCGAGCATAGAGGGACGCACAGTCGAGATCACGCCCGGAATTAGAACCACCGGGTATTCAGCAGATAATCCCCGTGCTGCCGCCTGCTCTCCGACCTGAAATTCGCGTCCATCGTGATTGAATTTCCAAACTTCGGGTATGTTGCTCCTCAGTCTGTTCCATTCGTACTCGAGCCTCGACAAGTCAAAACCAGGTATTTCAGGGATCGGAAAGTCCAGCTCTTGCATGACCAGCGTCAAATGGGCATGCATGTCGTGAATGTCGGCAGGCGCGACAACTGCAAAAGCAAGAAGCACCCCAACTATAACACGGCGTCTCAGTGATGTGTATCTGGCGCATTTATCGACATGGTTGCGTACGTATCATTCCCAGGGGAAACAAGAATCTTCGGGTAGCGAAGAAGCGACGCTGTTATTTTGTTGTAAGCATGTGTTTTAACAGTCTAAGGTAGTTGCGCACCTGTGTCTTCGACTTGAGCTCCCTCACTTCTTCCTCGAGGTTGCTCTTTGCTTTCTTGATATCCTCCTTGTCCCTCTCGACGCTGTCGTCCCGTTCCTGACGTGAAGATTCGGCGAGTTCATGTAAATTTGGATCATCCGATGCGGCCCATGTTTTGGCACGATGGACGACAACCATCACGACCAGGGAGGGTGGTTGAGTGTGAACGAAAAACAATTAGGAGACCACCGATGCGTAATGTAGAAACGTATGCGTATGTGTGGCCTGTTGCCGTGTCGTCGGCGTCGACGTCGTGGATGAAGACAAAGATGCGTATTGGCGCCCACAGACTCATCCGGGCGTCAAACAGCCAAACTAAATTCAGGGTGTGCAAAAATTTTGGTTTCATCGTTCCTTTCCTTCCGCCATCACACCTCTTGGCAATGGGCCTCTCTGGACGCAAAGTCAAGCAACGAATTGGTGCAGATCCAAGAAACCTTACTTGGGCTGACGGTGCATTTCCTTTTTTCTGACTTTGGGTTCATGCAACTTACATTGGTTGACTTTAGATGCATCGAAGTTTGGTGCTACGTATCTGGCCAAGTTCGGGTGGACGTCGTCTCAAGGCCTTGGTGCTGAGGGGGAAGGGAGGACATCACATATTAAAGTCAGTCAGAAACTCGACATGCTTGGGATCGGGGCGGCACAATCGAAGGATCCAAATGGCATCGCTTGGAAACAGAACAAGGATTTCGAGAGCTTGTTGAAGAGATTGAACGCCGATAATGAGACCAGCCAGACTCCTAACTCAGAGAACGAGTCAGAGTCAGAGAAGGAAGCAGAGCAGAAAGAGGAAAAGAAAGAAAAGAAAAAGAGAAAACGCGAAGAAGAGGGGGATAAAGAGAGAAAGAAGAAACGGAAAAAATTAGAGGCAGGGGAAGACGCCAAAGGCGAAGCACCATCACCGGCCGCGACAGCAAAGGAATCTTCGGCTCCTGTAGTTCCTCGCCATCGAGCGTAAGTCCCTTGTCAGTCTTACCCCACAACCTGCTTAAGTCGTCTCTCTTCAAACCATCAGTCATCGCGCACGACATATCGCCGCGAAGAGCTTTGCTTCGAAGTCCGCTCTTGCTATTTCAGAGATTCTTGGAATAGCTTCTACCCCTTCATCCTCGCAGATCACAACGGTCGCTACTCCCACCGGGACCCTCACACCTATAGACTCAGAGGCACCACTAGAAAAGCTCACGACATCCACGAAGAGTGTTTCTGACTACTTTAAAGAACGATTACTTGCAAAATCATCGGGCAGGTCGACACCTGCCCAGGCTGTCCTAACATCAGACGCCAATGAACCGCGCGGCGGCCTTGGATCTTCGCGCATCAACAATGTCGATAGCGAGGATGATCAGGACGAATCACCTAGAGGAGGGTTGGGAGCTAGTAGAGCGCTGGCCACCAACTCAGGTCTTGCAACATCTCAGATCACCACCTCAAAATTCGCGTCCATGTTTGCTTCTTTCAGGCCCGCGACCACTTCCACAACTCAGGATCCCGAACCAGCCGTTTCAAACATCCAGGTTAAAGAAGACGTAGAGGTAGTGGAGACGAAGAAACGAAAAGAGGAGAAGAAGAAAGCAAAGCGACGGAAGGAGGATCTCGAACTTGAGAGTCAAGACACAACAGACGAAGATGAGCGTGCGGAGAAGAAGAGACGAAAGGAGGAACGTCGGAAAGCAAAGGAGGCTAAAGCAGCAACCGTTGCTGTAGTAGACGAGGACAGAGAGAAGGAGGAGAAAAAAAGAAAGAAGAAAGAGAAGAAGGAGAAACGGAAGGAGGCTGAACCTGAATCTTGAAAAGCTCGTCCCAGAGTGGGCGTCTGAGTAGGGTTAGGACTGTATCTACTAGGGTTAGGTCCAGGATCATGACATGTGTTTCCGTTTTGCCTGCCGCTACGCGACTGTTTATTTTCTCCACTGTCGTCACTCAGTGGGCTTTCGCTGCAAAGCGTTTTCTCCTTTCTCCTCCCACAATCAATTTCGTTCTCGTAATCCAGGTCAGTGTCATCTATTATCTAGCCTTCAACTCACGCCAACGCCCAAAACCCCCAGAATTCCACGGCACTAAATCATATCGCACGAATATTACCATGGTCTGGGTACCACTCATTGGGCGGCTCTCAGCAAGAGAGTATCTCGCCCTTGTCTTCGGATTCCTGTTCATCGCATTGGAAGGCCTGATTCGCATCGTCATCCTTTTCCTCCCCAAACCCATAATCAACTGGTTCTACAATCGTACTCGGTCCCTGTACGATATGTACGGGCCAAAACGCAGAGCAAGGCCCAAGGAGAAGAAGATTGCCGATAAGATTCTTCGTGCAAGGGACTTTGGAGAGCTCTGCTCGCTCTACGGATATACGCCGGAAGAGCATGTAGTGCTGACGAAGGACGGGTACTTATTGGGGCTTCATCGCTTGCCAGCTAAGAAGGGTGAAGAGAATTGTCACCCCGGAACAAGTACTGGGAAACCTGTTGTGTATCTTCACCACGGACTTTTGATGAATAGCGAGGTTTGGGTTTGTCTCACCGACGAGGAGAGGTCTCTTCCCTTCGTTCTCGTCGAGCAGGGATTCGATGTGTGGTTGGGCAACAACAGGTCTTTCTTCTATCATCTATGTTTCGTTCCCAATCTCATACCTTTATAGGGGCAACAAATATTCGAAGAAGAGTATCTATCATGGCCCGAATACACCAGAGTTCTGGGATTTCAGGTATGTCGCATCTGCTCCTCCTCGCCTTATACAAAAGGAACTCATAGGTCCTACAGCATCGATGACTTTGCCTGGCATGACATTCCCGATTCTATTCAATACATCCTCGATATCACAAAAGCACCGAAAGTCAGTTACGTGGGATTCAGTCAAGGAACTGCTCAAGCGTTCGCAGCATTGAGTATACACCCTCAACTCAACGAGAAGGTCAATGTCTTCATTGCCCTCGCCCCCGCTCTCAGCCCCGCAGGACTCGCTGCTTCTATTGTAGATGGCTTGATGAAATCTTCGTAAGCCCGTTCAAGCAAATGCCATTGGCTCACTCACTAACCCATCGCCGTCTTCAGCCCCACCCTTATGTTCCTCTTCTTCGGACGGAAATCCATCCTATCTTCAGCTACTATGTGGCAATCCATTCTCTACCCTCCTCTCTTTGCCAAAGTTATCGACTCTTCCCTCACCTGGATGTTCAACTGGCAGGGCAAGAATATTGCCGGGACACAAAAGATCGCTGCCTACGCACATCTCTATTCGTTTGCCTCGGTTAAATCAGTTGTGCACTGGTTCCAGATAATGCGAAATGGTGCATTCCTGATGTACGACGACGATGTCATGTCCCCGGTCATACGCACTTCTGTCAGCTCGTATCGGCCCGCAAGGTTCCCCACGAAGAACATTGTCACTCCCATTGTCCTCCTCTATGGCGACAGCGATAGTCTAGTGGACATTGACGCGATGCTAAAGCAACTTCCGAAACACACAGAACCTCGTAGGCTGCACGGGTACGAGCATTTAGATATTCTGTGGGGCAAGGATGTGGACAGAGACGTCATCCCGGAAGTTATCGACGCGCTCAAACGCTACACCGGGGACCGGGAGAAGCTATCGCTACTAGCGAATGGAATCAAACGGCGCCTAGAGGATGACCAGGGCGAAACTACAGACATTGGGTCATCTAATACCCCTCTCATCGTGTAATGCTCACGTCGAGTGTGTTGTACCATCACATTCTTTTCTTTTTTTTGTTCTTTTTCATTCACATCACGCTTCAATGTACATAATATACATATCTATCTATCTCCCTATCCTCAGATCAGTCTGTACTACAGTAGTAGCTTACTAGTACTTACCAATCATAAGTTTGTCGATTCGAAGGTTCGGAATTAACTTGACGTAAGTCCGACCCGTTATTCCTCCGAAGAACCCGAAGAGGACTTGTACAAGAACGCCAATGAGGCTCAATGAATTTATCTGTCCTTTCCTCCAAATCCCTATCTTCTGGACGAACTTGATGTGCAAATCTACGACTCCGAATACTCTCTTCAGACTCTATGGCTTTCCTATACTTCATTCTGCCTCACCAGCGTTTCACAACCTGATATTCGACTTACAAGATCAGGGAAAGCACTACAGTACGTTCTCAACGAGTAAAGTCATCCCGGAGATGCTTCAAGAGCTACGAAGCGATCAATTTGGTGGTTCTAGGTATGATAAACCGATGCTTGGTAAGTGAGGAACAACCGAAGAGACTGAACGCAGTGAACTTTCAGCGTTACCATGCCTCTCAAGGGCGCTATTATACCCTACCTTGATGGTATAGAACCGGAATCAAAGGCTACTGGGACTGTAAACACGATTGTCAAAGTCCCCTCGCCGGACGGAACTAAACTCGTCGGTACCAATACGGACATTCTGGGTGTTAAGAATGCACTTTTGCGTTCTCTTCGTCTTCAGCATCCCGGGAGGGATATATCTCCGCAAGACACATATCCCACTGGTGTAGGTGCAGCCATCGTTTATGGAGGGGGCGCGACTACCCGGAGTGCTATCTACGCACTGACGAGCGTGGGTCTACACCCAATATACCTCGTGAATAGGGATCCGGGAGAGGTCAAGCAAGGTGCAGTCTCGCCTAAACCTTCTGGCAATAATTATTCATACTCATCCATATCTCAGTTCAGGACGTGTTTCCCGAGCTGGTCGCAAAGAGTTCCCTCGTTCATCTGAGGAGTCCTGAAGAGGTTGAGGAGCGCCTCGTTCAATCGGATGCTCCGCCCGTTCTGATGGTGGTGGGGGCCATTCCCGCGATAAGACCTGTGACCAAGGAAGAGAGAATGGTATACACGGTTGCATCTCATATCTTTACCATGCCGTACGAGCTATCGAGCTCATATGACTCGAATGAGCCCGGCGCCCTGCCTTTACCAACCAGCAGACTATTCCTCGAGATGGCTTACAAGCCTCGCGCCACTCCCATGGTAATCTTCATTCTTGAAATTACGAGAAGGCCAATTCTAATGATGTTGCGCAGGTGAAAGTGGCGGCGGCCCACGGATGGGATGTTGTTGAAGGTATACAAGCCATGATCGAACAAGGTTTTGCACAACAGCGGATGTGGGCAACTGGTAATGCTAGTGCAGTCGTCGGTAGTGACCCTTCGATACTAGGGGATCGTATTGAGCAAAAAGCGAGGGACATGGTCCTTGGTATGGCTGAGTAGGTCTTGATTTTCCAACGTCTTCAGGAGCAATTTGATTGATAGTTTCTTCTGAAAGCATCATCGTCGACGGACTTGAGGTCGACCGAGCAGCATCTGCATCGGCAGTTCCTCTACGGTCGCGCCTGTGAAATCAGTCAGTTAATTGATCTAAGTACTGTGTGTAGTCTAAGTATGTAGTAAAGAATTGTTCATAGTGACATGTACATCTGGGCGGGTTGGGCGAGTTTCCGGCTAATACGGCTTATCGACTTGAACTGCAACCACCATCATAAACATGCTAATGGACCCTCACTCTTCTCGGTCTAGCTTTCGACACTTGGTTTCTAGAGTGGCGCCATATTTCATCTTATGCATGTTCTCCTACATCATGCTCCGTTTCTACACGGCACGATCGCAAGTGAACAAGATGGACAGAGTCGTGGAAAGCCTCTCTCCAATGATCATCCTCAAAGCTGTTCATAACGCTCTCGATGAAGAGATTTTATACCATTATCCTATGAATAACTCCTTCACGGCGGCGGCTCAATGGGATCACGATGCTTTGCAACCTACTGGCAATTGGGCGATCAACAACGATCATGACTTACAGTGTTTACTCGACACGCGGCCATAATCGGCCTCCTTCTAGTGGTGCACAGTCGAACAGCCCTTGCACATTACACACACCCTTGAACACGATCACCTCTGCGTCTGAACTCTGCACGCTTCTGGCGGGCAAGAGGGTTCTGCTCGTCGGTCCAGAAACGACCTTTCATCTTCACATGAACTGGCTGCGCGATCATGAGCTTTACGAGAATCGCTCCCATCGGTGTTCGGGACCAGAATATTGCAATTCACACCAGATATGCCTACCGCCTGTTACCGCCGAAGAGACCAAAGGTGGCGCAAAAAAAACCGCTAGCACTCGAGAGTTGGAGGAAACTCGATCAGCAAGTCTTCGATACGTTCTGTCTAACACGCTCTATGCCAAAGGGCCCTCGGACGACGTCAAGTACACCAGTCCTTTGGCACAGGTCGACACTTTCTCCGGCGTGCGGTTGAGAGATTCGTACTGGTTGGGACAGGCGAAGAAGAGCGATGTCTTGATATTGAATCGGGGACCCCTCCCGGCGCCTTCCCAAACATATGATGGAACGTCCACCGGGAACTGGACGTTTCTCGAAGATGCATTGTACAGTCTTAACTACATGGAGAAGAAGACACAATATGGATCGATAGTGGACGTGCTGCCGAATGACAGAGACAACATGGAACATAGGCTTGTGGTTGCAGCACTATATGTGACTTTCAATACGTTCCTGCCATCCACACTGGAGACGGTTCGAACCCTAAGGAGCGACCGCGCTACCAGGGACAAGGTTTTGGTATGGCATGGCAGTTGGTTCATTCCACCTTCATGCTTGTCTCCCCTCGGCACAGAAATCAATCGTCCGGAAGACGCGCTGTTCGAAACTTTGGGAAGTAGAGATCATTGGCTTCTCTATCACAACGCGCAAGGTGATGCACATTTTCATGAATTGGCAATCTCCCACAATCATACTGATCTTCCGTGCCCAGTCTATATGCAAAACTACCTGCTTCGCTCGCTGCTCCCGCAATACGACGTCTCCTTCATACCACAAGCAGGCCCGTCATATCACATAGACCGCCGAGAGACTGTCGACAACGCGATCGACCGAAGGGAATGCCTGCGTTACACCCATGGGAGTCCAATGGAAGAGGCCATGCGATTCACACTCCTGACCGGAGTATCGAGAGTCGTTGAAGCTTTGTAGTTCGGGCTTCTCCATCATTAGACCGCGTCTATTTCCGCCTCCTCTTGTGCTTTGTGTCCTTTTGTGACTCTGGCCCCCCTGTGCCCTTCTCCTTCCTCTCCAGAAATCCACCCCTACTTAACGCCTCTTTCGCGACATGAACTATCTTTCTCCATCGATCGGAACCAAGCGGAGTTCCTCCATACCATCGTGAAACGACAATCACCACATTCTCACACTGCGTGACGTCCAAGAGTCTCGAAAGCTGATTCCCTGCACCGCTCTCGCCACCATCATGTTGGCCGAGAATCAATTTCGACGATGTGGTCGCATTGGGCAAAGCTTCCGAGGTACGATATGCATACATGCAATGCGTGGCTCTTTTTAGTTCGGGCAGCGATGTCAGGTGGTCGAGGAACGCTTCGAGGTCTTCTTTACTTGGTAACGGTGAAGCATGTGCGACGAAGACTGATTTGCGGGCCTCAATACGGTCTGAAGAGGTGATTGGATGACGCCAGCTGGTATCTGTTTCTTTTCGTTTTGGCTTAGTCCCCGAATAGAAGGTAGTCCGTGTAAATTCCATTTGAGCAGCTCACCTTGTGTGCTTGAAGTGCTTTTAGAACGTCTGCCGAAGAAAGGAGGGGGTATGGGTCTGGCGAGTTTGTAACGGCTGAACGTATGCAACAGTCCTCCCGACATCAAGGGTACGTGAAGTGACCCATATGCAACTGATATAGCGCCAATAAGATTCGGACCGTGTGCGACGTGTGCCACGAGAGAGAGGTGACGATGGGACAGACACGTTGGTAGGAAGCTGGAAAAGGATTGCTCAATAATGAAGGCCTGATGATCCGACAACACACCTTTTTCAATTGGCCCACTAAGTACTTAGTACGGGTTGGCTCGAAAACGGCTCAAAAAGCTGAGAAACTGGACAGAAATACCAGAAAAGTCAAAGACAGTGATAGATTATGGACGGAATTCATTTCGGAAGAGAGAGCTAGGGCAATCGGCCGTCTGCAAATTCCAATTTCCATACCAGAGTACAGTGTTATAATGGGACCCCCTCGTATTGTCCTCAAACTCTGCTCTTATCCCTCCGTTTTCCCCCTTGTCCCCCGACTAGATCCATCATGCGTATGTTCCTCGCCCTCTTGCAGTTTAAACTGAGCTGAACGTTCTTATAACAGGTCTCATAATCCGTGACGATCCTGTTGCTGTTGGTGGTTACATCGCAGACTACATTTCCAAGAGGTAAAGTCCTTGTTGTGTGTTTTGGAGGCCTTCCTTCAGCTCAGCGATGTCGATAACAGGATCAATGACTTCGGACCCACGTCTGAAAAACCTTTCGTGCTTGGATTGCCCACCGGCTCATCCCCGATCCCGACCTACAAGGCACTCATCAAGCATGTCAAGGAGGGCCGACTGAGGTGAGCTTTTTTTGCTATCGCTGGCTATCTCGAGTGCTTACAGGGACCATGCAGTTTCAAGAACGTTATCACTTTCAATATGGACGAATACGTTGGTCTTCCTCGAGACCATTCAGAGTCCTATCACACATTCATGTTCCGGGAGTTTTTCTCCCACAGTGCGTATCCTCAGCTCGCCTTCCCAGTTCAAAGTATTGATTCTTTTCTAGTCGATATCCCTCCCACAAATGTACACATCCTTGACGGAAACGCGGTCGATCTGATTGCAGAGTGCAAGTCCTACGAGGAGAAGATCAAGTCGTTTGGAGGAATCGAGCTCTTCCTAGGTGGTATCGGTGAAGATGGTCATATTGCCTTCAACGTGAGGACCGATCGCTTTCCATCTTCGATGGACCAGAATCCTAACGGACTTGTTCTTTAGGAACCTGGTACATACTATCCGATCCATACATCGGGGGCCTTTTGACTCACCTATTCGCGAACAGGATCATCGTTGACCTCGAGGACCCGTATCAAGACCCTCGCATATGACACTATCCTTGCCAATGCCCGTTTCTTCAATAACGACATCTCTGCCGTTCCTCGTATGGCATTGACCGTTGGTGTTGCCACCGTCATGGATTCCAGAGAAGTGGTCGTCGTTGTCACCGGGCAGAGAAAAGCTTTGGCATTGAGCAAAGCGATAGAGGAAGGTGTAAATCATCTGGTACGTCTTCCACCCTTCTGAGCAGGATATGCACTAACCAATGGCTCCTTTGCACAGTGGACACTGTCTGCGTTGCAACTCCACCCGTGGGCATTGATTGTAGCTGATGAGGATGCTACAGCAGGTAAGTAGTTCTCGTCCGAGAATTTCCGCCGGGTGCTTACTCTGTCCTCCAGAGCTCCATGTGAAGACAGTCAAGTACTTCAAGTCCATCGAGCGGGTGCAAGAGGAAGTCGAGCGAACCCAGCACGAGCTCAAGATGAAAGGAAAGGTCGAAACGGAACAAGTCGGTAGCATGGAATAGAACAGCGGCCAGACCATTTCACTTCAATCAATCAACATACGAATTTCTGTAGAGTAGACGTGGTTCAACATATGTACATTCACTTACTGTACAAGGCACGAATTTCACGGTTTTGAAGATGATCCGTAGATCCCTAGAGTATATGTACTACGAGTTGTTCACTCGTAACTTCTCCCTCTAACTGTATTACCTTTTCCAATGTTGTATCAATACTTCGTGTACGCACTCCCGTCTCGTTCAATTCCCCCGTGTATATGTACGTGTCAAGTTCAATATACAGTTGCCCGGGTTTTAACAGATGATTACAAGAAGATAGAAAGAAAGTCGCAAGAACAGTTCTAGATCTGGAGTACAACCTGGATTTATTTCGCTTTAGCCTTCCTACGACATGGGCCTTCCCAGTATCGTCAAGAAAATTGCGTTTACCTCCAACTGTCATTGAGTGTGGTTGTCCCACTGGCAGGGCTCGTGAACTTGTTGTTCGGGTCTGACAACCAGGTTATAGCACCGTTGAACTTGCGAATGTACTTGTACTCGATAACCGAGCTAGCAGGAACGTTGACGGTCACTTCATAGAAAGCGGGTTGGTTGAACGAAAACGGAAGAAACTCTCGGAATAGAACATACCGCTCCAGGTTGGGTAGTTCGCCGAGGACAACGCAATGGCGTTATCTGGGGACCAGTTCTTCAAGGCATCGACGGAGCCGGTCAAGAAGATATTTTCTGGTTCAAGTGTCCCTTAGTGTGGTACGGAAAGCAGAACTTGGTTGCAAACGTACCACCGAAAACGGTCTCAGCCCGAACGTTAAAAGTGACGTCGACACCTCCGCCGCCGCCACCACCACCTCCTCCTCCTCCTGGGCTGCTCTGGCACGTAGTGGGAACCGTCAATCCTTTGGCTCCCCAGCTCGCTGGAACTTGACCTGCGCGAGCACCAAACGCGGTGAGTGCAGAGGCGTAACTCCATGTCAGGTCCTTGGCACTCAGTGGTGTTCCGGCGGCCCTTGTGTACTGCTCGGCCAACGACCCGTCTGACGGGGTGTATTTGGCGACAACGGCAACGAACCCATCAGCGTAGTTTTTGACGGCAGTCGTGAGAGTAGTGAATGTAGAGGACGAAGACGCGTAAGTTCCAGCGGCGACACTGGAAGAGAAGACACGGAAGAATGGAAGGGAAGTGGAGGTCACTTCGAGGGAGCCTTGCTTGTTCCAAACGATAAGTGCATCATAGAGCTGTTCTGCGACGGCCAAAGTTGTGAGGTACCAAGGCTACATAGGCATCATCAGCTCGTAAAAGTTTAATATATCGGAGTCCTTCAAAGACTCACGTTTCCACCGTAGTAGACATCCTCCGAGTATCTTCCGGTCGCGATTGCTTGATTGGCAGGGATCCCCGAGTTGATCGCGTAAATGCTTCTGAAGGTATTCACATATTGAAGCAAGTTTGATAGTGCACGGTCGGAGCAAGGCTGGAATGTGGTAGCATCACATCCTGCCTCTGGATCGAAGGTGTGGATGCTGGTAAGGACGGTGTTCGCGTCCTTGCCAGATCGCCCCCCACCAGTGTTTGCAGTGATGAACCCTTGAGTGTTCCAGTACGACTGCAAGAAACAGAGCGTGTTGGCTGCCTGAGTAGTGTAGCCTTGCACTACCGACGTTTTGCCAAGCTTGGTAGCGAGGGCGGCACCCTGACGGAGAGCACGGTGCTGCACGGCTGTGGTGAAGAAAGACGAGGACGATACTTCTTCCCAAAGGTCAAACCTAATGATTAATGGCTAATTCAGCGAGATTGCCAAGCGAGCGAAACAGGTACTTACGTCGTCTGATTCCAGTTGTTAGCGGTATAGTCGAGATCCCTCTGAATGATGGGCCATAAGGTGTCTGAAACGTACGTCTGGTTGTTGTTGCTGATAAGCCAGTTCGCGTAGGTGATGAGTGTGGTTGCCCGAAGAGGAGGTCCATCTTTCATGGATGTAAGCCATCGCTAGGCAAGCAGAAACTAGTAAAGTGCACCTCTTTGCGGACGACTGGTAATATTGCAAGGATTAGTACGGTTGACAAGAAGCATCCCGCTATAGCGACTCACCCCCAAGCACCCGTGAAAGCAGTTTCGTCGACGTTGAATTTTGGTTCCCCAAGGCCCCCAGTCGTGATCGTACCAGACGGGTTCGAAACTTGTTGAATTCGCGCTGTCGATGCGATGTAGTTGTCGACCTGGCCTCTCAGGGACGTGTCTCTTCCGAGGGTGACTCTACAAACGCGACGAGAGGTCAAGTCTCTGACATTTGACAGGGAAGAGATAAACTCACTGGTCAACGATCCATGCAAAGACCAACGCGGAGTCTCTGGTCCATGTATACACATAATCCGGATCGACCTTGGAGGGAGAGGCGATTACAACACCCGCCTTCGCACCAGAGGATTTGGAACCAGAAGGCCCGATGTTTGCAAGGAGCCCTGCTTTGGCGATTGGCAGCTCCTTTGTAATGAATGAGTCGACCGAAGTCTGAGCCCACACATTGCTAGCAACCACGGCCAGGAGACTGACAAACACGCCAGAGAAAATCATCTTGATGGATTTCGAGGGTGTCCTGTCATCTCCTTGTGTTCAATTTGAGGTTTATATACGCGTTCCAAGACCTCGAGACACATCCACGCAACTGTTCTCCTGAAAGTTTACGCTCTTTGGCATGTTATTTTGAAGACCTTGTGGATGTGCCGGTATTGCTGTGAAGAACTGGCGGATCAAAAAGGCAGCTTCTATGGACAATTTTCTCGATTTCTTGAGGTATAGTGACCAGTATAGAAGGGCCACAAGGACGAGACGATTGACGTCAAGAGAGCCGGGGGAATTACAGTGACATGTGCGGTACTCTGTTTACCCAGAGCACTTGGTTCAATCACCGTTGACTCAGCAGTTACTCATGTACAACAATTCTATTGGACGAGGTGTGCTTATTCTGATACAGTACATATGGCAGCACTAAATTACATATCGTAAAAATGCAATGTCGGAAGGAGATCACGACAAAATCATGAAGTTCGTCGAGCCCTTTTCGTCCGGACCACCCACTCTTCAACACTCGACTTGTTCGCGTCGATGCTGTGCTGTGCTCGCAAGTGTCGCCTCAGATCGTAAGCACGACTGAAAACATAACCACAGCTCGGGCCGTTGAGAGTGAGCGATGTTCCTTCCTCAGCCTGTGGTGAGCACGAAATCGCGTGCAAGTTGGGGAAGGGACAGCTGAGTGCCTCAAAGCCGTGTAGTTTTTGCCTTGCCTGGACGGCATAGCTGGCGCCTGTGATAGCATCGATACTCATTTCCATTATCGGTTTGCTCTTCTTGGGAGGAGTTCCAAGGTCGCTGTCTTCGACATCTGGAGAGGAGTCTTCCGATGAATCGGACCCAGAATTGGAATCTGAAGCACCTGGCGAGGCACCGGCAGGATGAAATTTCGCTAGATGGCGTTGCAGCAGATGCTTGTATCCAAAAGTGGCTTGACATTCGCCATGTGGACAGACGAAATCTCTTCGTTCAAGGTGCGTTACTTTGTGGTGTGTTACTAGGGCTTTGTTCTAAAAAAACGAAAGAGGTCATGTTCTGCCTTCTACCCCAGGAACGACCGATGAGCGGACGCACCGATTTGAAGTCCTTTCCACACCCTTCCCACTCACATTTCCAATCGCGACCTATTTCCCCGCCCCTCCGTTGCTTGCGCGGCCGCGTGTCACCGTCTTCAGCGTCAGATGCATCCAGAGCTGCTTCAACATCGCGCTCCTCGTGCAGCTTTTGATGAGCCCTCAGGCCTTTTTGCGATGCGAATTTCCGCCCGTTACACTTTGGATGAGTGCACGCCGGAGGGTGTTCCGTGCGCATATGATGTTGCAGGGCCGTCCAGGTCGGGAAAAACACAGCTGGTTTCTCCAGGCATGATCCTTGAGCACATGTATATCGTTTCTCTGTGTACAGGTATCATAAATCGACGGCTAAATTTGCAAAGAGTATATTTTAGGGTCGTACCATTGTGAACTTTAGAATGGGTTCGTAGATGTTGATTCGTCGCAAAGGACTTAGTACATCCCTCATGAGGACACTGATAAGGCTTGGTACCAGGGGGTGCATGAACATTACATTTGTGTGTACGCAGTTGATGATGCTTTGAAAAGGCTTCATTACAACTGTCCTCGTCGCACTAAGAAGCAGATTAAGCCATCTATTACAAAAGAATGGAAACGACGCACAACGAAAGGTTTCGCCCCATTATGCCAGTCCAGGTGAGCTCGTAAATGTTGTTGCGTCCAGAATCGTTTTGAGCAGTCAGGTTGGGCGCACGCAAACGGTTTTTGAGATTCGGGGAGATGTACTCGTGCATGGGCTTGAAGATGGGTTTCTCGAAGGTACGATTTGCCACACGTGGTGCACACAAAAGGTCTCTGCAAGGAAGATGGGATTACTGTCAGGTCCTATGTGGGATAGAATCGATACGCACAGATCCTGTATGAGAGCGTTCATGTTCCTCTAAGCGCGATGGTTTGGTATACGCCTTCGTACATCCTTCATATGTGCATGCATAACGCTTTCTAATATCCGAGGGTACAAGTTTTCCATTAAGAAGGACTGGTTTCGAGGCGTTGAGACCGACACGCTGTTTTTTTGAAGTAGATTGTTGTTCTAGCTCTGAGGGCTCGAATTCAGAATCGGTTGCCCCAGCAGGATCTGAGTCAGAGACAAGATGAAGAACGTATTCCGAGCTTTTTGTTGCCTTCCTTTTTCCGAGTATCGTTGTTGTTGAAGAGGGTGCCGTGGGGGAGGTCGATGCCAGCATCGTGGTGGGGTATAAGTAAGAAAAATTTGGCGCTAAATATTTCCATCCACCGGCAGACGTTAATAGGCGCTCACAATTTCAAGCAGCTACATATTAATGCGTCGCAGTAAATACATCGATTACACCCTACAGGTATCATTTCTATCTCATGAGGTATATGGATCATTGTCCAGCCAGGGCCCGGAGGTCGTCTGCCCACGTTCATTCCCTCTACAGGGAGTGCGTGACAGGATCGTGGCTCTTCCTTTGGTGTTCCTTTGGCTCGGGTGAGCCGTATCGTATACGAATAGACGTCCGGATGCGAGGCCACCATCTCCCAGATGTTGTGTGTCACATCACGCACCCACTATACAAGGTTCGCAAATCATCGGCAAATTTGCCAGAGTTCAGTGCCGTCCCCGCACTTCCCTCCAGCTGTAAGAACCCAGTACCTTCGTTCGGGTCGACTGTTGGTGCACCGTTATTCATCTGGACGTCTCCACTACTGCACGTGGGCTGCTGCTGGTCATCTATCAACGGCTTCACGCTTTCCCAAAACTGCGTAAAGTCCAAGTCCTCCAAATTCGTGGTCGTGGCCATGTCGCCCGGTAGATTCCAGTCATATTCCAGTGGGTCACTGGATGTATTGCCCAAATTGGTGAAAAGAGCAAAGAGGTTGGCATCAGACTCTGCAGCCGATGTCGCAGGCGGGAGCTCTGTTCCCTGTCCTTCAAAATTATCCAGACCCGTATCCGGCGTATCCGAGTTCATAGGCGTTCGGTCGTCGCTCGGGCTCAGCATGTCTTCCACGTCGGATGAAACCACAGGTAACCGAGAGTCATTATCACTCTCTTCAATAGGTGTATCCACTGGTGGAAGCGCAAAATGGTCCTGAAGCATCGGGCTACTTGGTGGTGGGGATGAAGGCGGTAAACCAGGCCAGAACTGCTTACGCGGGTAGGTATCCTCTCCGTCTCCTTCGTTATCCGAACTGACGTCGACATCGTCGTTGGCTGAAGACTCTGTCTCCGCATCATTTGACACGACTGGGAGCGACGTAGAAGACGTTACAAGCTCGTCCAACGCACTACCGAGCTCCCGTGTGAGGGCGTCATCGTCCTCGGTGTCGTGGGGGTCTATAGCCGTATCTAATGGGCCTGGATCTGACCTTATCATCTTGCGAGCTCGATGAGAGGGGGAGTATAAAGGACTGTGAAATGCCTCTGCAAAAGAGCTGTGCTTAGGTGTTGGGGTGAACAGCCCGCCGCTTCGATTCAACGGGCTCTGGCTTGGAGATCTGGGCCTCTTTCGTGGGGGCGTCTTGGGGTAGAGGAAGGCCGAGGATGATGCTGCACACACAGGCAAGGCGAAGATAGGCTGTGACGAGAGTCCCGCGGCAGCAAATACAGGGAGCGGAGGCGGCGTACAGGGTCTCTCGTCAGTTGTAGATTCTGTGTCAGGTATGCTCGTCGTTTTCGTGGTGGTAGGCAAAGACGTAGTGCTCCGGCTTTTCATGCTGGGCCACTGTGCTCGCCTCGTTTTCCTTGCTTCTACCTGACGCTTCTGGTCTTCCTCCTGGGTTCGCTGAAACTCTTCTGAAAACTTGGGTTGAGTAGCAGTAGTAGTGCGTGCCCATTCGGGAACAACATAAGGTTTCTGCTTCTGCTTGCTTTTGTTCCCACGGATTGGAGAGGATGCAGGAATCCTGACAGCCTTGGGCGTGAGCGGAGAGTCGGGTATCACGATCGGAGTACCTCGAGAGCTGCCAGTCCCCCCGTAATTATACCCCCCATTGAGGGGTCTGGGAGGAGAAGACCACGGTACTGTCGAACCGCTGCCAGAAAACGAACTATAGATTGTATCTTTCGCCCTTTCCTTGCCTTTCCGTGAGCCACCAGAGCGATTTTCGCTGCTGCTGCTCACCGCCCGATGTTTTTCCTTCACCAGCGGTAGCGTGTTTGACCTTCCACCCAGTCCAAGGCCTTGATTGGGATGATCTGAAGCATCGGGTGTCGGCGCGAGTTGGGGAGACGGTGCCGCAGATTCGGGGGACTTGGTTGCTTCGAGTGAGCGAGCGCGTTTGCGGAAGGCATCAGGGTTCACGTTCTCCTTGTCAAGTGGAACTACGTCGTCGTCTTCGTCAGGAGGTTTCGCGGGCGGGGCTGTATTCAATACTTGTGCCAAGAGGCCTTTCAGGGCTTCCTGGAACTGCGTGTTGCCCTCTAGATTCGTGGTAGCACTTGCATCGTCTATCAGACCGAGTACCGCAAGAAGGGTGGCAGTATCGGGGACCGTAGATGAGGAAGACGGCTGTGTAAATGGTTCAGGGGTAGGCTGGGACGAAGAGGACGCTTGGGGTTGGCTGGCTGGAGGAGAGGGATAGACTGCTGTTTCTGGAGGTGTGCTAGAGTATGCGGGCGGTTCTTCTGAGCTGGACTTCTTTCCCGCAGTGTGATAGTTGCCAGCCCCGGCTAACAGACTCTCAGCCACACCGCACCGGGCGGCAGCGGAACCCAGTTGCCTGTTTAGATGACGTTTATCGTTGGACCCTCTCATCGTTCTCCTGCCTTTCGCCTCTTGCTCGTTTTTCCGCCTGGTTAGTGCAGCCGCAATGTTGGGATTGTCGTGATGGGTTGAGGGCCCTGTGCGAGATCAGGCAAAAATGAAATGGGTATGGAGCGTTCAACATACCAGGTTGAGATGAAGAAGAACATGGACGGGATTTCAGGTTAACACTATTGGGACGACGAATCTGTGGGTGTGATTTTTCTTAGCACTTGAGGTCAAACATGACCACGCGGACACGCACCTCTCGAATAGTGAACACGACTTCCAACGCTTCCAACCCCGTCCTGAGCTTCGTGAGCGTTCCAGTCAGAAGCAAATTCCTATCAGCCAGTTTCAAGTCTGACATCAAGCCCAACCCAACGGGAACTCCGGCTAGCGTATGAGAGGAAGTCGAACCACCTGCTGAGCCCACGGATTCCAGAGGATCTAGATGGTAGACAGAGAAGTCGCGTATTTGATCTTTGAAAAGATCAGGACTCGCTTCACAAAGTGATTCGATACAGTCCTTAACCGAAACAGAGGCGTATTCTGTCGGTTGGCCGTTAGAGGCGCTCTCGGTATCGTCCGAGATGGTGGTGAGTCGGTAAATAGGAACGAGAGACCGTGAACGTGCGAGGAATAGCTGCTCGGTGTCGTCTGTTCGATAGAGGGTGCGCAGGATCCTTTGCTCCATCATCGGCTGCCACTGTGTGGCCGAGGCTGCACCGCTCGTTGGTCGTTCGCAAGAAAGTCGAGGTCAACCTGAGGTTGTCACACTTCTTCCATTGTGACAAACAATGTCATGTGATCGTATGCACGACACGCGTCATGACGCGACGCGTTATCACGGGGTACACGCCGGTACATACTAACAGTGTTACCAACAGCGAACTCGTTCAGAACGTAATAAAATGGTACTAAAGTCTTGTATCTTTCTCAGTTTTCAATTCCCACCACAGCATCTTCTTGCCAGCGGGTCAACACAACTGGATAAGACATCCTCCTCTGCGCGGCGTCTGGGATTTCCACAAGGGACTTGGACAAAGACATACAACTCTTCTTCAAATGTGGGTTGAGGAACATTTGACTTCTTCTTGTTCTAGGTAAGGTCGACTCGATTTGAGGCGCAGCGACAGGTTGAGTTCCTGTGTCGTTAATGTCAGTGGGGACCGAAGCACGTGTCGAGTCGTCAACCAGCGGTGCATGCTTTAGTGGCGGGCAGCTGCACGAGTTGGGATCGACGCAATGAGACCTGGGGGTAGAAGTGCAGTCCTCTTGAGGGGTTAACGCAGCCCTGTAAGTAGTATTGAATGGTTTGAAGACCGAAGGGAGTATGAAAGAGAGAAGTATGGTCATTGAGAAGGGCGAGGGCGAGCCATCCGTATTTCTTATCCAGATTGAGCGATCGTAGGTGACAGAGACCACACCAGAGAGGACAAAGAACAAGAAAGCATAGGCGACTTCTGTGGAAAAGTCTTGTCAACCCTGCAAAAGAAAATATAAAGACACACTGACGAGCAAAGGAAGTAAACACCAAGATCCGCAACCAAACACCCACGACTACCGCAACATGGGGTTTGGAGAGTTCTTCCGATTTCGTGGGAGCCGTGAGGGCAATCAGAGCCAAAACTGAAGGTGTGGCATGAGCAAATATTTCGGAGTAGAAAAGGCTGCTCCGAACCGATGCTCAATGTAAACATGATAAACGAAGAGACAATCTCAGAGATTACAGTGTGAGATAGCTTCAGAATAGGTTGTATGAATGCACTACAAACACGTTGATCAGGCATTTTTGAAGAGAGTAGAACTGGAACGTACGCCGTGATGAACCACGCAATGATCACCGTTTCAAGCCCGCAAAGTATCCAACTAATGGCCGGCTGAGTGAAGGCAGCATGGAGAACAAGTTGAAGGGTGCACGAAGCGAGATGGGCGAGCGCGAAGAATGCTACGAAAGAAGCTCAGCATGAGACCGATTCGTCCAGATCACCGTCCTACCCGCGATGAGCCTTCGACAGGTTCTGAAGGAAAGAATAGACATGGGCCGAAAAAAATCGACGAGTGTGACAAAAGCTAGAATACGGATGGCCAGGTTGAGGTAGGGATAGGAATGTGTCAACGAGAAGATGGAGGTGAGTGTACAAGTAAAGACTAAGCGCTTAGAAAAGCTTATAAGTCAACAAGCTTGCACGCTCCTGCTCACGCTCTGAGGCTATCACTGACCATGAAGAGTTCGACAACATTTTTATATACAGACCAAGATCCACTACAGGAAACAATCCAAGAACCATAAGCTGCGTTACTTCACAATCGACTGCACACCACGCGCTAACGAACACAGAAGTGAGAACTTGGAGAGTTGGATGCATTAAAAGGGTCGCCTTACCGGATAAGTAGTCTTTCGCGATACTTGCACTCTGGAACTGAAGGTGAGGGACGATAGAAGCGGACATATGCAAGCATTATCATACTGACCATTCCCTTGATCAGGGTAAATACATCTTTGTCGTGGTATCGTAGCCCGGTCGTTGGATCCGTATACGGTGCCTTAAGAAGAATCAAGCACACAAACCAATCCCCAGAACGTATAGACACACCTCTAACCCCGTTATATCGCACCAATGCTTCTGCGGCAGAAATGACGGTGGTGCTTCGATGGATGTGTCTTTGAAATGTAACAGTTAGTTCATGACAATCATGTAGAGACGAGCAGATGATACATGTCGGAATCTCCGTATCTTCCCCGTCGACTTCCATCCCACCATTTTCAGCTTTCTCTTGGAGACGGCGCTCTCGTTCAGCACGTTCGCGTTCGCGCTCTTGTGTGAGGACATTCTTGAGATTCTTGGCCCGTCGGTTCACATTTTTGGTGTAATTTGGATTCTTGAATGGTCGAGGTTCATGGAGATACGACAACTGTTCAGCTAGACTCTTCTGAGGTCAGCTTTGGGTAGCATTGACGAGTGTGATCCCCTACAGGTATTTGAGGCGTGGAGGCACCATCTGTGGCTGCCACCTTCTTCTTTCCACCCTTAGGAGGCCTGTACATATTACCAATGTATTAATTTGCGGAAACAATGAAGACGATGGTTCTTTGCTACTCACATTACTGAAGGCTTCGGTCAAGTTGATGGTCGTGATTCGAGAGGGTGAAAATGCCGGGCCCGGCAAAATTACTTTGGTCACACAATTTTTTTGCCAGTCACATCCTCTCGAGTCCTTCCTCGAACCGCGATGGCGCCTGTCTCCCAAAAATCAAGTAGGAAACGTTCCGCGAAACCTGAGGCGGGACCTTCAACCAAGAAAATTCACCTTGAAAAGGCCGATAAACCTGTCAAAAAGCGAAGCCAACCCATCACGCAGATATCGACTCAAGAAGATGATAGTGAATGGGAGTCTGTAGACGAAAACGATGAACTGGAGGTCATCGAGGAGGAGGGAGTAGACGAGGGCGGGGATATGGACACATCTCCTGATGGAGCTCGGGCCGCGCCGTCGAAAGACCCCAATGGTATGCTTCGTTTCTCTAAACATAAGGAAATATTCACCGATTGCTTGTCTCCAGCTGCCCGGGAATCGCATAAAGCCCAGAAAGTACTTCAAGAACAGAGAAAGGCTGCGAAACCTCACTCCAAGCTTCTCGCTGAAGCTAAGCGGATATGGGCCCTCGCTCGACAAAAGAACATCCCCGCTACAGAACGACAAAAACACGTCCATGACTTGATGGACGTTATGCGGGGAAAGGTCAAAGATATCGTCTTTAAGCACGATGCTAGTCGGATCGTTCAGACTGCTGTCAAATACGGCTCGCCAGCAGAGAGGAATGCTATTGCCGAGGAGTTGGGAGGGAAATACAAAGAATTGGCGCAGAATAAGTATTCAAAAGTACGAACCGCTTTCTTCCACTACGCTGTCAATCTGAGTAATCCAAGTTTTTAGTCACAAAACTCATTCGCTTCTGCCCTGCGCATCGGGCTTCGATGTTACTGGAGTTCCAAGGACATGTCATCAAGCTTTTGTTGCACCGGGAAGCATCGTCAGTTTTAGCGGACGCGTTTGAGCTTTATGCCAACGCGTATGAGCGCTCAATTCTGCTTCGGGAGTTCTATGGAAAGGAGACAGCCCTATTCACTTCTACCAATATGACCGACGCAGAGAAGGAGAAGGCAAAGAGGGGACTGCCGGGGGTCCTGGAAGGTGCTGATGCGGGACGGAGAAAGAGGACGTTGGCTGCACTCAAAGAGGCACTGGATTCGATGTGAGCGACTCAGCTTCGAATTGCCTCATTTCTCACCTACCGCAACAGATTCAACAATCCCGATAAAGGCGCAGTAACGCATGCTATTGTCCATCGTGCTCTCTGGGAATACCTTGCCTCCGTCAATGACTCGCCGGACGAAAATGAGCGGGAAAAGCTCAGAAAGGAAATCTTTGAAAGGTGCGACTACTTCTCATATCACAAATGTATCGTGCTCAGGTTGAGAATTTAGCTGTCAAGACATTCTTCCGGAGATGGTGCACACTAAGGATGGCAGTCGTGCAGTGCGCGAATTCCTCGCACGAGGAAGCGCCAAGGTAGAACGTCTAATACTCTTCTTCCTATCCACAGCTCATTGATGATTCTTCTCAGGACCGTAAGCAAATTCTTAAAGCCCTCAAACCCCATATCGAACGAATGTGCTTGGACGATGAAGCTCAGTTGGTGCTGTTCACAGCGATAGATGTCATTGAGTGCGTAAAGATATCATAGCTCTGTCATTGGTATATCTCCTCTGACCTTCCTTACAGCGACACTAAACTCATTCACAAGAGCATTGTGGCTCAAATGACTGAATCAGCCCCCGCCCTCGTATCGACACCACAAGGTCGCCGCGCTTTGTTTTACCTTCTCGTACCACGTACCCGACGTCATTTCACACCAGCTCAGATAGTTAATTTGGCGGAGACGGATGAGGCGCGTACCGCGACGAGTAAAAAGGACCCCGAGGTCAGGATATCGGAAATCCGACAATCGGCAAGTGAAGCCCTTCTAGCATGGGTAGCTAAAAAGGGAGAAACGCTATCAAGAGATCCCGGTGGAAGCTTGGTGGTCGCTGAAATAATGCTTTATGCTGAAGGTGGTAGGTGTCGTCTTGGCTCCTCCCGCAGAACTTGGCATACTAAACCATCTTCTTACCCTCACGCAGACAAATCCGCCGCGATACAAACACTCCTCGCTGCCATCGCGATGCCTTACCCGTCAACAGACCCTGCAAATCCCCATCCAATGGACTTGCCCCATACATCCCGGTTATACAAAATGTTCCTTCAGGGCGGTCATTTCAATCACAGCACAAAATCTGTTGAAAAGGTTTCCTCATGGGATTCTCTCAACTTCGCGACACAGTTTGTTGATAGCATCGAGAAGGAAGTCGTGCTGGGAATGTGTTTGAAGGGAGAGAAGAACGGGACCTTTGTCATCGCAGAGTTATGCGCATCGTTGGCTGGTGCGAATACCTCAGAGAGTAAAGACTCAAGGAAGAGACTGAAGGAGTGGTTCGGTGCGAATGCGAAGGAGCAGATATCATCTGATGGTGGGAAGGGGAAGAAAGTTTTGTTGGATAACATAGACAAGCTATAGCGACTGCTACTGTAGCGCCTACCCTTTGGTTTTGTCTTGTATGTCATTTTCTGTCTTCCAGGCTTACGTAGACCCAATAAGTAGGAAGCCAATCGAAATGGTTGCGAAATGATCAAGTTGAGGCGTGCAGGGTCGTGGTGTCCTGCGTTGGCCCCAAGACGGAGGCGGCAGGCATTTCACCCTCATTTCCTCCACCACAACGGCTTCGCGACATCCCCCACATTTACCAGGCCGTCGGCTTTACATGGCGCTCAGTGAGAAAGCAAAAGGGAAACAAAGGGCTCCCGATCTTGAGTCCGCAGCTGGACCCTCCATCGCTGAGCCCTCCCAACCACCACCACAACCCAATGTTCCCCAGACCCTGGTCGTACGATTCACGGATGACAAAGTTACAGATCTAGAAATTACTGTGACGGAGAAGGACACGGTTCGGGATGTGAAGAACTCAGTGCGTATCAGAAGACGCCTGTCTTGCCTCACCTTTGCTGAATACAGGGATCCTAGATACGCCGTGAAAGGCCCGAGCTGGATCGTCGAAGGTTGAGGCTTATTCATTCCGGACGGCTGCTTACGGATGGGACATTCTTGTATGCGTGGCTCAAGAAACTGGATGAACGTCAGAAGAGAGCATCTGCGCCTGAAGACGGTGCTACTGAGGAGGCTGCGGACTCGAAGGGCAAATCAACGGTGGCCAGTTGGCTACACTGTTCGGTTGGAAGGGAGATAGAACAGGGCGAAGAAGAGGTAGATGATAGCTTCCAGGTGCGTTCTCTGCCTGAATATTCCGTCATACGGTAAAGCTCATCGAAGAAATGCAACTATAAGTCTCATCAAATACAACCTGCGCGAGGATTTGACCGTCTGGCATCGATGGGTTTCTCTCAGTCAGATATTGCTAGTATCAGACGGCAGTTCCATATCCAGAACGATAGCTTTCTCACTGGAGATGAAGGTCTCGGACATGACGACAACTGTTCGTCCTCACACTTTTCCGCGATTGGCGAGCGTACTCACCACCTTTCGGACTCTAGACGATGAACACGCCAGGGCCCTCGAAGAACAGTGGATTGACTCTCTCGACAGCACTGACAATTCCCTGTCTCCATCGTCGTCGTCTTCATCCAACTCTTCTGCAATGCAAGGCATCGTGGTTGGGTTCTTCTTTCCCTTCCTACCCCTCTTTCTCAATGGTCACAAACCCCCGCAACCAATATTCTGGGAAGACGGAACAGAGCATACATACAACGAATCTGTCGTGTTTTCGTGAGTACCGTGTAACTTGTTTCACAGCCGTCCTTACTAAGCCAACGCCAGACGCGCCACTCAAATGGGCCTTGTCGCTGGATTCATGATCAATATTCTCTTTGGCATGTGGAGATTTTTATTGGACGCGTCTTAGGAAGGAGGAAAGGATATGCATGTTAGACTAATGGAGGATATAATACAGGATTATAAATATACAACACTACAACTTGGTTGGTACTCAAATATCATATACAATTCTCGCACCAACCCACGGGTATGGATAATTGTGTTGGTAGAAGTTCCGGATGGTGCGGCGACCAAGGCGGGGTATCGTGGCATAAGAGGCTCCAAGCTGCAGAGGAGCTTCAGTTCGTGTTTTTTCCTAGCACAATGGGTTTTCAGGACTTACCGCTACTTGGTGCTTCTCATCGAAGAAGTCGGTAGAGTAACTAAAGATGGGGAATGTCATCAATAACTCATCTGGCAGAGGATAATATCAGAAGGGAACTTACCCAGTGAACAACTTGGTCGGGACCAGTCCGTCATGGTTATCGAAGGGCGTGGAAGTCCACTCCCACACGCCACCATTGGAACCCTTGCCCTCGTTAGCCTTGAGACCGGCGGTGGCACTGCAAAGACTCGGTAAGGGTACTGACATCGCACTCTGCCAGTGAAGCAGGGGACTCACGGGACAGGATGCCAATTCCTAAATCCAACGTTTGCGCCGCCTTCGAACCCAACGTCGTAGGTATCCAAAAAGAGCCTCAGCTCAGGCTCGGTCGGCAATCGCCCTCCCTTCGAGCGAGCATAGACAGACAAGTCGTCATACGACGTGAGGACTGGCCAATGTTGCGCGACCGACATTGGGACAGTTCCATACACTGTCCGGACTCGGACCTCTCCGTCCTCTTCTACCCAACTCTTGGGTAGGGGCACGCTGCCTTCACCCTTCCTCCAGTACGCTTCAAATTCACCGTTGGTGACTGGACGCCACTCAGCACGGAAAGCTTTGACGTGAACGGTGCGCGGAGGACTTTCGTTGTCCCAGCCAAATTCGTGGTTGTGAACGACTGCAGAGGTCGTATCGTCTCCTTCAGAGTCGTCGTGCCCCAAGACGATATCGGCGGGACCAACGGTGGCGTAAGAGGTGGAAGGAGCGGGGACGTCGTCGAATTGTTGAGAAAGCGCCGACCATGGAGGAGTAGTAAAACCAGGCGGCGGGAGAGTGCCTGTACCACCTCGCTGGAGGAGCATGTAGAGGAGAGTCTGTTAGGCAAACAAGGCGTCAGATAGGGTCCCTGTGAGCATATCAAAAGGAGACGAACCTCGACATGGAAACCTTCGTGTTCATGAGTCATGACCAGAGTTCGAGCGATGTTTCTGGTGAGCTCTCGTTTGCCGCTGGTGAGATCATCATAGAGGCGAGCGAGTCTCGCGCGGACGCCATCTCTGAACTTGAGGACGTTCTCTAGGGTTGGCCAGTCCTCATCGCGTTCGGGCACTTCAGAATGATTCTGGAAAAGACGCTAAATTAGCCCGCAGTTTGGCTACAGAGCAGAAGGGAGACACACGTGGCAATGATCGGGATCATCGACATGGGGGTCGATACCACGCTAGGCGACGAAGTCAGTTATGTAGACTACCATCAATTATGAGACAATATACACACCTCGAAGATCTTCCAGAAGTACTTGGGCTCGGTTGGCTCACCACCAATAGCCTTGGAAAGAAGCATATCCAAGAATCTACAATGGGACCCGATATAAAAAACCAAACCTTCATCGATGAACAAGCAAAGCTCTTACGTTGGGATATGACCGATGTAGAACAAGCACTTGTGGCGGAGGTCGATGGGCTTCTGATGTAACATGCTCTCCGGAATCATCTGAAGAGTGACGAGATCCCAGACGGCCCATAGTCGTTTCCACTCTTCGAGGGTTGGAATGTTGCCGATGGTGTCCTTGGGTTTGGTGCACACAGCTGGGGTGATGGCGGCAGGGTTAAAGGGAGATGTATGAGATAAAGGTGGGAACACAGCAGCCGGTCGTTCAAGGACATAGGTGGAGGATCCATCTGAGGATGAGTAGGAGATGATTGGACGCAGGAGTGCGATAGAGATGGCGAGGAGGACAACTGCATCATCCTGGACAGCCTGCAAGTTTAAGGCGTAAGTGCTTGCGTTGTTATTGAGGGATGAAACCAACCTCGCAGTGGGATGAATACTCGGTCTGATAACCTTCACAGTAGAGATACTTGGTTTCATCAAGGTGACCGGACGACCAACTGGCGTCCCTATCCGACAGAGAGGTTGTTAGACGAAGGCCAAGGATCCCATCATGGGCATGGCCTTCATACAGACGCTGTAACAGCTCAGGTGAAAGTGAACCCTTCGTGAGTTGAACACAGGTCCTCGGGACAGGTACGTCGACATCCTGCGAGCGCACAGATGCGGACGACGATGAACGGGTATGGTCCGACCCAACGTCAGAGTCTGAGACTGACGGGGATGGAGAGCAAGATGCGTTCGAGTGCTGGTGAGCACTCAGAGAGAGTGAATCTGAGACGACGGAAAAAACTGAAGCCATCAGAAAGGGGAGGAAAGAAGTGATAATGGCCAGTTGAAGAGGAAGGAAATGCAGATTTTTATATTGGGGACTCTGGGGCTCGGAACGTACAACAAAGCCAAATCTAATGAACCGTCGTCTACCCCAAAACGCGAAACTCCTCCCCTAAAATGACCCATATCCAAAGAAACAACCGGGAGGGTACGTGACACCCAGTGTCATGATCATTCCATAATTGTTACGTGCGGGGACGGTGCTCCTGAGAATCTACAACCTGTACCGTGAGGTATGTGTTAAGACTTGAAGGGTGGAGTAATGCAGCAGGCCAATAAGAGAGCGAGAAATGCCTTATCGCGTGTTGTCGGATAACAGCGCGGCTGAAAGTGGGCTTGGTATTCGAATACGCACGGTATTGGCGGACAATTATTTGCCCAGGATCTTGCATTTTGTAATGGGCCACGTTGAAGAGATCAGGAATGCAACCATAGTGTCGGTAACAAGATCCGGTGGAGCGGAGAGGGGTGAAGAGCGGATCCTGACAACAAGCACGACGTGGAAGGCGACGAGCAACGACAACGACGATGGAAAACCAACTGCAGGACTTGCTCGACCTTGCTTCTTCAGTTAGGGACAACGAGGGCGACGTGGACCAGCAAGACGTCGAGGGTACTGTGGATGATGAGCACAAGGCGACGAGTAGTAAGCACAAACCGCCAGATATACTCGCAGACTCTTTTCAGCAACTTCCCATTTCAAGCCCGGTAGGTCCTCCGAGTGTGTGTTCTTGCAAAAGTAGCCTGGCTGCGTAAGGGAAAAACGAGGGGGCCAACGTCTATAAGGTGTTGTGCGTCGTCAATCTCGATGAGGAAAGGGTCTTTTTGTCGCCCAGAACGATGAAGGATAATGGGCATGAATGGGAGAAAGTTCGAGAGAGTGATTTATGCTGCTCATCGCGTTTTGTACCTTTGTCGCGATTGCGTGCTCGAGGGACTCTATGGCGTGCTTGAGTCATGTGACTAACTCAAAAAGTCATGTGGTTAAGACGCCTCAGCGGCGAGCGCAATTATTCCGACGCGTCGAATGCCCTCGATCCTACAAGAATGGCCTGTCAGTACATATATATAGACCTGTAATTCTGTATCAACTTCGTACTCGGACGAAAGATTCCTGGCAGAATAACCAGCCAAACATTCTTGTTTACACGTGATATTTTACCGGCTGAACGTCCCGCAGCGGAGCCTGGAGGGACGCTGCACAGGCCTCTCTGAGTCTCTCTCCTACTCTCACCATGCCACGGCGCGCTCGTATTCATTTCGTTTCCCTCAAATCGTCTCTGGTGAACCTTCCTATATCTATATACGGTCCTCTCCTTGAGCGAAGCATTGTGAGTAATTCAGTATGCAATTGCCGGAATTAGTCACGATCTCATGAAGTTAGCGTCCTCAAACCCTGGCAGTGCACTTGACGTCCGTGCCTTCAGATACGAAGGCCCAGAAGAATGAAGCATACGTTGGATGGACCGGGATGGCCGCTTCCTCGTCTTTAGCCCAGTTCAACTCGTCAACTTCCGGAGAGAAAGGCATAGAAACGATAGAAATAGATCCTCAGTACGCGATGGGATTGGGTTTCTCCCAAGGGGACATTGTAAGTTCATTGTGGTTCATAAATCTAGAGACTAATGCGCTTCTAAGGTCGAGATAGGCCTACTGTACGACATGGGAATCGCGAAATCTGTCGGGACAGAACCCCTTACTTCCGACGACTGGGAAATTATCGTGAGCCAAAGCTTACGCCTATGAACCTCAAGCTCATCACAGAAGATAGGAAATACACGCATCTCATGTCGAATCGACCCTACTTTCACAGGTCCGTGTTGCGAAAATCGGCCAGGAAATAGATGTGTGGGTTCTGGGAAGGACGAGAGTCCGTCTGAAAGTTGGTGCGTTAGGCTTTTCGTCGTCGTCGTTCCAGCACACTAAAGATCGCTCAGTATCCCTCGATCCTCAGCCAAAAAACAATGCGTTGCTCTTGAGCACCAACACTGAAGTTGCAATAGCCCCAAAACCGCACAAACGACAACAATCGAAGGCGAAAGCTTCAGGAGCACCATCACAACACGCCCCAAACGGTTCGATACAAACACAGTCATTTGTAGAGTCTCCCAAACCAGCCCCAGAGCAGCACTCAACACTACTACGCGTGTTGCCTTCGCGAGTTGCTTCTACGACCCCTGCTGCCCATGATGGACCAGAATCGTTGGCATACCTCTCTCATTCCACGTTTTCTAAACTGTTCCGCGAGATACAGGTCGACCTTTCGTCTCAAGCACACTACAAGCTGAAGTTCAAGCGGCTCCTACCGCCCAAAGATGCTCTAGATTCATCTTCAAATGAACCTTCCCAGCCGGAGCCCACGACCAAGATCCTGAATCCCGGAGAGAAACCGCTACCAGCAGATCAGTCAGCCGAGGAGGTGGATGCTCTCTACGTCCGCCCAATGGTAGGCGTCTTAAGTGGGCATATCATATTACCCACTCTGCCAAAAGGAGTCGAAGATTGGGATCTCGTGAGGTTGGTGCTGGGTGTTTCTCCGCTGAGGTCGCGAGAACCGTAAAACTTACTACGAATCTGATTGCTAGACTTGCTTCAACATCTGACCAGACTAAGATCTTCCCGAAGTACTCTGATAACCGGGCAGACAGCGTTCTTTTGGGTGGTTTCTCTCAGTCAGTCACTGAATTTTTGGGGTTAACTACTCTCCACCAGACTCTGACGTGATTTGTAGCGAGGAGTTCCTCGCAGGGGTGGATGATATCCTCAAGAAATGTACGGACTTTTGTATACGGACTACGGCCATTCATGCGGGGAAAACATCTGTGCGGGGTGGTGAGTGCTGCTCGCGTTCCCTCGGAACAAGCGGCTCACCGTTACTACTTTTCATATCCAGTCCCGTCTCTTCTCATAACAGGACGAGCCGGCGTCGGAAAAACATCCATCATCAAACATGTAGCTAAAACACTTCAGGAGAATCCCAAGACATTGGCATGTACAGAACACGTCTTCTTTGGTTTGAGGGTTCCGATATTGATACAATGACCAGATACACTTTACGTGGACGTTGCGCCTCTCGCCGAGAAACCTGTAGCGACAGTGAAGAGTCTGTTGAAATATTGGTTCGACAAAGCCTACTGGCATAAGCCCACAATCCTTGTTCTCGATAACCTACACGAACTGGTTGGCACGGAATCAGAGGTAAGATTGTTCTTGTTTGGCCAGTTCGCGTGCTTGACCGACTGTTCCTCTAGCACGCTAACTCATTCCGGACGCGTCACATCGCTGAACTCTTCCTCTCGACGTTCTCGTCTACACTTCGCTCGAATGCCCCGAATTCCAGAGGGATCATCCTTCTAGCAACTGCGCCATCTGCCGCCTCCCTTCACCCTCTTATAAGTACAGCTCACATCTTCGAAGAAGTGATGACAGTCACTCCCCCGAACAAGAATGCCAGACGAGATGTAAGTCATCATTGTTCCGTGACCTCCGCGAATACCGCTAAAAGCGCCTCAAGATCCTCACCAGAATCACCCAAAATCATCTAAATGCTGCCAAGGAGCTTCGGCAAGATGCAGAAGCACCCATCAACTTCACGTATCTTGCGACACAGACGGAGGGCTATTCGGCTACGGATTTGCAGGATTTGGTGTCGAGAGCTGTTCATCAAGTCGTGATGAAGATGACTCTGGAGCGCAAAGAAGTGAGGGAATACCTTATTCATATTGAGAAGCCCTTCGCTCAACCACTATAAAGCCCGTCATCTCCATGGCCAATTTCGAGGAGGCCAAAGCCGGTTTTGTGCCCCTTTCGTTAAGGGATATCAAGCTAGAGAAATCAGATACTTCCTGGAGCGACATTGGGGGCCTGCAAGAGACGAAGAGAGTCTTGCGAGAGACGTTGGAGTGGCCGACGAAATATGGGCCTATATTTGCGCAGTCGCCGCTGCGTTTGCGGTCCGGGTGCGTTCTTTGATCGACCCACACGTGTTTGGACTTCCAAGGCTCACGAACTGGATAGACTACTCTTGTACGGTTACCCCGGATGTGGGAAGACGCTTCTGGCATCCGCTGTTGCGAAGGAGTGTGGTCTGAACTTTATTGGTGTCAAAGGACCTGAGATATTGAACAAATACATCGGAGAGAGTGAGAAGACTGTATGTCGCCTTCCTTCTTTTTTGTGGAACTTTCATGTATGTGGCGTCCCAGGTCCGAGACATCTTCGAACGCGCAAGTTCTGCAAAGCCTTGCGTACTCTTCTTTGACGAATTTGATTCGATTGCGCCGAAGAGAGGACACGATAGTACAGGAGTGACAGACCGAGTAGTCAACCAGATGTTGACACAGATGGATGGCGCCGAAGGTCTGGAGGGAGTTTATGTGCTTGCCGCTACGAGGTACGTACCTCTCCCGCCACTCTCTGAGATTTCTTTGACACCTCGATAACTCAACAGTCGACCCGACCTCATTGATTCTGCCCTGCTCCGACCAGGTCGACTAGATAAATCCCTGTTGTGCAATATGCCGGATACTGAGGAACGGAAAGATGTAAGTGCTTCGCCGGTATTCATCCTCGTATAGGGCTGACGAAGCTACCTGACCAGATCCTCCAAGCAGTTAGCAGGAAGCTCAAAGTGTCTGATTCCGTAGATTTCGGCGTGGTCGCAGAGGCCACGGAGGGTTTCTCTGGTGCTGACCTGCAAGCCTTGATGTATAATGCACATCTGGAGGTTGTGAATGCCTCGATAGCGGCTGTTGCATCGATGGAAACATCGGAGTTCTCGGACAAGTCTGCTGAAGAAGAACAACCGATCGAGTTCAATGCATTCGGTGGACCTTCGGACGGGAAGAAGGTCATGAGTAAAGCAGAGGTTTCGGCTTTACAACGAAGGGCATGTTCATTCAACACACTGCTCAGCTCCAAATCCCTTACGCTTTATCCTTCTAGCTGCAAAGAATACAGTCGGCATCCACAAGACAGCAGGCCCAAGCCGGAAAGACTACATCGAAAACATCCAGTGTGGCGAAACGCGAGATAACTCAGGAACACATCGACCGTGTCTTGAAAACTACACGACCCTCGGTGTCTGCAGAGGAGCGTAGACGGCTGGATCGAATGTACGAGTCCACTCCACGACGATGTATGCGCATAACTGACGACGCCGCTACTTCAGATACGGTGCTTTCATTGACGACAAGAGTGGTGGACTACCTGCACCTCCGGACGCTGGCGGTATTGGTAACCGAGCGACGCTGGCCTGATGCATTCACGATAATTAAGCATCATCGTCATTTAGATTGATACCAACCTAGCATTTAGCACATTTCTTTGATAATTGTTATCATCGTCTACATACGTTCTCAACCTGCGCCAACCTCTCGCTGACGCCATGCCTCCAAGGTAAGGTTCGCCTCTTGTGTCAGGACATCGAATGCCTGCTTGATGTGCTCCTCCTCCGTATATCTCGACCCAACAGCGAAACGAATACAGAATGTATCGTTGAGTTTAGTCTGTGTAAGGATGATGTCCTTGCGCGCATTGATCCGACCATAAAATATTTGGTTGAGCTCGTTTAACGTTTGCTCAGAGGCAATCGAGTCACTTGGTGTTTGCGGTTTCGGGTCCAATCTGAAGACAGTGAGAGAGAAAGCGGGAGGTGCGACGATCTTGAAAAGAGGGGATTTGTTCACATATTCTATGAAAGACCTGTTCAGGGCGATCCCCTGGAGAAGGATGTTTGAGTGAGGTGCTCAGGAAAAAGGAAAGGAAGGAGAAACCTTTCGTATGTGCGCTTGGAACCCTTCTACTCCAAATCCTCTCAGGATGAACCATAGCTTAACCGAGCGATAGCGACGTCCGAGACCCAGATGCCAGTTTCTAAACTCTATGACGGTTCCTAGAAGGCCATCTCAACATCGTTGGTTTGAGTCGGAAGTTGTATATACTCACCGGCTTCACCTTGAGGTGTTCGTAGGAATGGCGGAGTGATATCAAGAGCCTCTGTGAGATACCTCCGGTCTCGCACCCACATTGCCGACGAATCAAAGTTGGTGAGACCCCACTATATCGATGTTAGGCATGACAGTAACAGAGGCTTGAGATGAAACTCGCCTTATGGAAGTTCGTACAGAATGAGTCCGCGAGATCATTTATCTCCTTAAGATAACATGTCTCTCTGAACTCGGGGCAAACAAGAGCAAGTCCGAGCCACGCTGAGTCTACATGAATCTTCAAGTCTGGGTAATCTTTCGCTGAAGATGAACGATGAGTTTCGGCCTGTGATTAGCAAAAAAAACAATCGAGGCTTACCGACTTCTTTGATCTCTGGGAGGTTGTCAATCGCCCCAGAGGAGGTCGTGCCAACAGTTGCAACTGGGCGTCTCCCCGTAAGTGACCAGAAAATCAGGATAGAGGTCCGAAACTCACTAAGGATGAACGGTCGCTTGCCAGCTTTCGTGTCTTCCTCGAGGGCTTCACGCACTGTACTCCCACGCAGCGAGAAATTATCTTCAGCCTTCACTGGGAGCGCACGAATTTGTAACCCAAGGATGAGGGCCGCTTTCAGCCCTAGGGAATGTGTCTGAGTGGAGACGTAAATGACCAGGTCTTCGAGCTTGACTTCTGGATGTCTGTTAGTGTAGTTTCTACGAGCGGCGACGATCGTAATCAGAGCTGCGTCGGAAGCAGTGTTCTGAAGGAGTATCAGACGCAAGGATCCGGCTTCGAGATCGAGGATTCTTCACCTGCAAGCAGCCTCCACCAACACCAGAGGCGTTATAGAATGATCGATCTAACCCGAGCATCTGGGCAGCCCAGTCCATCACAATGATCTCCAGTTCGGTACATGATGGACTCGCGGTCCACTTCAAATGAATGAGATCGTGTATTTCAAGCTGACACGGAGTACTTACATTGAATCCAGGATTGCTTGCAGCACTTGCAAAGATGTCGCCGATTAGACCTTCAAAGGAGAACCCAGTCGGGAAATAGGCAAAAAATGATGGGTGCTGCCACGGCGTGTAACCTGTGAGACGGAACAAAATGAGTGGGAATGTATGATGGCTGGATGGTTGACCGACCGGGGACAATATGTTTCTTGTAGTCCTCTGCAATCACCGCGAAATCTTCGCCCTGCTGAGGGGCGGAATCTGTAGCAATCGATCCATGATTGAAACAAGAACTCGGGTATACACGAGTAGATGCATACCAGCAAGAAGGGGCCGCAGCCATCCAGGCTCGACAGGGGGGATGACAGGTATTTTAGACTCCCGCAGCGCGTAGTAGTAATCACAGATCTGATCGATAGCTTTGTAGCCTTCCTTTCTGAACCTATTTGCCTGGTATCAGCTTCACGCTCCACTAGTCAAGGAGGAGTGCTCACTGTTCGATATCCATCCTTGTGGTTGTGAGTCAACTGGATTGTCCCGGTCCCTCCTCTATATCAAGGCTTTATGTACCCTAACTGCCGACTTTGAATGTTCGGCTTTAAATTTCTCATTCCCGGTTATATTCCGCGATCTAGGTTGCTGACCCATCCTTGCTGGGCGCATATTAATGAAGCCCTCTGCATCCAGCATAGTCATTCGGCCAGACATGCAGCGAGAAAGCGGGGAAAACTTTCAAGAACGTGGGGTTGTAGTCGATATCACCGCCTAAGGATTTAATAATCAGCACTCAGTGTTCAATCAATGACAGTGGGAATGTAGAGCTTTCATCGACGTGAACAGGAATAACACGCAGCGTATCTTGGGACTCACGGCCATGATCTAGCTCGTCCAAGATTTCGATGAACTATCCAATTAGTGGAATGGCTCCGAGTGCATCACAGGGCCTGGGATTGTGGCGGGATAGGAGTCAGGATCCAGCAAGAACAAGTGAAAGTGGGAGGTTGAGTTCAAAATGAGTTAGACTTGACATGACATGCCATGGGCCAGGGTACTTCAAGTTCGAGGTACTTTGCAACCACTCGTCCTCGCGGCTACACGGACCGGGACGGCTTTTTGGACTGAAAATTGAAAACGGGTTGACGTAACTTTACGGGACCGGGGAGATACTTGACACTTGATTTCTCTCTTGCGCGTCAAGTTGAAGGAGAGGTCCTGTTCTTTGCCTCAGACCACCAATATGGATCCACATCCACAGCAAGCATTGCAAACAGTCAACGACCTGGGTAAGTCGACTATTGTCCATGAATACCCGTTTTCTGACATGTTATCACCAGTCAAAGCGTACCCATGGCCAGCAGCATTCCTTCTGGCGGTCGGATCTTTGAGTATCGTCAAAGTCGTTTACCGGACTCTTTCTGTCATCCTTCAGACCTTCGTACTACCGGGAACCAGCGTAGGTGATTCTCGATGAATGAGTCTTGGGTAATTTCACTCACATCCGTTCAGTTAAAACGATTTGGAGCCAAGAAGGGAGCTTGGGCAGTCATTACAGGCGCTACGGATGGTATTGGGAAAGAATTCGCGTTCCAATTAGCAAAATCAGGCTACAACGTGTTCTTGGTGGCCAGAAACACGCAACTGCTGGGGGTAACGGCCAAGGATATCGGTAGGCTCACTTTGACGCGTTCACGACTGTTTCTTCGATTTTGACCCTTTTTTACTCAGCTGCGAAGTATTCGGTGTCCACCAACGTGTATTCAGTAGACTTCGCAAAATGTGATGAAGATGGCTATACCAAACTCTCTGCTGCGTTCGAAGGATTGGACGTTGGAGTTCTCGGTACCAAAAGCGCGTTTCTTCACCCAAGTTCATACATTGACGTCCCTCTTACAGTCAACAATGTCGGGAAATCTCATAACATGCCCGTGTACTTCTCAGAGACACCCAAGGAAGAAATGAACGACATCGTTGCTATCAACGTGAATGCAACCTTACGCATGACATATGCCATACTTCCTGGCATGATACAGCGGTACGTGCGGGATGCACCTTAGCAACTTGAGAGGCTCACGATCTGCGCGTAGTAAACGTGGACTTATCCTCAATGTCGGGTCGTTCGCTGGCGCCGTGCCCTCCGCGATGCTGGCCACCTACTCGGGCACCAAGGCATTCCTGAGCACGTTCACTGACGCCCTTGCGGAGGAAGTCAAGCAGCATAAAATTGTCGTGGAGCATGTGAACACATATTTCGTGGTAAGTAGTCTTCCATTCCATTTCGTGCGATTAATCAATATTCAAAACCCTAACTGTCGTACAGGTTTCCAAGCTCTCCAAGATACGTAAGGCTTCCGCGTTCATCCCTCAGCCTGGTCCCTACGTTCGCTCGGTCCTCTCTAAAATTGGGCTGTCCTGTGGTGCAGCGTTCAGTGGTCGACCATACACATCGACTCCGTATTGGTCCCACGCGCTGTTGGACTACGCGATGACCCTGGTCGGGGGCCCTAGTCAATTGATTAATTACACTCACAATCTTCATCAAAGCATCCGACGACGAGCCCTGAAGAAACTTGAGAGGGAGAACAAGAGCCAGTAGACCAAGTACATAGATAGATACCTTAGTTGCCTAATTGTAGGACTTGGTTAGAACAGGTTAGAACATTTTGTTGCAACACGTGTTTGTGTGTGTTTGAATCTTGACCACGCTCCTTCAGCGTGTTGATCTGTTACCAGTTGTCTTGTACAACAACATAGATGAAGATTCTGTTGTCCTCGTCACCCTAAGTCCTTTTTCTCCTACCACCATCATCCCGATCCTCCAATGAAACGTTCCCAGTCAAGAGCCCCTTCCCCGACCCCTACAGCCTTCTCTGGCATATCAAATTACCGTACAGACTCATATCGTCCCGTCAAGGATAGGAATGCTCCCCCAGTACCCCAGATCGACTATCGCAGCATATCCAAAACACATTTTGGAGAGCTTAGCAAGTATTTAGCTGCTTACCTTGCCAGAGGTACCCTTCTTTTCCTCATCTTCCGAAACTCCTTGTGATTGAGCCCTTTTCTCGCCAGCAACTCCTGCTTCACGGTCTAGTGCCAGACAGAAGCTTACCCGTCTCACAATCCAGCAATTCCATGAACTTTCGACAGACGTTTACGATGAGCTGATTCGTAGGAAGAACGAGAAAGAAGGTGCGGCGCCGCAAAATACATTTACTGACGAGTCACTGATTCTTCTTTTTACGTTCGTTTAGTCCCCTTCCTCCCTGTGAGAGAGGAGTTCCATCCGAAACGGAATCAAGCTCGACAAAAGCTTGCTACTCTCCCGACGTCCAGATTTGAAGATTTGTCGAGTGACGTTTATTTCGAGTTGGCAAGGCGGTATCCTGAATTTAAGGAAGATGTGCGTCGCGCCTTCTTTTCTACTCGAGTTTTACTCATCTACGTGTTAATGATTCTTTAGGCATTACCCACAGGAAGCACCTCGCCAGGCTCGACATATGATGACTATCCCTCTCCCGAATTTTCACCCGCTCAAGGTCGAACAACGAATTCTCGGAACTCGGGGCGAGCCTCTGTTGACAGAGGCATGGACAGCGGCTACGGAGACAGTGTCTCTAGCCGACGACCATCACAAGACCGACGCCGACCTAGCGAAGTTGACTATCCAGGTCGACGTAGTGAAGATAACTACCCTGGGCGGAGAAGTGAAGATAGCTATGCTGGACGGCGAAGTGAAGAGAACAATTACCGTGGACGGGTCAGCGAGGACAAGTACCGCGGGAGTGGTAGGGACAGCGAAGATGGTTATTCCCCCGCTATGTCTTCGCGACGAAAGCTGTCCCAGGATACCACGCGGAGATCAGAGGACCGAGACCGACGGGATGACTATGGACGCAGGCCCAGTGCGGCTTCTGGAAGCATTCATAGTGACTCGACTGCGAACGCACAGAGTACCACGGCGACAAGCGGGATGATTATCCCGAATACGAGTACCATGGAGGAAGAGTATATTGAAGTACCTTACGGGAGAGATAGAGACGTAAGAGGCAGTGGGAGCACGACGACCGCAGAGGACAGGGACAGGAGGGATACGAGCCAGGAGCGCGGTTATGATAATGAGCCGGATAGCGCGAGTGTCTATCCAAGTCCCAGTCCGAGGAGTCCACCGGGGGGGTTGAGCGGACTCAGTGCTAGGCTTAGGAATGTGGATGATGATAGCGATGTTGGAGGAAAGAGTCCCGACGACTACTATGACAGGGACAGAGCGTCTGTGTCAAGAGCCTCCATTCACTCAGATCGATCTGCTGGTGGAATCACTAGCCGGTTGGCTGCTGCTGGACGGTCGACCTCCACAGCAGACCAGGACAAGATACGTCGGGATTACGAGCTCAAGATAGCCACGATGCAGACGCAGATCACGACCCTTCAGCGAGATCTCGACGATTCCCAACAAGAGGACTTCAAACTCAAGGATAGCGAGTCCAAGGTCCATCAGTTGGAGGAGGAACTGATGACCTTCCGCAAGGTGAGCTATGGGATCGACCTTTACTAAGAATTTTTTACCCGAACGCTCTGACTTCTGGCCCTATTCTAGAGAGCCGAAGAACAAACGTCGGCTATGCGTAATCTACAGAAGGAGCTTGAGGAACTCCGGGAAACCAGACAGCTTGAGAAGGAGCGTGAAGCACGTCGGGCAAGTGACGACGAAGAGGAGCTGCAGATTTTACGAGACCGCATCGAACGGCTTGAGGAGGAACGCTCTGGCGATGTAGGTGGTGTGAGTACTCCTCTCATTTCATGATCGGCCTCGGTCTAATACATTACAGGTGGACACGGAGCTTGTAGAGAGCCTACGCTCTGACATGCAAAATCTCATCACCGAACTCGGAGACCTGCAGCGCCGTAACGACGAGCTTTCCACCGTCAATCATACGCAGCTCATCTCCATGCGTGACCTTGAGCATCAAGTCAAAGACTACAAGAGGAAGTACGAGCAGGCTAAAACAGAACTACGGAGCGTCAAAGGTACGCTTCAATATTCATCTCCAAGTATCGAGCTGACCTTTGCCCAAAGCTACCTCTCAACTATTCCTTCAAGCACCTAAGATGGACAAACTCGAAGATCAACTTCCCGTTTCTCCGGACGGTGGAGTTCTCGACGTTCACGTCACTGCGTTCCTCTCTGCGATCGACTCTTTATTGACGGCTGGACGGTCGAACGCCCCGACCCGAGTACTCACCCCTATGAAATCGATAGTCAATGCTGTCACTGCGATCATCGACGACATACGTGCTTTCGAACGGAAGCCCCGACGACCCGATGTTGATTACGACGGCGTGCGATTCCTGCGTGAGAGGGCAGAAGCCACACTCAGTAACCTCGTCACAGCCGCCAAAACTCATGCCACTAGCTCTGGCATGTCTCCTGTGAGCTTGCTCGACGCCGCCGCGAGTCATGTTGCTGCTACTGTCACGGACGTTGGGAAGGCCATTCACATCCGGAAGGCGACCAAGACCGAACAAGAACAGTTTGTTTCCTATAGCCCTGCTCCGTCGGCGACGAGCGGATTTTCACCGGCTTTGCGCTCCGTGGACGAGGACATGTCCGTATTGAAATCTGGTGGCCGTTATGACGACTACGGTCGTCGTCCCCCTTCGGAGAACTCAAGCTCGGAACAGACGAATTCACCGCCTCCGATTTTCGATCAACCGAATGGCGCAGCTGGGATGACGAGTGATGGTGATGTAGCCGAAGACAACTGGGCAGAGTTGAAGGTAAGACGAACAATTTTCGCGTTTCGATGAAATGCTCATCAGATGATCTTCATAGCCTTACCTCGAAGCACAAACTGAAAGCATTGTCTATGCTATTCAAAGCGTGCTGTCTGGTGTTCGCAGTCCCACGCCATCCCCGACGCTGAACGAGAATGTGACACAGATCATCACCATCGTGTCAAGCATCGTGGCCGTGTGCACGGACAACTTCCCGGCCGCAACAGCTCAACAAGGAAACGAGGTCCTTCGGGAGCTGAGCGAACACGCCAACAAGCTCAGCGAAGTGCAGGCACTTCCTGAAGTTACCAAAGAATCACGACAGATCATGGCCAAATCTAGTTTCGCAGTGGCGAACGCGATGAAAGGCCTGATGAAGCTTTGAATATTCTGCTTTAGACGGTTCCCATGCATTGTGGTACTTCGTTCCTCCATCTTTCCTTCTACTTACTCATACATTCATCTGTTCATCTTTCTGGTTTGACGCATGCCTCGGATTATAGTACATTACCCATTCGCAGCAAGACATTCTGCATGTTACCCTTTTCGTTGAATGCCTAGGGCAATTCACTAATACATACCATGTGCTGTTATTGGCCGGAACAAGGATAGTTAAACTTGTTTGACAGTCAGTGAGATTCAATGGAGGGTGATCCCCAGAAACCTTCGTAGTACATACATATCTGGTACATGTTCGGCAGGACAATAAGAATAAAAGAAAAACACTGAGTGACGCAAAAGTATACAATGTGCGACGAAGAGAAGCAGATAAAAGGCAGTGAAAGCGGATAACAATGCAAAGGGCTCGACAGCATACAAAACCGAAAGAAGTGATATGATACAACATCCTGTAAACCTTACAGATAAATGCAAGTAAAACAGAAAGCGGAAACTTGTCCTAGGTGAGTGTCATCTACCCTTGAGAGTTTGAACGAGAGATCGGAGACCACCGAAACGTTTCGGTGGAGTGGGCGCGTTGGGAGTAATTCCCATTCTGGTAAGTTTCGTTGCGCTGGCAAGGTCGCGCTCTCGTCTACTCTTGGAAGACGAGTGAGGAGCTGTGGCAACGCGATAAAGTGATGGGCCGAGCTCAGTGTCGGTATCCAGGCCCTCCAGCGAGCTCATGCGACTGAGGTTACTATCCAAATCTGTGAGATCAGGGGTGAGGGAGCGGGGCTTGGCGCTGCCAGTGACAGACACGTCTGGGATGGGGGACATTTCGACTACTGATGTGGAATGGGATAATTGATGACCGGGTCGCAGTCGGTCGGGCTTGTGGCTGATGAGGGAACTACTGAGACTAGCATTAGCTACGAGAAAAGAAATAGTTAACGTGGAGTGCACAGTAATCAAGTCGCAAGAACTCACGAGTGGTGGGAGACGACGTTCCGCTGCTAGTATGGGGTCTCTTGGGCTCCTTTTTTCGAGGGCTCGACCCTGTGTTGAGACTGGATTGACGAAGGACACCAGCACCGTTGGTGCTGGTTACGGTGTCCAAGCTGTCCCGCATCAATCTCTCCCCTTTCGGAGGAGACCCAGGCGTCTTCAACGCCGTCTCCTCAGCGTGTTTCTGCTCCCTCAGCTTCCTTTCCAATTCCAAACTCTCGCCCAACGCGGCTAATCTTGCGCTCAGCGGCACTTGGTCGGAGCCACCTACATCCAAGAGGTCGTCGTTGTGAGATAGGATGGCCGCCTTTTTCTGTTGAACCATTTGTTCCGCCCTGGCATGGGAAGCCGCAAGACTCATGTTGATGCCTAGAGGAGAGCGAGAGCGCCGTTCGTTCAAATTGACAACTCCGGGATTCGAATAGGTGTCCACAGGAGAATCTTGTGAGAATTTGTAAGTCGGGGATGTGGGAGACTCCAAATCCAGGAAGGATGACCCCTCGGGAGACCGCAAAGGCGTGGTGATTGTGTTACTTCCACCGCTAGCACTAGTAGTGCCGCTTGCACTGAGAGCGGGATTCAGGCTATCAGTGGTGCTAGTGCTGCTGACGGAATCTCCTCTACCACGTCCATCATGGGGTATTGTAAGGAGCCGAGAGCTTGTGTTGGCACCTTCAACGTCATCTGATATCGGTGGTGGTTGGTTGATGCTGAACGGAAACTCAGAGTTAAGGGTGTTCGTGGCGTTCAATTCCTCGTCCGCGACGGAAAACTCTGGTGATAAGGACGAGTCAGAGGAACCGAAGGATAAACCCCGATTTCTCATTTGTGCGTCAGACACACCGTCGAATGGATGTCGGTCAATAGGTTGGCCATAATATGAATCGTCGAACTCGTCGTTGTCCTCAGATGTTCTACCGCCACCTGGACTGGTGTCAAAGTCGTGCACCGTAGCAGGGGCAGAATCGGGTATCCGAGTAGCGGTCACTGGAGTCGTCGGTTCCCTCGCGGGGCTTCCTGATCGAGCTTGTCTGCACGGGGAAGTCTCTACAACTCTCCTGAGTGAGCTAGCACTAGTACACCCTCTTAAGGGAGGGTTCCCACTTTCCCTATCTCTCCTCGAAGACGTGGACGAGGAGGAGTCGAACCTTAACGCTCGTAGGACACTTGTTTGCCCAGTGGATGAGGTTCTATGATGTCCCCTCAATATCCCCGGTCTAGAACTGGAGGAACCTTTGCTGTTGGAGGAATCGGGCAATATCACCTCGTCGTCGAAAACCTGGATATTCCTGTTACTGGCACCCGAGCCCGAGCGATCTCTAACGTGTCCCGGCCGCATGCGATGCATCGCTATTCGATTGAGAGGACTGCTGGATACGGAACCGCCACCATCTTCGTTGCCATCAAACATAATCCCTAAACCTAAGGTACTCCCGTTGGATCCCGAACGACCCCGGCTCTGAGTTTGATACTGTTGAGCGGCGAGGGCATTGTGAAGGTCGACGGCAAGTGGAGCTTGGTAACGCGGTGGAGAGTACGGATGAGGGGAGGACTTGTTGTTCTGAGGAGAAGCCTGCGTCAAGGAAGAGGACGAGACGGAGGGTGAGTGTTGACGGATAGAGTTGTCACCGCTGCCAAATCGGTATCCCGCTCGGGGAAGAGGTCCGGGAGGTGTTCTTGATTCTAATGCAGATATTTGCTTTGGTGACCCGGACAGGGAGGACACGTTCCACGAAGGGGAGCCTTGGCTGGATGGGATGCTGATCGGTATGGACGAGGAACCAGAAACCTGGTTGGAGGGTGTCCTTTCGAGAGGGACACCATTACTGTCACTCCCTTTCTTGAAGAGGTTCAGCAGTGATAATTTCGTCCCCAGCTTTCTGGTTGGAGTCTTGGCGGTATTGGCGTCAACGTCAGGTTCAGCCCCATTCCCGGCAGAACGAGGCCGCCTTGGACTCCTCGGGGCTTTGGCAAGATGGGCGGACTTGTAGTTGCGGAGTGAATGATCATGCGGTGAAGAGGTGGGGGGATTAGGATTGAGAACTTGGGGTAGGGAAGGCCGCCGTCTGTTGGGGTCGAAATCGTCGGGCAACTGACCTTCCTCTGATTGTGAAGGCGACCTATCTCTCCTTGTTCTTGTCGGTGAGGTTGGGGGTGTGAGCAAGGGATACCGATTCACGGACGATGAGGAACCTGGTAGACTCTTCTGTGGGGCGACCAATCCTCCCGACGGCTTGAGCCTATTGAGTGCAGTGTCAATCGACCGCTTCACTTGTATACGTTTGCGGGTCGAGCCTGATACATCCTCCTCGTTCCCAAACCATATATCACCGACGCCAGAAACGCTCTGACCAAACTCATCTCCCCCAGCCCCCCTTTCGCGCAAGTCACGATCTTTATTCTCGATCCACTCGCGCAGAAGCTGAGCGCATTCGACCCATCCATGCTGCTCTGCCAAAACAGCAGGTGTAACACCGTGCTTATCATGAATATCTGGGTGAGCCCCGCGAAGGAGGAGTGTCATCATGACGTTCTTATTCCCGTTGGCGGCAGCGAAGTGTAGAGGTGTTGAGCCAGTGGTGCCAACTATGGGTGCTGAGCTGTCCTTGTTCTTTTCATTTGAGTAACGCCGTGGTAATCTTCAAGAAAATCGGTCAAAGAGAGGTGAAGAATGGAATAATGTTGATTGACGAGCGAACAGACAAAAAAAAGAGTAAGCCAAAGTCGAGATAAGAAACCGGAGATCGTGAGAGCGCACCTTGGAGCATTGACATCTGCCCCATGGTCGATGAGGACTTTGACGACCTGCTCATGGCCACCCGCACAAGCAGCGTGAAGCGGAAGCACGCCATCGATCACAGAGTTTATTGGCTGCCCACGACCAAGAGCATACTCGACAAGGCCTTGGTTTCCCGATGCTGCGGCAGAATGGAGCTCAAAGTTGGCGACTAGATGGTTTTTGACCGAAGAAAACGACACAATGGTCAGTGTGGGGAAAGAAAGAGAGGGTATATGGCGCGTAGAACGTACACTCTGTAACCACATCGTGCCCCCGTTGGCTGGGATTGGCCCTCACAGGCATAACGGGTGAGCCGACGGCTGATGATGGTGGTTGCGGTTCAAAGGATAACTCTTCTTATTGTTCAATGTGCGGGACTGTTTCAACCTTGTTTAGCCAGAACGGGGTAACCAGGATAAATGATAAGGATATGGGGGGGATTCGTGAGTTCCCAAGGAATGGAAGACGTCGGCCACAGCGACGAGAGGACCGTGGTGGACGTTATGGACGATGAGGGATGGAAAGTAAACAAGAGACCAGGGGCCCATAAGGTCGATTTCTCATCTCCGCGAATCTCGCCTGCTGGCAGCCATGTGACTATGTAACGAGTATGTGACACAGGCCTGCAAGGGCCTACACAAGCCAAAGCGTGACATCCATCTCTCAGCATCTCTCGAACAACCATCTCCAATCTCCAGTTCCGAGTGTTCGTCTCCAAGTAACGGTATCAGAAAACTGATAGCAATGCTTTACTCTGCTCGAATCATCACCTTTCTCTTGCGCCAGGGCTACGCCAACTGATCAACAAGTTTCTGCATACACAGCGTCCAGTATAGCTTGCGTTCATGCTCTTTTATGGAAATTTTTCTGATATTCGTGACATATGTTTCCCGCATCGCTCATGCAAGATCATTTCAAATGGTCAAAGACTTCCATCAATCAATTTCAGTGTAGGTGCACCTGTCGAGCCTCGAATCAACATCTCTCGTCGTCAATCTTCGGACTGCCCAACATGTCTTTCAATTCACAAGAGCGCCACAGTTGCCCTCAGTGGCGGACAAATCTAGGATTTGTCTCCACCGTATCGGACGGGAGTTTGATTCTGTCGCCCGGTTTCCAAGTAGCTAGCGTGCAATCACCTCCAGCGGTCTTGGGTCATGTTCGACAGGACGGTATCAAACGCAAAGGATTATCAGGCACTTCCGACTAATTCGTCACGTTCCAACATCTATCCTCCCGCACCTTCAGCTCTTGCATGTAGGTATCTTCTGACGGGGTACCACGTCATCGCCATTGGCACGTTCGTGAATCACTGGGCCTCGAGGAAACGGTATCTTGACTTCTCTCACCCCGCCCAGACTGACCTTTTCAGAGGAAACGAGGTCGTAACAAAGGCTTGAATCACACCATCGAGCGTCTGTTGTGATTGAATACTGGCGTCTGGCGCTGTCCGAAGTGGGCCCAATGTCTTGGGCTTGGTACGCGGTTTGAAAAGCTGTTGAATGGCGTTCCCTACAGAAAACCTTACCCGAAGTACTAGCGGGAGTTGAGCGGGAGGTGCTACCCAGCTAGCCTCTAGCACGTATATATGTATTAGCACTTTCCATCGTGAAAGGTTGACAACAGCGAATGAGCCGGACTGACGTATTTGGGCAGCAGGAGACTTTGTGAGATGGGGCGGGTTCTCAGAAATTCTTTACGCCTTTTGGCTCTCACATATTCAACCTCTCAACATCAATAGGCTGAATCTACTGACATCGCATCCTCCGATCAACGGGTAGATACGAATATCAATGTCCCTGTACATCGGAGCGCCACCCTTGGTGATGTCGGTGCACAATGGGCGGTCTAGCGTCCTCAGACGACGCCAAAGCGCTATAAGTCTAGGGCCAAGTTCGGAGGATGTATCAGAAACAGATCGTATCACTCGCCAGTCTGTTGTCGTTCGACACCATATATGATCACAGGCATCGCAACGAAGTGAGAGATTGCCGCACGTACACGCGGACTCAAATTAGACATGCCCTGGGAATACATTCATGAGAGGAGAGGAAAATTTATGGCTACAAAGGGTCGGAGGCGAAACAAAGGAGCAATACTGACGTAGCTATGGTTATTTAGTGGAGAGTATGATACCTGTATCCGTGTGGTACTATATGCGAGTCAAGAATGGAAAGACCGAAAAGATGAAGCAACGTTGAACGACGGTAAAGGATGTACCGAGACAAGAGTGTCGAGGATCTCAGGATCGATTCAATCGAAACGGATCTGCTGAGTCGTGGTAATTGTCCCGGGAATGCGACTGTGGATACATGTCGACGGTGGGTGTGGTGATCGTATTCAAACCCTGATACCAGGAGTCATACTTGAGGTTGGACGTCCCTGCGATCCATCCCTCGTGTCCAGAGTCGGCGACGAACATGCTGCTGGGTAGATGGTGGCTAGGGCCGGGCGGAGATTGAGACGGAGAAGGTGCTCTCGAAGAGAGGGTAGAAGTTTCGGTTCCGCTAACCCTGGCTCCGGGAATCTCTCGCAACAGTGCATCCAATACCGTGGATATGGTATGAGCGATCTCGCCACAAGTGCCCTCTGCGGTATGGGCTAGGGACGTGAATAGCTGAATAGACCGGCTTATGACAGTCTCCATATCATGGAAGGAGCCGTGCGTAGGTTGTCGTGTCATCAATGACACCAGACCGATAACAGCTTCGAACAGGGCCACCGTTCCTATGAAGTCCCAGGAAAAATGGGCCTGGTCGTCGGTCTGGGAACGACCGTGGAGCTCGTAGGTTTCGCATTGAAGACGGAGGATATCCAGACAAGCGGACAGGCACGCCGCACGACTCTGTTTCCGAGAGACGTACGACGTGAAGTATGATGGCTCCTTGTCCCCAGTGAGGTATCCGAGGTGTAGTTTCATCTTGCAATAGAGATACCAGATCGACAATGTATACCATTGGCGAAAATTGAGAGTAGAAGCGATGGAGGTAGTGTTGAGGTCGAGATTTTCGCCTGTTCGAATCCGGTACTCGTACGGAAGCTGTGCCCTCCACTGCTGCAGACCCTCGTCCAGGTCATAGACGAGTTTCGATGATGGTCTCCCCACACCCGCGCACTGTAATATTACAACATCAACGAAACACAGCGGGAAATAATCTCGTCAGAGGACCCTTACCTTCACGTTCGTTTCTCCTGAAATTTGGGCAAGTTTTATGACGGCAGACTGGTAGATACTAAAAAAGTTAGAGGCCCCATCTGGATGGCTCAGCATCGACGAGATAAACGTGGGTACTTCAGTGCCAACCATCTGTGGACGTCCAAGCACCATAGAATACATCCTTTGATCGCAATAAACGTCAAATAAGCGATTCATTCCAGACGCGAGCTTTTTATAGCCAAAAAACTCAATACTCACTTGTCCGAAGTTGACAAATTGCACCATGCTAGTTTCCAGAGACATTTTTCCTCTTCTGACATCCCATGCCATCCCTGTCGGTCTGGGTCAAGGTGGATCTCCATGGCTTGAGCGTTCCGAACCCAAGTGCCCAGAAGCTTCCAGGACTCTCCTATGTGACCTTCCTTGGCCTGATAAGCGCAAAGCAAAGGGACAGCGAGGCACCCAAGGACGCCTCCGTTCATGGCCGAAGATGTGGGCGGTTTCCCATGGAACGACTCCTCTGCAATGCGTAAGGCGGCTTTCGCATATGAAAAATACTGCGAAGAACTCTCCAGCCCTGCGTTCTTTAACTGCGGATCTAGGCGAGGGGTACAGGCAACGATGGAGAAGAGAAGGGAGAGCCAGCAAGCGTTAATCCTTGCGCCCGGATAACGGAGAGTATTCCACATCTTCAGAACGGCAGTGGTGAGCCAGTGTTCTGGAAGCCCAAATTTCCAGTTGACCTCGGCAAAATAGTTGTTGAAAATGGCCGATAGAGCAGCCGCCGTGGGTATTCTCTCTGCAAGCTGCTCGATGGAGGCAGTCGGAGGATACACGGGGAGGTCGGAGGTGTCCGTAAGAGCGCTGATGTCCGTTAAACACGATTGAAGATTTTTTGGTGTCGACGATCCATCAGTCAAGATCTATGGGTAATGTAGTCAGTCGGTGCTTGCGTGCTGGGAGACCAGGCTATCCCACCGCGCGTAACAAATCCCAGGATCCCCTGCATCCCAGGTACTCCCCCCGAAGGCCGGCGGTGAGCTGCATAAGTTTGCAGGCAAGCTCGAAAGTCCCTTGACTTAATACGATTGAAGGTTGGTCTTCTGAGTCGTCCTGAAGCCCTGAAGGCTCTGGGGACGAGTATGGGGAGGATTCACCTATTAGTGACGGACCGGGGGCAGGAGATACGTCCCCTGTGTAGACTGGAGAATGGCCGCTTGTGCTTCCGATTGAGGATGGCGGTCGAAAATGGGAGGGGTCCGCCAAGTCGACGTTGGCTTTTTGTTGTTCGAGAGTCCGCTCGAGCATGGCAATCCTTTCGGATAACTCTCTAACCTTTGCCTCGTTGTCCACTGTCGATCTTGTGCCAGCATGATCGGGGGGACGGGCGGGAGCAGGGCGAGCGACTGGGACCGACTCCCAGCGGCATAGGTGGGATACACCTCGTTGAGTACAAAGCCCACAAGGATAATTTCTATCACAGCGCTGTCAAATAGGAAAGGATCACTGTTTAGCGTGGACGAGGATCAGAGAGTGGCATGATCAACATGCCTGACGCCGTTTTGTACATTCGACGCAACTGAGCCGTAGCCTGCGACGAGTCTTTTTCTCTTTGGTGGCTTCTGGCTCTGGCGTGCTGGTCATTAGTCGTGAGGGCGGGGAATGGACGATGTTAGCCCCAGTCCAACACGTCCCTTTTAAATTGACCGTCAAAATCTGAATGAACTAAATTTTTAGTCGCCGATGCAGTTTTGCATAATCATGACAAAGATCGGCCACTTTTAGATTTGGGTATGGGAAAGCAAGATGCATGATGAAAACATTGCAGAATAGGATAGAGTATTGTAAACATAACGTACAATCTATACATCGCCACATGACTAGACACCTAAAACTCGTTTCCCCCCTTGCCACACAGCGTAACTGACGGCAGTCATCGGTATGACCTTGAGATACCCGATGCTGAGCCCGACGTAGAAGCCCCTCAAACCGTTGGCCCGCCAGATTTCCCGCGCCGTTTCTCCCCATCTCAACCACCTATCGGGGCGGTTGATTCCGCCCACTTGCATCCGTCGTCGTATGACTTCAAACGGATAAGAAGCTGTCTGTGCCATAGCTCCCGAAACGGCGCCTATGACGAGATCTGCAATCGGAGTAGGCCTCTTGTTTACCGACTTGGAAGGTGGGATGAAACGGGCGCGGAGATACCCCCAACTCAGAAACGACACGCCAGCATATGGCACCATCCCAACCATCGTGGCGGTGAATCCACGATAGAATTTGAGTATTGGGAAGCGCCTGAATATGTGGTTACTCGCCACTGCCTCCTGAGTTTGAGGCACGGGGGACTGCTCATGATATATTTGATGAAACGACTGAAGGAGAGATGTCCGTCCCGATCGATCCAAAGATTTGGTGTGGAAGGCGAGCCGTACGCGAAAAACTTCTAGTGGGTATGTAAAAAACACGGAGGTCATACCTGCGCGGAAGAGCGGGTTTTGAAAGTCAGCGATAGTGGACCGGGTTTATCATTGAAACCTGACCAGAAATGGCTCCTGCGCAGAACCGCCGGAGATTGGTTTCCTGTTGTTTCGTGGGCATCAATAGCTAGAGGACAAACAGCATGTCAGATTCGAGCAATGTGGGTGTAACAGAGCGATCATACGTTATGCATTTGATCGTAAGCCATGAATTTAATGGCAGCGTAGGGAAACACTCGTAGCAGTGTGATTGAATGTCCTTGTAATAATCCGCGCGTACCCGAAGACTTGTATATCTCGTTTCCAGCACGGAATGCTCCGCTCCATGAGCCTGGAAAGAACGCCACTTTGAATCGGTCTCTAGAGCGAAATGAAGCACACGCACCAGCATACTTCTGAAAATCGGGATTTGACGCTTGAAATAAGATCTTGACCCTATCTAACGGTGCTACCACTGTCTTTGCCTATCCGAGGATTTATCAGTGTCTAAACAATCAAAAGGTTATTCGGAGCGTACCACACAACCAGCAGTCCCTCCTGCCAGCCCTGAACGAATAATGTATTGTAGACTCTGTTTGTCCTGCCTTGAGGAGACATCCGAGCTCATTTGCAGCTGTGCCTGCCCTCCGCAAACAAGATGGCCAAAAACTTTGTTCTCTTTGAGTTCTCTGTTTGGAGAAATAAGACCTTCAAGAAAGTTATATCTTCAAGAACGGCATTGAAGATGTGGTTCAGGAGAAGGAGTTGCACTGGGAATTGGAAGAGCCGTCCGTCGTCATCAGGCTGAGTGAGCTCCGGCTGCTCATCGGCTCTCGGAACCCCGAACCGTTACCGAGTCCCGGATCCCCACGGGGGGTAGAATGGTCATGTGACGCCACCACACGTGCACCGTGCGCTCGCCGCTCCGTTGACGTTGGCGCGAAAAAGTCGCGGAATTCTTCGACGCGACGCCCATCTCCAGGGTTCCTTGCATTAATTACCCCATTCTCTCTCGAAAATGGCGACTAAACAGAAAACGGATGTCAAAGTGCTTAAGGGGCAAGAGGGTGAGTCCATTTACCTCCTGCAAGCGGCATTACGATTGACTCATTGAAATATTTCTTTAAATCCGCGTAGCGGAGGACAAAGTACTGGAATACGTCAAGATGGTGCGCTCCTCCACTATTTAACGCCGCCGAGAACGATATGTCTGAAACTCGAGAGAGATGAACCGCCCGTACGGCGCTGTGGATGTGTCTGCCAATCTAAAAGGGGTGGTCCCGAAAGCAGCGACTCAAAAAATATTGGTGGCGCTTGCGGAGAAGGGTGAACTCGTTCAGAAGACATATGGTACGCCTGATCTCGTCATACTTGCCGTTCTGCTACACGTTCATGACTCTGGCACAGGGAAAACGACCTTTTTTGTAGCGAATCAATCGAAAATTGAGACTCTTCCTGCTGAACAAATAGCGATAGTCGAAGCGGAACACAAGAAGATCGATGAGGGAAATAAACATCTTGTGACCCAATCGAAAGCTTTAGGAGGAGGTACCACGGCCCATTTCGATCCAGCAAGCCTTTTTCTGACTCAAAACAACTAGAATTGGCAAAGTTGAAGAACACGCCATCCGATACCGAACTAGGTAACCAGATAACCCAAACACGCGATGCTGTGAGTTGCTTCTGGCCCCGGTCTACTCTGGGAGCTCATTGGACTATACCAGATTGACAAACGGCTAGCATTGCTAAAGCCACTGCGCTCGGGTGCACAACTTATATCGGCGGAAAGCCTTGCGCAAGTAGATGCCGACTGGGCCAAATGGAGGGCTGAATGGGTTCGAAGAAAGAAGATCTTCATGTCGTGCGTCTGTCCTCCGAGTCCCCCAATTCTGCATTCGCCCAACCGCTGCCTGCTTACCTTCGCTGTCCCAGCTTTTGGCAGCTTGTCACCGACTCTCTTTCTCCGCAAGATGCAGAGAGACTTTCCGAAGATCTAGGGATTGAATTTGACACAACCGAACATGTTTCCGTCGAACACGGCCCACTCTGTGCAAATCCTCACCCGCCGAAGAGAAAACGTTAGGCGTCGACGCTCGGGGGTCTCGGAATCTCTACCATCATCCCCCCATCACGCCTCCATCACTCCATACCTTGATCTTTGCTGTTTTCTGACCTTTCCGCTTTGCTCTGCTCATGATGTGCTTTGTTTGTGTGCTCTGTTGTGAACCTGTACGATTTTACGGATTATATTCTGATGCGTGTACTGTATATTACGCCGCTGTCGTACCGGCATTCATACTGTCTAATGTTTTTGTCCAGTCACCATACCACCAGACGTGGAGATCCCTTTCATGCTGTGTGATTAGGTTGAAACTTAACCAGCCCAGACCGGACCTGTCACAGCCCGAGGGTTCCCTGTCAGGTATGGTTCGAGTGACGTACATAACTAGCCTTCAGGGTCCTGCACCCCAATCCTTCCCTGTATATATATCGTTCTCCCTTCGCACTCAGGTCAGCTAAATCTTCGGGGGGTTCAGAGATTACATTCGTGCCAAGACAAGTACATCATTTATTCACTACTGGTACATATCGTAGTAGATTCGGGTACTTTGGTAAGATCGAAATATATACGGAGAGTGATGCGCAAGGGTAACAAGAAGGTAGCAGTACGAAGTCCGGGGGTGCGTGGAGGGGTATCTGAGCTGCACCCTGGGCTCTAGGCTGCGTCCGCCGCCAGTGCTGCTGCTATCTCGACTAGGCTCCTCCAGCGCCGCTTCCACTTGGAGGCACCCCACTTGTAAGCGCTGCAGTGAGGATTGCCTGTAGGTACTGGGGCGGCAGCCTCTGCAGCGTTTGCAGCATTTCGAGGGGAATCTGCTCCGCCTGCCCGGTTTGGGGTACCATTGGCGCTGCTGCAGGCTGCACGTTGTGAGCAGGCTGGGGTAGTGCACTCATTGGGGGTGGGTTTGGGAGGGGGTGTCCGTATGCGATGTTGCTCTGAAGACTCGGCGCGGCTGTGTTCAAAGCGGGGGCACTGGGGAGCACCACACCGGCATTGCTTTTAGGGGCTTGCTGGGCGTTGGAGGAGGTCATAGTGCTTTTCGAGGGGCCAGGGCGAGGCTTGGGGATGCTGCTAGAGCTTGCACTGGTAGGGCCTGCAGTGTTGCCCCTGTGGGTTCGCACTGGTGCAGCGGCGGACGCGGTGACGGTACTGCTTTGCCTGATAGGAGGAGGGCGAACGAGGGGATTTGCCTGGGGGACCGTGGGTGCGACTGGTGCGGCAACATTGGCAGCGTTGCTGGTACCAACCGGAACTGGGCGTTGGCGTTGGACCATTGATTGTGGCTCAGCCTTGACTGAGGCTGCTGCCGCAGGAGCAGGAGCAGTAGCCTTGCTGGTAGCGGCTGGAACGATGGGCTGGTGGAAGGTCATTGGCTGGAAGTCAGCATCGGTGGCCGTGATGATGCTTGAGATCGAGCTCGAGCCAGCTTGCTGTCCTCGTAGTCCTAGGGAGATATTTAGCAATAGAGCTCTCATGTAGGCGAGACTCTGTACTCACGGTTAATATCGCCATATGACGTGAAGCCTGAGCCCCATCCTTGCTCCGAGATGTTCACGCTCGGGGTGGCCTTGACTCGCTTTGCGCTTGCTTCTCCTGTCACCTCCTCTTTAGACGGAGAGTCCTTGCGCTTGTTTTTGGCGGCTGCGTAGCTCTGTGAACTTTGTAGTGGACAGTATTACAGCATTAGAACATACCTTTCGGGGTGGTATCGATGGTATCAGCGACCGGCAACGACACCGATGCTTTGCCTTTTCCCTTCGTTTGTGATATTGACTTCTTCTTGCGCTTGACTGGGTCACGTCAGCAAATTGAATAAAGATGGGGGGCTCATCACTTACGCTTGCTGGGGCTGGCATCGCTGTACATGTCGTTGTCCGCTGCGTTGATTGCGTCATCCAGCCCGTACATATCTTCATCAACATCGTCTTGAGCCAGCTGGTCGGTGTTATCGTCGTCTTGAGCTGATTCCAGGTCAAAGGAAACACTGGGAGCGGACCGTGCTGATCTGCGCGGAGGATAGGACTGGGATGGCGTAGGCGTAGATCCGCCGGCTGAGTCGGAGTCGTTGAGAGAGTCGTGGTCTTGACATTCAACCTTGACCTTGCGGGGTTTCTGAGTGCCACCACCAGATACAAGGTGCCGGACCTTGTCGAAGAATATCTTCTCAACGTTCCCCTCACTATCGGGGGCACGACTGAGAATGGGAACGTCACCAGTCCGGAGCCCTGTAAATTTGATCAGATCCGCCCGAAAACAGAATAAGTAGTGAAGGACTTACTGATACTCTCGACGGTCTTGAAGTGGAATGGATGCTGTGCGGAGGGAGCACAACCTTCAAGAATTGCGAGGTGTTCGGCGTGCGTAAGACCCTTCACACCCTTCTTCATTGCAGCACCTTTGCTCTCCCAGGGAATAGTGACGTTGAGGGGATAATTGACAATACAGAAACCGCGGTCGACGCATTGGGCGACCAAGGACCTCCAGTGGAGCTTTTTCCTGAAGTCAACATTGATGTTTACTAGAGGTTACGGTAAGCGGAAGGATTTGAGAAATCTACGAAAATGAACGTACACGCAAGATTGGATACCGCCTCCCAGGCCTTATCACAAACATCGTTTTTGTTTGGATCTCTCGGAGCAACGGAGGTCGTTTGTGATGGTTGGGCCGTTCCCGCAGTGTTGGTGGAGGAGGAGGAAGGACGAGCCTCAGTGACGACAAGTCCATGTGCCTCTGCCAAGGCGATAACCTCTTGCTTGGTGACATGATCGATGGTGAGTTTCCTGACACAAAGTTAGATACACGAGTTGAACAGAGATGAGAAATATTTACCCGAGGTGCGCCCTGTAAGATCCGCAAAGACCATCTCTTGTTCTCAGGAAGCCTGTCTCCGCGAACTGTCAAAGGAAGAGCCGGTCAGTGAGTTAGTGGAAAGGTAAGGTTTACGAGACTTACACCAGCATTTCTTTCGTTCTCGTATACATGAACCAACGACTGGTCTGAAAGGATCTGACCGCCGGCTCCGACCACCCAGAATTGGAATTCGTATAGAATGCTGCACATATCAAGCTGGTCATAGAAGGATTAGAGACGTATCGTCGAAGCATACGACAGGACTCACAAAGTTATCGAGCTGGCGGGTGATTGATTCAAAGGTCCGCTTGCGTTCGCCTTTGCTCTGCTGAGCCCCAACGGCTTCCAGGTTGTTGACCTGAGCCCAGTCAGTCAACAACTCCTTGTATTTTTCTTCGCCGTGCTCAGCCTTGAACAGTTTGAAAGTGATGGAAAGGAGGTCGGCGGTGAACTTTTTGTCCGATTTTTCTAATAGGAGGGTTAGTTCAGTCTTGATATGAAGTAGGATCGTCGGCAACGTACCCTCAAACTCTTTGTATTTGGCAGCTTGCTTGGTCTTCAGCAAGCGACGGGCCTCTTCAAGCTTGTGCTCCTCGGATGCTGCATACTTCTCGTACACATTCCAAAATGTGTCGTGTCGTCCAAGAGAGAAGTGCTTGTTGAAGCGCTCCATGACCACAAGGGGTGCAATACCAGTTGCCTCGGAAATTCCTCGTATCACGTTGTACATCTCCTTGAACCCTTTGTAGAGTAAAGTGAGTTGTTCGTTGGTCGGCCGGCCAGGTTGACGGGGTCCATCTTCGAAGGGGGTGAGAGGAGATATGCCCCGGCTCGTTGCCGACGTGAGAGTCGAGTCGTGCTGTCCGGCCTGCTCGTTCGCTCCGGCCCCATCCTCGCCGCTATCCATGGTCCCGTGGTGGCCTTCCAGCTCATCAGGATCGCTAGTCTCCTTGGCTGGTTGCGGGGAGTTACGTTGTGGGGTTGGCGTCGGCGTTGTCTGGCGCAAAGGAGACTCTGTAACGTCTTCTGGAGGTGAAGATGCAGAGTCAGCATCCCGTGCCAACGGTGTCGTCTCCCGTGAGGCTGGCTGGTCGTCCGGGGGAGTCGGAGAGGCAAAGTGGGAAGCAGGCTCGTCGGCCTGAGGAGCTGGATCATGGAGGACCTGGGGGGCAACTCCTTGGGGACCGCAGAGTGAGAGTATGTTCGCCTGAAGCTTGAGCTGAAGTTGTTGCGACAGGGCCGCATCGTCCCCAAACATGGTCGGGTTGTTACCAAAGATATGCTGGAGAAGAAGGTTGGGTGGGATCGCCGCGAGCTGTTGTGGAAGAAGGTTGGGCTGGGCTGGGAGTTGTTGCTGGGGAAAGTTGGGCTGGGCCTCGGGGTGATCGGATTCAACCTCGGATTCTCGTCGGATAGCAGTATTTACCATCGATGAGTGAGCACCATCGGTGGGCTTGAGCCTTCTCTTTTTCGACGGGGTAGAAGGGGCGGTGTCACTTGGAGGGAGGGAATACGAGGTACGAGCATTGCTATCAACAGGTGGATTCCAAGAAGAGTCGGAGGGAGGAACAGAATGCGAGGAACCAGCAGCGGCGCTATTCGATTGAACAGCCCGATTGTAGGCATCCACCACCTCAGGTCTGTTAACATAGTTGATGTAGTCTTGGTCGCCATATTCGTCGGCCGATTCATTGCTCTGAGACCCTCGCGGCTGAGTGGAGGGTGGGAAGGAGGGTCCGACCTCCTCTTCGTCTTCAAAGGGCTGAGCAGAAGTTGGACGCAAGGCGGTGAACTGTGTCTAGAAGAGGAATTGGTAAGGTGGAACTTGCCCTCGATGGTGAGGAACGTACCATAGTGAGGAATTCGTACGGTACAATAACGTCGACGCGTGAGACGCGTAGAGGCGCGCTGTGAATGCTTCAAGGGTTCGAAACAGTTAGATGTTGTACTCCATGCACGTACAAATGTAAGAAACTTACAGTGCGAAGGCGAAAAAAAAAGTGCAGGCAAGGTACACTGATGGGGGAGAAAGAAGAGAGGATAGGTGCACGCTTGCACCATTGCGCAGGAATTTATACCGTCGTAGGGATCCGAAGAAGCAAACTTTTTTACTAGATTGAGGATCTTGAGAGGTTGAGAAGGCGGAAGGAAGCGCGCCTGGATGCACCTTGTGCGCCGCGTGCATGATTGAAGTTCGAAAGTTCGCGCAAGATGGCAGAAACCCGGATGGATAAAAGCAAGAGAGAAGTGCCCAAGACGAGTGAGCTGGATTACATGCCCCAAGAGGAACTGGGATGACGAGGTGGTGGTGGTCGGAATGTAAAGGGCATGAGGTGTCAGAAGCTGTGCAAAACATACCAAATTGGGTCTAACTCAAGATTATTTCCGCGCCAACGAGTTGGGACTCACCAAAGAAAATCCTCGTGAACTACATACATGGTTTTGAGCAAGAGAGATGAGCGGGTGGTAGTGAGAGAGATAGGTATGGAAGGTATGGAAAATAGAATCAAAACAACAATTCAGGTAACTTACAAGAAATCCTTCCCGAATTTGTATAGAACTGCGAGCACAGGGAGTTGAACTTGGAGCCTGGGGATCGTATGGGCCAACGTTACCTCACTGAAGGGGAATACTACCGATAGACTACAGAGGAGCTGAAATATGAGGATTTGTCTTCAATATGGGGTAAAGTTACTTGAGTTGACTGGAGAGGTGATTGCGAGCTGAGTTGGGTGCGAAGTAAATAAGATAAAAACGAGACGAGTTGAGAGACTTGGTGGTAACGCTACAGGATGCTTGGTCAACTGTGGTAACCTATGCTCATCGTTCAATAGCTACATGCTATTCTACATAAGCGCTGGCGACAAGAGCAATTACAATCCTACAGAAATTTTGTGTGCCCGAGTTGTTTGAGATCGTGAGCCTCATGGAGCCCCAGAATTCCACCGTCCAAAAACTCGCAATGAATGTCATTAATCCATCGCACGACCTCTTCGATCTCGATTCTCATGTCATCGACCTCTTTCCATAGCGAGTAGGGTCCACTGTGCTGGATGTGGCGTTGCATATTCTTTAACTCTCGCTCCATTTTGTCAAATGGCTGGCTGGATTCGTCCAAGAATGAGGGCGGTAGGTAACCTTCATAAGGTACTGGGGTAGTGAACTTGTTGTATACCGTCTCGACGAAAAATGCTCGGTTTTGGACAATTGTAACGAATTCCGCATGAATCCGGCGGGCTCTTTTCATCGTATAACTGTAGCGGGAGATATCCTGTGCCTCAGAGCTAGTACAGGTTTGAAGCATGAGAAGTAAGTCGAAGAGATTGTGTTGTGTTACGCACCTTGAATCCCGGACCTCCGATCCCTCGCTGGTGCTTGTGTCTTTCAGCCCTTCTCGTTTCTCTTTGCGCTCTCGAGCCCTGTTGACGGACATATGTAAGCTGGAAAGGAAGTTTAGAACGAAGTTCATACATAAAACATACCTATCATCCTCATTGAGATCATTTCTCTCTTGACGCCGTCTACGAAGCTCATCCGTATGTCTAGGAGATAAATATTAGATGATTAATGATTGTAGAGTCTTGAAGGACCTAGAACTTACTTTTCACGATATCTCTTTGCTGCCAACTTGTTGGCGGCCAATCTTTCTTCGTGAGTGTGGTACAACCGTTTGCGGGCCATCGTGGTAAAAAGGCAATCTGGCTTGTAGTTGCATATGCCAGTTATTCAAGTTCGTCATTTTTTGGATCAAGGGATCGAACGAACCCTTCCTTCCGACATTCAGGCAATATCGAAAGTGATAGCACGGGAGTTGTGGGCCGCACTTTGGCGTCATAATATCATAAGCTGCAGGCTGTAAGGAAGATATGTTTTCTGTGCGACTTACTGGGTGTTCATCATTTTTTGTAGAGAGAGAACGAGCTCAGCTCTCAGTGGAGTTTTCCTGGTGAATCTCAGGAGGTGTATTCCGAATCGATTCCAGATTGGTATGACCATACCCGTCATCGTCCCATAGTGACAGAACTAAAATATGTTTTCGTCATTGAACACTCGGTCTACCGGCAACCGGTGACTGGTAAGTTAACCGGGAACCGGTTACCCATCGGCATGAAACGGCATCCTCACTCCTGTAACTGTGTAGTTGCAAGAAATAGAGTTTGAACCTTGTTTGAACAGAAAGTCGGACACTAATCACTGCCTAACCAGCTCTCACAGCCAAGAGGGAAAAAAAGTCAACGATTCAGATACCAGTACGTTTTCTGAAACTCTTTTAGCAAACTGAACTGACTCACGATCTAAATATGATAGTGACAGATAACATCACCGATGATACCGATACCCGGACCCCGGTTGAGCCACGGGAAGATGATCTTCAGATCACCCGCTCCCCAATCGAGCAATCCTACCACGAGCTCGTGCACGCAACCGGAGGCCTACTGGACGTATACTATTGGCAGCAGGATCCCACCCCCAAGGCCCTCGAGGACCTGAGTGGCAAAGTCTACGCGGTTTGGGTTGAAGTTTGGCCTGATCCATTGGACGTCGAGCTAGTAAAAGAGGAGGCAGGCGGTGATAAAGAGAAAGCAGCTATCATTCTCCAGAGGGTAAGTCTTCATTCTCACTCTACTAACTTTTCCTGACCATAAATCTCGACCAGAACCTAATCCAGGACGCTGCCAAAGCAACAGCAAAGTTCCGACGAAATGTTGAAGAACGGATCGAGCTGGACAACTTTACTCGGGCAGAAGCTGTGCGCCAGGGGTACGCCACATGGGATCGGGCGATGGACGGGATTTCTCTATACCACGGGTGGTCCCGTTGGGCCAATCCGGCCTACATGGAAGCTCTCGCCACCCTGAAGAAGGCATTCAAGGCGAAGAACGACGCCGAGTTGGATTGCTGGAGGGGCCCTATGTTTGACGTGAAGGAGGGCCCAGAGAAGTACATTGAGAAGGTCCTGGAATGCTATGGAAAGACTACAGTCTTTTATGACAAGGCTCTAGACCACTTTCTCGGAAATATTTACCCTTGGTAGTTTGACAATATTTTGCGACCGTTATGTCTTGTAGCAGAGTCTCCCCCGTGTAATCATGTACCAAGTCAGATATACAAAAGTCCTTGCTCGCTTTTCACTTTGCCCGATTGAAATGTACCCTCGGACTCGTTGCAATACACGCAAACAAGTCTTGGCTAAAGTTGAATTTTGTGTCTCACGCACTTTTTTCGAATTGTTCTGTGCTTAGTATCGCTAGGTCTATAGACTGTAAGTTATCCCCGTGGTAAGGTTCTAATTAGACGTTTGAGAAACCAACGGAATTTCGACACATCCCGTTCCTCCAGATGAGCGTAATCGTAGCCTCTGAAAATACCCACCATCACCCATAGAATCCATAGCCCACAGTCGTAACCGTTATGCTGCACTGCAGAAAGCCGGAGAGGTCGTGCTACCCAGTCCGAAAGGCACTCCAGGGATTCATAGACTATCTTCTGTCCTTGACTCCTTGCCATTTCCGTCAAGCGAGAGACTGTGACTTGTATTTTCTGGTGAGAAAGAACAACATTAGTTCAACTCTAGCATCATAGAACCAATAACTGACCGGAAGCCACTCGGCGAGGAATTTCTTCGATGCGAAACTATCAAAGAGGATTATCTCCCGGGTATCCGCCTTCACGATGGCAACTGCCCAATGCTCCATAGTCCGAGAATGGATCGGAATAATCCATATCCGCTTCGACCAATACTCAGTATGCTGTACCACTCGCCACGCTGCCTGGGTCCAGGAACTTTTCTGCATAAGCGAGGGTATGGTGAAGGTCGAGAAGACAGTGACTGAGGTGTCCATGCTGCTGAACTGTTCTTGAAGTAAGATGGCACACCCGTTGACGCAGTCTTCGTTAAGTCGAGCCGTTGAGTTCTCAAGTATGGCGAGCTCCCGGGCTTGAAACTTGTGCCGGACTTGGGGATTGCGGGACAAGCGAACCATTCGATCGCAACTCCAAGGCCCCTCGAGCTTGGGGAATGTCCAGTTCTTGATACCCTGGGCAATGACCGCATCAATCTGAAGTTCTTTCTAAAACAGGATGAGTCGAAGGTCACACTGGAATGCGACATATACGTACCGGCAATCTCCATTCGAGATGCAACTGGTCTCCCTCGTCCTCTGAGTCCTCCGAGTCATGCAGATCCGCTAGTGCGAGCACTTCCCCAGTCACCACGATATCTTCATCATCCGAATCGTAGTCTGAATCTACTGCCGCTGATGAAACGGGCTCGCCTTGTTCCTTCTCAACCTCTCTGTCTCTGGCCTCTCCACGTCCATCCGCTCTGCCTCTGTCCTCTCCGTCTGTCTCGCTATCATCCATATCAACAACCGAATCCGAGTCCGAATCGTCACGGGTGCCATCAACCCCAACGCCCACCTCAGTATCTCCGTCCTCGTTGTCCAAAGGTAGCGGCGGCTGGAACGGAGCAGGTACCGATGGTACCTCGTCACAAATTGGTAGTCGGACATGTTGATTGACAAGTTTGATTTGTTCTTCGAATGTAGTTTTGGCGATGAAGAACGTAGACCATTGATCTGCCAGTAGCAGATGGTCCTGGAGGCGCAGCTTGAGGAGCGCTCGGTAACCAACAACTTTGGAATAGTGAGCTTATAATTTGACTGTGAATAACGACCTCAAACTCACAAGAGGGCTCATTGATCAAGACCATCAGTGCGTGGAGCTCGTTGCGGAACCACAAGCATAGGTTCTTTGCTTCCTTCGTTAACCGTCTACGCTCTTCTGCACATCGGTCCAATATCAATACGGCCCGAATGCCCGTACGGACGTTGTCGTCGGTCAACCAGCGTGGCGGAGAGGTAGAAGCCGTGATCCAAACATCTTCCCAGAGGCCAGACGACTCCGTATCACGAAGGGTGCTCAGCTTCAGCGGGAGGGGTTTTGGAACCGGAATATTGTATGACGGGTCGTAGCTGGTTTCGAGATAGGCACAGTACTCGTTGTATCTCCGTATGAGATTTTCGAGTGCTGGCCTTCGTTTGGAGATGGCTTGACGCGTTTTCTGGTGCGCCTTGGTCCCTGCAAATACACGCAATCAGTCACCGTCGAGCATAAGTGAGCAAATACTCACCAATTGCCTCGTGAGCACCACCGACAGCTTGATCAATTTGTGCAAATTCTTGGAAGCTGGCTATTGCTTTGGCGCGGATTGCGATCTTGGTGTCACGGGCCAACAAAAGCGTGTGGAGGTACTCTAAAGGGACGTTGGTGAGGTTGGGATGGTTTTGAGGGAGGTTAAGGGAGTCATAGAGCTCTTCCGCCTTCTTCGTCAGAGCGGAATGAGTTCGTTCGAGCTCGGCAAGGAGAAATAGGGCATCACTGGGTGGAAATGGCATCTTCTTTATGGCGGACCTGCTGGCATCAATTGATGCTTGTAACGATCGTATTTCCGACTGTAGTTTGAGCACTTGTTCCAGCTCTTTCTTGAGACGTGCAGGGGCATCTGGTCAAGTTCATCAGTGGGATCTCAATTGGGAGGACATGAAAGTACGTACGTGTTTTAGGTGAACGCTGGACTGAGCGTTGTTCTTCCCATAGCGATCTGAGCTCCTGGACCGGTACCTTACTCTCTCGCAGCTGGCGAACTGCTTCGGCCTCCTTTTTCTGGACAAACTTGACAAGTTTACGCTGGATGGTAGTGCCGAGCCCTTCACGGTGATCCTCGGCAATGGCATCACACTGGCGATCGAGCAGCCAGATGCGTCTTTTTCGCTACGGAAACCGGTCAGTGGATGTCACCTTAATAAACATGAAGGTAGTTCTTGACTTACCGAGGATCGCCGCTCCAGTCCGATGAGCTTGCGAAGGTTTGACCACAACCGCTCGTTTCCCTCTCCATCTGTGAGTCCAAGCCCCTTCTTCATCCGCGGGTTGTAATAGATCTGACACGTCCATTGGTGTCCGTATGCATGCAATACCGCCGTCGCGAACTGAATTCGGGATACTATTGATTCGTCCAGGAGATCATACTGTGAATGAATCACAAGATTCAGTTACTCGGGTTTTGCGAAGGGAAGGAAAAGGCTGCTTACCATACTCAGACTACGGTCAAGAACACAGCCTACATCGTACAACACTGCAACGGTAGCATGGTCCGGGATCTGCTGGAAAAAGTCTTCGAGAAGAGCGATAGCAAATTTCTGTTGCTCTCCGGGTGTGTCGATAGATGCCGCAAGAAGGGGGATGTCGTGTCTACAGACGAGAGCCATCATTCCGTTCTCGTCGAACCTTTTACTCGACGCCTGTTCCTTGTCTCCCTTCGCAGCCTTGTAAGATTCAGAGTCAGCGTCAATGACTTCGTCTGGGATAACGGGATTGCGGGGCTTGGGAGGTTTCTTGCGAGCCTCTTCAATTCGTACTCCAACAGCGTCGACAAATTCCTTGTCGAGGAAACGGTATGAGTCATAAAACTCGACTCCATCTCCTCCCGACTTGAGATGGCGATGGTGAAAATTACCATCAAGAGCGACATGGATATCTCCGCCGCTATTGGATAAATCAGGCTGAGCAGGGTAATCTTGAATCATAACATCGACTACTCACTTTTGGAACGATTCGCCGAATCGTTGCCCACCGAAGCAGGCCGGGCAAAGCCTTTGTAGATATCCTGCACATTGGCCTGCTGCAAGAGGTTTCTCTCCCTCTCCCTCCTCTATAACCGTCGCAGGCTGATTCGAGGCCTCCGGTTGCGTGTTAGCATGCGGAATTGTAGTCAGTTTTGGAGCGGGAACCATAGAAAATGCGGTCGAGGTCGTGTGAGAAGATGTGATAGAGGAGATGGCGTCGGGAAGTTGGGGAAGCTTGGTTTTGGTGTCTTCGAGGCGATCGTTGAGGTGCCGATCGATGTCATTCCTCAACATATCATACCACTCAAGGGAATGTCCGAGAGCACGTCGCAACGGGTCAGTGGGTGCTTTTCCCTGAGCGAATCATCCGCATGAGTTTTGATTGCTCAAAGGTTTGACAAAGAAATGGCACCTACCTCGGAGTCAAGTAGTCGGAAGCCACGTCGTCTATAGGTCGTTTCGAGTGCCGCGGCCAGTGATGTAACAGCATCGGAGGAGTGCTCACAAAGCGCTTGATAGAGATCAAGCAGGTCGATGGCGATTGCCGTGCGGTATTGCGAAGGCGACGTTGGGAAAAAACCATGAAGAACCAGGCTTTGCGCAAGTGTCTGACAAGAACAGGACCGAAAGGTTCGAATCCGGTGGTCTAACGGAAGTTCAGAAGCTCAGAGATGAGTCCAAAAAGAGCAAAGGGTATTCGCAGACGTACGGTCAACATGATAAACATGTACCTCAGTGTCCACAACAATACATTGCCCACTGCACTGGTGCGCCGGTGATCTTGTATCTCCTAGGCTCTTTCCTATGGTGCACTCCTTATACTGTAGGTATGCTGCTTCGAGAGTGGGAAGTAGAGCTTTCCATCTCTTGATTACCCCCTCTGCTTCCTCTGCGGCGGTCCTGACTTTTTTCGGTGCTCGCGGCTTGGGCTCAGTCTTTTTCCGGCGCGCTTTTGGTGTTTTTGGAGTTGAAGCTGCGAACGAAGGGGTATCGTATCCTGAGAACAGCATGAGTTGTGCGGGTGATGCATCAAGAGATGCTTCAAGAGAATGGAGATTGTTTCTTTTCGAGGGTGTGGTGGGTGCAGCTGGTGAACCGGCGAGGATTGATGAATCTGGCTCGGAATCAAGATCTATAGAGCACGGAGATGCTGAGACATCGTCTCTGTGGTTTCGAGAGCTTTCGGGAGTGCTGGGGGTCGTCGAAGGCGGAGGTGAATTGGGTGCTACGTTCGTGAGTGCAGCTATTTTCTTCCGGAGCATTTCTTTCCGCTTCGCGTGAAAATCGAGGTTCACTAAAGTCGCATTGGCCTTCGAGCGCTTCTTCCTCGGGCTTATTTCAAGGCGTCCTAGCGAAATTTTTGCCCGCCGTTGCATGGTAGACAAAGGGTGCGAGGTAGATGTGAGCGAGAGTGAAGTTTGTCGCGTGGGGGCGCGTTTGGGGCGCGTATAGGGCGAATATGCGTTGCTTAGGGCTTTTTACACGTTCAGCTGAAGGTATAGAGTAAAATAATGGTATATTGAGGAAGGTGCACGGTGGTGAGAGGAAAGGAAGAGGCTCGTTCTACATTTACGGCAATCGGAGAATGGCCCTCAAGGCCAATTTTAGACGTACATCAAATGTGACCATATAGGGAATGATCTGCCTGTCACAACTCCTGCCTAAGGTGAACTTAACTATATCCTTTAGAGTGGCTGCGTGACTTCCGTGTCTTTTCAGGAATCTAACCAACTCTTCATCCCCACCGTGTCAATGGCTCTCCGTGGAGTTTGGTCTGTTCATAGCACGGTCCCGGGACACGACAAAATTATTCTTTCTCGAAACTCCGGACGGTCCTTAGTACCAGCCCAACTCCTGGCGGAAGTACAGAGATGGAACGACGAATGAAAAAACTCTCTCAACGCCTTGGCAGATGGCCGATAACCGCCCAAGCGTGAGCCACTTTCACCCCTTCTCTCGTTCCCTCCAACCGGCGGTCATAGACATAATGGTCAGTGGTGGGTCATTTCCAAGATGATCATGATCCTACTAGTCGAGAACCAAAGACCCTCGCTCGTAGATCGGCCGCTACCACGATTGCTCAGAGCGGTTTGCTCATTGCGGATTTGCAGCCACCCCGTATTTGGTGGCTTGCACCCTTATGGGGGAAACATCAGGCTTAGCTGGCAAGTTGCGTCGCAGGGGGTAGAGTTGTTCATGACCCTTTAATACGAACTTTGGGGCGTTGGGGAGGCGAGGTCCTTGAGTTCTGTCAATTGCAGGTGGCGAGTGTAGACCATTCGATTTTTCGAAAAGATCTGGGACTTAATTACGGCTGATCTTCCTACCGTGTTGATCTGTGGCGTAGAACATTCCCCTGTGGCCCTTCCTGGTTCTTCCAAGGTTGACATGCGGCAACTGGAAACAGAGGGACTACAGTCGCCGCACGGTCGGAAATTTCCAGTCGTTTGACGTTGAATTTAACTCAGTACACTGGTTGGTCGACCTTCGCATCCCCGACGACCGCCCAAAACGGCGGGACGTTCAGGGAGGGAACAACCGGCACTTATGATTCGATTCATGTCTCGGATTTGTGGGGCCACTGGTTTCGACTGGTCCTGTTAACACCACCGTTGATACATGGTACTAATGATGAAAGTTCGAAGGAAGACATGGACCTTGACCTATCAGGACAACGGGGATTAAGCGCCATCACCAAGGACCTTCCTGTTCAGTGTTTACATAGGTCGGACACTGCGATATCCCGCTGGAAGCTGCCCTAGGCTACCTGAAGTGAATTAAAACGCAGCGAATATCATGTTGTCATTTACCCCCTGTTCACACGAGGCGACTCGAGACCGAGCGGTAGGTTTCCGTTCCGATTATAAATTGTCACTATCTGACGCTGAAGCTGCGCAACTGGGTCGAGTAAACCGTCCGTCCCAGTCGTAAAAGAATAACGAGGCAAATAGAATCGCGGCACATTGGTAAGTCAGTCGTTTTCGTCGCACACAGACTGCAAGAAGGTCTTCAAGTTGTACGGATGGTAGAATCCGATCACTTCACCCTCGAATGGCATTGGCGGCGAGTCTGACGCGTCCAACACCGAAAGAGGCGGTATTCCCACCAAACCTCGCTCTATAGGATTATCCTCGTCATGTTGAATAGTACTCTGCTTGTGATTTACTAAAATTTGTGAACTGGTGGAATTGGATAACGGTGCTAGATTCCGTAGCCCATACTCATCCGCCTATACGCGAGGTCGATCCTTGAGTCCGCAGCCACCAAATTGACGCAGCTGTCGTCTAACTTCGATCTTCGAGCTTGATTGTGATCTACGGCTCCCTGAACCCGCGATTGTGGTAGGCCGTTTTTGGGTTGAGTGGAGAACATAGCATCGGACATGTGACTCGGCTACGGTCGTCACCTCGGCGAGGCTGTGACGCTCCCTAGGGCTTTCCCAACCACCGTTTCCTTCTGTCAGATTCTTCCCTGCAACAGAACCTCCGTTCCCTCAGTTCATTTCTTTCTTTATATTTTGTTTCATTCTCCAGAGTTTTGGTTCTGTTTTTCCCTCACTATCTTCTTTCTTGAGCTGCGCTTTTGCGGACAATGTCCTCTCAAAATCCCGTATGTTTTGGATCCCAACAGCTTTCAATTTTTTGAGTCTCATTTGTTCACCCAGATCCGACGAAAGCTCGTTATTGTAGGAGATGGCACGTTTCCCCCGACCGACCTATCCCTCGAATTCTTGCTAAGAAATTGCCACCGATAGGTGCATGCGGAAAGACGTCTCTACTTTGCTCGTTCGCGCTGGGAGAGTTTCCTAAAGAATATGTGCGTCTCATGTTCTGTTTGTGTTGCTCTCTGCGGTTCTGACATCTATGAATAGCAACCCAGTGCGTAGGATCTACCGAAACGTGAAGATTTCTTCAATTGCGCTGATTCTGCCGCCCATGTTCCCAGCCGTTTTCGATAACTACGTTGCCGAAATCAGACTTGACGAGAAACATGTTCAGCTGGCACTATGGGATACAGCGTACGTTTGCCGACTCGCACCTAAAGAGACTAACGATGTTCTGACGTTTGGCGCGTGTCCTCGGATTCAATAGAGGCCAGGAAGAATACGAGGTAGGTATCCCTTTGCACGAACTGCCCTGATCCTCTAGCTGAACGCCACGTTCCAACAATCCAGCGACTACGACCCATGTCATACTCCAAGTCCCATGTCATCCTCATAGCATTTGCACTTGACACCCCTGATTCACTGGAGAACGTAGAATCCAAGGTATGTACCCCATTTCAATGTCCATGACGCTTTCATTGACGTCTTCACTTACAGTGGATAGAAGAAGTTCGCTCTATCTGTGGTGCCACAATACCCGTCATCCTTGTCGGCTGCAAAGCTGATTTGCGACCAAATCAACCGAATCCTCCGGATAACCCTTCTTGGGTCACCCGCGAACAGGGCGAACGTATGGCTCAACGCATCGGTGCTCGCGCTTATAAGGAATGTTCAGCTCTCAAGATTGAAGGTGTTGACGATGTCTTCGAGACTGCCACTCGTGCCAGCATGTTGATGAGAGATGGTGTACCCTCCGGTTCTCATCAACCTACCGAAGGGCGGCATCATCGACGAAGAAGTAGCGGGAAGAGTGGATCGCAGGAGGAGACCGGAAAAGGCTGGAAATGCTGTGTAGTGTGTTAGGCCTTGCATTTCTACCTTGTTACTCACCCATCACGACTTCGCCGACGGACCTCACTGACACACCGCCCTTTTCTTTCACTATCATTTGATTGAATGAGTGTCTTGTTTATTATCCTGCTCTTACCTTTGTTCTGTTCTTTTGCTGATCTTATGCAAGATAGTCTTTTCATCTTTAGATCCTGTTTTTTAATCACCTCCGTGTCATTACCGATTTGTTATTTGACAATCCGTCTTCCATCTCCATTCTAGAACCTGCTGCGCAAACGTGGCAGCCTTCCCGACTCTCGCGAGTGTTCTCCTGAAGTCCTACTCATCAAGCCTTTGAGTTCAGCACGATGAATAGTTGTGTACGTATCATAACAAAGTAAAGCTCGGATATTGAAGATCGCTAGAATTCATCGGCCATACTTCGGGGCCCCTTTCATCCATGCTTGAGCATTCTCCAACAAAGGCTTTGTCCCGGTGGGATATATGAAGCCATACTTGAGGCAAGCTCACTACACACATTCCATTGGCATTTTCTCCCACTTTCTCGACGACATGTCTTCCATCTTGACTACTTTCCCAGTTAATTCAACCGCGCTAGCATCACGAAAGTGAGTTGAGATATGTCGTTTGGCCGCTCTATGGTGACTCATTCTCGTAACGTCCCCCTAGTGCTAAGGACCACCTTCTTTGTGTCAATACCCTCATGAAAGTGAGCGAGCATCGACAGAGCCTCCTAATTTGCCTTGCTGATCCCAGCTCTTAGAATTGCATCATCCGTGCGCTGGCTCGCATTCTCGAAATCGCTCCGACGATGAAAGAGCGTGGAGAGTTCCATTCATTCATGGACTACATTGGCATTGTTTGCGAGGTGCTGGAATTGCATCTCAAAGGCGAGTATCGCGCCATGCCGTCCGCGAATAAGAGGTCAATTAACCAATCACAGGAGACGAAATGTTCTTCACCGCGCCTACTCCTGGTCAAGGAATCAAACTGGTTGACCTACTGGGAGCTTCGTGTAACCCAAGAACACCTGAGTTACAGAGCGCATTAGAAGATCTTCGAAAGAAGACTACGGAATGGAAAGAGGCATTCATTCCCTACGCTTTATTTGAACAGTGATCATTAGTGCTCACCTTGGAGTTCGAACAGGTTCCAGGAAGTTTCGGATTGGAGTATCTCGTCGCCGTGACGCGAGTGTCCTCGACCGCGATGGGAAGCATGGTCGACCAGGTACGCTATCTGTTATCGCGACTCCGTAGCGAAAGCTGAGAACGACTAGCTTGCGGCGGTCCATGCTGGTGCATCTAGGTGCACTCTGGGAAATGAAGAGCTGCAAAAGATGATCAATGGTGCGTGCTTTGAACATCCCCCGTAGGACACGCTGCTGAACGATTGAATCCTCAGTCAACATAGCTTGGATTGGAAACAACTCTGATCCCGCCGTCGTGCTGCCGTACGTGCTTCGTCGGGATACATTCAGACCAAATTTCGATCATTCGACAGGTTTATTCTAGCGCACCACGAACGTTCTGCAGCACCCCAGTGGCCCGTGATAGCAGCTGAAGTTTCGGAGAAATTGCCGTTGATCGTTGGGGGATGGGCGAAGTGAGTAACCTTTGCGGGGTTGACTGTGATGGCTGATTCTGAGAAACTCCCAGGTGCTGGAAGCTCGCTCCGTTTGACCCACTCACGGGCTCGAAGAACCCCGCAGTTTCCGAGTTTTGATTCCCGACGGAAACCGGTAGATGACATGGTATAATACACTGGACATACTGGACATAGTACATGAGTAGGGTTCGCGTAGACTAGATACTCACATGGAAGGAATGCGTGTATTGGTTACACCTAACTCCGCTTCTCATGCCTTTAATTCCCAACTAACTCCGCAACCACAACCATTTCCCTTCGATTGAGGATTATCTTCGATACGGAAAGTGCTTCCAATGAGTTCGGTCGCGTAGTCGATGGTCGATCCGTTAACAAGACTCAGCGACACGGCGTCAACGAGAATATTCGAGGGCTTAATTGTGGGATGTGAAAAGTGACTGAAGGAAGATTGTTGTGAGAATAGTCGCTCTGCGAGGGACAGAGGACGTACTAATCGTCAGGTTCCCTGGTATTCGCAAGTTCCATCTTGTATTGATAACCATGACATCCTCCTGACTCGACCATTATTCTAAGGGCGGCGTCTGGGTTAGCTTGGTTTTCCGCGACCCGCTTAAGTTGCTATTTGATTCGGAATAAGACTCTGATTAGTATCAACCAAATCTATCACACACCTCTGCAGCCCTATCGGTAACGCTCATCTGAACTTGATCTGGAGGAGGCAACTCGACTTCAATCTCTTCTTCAGCAAGATATTCCGGTCTGGGGATAGATAGGACGGTTGTTTGCGATGAAGAAGGGCGTGCTGGTGGCGCGAATCGACGCGGCGCAGTCATAGAGTAGCGACATACTCGTGTAGTAGAGAACCACGGATTGATTTGTGAAGACAGAAGCTTTGGTTTGCTTCTCAAAATTCGAGAGATTGAGGCGGACATGGAGGTTGCAGGCTAAGTAAGCCCGGAGCTGGGGGACCGCTTTTAGCCGCTATTTGGTCTTGTGTGGCAATGACATTGGGCACTGACTTGGTTGATTCGACAGTGAGGCTTCTGAGTTCTCCACCACCCAGCGTCACAATGCCTGAACCTCAAAAGGTTTCATTCACAGTTAGAAGACCGTCGCCCATATCCAGGGGTGCTTCCTCTGGGCCAGACTCGGATGGTCCCTCGTTCAAGGTCCCAACTCTTCCTCGCCATTTGCTTGATGAGTCAACACCAGGCAGTCCCCTTGCGCGCAGCCAAACCTCTTCCCCGAAACCTTCTACAAATGAAAAACGTTACTACGGCGGCGACGATTTGAGTAGCGATGAGGACGAGGGCCCACAAGACGAACTTGTAACTGGCTTTGATCGGTTTGGAGTTGAGCGGTGTGTTCATTCCTCCAACGAGTCGGCACAGTCCATTCAACTCACATTAGCTCGCTTACATGACAGACTCAACAAACCCAAGCAAGTCCCAAAGGGTCCGCTTGTTATACCTGCGCTCAAGAATAAGGATTGGAGGGAGTTAGCTCGGAAACGACGGACCACCAATCAATTCGTTCCTGATTCCGCAAGAGCTGGAAACACTGGGGCAGATGGTAGCGTTGGGGGTCTCGGTACTCATGAGAGGGTAGGAGACGGTCAACAGCTATCAGGTTTGCAAATCCGGAAAAAGGAGATCGTGAAAGTAAAAGAAGAAGAGGACGCTGAGATACGGGAGGTAACGATGGAGGTCGAGGAAGAGGTCAAAGTGGAGGAAACGGAGGATCAACGAGCACTTCGAGCTATACTCTCCGGGGCCAACGGAGAAGAAGAAGCTTCAGACTTCACGATTCCCACCATTTCCACGCCAATGTCGGAGGGCGATGCCTATAAGCAAGACGTTGACGAACTTCCCGACTCCGCCACGTTAGATGATTATAGTCGCGTTCCGGTCGCCCAGTTTGGAGCTGCTCTGTTGCGGGGGATGGGTTGGAAGGAAGGAACCGCAGCTTCGCGCAAAGGAAAGGGAATTGTTGAACCCTACATACCCGAGTCACGTCCTGCGTTGCTCGGAATCGGTGCCAAAGAGATGGAGACGTTTGATGATGGCGGCAAGAAAGGTTCGAGCAGACCAGAGCATCGATACGTCCCGGTAGTGAAGAAGGACAGGGACGGAAACATCATCGACGACTCTAATGGCAAGAAACGGGATCGTGACCGGGGCGACCGGCGTCGAGAGAGATCGACATCACCCAGGCGCGACTCACGGGCATCCTCTAGACGCGGCTCTCCCGACCGCAGAGATTATGATGATAGGCGTAGGGATGCAAAGTCAAGGTACGACGATTACGACGATAGAAGAAGGGATAGGGACAGGGATAGGGACCGTGATTACAGACGCAGAGATGAAAGAGATAGAGAACGGGACAGAGACAGAGACAGAGACCGGGACAGGCGACGAGACAGATCGAGGGATCGACGAAGAGACCACTCTCGATAATACAGAGCATTGCAGCCCCGCGCTAACGGAACTCCAGTACTGTATAGGGCATGAATCCATATATCCTTTCCCTGCGTGAGTTTCACTCCCTTTCCGTGTGCATGGTGGATACGCGGCTGATACCTGTATTCCTACAAAGCCCCAGTGGGATATTGATCGGTTCTCTAGTAAGTGAAATGTATGTGAATCCTAGGACCGCTACTTTCGAGTATGGGTCGCGATCGCTCCGAACGTAAGCGTTCAAGCACTCGTGCCAGATACCTGGTAAGGTTTGGCAACTCAGAATGACCCCGTTTTTATGCAACCATCGCGAATACACTCGTTGGTGATTTCATAGAGTTTAGTTGGTGTCGAACATGACTGTGAGCAACTTTGAGTCTGAGCTGAATAATTCGGACTTCATTGAGCGCTAAGCGCAAAACACCGAATATCTGAGCGCTTACAAAAGTACATTGGTCTGACATTGACCACCATCGTCGCGTTCATACTTGACCCCTCTTTCTCCCTGTCATGGTCGAGACGTCAAACGATGCGGAAGAGACCCTTGTCACGAGAAGATCCAGGCGAAGCACCGCGGGGAACCGGTAATCATCTTTCAATCTCAATGGCAACCACCCACCTTAACTTGCCTGCAGAATGCAAGCCGCCATGGCTGAAATGACTATAGAGGATCCAGATCCTGAAGACGATAAGGACTTCGCTATCGAAAAGTGTAATGCCCTTCTAGTTCTCCTATACACTCAAGCACTTATATGCCACTTCAGTCGAAGAAGACGTGTTCGAGTCGGACTTCGAAAGCACTGACGAAGAAGAGGCTCAACGAGAGGACGCAGAGGCAGGAGAGAAGGGGGTACATGACGAGGAGAAGCAGGCGAGAAAAGTGTGTATTGTTTGTTTTGCCAGGGCCAGTCGGGCAACTCAGCTGAACATCCAAAGGCAGCTCGTTCTCGCGTTGAAAAGGCTACAGCTGCCGCTCATGCGCGACAGAAAATGACCTTCAACCCGACCGCTGCAAGTTCACAACCTAAACCGAAGCCGAAACCCAAACCAAAGCGCGCGTTTACAATTGTAGTCGATCCAAATACCGGCGTCGTCGTTCAGGATCAAGCTCCTGGGAGGAAGAAGCGCCAGAGTACAAGGAGTCATACGGTCTTGAACACTTCCGCAACATTCAAGCGCCTCGTGGCGAATGAGCAGCAGAAGGTCATGAAGAAATACTTCTACTACTTCTGCCTTCTCAGCTGATACCTGTTATAGGCTCTCCAAACCCCAAAGAAAACTAAGGGCGAAACTCCGAAGTTGACACAGGCCGAGTTGATCGCTCGAGCACTCGACAACGAGGAAGGAAATATTGTCGAACACAGGGACTACCTGAAATTGGAGGAAGAGAAACGAAAGCGTGCACGGGTCGTCCGAGAGAACATTTCAGGTCCCCTCGTGCGGTGGGTTAGCAGGGGCGAAGAGGTTAAAGTACAGGAAACCCCGCCTCCGCCTCCCACGTTTCCCCCAACCGCCTCCGCCAACTCAGGAGGATACTCGTTCACTTATGGCGCACCTACCTCCGGCGCTGTGTCTTATGGACAGTACGCATTCACCTCCCCGTCATCCTACTACCGCAATGATGGCGCGTCACAGAGTGTCGTTACATCCACAGCACCTCCCACTTCCACACCCGCTGGCCTTCCCATCCTTCAGCTAGTTCCCATTTCTATTGTCGCCCCCTCCGCTGCTCCTGCTCCTACACCCTCGACGGTAGACAAACAAGCATCATCAGCCCCCGCGGAGCCCACTTTCCGTATCGAGAAAGTCAACAAAAACTATGTCGTACACGAACTGGGTCAGCATGAGAAAGTAACAAAACCTCTATGGTCGGACACTATGGAGGCTGTCTTTGGAGACCACGCCAAATGGGAGGACGTCAAGGTCTACTCCGGAAGAACAAGACCTCTATGTAAGCCTCTCCTTCGTTTTCGTCGCTCGATAGCCTCTGAACTTCGACAACCAGCCCGACTGCGACAAACCTGTCCAATAACTGGACTGCAGGCGAAATATATGGATCCCAGAACGGGTGTTCCTTTCGCTGACGTCCAGGCGTACAATGTACTCACCGGTCTGATTTCCCATGACTATGTGTGGTCCTCTGAGTTGGGATGCTATACCAGAAAATCGGCAACATCTCCTACGCAGGAAAATAGCGGAGACGAAATGGATACGACCTAGTAGTAATCCGTCTCGTTCCTTTGATCCACTTTTGTATTTGTGATATTATATGTATCATATCAACCCTTGTAGCATAGCATACAACCTGTATTCTCTGTATCAAAAGTCGGAATATACTGGAATAAGATACCCTTGAACCAGATCCCAAGCAACCAAAAGCAATGTTCCCAAGGAAAGATGTACATGAGCATAGACAGATTACTTTTTCTTCTTCTTGCCGCCTCTTCCTCGCGCCCCACCACCTCTCGCATTGGCACCCCCACGCAGGGAAGGTAAACCTTTCGCCTTCGACGGCGGAGTCGTCAATGTGTTGGCTTCACTGTTCATACCAGATTCATCGTCAGAATCTGAGGTATTCTGAACGGCCTGAAGCAGCAGCGCCGAGGGTATGACAGGTGGCTCTTCAGCAGGAGGAGCGTTGACGTCTCCCAACCCACCGGGCATGTTACTGCCACTGGAATGTGCCGTCCTCGCAGGGGATGATGGTCGATTGCCAAATCGAGGCGAGCTGGGTCGTGGCGAGGAGGCGGATGCGAGGGTGTTGGGAGGAACTGAAGGTGTGAAGGACTGGGGGACGAAACCAGGGCCCGGTGAAGTAGGTAAAGTAGGTAAAGGTGCATCAGCCCCAGAAGGCTGGGGCGTGAACGACATAGGCATGAAAAACGCGCCGTCTGGCATTGTCTGAACTTGGGGAGAGCTCATCATGTTCATGGGCGGGACTGGTGGCGCCGAGGGTGCAGGTGAATGCTGCGTCGTTTCCATCGGGAGTGGGCGTGTCGCGTCTTGGGGGCTTAGGAACTCCCGGATGGTCCTCGGGTTCTCCGGTTCCTCCTGCACGGACTCTGGCGGGGTCTAGAGGCAAGAAAAATCATGTCAGCAAACCGAGCAAATAAACCTACTATAGATTACGACTCACAGGTGATACCACGTCGATGCCGATGCCCATAGACGACGGAGTTGGCACGTCGTCAGCCAAGGTGGAACCAGTGTTCGGTGGTGGAGGCAAATCGACATGCAGTCTTTGGTCATCCTGTCGTGGCGAGAAAGCCCTCTGTTCCGGGGCAAGGGGTCGATTGTTGGGCATGGTTGGCGTTCGACGTTCCTCTTCTTCGCGTATATCATTCATCCTTGAAGGAGGAGCATATATATTGTATATTTGCGGGGGCTGTGGTGGAGGCGTAGGACGGGTATATATCTGCGGGGGCGGCGGAGCGGGCGCAGAACGGACATATTGTTGTTGAGAAGGGCGTTGAGGCTCAACAGGTGGTACTGAGCTTCGGCCAGTCGAATGGCCGCGCGCGCTCGAGGCGGCACTCTTTACTGACGACTTTCGACCCACGCCCACGCCACGACTGCTGTTTGATGACGGAGTACCGACGCGAGGTGCCTCGTTCACGACGCTTGGTGGCCTAGTCCAATTAGTGGGCACGAAGTTGGAAGGTGTACGCGACCGTGTCGAGCCACTAATACTATGCTAGAATACGCGAAGCGATTCAGTATGACACATGATCACGAATCCTCCAAAAACGACCCACTAGAGAAGGTTTTCTCGGTAGGGTATGTTCTTCCATAACATTCGGCGTCGCCTGACCACTGGGGGCTTCCATGATGGTGCTCATAGGGCTCTGCAAGCGCCTCAAATTAGGATTGGTATTCACGATTTCCATCTGAGTCAGGGAAAGGGTGGTGGAGGCTGATTCTGGGGACGACTGGGCCGCTCGATATTGATGATCATTCATCATGTTGACAGTCGTATTCCTGTAGAATCCTGGCGGAGGAATGATCCGTGGGTCGGGTTCAGGGTGCGATTGAGGCGCTGGTTCAGGCTCAGGGAACGAGACCGGCTCGGGCATCTGAGGAGACATGAAGTGGTGATGAGAAAGTTCATGTTGATGAGGAACGGGAATATGTTGCGTCTCTGGATCGGCGCAAGGAATGAAACCGTCTGGCGGAATAGCCCCAAGCTGAGGGGAGGAGGTGATTGGAAATTTGGATGATGTTGGATGATTACAGGTCGTATCTGTTCGTTACTGTTCAAATTTCGCAGTCGTATTGGAAGGGGAGGTGAAGAGACTGGCTGAGGGGGTAAATCCATTGGTTGGGGAGGTGAAGGGGGAGGCGGAGAGGGTGGAGGCTGTGGTGTAGGGGAGTGGTGGGCACGACGTGGAGGAGACTGAGGGAGTATAACAGGTGGTGGACTGGGAGACCTGATGGCGGGCGGAGGGGGCACTGGGGCAGTCTGCTCTGGTTGCGGAGGCATGACTGGTTCACCCACGTCCGAGAAGCTGCTATCGTCGATGCTTGATTCCCGATGGAAACTTGGGGCCCGGCTATCGTATTCGACGGTCGATATCCTGGATCCCGAGCTAGAGGAGGCATATTCAGCCTGGCCCCTGGCCTGGCGAAAGCCCTCCTCGTAGCCCTCTTTACGACCCTCATCAAAGGCCTTCTGGCTGGCCAGCGCCCTGTATAAGTTCACGTATTTTGCTTTCCAACGCTCTGCTCTGTCCCTCTCTTTGATTCTGAGCTCGGACAACTTCTGAATAGCTTGATCTGCTTTGCGAATCTCTGCTTTTGCTGCGTCAAGTTGCACACGATATTGCCTATTGCAATGTCAGTTTTAGGTAGCCCATTCTCAGAACAAGATCGACGCACTGAACCAAACTATTCGCTCTTTCGACGTCCTCGGTTAGCTTTACCCGAGCATTGTGGATTTTAACGACACGGGACGTGGCATCAACGCAATCACGCTCAGCTTTCTCTGCGCGTCGGAGTAGGTCCTGATTGGCCTTCCGGTATTCCTCCACGACCGCGTTCAAACGTTTGTTCTCTTCCTTCTCGAGGGCCAGAAGAACTATGGATTCTTTAGAAGCCTTCGCAAGGCGTGCCTTCTCCTTCTCTTTATCCTTCACTCTGCTGCTACTGGAGCGTATAGAGGTCGCATCCGTCGACTGGCGACGAGTAGGGAAGGGTATTGGTAATTCACCTCCGGCTGAAATGTTCATGAAAAGAGGGCGTCTGGAGCGAAAGTTAGATCCATGAGAGCAAAGAAGAAGATAGACCCACTCACTACTGTGGCTTATCGTTATCGTCAATATTGGGTATGTAGATGGTGAGAGGAGAAAATGACGAACATGTGTTGGCTTCGAACTGCCGCCTAAAGCCCAACGCGCTTAAGGGTGCTAAGCGCCTGCCCTATTGTTTCCATTCTTTACGCGTTGTACCACGTGACCAGGACAATGAATTCCTGCAATGTGTTCTTGCTTGGTCTCGCTGGATATGAGGACGTGGTATTCATACATTTGCAGAATAGCAGCTCAAACATGATAAAACCACCATCGTAAACAAGCACAGAAAATAAGCTAACACCCGGAAGAACCCTAAATGATCCAATAGTACAACCTCCAGAAGAACCTCGTCCTTCCCTCCCTCAACCTTCTCTTCCTCTTTTCGTTATCCAACTGATCTTCCTCCAAATCCTCCTGATACTCATCTTTGTGCAAGTCCACGGTCTGCGCATCCACGATATCAGTCCACCGCAACCACGCCCTATTATCGCTCCCGCGTGCTAGTAGAGGTGTCGTCAAGGTTGCCGTCGAACTAGATTGAGGATTGGAGGGAGTTCTCGTACGTTTTGCTCGGGATATGTACCGCCAGAAGATGGACCATCCAAGGGTCATGACAACCATGATGGGTATCTCGATATACAGGGAGAAAAAGTCGACCGTCACGAATTCAGGGAAGACCGAGGACCATCCTTGGACTACGAATTCTTTCAGATCATACGCGTACGAAACAGGTTCATGTCGGACTCACTGATAATGAGGCAAGTAACTGTAACAATCTGAATTGTTGAAGCAAAGGTAATCAGCATCACAGGACAAGAAAACTCAAGACGTTGATACGAACCACAAAGTAATGTCCCCATCCCCATGTCCACCGTGCCCGGAACTTAATGTCCTCAATGGGTCGACCTTGTTTAATCCAAGCTCTTCTGAACCGCCAACTCGCGAGCCCGATCGATAACCAGGCAATCTAGAAGAGAAGAAGAGGCGTTCAGTCGGCCGTGTTGAACGCGTGGATATCTCGACGTGCCTGATTGGATACACCAACAAGATTTTGGAGCCACCCCCACAGCTCTCCAGCCCCGATGAAACTACTACCGAAGCAGAGGATGCTGATGCTACTAGTCGTGAGTAGAGCGGGCAGAGGGACACCTCTTTTCGTGGTCCACGAGAAGATGGTAGGTGCTTGTGGGGGCGTAGCCGTGGATAGACCGTATAGGACTCGAGTTCCAGCAAACAGAGCGTGATTACCGGCGGAAAGGACAGACGTCAAGATGACCGTGTTCATGAAGGATCCAGCGGCATCTAATGCGAGTAGGTGAGCAAAAGGGGAAGCGAAGAACCGCGGATGCACGCACTAGATCCGATTTCGTGGAAAACGATCGTGAAGGGGGATGTCGTGGTGGATTTGTTAGAGAGATTGGGGTAGGTGTAGGGAACTACAGCGGCGAGCCGTCAGAGCTGAGCTAGTGTATGATCAAGGATGAGTATACCATTGAGACCGATCAGAAGGATAGAGATGATGTAGAATATCAAGATTCTAGAAGCTCCAGGTCAGAGCAAATCAAGACCCTCGATGTTTCAGACATACCGCCAAAAGACGAACTTGACGACTCGGGGCATGTTCTTCGACGGGTTCTTGGTTTCTCCAGCCGTCATTCCCAAACTTTCCGTTCCGCCGTCTGATCCAGATCAAGGTCAGCCAAAACGAGGCGAACTTCAGATAGAAGGTCATGCTCACAGGCAAAGCTCGCTGTCACGAACACCTTGACTGGTGGTAAGTAATAGATATTTGATTTGAAGGCGGACTAGCGTACCCTTGCGAAGCCTGCAAATCCGTTCACGAAGGGGGCGTCTCCAATTCGCCAATTCCTGCCTCCGATGTACTCATGTGTCGTATTCACACCAACATTCACGAGGATTCCGAGTATGATGAAAACAATGATTGTGGCGACCTTGAGAGAGGCTAGCCAGTATTCTGTGAACATGGTCGCGATGAGAACCTTCGAGTCAAGAATGGATACTCTTACACACCTAGTTCACCATAGGCTCTAACGTGCACAGAGTTCAGGCCAACTAGAAAGCTGTAAACTGGAGTCAACGCGACTGCCGGATGAAAATAACTCTTGAGTCCTACACCCAGAAGATCAAACTGATGACCCAAACTTGTGGCCAGTCCGTCCAGAATTGGAGGAGAATTTGAGCAGCTGTGAGATCCCCAGCAACAGAGACCGCATCGTTGAACCAGTAGTTCCAGGATAGAGCGAATCCGTATGCTGGTGAGAAGAACCGAGTTGCGTATGTGTTGAACGACCCAGCGACAGGATACTGAGTCGCCATCTCTCCCAACAGTAGTAGCGTAACGTATACGATGAACCCGACCAAGGCATAACATATGAGAAGAGCTGCGGGACCACCTTGTGCAAGAGAACGGCCAGTTCCTATCAAATGGAGAGAGCCCTCAGCTCTTGGTCCAGGATCATATATGAATGTTAGCGCACCTAGGAAAAGACCTGTCCCGATTGTTCCTGCAATAGCGATCATCTGTACTTGGCGAGCCGACAGCCCTCGGTGAAGGCGATGGTGCTCATCCTGGATCGGAGCGTGCTCAATATCCCGGTCGATACTGGCAACACTAGCACCATCACCACCCTGAGTAGTACCGTAGCCCTGCTGTTTTGACGCTGAGGAGGCAGAAGGCGGTCTCTCTTGTGCAGACGCCATGGTCGAAATGGAGGAACGCGCTGTGGATCCATGGTCCGAGCTCCATATAAATGTAGATTTTGCTCTGAATGGAGCCTGTCACGCCGGGATCGCGCAATTTTGCTTGAGCTCACCGCGATCAACAACCCTGCGCTATCTACTCCTCCATCAATTCTAGCTTCATCAAGGCCAAGAGACTGGTGTTTAGTCTCACATGGGCTCTCGCTCGTTGTTCCAAATTCCCTAGAATTTCCCCAGGTTATAGAGCCTCAAGCACCCATACACGATAAGTCTTGTGCAAGAGAAAGGGTCGTGTGAGCGTGTTCTGAGATGGATAAATGCCACGCCAATGATCAGATCCCATGAACGTGTTCGAACCTCTTGGAGAGCTACCATAACCATGTCCTTTCTTTTTCAAAAGGTCCGTGCCTAGTCTGGAGTAACCATCAGGTTGAACTAAGTGACTCTGTTGGTTAATTCATTTTTCAGGTACCCCTGCAGCCACCCAAACGAGACGATGATGGCGGTTACAACTTTTTTGGAGGAGCGCTGAAGACCTGGGCTATCCGGGTACGTTATTAGTCTTCAAGGAGGTTCGCTCTGGTGGTTCATTGAGTGAGTCAGAACCCGGATGGGAACTCGTTCACTTCCCGCCAGATCTTCAAGCACTCCAATCCACATACCGGCGCTGGGCGTTCCTCCACTGCTACTCGTACGGAAACAATGTGATTCTGAACTTGTCAGAATGCGAAGTTTGACCCCGCTTGACAGCTCCATATCATTGGCATATATACCAGACGGAAACCTTTGATGTGGTGAGTTCCACAAGTCAATTCTCACTCCCGCGCCCTCATGGTCACTCCCCGAACTACAGAAAAGCGGAACCCTATGCTACGATATAGACGGAAAAGTAGGCAAGCTCGAAGCCGGAGAGACTGCTTCCATACCTCCCTACCGGTACCACACTGTAAGAAGCCGAGTTCACCTCGTATGGGCACCCGTTCGTTAATTCCTAAACCACACTCAGTTCTGGAATGACCCAGATGCCAAAGCGGATCTCGAGGTACACATCACAGTCAGTGGTGGGCCAAATCCAGGGTATGTATCTGTCAGTCTTGCTTGCCGCACAAACTGACCGACTCTCTTCGTCCAGTTTTGACGATACATTCGTACACAACTTCTATGGCTATCTTTCCTCCGCGGTGATGCAGGGCCACTCTCCCAGCCCGTTCCAAATGCTTGCGTTCCTCGACCACGCTGATGTGGTGCTAGTCGATTTCCCTTTATGGTCAGGGAGATTGGCGAATATCGTCCTCGGACGGTGGATTGGTCGACGTCTCCTTGGTTATGACGTTGAGTACAAGGAATTCAGTGTACACAGCGAGTGAGTAGCAAAGGGACCCCATGTCTGTGGAGATTGCCCGAACGCTCTGTGTGTATAATCATTACTGTCGCTCTTCAAATAGTTTGTCCAGGCGAAATATGTTGCATTGTTATAATAAATAGGAATACTTATTAACATTTTTTGACCTGCATACAAATGTCCTTCCGAATCCAGATACAGAATCGAAGCCTGCGAGTAAAACAGACAACGACTACAACGCATTGGAAGCACCCAACGAGATAAGAAATAGATTGAAGAACTGCCCGACCAGGACAGATATTAGCCGTTAGTCCTTGAATACGTGTTGGAGGGTATAGTAAAAATGACAATTAGAGGAGAGTTTTCCACCCAGCGTCCTTCGCCTTCTTGACAATTCGTTTGACTTCTTGAGACCGTGCACGTGTTGTGACGAGGAGACAGTCTGGCATATCCACGATGACGAGGTCGTCAACACCCAGGCAGGAGATGAGCCTTCCTGAGCCGGGAACGACAATACCACCAGCAACCTGGTCCGTCAGCACTGTGAAATTGAACGGTATGTCAGTCAGACGTCTGCCGTCCCGCCGGAAGAAAACTACGAACCAAGGCCGCTATCTCCCAATACACGAGGACCATTTTGCTCGGCTGGCAACAGACCAGACAACGAAGAGAAGTCTCCAACATCGTCCCAACCTAGAAGAAACGGAAGTTTTTGATGAGGATGCAAACTCTAAATTCGAGCATCGAGAAACGTACCGAATGTTGCAGGTACAACTGCAACACGCCCCTCCGCTGCTGCAGGTTCAGCAACGGCGTTATCGATAGGAATCTTCTCCAAGGTAGGCCATACTTGAGCCAACACGGCATCCCTCCGAGTATCATCGTCCCACACTTTCGCAATCTTCCCGAGGCCCTCGTACAGCTCAGGCCGGTACTCCTTCAACAAGCCCAGCAAAACCGTCGCCTTCGTCACGAACATACCGGCGTTCCACTTGTAATGACCAGTCGCAATGTACGAAGCAGCGGTACGCGCATCGGGCTTCTCCTTGAAACTCTCAACCAGTCGTGCATTAGGGGCATCTGCAACCTTGATCCTCTCGCCCAAACGGATATAACCGAATCCAGTTGACGGATGTGAGGGTGCAATACCGATTGTGACGAGATAGTTCTGCCTGGCAACTTCGACCGCTTCGCCAACCGCGCTCAGGAAAGCATCGTCGTCTGAGATCATATGGTCGGCAGCAAACGACCCAATTACCGCTTCTGGGTCGCGTCTAGCGAGAATCGCTGCGGCGAGACCGATAGCGGCCATCGAGTCTTTCGGTCCGGGCTCGGTAAACAGGTTGGTGGGAAGCAAGTCGGGAAGTTGTTCGCGAATTGAGTTAACATGACTCGGCCCTGCAACGATCGTAGTTCGACTGGGTGAGGACAGAGGAAGGAGACGATCCCATGTAGCTTGAATAAGTGATCTTCCCTTCAGCGTGAGATCGAGGAGGAATTTAGGGTGATTCTCGCGAGAAAGCGGCCAAAGTCGCGTTCCAGCCCCACCGGCTGGAATCACAACGTAGAAACCGGGAATATCGCGCGATTTAGCGCGAGAGTAGGAGAAAAGGACATTTTCACCCAATGGCGAGGGATGGTGAGGCTGTGAAGTGATGATTGACGGAACGTGCGCTGGGATGGTGGGAGTGAGGAAAGGTGATTTCGCGCGTAACTGGGGACTAGAGGGGGCTGCTGGGCTTGCAAATCCTGAAGTACCAGACCTATAGTTGTTCTACGTGCGATAGATGAAGGATTGCAGTTGAGTTTGAGTATTACAATTCCGTTAATTTCCACCGTACCTCCTTTAACTGACGTTCCAGACTAGCATTTGCATGGCGAAGCTCAGAGCACTCATGCTTGAGATCAGCGATATCGCTTTGCTAGTACCGAGTCAGTAAGGTCGCCTAGTAATCAGGGTTGTAAAACGTACAGATTGCTGTAACATAGACATGATGGCCCCGAACATGGACTCAACGGACTGCTGTTCAACAGGAGGCTTCACAGAGTTGAGATTCATCATGATAGAAAGATCGTGAGGGGAAGAAAAAAAAGGAGAGCTGTGGCCTGTCAGAGTCGAAAGTGGAAGTGCGAACGAAAGAATGAAGGTGCGAGTTGCCGGGTGAGCTCAAGTTATATTTACTTTGCAACCATCATCCGTCCGTCAACGTGTCCTCCAATATTCCGCAGTGCGGCTATACGATATATCAATCGGCCCTTGCATCTCTCGGGGAGCTAAGACCTAGCATCTTACGAAAAAACATTGACATTGTAGGGCGCAAATTTCGCTCAATAAAGACCTATTAAATATGCAGGAGACATTGGTGGTCCCTTTATACATAAAGGCCTGAGAAATGAGCACGTTGCGATCGTCCCTCTTCAGTAAATTCCACCAATCAACTATTGGGGGGTACAAAACGCCGGGAGGACGGAAATTGAGGGACCTAGACCACCACCAACGTTCATGCTAGATGATCTTTACGGGACGCTCGCCCATGCCCCAGCACACAGCGGCATATACAACGCGAAATTCCGAGTGGTGATCGGGCTCCATTAGTCGGGTAGAATCCTATGTATGGAGGTTAATCTTCATCTTCATCGCTTCCGAACTCGATTGCTTGGTATTTCCGAGCCTTCTTGTTGGGGTTCGCTAGTGAAGCACCCTTGACTGGACGTGGTACTGCTTTGACACTCTTTGACTCTGCGCCGAACAGCAGTGAGTACATACGTTCAACGCTCAAACTTGATCTCGCAGGTTGTAGCTTACTTGGCTCGGGATCTGGAGACAATTCGGGGGCCTTTCGTTTACTGCCCTCAGTGGATTTCTTGGTACCGGCTGATGGTTGTGAATCAGAATCCTCCAATGATTCTCTCTTGCTCTTGGGCTTGGAACCTGAACGTTGAACAATCAGATGAGCACATGGTGAGCGTCTCCATCATCACACTCACTACTTGTGGCTGCTGTAGATATAGAAGCATGGCTAGTAACAGGGGCAACTATGCTTGGCACAGCATAATTGGACCCATGTAGCTGACATTGACGCGACTTCGCATTCAAAGCAATCTGGAGAGGAAGAGGTTCGAGGCACGACACCATGAAGTAACATGCACTCTCACATCGCAGAAAACCTCCGAAACGAAAGATGCTGCATCCTCTGAGTCCATTTTGGCCAAGGGCATGTGCATAGGCTTCTTGGAACCTGGCGAGAACGTGAGCTGGAACGAACCACTGGTTAAGAAAACACATGGATGCGAGAGTAATCCAATCACCTTTATCGACGCGTTCGGTGAAGGACTCCAATTACTGACGAATATGTCCCCATTGATGATGCTTTCCGCAAGTTTTTGCGCGAATTTCTCGAGCATAGCGTCAGACACTTTCATTCCCTGTAGGATAGCACGCTGAGAGGTCAAGACGCATAATTAGTGCGCAGAGGGATGTTACAAACAAGAATGCCTTGGATGTCGCTCTCCTTCCAGCTGCCAGACCACCATCTCCCTTCAGGACCAGTCAATCCCAGTTTGCATGACCACTGTTCATGATCTACGCTCGATAACAGAACAAATCTGTTCGTGCCTTGATAAATGAGTTGAATAAGCTCGTCTAGACAGCCGAACGAGGTTAGTGCAGAAGCCATGCATAGGAGACGAGTCTGGTCAAGCTGGTCAAGTTCAAGTTCAACATCCCAGTGTGGCGGTGCAAGAAACCAAGTCTCAGCGCTAATTCAAGTGAATGGAGTGCGGGATCGATTTTCTTCCCGCCGTCAAATGTGCGAAGCTCACTTTTGAAAGTCAAGTTGGCAAACCAATGTGTAGTGTATACCGTACATTCTCGAGAGATCAAATGCTACAGAGATTAGCTGGGTATGGCTACGATACAATCCGTGAAGAATATGATGAAGCACAAAAAACTAGATGGCAAGAAAGATGAGGACTGAGATGGGATGATGTATCGCAGTGCGGCTCAGAATTACACTAGATGGCTGTTATTGAGGCTCTGCCTTATTATGAGATCTTTGACTAAGAAGGGGAACGCGAATTAGTACGAGTCTACCCAGATAAACCAATTTCACAGTACCATTTTCGAGTATCTGGAACGTGGATGTCAAGTCCTGCATTAAAAGGTTAGTTTTATTCACAAAGACGCATCGTGTATCCAGCTGCTGCTCACCGTAACGGAGGTGAAATGGCAGTAGAATATCCGAGCCTCCTCGGAGAGTTGTTTGTGTATCATGCCTATAAAAGCGATCAGTCGCGGGACCACACACATGCCGCAGAAGTTTACGCACCAAATTTCTTTTTCATGTCTGGGGAAAGGAAAAGTGCGAATAAACTCCCTGTTGTCAAAGTAAAGAGTCACTGTACTCACAGTTTGAAACACTAGTGAAGTCATTAGGTCTATCTCCGTATGACACTACCCATTGCGCAAATTGAATTCCAGACTCTAATTTGGCTCTGAGAAGGTCGCATTTGTTGAGGAAGAGGATCAATTCGGTCTTCTTGAGAAGCGGGTGCTTCACAATTGATCGCCATAGTAAGATAGAGTCCTCCTGCGGGCTCTGTGTGAGAGATTCGGTCTTTCGGTATGCCAGATGCGGCTCACCAATCGATTCACGGTACCGTCTTCCGCGAGAGTCTGGTCGAAGCAGTTTAAAGGGGCGAGGAAGATGATAGCGTTCATGTCGTCAAAAAAGGGGGCCCAGGCCGCTGGAGACGGCGGTCAGATAAGTATTACAACTTTTGGGAATCTCCGCGTACCTCGCTGCAATGAGGTCAATATATGTTCGAATTCACAAGTCGTGGGTTCTTACCAAGTTACGGGCACCTCCCACATCAAAAACTCTCCAATCACGACTGAGCATATTCCCTGAGAAGACGTTTGTTCGGCGTCTAATCATAGATTCGAAGAGAGCAAAAACCCACCTGCTTTAAGAATAAAACGATGCTCCGTGACACCTGACAGAAAAATAAGTGTCCAGTTGGGGTAGAGCGAGTCAGCGGAACAAACCAATAGTCTTCAACCGTGCTTTCACGATATCCTCTGAAAGGATGGTTGAGCTGGCGACACCCATTCCTGAAGACCAACTCACCGTTCGTGGGGACATACTTCAGAGCAGTGATTCGTTCTAGAGAGTCGAGGTAGCTGTTCCGTTGGAGCGGTTAGGAGAGCCGCTGAAGACAAGAAAAGGCTTAGATACGCACAACCCTGACATGTCTTCGAGCCGTAAATTCTGTCTCTCCAATACCTTCCGAACAGCGCTGTCATTCCATAACTTGATCATATCTTCTGAGCAGTTGTTCAGGATTACTCCGGGGTCATCGGGGTCGTTGAAGTCGATGCCTTGCGTGCTATCTATGCTGCTCCTTGTTATCCCGGCCATGAGTTTATTGAAGGCACCTTTCCAGCCTAATGCAGAGTAAACAGAGACTTCTTTGCCGCGTCGAGGTGAGGGAAGGTTGGTAACAGGCGAAAGGTGAGTTGAAGGCGATTCTGGAGGGGAAGTGGGAGATAATCTACGCATGAGAGCCTCTTCTACCTGCATCAAAGGGGAGAGTCGCATCTTCAACTTCATGAGCTCGGGGGTAAGCGGGGATAGCTGGTGGGGTTCTAGCATGTATGGCGTGGAAGGTCGACTAATAGGTGAGTAGTCTGAAGGATAGGCGGAAGTAGGTGAGGATGTTGGACTGCCCGAGGGCTGAACAGCGGACATTGCATCAAGGATAATTCGAATAGAACGGGTGACATTGAGCTGTATGATTGCTCTCCACAGTGGTAACTCTGCGCGGAACGCTTTAGGCTGGCTGATAAGCTGGAAGTCTACATGGAGGTCAACGGTGAGATTTAGGCGTTAAGGTGACAGGTCGGCACGCACTCTTGATTGTCGTCGTCTTCCCTGGTTCATAATGAGTTCCACAGTCAATTCGACGCTGAGAAGAACCTTGAATACTTCTTACCTGACTCGCTTTGACCTAAGAGAGGAAAACATCAGAGTGGTCTAGTCATTACCCGCCAGGTTAGGCGAAACAAGCGACGACGCACCTAATAACAACACTTTCACTGGTGCTTGTTCCTTCTTCTCGGCCAGACGCTGCTGATTGATTTCTTCGTCGATCGCATCTGATCTCTTCTTGGCCTCCAGCTCTGTCAACAGCCGCGCCTCGCGCTGAGATGGGGTCTCGTCCGCGGGAGGTGCCATGGCACGGGTGAGAGGGTCATCGTCTGGCATACTTCTTCGCGCTCTTGAAGTCACCATTGCGGGGAAAGTAACCGGGGTAGCCTTGGGGACGTTTAAAGACTATGGGATAATGGAAGAGCAGAACGAAGAGGATATGATGATGGAGAAAACCATCCTGCGAAAATTTGAGAGGGTAGCATATATTCATTATGCTTCTTCCAACTAAGATACGCCATGCTTCGACATGACAGTACTGTTACGGAAATTCCTTTTGCAGTCACAAGGCACTTGCCTAACTCCCGCACTCCCGCACTCCCGCACGTTGGAAGACTACTCGCTCTCGATATTCCGCACAACGCCCTTCATTTCACCTATCTTCTGCCCTAGTTTTGTTCGGCTTCATGGGAAATCGGGGAGACAGAGGCGGAATTGTGGCCGCACTAAAAACTTAAGCGTTCAAGAAGAATTCACACGCCTCGTCAGTGGATCAATATCAAATATAATGTCGCTGAGATTCAGAGTTACCCTTCATCGGCTTCATTAGCTTGTTTTGGGTCGCAACAGTCAATCGCATGGAGCCCTGAGCGTTAACTCGCCCTTCGATTTCACCCTTCAATATAGGGGGGTTGGGTCCAGTTGATATCTTCCGACAATCTTCATCCTCGTGGGGTGCAAACTTCCCGCCGTTACGATCTCCCTGCTTCGTTGATGATATCCTATGATATCGAGCGGCTCCATCAACATCAGTGATTGTCCACTTTGTTCAGCTGGCTCAGCCGTCCGAGGGACGTAATTGAATTTTGATCGACATCCGAATGCGATTTTCTCAGTCCCGCCAAGGTACCTTCATCGATCTCTTCACGGCCCTAGTAGCGTCAAAACGTCCAGGACCTTCATCGACAGCAGGTGGCACCGGACAAGCCCTGGATAGATTGATCTTTCGTTGATGTGGTTGGAATATCGGGACCGTGCGGAGCTTCCATGCCGCCGCTCTTGCTATTTTATTGAGCCTTTACTGGACCAATTTTGGACCTCCCCAGGGCTATCTAGGTGTAGACGTTGTTTAAGGCAGCCTGCTAGTATTCGGGTACGTCGTTCACGGTAAATTCACGGGCCTGAACTAATAAGCGAAACACAACTTACAAGAGCAACAGTAGTGGAATTGGACTTGTCTGGTACTCAACAGGCAGAGCTCCTCTGAAGCTTACAGTGGTGCGGACGGTACTTTCGGCCCTCAACAACCTGACCAACAGCATAACATACGTTGCTGAAACTCCATGAGTAGGAATGGAACTTATTTCACACACGACAGAGATTCCTTGCTCCGTAGACACGGTGGCTGATAGATTAAAATCTCGGCTCCCGATCCAGAAAACATCAGACGACAGTACTCGGACAGTACTACGGGCGGTTATTCACACCTTCAGATTGATCCAGAACGCACGGAACTCAGTCCAATCTTCAATCGCTATCTCGCGCAGGAGCGCTTGCCTCGAGCCTGCTACCTTCTTCTGCCTTACGCCGCCCTCCGCCGCCCCAGTGCGAGGTCAATTCGCTGCGGATGCTCGAGCTGATGAAGATAACTATTACGATGATGGCGGCATCACATTGATAACCTGAAGATGTCTTCTTACCATCTGATCGACCTGAGTTTTTTCTTTATCCACGGTTGCTCGGACAACTGGAAACTTTGTCGCGGAACCACTCGACCATTCACAATTCCTCTATCATCGTCAATAGCGTTACCGCCGCCCAGCAGCGCCACAGGTCGAAATAGGCTAGCCTTTCAGTGTATACGGTTTCGAACCTGTCCTCCTGTGAAGTCCGACTCTGTGGTGTTTCGTTCTATACACAGGCGTTGTTAAGAGGTGCGTAACTTGCGCAACTTAACAAGCACGTAGCTTCGTAAGCAGCTCAAGGTCCCCCATTATAAACCTCCGACTCGGAAGTTCCCTTTTCAATCCTTCCAAAACCGTCGAAAGTCGCCTTTTCGCCTTTCTTCCGAGTAAGGTGCAACTTTAACTCTCGTAACCTCTCTTGGCTACAACTCGCGTGTAGATATTAAGTACCCAGGGTTTGTGTGGAGTCTGAGGACTGGATACAGAGCCGGTCTAGAGTCGAGACTCTATGGAAAGTGGCTAGATCCGCAAACTAGGGGGATTGATCTGTGCCCTCCCTTCACGATATCCGAAGCTGCATTTGTTGACCATATATAACAAAAGAATGCACGTCTTCGATGCAGAAGGGGTGCGAGAGTTCTTCCTCTTCGGCATACATCCTAGCAGGGTAGTATAGTCGGCTGAAGTCTGAAAATGACTCCAAGCAACGGAAAAGCTCTGCCGGGGCTTCCGCACTGGGCCGTGTCCAAGGCCACGTTGTGTTGAATGCTTGGGTCGATGAAATCCACGTTCTTACTTTGGGCAGGACAATAGAAGAGAATAGAGCTGTTGAATAGGAAGGACGAGCGCTCCAAGCCGGCAGCTTTTGCTTTGAAACCTAAGGCCTAAGTGCCGAATTTTCAGCCACCCGGGAGATTGAACACCCCCACTCGAGGCACAGGGAGACCGTCTCGGAGTCGAAACTTGTTGATTGCGATATTTGAGATGACCCCACCAACTCATTTCAGTTCAATTCTAGGGTTGTTGGGTTCATGGTTCGCCTGGATGGGCAGTTCGGAAACCCAGGTGGGGGGGGGGGTGGCTCGTTTCACACACTCGTTGCTTGAGCGACGAGTTCAAGCCACGGCGAATCCGAACCGACATGAACCTCAAGTTTAGAACAGTCCAAACAAACAAGGGGGACGCCGTGTATAGGGACGGACTCATGTCGCTAGGTGCCCCCACCAATACAAAGTTCCGGACGTCTGTTGATGTAGGAAAACATCATCTTGTATTGGTAATAGAAACTAGGGGGCGGGAACATCATGCTTCTCCATAGTCGAGTGGACTTTTCAACGTAGTATGTCGTCCATCAAGAGAACGTAACAAAGCAACGAGTAGGAAATAGAGAAGGAAGGCAGCCACAGGTGAGCACCGTGCGCAGTCAAGGTCGCCGCAGATTGTTCTAGATTATTCCACATGGAATCACCGAAGGGATATTAGTATCAGAGACTATGACTTAGCACGGCGTCATCTTTCCCGGTTGGCGAAGCCTCAAGTCTTTAGAAGGATCAATTATAGGGATCTGCGATGCGGCAAGGAGATATGGTACGAACAGTTTAAATCTTGATGGCCACTCGAGTATGCACATTGCACATTGATACTGCAAAACGATCGAAAATCAATAGTAAAGGCGCTTACATCTGGACAAGCTGGACTCTCGGGTCGCTCTTGCCTAATTTATTGATCATAATTGGCTGGGATTTGCAGCGCCGTATGACGATGTCGGCCTATATGTCGTCTCTTGAGTTTCAGGACATGAACGGCCACGAGTAACATGTCGATATCGAACGCCCTGAGGTCCGCTTCGAGTCAGCGATGCCGGGGTACCGTTGAGCCAAAGAGGCCGTCGAAGGCTAATCCAAGTCATGAGTGTGCGTCGAGGAACTTGAACCATAGCCGTAGATCGCAACAGAATATAGTGAGATGTAAGAAGCCCAGGAGATATCTACATGGGGAAAGAGCTGAAAGGAGTGATACGCAATACGTTCCGACGGCTACCAGAGCTCCGTTTGCACGCGTTGAAAATAGTCCTCGAATCATCTTTACCAAGGAAGGGATTCAACATCATCTCCGGAAACCAAGGACGTCGTAGAAGGTACCAGGGAGGTACGAGTCAATACCCTTAATGAATCCGAATCCACCTTCTCTCATCTTGAACCGAGCGCCTGGAAGCTTCTGAGACACTTCGGACTGAAGATCTCTTGGTAAGAATGCTTATCTCCACCCCAAAAATATAGACGGGGAAGCTGAAGGTGCGGGATAGGGTCTCTCGGGATGCGCTGGCCATGGTGGCGATTATCGATCCATTGCATTGAATGTTTTGCGACATCAAGTCGTCAATACCACTCGGGGCACCTAGCTTCTTCATTCGCCGTTAGACAGGAAGAACAGATGACTCTGGAAATGACATGGGGAGTCTCCATAAATGGTCGTAAGTCATACGAGGAGGACGCACGGGGACGTCCGTGCAAATCACTACGCTCACGGAAGGAGGCGCCTTTGCGCCTGCTCACGTCAGTGTCTTGTGATCGCACTGGTGTGGGTAATTCTATCTTGAAGTACCTCAGTGATCTAGCTCGAATGGCTCGAAAAACCCGGGGGACTCACTGAGCGTTACGACTTGGTTTACGGTTACCAGGTATCTTCCTCAGTTACCCATAGCTTGGTACGCTCCTCCCGAAGTCGCAAAATGAATCTTCATCCTCTTCCCTCTCCGGGAGTCACAGAACTTTAGCGGTGTCGCGGGACCCTTCGTTACTCGTAAAAATATGCCAGTATGCATAACGTGTTTCGCGGCTCGTTCCTCCCGCGAACGATCGGTCAAGAGCAGATCTTTCAGTCCTGGGAGTCTCTGAGTGGCTTTTGCGCGCATCGATATCACCGAAGACAAAGACCAAAACATCTAGACCAGTTGTTCAATTGAGACGGTTGAGTCAGAAAGAATGATAGATACTTATAGCGTGGTGGATATTTTGTCCTGGTTAGTGCTGGCAAGTAGTCTTCTATATGCCGTGAGAGATTGTGCCGATTGAGGTGAGGTGGCAGATCCTTTTAACCGCGATGTTAGTAAAGCCGCTGAGGGCTCAGTGGATCAAAGGAAAGAAATCACCTCATACGCCGACTTACATTGGGGAGACCTAAGAAGGCGGGGATAGTTGCAAACCGGTCCCTGTTCGTTGAACACCCTCGTCCAGTACAAGTCTAATATCCCTCTTTCCTGAGAGAGGAAGAGGGGGGAAGATTTGCGTGGTGCCTGAAACCACATACCGACTTGCCTCCGTCCTCGGACATCTGGGGAAGTCCAACTGAATAGTACTGGATTAGAGAATAGACTGATTAATCATGCGCACCCAGACATAGGGCGAGCACAGCTACCTTGACTCCAAATGCATCCCAGGCGTCCCAGTAGAGGCATATGGGTTAGAATTTTTATGTCGATGCTCTCAGGCTATTTTTTGAGTTAGAACACCCAACACGGTAATGGGAGGGTCGTCGGAATTTGTTGTGATAATCTATCAAATCTCATCTCAGCTGCGCAACCAAGAAGTCGAGCTGAGTCGAGCGATTCATACCGAAGAAAGCCGCGCTGGTTCGAGTTTCGAGTCGTCGTAAAAAGCCAAACTTGGTCGTGGGCGCTAAATTTAGTTTGAGCGCTAAAATTAGAGGCTTAGGCGCCGGCGTCTCGGATCCCGACCAAATGGCCCTTGTGGCAAAGATCAAAGCTAAAGCTTCGGAGGACTAAGTAGAGAGAGTATTGAATGCTTGTTCACTTATTATACAAGAAGATAGGCGCCATGAAATACTTTACAAGGATATATGAAGTCCATCATGTGTGTCTGTCAGCCCTGCTTTTCACGTCCCCGGCAGCTTCAGAAACCTTCTCTGCGCTCTCTTTCTTCGCGTCCTCTGCCTTGCTCTTGCCCCATCCTAACCAGCTAAACCAGCCAGCCTTGGCCTCCTCTTCCTTCTTCTGAGTCTCTCCCTTCAGGCCTTCATACTGAGCCTGCGTCTTCGCCTTGGCCTCGTTGTAGAGACTCTCAGTCGAGTCTCTTGCGTCCTTCAAGCGACCTTGCGCATCAGCCTTATATCCCTCGTACTTGGCTTGAGCAGCACCGTTTGCCTAAGGAGCAAACGAGTCACGCCGTCAACACGAGCTCCCATCGACACTAAACGCATGTAGAGGACCCGAACATACCTCATTAAACTTTTCCTTGCCCTGCTGGATACCGTCTTGGACGCGAGCCTTTCCTGCCTCAGCAGCTTCCTTAGCCTTGCGTACAGCTTCTTCTTGATCGTGCTTCGCCTTTGCCTTCAACTCTGCTGCCTGATCGGGATTCGCGGCAAAGTAGTAATATGCTCCTCCAGCTGCCAAAGCCGCAAGGCCAACGAGGAGTGTAGTGTTTCCGCCACCTCCTTCTCTCTGTTTCGCAGATTGAGCTCCTGGTCCGCTAGGTGGAGGTGGGGGAGGCGGGGTAGCGTAATGCCTTCTTGCTGCCTACACGCTTCCCATTAGCCCTGGCGATAGAGTAAAGCTGGCAATACACGTACCCTCATCGAGACAGCACCGGCTGAAGAAGACTTTGCGACCCGGATGGCTTGTGAGCGGAACATGTTGTGCGAGAGAAATGTGATGATGAACGTCTTCCTGAACCTCCCTTATATTGCGGAAAGCGAGGGGGGCATCGCACGCATACATGACGTCAGATTGTAATGACGTAGTACGCAAGCGTGCAGATCATAATACCCATGACATAATCGATTATAAAAAATGCATTAAGGATACATCAACATGAGCGGAAAAACGAGAGTATGATATCCTACAGGGCTGAGTACATAAATTATTGCTCAACGATGCTTCAGTTCTTCAGCTTTCCGATGACGGAGTCCGGTGCGTATCGAGGAATGACCTGGAGGTGAGGTAGCGGTGAGCGGAGGTGTCAATAGCGAAAACAGACGCCACAAACCTTAGGGTCATGAAGCATGTTGAATTCCTCGGTTGCATCACGGCCAGCATAGAGCATGATGGCCTTTTCGCCTCCAGGGTGGTCGGGAAGGAACTACAATAGAGTTCGTTGACGGTCTGAGCCACTTATGACTGGGAGACTTACGCTGGTAACATCCAGGACTTCTCCGTTAACGACGACCCAGATGTCATCCTTGCTCTTGTGTTTTGCAACCTCCTCCATAGTAAACTCGCCACCCTTGCCTCCTGGAGCAGGCTTCGTCTCCTCAGCCTTGGGTGTGGGACTGCTACTTGACGAAGGCGCCGAGCCACCAAGCTGTCCGGCTAATGCACCGAGACGTCCACCAGCCTTCGCGACAACTGCGCTCGTCCTTTGCAAGAGGTAGGCAGCCGCCGAGTCTCCTGAAACACGACCGAACACGACACAGCCGAGAAGGGAGCTTCCACCGAGTCGGTTAGCACCGTGAACACCACCAGCGACTTCACCAGCAGCGAAGAGACCGGGTATCGGCTTCCCATCGGTGCCGATAACCCGTGATTCAGGGTCAATCTCGAGACCACCCATAGTGTAGTGGAGGACTGGTGTCATGATTGCGACGTGGAAGAAGTCGTCGAACGACCATTCACCGGAGAAGAACTGCAGCAGATGTTTATACAATGTTCTCATCATGTCGAATAGTAACAACGTACCTTCTTGCCGAAAGGATCTTTCTTGGTGCGCACGCTCTGGTTGTAGTCCTCGAAAGTCTTCTTGAGAACCGAGGGCTCGAGACCGAATTCTTTGGCCAGAGCTTCGCCAGAGTCAAAGCGCTTCATGAGGCCTCGACCAACGTAATGTTTGCAGTGCCATTCGATCTCCTTGGAAGCTTTTCCGTTGAGAACGAGTCGGATGGGGTACTGAAGGTCAAAGAAAGTCAGAAAGGGCGAACACTCAACAATGACAAAGTAAAGCGAACCTTGCCGTTCTCCCAAATCTTTCCGGTGACGTAGTCACGGTGCTGCAACTCATCCACGAACCGCGCACCCGTCTTGTCCAGGAGAAGACCGCCGACACCTCGCAAAGCCTCAGCAGCCAAGAACTTGACCTTGGCGTCGGGCTCGTTGGGGTCGACGAGACCAGTGGGGTGAACCTGGACTTTCTCCATGTCAATTCCGTGCGCACCAACAGCCATGGCCATCTTCTGTCCATCACCAGTGCAGTGCTCGCCATTGGTGGTTGGGAGATCCCAGTACTCGGGACGGTGCTTCTTGAGCAAAGAGTCTGAAGTGAAATCGGCGGCGTAGCCACCAGTCGCGAGAATGACGGGCCCGTAAGCAGTCTGTGTCGATCCATTATGTGTGTACTCGACACCCTGGACGTGTCCCTCTTCGTCCTTCACAAGCTTGGTGACCTTGGCCTTCTTCAGAATTCTGACACGATCCGACTGAGAGACGGCGAGATCTTCCAAGCGTTCCATTTGGGCGTATGTGATGACCTAAACGCCGATGAGACAATTGGCAATTATTAGAGGCGGAAAGACGAACCATTCCAGGGAACTGAGCACCACCACGGTGTGTGCGAGGCTGACTGTGACCACCAAGACGGGCAACCTTGGAAAGATCCAGGCCAAACTTGTTCTGTAGCCAGTTGACGGCATCGCCGGAGCGTCCAGTCAGTACCTGGATGAGATCGTCGCGGGCGAGTTCTCGGGCCTAGGGAAGGTTAGCATATGAGGACCGTCGAGCTAAATGACGTGTGATGGGAACGTACAGATTTCTTGGTATCTTCGAAGAAAATTTTAGCATTGTCGGGAAGACCCTGTTCCTGCTGAGTCTGCGTTCCAGCACCGTTAATACCAGATGTAGCTTTTGTCGAGTTTCCGCCCATAAATCTGAAGGGAAAGCCAGTTCAGAACGCGGAAACATATCGGAAGACGACAGAACAAACTAACCCTTGCTTGTCAAGAAGCAGTACATTAGCACCACGCTCAAGGAGAGTGTGGGCAGCGGAGAGTCCAGCGAGACCACCACCAACGACGATGACTTGGGACATTGTGAGATATGGTGGTTGAAGGTGAAGAAGGGAGTTGGGAGAACCCGGTGAGCCGATTCCTTATATAAGGCAGCTGTGACCGGCAGCTGCAGATGCATGTGATTTCCCCGCACAAGCCCCCGGTCCGACATTTTGAAGGAGTTCCAGCCAATAAAAACGTCCTCATTTTCTCAACTTTCAACCGGTACACGCGCGCTGCACCCGCAAAAAAAAATCATGCAACAGCAACATGGCATATTCAATGAGTTCAGTTATGGATTACAGCTCTGCGCTACTGTGCATTCAGGGTGTCTGTTGTTGACTCATGATAATGCGGCGATCCGTGCACCTCTGAGTCAACTTTCTTTCAACTGGCGTCTCAGAACCGCACAAGATCTCTCCACAATCTCATCCATCCCGATCTCTAAGCTATTGATCAGCAAGATTTCCTTGACTTTGTCGCTCGGCATCCCGTTCTCCACGTCGCCATCTACGAAAGCCTCGCGGTGTGCTTCAATGTATGCCGGCCAGACAATCTGCTCCCAGTATGCAGGAGGATCGCGCCATAGGGAGCCCTCTGGATCGGATTGTACTGTGTCAGTCGGCCAAAGTTGGGAAGTTGGGAAACAAAGCAGGGAGACAAGGAATAGGAGGAAGAAGGAAAGTGGGACGGAGACGGAGCCGTCAGATCGATATAATATGCAATACGAAAGGGGGGAGGTATCGAAGGACTTACCTGCGGTATGGTAGCCGTGTCGCTCATGCCGTCTACGCTTGAGAGTATCATGCGGGACCCGTAAGAATATCCGAACTTCCAATTGCTTGATCACGTCCTGTAAAGAGCATGATCAGGGAGACCGTCAACAACAAGACGGATGGTCTTCACCGGATGCCAGTACAATAAAAATCCATCGACGAGCCCCCAAACAATCTTTTCACCTTGCGATTCTGCCTCCTTCTCCAAACGTTCGAATACGGCGCGCCATTTATTGGAGACAGTGTCACTCAGTGGGACCTGTTTCTGTTCGTTTAAGTGATCGTGACTCCGATGGTCAGGAGGAATGACTCCGGTCTCCTTGACAGTCTCGAGGAACTTGGCGAGACGGGGCCATTCGATTGCCCCTGCAGGCGCATCCCAATCCTGAACTTTATATGTGGGATGGAAGGGAACCTTCTCCTGCGGCTGAAGATACACCCCGGCATTCAATATCGAGGCCAACTCAGCATCGATCAAATACCTACTGGGGCGAAATCCTAGATTACTTGGAATAATTGGTGTGAGATAACTTGATAGGAACACGAGAGACCCGTACATCTTGATGCATGATAACACTGTTGGGCAGTATTCTCCTCAGATGTTTCGCGAGAGTTGTCTTGCCCGAGCAAGTTGCACCACTGCAATGGAGGGTTAGTCAGAGGGAAACCTTGGCAGGAGTAACTGACCCAATCCCAACGAGTACGACCCTAGTTTTTACCATGAGCGCGCCCGGATTTGTATGGGTCTTCTAAGTATGCTGTGGTTGAGGAATGAATCAAAGTGCTGTAGCACGGAGAGCGCTGGTTACCCGCTGTTTGGCAGAAATTTAGAAAAGCGAGGGTCGATGAGATAAGATAAGATTACTAATGATTTCGAAGGATCGGTTATTCTCTGCAGCTTCTGCCTCTCTTGTTCTCAGACGACCACCATCCTTTCCTTCTGCTGCAAGTGTAGACTGAACGATAGCTTGTTTATGAAGAGCTTCCTTCCAGATATTGTTTCTCAGGCAGCATACTCCAAATTAGGGCCAATGTTCCCGAGCGCCAGTTGTTCCGTTGCACCTGATTGAATTCACCAATACACCCATTCCTGTTCTGAAGCGCCAACCATCTGGGATCGATCCTCATCGACCTCATCGACCTTTCTTGCAAGCAATTCTTGTCTATCTCTTCTGTGTCTCACTATGTTGCTTTTCGAGAGCTCAGAATCACAACCAAAGTGCGTCTACTTCTACCTGATACCTTTTCCCTATTGTCAATCTTCCGACCTCGGTCTTACAGCAACTCGGGTGTCATTCATCTAGGCAAGTACCCCCCTCTATCCATCTCGTAGCGTCCGTGGGCTCGTACTGACAATGGTCTCCCTCACATGTTCAGTGCGAGACTCCAGAGGGCCCACAATTGATTCACTTTCCTCTGAGTCATCACGAAGCGAACGATACCAGTTACCTGACGACCTGGAACATCTACAGAACGGCCAGCCGTTCATTGGAAACGATGGGTTCTTTCACCCGGAAGACTTCGACATGGATGGACCCATTGCGGACTTGAGTCCTTTTGAGCAACTGGAGACGGTGCAGGACAGTGAAGGGGATTATGCGGCCCACATAAGGAGGGCAAGAGATTCAATTTCAGGAACAGGAACAGCACCCGAAGACGACCCAAATCTTCCCTCTGAAACCCGTCATTTCTATCAATTTTGGAGGGAGGTCATGTCATTCTTTTTTCCTTCATCGAAGGGGTATACCATGCAGCAAGATTGGTCCCCTTACGGCTTGCCTCCTTCTCCATCCCCAATATGTTTTTCCATAGCCATCTTCCGCGACTACCCTTCTCGTGCTGCGTTCCACCCATATTCCAGCTCTGCTCGCTCTCGCAGACGATCATCATCGCACATTGATTCCACTAGTCGCTCTCCGATCGCAGTCATCAAGATATTTTCTCCGCTCGACTTTAGAAACGCTTTGCTTCGTGAAACCGCCGCCCGCGAGACCACGGGGCAGTTTGAAGAGATGGCACGAAGCGCGCAGCGTGATACCATGCTGGTCGTAACTGCCATGGGGTGTGCATGGAGAGCTTGGCAAAAAAACGTACATATCTCAGACGAAGAGAGTAGGCGGTGGGGCCTCACGAGCCGGGAAGGGCTGGAAGGAATGGAAGACTCAGAGTGGATGGAAGACGTTGGTAACGAGGTGAGCAGGGACATTTTATCGAATATGTGTGAAGATGTGAAACGCCAATGCTCTCGCGCTTACTCGAGTGAGTGTCTGTTTCATCAAACGTATTTTTGTCGATGAATGCTCACGAAATACCGTGTAAGGGCGTCGTGCAACATACCATCACCCCCAGCGACGACGAACTGCTTTATAATTGGAAAAAAAGATGTCTTCTGACTCGAGCCCAGTGGACGATATCTTACATGCCTTTCTTTCACCTGTGCTCTACATACTATTGATATAACTACCTAGTAATCAGGAGTCGTTACAATCTGGATGATCCGGATACAACAATTATATGGGAATGGAATCTCTTATCTTATCTCACAGCACGCGATTTAATGATGAGAATGATAACAGGCGCCAAAGCATGCGAATATGAACCATGACCGCAGTGAGCATGCTTTCGACGTGCTTCGTCTTCACTTGACAACCACGACCCTACCATGTCCGACGAAGAAGACTTCAATGTCCACGAAAGTAACCCACTTCTGCCTCGTAGTCATACACCAGAGAACTCCAAGCCTCGAGTCGTCGTATGGAGCATTCTTACCACCCTCACCTTGGTTGCATTGGTGGTCTTCCTATTCTTTCAAGATGCACTCCCTGACTCCTTGAAACTCGTACCATGGATTGGAGGCGATGTCAAGGACCCCATGGCAGCTGCCTTAGCAATTCTGGACAAAGCACCCGTGATAGTACGCCGATTTACTACGACCTCGTACTCCGGCCTTCACGAAAAACATATTTTCACGTCTAGGATGGTCATATAGATCTACCGATAGTTGCGCGTGGTCGCTACGCAAATAACGTCTCAGCTATAGATCTAAACTCCGAGATGCCACTGCATGTTGACATACCCAGGTTGCGTAAAGGAAAGGTTGGGGGATACTTCTGGTACGTCCCGTGCTTCCCCGAAACGCGCGGAATTCGACTTACTCTTCTTTCTCAGGTCTGTTTATGTGAAGTGTGCAAACCCGGAGCAGGAGGGCGAAGATTTCCTAAATGCAAGCTGGAGAGTCAGGTCTGTTCACGTTTCATCCGTCTCTGCCAATGGTCTCCTTGATTAATTATATGTCTACTGTACTCAACAGGGATACACTGGAACAGATTGATGTGTCCAGGTTGTTGATTGAGAAATACCCTGACGTGTGTATCCGTGTACCCGCAGTTCCAGAGCGCAGCCCTTGCTGACTGGATCCACCAAGACTTTCCGACTAGCTCTGGGAACCCGCGATATCGAATCTGCGATAGAAGACGGAAAGATTGCCAGTCTAATCGGCGTTGAAGGGTACGTTCGCTGGTTTATCCGTTCATCCTTCCTTTGGTCCATCAAGTGTGGCTGGTGATTGGCCACATCCGTTCAAAGGGACACGTCGTCTTTCGGTTTCAGCTCAAGCAAAATTGACTCCGTGCTGCGCATTCACTCCCGCTGCGAGATTGTTGTCTGAATCACTCGCTTACTTCTCGATAGTGGTCATCAATTAGGAAACTCAATCGCCGTTCTCCGTCAGTATCATGCGCTGGGAGTTCGCTACGTCACCTTAACCCACATTTGTAACAACGCATTTGCGGATTCTTGTGGCATTTCTCCTGGGTTTCCTCCTCCATTGCATGGTGGGCTGAGGTAAGTAAACATTCCGACGTCAGTCAGTACCGCCCTAACCCGGTTTTGGTCAATGTCTTCTCTGTGCGATTGATCGGCGAATTGTGGGGGATGGCGACGACCAATTTTCTTTGTAGCGTTTTAGGCCGATCCCTCATCGACGAAATGAATCGTCTGAGTGTCCTGGTGGACCTGAGCCATACCAGCGATGACACCGCAAGGCAGGCCCTAAATCATTCGAAAGCCCCTGTTATTTGGTCGCATTCTTCTGCAAGAGCAGTCCATGGCCATCAACGAAACGTCCCTGACGACATTCTTGAACTTATTGGGACCGAGGAGGGTAAGAAGGACGCCGTTGTGATGGTAAGCACTTGGGACGTGTTCCCAATGCACCTTTCTAATGTACGCGATACAGGTGAACTTCGCGACTCCGTTTATTGCACCTGCGGGCAAGGCGACCGTTGAAGCAGTCGCCGATCATGTAGAGCACATCGCACAAGTCGCGGGAAAGAAACAGTCGGTATTGCGTGAGGATCCTTACTACCTCGCTCACGTAGGTTTTGCAGTGTCGGCTTGGGAAGTGACTTTGATGGGATAAGTGAAGCTCCCGTTGGTTTGGAGGATGTATCCAAATACCCCGCATTGGTGAGTCGCCGCAGCCCTCCTGCGGTTGTCTTCCGTCTGTAGAGTAGCTGACGAAGGCCAATTTACAGATTGCAGAACTCTATAAACGCGGATGGAATAAATACGAACTCGCGGGCGTGACGGGGGGCAACCTGTTACGTGTCTTTCAAGGAGCTGAAATGGTGTCCGAGCAGCTGCGGAGGGACGGAATGTCTCCAGTCTACGATATCTACGACAAGCGGCCTGATCTTCCCATGAAGAGGCTTTGATCAACACATCTCGTATTCCGATGTAACGTTATCTATCATCGCTTGGGACCTGCCCAGGTGAGAAGAAAGTATGTGCTTTAGTTCGGTAGGATTCAGTTGATCTCGACTTCTTCATGGCTAGTCTCTGAGTGAAACTGATTCAAGTCCGTAGTTGGGCGGGCATTTGAGTTAACGCAGCGAGCGCGCCCCAATGACACCGAGTCGTCCGTTTTGATAGTCTAAGCATGAAGCGCTGGGACTCGGGGATTTGAGGTCGGAATTACTAAGAGTATGGAGTAGCGAAATGATGTTGGAACGCGGGGCTGAGATCGTTGCCAGTCTGAAAGACCAGGAGTGGCCTCCTCGGAATTTCATCTGCGCATTTATCCATCAAGGAATGGCAGAGCCTCCGTCGTAGGTCACAACATACAAGAGAGAATACTGCTACATGCTTTCCTTCCTTAAGACTAGCTCCTTCGTCGAATTGGGTCCCGTTCGATAGGGCCCTCCGGTTTGTCAGGAAGAATCCTCGTGGATTCTAATAATACAATATGTCCAAAAAAAACGTCGATCCTGCGAGGCGAGAGTCCAATGTGCTGGCAATGACAAAGGGCTGCTTACTTCTTTGTTGTTATGGTTCATTTTGTGGGCAGGAACACAGTTACCAGCACGTCGACAACCCTAGACAGTCGCCATCCTTTGTATGCGCCCATCGGGGTCCGCCCTGGCCTGTCCTTGGTCTGTTTCTGCTCCAAGTGGCCTGCAGGGCAACTGTGGCGCGATGATGGTTAACGGAATTCGAGTCAACAGAAGGCTCGTGGTCGAGAGTCATCCATTAATACATGAACGAGTTTAACCGGTGATATTCCGGATTCGAGACGTCGATTGATTCGGGCTTCATGACGGCCCTTCACTAATCATTGAATCACCAACATGTTGATAGAAGAGAAGGTTTAGCAAACCGAACCAGTTCAGGCAAGATCAGCCCGATCACTGGAACTACCCGTTGGTTCGTCGCCCCATTGGACAGGGCTGATAGAGTGCTGATAGCCGGTAACACTGCAAGAGCATTTCAACAGCTCTGTTGGCGCTGGGGTCATGTCCGAAAGTCAATAGCCACGCGTTAACGAATGTGCCTCACTGGAAGGTACATACGTAGACAAACCGAAATAAGTACCGTCGAACCGATGACGAAGGGTACGGTGAAGTATGTTTTTTGTTAATGGAAAACAATTGCGATCTGAGCGTGAGATTGATAACACAGAAAATCACAGGTGTGCGGTACTTATGTGACTGTCAGTGAAGGAGGTCGATGTTAAGATCTGCCGGTCCCGTGTTCTCCTGAAGATCTGAAAAGCCATCTTCAAACTAGTCCTCATCCATTGCCTGACCTCGTTCTCTGGCCTTTTGGATCTTGTCCTTCATTATACTCTTTGCGGTTTCTTTAGCCGGACCCAGCTTCCCGGCCTTGGCTAGAGCAACTAGTAAGCCATGCAGCAGGCCGACATGATTGTGCCTTCTGAGACTGTTTTCAAACTAGAGAGGGCTGAGTCATCGCGGAATGAGGGTGCAAAAAGGCGGAGCGCTTACTGCCCAGCGCTCGCGTTTATGGCTTTCATTCTCTATCTTCACAACAAGCTCCGCAGCGTCGGAGTCTCGTCCGGAGCTCTGCAGGTTCTTGAGCTCAGCCTGCAAGGCAGGTAAGGGGTCATCTCTTAGGGCCAAGAGGCTGAAATCAAGCTCGAGAAGGATTAGATTGTTTATTGCGTGTCATCGGTGTTTTAAAACCTACTGCTCCGGGTGGGTATGTTGCGATCCTGTCCTCAATCACTTGTCTTCATTGAGAAATATTAGGGTGAGGAAATTTTGCCAAAACGAGGTGAAGAGGGACGAACCGAGCAAGCGCAAGCCAGCCACCCTTTGCTTCGTCGTAAGGGCCGTGAGTCACCGCATGAGGTTTGAGACCGTCCAGTTCGTACAGAGCACCCATGACAGGGAGGTATACCACGAAATGATAGGCGTCTTCGGTTTTCTTTGGAAGGCCGAGTCCGTCGAGAGAAATAGCGCTGGGTGGTGACAGGGAATTGTGCGCCTCTCTCAGCCAATCCGAACTTGTGATGACAACTCCACGAGTGTCGGGATCCATTCCCGTGGTGAAATTCATCAGATCTTCAAGCTGTTGGCCAGATTTGAGCGATGGAGTATTCCCTAAAGCATTCAAGACGGCCAATGTAGCGCACGCGTTGTTCACAACTTGATGAGCGAAGAATCCCGCAAAGTCGGTGTCATACTGTCCCGCAGGTTTATGGTCCGAGGATTGAGGAACCCATTTGAACAAGAAAATGAGAGCATGAAGCGGTTGCAAGGCGGCGAGAGATTCATCGTCCAACGAGTAGAGGTCATCGACGATGAAGGGAACTCCCATGGTTTTCAGCAATTCTCTGTTGTTCCTCGTGAGTTCAAAGTCGATCGGCTGTCGTGAGGCATCAGCACGCACGTAAAGACTCCAGGATCGGATTCTGTTAGCTGCCATCCACCTGAATCGTCCTCTCCAGACATGTTTGTTAGTCGAGTTGAAGGTTTATGGTTGAGTTGGAAAAATTGACGCGGTTTGATTGCATGACGCGTCGTCGCCGCGTTCGCTCCGGTCCGGTAACCGGGGGAGCTCTCCTTGCATTTGACGCCCACAACGATTACAAGGTCGAGCTCATTGCCGCATAGATCTCTCAAGCTTTCCTCCGGACTCTCATGACTTGCAATGGTTGACACAAACAGTCCATCCAGTCCTCAAGGATCAGATCCCAAAGCAACCAATCGTGCTCGATTCGAGCTCGAGCTGGAATTTGTGCAGGCTCTGGCGAATCCGTTCTATTTGCATTCTCTCGCCCAGCAGAACATTTTGGAACAACCTGCCTTTATCAATTATCTAAAGTATTTGTTGTACTGGAAAGAAAAGGACTATGCACGCTTTATCCAGTGAGCGGTTGTCCTCAAAGTTACTCGGCCGGTGGTCTGGACTGACATGAATTGATACCCAGTTACCCTCATGCCTTGCATCACCTCGAGCTGTTGCAGCATTCAGAGTTCAGGGCTATCATGAAAAGGGACGAATCATTCAGGGAATATCTACACCAGAAACAGTTCGACCACTGGAGGACCTGGTGAGTCGCAACAGCTTCCTGCACAAACGCGGACATTTCTTAAAGGTGTTGCCAGGCGGGATCCCAAAAACCTCAATGCTACTGGTAGTAGCACAGAGAGCACCGAGACCGCTCAAAGCTAAATGGCTTTAGTCGGGTGACTGGTGTCAAAGCTGTCGATTTTCTGCGAGGATTTGTTTGTACCCATTCCGGACTGATACTTAATTCTGTTTCTATACATACACCCTTCTGATTCCTTTCCCAAAGGAAAAATGTCGTCGATCTCCTCTTCATTGATTGCCACCGGACTTAAGGTCCATGTTCTGTGCTTACACCAAGGGGGAAAAGCTACAGTTCCGATCAGTTCACCTTGCAAGCCAGTTTGAAGCCAGTCTGTTTTACGCTGTACAGCGTACTTGTATCCGTGCACGTGGTTTTCCCCGCGTCAACTCTCATGAACTTACCGTCACGACATTCGCTGGACGAACGACCCACGCGTCGGCCTCTGAGTCCTGAAGATGAGGTTATGTATTCCTCGCTCGACGAAAACGTTCACATCGCGTCCAAGGAGGAGAAGAAGAGGTTGTGGTGGAGGAATGCAGTCATAAATATGTTGTTCATATCATCATGGTGCGTCGTCCTGAATCTGGATGCAGAATATAGTTGAAATGTCGTTCTGAATAGCCATTTCCATTTAGGTTCTTTTTCGCTATCGTTCTCTCAGTGTACAACAAATGGATGTTCTCTCCCGAGCACATGGACTTCCGGTATCCTCTATTCGTCACAACCCTCCATATGATAGTACAGTTCACACTCGCTGCCCTTGTCATTCGAATATGGCCGAAACACTTCCAACCAACAACGAAACCAACTCCTGAGGAGTATGGGTGAGCATTACAAGCACCCCTTTGGGTTGAGTGTGCTGACCGTCCAACTTCTCAGGAAAAAGGCGTTCCCCACCGCGCTAGCAACCAGCCTGGACATCGGGCTCTCTAATTTATCATTGAAAACGATAACATTATCCTTCTACAGTACGCAAACGGTGCTCCTTTGTCTCCCGAACCCTTGACTGACACTACACGACCAGCTATGTGCAAATCCTCGTCACTAATCTTCGTGCTCCTCTTCGCTTTCATGTTTAAACTGGAAACCTTTTCCTGGCGTCTTATTGGGGTCATATTTTTTATCTTCACTGGTGTCATCTTGATGGTAGCTACGGAAACAGCCTTCGTTCTCGGTGGATTCCTGCTAGTGATCAGCGCTAGTGGTCTCGGAGGATTGCGATGGGCGCTCACGCAACTACTACTCAAAAACAAGAAGATGGGGTTCAGCAATCCCGTGTCCACAATCTTCTGGTTGAGCCCTGCTATGGGAGTCGTACTCTGCATCCTTAGCCTCATTATCGAAAGTTGGACCTCGATGTTCACGAGCAAATTTTTCGAGTCGTTCTGGGCTGCTCTCGAAACGATACTAAAGTTGATCGCGCCTGGCGTACTCGCGTTTTGTATGGTTCTGAGTGAATACTAGTGCGTTTATCTGCTACTTGGTGGAAATCTCACATTGACGAGTTGACAGCATACTCCAGCGCGCTGGGGTCGTACCCATGTCCATTGCAGGTATAGCCAAGGAGGTTACTACAATTACTGTTGGCGCGTGGTTCTTTGGAGACCAACTTACCCCGCTCAATATCACCGGTGTTGCTATCACGGTCTGTGGTGGGTACAACCTAATTTGCCGTTGTGTTTCCCGAGCTAAAGGAGGGCGCGTCATCAGGCATCGTCCTCTTCACATTCCACAAATACCGGAAATCTCTCGACTCTACGGTCCCACTGGATGGCCATGGGAACCCGATACTTCCAGACGGTGACGATTCGGACGCAGAGCGTGTTTTCGGTGGAAATGTATACCCGGTCGAGCTCGATGAGACGACGCATCTGACGATTGACCGCCACAGTCGCGAGGACGCTGTCAGTGATGATCCGGTATGAGCTTTTCCCTGCTTACGTCCACGCCATTCGGTCTCGCTGAGAGTTGCCTTGACGCAGGTTGTGGTCGATGACTCGAGAGGTGGACAGCTACTCTTCTCCGCCGAGGATGAGCCAGACGAGCACAACAGTTCCGGTAGAGACATTTCCGTTGAGGCCGGGCAAGGAGTGCACCCGGAAGGCGGATCTGTTACGAGTCAAGAGGGAAAGGCGGTGTGGATATAGGGTCTTTGTAACAGAGTGAGAAAAATAGATAGTGCATCACTACACCGCAGACTACCGCCCGAATGTTATCGAACTGGTTCGGGACGGCTAGGCTCTCTGGCCCTGACCGTGAACCGGGTGCGACTTGGCGCGAGCCGCTGGGTCACAACAACGAGTTGATTCATATGATGGGAACGAAATTGGTAAAGTGGCTCGCTGACATGTGGAAGGCCCTCAACATGATGTAAACACCAGAAATCGAGTCTAAGCGAGCTAGCGTGGCTGTTTGCTTGCTGTGAAGATGGGCTTAGGAAGCCGAGAAAATTATATTTTCGGAATTGATATTTTATATGTATAAAACACATAGAAAGAACGGCTGAGCCTGGTTGTACTCACCGCCAATCCTCTGCGCTGGTCAGCCTGCCTTTCGTGACAAAGAAAGCTCCGATCTCAGGAAACAAGACTTGAGAGGCCTGGGCTGACCCAATCTTAGCACATAAGCCCAGCGCGTTGTTGTCCGCCACTGCTTAAATATTTTCCCCCGTGACTTCCACTTTGAGCCTTTTCCATAAAAGCTCTCTTCTCCGTCCCTCGTCTCTCCCCTCCTCCTCCTTTCCCTCGATGGACGATTCGTTTCAATTCATCATAGAATCTCCTCAGCACTCTACGGGTCACAAGAAACGTCCCCGTCTCGTCACGTCTTGCGATAACTGGTGCGTAAATGCCACTTGACCCGGTGTCGTGGCGCGTTCCATACTGACAAGCTCCGATTCATCTCCCTGGGGAACATCACAGTCGTCTCAAGAAGATAAAGTGTCTGCAGCCTGCGCCAGAAACGAAGTGTGAAGCTTGCAAGGCGGCGAAGATTCCGTGTCGTTTTCGTGATAGGGAGCGTTATTTTGCAGAGAGAAGTCGTGCTATCGCGGGTCCGAGCGCATCGTCGAATTATAGCAATGGGCAAAGGTGCGTGTTCAACTGAATTGTCAAGTGAATGATGATTCACATCTATCTTTCCACGCAGGTCCGATGGTTCTGTTGAGGCATATGCGGTATCATACATTTTCACCGTACCATCATTCCGACCTGATTTCTGGAATTTTGATAGGCCAGCGGAATTGTGTCTCCAGATGAAGGCACTCGATATCAACCTTACTCAACAGACAAACGACGATCCTCAGAGCATAATCGGTAATGCATGCTCTCCGAAGATTGAAGGAACTCCGGGCTCATTTTCTGGATATTGCAGAACCGCATCGCCGCCACAAGGGTATAGCAATTCTCGATCGAGCGCAGCGGGATACGGTTCCATGTCTCCTAGCCCAGCACCTGTGATGCAACACACTCGTTCACAATCGAGTAGCCAAACTCGAACTATGCAGTTGTTCAATCAAGATTTCCCCCATTTCCCTAATCACGCCTACATGGAGGCTTTCATGCCGATATTCTTCCAACACTATCAACAAGAGTTTCCTTTCATAATATACGACGATGTTATCGCAGACTACGTGGACCGTAGGTCTGCACCAATAATAAATACCATCGCAGCGATGGCAGTTGGGTATGTGGTTTCTTGTCACTCCTGCTGCACCGAACTAACGTGAACTGTAGCCACTGTAATATCCCAGAACTCACTGGTCGTAATCTTTCCACAGTAATACAAGCTTATGGCGACAATGCGAGGGTACAGTTCTTTCATTCTGGCCGATTTTCACAATGTCTCACTTTCTTCTGCAGGCACAACTGAATTCAGCCACACATGTATCGAGCGAGGACAACTTGAGAGCCTGTATGTTATTTGCGTGGTTCGAGTACAAGCAACAACGCGTCAGCGGTGAGTCCCCCGAGTTCTCTATCATAAACTGGCACTGAGAGTCTGTCAGGTTTCCGTGACTATGCCCATCTCGCGCTGAGAATGTGCCAGATGCTGGGTTACACGGCACCGAACGGAGCTCTCCTCAGCTTACAAGATACCGAGCGTCGGCGTCAGACTTCAAAAGGCCTATTCTCGTTGAATTACACATTGACTCATCGTAAGTGTTGTCCCTCTCTCTGTCTTACCACTTGAACTGATCCTGGCGTCAAGTACGTTAATACAAGCCTATCTCCGCAGAAGATACATATGTATAATTCGTGACCGTCGCTTTATCCTACTTCCTCCATTAATGACAATTAATAGCTGTTTGTTTTCTGCTCCAAAACTATCCCGGCAGTGGCTTTTAGGCTATTGACTTTGTGAAGCAGTACCGTGGCCAATCCCCGCGTCGTTCGGCGGTTCGGTACGCTGAGTCCGCAAGTCCACTGATCTGACGGGGAGCTCGGATGTTGCTGGAACCTTCAAGTTCGTACAACTGACGACCAGGGTATCAGAGGGCATCACGAGTATCAGCTGCTATCAACTGCTATCACGAGTGTATGTATCCAAGCTGCCAGCTCTGCTGCGGGCGTTTGATGGTAGACTAATCCCTCGCCTAAATACGCGATCTTCCAGATCCCATCGCAACAGGGCTTACCTTTAAAGTTGTCACTTTCCCTGAGCAACCGCCCGCACTGCCTCGTTCCCGCAGTCTGGCACCCACGGCCAGGCACCTACGTACGCACTACTGCATCATCCCGCAAGACGCTGTATGCCTGTATGTCGCAATTTTCCCTGACAGAAGGACTGAACCCAGCTGCCAAGTAGGAACTTCGCGCCGGATCCGATGTGATCATCGTATATATGCAGGAGTTCTGTTCGAAAGCCGTATGCAGTAGGACCGTGCACACCGGTATCGCGACCGAAATGGTGAAATTCAAAGCTCTCCCGCCCTCCGCTTGTGACCGTTTTTCAACCACGTAGCGACCTTTCTCGCAATGATCAACTCGGATAGCCATCTGTCGGGTGGTTAACAGATGCTCGGTATAGCCATAGTAATAAATATCTGCCGGACCTATCTACTTGCAGTAAGTATTAATTCGCACACTTGTCAATGTCAGCTACAGACGCCTTGAGTGCCCTGCCAGCCGACCATGACAGCGCTACCTCTTAGTCCGTCCCTACGCCCGTCCGCCATCTCTGTTTCTTTCCCGGGATCCTAGAGTCCTCCAACGGCTCCCCAGAGGTTGTTTTCCGTGATGAGCTCAGCTCCTGATGAAAAGGAGTTCTATACGACGACAGCTTACTTGCGTGTCGCTTCATTAGCGATTGCTGGGTACAGGTACGCTTTTTTCTCAGGTTGTCGCATTAACCGAACATGAAATGCTAATTACAATCGTCTCCTCGATAGCTTTATCGAAACTGCACCCTCTGTATGGAAGTTTTACAGGGACCAGTTACGCCTGGGGCGAGTAACGTGAGTCCGACGCGATTCGATATCTGAAGGGCTCGCAAATAGCTAAATGGTCTTCTCAGGATATCCTCCGTCATGTTAATACTCGTACAGTTCAGTACATCTCACTCTCTTTCGCCAAATTTCGTTACTGCCAGGTGACTGACCCTGCTTCTCGTCCGTTTCTGCATATTTCAGATTCTCAAGTATAATGGCACTCTTGATCTCAAACTTTGGCTTTTTCTACTCGCATTTCACCATCGAATCCTGTCAGCGCTACTACCTCCTTCCATCAGTCTTCAAAGGTTTGTGTTACGAGCCAGCTAAATTTTCCGGCCGTGCGTTCATCACCCGTAACGCCAGTCTTCCAGGCCATGGTTTCCCAGATGATCTTAGGAATCAGGTGACTACCTCGGTGCGAAGACCGATGATGACTTGCTCATGACAAACGACTTCTCTTCAGAGCGTTCAATCTATCAACCCGGTCAAGACGTATCGGAATGATACTGATATTTCTATATGCATCGACAAGCGGGGTACGTGGCGTTTCGATGGGCGGGTGAATGTCCGTTCTGACACGGACTTTAGATCGAATGGTTGGCCACATTCTACAGAAGGATACGTGAGTTGCGAAGCTATTCTGGGTTTCATTTAACCTGCTGACTGATATGCCATTTTTCCAGCAACCTTGTCGGGGAGTCATGTACGTGTTCTTGATTTAATGGACTAACTGTATTGATATCGAGGATGACTTTTGCAGGGAAAGTGAGTTCTCTAAAGCCCCAAAAAGTCTAACTGCAGCCCTGAACACTTTCGTAACCAGTTGTCGGGGGAAATTCAACAGCGAAAGCGTACCTTTGAATGCTTGGGTGTACTATGTCGCTGCAATCATCTACGATCTTGGGGTGACCATTATATCCGTGGGATATTTGCTGAAGCACAAGCATACTACTGTCTCACACACGATGTATGTATGGGCAGTTGAAACACCCGACCCTTTTTGCTCACGCCCTTTAGGCTGTCAAGAATTACAAGATTGTATGGGCAATACTCCTTTGTGCAAATCGTCACTATGTCCTCACTGTGCGGTTGGCTGTAGGATGCTGTATGACGGGATTGGCTACTTCGTGTTTCTCACAGGTGGGTAGTTTCACCGACAAGGTGGACTACAGCTCATTCATTCCAGGGGTCAATGTTGTTAACCTCATTATATATCGCCAGAACTCTGATTATCTACAGGTGCGTGCTTACTCTCATTGACCTCAAACGATCCTGATCTGACCGACGTGACCGACTAGACCGCCGGGTAAAGAGATTCTCCTTTTCATCTTCATCTCACGTGCATTGAAAAATGGCCATTTAGAGCGTCACTCGGGTATGCTGCGACTTGGATATTCACACAACGACTCCTCATACACCTGCACGGTGAGTTATGTCAATTCCAACTGCTTGTAACCATGCCTCATGCATCATTTTCCCGTCTCGACCTACAGAAATGTCATTGGAGAGGCGAAATGAAAGCATGTACGCAGCCTACACGATATCCCAGACCATCAGCTCTGCTCAGGCGGTGAACCGAGCCGTTCGATCTCAGTTCGAGCCTAAAGCCAGCCTTCACGACAGCCTCGAACTGACTAACCCGGACTTTGACTTGGACACGATGGAAGCAGGACTCACGAGGGACTCCTCGGACGATGTTAGCAGTGTGCAGGTTCGCGTCGAGAAGACTGTGACAATCCAAAGGCGGCCGTCGACGAAGAAAGAATTGGAGGATTACTCGAGGCATGCTGTTTCTGCTGTAACAAACGCTACTACGGATGGTACACGGACTATCTCGGTAGTATCTACGGGGAAAAAACGATAGTCTACCTACACGCAGGGTCGTGGTCTCTCCTTAATCTCCTTCGACCCGTTCCGCATGGTTTTTATTGCTCTCATATCGTTATCTTAATCCGGACGTGTTTCTGTTGTTATTGTAGTGTAATGTGTACCATGACTGTAAAAAAAAGTTTCATGATTGATTGAAACGAACCGACTTGGCACCCTACAGCTGGTGTTCGCACCGGTCGCGAGTGGCTGGGTCGTGGTCCAGACTTCAGAGCAAATCCTCGGAGTATCTTATTGATCATACAGGGCCCAGAGCACTATGTAGCAGGCGAGAGTGGAGTGCGCCAATGCTATGGGCTTCGAGACAGACAGCTTGCTCAGGCTTGAAAAGTTGAATTCTATTCATATGATCGATCTTATTGCTTCGTCCATCTCTACACTAATCCAAAGAGGTCAAAGGAGTGCGGCCTGTCGGCTGGTACGACTGAACGGAAAGACGGTGGTCCTGTATCGGGTCAACAGCGAGCCCTCAAGACCTCAGAGCCTCATGCGTCGTCACCCGTCCTGATACGACAGTTCGCGGTGCTGTGGCACGCAGCTGTGGATATTGCGAAGTACGTACAGATCAGTACTGAGAATAGACTGTGATAATTGGGCTTGATACGAACCGGGCGGGACTCGGGAGGTGAACTTACCGTTCACCAGCGCGACCGCTCTAGTCCCACGGAAGGGTACCCGCAAACAGATCAGTGCTGTCGTCGGGACACCATTCCATGAGTTTACGGAGCTCGGGTGAAGACGTATGATAGGGATGAAAACGTGCAAACGTGTTCCTTCCTATTCTTTTCGAGAGTAATGTGGAGTGGCAGCCGTAGAGGTCATCAAAATAAGGGAGGTAACCATTCACGTTCTGGTACGGGTGGCGGGTCAGTCAATCGTAATGTACCATCTGTACAGAAGGAGAGGCACGCTTACTTCACCCATTTCAGCGACGGCATTGTCTTCATTATTCTCCAGGTCCACACCGACGTATCGGAACCGCTCCTTCGGCCAGCGGAGTGCCGCTCTGTGCAGCTCTTCGAACCGTTTGCGTTTCATTTCATATCCCACAACCGTTATACGTTTGGGATAGTGTCCTGTGTATTCCTGGAACCGAGCGATGGAGAAAAGAAGGTTTTGATAGGAGTCAAGTGCGTAATTTTCTGTTGTAGCTCGGAGGCTTTGCTTCACGCCGGCGCGGAACAAGTTGGCTTGTAGAGCTAGCCGAAGGTATGATTCGCCTTCCGTTGTCGATGATGAAGGTCTTGTTTGCCCGCTAGTACGTGAAGTCGATGAGCCTCCGTGCTGAGGTCGAAACCATAAGAATCGACTACACACCCGCTAAAGACGAGCAGCGATTTGGCATCTTCATTCGACAGCCGGACACTTCGTTGCAACAAGAGAATAAGCGACTTCCATCACAAGACGAGCATTCGTGCATACGCACCCTTCCGATATATGTCGGAAAAACACTTCCGGACGTCCTCCCCGTTTCTGGTATGGTTCCAGTGTCCAGAGATCTTCGTTCAGTCTGTCTTCAGCTCTCGCGCCCTGCCAGATCGCATGTCCAGGAACCATTATAAGGTGATCAAGACCTTCATATTCTCGTCTTGAGAGCGTCGATAGTATGGTGCGAGGAACGACGGAACGGTAGGTTGAACTTGGTGTCGGCCATGTTAACCAATAACTCAAGTTGAGGATGCACGAGATGAACAAGGAAAAGGCCAAGAGAAGAACCCCGAGATTTGTTATTCTGGCGCGAATGAGAAGTCTATCGAGCCATCGTCGTTGAGAACGAGAAATATCGCGTCGAAACGTTCTGCGTTTGGAGAACGACACGGGGGACGGCAACATGGGTAGAATTTGGGCGCTTGATGTTGTTCGTGGACGTGATGACACGCATCACACTCACCACGCGAACCTTATCCAACCCAAGTACCGACTTATTCTGTTTCAATCTTCACCCTCAACGTCAGAAATATCAATCAATGGCAATTTTTGGATACATAGTATACATAGCGCACGTTTATACGGTGCAACGGCAACATGTGGGTCGACCGAAAGTACAGAAGTAGAAACAAGCTGCGTTGTGTGTAAAATTCCTATTTTGTAGCTTGATACAATATACCATAAGATACAGACAGACGAGAGTAGAGTCGCTAAAACAATCGGAAATACAGATAAAGTCCAAGTTTCATACCATTTACTGACCGAGTTCCGTCCATCCTGAACCAAAAATACCTGCTCAAACCCTTTTGGACGGTCGATCATCGATCATGTTCCAGCTCTCCCTGGTGCATGACCCACTTCATTGCGCGATAAATAGACCCATCGCCTTCCAACTGCAGCCGCAAAAGCTTGCCTCCCTTCTGGTCGACCGATGAAACCTAACCAAAGGACTCAAAGCTCTACGCCTCAGCGAAGAAGCCCAACAGCCCATCGTCTTTTTCGTCCTTGTCCTCCTCTGCGTCAGTCTGCAGCCGAATCCTCATCAACTCATCCCAAACTAAAGTCGATGCGTCGCCTCCTTTCTTCAAGAACCCTCGTATGTGCCTCAGCCACTGCTTAACGATGTGGAACCTGGCCTCCTTATTCTTCCGCGAGTGGGGCTGGAACGGTGGGAGCCCTTCTTGATAAGCCATGAGTGCAATCTGGCCGACCCAATAGAACGGAAGTGCTACATATCCCGAAATCAGTTGCTTGTAGCATTAAAGACGCAAAAGTTACCAAAAGCGGAACGTACGATTTTGCATAAACGGTGGTTCCTCGTCTTCCCCAACAACAACGGCATGCTCCGGGCAGTTCATCCAACTCTTGAGCCAATTGTGAAGAGAATACTGAGCGATAGAAATCTCCTGTTCGACATTCGCGTCCCTGGGTGCGACGACAGATACGGCCTCCGTATCCATCGGAATCTCAGTGAATGCAGCAAACATCCGACGCAAGATGGCATGGATTACTATCCAATGAGCGAAGGGGCTCAGCGGAGGAGGAGTCATGTTCCAGACAGTTTCCGTTACGGCTGCCACCGTAGGAAGCATCTGTGAACCGACGAGTCTAGAACGGCAGTCTCCAAATGGTGACTGTTGTTCGAGTACCATCCACCAATCCGTCGATGTCTTGGCTTGCCACAGTGCATTCTCACAGGGTAAGAATATATCCATCTCGTTGTCCTGATATGACGTTGGCTGGGAGAAGAATATTGTTTGGCAACAGTCGTGGAGGTAGGACAACAAAATTGCACTTAAGAGCTTTCAGACCGCGGTTGATTGAGTGGACACGATGCAGATTCCTCACCGTTTAGCCGTCTCGTGGTTACCCCATTCTTTCCATTGAAGATCTAGTGGGAGTGTCGTGTACGCATCCGGACTCCATCCAGCAATCTTGCTCAAGTAGGCAGAGCGCCTGACCATCTATCCCAAAAACACAGTTAGCAGACGCATACATATAGTAGACTCGGCTCACCATCACCAACATTCCTAATAAGGCCACTCAGTCGAGGCTCAAAACGAAGACTTCATCATGAACTTACCATGGTAGACATTAGCCGACGCGCGCTGGTCCGCTTTCTGATGAAATAGCCCCACCGTTTGGAGAAGCACAACCGCGATGATGAGATTCAGTTGGTCGGCGGAGCTCGCACCTCCAATCCGTGACTTTCATCGAATCTTGATTAGTCGAAAGGCGAAGAGAATGGGTAGAAAGCGAATTCGTACAAATTCCTCGACCAGTATACTTCGGGCCCCCGTCAACGTGTTGAGGATAAAAGTAGCGGCTGGACGCGTTTTCACGTATAGTGCGCCACATGCCTGCATCGCGGAAACCAAAAGCGGTGGTCGGCCCTCGATCGAGAATGTGTGCGGATGCACGATCGGCATTTGTTCCAGGAATACGGTGTAGAAGAGATGCACTGAGTAGGAAGCTTCAGGAAGCTGAAGGCAAAACCAAAGTGGCGCTACTTACGATAGTGTCTGTGCTCTGGGTCCATGGTCTCTTCGGGAGTGGAAAAGGGAAGAACATGTCGCACATGACTGACCGCGGGTTGGACGAAAGGTGCGGAGAAGTTGGGAATCTCCTGGAAAGAAGTGAGAGCCTCTTGGAAGGGGACACGCTCATCGAAGAACACATCGAAAGGAAAAGAAGCGCCTGGGGGGGAATTGCCTGGTTCATATGGCGGAGACTCTCCAGAACGGGGAGGCGAGTCCAGGGATGAGAACACATTACTGAAAAGAGACTGGAACATATCCCCGCTGTACATCGATGCGAGTTGGCCGTTGGCGGCGGCGTCTCCTAGTTGGGCGTCTGTTTCCGTTCCTGTTGCGGTTGAATCCTGATATGAACGGCTCGCTATCGACGAAGAGAAGCCCGCGTCACTGCCGGGTCCTTGCATTGAACTGAAATCGGTGAGGGGAGGCGTGGGATTGGGCGGGTCGAATGTTTCGGGTATTGAAAGTGGAAGGGTGCTGTTAGTGACCAAGGAGCCAGACGCTGGAAGTTCAAGACCCTCTACAACCTTGCGATGTGAGGGTCTCTTGGTCGGAGGTGCATATACACATTCCTTTCTCTTGGTAGTACACTTGCCGCAAGGACTCTCCCGGTCACATTTGATCTTCGATTCGGTACATGGAATGCATGATTTGCGACGAGTCCGGTCGGTGCTAAGGCGGGAAATCTCAATGAGTGTCGATTCACGAGAGACGAGCACTCGTACCGTTCGTTGCAGCCCCTTCTATGCCTTGATAGTAGATCGCTTCGCGTGAATTGAGCACCGCATAGCTGGGTAGGACTTGAGCGAGTTAAATGGTGTTCATTAATAGACCACAAACTTCACAGCTATGAAACCGCTCGTTAGTATCTGCGAATTCAAGTATTTAGAGCCTCAGTTAGGTACATGGCGCGTAAAGCAGTAAAGGCGGGTTTTCGTACGGTTTCTAAGGTGTCGATTTAGGTGCGTAGTCCTCGTGAATTTGGCGGGGCAATATGGACATTCTTTTGTTTGAGGTAGTACTGGAATATTGCCGTTGTGCGAGCGCATCTTTGAGAGAGAGCCATCTTTCTTTCTGAATTCCAGCGGCTGGTTCGGTGATGGTGGTCGAGCGACACGGGGAATATCTGTGGTCATTGTGATGGACGGTGAGCAAGGTGGGCCGTCGGGTCGTTATCCGAGCTGACAAATCTAGTTCCTCATTCTCGCCTTCACCTTTACCTTCGTATCACGATCATTCCTGTTCAGCGCGCTCGTGTAATTGGAACATTTGGGACCTTTGGAACATTTGAAGAGATATCTCAAGGTCGCGTGTCGCGTCAGCCAGAATCTAATCGTCACACAAGACCACTGTTATCGCCGAGATATGTCCCTGCTACCACGGTCAACACGGTTGTATCGTGCTCTCTCTCGACAGTTTACCATCTCGACCCCGTATTTCAACACCAGTAACGAAGGCACGATAGCAGGTACAGCTCCCTCATACCGATGCTACGTTTTCCTACATTCGTCAATCCCACCCTCGGCTTTCCCAGCAAAATTCATGACACCTCTACAACGCGAACTCCAGCTCAGAGTTCTTCAATGGGGCGGTTTTGTCAATTGGGCCTATTACGGACCTGATTCTTCTGGAGTCGACCCTACGCAAGGTCACGGTGACGCCACACTAACTGCAACCGCTTTCACTTCTTTTGGGGAGAGAATAAATGTACCAGAGTTGTCGCGTTCTACTTTGGATGAGGTGGATGGTACACTCAGACGACGCGTCGAACAGCCGAGTCGTAAAATGTCCATGGACCAGATACATCTATTGGTGTGCACGCACATGGCTAGGGATTGTCGTTGCGGGGACTTGGGTGGGGCATATGTGCGAGCCTTGAGAGCAGAGGTCGAAAAGCGGAAGAAACAAGATGACCAGCTGTATAGTCGGGTCAAGATTGGTGAGGTCGGACATGTTGGGCAACACAAGTACGTCTGAGGGCTTTCCTCTGATCTATCTTCTGTTCGACTTACATACACTACACTGTAAACAGATTCGCTCCAAATATGCTGGTCTATCCTCGTGGGGATTGGTGAGTCTCGTCCGGGTCATACATCCATTTGCAGCAGTATCTCAGTGAACAACGACGCGTAGGCTCGGTCAACTGTCGATAGACAACATACCAGAAACACTGGAATCAATCATTCGGACCTCAATCTCGACACCTTCTCCCAGCCAAATAGACTTTCCGAAGAAGAACTGGCGTGGTAGAATGGCCTTATCGAAGGAAGAGCAACTAGAGTTATACCATTCGACGTAATTCACCGGTTCTCTAAGGTCTAGATCCAGCAATTGTTATACTACCTCTATTCGCCTCCACCGGAAAGCGCTCGTTCTACGGCCCAGCGAACAGCAGCTTCTACGTCTGGAGCCTGGTGAGTTGGTGTATGTTCTGGCGGTATTCCAAGATGAGGATCAAATACTCCTGTGTGCACAAGCACGGAGGACCAGCCAGCGCCATTGGCACCTGCAATATCTATATCACAATTAGTTGGATTAAACACCTGCGAGGAACCAGGACAAAGGACATACCTGATGCGGGATTATCTGGGAAGACGTGAAAAGGTTTAACCATAGGCGTCTAGGCTGTGAATTGTATATGTACTCGTACCTCCAATCATATACCTTGATATACAATCAGAATGGGACATCCATGAGAGGCGCAACACTTACATCGAGGGGACTGCAGCTTTGCTGCCATAGCGTTCTTTCATCAACTGAGTCACAACTTTCTCCGCGTACTTGTACGTCGGCGTAGTCGGTTTGCCGAATTGCACAAAAGGGTAGGTGTGACCAGTGAGCGCCTTGTATACAGCCTGGAACGACTCCTTGAACGCGCCCTGTCCAAGTCTTGGTCTCGGAAAATCTGATTTCCAGAGCAAGTCGGGATTGCAGAAGATTATCTCGACTGGACTGGATCTGTGGTCTTCTAGGTAGGGATTACCGATGATGCCCCCCGACTGGATTATGTCGAGCATTATCTGCACTGATAAGAGAGGAGGTCAAAGACTTCTCGGTAGACTTGTTAGTCTGGAAAGTCGCGTACCATCAGTTCCCCAATTCCGAGGATCGTGGAACACCAGAACAGCCTCTATCCGTGTCTTCGAGAAGTCTACTGACTTGGAGAGCAGGTAATGAGTTGTTTTGGCTTCTGTTGTGGCTAAACATGACGCACAGGTCGATTGATCATTTGATTGGGGTCTATCCTTTGTAAGGGCCATACACTAGATGGGCTGATTAGAAGAGGCCTCGAGCAAATTCGGTGAAACGGTCCGTACGAGGGATTCCATAGTAGCACGTCTGGCGTCGTATACACTTTCTTGAAACCGTAACTGATACCATAGAGAATTAGCCCAGACCGGAATGCGCAAACTCGGGAACGGAGGACCTTTCGGCGACGTGACGCAGTTCGTCGTTTTTTCCTCCGAGAACAAGAACCGGACTGTCCGCATATTTCCCGACCGTGTCCTTCAGGATGGTGTGTGCTTGTATTATTTGGTCTGGATGAAGCTGTAGGTGAGGCCGTTCAGTGAGTGTGAACGGTATACAATACATTGAAAGTCTCCGATTTCGGACGCACCTCAACACCTAAGCTTTTAGAAAGCCCTTGAGCCCGCTTTGCCTCCGACTTGCCACCACCATTAGTCAACTGGAGCCTCTTGCTTTAGTGAAAGGAACGATCTGATGCAGAAGAACCGCAAGTACCAGGATGTAAGGAATCTTGCTGCATCGTTTGGACTGAATGAGCTTGCACTTTGGATTCACATGGGTAGAGAACGCACGTATTAAGAGGATTATCGCCTTCAAGAATCTGCAAGGCTCGCCTCGCAGTAGGTAATGGGTTGGACCCAGCCATCAGCACTCCATCCTTTCGAGAACAAGTCAGTTGCGGAAGCCCTTGCAGCTCGAGATGCTTTGACTTGCGATATCGAATGCGAATCCTAACGGCGGTATCGACCTATGTGAGTTCGTATGGATAAACCGACATGCACGACCAGCCGTAGCTCCGTTCCTAGTGAGAGCGCGAAGAGAGCTCAGATGAAGGGACGACATGAGCGAAGAGAAGAGGAACCCGGGCATTCCGGCCCTATTATCCGGTGGAAAGTCGTCACGCCCCCGTGATCATATCTCGCTGAGACGCGTGGGATTCCAGGTTCAAGTTGCTTTTTCACCTGAACTTGCATCATCCCAGCTTTCCGTCTTTGAGCTCGCCGCGACTCGCTCACATCGAAAGCCGTAAAGGAATAAGGTTTGCGATTTCTATCAGAGGATGACAGTATTCTGATAGTATTCAGCCAAGTATGATGCTAGGACCCCACCGACTCAGCTCGCGTTCTCGTGAAGCAAGCGCTTCACCATCTGTGTCGCTCGAGACAGGCAAATACAGGATGCGAGCACCAACCAATCGCTCAGCGATTCCACCCCCGAAAATGGTACCCCACAATAAGCGTGGCCAGATTCGCCCTACCTCAAGTCAGAATAACACCTACGTGACCATCCTTCTCCTTCTGTTGGCATCGGGTTGTGCGGTTAGCTTTGGGCTCGCTTATTACCTGTTTACCACTAGGTGGGCCAACCCAAATCAACCTTCTCACTCGAGTCTCGCTGATAATCAAACCCAAGTCGTTCACGTTGAATCGCCTCAAGTTTCATGTCCTACCACAACTCCGGGAGAGAAGTTTCTTGTATACCATCCTCACAGCGGCTTTCACAACCAGCGCATTTCCCTCGAAAATGCCCTTACACTGTCCCATCTACTCAACCGCACACTAATTATACCACCCATCCGGCTCGGCAAACCGATATCATACGGCAACTTTAATTCTCTCCACTACTATCTTTCCATCTCAGATAAAGTTGGCCTTCGACATTGCGCCGGAACCTCTCCCGAATCCTTCCTTCCTCCTGAATGTTTTGGCTACTTCGACTATACTTACATCCCATGGAATTGGCTGCTGGACTTTAGACACCTGGCCACTCGTCATCGATTCGTCTTTCGCGGGAATCACACCGATGAATGGCTCTCTGAGTGTCTGGGTATCTCAGAGTCCGACGTCTCGGTCCTCGAAGAGTTCAGTCGTTATCACTACCAATTCCTCGACAAACCTACCAAAGGTGACGACAGCGGTCCTTCCGACAAGTACGACGAACTGGTCTTCATTGCCGAACTTGAAGCCTCCCGCGAACCACTCCTGTACCTCGGAACTCTCTTTGGAACGTCGAGGCTGCTTCTCTCGAACAAGGAAAACGCCCGCATACGACGGAGAATTCGCGAAGATACGGCATTCAAGAATCCACTTCTCGTGAACGTTTCGAACTCCATAGTTCAGAGCCTAGGTGGGATGTTCATAGGTGTCCACATACGTGTAGGTGACGGTCCTTTCGTCTCAAGCGGTCGGGAAAATGCGCGTTCCGTTTGGTGGACATTGGTACATCAGACGCTCAACCTGTCCGTCGACGAGACTATGTCCCTCCAAAGCTCAGTATTGCCGCATGCCAATACCTCAGTTCCCATCTTCGCCCCGTATTCATTCAGCCCCGTTCCCCCACAATTTACACTTCCGCCTTCACTCCGTTGTCGCCGACCTCTTCATACACGTCCATCCCTTACACCCTTGAACACACCGCTTTACTTGGCCACGGATGCTCCGGATCCTCGTAACCACCGTTCGCTGGCGTTGTTCTTCGAAACTTTCCCATGCATATTCACCCTTACGGACTTTTATGACCAACTAGGACCTCTAGACTACGTCGTCAATGATTATGACGGCCTGACACTAAAGCCCTTTCTACTGTCGTTTGTTGACGCGATGGTGCTGGGGCACGCTCGAACTGCCGTTGGGACGACGTCCAGCACTTACAGTGCCTTTGCTCTCGATGTGCTTTGGCCCACGTATCATGGGATGGAAATAAGGGAGAGAATTAGTTGAGGTAATGGAGAGCTGGCGCACGCTTTTGTTTCACCTTGACACAGCTTGAGAATAGTAAACTCGCATTCATTGACGGGTTCCTCGGCTTATTTGTGATTGGGAGCGCTATTTGATGGCGGAGCAGCGTGCACGTCCGCCGTGTCCTGGCATGGACAAGTGCAGGGTGAAAGAATTTCTTTATACGTCTGCCTCCCTACATTGGAACGCTTTATTCTCTTTGTGTTTTCGATGCAGTGCCAGTAGTCAGTACACAGGATACGGTAGTCGCGAGAAGTTGACTGGAAGCGTCCCAATATAGATTTGTTCCTTGACATGCGACTCTGCTCAGATGTTGGATGGTTCGTTGCGATGCAACATTGCCGATCTATGCGTTGTCCATCAACTTATATTGATCTTGGCCCTAGGGCCCGTAGTGGCTATTTGCTTTCACCGAGGTACATAAATGCAAAGAAATTGACTTGTCATCATATCCCTTTCCCTCCTCCTTCACCGTGACCATGCCAGCAACATCATCGTCGTCGTCGATGCTGAGTCCACAGATAGCTATCCCAAAACCTCAGCTACAAAAACTTGCTGGAGTCAACCCTGCCTCCCCTTTGCGGCCTAACGCTGCCGTCTTCAGTCCTATCCTCTCTCCACGTCCAGGTGCGGCTTTTGGTATTCCCCCTTCACCGCGGTTTGGTGGTGTTGGAGGTCAGTCGATGTGTTAACTATGAACGTGAAACTGATTGGGCAGCGCTCAGGCGAGTTGGATGACTGGTTCAAGAATTTGAGAAAGTACGAGGTACGAATGGTAAGCTGAAACCTTCGAGATGCTTTCATTTCACATGTACTGATTGCTTTGTGTGCTGTAGGGCGCGATGGCTGCAGCTTCAGAAGAACCAAAATTCAGAGAAGAGCTGGGCACGATCGAACAATGTTAGTTATTTTTTTTTCTACCGCTTCATCTATTTGCCGACGTTGACGAACCCACCCCCTCCAGGGTTCACCTTGCTCAATGATTCGGAGCAGGACGCTACTTTGTACTCCCTCATCCAGCATGCATCTCAAGAACAGATCACGTTCCTGAAGGCCATCTTGCAACAGTTGTCTGATCCTATGCTCGGTGAGTGGACTCCGCTTGTTTGTGTAGGACAGGACAGACTCCAACGATGTACACAGCCGATTCGAGACAATCTTCGCCCGCAACAACTCGCCCTCCCCTCAATGTTCGTCTACCTGGAACTCCCCGAACTCCCGGATTCAGTCTCGCATCTGCCCTCTCCCCTGCAACCACCCAGAACAAAGACCTCGACAGACTCGAAAAGTCGGCGGCGGGACCGGGACCCTCTCCTCTATCTGCTGTGGACCCAAGTTCACAAGAATTGTTCATCAAAGGAAGCGAGGACTTCAGCTGGGCGAACATGGTCAACACACCGATGGACCTCATGTTCCAGAAACCTCAAAAGAGCGCACACAATCCCACCGGTTCCATGCCCATGGGGATCCCCAACCCCATGATGGGAATGGCAATGATGAATCCGCTGGCGTTTAGCCAGGGGATGGCCGGATACACCAATGAAGCCCAACTGCTGGCGCTGCAACTAATGATGAACGGGATGGCCATGCAGCCGCAACAACTGCCACAACAACCGCAGCCGCCCGTGGGGAACAATCAGAACCAGAAGTCGGGATCCCAGCAGCGCCAGCAACAGAAAGGACAATCATCAGCTGGTGCTAGTAACTGGAGATCGGCGCCATCAAAGGGAACTTCCAAGACCCCATCGAAACCAAAGAGTGCTGCTGGCTCGTCGGCAGCAGCAACGGCAGCGCCAACGCCAACGACGAGACCCGAGGATGATGTGGATCCGGAACTTCTGAAGGATATCCCGGCGTGGCTGAAGACTCTGCGGTTGCACAAATATACTGAATGTTTCGCGGGGATGACGTGGCAGGAGATTGTTGCTCTCGATGAGGATCAGCTGGAAAAAATGGGAGTAACGGCGTTGGGCGCACGGAAAAGGTTGACGAAGAATTTCGAGGGGGTGAAGAGGAAGATGGGGATGGCGCCAGCGAATCCGGACGATGCCGCTGCGCCAGGGCAAGAGCCTGAAAAAGATACGGCAATGTCGTCCTGAACACAGCTTGGGGTATATCACTCACACCTTCCTTGATTTTCGTTCTGCAATACGGAACCATCTGCATCATATCTATAACCATCTTTCGCATCTATCTCTCATTGCTTGTAACATCCTCCTAACATCGTAACACTCTATTATTGAAGCCTCACAGAGATGGACATGTTAATCTATGTAATGTAGACCCAAATGCTGGCCATTCTTTGTAGATCCCAATCGTATTTGCATCATATGACACCACTTACGAGGGACAGAGCGAGCTTTGCCTGCACGTTGCTTCTTATCTTCCCACCTCCACCAGTGCCCGATGGCAACTGTTGCAGTGATCGCTGCTGGTGCCATGGGGTCCGCCGTTGGCCGAAAATTGGTTCAGCATGGATGCAAAGTTCTGACAAATTTAGATGGACGTACCGAAGCCTCTCGTCGTCGTGCAGAGGAGTGTGGCATGCAAGAGGCCACATACGTGCAGATCCACGAAGAGGCGGACTATCTTCTCAGTATCTTGCCCCCGAGCCACGCGTTTCCGTTCGCGGAAAGCTTCTTACAAAAGTCAGCGGCGGGGGGGTTCGACAGGAAAAAGCAACAGAGTCTTGTCTTTGTCGACTGCAATGCAGTCAATCCAGCTACAGTGAAGCGGATCGGCGACCTCTTTGGACCGAAATCAATTCCGTTTGTCGATGCTGGCATTATCGGAGGACCTCCTACCGATAGATACGACCCTACCTTTTACGCCTCAGCCACGGACAAAGAGGCACTCGAGAAATTCGGCAGTTTGTCCCAGTACGGTTTGAAGATCTCGCTCATCAAAGAGGGTGGAGGTATAGGAGATGCAAGTGCGCTGAAAATGTCCTATGCTGTGATCATTCCAAACCGCGTTCTCTGAGAGGAAGTCTAAACTAACTTTTGGGTAGGGCATGACCAAAGGAACTACGGCACTGTTCGCGACCATGATACTCGCCGCTGAAGCATCGTCACCAGCAACCGCAGAAGCACTTTTGAACGAACTTAGAGCTTCTCAGCCAGAGTTTCTTGCACGCATTTCGCGCGCCATACCGGGTATGCTTCCCAAGGCTTATCGCTGGGTCGGAGAGATGGAGGAAATTGCCGGATTCATCGAGAGCCCTGAGAGTGAGACATACCGAGGGATAGCTAAGCTATACGAGCGAATAGAGAAGTCGCTGAATGAGAACGATGAAGAAGGAGATATAGCAGTGCTTCGAAGATTTGCGGAGGAGGGAGGTAAATCTCAAGGAGTAACAAAGAGCTAGATTTGGTAATTTAATAGAATGACCATCACAACACGCCTGAACGGAGCCTGACTGAGTGACACTGACGCTGAGGCCCTCTGGAGTCTGCTGTATTCAGCGGCATCTTTTGCTCGTCGTCCTCATCGTCCTTGTCGTCGTCCACCGTGTTTTCTTGTGATGCCGGACCCCATTTCTCCACCTCCACCTGGGCAGCCTTCAATCACCGTCACTCGACAGCCGTCAACAGCCTCTACATCATCCAATACGAAAGGCAAAGCACCCGATCAGAGTGGTCGTCAAACTGGTTCTACAACTCCCCAGAAATCGTCTCTCAGAGCCAGGGCTTCAAAGCCTTCTACCCCAGTTCAGGAAGACAGCAGTAAATGGGGTTCCAATTTTTGGGTGACCTTGGTTGACCCACAGGTACGCTATCAGTTCACAATGGTCTCATGTTCATTGTTTGACTTGATGCCTGTTAAAATCTCTCTTTTTAGACACAAAACTCTTTCTACGCCTGTCCTGCAACGGGGGATGTTAGCTGGGATCCTCCTGTTGGGAACTTTGTGTCAGTGCTTCTCCCGGCGTACGCGAACAAGTGAACCAACCATAAACCTGCCTCTAGATTGCCCCCCAGCACGGAAGGCGAGTGGTGGGAGTTGAGCGACGATTCTCGTGGCGGACTTCCTTATTATTATCACACGAAATCTGGGGAAACTGTTTGGGAACGCCCTGAAGGATTTGTTATTCCCCTTGGGATTATCCAGGTATGTCCCCCTTTGTTCAGATTAAACCAGCAAGGTTTAGGCTCGAATTTACTTCATTAGGGTACAGCACTTGGTCGTCGTTTGTCTACCCGTGCCTCTCGAAACCTCGATGATCCAAGCCCCCAACATGACAGGATGCGCAAACTCGAACCAGGAGAGATGCGCAAGTCCCAGTCCCTTTCGCCCACCACCAAGTACTCGAATGGAACCTCGTCAAAGAAGAGCCCGCCTATACGCCGGTCATATTCTAGCGATCAGCATCACAATGGCTCCTCGAGAATGCAGGGCGCCCACTTACCTCCAATACCAGGATCTCCTTACGTTACCGATGCCTCATCCAAATCGTCCTCGGAAGGGCCACCACCAACACCTACAACAGGTGATCGTTCAAAGTCTGGTAAAGGAAGCCCGAACGGATCCGGAAGCACTACAAGTTCTGTCGCCCGCTCTCGGTCCAAATCCTCTTCCTATATGTCGCATCGTCCACCGCCACCTCAGAGCCTGAATGCGGCTGTAGAGCTGCTGAACAGCTCTCAGTCTGATAGTGGATACGCGTCTCCAGGCTCGAAGACTTCCGGGCAGAGTGATGTGGAAAATTCAAGCGGTTTACCTGGCCTGATAAGTCTTCGTCCTGGAAGTACAGACAGCAAGCAGTCAGTGCCCAAATCTCCTCGTAGACCAGTCCCTGGTCTTCCGAAAGGCCGAACCGTTTCTGGACCAACCATAGGAGGCAAGGAAATCAGCGCCCCGATACTCAATCACGGTACGCAGCCTTTCCGTGCTTTACTGCGGGACGCAATATATATACTCTCTCATAACAGCCGCTACTCTCGATATGTCCCCGGTCAAGAACAGAGCCGCAGGTCACCCAATTCCCGTCGAGCATCACGTGCCAGTACATCCAACACCGACCTCGACCTCGATACTTAGCACAGGGTAAAGAAAGCTTCCCGACCTAATGTCCCCCTGTATCGTCATGCTTACTCTTTATCTTACTTCTTCCCACCCAGCACATACCCAGCTTTGCCCCACGATCTGGCCTCCGACATTATGCAGTTTTCTGAATCCGATTTCGCAAGGCAGTACTTCTCAACCCATCGTACGGGGATTCTATTCAGGCGTAGAGTGCCAGTGGCACAGATGATGGTGTGGCAAAAGGTCGGTTTCACCTCAACGCCCCATCGCTGTGTTGTTGACGATAGCCATCAGACCCCGTTGAACTCGCCACTCTTGACATTAAACAACCGGGTATTGAACAGAGACGCTGTCAAAGTGTTCAAGGTCATCCAGCACATAATGGGAGATAGAGATCGCGATCGACCTGTGGGCGTTCGGCCGCCGGCTGAATCCAGTTCGACTGTACAGTCAATAAACGGCTCGTCGACATCGTTAGGAGGTCAATCGAACCTGTTGGAGGAAGAAAGGTGGCTATTGGGAGCAGGGCTATCCCATGGCGAATTGAGGGACGAGATATATTGTCAGGCTATGAAACAGTTGACGAAGAACCCGAACCCGTGAGTTAATCTACGATGGCTCGTATATTTGTTTCCTTACCAAATGTCTTTGACAGTGAGAGTGTATTCAAAGGATGGCAACTACTCTGTGTCTTGCTCATAACCTTCCCGCCCTCCAAAAACTTCGAGACTTATCTCAACTCATTCATACAACAACATACTTCCCATCACGAAGGACGCGTGGACGTCATGGCCAAATTCTGCCTTCGACGTCTTGCCACCATCTCAAAGAAGGGGCCCCGAGGAAAGCCTCCCACCATCGCTGAAATCGAGACAGCTTCGGTTCGTCTCACCGTTTTTGCTCTCTGCTCTTTGGTCATATGCTCAACTGCGTTTTCCCGTTTATCAGGATGCCGCATTCAACCCGTCAACGTTTGGGGAATCTTTGGATGCTATTATTCGTCTTCAGGAACGCACCTACCCCCAGCAGAAGGTTCCTATTATCTTACCTTTCCTCGCTGACGGTATACTCGCGTTGGGCGGGACCAAGTCGGAAGGCATATTCCGAGTGCCGGGGGACGGAGACTCTATCTCAGAGCTGAAGCTTCGCATCGACAAGGGATACTACAATCTCGAGGGCGTTGATGATCCGAACATCCTAGCATCGTTGATGAAGCTATGGTTACGGGAATTGTTGGACCCTTTGGTCCCCGAGGAAATGTACAATGAATGCGTCGCCAACTCTCAGGACCCCGATGCTTGTATCCATCTCGTCCAAAGGCTCCCCACCATCAACAGGAGGGTCGTGCTTTTCATAATCAGCTTCCTTCAACTGTTCTTGGAGGAGAAGGTGCAGAGTAACACCAAAATGACTCCTGCAAACCTTGCGCTCGTCATGGCTCCAAATCTTCTCCGTTGTAAATCCGATTCGATGGCGGTTGTGTTTACCAATGCTCAGTGAGTTCCTTGCTTCTCGCATCAACGGCCCTCGCTCACAGCTTTTCAGGTATGAACAAATATTCGTTTACAACCTACTGTTGCATCTCAAGTGCGGCGAAATCGACCCTCACTACAAGCCTTCCCATGGCTTGGGTGCAGTACAGACCAACCCAGCTCCGAAAACGTCAAAATCTAAAAATCGCTGGCAACACTCATAACAACACACTCCTTCTTTTCTTGTACATCTATCGTGTCCTCGTTATCAAGCCTTGACTAATAGGCTCCCCGTTCCTTTCACTGCGCTACATACTTACACCCTCTGCTTTATACCCTGTATATTGTACTCCGCACGCAATCTTGTTTTTGTTCTTGGCTAGGATTCGTACCGTCTTTTACTAATAATCAAGGAATGGAAACTCCAGTAAGTAGGGTAATATGGACAATGGTTAAGCTAATAATATATTTTATCGTCTAAATCCTCGCTCTGGCTTCTCCCATGAATCAAATTCCCAGTCGTCGTCGCGTTTTTGGTCCTGTGCCTTCCATTCGTTATATCTTTGTGGCTTCGAGCCCTCAGCTTTGACTCTGGCCTTTCTCGACTTTCGGGCAGCTTTGTTCACGAGACCCTCAATCTTGTTCAGCATAGACCATGCCTCGTTGCCGCCAGCATCCTCCTCCTCGATCCATAAGTTACGTTCCCCAACTTCACGACGAACTTTTTCAACTATACTTCTCGTATGGTCGTCGAAGTCCACGCCGTTGACGGACATTTCTTCAAGGGCATCGTAGACACCCTTGAGATCCCTGAAACAATTCCAGCGGGTATCAATGAGCTCGTTGTAGACGTCTGTCGAGCATCCAAAAACGTAAGAAGCGATGGAAAGGTTGCGCGCGTGGTTGAAGATGGATAATGCTAGATGAGGATCGCGATACTTGTCCCGGAAAGTCTTCATAAGGAGAGCCAGTAAATGTGGGTATGTCGGAGACTGGACCGTAGGTGCTTTCTTCGGTAAAACGCCCTCTTCAACAGCCTTCCTTGAAGTTTCCCCCATTTTCTCGGACTCTCCAAACACCTCTCTCATTGCCCAATCCAGCAACTGTTGGTCCGTGTCGCACAGATCCATTTCTTCTTTCTTTCGGTCTAGCAACTCGTCCTCTTCAGTGGTCCATTTCACGCGTTTGGAATGCCGTCGTAGCTTTCCAAATATGTCTCCCAGCCCTCCACGCCCTCCAATGCCCACGTTGAGGTTTGCCTTATCCCCGTGGCCCATTTTTTGTTCCGCGACAGCGTCGAAGATCATGTTGAACATGTCGTCGAATGCACTGATTTCTCGGGCAGTCATCTTCTGTCTTCGTGGCCGTTTGGTGCTCAATGGAGTGCGCAAGGTTGATGGGAGTAGCTTGCTGGGGGGAGGGACGTTCTCGAAAACATGGTCCCATGGAGATTGCGTGTCGGAGAAGATGGAATCTTGTGAGGTAGACGGTTGTCTGTAAAAGCACAGTTAAGAAAACAATGGTTGCAATAACGGTTCGGGGTACTTTTTGGGTGTATCCACGAAAAACCGACGACAAGGACGCTGGAAAGAGCCAGCCAAGCCTAATTCCGCGTGGTGTTGTGAAACTGCAGGAGTAATAAATTAGTAAGTTCCTTGTGAAAGCGTAATGGCTAGTACCCTCTGAGCAGATTCTTTGAAATTGTCGTTTTGGGGCACGAGCGAACATGAATGTGGTGCAACTTCGAGTTGGTGGGATGGGAGAAACGTCGAAAAAATTGCCGTGCCGTCGGCCAAAAGAAACCCTTCGCACTTAACGTTGGCGTACACAAGCACCCACAATTGATTGATGTCTCGCGGTGGTACGCAAATGATTTATGGTTCGTATATCAATTTACAAAGACTATACAGTTCGATTCTACAATATGGAATCATTATTGATCTTTCAGTCTCGCGGAGCAATGGTCACTTTCAGAGGAAGATTCTCCCCCTTTGCTTGCTCCCCTTCAAGAGTCGGGACTTGGAAAGATAACCGTCAGTCTCTTGCTGTAAACTCCGCAAGGTTGTACTTACCCATCACCAAACATGCTTCTCTTCGAAGTCGGGACAAGTCCTTTGTCGGGGCGAGTTCAAAGTTATTGATGATTGCTACAAGGAGCGCCTGTACTTCATATAGGGCAAACCTCCATCCTATGCAGGTTCTCACACCCCCTGCGAATGTCAGTCTACGAGAAAAGATGAATAAACCTGATCGACCCGAAAATAGCGAAAGCCTCACAGGTTTCCGTACACCCCAACGGTGGGGCCCTTCTTCTCTCCTGAGCTTCGTAGCCATCTGTCGGGATTATACACATCGGCATCTTCGCCAAATACGTCCTTGTCTCTGTGTGTAGCATTGGTTATCGTGCGGATGTGCGATTGAAACGCCGGATAGTTACCTGTTGTACGCGGCAATGGAAAGCACCACCTTAGTGCCCTTTCCGACAGGCAGCTCGTTCAACACTTCACCTGAAGCCGTCATGATGGGCTTGGACAAAGGAAGAACGTCATCTTTCACTGCACGTCGATAATTCTGGTATACAGCCGGGTGAAGTCGCAAGGATTCCTGTGAATTATTGAGGGAGCTGTTAGATGTTCGTCCTACGCCTTACGAATCTGCCCCATACCTTCAATACAGCAGCCATGTAGGGCATACTGTCAAAGTCATTCGCCGAAAAGTTCGCCTTGTTTCGCGCTTCCGTCGCTCGAATCTCCTCACGAAGTTTCTTCTGAACTTCAGGATGACGAGCCAACTCGTACAAAACCCAAGTCAATGATGTCGCACTCGTTTCATGACCTGTAGATAGTGATGATAACCTCATCTCAAACAACGAAAAGAGGCACAAGGGTGGCTGGTGTACGTACCAGCCAACAGCAAAGTTCTCATCTGTGCGATCATCTCCTCTTCAGTCAAACGAGTCGCTGGGTCCTCGGACGCATTGGCTTTGACTATCGACGATGTTATTGCGCCACTCCATATGACAGTCGAACATTCACGTACCGAGCAAACTGAGAACATCCTTACCACCCGCCCTCCCTTGCATCAGAGTTTCCGACTTCATGTCAATGAGTTCTTTGGCAATTGCACTGGCAAGGTTGGCGGTATGTCTGGCATGTACGAGGTGCTTGCTATTCGAGTAGTCGGACTTGAGGCGGAGGTACCAAATAGGCATTAAAGTCTGTTCTAAGATGGTCTTCCGGGAGGGCTGGCCAAGCGTGTCAGACCTTACATTTGGGCAAGTCAGTACTCCACCCAAAGGAAGCATCTCCTGTGCTCACATGAGGCCAAAGTAGGCTTTCATCAATTGGTTTTCGGTCTGATCCAGAGCGCCAAAGTGGTAGTCGAAGGCCGCTAGGTGGCTTTATTAATAGGCGCGAATTAGGGATGTAAAATGAACACTACCTTCTCCGAGCGAGTCCATCGTCGCCCTGGAAAGCCACGAAGCCGCATTGAGCTCGACGCTCTGATCCGCAGAACTCGCGACAAGGTCAGTCCAATGTGCGCAAAGCTATTGCATGAAATCAGTCAGCGGTCCTCGAGCAACAAGTGATGGACCTCACGTCAGACGCTACTTTATTGAAGATGGGGATGAAGGACTTTGACTCAGGTGCTAGAATAACCAATTCAGCACTCCCCACGATTTCATCGGTGAACGTGAATTTCTACCTCCAAAGCCAGGAAGCATCACTTTACGCTGGCGCTTGTGTGTTTCGCCTACAACCAGAGTATTGGATTCAATCCTGACCACATAGACACGCTTCAGGCTCGCGTACCATCAGCCCATAAAAGCCCGCGGCCCATGAGAACTCTGCTTATCTCCGTGCGTTCAGGCCATTTCAAGAAATTGTAACCTGGATCCCGCAATCGGTCAAAGTATGACCTCAAGTAGCCTGTATTGTTGCTCACCAGAGGTCTGGAAGATATATTGCATCGCTTTGGGGTCCGATATCACAAGACGGTCCTCGCCAAACGCGCCCTTGATACGAACGACCCCGCCGTATTGACTCTGCCATTTGAAGTCGGGTACTCCCGCTTGGCTTTGAAATAGCTCCGGAAGGTTTCCTGGGGCGTGCGATAGTCGCGATCGGTCTGTGAACACGTTCAGAAGGCTTTGGTGGCATACCGTACACGAAGGACTCGGGCGCCGGTCCTGGGACATGTGATATAGAGATCCGAGAGAAACGCTTGTAGAGAGAGAGGAGCGTTGCTCCAATTGCTAGTAACCCGACTGCGTACAGCTGGACAGTATCGTGTCAGTCCGGAATGATGAGTTGATACCAGTCGACGACCAACCGGTTGGATACTATCCGGAATGCTTGAGAAAGTGTGGTTAAGTACTAGATTCACCCCTATCGCAGGTACTCACAAGAAGGTCATCGTGGTGGTGGGGAAAAGAGGAACGTTGGATAGGATAATAGGTGCGCGGGTATAAATACCAAGGCCGATGGTAGGATTATCCAGCTGTGACGACATATACAATACAGGTAAGTTATTCACCAATAGAACTACTCGAGTGACGATCAGGCGGCCTTGCCACCCCTTGCCGCACAAGTACATTCCAAATTTCCCAAGATCACACCCGCGCGATCATTCCTGCCACCCCTCACTCAACATCTTCTGTCGTTGACTGAGCGTCTCCCACGACTCGAGCCCGTAAACACCAGGCAGCTCCCACCAAGCGTCCCAAACACCCTGTTCAATCTTTGGCTCATACGTGTCGTAGCAAGAGCTGCAAACATCCTTCTTCAATATATCTAACGCGTGCTTCGGCAACCCATTCAGACAGTCCGTCCTGTTGAAAAATCCCGAGGTTTCCCAGTCTCGCTTGATCGACTGGATGAAGTCGAAGCAGGTCTGTCCTGTGTACGGGCTGGTTTTCATCCAGCATCCGTGATATGCGTGTTCCGTCTCCCCGCGTTCGTTCCCGTGTTCGGTAAGCCATTCGTGGGTGAACTTTTTCGTGACAACACGGAGTTTCTCTCGACCCTTCAGAACCAAAGACTTATCGTGGTCGTTCAGGCGCTCAGTGGAACCATCTAGTCGCTGAACACCGAAGAGGATATCGTCGATATCGAGTTGTGAGGCATAGTAATAGGCCATGGGAGCGAATAGAGGGACTTCGCATTGGGTGAGAACGTTGACGGCCTGGATGGGAAATAGACGTCGGAATAGCTCCGCAGAGATGTCGATCCCATGGACAGCGGGAGGCCAGCGATCATCCCTCGAGTCGCAGGGGAACATGAGATGCAACGCTTTTAAGGCAGCTCGTCGCATCTCAGGGAGATTGAGGAGGTGGGCACCCTTTAGTAATGCGATGGCTGCGTTGAAATGCAACGAGATTCTGCCACCTCGTAGCTTTCGCAGCAGTTTTCTAGGCGACATCAAGTCTGCATGAATACTTCATGTCCAAGGAGAGGTTTGAAGACGTACATTTTCCCGTAGATGAAATCCAACACGTAGCGGAACTCTCCTGGAGAGATTGTCTGGTATATGTCGCAGAACGGCAGCCCTTCGATCTTCTCTGCGCTCTCGACAGGTTGTGGCAGAGCAAAAACGTCCCCAAATAAGCCTCCAGCGGTCTTCAACTTCTTCAAATGGCACATGAACAGCGTTCCGTCTGGCAACTTGAGGAAGATGTCGCCTCCGTTGTTGGAGTAGTGCTTGTCGAATGTATGAGCGGACTCATCACGATTCAGCCGGGTCGAGGTCGAGGATCTGGGGCGTTTCGAACGAGCATTCTTGGGCGACTGTTGTGTTTCATCTTCCTCAAGACGCGCTCGTTTTCGTAGGCTACTGGGACTGCGTGGAGAAGAGGAAGTGGGGTGAGTCAAATCTTGGGCCATGATGGTGATGGTGGTTGAGAATAGAGAAAACAAGGGGGGCCGGGCGGTAGGTATGGACAACCATTGCTGTGAGAAGCGTCTATTGTTCGCCTTGTTGGTCGATTGTTGGTCCTTTTGTTGGCCGTTTTGAGCAAGGCCAAATGTGATTGCCTTTTTGAGATTTTTGCCGCTCGGCTAAAATTTTGATGCCGGCCGGACTACACACGCGTGCAGTCCCTGCTCTCCCCCATCATGAACGCTGAAGCAGGTCAAGTAACACAACCTCCCTCTCGACGACCGAAGGACTGCTTGTCTTGCAGAATAGTCGGAACTACCACGCTGACTGGTGTAGGAGGTTATGCACTCTGGCAGTCGCGAGCTGTCGCCCCGGGAACGCCCCTCCAGAAGAGATTCATGAGCGGCGTTGGCGTTGGTAAGCATAGGTCACCTCTCCCGCACGATACCTTACTGATGTCCCATAGTTCTTATCATGGGCGGCGTGTATAGGTGGTTCAACTGAGATTAAAAGCTCGTTTGTGGTGGAATCCATATAGTACAATATCAGATCTCATGAGTTTACTGGTGGGTGAAGTTTGCCTTTCTCTTCTCCGCGAATGCAGACATGCCTAACGAAGCGGTCAGCTAGAGTCACAGCCAGAGGCCCAACCGGTAACTCACCCTCTTTTTGGTCCTTGGTTGCGAAGAGTCCGTAGAATACCCTTCTCTCCAGTCTCAAACCTTCCTCAAGAGACATTTCATATGCTTTGACCAAAAGTGATCAGTTTTAGTGCTAGCCGAAGCGAATGAACCACATACCAGCATTCACGGCTTCCTTGCCAGCTTGGACCGCCAGTTGTCCCTTGGTAGCGATCTCCTTCGCCATGGCCACGGCTTCCTCGACAACCTTCCCTTCACCCTCACCAACAACGCGACTAATCATTCCCCAGTCTGCGGCCTCTTGAGCAGTGATCATTCGACCGGTGAGAACCATCTCCATCGCACGAGACTTTCCGACAGCAAGTGCGAGTCTTTGAGAGCCTCCACCACCGGGAATCACACCGAGGTTGATCTCTGGCTGGCCAAACTTTGCCGTAGGCGAAGCCAAGATGATGTCACACATGAGAGCGAGTTCGCATCCACCTCCGAGCTAAGGACCAATCACGAACGTTGAGCTACGAGCAACGGGGAATGAAGGGGGTATGAAAGACATACCGCGTATCCGCTGACTGCCGCGATGATGGGCTTCTTGACTCTGGTCATTTCTGTCCAGTTCTCGAGGAAGCCGTTCTTGTAGACGTCGACATCTGTATGTACGCGTTAGTAAGAGCGGTAGGGAGTAATGCCCAGGATATCTTACATGTTTTGTCCCTCATTTCCTTGATATCAGCACCCGCTGGATGAGAATGTGAACCGTTGAGCGATGGTATGTTCCGTAGAGGAAGACAAACGACGTACCTGCGAACGCCTTCTCGGATCCAGTCAATACTATCGCACTGACAGAGTCGTCTGCATCCGCCTCAAAGAGGGCCTTGTTGAGCTCAACAAAGAGAGGAGAGCTTAGTGCATTGAGAGCTTTGGGCCTGTTGAGAGTAACTTGGAATACCGATGGGTCGGGACGCGAGGTCAAGATGTGTTCGTATTGTGTTGAAGACATGAGTCGGATGCTTCGGTTCAGGAAGGAAGATTTTGGTGAGCCAAAAGCTGATCTAGAAGTTGTTCTTAAGGCAACTGAGAAGAGCGAAGACATAGCCAAGGGGCAGTAACGGGGGGATTATGGACCAAATGGTACGGGAAAGAGCACACGGAAGTGACAACCGTCCCGGCGGTTCCGGTTACCTTTACCGGAAGTTCCCCCACATTTGATCCTCTGCCAGACTGCCAGATTCTTACCTCAAGTTTTCTGATTCTTCCTGCTTTCTAGACGCGTACGTAGTGGATAATCGATAATCTCTCGAGTCTTTTCTGTTCAGAAAACACCCTTGTTTTCTCCCCACACCGCCGCCAGACCGTGAAAGCGGTAATGTCGCGGCAACGTCCTTGACAATGACACGGTTTCAAAATTCAAAGGATTTCCAAGTCATGATCTATCAACGTTGCCTACCTACTTGCCAGACTTCAACCTACCGTACAGCTGTAAAGCATACCGCTGGCGGTGGGATACCCGAAACGATCCAGACTGAGCCCGGCAGATGGGTGAGGTGTGATTGGAACCGTATACAAATGTTGCAAGTCAACAGATTCCTGACATCTTTGATATGGACGCATGGTTATTCGTCCAAGCCCTTGTCGGTGACAGTATACAAGATTGAAGAACATCAATATCGACTGATTGACAAATAAACGCGCCAAGTCGAGAGATTCTCGCGTCTATTAATTCTACCTTCGATCCCTAATCACGGCCAGGGCGTCGCAGCGAGGAATGGAGTTATAACTAGCTTTTCTCGATCCCACTGGCATGAGAAACGTCAGATTTGGTGAGGTGATGAGAGATCTCCCAGAACTTACAACCCCCGACTTGTAGTATACATCCGATTCCACCATTTCCTTTACTTTCTCGAATGATTCAGCCTCATAGATGATCAAAGAGCCCACGGCTTGTTTCTGAGCTGCCTCTACATCGCATTGGGGGTCCACCATCATTCCTCCAACCTCTGGGGAAAGAACAATAGTGAATATTCGAAAGAATGTACGATGATGTGCGCGTACTTATTACCCCGGACTTGATTAGAGGTGCGACTTTATCCAGGTGTTCCTGACGAACTTGATACCGCATCTCATGGGTTCCCTCCTTGTCTGGCGCATATACGACAAACTTCTTTAACGGTTGGCTTGAAAACGACATTCTGAGCTGAAAACGTGAGTGGGAGAGGCCAAGGTGAGAGCGACTTGGGAATTGGAGCCGGGGGGCTATCAGCATCCGACCCAGTGCGTAGGTCATGAGAGTGTGCTGACAACCAAGGAAAAGTCCACGGGGACCACGCAGCCTACTTCGGAGTATCTTTCTCGAGCTTTCTACTTCCTCCGCGCCACTCTTCAAACTTCAAGATCCCAGCCGGACCCAATCTCCTTCGTCAACTCGTCTCATCGCAAGGCCTGGGAGTGTCAAGAGCACCTGTGGTGTCGATGCTAGATAATTCTAAACAATAATGCTAGAAAGTCCAGCCTTGTGTCCATTCTCCGCCTCTCGGAGTCCTCTTGGCCTCCAGTTATGTAGATCATATAACAATACATAGCCTCGTTGAAAGAGGACTGACGATTATATACAGTAGTCTCCTTGTAACACAACCCACCTGAACCACTAGCCATCCGCGAAAGTGACATTTTTGACCGGGCTATGCGACGTTTCGCATCGATTTACCGATACCTAATGTGCTCGTCTCGAAATCTAAATCTGGGATCTCCTCGATGTCCTCCACCCTGGACTTGGTAGAGACCACACTCATCTCCATATCCTCGCCGGTCGTCATCGTCCGGTCTGTAGTCGTGACTTGGAACATCATACTCGGACGAACGCTTCGCGATTGTCCGGAACCGTAAGATATCGGCGTCCGCTGAGGGGACATCATCTTCTCCTTGAAAAAGGAGCGAGAGTTGAGGCTGCGTAACGGGAAGCATAAGATGTCGTGAGTCATCTGGTTTCCAAAGGGACGAGAGACAAGAATCGGAACTTGGATATGAAACGTAGTCCAAGTCGCGGGAGAGGGGAGGGCGGTAATGGAACCCGGGACTCACTTCGCCAGTATGCAGTTTGCGTAAGTGTCTGAGATGAGATTGATGCAAAACAGGAACCAAAAAGTGTTCGGGGAATGAACGAACTGTGACGAGCAGACAGATAATGTCAGTGTCGTACTGCTAGTCAGGAGCCGCCCTGATAATGAGCCCCTCACGAATATTAAACCGGCCATCGCGGATAAACTTTCATATCGACTCGTCATTAACACGGATGACCACAAGTCGAGATGAACGTGACCCACCATGGTAGAAGCCCCGTATTGATTGAACACAGAGCAATCCAGCGTACCACACGGTCGCTCCTAAAGAAGAACAAGGAAGAAAGACAGAAGTCGACGAAACGGAATAGACGCACTGTTTTTGCCCTGATTTGCTATTCAACAATGACCATCCCAGGACTGCGGTGATCAAGGTGTCCACGGCGATGTTGAAGGCCAACGTCACCAATAGGTAGTCCTGAGGTTTGGGAGAACGATCGGCAACGTTGGCAGTGACTCAGGATGAAGCCGACACGCACTTTCATCTTCATCATCTCCATGACACTCTTGAGAGTGAACACCACCCCGATGCCGGAGAAACTTCCAGCTGCATAGTGGTCCATGAGCTTCAGTTGACTCGATCATAGAGCAATCAACTCACCGAGGTTGCCAAGAATGCAAACGAGCTGGGGAATGTGGTCGATAATGAGTGACGTGAGCGATGGCCACGATCGCTTAACTCACGAATAAGGCGAACCATAATGATGCTCGCCACTTTGAAAGAAAGGTACCCAGAACTACAGTTCAAGTTGCATTCAGGAAAGGTAAAACTAGAACTGACGCCGATCCTCACAAACGTGAACGCGTCTCGCGAGGAACCTATGAAAGTGTATGAGAAGACGTGAAGGTAACAAAGGACAAGGCGAAGAACCCACAGCTGCGCGACGAATATCTGTGTGGTCTGGGGCAAGTGTGAGGTGGCATACTAGCGTCGAGCTCTACTATCACCCACCGAGACTGCAAGAGCTATCTAGTTGAGCGAGACGATTTCAAATTAGTCAGGCTTGCGATAGCGACTGAGATATTCGTACCACTGCAGAATAATGAACCTTGAGAAGTAGGAGCGGATTATCATGGACTTGTATCACATAGTGCCACGTCGCGTAAATCTGTAAACCCGAGTGTGCCATTGAGAGTAGCCAGACGATGGCCACCTGTCGAGGACGTGCCCTCGTTGAGAAATTCGTTTGAGGGACCGGTTATGTGTAGACTAACGTAGAGCTTTATCCGCAGTGGATCCTTTCCATAGTTCTTGATATAGATGTAAGCCTGCATTGTCGTGACCCCGGTCAGGCTGCCGAAGTATGTGAGACCATCATAGCATGCCAATGCGAGCTAAAAGCACGCACAATGATGAAACGAACGAGGTCAGTGCTAGCACTCCGAAAGTGCTCTCGAGAGCCATTGTCGCCATAACGTGTCGGAGAAGGGAAGCAGAACCTAACGCACTCCCGCCGTGAGTAAGTAGATATATGCGCAAAAGCCTTCAGCCCTTTCATATCGGGAGAATTGAAGCTGTCGATGTGGTGTCGATCTTTCCAGGGAGTTACGTTTGGGATAAGCCCACGCTTGTCCTTGTGGTTAGGTCATGCTATTCTTTGAGTGTCGGACTTTGCACTTACTCTTTAGGCATAGCTCTTTATGCGCGCCAGAGGTACCAGGAATTGCTGGCACGCATTCCTAGGTACTCTCCCCTCCAAGAATTGAAGTAGAAACAACAGATTTCTTGACTTCATGCGCGAAGCACACGGACTCTAGCATCAAGGACGCCGCAGTAACCCCTGAGGCCTGAAGGCCTGAGCTCTAGCTGTCGTTAGTATGATAGGCTGAAGAAAGTCGGAGCACGGCGTGCGAATATGCCCACTTACGATAGCCTCCTGACCTCAGGTGGTTGAGGCCAAGCTGAAATCCGCATCCTAGAGACACCCTCTGTACGACCTGGGGCGTGAACAGTATTACCCCGGAGGTGATGTGAGCGGCGGAGGTGAACAACGTCTGTGTCTTGGTTTATTCGGCCCTCTATTTGCCCACTCGCTTACTGCGACTCAACATTTTGAGGCCAAGTTCGAAGCTGCAAAGATTACGACCAACCTCGAATTCCGAGGCCGAGGCCAGTCAAACTGACTCGTGAAACATATTATGCCATTGAATGACAGGTCACAAATCTGGAACGAGGAACTGATGGTAGAAAAAGACCCTGGATGTGTCTGTCACTGGGAAGTCGATCTTGGTCTAAAGGACAACGTTCGGGACGGCTGTTGACCCCTGTGGTCGTTTCCCGACCAGTATTCCACCAACCTAAGGGTTCTAGCCGCATTTTCCCAGGAGCTGACGGGAAACGACATGGTTGAAGTAGCGCCCTGAGTGCCTCAGTCATAAAAGATGAAACGGCTTCGCGAGGTCATCTCCGTATTCTCCGAACACGGTTGCAAGCGGAGAGATTTCGATAATTTCCTTCTGGTAAGTTAGAGTACAGTCTATGGGATGGGGGTGGCAGCCGCAATCGGTGTAATGACCATCTTCTCCTTGTCCCACTGTAAAGCATCGCGATTAACTCAGTGTCGAGCACATTCACGATTGATGTCGTACCTACCACGTTGTTGTCCCAGTACGGATCGGCCTTGAGCTTCTCGCGTACTCTTCAAAGAGGCTCTTCATCAGAACAAGAAGAGACTAGAAACTGCGGGATACGCACTCTTCGATGCTCTCTGCTTCAAAAATGAGAGTCGAGCCAATGAATTTCCTATCCTCCTGCGCAACGTGCATGGACTCTGGTGACAGCAATGCCGCAGCAACGCCTGTAGTCGCATTTATCGTCAGTCAATGTCGTATTATGAGGGCAGTGGGAGCTGAGCGTACGAATAGACCCATTTGCGATATTCGCCTTCAAGAGTTCAACATGCTTGGGTCGAACTGACATCCGCTTCTCGAAAGTACCCTCCTCTGTACGATCTGGCGCATGAACGTAGATGAGAAATTTGCCTGAAGCTCCCTTGGACATGGTGCGAGTGGTGAATGACGCTGGCTGTCGGAGAATGGGAGAAAGTCTCCCGAGGACCTGGAACATGGTTGAAGCTCGTAGCTTCATCGGCCCGATATCGGGAACAAGTAGCCCGGGTAGGAGATGTACATACCCGAGCAGCCCGAGTTATATGGCATACTACTGCAACTCGACCTGGGTCCTGGGAATGCACAAAGTTCAGAAAACTCAAGAGACCCAGCTGTCAGAATGAATGTGTAGATATTCGATAGATAGTGCGTAAGACGATGTAATGTAGAAGCTCTCGTCCGTAATAATAAATATGATACTTAGATACGCCACCCTCTACTACATCCCTCATCCCAGAGTAATCCCATTATGTGCATGGCATCCTTTGCGGATAGAGTCGAGCAGGATGTCATTGTAATCGCCTCCAGACTCCCACATAGCAAATCCGGCGAGACCATTGTCTGCAATGAACTTGCCCTTGGCAGAGAAGGAAGTTGCATCATCGAATGAAACGACCAGTTCTCTCTTCTCGTCATAGACATAGGCCTATAGAAAAGGTTAGTTGATCGGGATGCATAACGGACGAAGGAAAATGACTGACAGTCTTGCTACACTCGTCAAATCGGTAGGGAACGCCCTTCTTAGGAGAACCATCCTCGTTTAGGTACCCAGCTTCGATGATACCCCAGAAGTTGAAGTTCCCTCCGTTGGGTTCTTCAACACCACAAACATTGAGCCCGGCACCGTCATCCCACTTGTCCCCAGCCTGGTGAACAGACGCGTTGAAGGCAGGGTACAACTGCAACTTCTCCGTTCCGTTGAACGCAGCCGTCTTGTTCACAGTGAATGAGTGCCCATACGCCGGTACACCCAAGATCAACTGATTCTTAGGAATTCCGGCTTCAGACCATGCCTTCACAGCCGAAACCGCTGAACCTTGTTGGTTTGCCTTTGATGTACAGGTGTCATCCAGTGGCGCGTTTGGACCCACTGTCTCACTCCAACTACCCCAGATGTCGTAGTTCATGATGGCAATGAAGTCCAGTACTTTGGCGAACTCGGAGACGTCGGCACTAGGCTCCCCATCGGCGTTGGAAAAGGGTGTGATGGCGGTGGCGGCGGTGAGAAGAAGTTTTCCCCCCACTTCAGTGGAACGGAGTTCTTTGAGGAAAGCGAGGAAGTTGGTAGTGTCATTGGGACTGATGGCGTTGCACCCAATTCCTGCTCCGTTCGGGTATTCCCAGCTGTACAGTTGGAGAGAACGGTAAGCGACAGGCAATCATTACTTAGAATCATTCGAACGTACTCAAAGTCGATACCATCCAAGTCGTATTTCGTCGCAAAATCGGTGACAGTCTTCACGAAAGCTGTCCTGTTCTCGGGGCTACCCACGGCGGGCGAAAAGAACCGCGATCCAGTCCAGCCACCGAAAGATACTAAGGCGCCGACATGCTATGCGACACATCCGGTTGAGTAAAGCCGTGAAACGGTGTGTGGTCTTTCGGGTTTCACGTACATGTTGGTGAGCGGTCTTTACGAATTCTGGCAGTAGATCAGGTTCCGAGCCATTCAAACTTATGAGACGCGGGTCTTCAGTGGTTATCCTGGTGTTGAAAAAAGGTCAGCGGGAAAGGGAAGGAATTTGGAAATGACAAGTAGGACGTACGCAAAAGAGTATGTCAGGTATGTGTACTTGTCCCATGGGACTTTCGACAGAGGGAATCCTTCATTGGCATGCCATCCAGCGTACCAAGCAGCCGCGATAGGTTTGGGTGAGTGACCACCGAGCGATAAGTTGGCTTTCAGATCAATCGAAAGAGCGTGCGATTGCGGCGCACAGGCAAAGAAAAGAGATACAAGGAGGCCAGAGGAAAGAAGTGAGAAAACCATAGCGAAAGAAGGAGAGGAAAGAAAAAAAGGGAATTGGCGATGATCAAGGGTGGTAGACTGTCTTATATGAAAATAGCGCTCCAAGCTGAAGCGGCCCTGAGGGTATCAACGGCACGACCGGGGACCTCCGTAGAGTTTGGAGTTGTATGTACTGTACAGCTTGTGTGGCGATTGCGATGATGGTTTGGGTCAAGTTTAGAGCCGTCGAAGAGTGAATAAGTAAAAGTCCATCCGTGAAACCCAGACATCTGCAGAACTGAGGCCATCGCGAGCTCCTAGGTCAGTACAGCAACACGGCGGCCTGTCCGATAAGCCCAATGTGAACAGTTATGTATCGAAAGCTCATGTTTTGAGCTTTTAGCCGTAGCCCTGTCGAGTGTATACGAGATGTCATCTTGAAACTCTTCTCAGCTAGGGAGAAACAAAAATGAAAGGTCTCTATACATTATCGATATGTATAACAGTCTTTGAACCGGGCAAAATATCACCGAGACCTCCAAGCACCGTAGCCTAGTCAGTCAAAAATTTTCAAAGCCACATGGCGCACGTACTGAGAGAGAGTATGGGCGAGAAGATGGAGACTGCGGTAGTACCAGTAGGCGACAGTGGGTGCATCTTACAGAGGTGTGCTAAATTACATAATCCTGTATGACGCGTCAACCATTAACTCGGACTTCCGTCACTTCCCATCAGCCGATTCAACGGCTACAAGGTCTTCCACCTTTTCCTCGCCCTCATTTGCGGCATAGCGGCGTATAGGACGCAAGAAACAATCCATCGATTGGATTTGGATTCAATACTCGCATTTCTCGGGACCGCAGACAAAGCAAAGCGCATGTATGATGTGCAAGCCCTCTGCTGGCCTGGAGGACAAAGAGCCCCTTGTCAAGAGACTTTGAACACTGAAGCCGAAAAATACTGACTCCGGTCAATACAATTCGTATCTCGGAACCGCAAGAACTAGTTCTTCAACGTGGTATTGTCTTAGGATCTGGATTGTTGCCATAGCCTGCACCCGCACCGCTGGAAGAGATCATAGCAAGGACATCGCGGGCCTGTCATATGAGGGTGCTTTCCGCCATAACTCGAACACTTGGCGGATTCAGAACCCCCTTACCTCTGCAATAGTCCCATAGTCCTGAATTGCGTTCGTTCGGGGTCTGAAATTTCGAGCTTGATTACATATCGATCCCTTTCTTGAACCTGAACTGACGAAGACCAGCCTCATGCCAGAACTCAGAACAAACAAGTCCTTTCGTCAAAGAGCCGCCTCATGGCTTTGACATGTGAACGCCTCATTCAGCCTTCGGTTTAAAAGTACGAGTTTGCTTTCAGCCCATCCTATGCCTCTCAACTCGACCTCGTAAACTTCTGTCTCCGTCATCCCTCGTTTGGGACCTCCTACAAATCCTCAACGCTCGACAAGTCTCGGACGACTAACGACGGTTTCAATCACTTCCTTCCCCAATCCGGTTTCTCGCCTTTATCCATTCGACCGCCACGGGCATTCTCTGCGTAACACGCGCTCACTCCCTCACAATATATTGGTGCCACTTCACCAGCTTCTACACGACCTCGTTACCGTTCACGACTTCCCAATCTATCGAAGACCAACGATGTCTCGCCTACTCTCCTTTATGACTACCTATATTCTCTGTTTGATTCTGTTGCTCTCGCCTGGTAAGTCCTTCTCCGATTCATCTCCATACATGAAGTAACGAGCTCTTTCCAGAAGGATGCTTCTGTTCCCCAATCCCGTCACCTTTCGGTACCCTGGCGACCCAAACACTCCCCTCTTCTACAGCATCACCCTCTCCTCCCGCCACTCGTCTTGATAGTCAGATTTCGGGCGAGAATCTAGACATGCTTTTCTCTCATCCGAACTACGTAGTGGTTAATGTCGCGCGTGGCGACATTCACCCCCGAATCGAGGAAGCGGGCAAGAGGCGACTCGCGGCCGAACCAAACCATCCTGTTGGCCAGGTTACAGAGTCACCTACTGAGCAACAAAGCCTGGAGGAGCAGAAAAAGGACTTGGAGCTAGGGGCGAGAGCATGCCGTTTCGGAGGGTGCATTCGCGATCTCACCTAGAGGACATTCGTTTCTTCAGTTACTGGAGTTTGAAGAACTTTTCTGTCCTTTCACGATCATGACGAAACGTCTAACGATATCCGATTCTCGGTTTCTGATGCTCGATTGCTTGCAATGTATCCTTACACATCTGTCATGTTCATTTTGTATACTTACATCTGCTCACTCACTCCGCTCACTCGGTCACCCTCGTTGCTCTGACCACTGTATCACTCACATTCCTTTTCCTTGGACGTTGACGTTATTACTTCTTGTATACTATTAGCCGAAATTCTTGGGCCAGCCCTGTGTTGTGATTACAACGTTCGAACTCGCCGTGACACTGCGGTGCGTAGTCGAGTAGACGGCGAAACCTTCCACAAGCACGACGCTATCAGTGAGGCTAGGGCATATACTCTAGAATTTCTATGAGACTATTATGGTACGGTGGTGTATCAATGTATCAACATCACTGACACCGACGGGCGCCCCCGATCCTCCACGTCGCACGATTATGGACCCACTGACGCCCACATCAGGCCATGACGTCAACGATATCATATTCTTGGCGCTCAAGCTAACGAATAACAACGCGCAAAGGCTGGTGCGGGCTACAAGAATAAGAGTGCAAAGGTGTTTCATATTCCAGTTCCAGAAGGGCTGGGTTCGTAACTAATTTTACAACATAAGTAGATCATCAGCAAAAGAAATATGACGTCAAAGCAAAAGTGCGGGGTGTTGATGGGGAAACTGACGGGGGAATGAGGCAAAAGATAGTCGTAACCATTAATTTGAGAGAGAGGAAAAGACGGAGGATCTTCGTGTTTTGGGTTCCAAGCCTTTCACGACTGAATCGCATTTACTGTCCCGGAACCAATGGGGCACGTTCCTCGTCCTCCAGTCTGATACCTCTCATTCTGTTCGAAAGTCCCAAACCACCTTTGACGACCCAAACAAGGGCGAGAATAGAGAATGCCAGGGCTGACCAATGAATGAAGGCACTGCTGCGCTGCTCAGCAAAGATCGCCCAGAGAGACCACGCAATGGCAATGGATGCGGGAAGGTCACCCTCAGGGGAAGAGAAGGCATATGTAGCTGCGGTAGCCTCGAGGAAGAACCTGCAAAAAGCAAATGAATGAGTACACGTTCGAACTCATACCCAGGCACATGTTAGCCACTCACAATCCCAGGAACACGAAGACCTTGGTCCAAACACCCGCAGGCTTGTCGAGAGCATTCACTCCAAAGGCTTCGAACGCAGTCAAAACGACGAGAACGGTGGTCCAACCGTGCCAGAGCGAGAATGGAAGGTGAATGAACACCTCATCGGCAGTGCTCTGCGAGCTGTGGTGCTTCTTCACAATGTAGTAGATGTGTGTCACGGCCGACGACACGAACAGAGCGAGCACGAACGCAACGATGTAGTGGTGCTTAGCCCATACGTTCACGTAGATTGCATTGAGCACGGTCAGGAGAGGGAACCTCCAGGATACGCCGTCAATGATGGTACGCTTTCCGGATGCGAAGAATTGGTAGATGACGGTTCCGAGGAGGAGGATGTGGATAACGGACCAGATGAGGAATGCCCATGGTGCGGGGGTTATATAGGTGAGCTTGGTGTTGTAGTAAATGCCAGCGGGGGAGGCAACGGTGTAAATGTTGGAACCCAAGAATAGGAAATAACAGACGACATTGATGATTTTGAGAAGGATCCCGTCTTTCCAGTCGTCTGCCATGATTATTCTGGGTGTTGTTGGTGGTGGTGAGAGAACAAGAGGGGATGGTGAGATTGATGAGAGTCACTGCTGTTTATAAGTAAACGCGCTGCGGCAAGGACATTGTAATGACGCAACTTGCGTGTAATGCCTGTGAGCGTCTTCGGAACTTGGACAGCCCCATTGTACTCATCGGCTGCTTGACAGCGCTAGTTTCTCTCTCAGAATATCGTTTTCAAGCAAGTCTGGGGAGCGCGAGGTCACAGTGAGCTACCAAGCTTCAGAGTCGAGTAATCGTATCCAAATAGTGCAGACAAATGAAATTATGAAGAGCACCGTTTGCGGGGTAGCAAGACCGATGATAACATAGCGCTCATCATTTCCCATCATCTCGCTCTGGAGTGGGACTGTACTAGTGCCTCGTGCCCGTCATCTGAGCTTCTTATTGGGGCTCAAGTCAACGTTAGGTACCCGAAATGAAGGTTCGGGAGAGGAATCAGCATAGGTTTTTCTGGAAACGTACCATACGCCTAGTTACGGGTGAATAAATACTGCAGTCATGCCAAGGCCTGGACTGTGTCACCGTGGGAACACTGGGCCACCGTAGGATGAGTTTAGCGCTCGCGGCTCAAGCAAATTCGGGATTATCTCTCCCCGCCAAATCCCGCCACAGGGACGACAAAGGGGATAATGATTAGGACGTCGACGGCGGTCTTCAAGCTTCAGAGCTCGAGGGTCGACGTTCTTTGTAAGGAGTTAACGGTACTTTCCTCCACACAACAGCACACAACTTGTTCACGGTACATTCGGCTCGTTGTTAGTGCTGTACCCCTAGGGCCCGGGATCCGCCGTCGAAAACAGCATGACCGAAACGCGTGAGCAAGCAAAGGCCCGTATCGACTTCCAACCGCTGCTCTCTTCCGCAAGATCGACCTCAATTCCACTTGACAAACTTCGTTTCTATAATTTTCAGGGTTTAATGGAGCTGAAACCAGGTTTCCGTGAGACTCGTGTTCTGCCGCCGCCGCCTCCTAAGTCCATTTGAATAGCTTCCTGATCTCGATCGAAAAGGGTTGAACCTTTTCACGTATATTATCCAGTCATGGTCAGAATGTCAGACCCACTCCTTCTCTCTGACCCATTATCATTATGGCTGGAACAACTTTCGAGAGCACCTTTGGAGTGTTGGCCCTCACCGCGTTTGTTTCGTCGTTGTGCGTGTTTTTTGCTCACACTGTCGCGCCCTGATAGACTCACACAGTTCCTCAGCTTAACGGGGGTTACAACGGTCCAGACATACATCTATGTCGTGAACTACAGAAAGGACCCAGTACGGATAAAGATCTTTGTAAGTCTATGCATCTCTAGTCCACCTCACAGATTGTTCAGCGAAAACACGTCCCCCCAAAGGTTGCCATCGTCTGGACACTCGCAATGCTGCACGCGATTTTTCTCATGATTTCGACATGGCACTACACGATAAAATCTTTTGGAAATCCTCTGTTGGTTCTCAAGATACACTGGTCTGCGTTGGTACGAGCACCCTAGTTCCTATGGCGTAACGGCAAGGGCTAATTTGAAATCGTCTCATACCAGGCGGCACTTACGGTCTCTGTGAGTGATAGTAGATTCCGATACTAGTATGCTACATATCTCACACTTGCCCCCAGACTACGCAGATATTCGTCGCGCAATTGTGAGACCTCTTTGCATACTGGCTCTATGCTTCACCTTCTCATACATCGTCATAGATTCCTTGCGAGACGTGTTCACGCTTGTAAGTGACGGCTTTTCATTTTAATCCTCCCTCTCTGAAGACGACCTGGATTTGTAGTCATGTGCTCCTTCCTTTCAAGATGGCGAGCATCGTTCTGGCTCGCAATATTCGTGAGTGGAGCTACGATACAATTCGCTCGCGTCCTTCGTCTTATCTACTATATTCCCAGCTCATTTGCATCCTCGGCAACTTCGGTAAGACGATCTCTCCCCGATCGAAAACTTTTGAGTCTTATGGTCTTGTAGTCGCAAGTTTGTCAGGCATTGCGAAGGTGTTCACGCTCGAAAATGTTTCAGAGATACTTGGAATTCGGGTGCGCGTCGGCATTATCTCAAGCCATCGGATCGTCGCTGACCATTCTCCCAAACCTACAGACCTATCTTTTGACCACACTGGCCTTTAACATTGCCGTGGACACGATAGTCACTGCTCTTCTGACCTGGGCACTATTAAATAGTAAGACGGGGCAAAAACAGTGCGTCTTTTCCGTTCCACTGACTCTATTCAATCGGCTGCTGACATGTTCTTCCGGTCTCTCTTATTCTTCTTCTTCCCATTCGCTTCCTTTTCACCCCTCCTTAGGAGCGATCGCGTGGTCCAATGGATTGTTCTATGCTCGATTAACACGGGACTTCTGCCTTGGTGCGTTAATTTTATAGTAACTTAGGTTAATCCATACTAACGACGGATATGAAAGCCTCTCCGCAGTCGCCGGTCTGATACTCGTGAGTGTCTAATACTAATAGCTCCTAACTGGTATTCACCTGATTTACCATCATAGTTCTTGCGCTCTCCGAACACCTTTTGGTTCCTGTTCTGCATCTATATCATCTCAGACACTTACGCGAACAGTATACTTGCCAAGTGAGTCTTGGTGTTCCTCGTGTCCCTCTCCTTTCCTCCTTCATTCTTGCGGTTCAACTTTTACCTCATTGCTCCTAAAAACCTTCGCTAACGTCTCTCTGCCTCACGCAGCCTCAACTCTCGCTCATTCTTCAAGGAAAAGATGATGTCTCCGCAACAAACACCGATATCCAATAGTCTCGGACAGTCGGATAATCCCAGTGTGGTGTTCCGGGTCACGGCCACAGGCCCTTCTACGACGACCGGAGATGATCTGGAATTGGGCGTGACCACTTCCAAGTCGAGGATGGAGGGCACTCAGGGAAGCTGCGAGCCCGACTCTGAGGCAGCCTCGGCACATCACCATCATCATCAATACTTACCGGCTTACCGGACGTCGCATAATCCACCGCAGGCTTCGTGAGGGTGAGCGGTTTGGTTGATGTTCGCTGAGTAACGAGTTGGATGTGGCGCTTGACAGAGGGGTTCTTTTGATGTAATTGCAAGCGGAGGATGAAGTCTATTTTGTTGTACCGGGGCCCTTGTACGATCAATTTCAAGCGGGAAGAGTCCGAGGGATAGAGAGTAGACGGGAAGGTGTACTCGTTAGTGTAGTTTATTCGGTATTGATGGAAGTGCCCTCGACTTTGTTTGGCGACGCGACAAGTTAACGAAGGAGATTGGATTCGGTCAGGACTCGGAGAGTCGCGCTGCAGGGAATACAAAGAGGGTCAAAAATGTACTGCGGTTTTCCGAATCCTAGTGACTTGCTCCTGACTGGGAGGGGCCCTCCCAAGGAACACGCTGCCTAGCCGGGACAGCGAACTTGCTTGAAAGCATAGTGTTATCATGCATGATTAGGCGGTACATCCCATATTGAACCTGTTGTGCACTTCTTTCAGACGATGTCAGCTTGGTGAGGGGCTGACCGGGCTTAGCAATGGCACCCCCGACGGACTGAGCATTTTACCTGCCTCCAGAAGTTGATGCTGGGATGCTGGGACGGCTCGCGTAAGTTGATCGGGCATGACGCTCTGGATTCCTTCGTTGACGGAGGTTTCACGCATCGCAGTACTTACTTACTGTACATGAGACCCGGCCAGCCCCTCGGGTCGAGGGTGCTTTTGATGCATGATTCCGCCACCCGAGTTGGCTGAACAGTTCTAAGCGTGAAACCTTCCAACACTCGAAGGTGTCTCCACCGCAACTCATTCCATCACCATTGAAATCGCTCCAAGCTTCGGGTCCGGGGAAGTCGTGGGGTCCCGATCATGCATGTTCATCCCACGAGCTGTCGAAAAGAGAGCCTAATGCCTAACTACAATTACTTTTGGTTACTTCAATTCAGATCACTGGCTTGCGTCCACACCGCGTAAGGTCGCAACCCTTGTACTCCGGAAACTCAGTTTAAGGCTCAAAGTGCCATGGCATCTCCTCGATCGAGCTGGATGAACATTAACCCCGTCATAAAACCCGTTTTCTAGACAGTAGGTAGTCGTATGAACAAGTTGAATGACGAGTCTGCTGCGTATGAAACCCGTTCCCATACGAGAATACAAAGGGGTCCGTGTAGACTACGGCCCCGCAAATGGAGGGGGAGACGATAGGAGAGGAACAACTCGTCAAATAAGCGCCTTCCGGATCGGATGTGGCGTAGAAGTTCCCACGCAAATCCTGAACTTCACAAACCAGGTGAATATGTAACCAATGAACAACATACTATTGGTCCAAGAGGTCTATTCAGTTCTGTATTGCATTAACACCCAATAATTCGGTACAACCAAGAAATAAAGAAAAACCAATGCAGCAGACTGGCTAAGTGATGCGTATGTGTATGACGGATGGTGGATGGGTGTTGATGCGTATGTGCATTACATTATACAAGAATTTACTACTTGAATATTTACCGCGGACTTCGTTGACTTTCTACTCAAGCATCGAGGGTAGGTCCTGCTCTCCTGACCTTCTCCTCGACATCAGGCTCGTACAACTTGAAGGCTTTGGCGAACATGCCCCCAAGCTTCCTGACCTCCCTTCCGAATGCCTCCTTGTCAGCCCATGCAATCGACGGGTTCAACAACTCCCTCGGGACACCCTCAATCTCAGTGGGAATCGTCAAGTTGAAGACGTTGAAATTCTCGTGCTTTCCGGCGGACAAGGAAGCGGCCAGGGAACCATCGTGGATGGAGTCAATGATCTTACGGGTGTACTTGAGGGGGCAACGCTTGCCAGTACCGTACTTCCCGCCAGTCCAGCCGGTGTTAATCAACCAGCAGTTGACCTTGTGCTTGGCCATACGCTCGGCAAGCATGGTGGCATAGTGGGAGGGGTGGAGGACGATGAAGGGTGCGCTGTAGCAGGTGGAGAACGTGGGAATGGGCTCAAGGACACCGTCCTCAGTACCGGGAGTCTTGGAGGTGTAACCAGCCAAGAAGTGGTAGCTGGCTTGTTCTGGGGAGAGGCGGGAAACAGGAGGAAGCACACCGAATGCATCACAAGTCAACATGATGATGTTACTTGGTTGCCTGTCGACTGTGCAAGGGATGCGTGCGTTGGGGATGAATTCGATGGGGTAGGCGCAACGAGTGTTCTCGGTGATGCCAACATCATCATAGTCGGGATGACGATCTAGGGGGTTGTAAACAACATTCTCTAGAATAGACCCGAAGCGAATGGCGTTGAAGATTTCGGGCTCTTTCTCGGCGGAAAGGTTGATACACTTGGCGTAGCAGCCACCCTCGATGTTGAAGACACCAGTGTCTGACCAGACGTGCTCATCATCGCCAATCAGAAGACGGTTGGGGTCAGCCGATAGAGTAGTCTTTCCAGTTCCAGAGAGACCAAAGAACAGGGTGACGTCGTTATCCTTGATGCCAACATTGGCGGAGGAGTGCAGAGAGAGCTGGCCGAACTTGATAGGTTGGAGATAGTGCTAAAAAGGAAGGTTCTCATGAATGGAAGGCGACACCACGGAAGAATTCCTATCGAATACTAACCATGACACTAAAAACACCCTTCTTCATTTCACCCGCGTACTCAGTACCGAGGATGACCATCTCCATGCGCTTGAAGTTGATCTCAACGGAGGTTGTCGATGACATACCCTTAGTGAAGCGATTGGCGGGGAACTGCCCGGCATTGTAGATGATAAAGTCGGGTTCGCCAAACTCTGCGAGCTCCTCGACAGTAGGACGGATAAGCATGTTATTCTGGGTACGATGTCACAGGGTGAGGATTTGCCTTGGCGGCATTAATTGACGACATGACGTACCATGAATAGAGCATGATATGCTCGGGCACAAATAACGCGGACCTTGATCCTGTATTTCGGATCCCACTAAGAAAAAACATTGGTTTCAGCGGAGCACGGAAGACCGTGTATGGAGCGAGCCCACCCCAGCATAACCATCGAAGACATAGACGTTATCACGAGTATTGAGATAATCGATGGCTCTTTCTCTGTTGATTTCAAAGGTGTCTAGATTGAGGCGCTTAGGTGATCTGGACACATCGGGAAAAGGAGTAATCGCGTACGTTCATCCATCTTGATGTTGACTGAGCCCCACCAGATGTCGTCCTTGCTGGTCTCTTCGTAGACGATACGCTTGTCCTTGGGGCTACGACCAGTCTTTTTACCGGAAAAGTTGATAAGGGCACCAGACGAAGACAAGACAGCGCCTTCGTTTCGTATGGCATCCTCATAGAGCTGGGCAACAGGAGCATTGCGCTTGAGGTGAATCTTGTCCATGTCGAACCCGGCCTGGGAGAAGTAGTCGAGATCTTTACCGATCACTGAAGAAAAGAATGAGCATAGAGACGAGGCGAGATGAAGAGGAAACGAGTTACAGTTGGAAGCGGTCTCCGCATCGAAGGGCTGAGCATAGTTCTTGTGGAGGATGTGAGGAGTAACGTAGGGAGTCTGGATGGGCATGATGGATGTTCGAGAAAGAGAAGTGGAGAAAGGCCTGACTAGAGGAAAGTAATGCGGGGTAGTAACGTGACGGGGATAGACAAAATACCGGGTCTTTATAGCAGTGGCCCGCCACCGAAGGAGCATTATCCGATCGATAAACGACACTCCGCCTGTCGCGGTTTTGCCCGACCCTTGCCCGAGCGCTTGCCCGAGCCTCTGACACTGCCGCCGCACGGATAGCAGGACAGTCTGCCAACAGGCTGGGCTACAGAGTAAAGTCCAGTGTCTCTCTCGGCTGCTTGTTGCTGCCAAATGGCGGAGAAGAGGCAAGCCAGGGGCCCAGTAGCCGAGGTTGCTGGCGTGTCTCTCACCTGGTCAGGCGTGACTTTCCATAAATGGCAGGGATAACCTCGATAACCTCGACAATCCAAAACAGGTAATGTTATCCTTGCAGAGGCAAATTCCGAATTCACATGTGTGGCTGTTCCGCACCGCGGGCAGCCGCGCACCCTCACCGTCTCCGATCCTATTTTGTTCCCTTCAAAGATGCGCCAATATGTTGATCAACTCTCAAATTTCCGCCTTTATTTCCTCGGCCCAGTGCTCCATACTCTGCTCCATTCACAACTCCTTCTTCAATTCGCCTTGACGCGCGCACTATAAAACCCTACCATCGCCAGGTAACTAACCCATCAGTCCCCAGTCAACTAACCCATCGGTCCCCAGTCAACTGATACTTCACCTTACTTCACTTCCATCACTCCTAGTAACATGTCTTCCATCATCATTCGCTCAGTCGCTGCGGCCGATCTCCCTCAGCTGAAGGACCTTCATGTCAGTACAACATTACCCGTCCATTCTATGGAAGGATCTTGACTAACACTTCTTTACAGTCTGCACTCATTGCCGTTCCCTACCCTCACAGTTTCTTCATTAACCAACTTATCCAGTCAAACCACCTCTGTTTGATTGCCGTCGACGAGTCCCAGGCTGCCGCGCCTGTCGCGTTCATTACTGCCTCCGTCCAGTACCAAAACGAGAAACCCCACCACATCCAGCTCTTGACTCTGGGTGTGCGCAACGAGTACCAGGGACAGGGACTCGCTCGCCAGCTCGTCTGCAAAGCCATCGCACAGCTGACGCCTTCGGGAATACAGCTCCCTGTCTCTACACATGTCTGCACGACCAACACACCCGCACAATCGTTCTATGAGCGTCTCGGAATGAAACCCAAGACCTTCCAGTCGCGACCCGTCATCGCGCGGAACGTCTACTCCTACTCAGCCTACGGACACCGCCAGACTGCCAACAAGGTTCCGCGAGAGCTCTTCAGGAGTCGAGACGCCTATGTGATGGAAGGACAAGTATCTGCTTAGACGCAGCCCGCGACTCGCGTTGCCGTGCGCTGTACCATCCCTAAAATTAAAATATTAAAAGTCCTATCCTAGCATCGACCTTTACCTTTACTTAGAGTAATGGCCCCTATTTTCATTTTTGTAGAACTATGCCAATTAAGGATATGTAGGAAATATATATAGAAATTAATTCAGGATGATGTCACACTCCGAGCTTTCGCTACCGCTTGGCTTTTTCCATCGATGGGAATCGAATGGGAGTGAATGTTTTTCGAATTGTCGTACTTTGGGGGCCCTTTTTCTTTCCCGATAATCCCCGAGAGGGTACAGTTTGCGGAATTCTGACCTCACGGCAGGACCTTATAGATCTTCGGAGTCATCACGGAACTTGGCCAAGGAAGGATCCATATACCGTGTGAGCGAGTTAAAACAGGTTGAAGCTTCCAGACTGCATTCGACTGTCAACGTAGAGCACCCGGATCTTGTTCGTACACTGTTCTACGGAGCTCCTGACTACCGGTAATGTGATTGTTGGTCTGTCTTGCTTTATATTTACAGATGGGACCTTAGAAACGACGGAACGCAGGTGGCACTGAAACTTGACAATGAACCCCACCGGTGCTCCGTGTCGAGACCCCCGCTATGCATAGAAATCGTACATGAGTCTGTACATAAGCTGGTATCATGAAGGTACGTACCATAGATAATAGGCCACCTTTCCGCAAGGCCATCATCGGTGTGGTATCGACAGCCTGGGTCAATCTTCATACTTCTCTCGATACCCTGTAAAACGTTGTACCCGAGTTCGAGACTTACAGAGGCTCCTTCATACCTGGGTACAAACTCAATCAGTGATAGACTTACCAAATAATAAATCAATGTGAGGGTGAACAATGTGGACGAATAACCACATATCCACCCCACCGCCGCTTCCACTCTAGTTGGCGGCCGCGTAAGTACACCAATGATACGCCACTGTCTCCAATAGGGTCGTTAAGGCATGTCTAACACCGTTGGCGTGGATCCAGTGTAATAGTACTGCACAAAGATATTCCCGCACACTACAACCGCCGCGTACGATCAGTCGTCGGTACACAACCAGGAGGGTAAGGGCCGGAAAGGATCGGGCGACAGCGAGCAAGCGATGGAGACTGGTCTGAATGAAAGAAAGGGCATGAAGGTTGCTGAACTCGAGCGCTCATTTGATCGACATAATAGAGTCTACACGTACGAGTAGGAATCCAGTGTTGATGGGCGGGAGTGTTTTGGGTCTTGGAAAAGGATCGATGTGCCCTACAATTGGATTTTACATGAGTAAGCAGAATACCAATGGGATCGAGGGCTAACACAGGAATGTATGGCGGGAAGGTAGGTGACCACTGTCGAAGCCCTCGACATTATGTACTGCCTTCGTAATTCAAGTCAATGCTAGCCTCACAGTTGGTGAATCGACTTCACGATAAGAGAATCCCGGAACACGATCAAATGTGGAGTGAGTCGAGTAGTTTGAGGCCGAATTTATCGTAGACCGAGGGTTCGTTGTGTGGCGCACAGGCCGGTTTTCCAGAAAGTGACCTGAGGTCTTTTGAAACGAACCAAACAGTTCGATGACCGGGTCGACCGACTATCCCTCGAGCTGCGCCGATATCGCAGTTCAATTGACTTCATGATTTGCGTTAAACTTTTCTGTGCCCGGGTGTTGTTGGGCATCGTCATGAGGGCTGCTCGGCGCGGGTTCAAAAGTGCAAATAGGCCGAAACTGGATGAAGCAGACAATGGTTTGTGGGTGATCCTTTTGCACGGGTTTGTATCTGCAACATGAGGAGCTGAAGAGGGCTTGGCTGTCTTGGACGCGTTCAGAAGAATACTCGAGTCTGGTTAGACAACAACCCCCCTCGTTTGCGAAGGGTTCTGAGTAATTAGATGTTGTCAAGTGCCCCCAGAAGACAGATTGAGAGGCGTCGAATGATGAGTTTTCAACGTGGCCAAAGGAACTTGGAGAATGAGTTGGTATGTGTTCGTATTGTCTCGTATAGACGCGAGGGATTAATGTACTGCGAAAATCTTCGTTCAGCATGCAGACAGGCAACGATGGGAGGGCGACGAACGCTCCAATTACAGTACGCTTCATCTTCTACTTCGACTTGTCCTGAACTATAGGTGGCATCTCCTTGAAAGAATTCTCTTCCCTCGCCTGCTCCAACATCTTATCCAATCCCTTCTCCTTCAGTGCTTTCTATTTGACAGTGCTAGTCAGTCATCACACGTAGCAGGAAGTAGAGATTTCGCACCTGAACACATCCTTTATACGCGTCCCATAGTTTTCCGCATTTCTGCTGGAACTCGTCGGCCTTTTTATGGGAGTACTCTTCGCGGGCGCGTTGTTGCTGTTGAGGGGCTTGACTTGATATCGACACAGCGGGTTCGAGGTAGCCTTCGAACCAGGCGTTGAAGCAGGAGTCGTATTCTTTCTTAAGAGGCGTGCATTCGGGAGAGAGACTGTCTGCCATGGCTTCGGGTAGACATTCGTCGGATGAAGTTGAGTGCTGACGAAGAGTCAGTACGTAATTACTTCGGCAGGCAGGACGCGTTGATTTCTGGCAGTCAATTTCTTTCCTCAGCCCGCCGGTCGTCCGGTGAGCTTATCACTCCAGGAAGCAAGCTTGATCGTGAGCTTGGTGTTTCTACAGTTGCACTGGACGCTTGGTGCTGCGAGGTATGTAGGCCGAGTGCAGACCTATCTTATCTGGTATGTTATCTAATCACCGGATGTTTCGGATATATTTAATATGCATACAGGCTGTCTAACATTTTCTCTCACCCATAAATTGGCTCCAGCTGACTGTACCACCACCTTTGTTGGTTGCCTCCACCATGTCCCCTTCTTTGGATCAGAAATCACTGTCTAGCCCTCTCGAAAAGACTCCGCCAGCCTCTACCCACGTCATAGATGGAAGCGACAAAAAGTTTGTTGTTCTGGAGGATATGTTCGAGGATGGCACGATCGACCCTGCGTATCAGGTGAAGGCAAGGATTTTGAACGCTGCGATACAAGAGATAGGGATGGGGAAGTATCAGGTCTACCTGTTCTGTTGTGCTGGATTCGGCTGGTTTGCGTGCGTCCATGTGGTTTTCTACCGAGTTCTGATTCCGGAAGTTTCTGACTTCTGACCACGTTGATGGAATTGTAGTGATAGTGTGTGGCCGGTAAGGCGGGACTCTGATTCTGTTTTGAGCAAAATCATTGAATGGGGCCTAGCTTATCACAGGGCTGATACTGTCGCCAGTGACGGCCGAGTTCAAGTTCAATGGGCCGTTCTTGACCTTAGCTGCCAACATAGGTCTTCTTGCTGGTGCAGTCTTTTGGAGTTTGGGTTGCGATATCTGGGGAAGAAGGTGAGAGGAAACGTATCTATACTCCTCTGCGAAGAATATCGACTCTTGCCTCACTAGGTGGTCTTTCAACCTCACATTGTTCATCACTGGCGTCTTCGGTCTTGCAGCAGGGGGCTCGCCCAACTTCATAACACTCGCTTCTTTGCTTGCTGTGGTCGGCACAGGTGTTGGAGGAAACATGCCCGTTGATTCTGCTGTCTTTCTAGGTGCGTCCCACCTTTACTCACCGTGAGGTTGACCCCAACACAAAGTGCGGTTCAGATCTGGTTCCTGGAAGTCATCAGTATCTACTGACAGTGATGGCTGTCTGGTGGTCACTTGGACAGCTTGTCGTCAGTCTGGTATGGTATATCTTTTAACTGAATCGATGCGAGTGTGCTCAATAGTTCTCGTGTAGCTTGCCTGGCCCTTCATTACCAACTACTCCTGTGCTGTCAATGCCCCTACTTGTTCCCGTTCCGAAAATATGGGCTGGAGATATCTTCTTTTCACCCTCGGCGCGCTGACAATCTGCCTTTGGGCCCTTCGATTCTTCGTCTTCAAGCTCTTTGAGAGCCCGCGGTTCCTGGTGGGTATCGGAAAAGACGCTGAAGCCGTGGAGGTGATCAAGAAGGTCGCGGAATACAATTCAACGACTACTTCGTTGACCGTTGAGCAACTGGCCAGCGCAGGGAAAATCGCGCTGAACGAGAAAGTAGACCATGGAAGCAAACGAAAAGGGTTATTAAGCAAGACGTCGGTGTTTGGGTCAAAGCACATCAAAGCCTTATTCAGGACGAGGAAATTAGCATTGACGACGTCCTTGCTGATATCGATGTGGGGTATCATCGGGCTTGCGTCGACGTTGTATAACAGTTTTTTGCCCTTCTTGTACGTCTTGGCTACACAGTTTCCGCTGAGTTACTCAGCTTTGTCACAGGCTTACCGCTCGGGGAGCACAATTCGGGGACGGATCACTGTATATCACCTACCGAAATGTGGGTTCCCCGGTTTGCCATATTGTACTCATCTAACTCTACAACAGCAATTCATCCTCAGTGTTATCGGGATTCCGGGGGCTTTCCTCAGTGGTTGGGCTGTAGACCTTCCAATCCTAGGGCGTCGAGGCACGTTGGCAATAACATCGGGCGAGTACCTGTGTTTTCTGCTTTGGTTTGACTTTATTCAACGACCCCTCGCGAAAGACAGGGCTCACTGGTGCCTTTTTGTTCGCGACTACCACCGCGCGGAGTTCTAACGCTCTGCTTGGATGGAATTGCGGGTATACGTTCTGCAGCAACGTGAGTTCGTGCTGTTGGATCGCATTGCCTTGCTAGTGATTACTGAACACCCCTGTATTAGATGATGTACGGCGTTTTGTACGCTATCTCTCCCGAGATATTCCCGGCGAAAGACAGAGGAACGGGGAATGGACTGGTGTCTACCGCTACCAGAGTCTTCGGTGTTATTGTGGGTTGGTTTCCCGGCCTTTTCCTGGACCAAAAGTACTGAGGCCATACACGACAGGCCCCCGTCATTGCGCTCTACGCCGATCTCCAGACCTCCGTTCCAGTATATGTCGCAGGGGCCCTCATCATCTTTGCCGGGGCACTTGCGCTCTTGCTGCCTTACGAACCTCGCGGGAAGGCCTCCATCTAAAAGGTCACAGATTGAAACGGTCAATGATTCAAGGTAAAATGGAATCTACAAGGAACTTACGACGGGAGTGTTATGTACTGGAGTGTACCAAATACCTTTGAATACAAATTATGGTGGATATGGACTGGAAGGCGATAATAATCCAGGAATCGGCATCAGTATGGTGAGTGCCAAGCGGGGTGGGGACTTTTGGTGAATTTCCCACGTGCCAGCCCCATGTTCCTCCCCATCACATTCGTTCTCGGAGGGCTGCTCGCCCTCACTTTGGCTTCGCCGACAAGCACACAGAAACAGAAACCACGACCTCTTGTAGTTTGGCATGGACTGGGTAGGTATCGAGCTTGAAAAACGTAGGAAAGTGGCACTCACGGTGACATTGACCCCACAGGCGACTCCCACTCTTCACCGGGAATGCTTGAGTTCTTCAAAATGATACAAGGGGTGCATCCGGGAATTTTTATTCACTCAGTGTACATCGAAGAGGAACTGGACAAGGATAGGCAGGCGGGATTCGTGAGTCTTTATCCTCACACGCCAGAGCGCTTCGGTTAACCAAAACATCCTACACAAATGTAGTATGGCAATGTCAACGATCAAATTGAGGTCGTGTCCAAACAACTAGCGGATATCCCTGAACTCTCTGAAGGTTTCGATGCCATTGGGTTTTCTCAAGGTGTGTTCATCGAGGCAATGGTCACGACAACGTATCAAGTAGTTGATGTTTCATAGCTGGACAGTTCTTCCGCGCATACGTCGAAAGATACAACAATCCTCCCATCCGAAACCTTTTGACTTTCGGCTCGCAGCATATGGGCGTCTCAGATATAGGAACCTGTCGGCCGTATGATCTCCTATGCCAGATCGCACGACGCGCTGCGAAAGCTGGAGTCTACACGGAATGGGCCCAAGAGAATCTCGTTCAAGTATGTTTTATACTTCTCACCTTCCTTGGGCATAGTCTCAACGATCGATTAGGCTCAGTACTTCCGTGACCCGGCAGATATCACTCGATACCTCGCTTCCAACAAGTTTCTGACCTCCATCAACAACGAACTCCCAGATTTACGGAACGAGACTTACGCTACCAACCTTGCTTCATTGGACAATCTGGTTCTCATCATGTTCACAGAAGACACGACGGTTGTGCCGAAAGAGAGTGGATGGTTTGGGAGCGAGGTCATTGAGGACGAGTTTCATCTTTCTACGGAGGAAGAGGTCCATTACGAAGGAGACGGTTCCGACGGACAAGAACGAATTGGCAAAGAGCTGAAGAAGGAAAGATTGGCAGACCGGGTCGTCATTCCGATGAAGATGCAGCCATTGTACAAGCAGGATTGGATCGGGTTGCGAACTCTTGATGAGAGGGGCGGTGTGGCATTTGATGTGTGCAAAGGTACTCACATGGATCTTGGAGAGTGCTGGGAGCGTCTGGTGAGAACCTGGATTGGCACGCCTGTTTAAATGCGGTTCGGACATTTTCACGTTCTTTACATGGGGTTTACTTTACTGAAGGTGTATTAGTTGTATTTATTTCCCTGGAATCTGGACGGTATTATTATCATTTATTTGATCGCTTTTGGGAATCCTTTCCCAATGACAGAAGCTGATGTGTTCTTTGAGTTGCTATTGGGTGGGTTGGTGACTTAGAACCTCGGGCGTCAAGGCCGCTTCAGAGTCTGTGCACAGCTGGACCACGTTCAAGACACGTATATTTGCGTCGCTCTCGAGACCTTTGTATCTGCATCCAATGATCGACCAACTCTCGAGGAATACGTGCAAAGTATCTGCTCCACATCATGGCTCGTATAAAAACATTGCTCGATATCGCTTGAACCCACAACTTCCGACTACCATCCAGTTATGACGCTTTCAACACTACAATCGAATCCGAATATCCGAAGGATACAGCAGATGAAGAATACACAACGTCGAAGATTTTCTAGGCGCGCAAGGACGCAACTAATGGTCTCGTCGATTTCCATGGTTTTCTTCGCTCTTATTGCCGTGCTGTGTCTATGTCCAGCGGCAGTAGCTGAGAAGACCGAGCGGAGTCCTGGGTCACCATACGGGACGGTCATTGGTATTGGTAGGAACTCCGTCTCGCTTCTCTTGCCTGCTTGCTAATTTATCTTGATAGATTTGGGAACGACGTGAGTTCGAGGCACTGCAGCTTAAAAAGAAATTTCGATGACTCAACTTGTTCTTCCGGGTGTTATCTAGATATTCTTGTGTGGGGTGAGTGCAGTCATCTTGAAATTGACAAACACCTACTTGAACTGCCGTCTATACAGAGTGCAGAAAGATGGCCGAATCGAAATAATAGCCAATGAACAGGGAAATCGGATAACACCGTCATGGGTTAGTTTTACTGGCGACGAGCGACTGTACGTGCACTCATTACTGTTGTTGCGGATGACTGACTCATACCCTAACTCTCAGAATCGGCGAGAGTGCAAAGAATGCACTACATACAAATCCCAAGAATACGGTATTTGATGCGAAGAGAATGATTGGTCGGACTATGGACGACCAGGACTTGAAGCGAGACATCAAGCACTGGCCGTTCCGTGTCCACGACACGAACGGGAAGCCTGCCATCAATGTAAAGTATCGTGGCGAGCACAAAGACTTTGTGAGTTTCTTCGCGAGCTGCATGACGTTCAACGATGTTGATGCCCTTTCATCTCAGCTGCCGGAAGAAATCAGCGCCATGGTTCTGACCAAAATGAAGGAGACCGCGGAGGCTTATCTCGGAGAGAAGGTCACTCACGCTGTTATCACCGTACCGGCCTGTACGTTTCTTCTCTGCTCACCGCTTCAAGGAGCTTACTGAAGTGGCTTTTTACTCAGATTTCAACGACGCTCAACGACAGGCCACCAAGGATGCTGGCGCAATCGCAGGTCTCACTGTGCTTCGAGTCATGAACGAGCCGACCGCTGCCGCTCTCGCCTACGGTCTGGATCAAAAGGGGCCAGAATCCAAGATCATTGTATATGACCTCGGCGGTGGAACCTTCGACGTCTCTCTATTGTCTATCGAGGACGGCGTGTTCGAGGTACTTGCCACCGCTGGAGACACACATCTCGGTGGAGAGGACTTTGACAACCGCATCATCGATTACTTCGTCAAGTCGTACAAGAAGAAGACTGGAACGGACGTCAGCAAGAATCAGCGCGCTATGGGCAAACTCAAGAAAGAAGTTGAGAAGGCGAAGAGGACGCTTTCGACTCGACAGAGCACGAAAATTGAGATCGAGAGTCTCGAGAATGGGAATGACTTCTCGGATGCGCTGACTCGGGCTAAGTTTGAGGAGTTGAACATGGATTTGTTCAGGAAGACAATGAAACCTGTTGAGCAGGTACTGAAAGATGCCGGAGTCAGCAAGGAAGAGATGGATGAGGTTTGTGGCCGGTTATTTTCACGGATTTACCATCCTGACATAACAACATCAGATCGTCCTGGTCGGTGGTTCAACGAGAATACCCAAAATACAGCAATTACTTCGTGATTATTTCGGGAAAGAGCCCTCCAAGGGGATCAACCCTGACGAAGCTGTAGCCTACGGTGCTGCTGTGCAGGGTGCTATTCTCGGTGGTCACAAGCTAGAGAAGGACGTTACTTTATTGGACGTCGCCGCTCTCACTCTTGGTATTGAGACCAACGGAGGTGTGTTCGCCAAATTGATACCGCGCAACACGATGATCCCAACAAAGAAGAGTCAAACGCAAGTCATTTCGTCCCTCGGAACCACGAATACATTAATGATGTCCAATCGCTCTTCATAGCTTCTCAACAGCTGTTGATAACCAGCAATTGGTTCTAATCCAAGTATTCGAAGGCGAACGTGAGATGACGAAGGACAACCACCTGCTGGGAAAGTTCGAGTTGACAGGCATACCTCCCGCTCCTCGGGGAGTCCCGCAAATCGAGGTAACCTTCCAAATCGATGCAAATGGCATCCTGCACGTATCGGCGGCGGACAAGGGAACGTGAGTACATATATTTGTGGTTGTTGAGGTCTGGGCATTGGTGGCTGATCTGGGTTCGGTGCAGCGGGAAGTCCGAGTCCATTACAATCACCAATGACAAGTCGCGCCTCAGTCAAGAGGAGATCGACAGAATGATCCGGGAGGGCGAGGAGTTCGCTGAGCAGGTGAGGTTTCTTGAATTACTGTCAAATTTGTACAAGAAAACTGACACAGGTGTTGCTGGTGTTCAGGATCAATTACAGCGCAAACGTGTGGAGAGCTTGAACACTCTGTCCGCATTCGTATATGGCTTGAGGGATCAGGTGAACGACGAATCAGGAATGGGAGGAAAGCTTGCACTGGATGACAAGAAGGCCCTTCTGGATGTTGTCAAAGAGGGGCTTGAGTGGATCGACGAAAATGGATCAGGCTCTTCTCTGGAAGATCTCGAGGAAAAATTGGCCGGTGAGTTACCTTCTGATTCAATCTGAGTCCAGCTTTCCTGTTCACATGTCCCTCTCCATTCTAGATATCCAAAGTATCGTTAACCCTATAACATCGAGGCTGTACAAGAACTCGGATTCTTCGACAACGGAAGCGGGTGAAAAATGGGCTCGTTATGATAACGAGCTGTAGACATCAATGGTATTTGCTGTGCAGTGCTATAAATATCCGAAGAATGCTATACGACTCGCTCCGAGTTCCACAGGCGCTGGGAACACGCGCACAGTGCCTCTCTTGTATTGTAGCCCGACGGCATAGCCTTATGGCCCTGGGTGTCAATGTCGATAAGTTCCGCCTCCCGACTGTTATAAAAGGCGACGAATTATCTCTAGAGGGACACTCAGACCTCTCCACTCCTATGATATTCCAACTCGTTTTCATCGTATCCCTTCTCCTTCTCCGGACCGAGGCCAGGACCTACTATAGCCATCGCTGTTATAATGATACGTACGTTCTTTTCTCTCAAAAGTGGTCTCCAAATATTGATAGTGCCACACGACCAACGTGTATAGTAACCAGCGTATCGACTGCCCCTCATCTCGCACCCGGACAATCATCGTGGTCGTTGTCGTTGGTAAGTCCCCACCATCCACGGAGGTAGCCTTCTGGTCTGAGCTTCGCGTTATAGCCCTGATCTGTGCAATCTTGTTGGCATACTGTTTTTACCGGTGCCGAAAATCGAGGGGATGCTCGACCTCGACAAGTCGGAATTTTCGGAACTCCCTGCCAGCACCTACGCTGCCCCACGCTCCCTATTCGTATTCCAAACCCACTGGCTTCCATGTTGACCTCGAGTCTGGCTCAAGTTCAAATTCCACCTTGGTGTCGGACTTCAAGACCCCAAGTGAAAAGCATGCTGTCGATGGTACCACCTCAAAGTGGTCGTCTTGGTCCCCGTTCGGACTGAACAGCAAAACGAACCTCACAACGCCCGTAAGCCTTCATCTCGCTTGGTTCTGAAGTCTCATATGATGGTCTTTGCTCAATCAATCGATGACAGGAACCTGCTCGCCTTCCGCCACCTTATTCGAATCACTAACCTGTGGGGTATTATTGGCATACCACCCAAGCTACACTACCTCTCATCACTTTAATTCGCTACGACCACTGCCTTCGCCACCTTGTATCCTTAGTCGACATCCATTATACCCATACCTGTCCTTGTTGTTACCCTTTTTAATGTGTATCATACATGCTGCTTTCGATAATATCGTTTTTCAAGACGATGAAGTGAGGTTTTCCCCGTTTGGTATCATCGCCGAGATAGTCGTTCGTAGGCGTGTGTGGATCCCATTCACTACTCGATAACCATAAGATTCGAGGGGTGGACGGTATCGAGATACGGAATACCAAGTAAAATAAATCAACTCTGTTCGACCACGACCACCTTTTTGCGCTCTGCTTTTGGTGTGCTCTGTCCGGCTCTTGTGTGCTTCCTCCGTCTCTCCTCCTTGACTCTTCTCACCTCGAGCATGGTGTTTTTGAGTTTCGAGGCGGTATAGACAGGTCTTGGCAAGTGACGTGTTCTACAGTATGATCGTTAGCATGAAAGCATTCCGCGAACGATAGGAAGGAGAAATACCGAGCAATCTTCCCAACCTCTTTGTCGATCTTCCACCGATCGACCAAACTGCTCCTGTATTCCATGGAAGCACGCTCCCTCGCGGTGACGACGCCGAGTTTGTCCGCCGCCTTTGCTTTCCATATCCGGACGTTGCCGTCGTCAGATCCGGAAAGGACGAAACGGGCGTCAGTTGTGAACAGTGTAGAGGTTACCCTACGAGAGGTTATTATCTCTGACGAATGGAATATACGGAAGAACACTCACCTCTGCATCCGTTTTGTGTGGTAGACCTCTGGAGAATGCCCTTGACCAGTCTGCCATATCCTCACAGTTCGATCCCATCCTCCGGAAACAAACTCAGTTCCAGTCGGTGACCAATCACAACTCATGACGGCGGCAACATGGCCTTTGTATATCATGGTGGGCTCCGAGAGATGCCGGATATCGAAGGTGTATAGGTTGTGGTCTTCGGAAGCTAGGAGTACGGAGGTTGGCATTGTCGGCGACCAAGAGAGGGAGTTTGCTCGCATTTGCATGACGACGCGACGTTCAGGTTTGGACGTACGTATGTCGTACAAGGCGAATGTTCGGTCTGAGCCAACGGAGGCAAGGATAGAACGTTCACTCAGGTTGAAACGAACGGAGGTAACGATTTCGGTGGAAGTAGGAAAGGTGAGATTTGATATCGGGGCTGTTCTGCAATCGAAACGTTGAGTGGACTATGAAGGGTACTCAAGCATAGACGTACTTGTTCTCATCCCATATATGGACAAGGTTGGAAGCTGTAGCGAACACTGGACTGGTGCGCTGATGGTCTATCGAACTGTAAAAGCGAGCAGAATGATGAGTACGAATGTCGCGAGACCGTAAGCATTCTCACTTGAAAGCCGCTTTGCTGGGAAGGACGCTCAGTGGTTGATCCTAAGATCATAGTAAGCATGTGTGTCGATAGAAAGGTGAGCCACAACGCACTGAATCTCCTCCAATTCGCCAGATCTTGACAGTGCGATCAACACCACAACTCAATATTCGCGAGTCTTCAGCAAAACACAGTCCTGAGACCTTTCCTTTGTGTGCATTCGGAGTATTGAGTAGCTTAGTCCGCTGTGATAGATTATGAACGAGAATGCCTGAAATTACATGTTAGTTTTCCGAAACTGGAGTACTGAGGACTCACCTCCATCCCAGCTCCCACTTGCAACATTTGTCAGCGAATCAGGCTGCTTCGCTAGCACTTCTACGGCATCCACATGTCCTTCTAATGCATCTACGAAAGGTTTGGCAAATATTCTGTCGAGCTTGGCTGCGTTCAGAGCCCTGGTCCGTTCTCTCGCCCGGGCAAACGGGTGCATGTTTGGATCGAGGTTGCGAGCGATGGGAGTTGGGTCTCCCGGACGGCGGGGTAAATGCGATGAAGGGTCATGTTGAAGAACAGATATTTTCTGACAGAAATGCCTTCAAATCGATGCAAGAAACTATTCAGGTCGTCAAGACTTACCACCATGGTCGAAGGTGAAGGGAAACTTTTTCCAAGTCAGGTGACCTTAACGGCATGTCGCGTTTTAAACCAGGTGGCAGTGTCGGCCATTCTCTTTCCCAACATCTAACGCTTGGCGCTGCCTGGCTACAAGTCCTTTTCTCATTCCTCAACTACCATCATGGCCGCTGCTCGCTCATCCAGGCGTGTCCCAGTCTCTGACCCACAGAACGTCCTTACAACCAAAACCAATTCGACATCCGCCAGTACCAGAAATCGAGCCAAAGACAAGAGTGCCACTAAGCCTCCCGTCTTCTTCTCGGACGTTATAGAAATATCATCGGACGAAGATGAATCCCCAGCACCGTTGTCTCAGAAACGGAAAATCCAACCCTCGGACACCGCAACTGTCTCGAAACTTGAAAGGGAATTAAAGAAACTCAAAGAGGTGTGTCTTTGTGAGGATCCAGTAGCTTGTATTCACTCAACGTTCCCCAAAGGACAATGATCGTCTCGCAAAGGAGAATACACAACTCGCACAGAAGCAAACCCAGTCCGAGTGTGAGCTTGAGCTTTATCGAAAGGAGAAAGGGTCGGGTCGTTTGGTCGGTCTCGTTTGTGTTCATACAAGACCAAGCACTCATAATATCTATTGTGCAGGACATTTCAGACCTTGAAGACCACATTAGCTGTGAAATATGCACGCTGAAGCTGTGGACACCATGCATGTATGTTGGTCAAATCCTTGCCACCGGCCGTTGTTAAATGGGGTCTATCATAGTCTTCCAGATTGTGGGCACGTCTTCTGCCAGTCTTGTCTACAAGATTGGTTTTCCACTACACTCGCTCAGCACATGACCACCTACCCCCACTACGATGTCAACCAGAGGTTGCCACGATTCATCGAAGAAAACATCAATCTCCACCCTCACTATACAGCAGAACTCCAGCGGTATGCTGGCCTTATTCCGCCCAAGCCTCAATACACCTGCCCTACATGCCGTGCTCCGGTGAAAAGTCGTCCAATAGAAGACTATTCGCTCAAGGCTGTCGTTCGGACTGTTGCGAAGGCCGCACGTGAGGACAGCCCGAAACAGCCTCGGCCTCAGACCAACCGCGGACGGAGGAGAGGTGGGCCTGTGAATGACGGCCCCTGGGATGGGTTTTTCCCCAAGACGTGAACGATGTTGTTGTTGTCAGTCTGTAATATCATTATTATTCTACTTATGTACAATAAAGTGTCCTACACTGTACAGTCATACATGCCTTTACAAAATACGTACTCTATAATACAGCTCAAATCAAAGATGAACATGTTTCCTGTATGTCTATCTACACAGAACCGCAGGCCCGCCACCAACTCGTCACCGCTTCTTGCTCGCTTTCTTAGTGGGAGCCTTCGCCGCCTTCGCTTTCTTGTTGACCAGTGGTTCGTCAATGATGACGATGTCATCCGAGTCACTTTCCTGCCCACCTTTTCGCTTGTTGGACGAACTAGGCATGTTGGGCAGGCTATAGCTATCGACATCGATTGCGTCGTGAGCGTTGTGTCCCGAATTCGATGACATTCGGTTACTGGGCACGCTCGGACTGGGACGCATCGACGTGACGGATGCCCTGGAGTTCCCCGACGTCGAACCAGGAGAATTGCGGGGGGTTCCTCGCTGATCGCCACCGCCTCTGAACTGCGTGTTGAGAGTCAGTGGTGATTGAATGCCACAACCACCGTCAGATAGTCGTGTTGGAGTTCTCGCCCCATCCTCGCCAGATTCCCGCCTGGACTCCCGCCAGTCACGCACGAACGGCCCCTCGAAGGATAACCCTTCTTCGAAAGTGCGAAGGTTATTCCGGACTTCGGGGTCAGAGACTGTACGTGACATTATCGTGTCTCCAGTCGCGCGGGCACCAAAGGTCAGGAGCGACAGCGATCCGGTATTTTTTACAGGCTCCTTTCCCTTCAAGTACTTGTTCTCGGAGGCGGTACTCCCTGCCGATGGAGCCTCTCCAAGGTTCTCGATCCACTCCCAAGGTCGATTAACGACGGATGACCCGATTACCAACTGTCCCGACGAATCTCTATGAGCATTCTTCAGATTGGCGACAGTGTCAACGTCGGGCAGGTCATGGAGAAGCGACTGTAGTTGAGTCCGATGTTCCGTCGGAAGATCTGAGGAAAGATCTGAGCTGGATATGCTGGGGTATGCGCGGAAGGGGTCAAAAGATCCCAGCTTGGAGTCCAGAGGTATTTCTGCGGAAAACAATCCTTGGTTTTGGGGTTACAGAGCGACTGAGCCTCACTCACCATCTAGGAGATAATAAAGCGTGTCTATCAGCAATGGGAACGCAATCGGGTCCGTGGATTCTCCGGTCGCATGTATCTAAAAGGACATTGAGCATTATAAGATTAGACAGAACGGGGGCAGCACACCTGTAGTAGCTTGAACAGAGTATCGGTCAATTTGAAGCTCCCTTCCTTGACCTTCTCGGTCCACACCCCGCGAAGTGCTAAATCGAACTGCAACAATCGGGCCAACAGAACGACCGCCTGCGTGAAGGACCCTTGGCGATCTTCCTCCGAGTCAGTTTCCATAAGACGCAATAATTCGTCCCATTTAGTTGAAAGAGTCGGGAAGAATCTGTCTTGAATGTCTGGATTTATCGCGGGCAGACCCGAGGGATCTTCTCGCAGAGGCTCCGCAACGTAGGATAGGACTCGTAGAAGTTCCCCAGCTCTATTCAACCCAGCCTTCCACGTGTCGTCCTTGAACACCATTCCGCTCAGAACGTCCGTGATACGTCGCATTCCATTATTGATGAACTAGGAGGCCTAAATAATTATTGGAGGCGGCACATGGGGCACACTTACCTTTCCAGATATCTCGACCCCAACCCCTTTCGTCATTTGTGCCACAAAGTTGGCCTCCTCAGGCGAAAGAGCGTTATGAAAGATTGACGTGGTGAGCTTATCAAGAACGGCGATGTTGGCTGCTCGGACCTTCGGAGAGTTGCTGCGTCCCATTTGTCGTAGAATGAATTGAAGTTGGATCACTGTTGCAGAGATCTTCCAAGGACTCAATAGCGATGTATTCTCTGGCCAATGAGACAGCTCGAGATCTGCGGCTCATCAGAGGAAGAACTGGACGGTTAAAATGAAGCTTACCGTCATTTGGTTCACCTAAAACCATTCTCAATGCGGCAACCGTTTGTTTGCTGACATCTTCGCTTGTCCCCTCTGTGAGCTGAAGAGACCTCTCGAATGCTTCACGGACTTGGTCGAGGTTTCGGTAGACGCCCCGACGGAAAGGATCCTCTTCACATAACCTCTGACGGATATGTTTAGCCTCTTGTTGAAGGTTTTCGGAGATATGTGTGTTGTTCTCGAGCAGGACGAGTACGGGAATGTTGGTGATCAATAGTGGGAAGTGAGGTTCTCGATAAACAACCTGACGCCGAGTCCGAAGGCATTGCACGTCCATGAGACTCGTTGGAGGCATCAGGTCTTCGTTGCACTCCTCCTTGACAAGGAGTTGCTGACTGAGACTGTTTGCAGCTCGCAGATAAGTTTCTATTTTCTCTGCTTGCGCACCATCGGCTGCAGAGGCGCCGAGATTCCATGCAGGGTAGACGAGCCCTTCAAGGATACTGGTCGTTTTTAAGGCCCCGTGAACCGAGAGGTACAGAAGGACGACAATGACAACGTCCCAGCTGTCCACGGTTAGAGCTGCCATCTCGTTCTTCCCTTGGCCCAAAAACCACTGGAGGACGTGGGTGTCTAGGCCTGTTGGCAGATGTTGGTCAACATGCCAGAGAAAGGCACCGAACCGCAGCGCATAGGCCCTGCGTGTTGCTGTGTCGGGAGCCATCGCTTGTATTTGGCGGAGGCTTGCAAATGTGTTGTCCCAGACTTTCCAAGCCCAATCAAAGGACATGCGGTATTTGATCCAGAGGCCGTTTGCAAGTATCGATGGCGCATCTGCGCGAGGGTCGTTTGCCAACATCAAGATTGCGGGAAGCACGTCTGGCACAGTATCTGCCGGACGATCGGTATGGGGATGTAAGGCCTAGGTACCTGTGAGTCCAAACGAACCTGGGCGACCAGAGACTAGAGCATACCAATGTGACGGCCGACATGTCCGCGATGAGCTCCTCACGAAGAGCGTCATTCAAATACTGTCCAGCATCGAGCTCGGTCAGAAGGGCGAGAAGAGGCCGAGACTGTATTCCACGGAGTTTCCAAACATGACGAGCATTGTTGAGGGAGGAGATGATGTCTCGCTTGGCGTCCATTGCAGTCCAGACCGTAGCATGTCGATGAAAAGTGTCGATAACTGGAACCAAGAGGTCAACCGTCGAGGCGTGTTCCAGAAGATAGTTCGTCAGCTGCAAGATGTTGGTCAGCCTGAGTGCGACGGAAGACACAGTAGATGATCATACCTCAAGTAGAGAGTCAAAACAGCGCGTTCTGGTCATCAGTTCGACGGCAACACAGTAGCATTTGAGTATGGTCGAATGAGAGACCTCTGACTGGTGCCTTCATGAAGGTTGAGTAGAGATTCCACGCACAAAAAGCGACTTACTCACCGGACGATCGTCTTCTGAAGAAAGGGTTGAAGCCACTTGAATGCCCGAACCTGATCAGACCTACAGGAGTTCAGGAGCTTAGAGTAGCCCGTGGTGACAGAGTGAGGTGTGGGTAAGAGGGCAGTAGATACACCGCCAAACAGCTCGGGAAGCATCGAGAAGATCTCATTCTTGATTTCCTTAAATAACTGGTCCTCCGGGTTCACTCTTCTCAGCCCGTACAACGCTACCGTCCTCTGGCTGATTACAGAGGGAACAGTGCTGTAGAGTGGAATCCAACGGAGGAAATTGCTATGCCGCGAAGGTGTCCGTGTCTGTTGAGGAGTTAATCTCCATGAAGGGAAGAAGAAGGACCAGACGAACCTCCGAGAAAGATAACTCTCGTTCGCCTCGAGCGATGAGTCGCTGCAGATACCTTGTGTAGGAGAAGAGATCATATTTGACGAGCTCCCCGAAGAGTAAGGCGACTTGACGAATGTTTTGCGGTTCACCAGCAACTTCCATAGAGTCCAACCATTCAAAGAAGCGGTCCTGCAAAAACGTATCGGGCGGAGGAATATCTCTTCGGTTGGCTCGTTCGCCTGCTCTGTCCCGCCAGTGCCGAATGAGAGTGACCGCAACGAACGGGCGATGGTCGCCAAATTGGACGGGTGTTACGCTCCAGGTCAATAACGTATTGATCTTTTCTGGTATTCCCGACCAATCGTCAGATGAAGCAGGGAAGAATGACAGCGCAGAGACGTCGGATTCGCTTGAGATGGAATTTAGGGTCTAAGAGACAATTAACATATACTGGTGTCTGAAAAAGTGCATTTTGGCTCACCTCCACGTCGGACACGGCTGACCCTAAACGCACAGATGCTACATATGGAAGGTTCCGGAAAAGCATAGTGTCGTTTCGTTTTTTGATATCAGCAAGATTGTAGGCGATGTGCTGTGAAAGATAACTGTTCGCGTTGAGTTCGTCGTGCGATCGCTCCACAATGTTTTCAGTGAGAATATCCGTGAGGAAATCTGAATACGACATCCACATCCTGGGACTGACAAAGGTATCAGGGAGGACAAGACACAATCGCTACTCAAGTCACAATCAACGACCAATCTAACCTTAAAGATCGCGTTCGCTCACTTGTAGTAAGGACTTCATTATGCCTTCAGTTTCCGAAAGGTGTTCCTTCGCTAATGATGTATTGTTGATCTGGAAGGTGTCATTACGGATGCTCAAGGATGCAGAGGTGATGCTTTACCTCGAGAAGTTTACTCAAGCAACCCTCAAGAAAAGGACGCATGAGTGCTCTGCAACTCATCATACCATCGAAATATTCATCGGCTATTCTGACGACGAAGCCTGCCTGTGCCAGATTGCAGCTGACTATCTGGTTAACGAGCCAAACATAAAAAGTCTTCCTATTTATGAGGCCTTCGGTGTAGAACGTTCGTAAGAGTCCCAGACTGTACAGGTGAGCCACGAGTATGATGTACCGAACTACGGTGAACGTACCAGTACGAAAATCGTGATATCCAGCTCGTCCTCGCCTCGGGATCGGACAGAAAGGTCTTGAACGTTGACTTGATATTGACGCCGGCGCGTACTTGGCTAGGGAGAAGTATCTCTTGAATCTGTTTCCTGAGGTGGCTTGTGACCACATTTGTCCATTCGATGCTGTACTGAGTCGGATCGTACGTCGGCTTATTGCGCAATCCAGCCTATTATTATGCGGTTTTGAGAAATGACATTCGACATTCAAGCGGATGGGAGAAAGCTCACAGTCTCGTTGGCACCAAAGACCCTCAAAAACCAGACTGCTCTCGGAATCGAAACTTTCTTTGTATGAAGATGATCGAGTAAATCCGCTTTGGCGCCATGAGGGACGCTCTTCCCAAGTTTGGAAAGCGGTACGTCGGAATTCGCAAGGTCGTCGAACCAAGCTTGACGCTTTGAGTCATTGAGCGTTACTCTCGAAGGCACACGAAAGTTGTGGGGTCTGAACACAATGGTCAGCGAAATGGCGAGCTACAAGTTCGAAACCACGCACGGAACAGATGGTACTTGTTTTGCTCGTCGGTTGAACACCTCATTCATCAATTCCTCCAGTTTGAAAATGGTTTCCTGAGATCTCAGGTTCTCGCTGATTGATGATTGTGAGCTATAGCTCTCAGCCTGAAATAGAAGTGAATACCACATCGCAAACGGAGGGTATAAACGCACCGTAACCGTGAAGCCAAGCTGGTATCCTTGCTTCACACTATACTCCGAGAGCACATCCTCATCATGTCCAGGACGAGGGGGATGGAAACCGGCATACCCTGGAAAGAATGAGTATACGAAGGCAAATTCGGATTGCTCCATACCCAGATCAACTTCTGTATGTGTTTTGGGAAGCCATTCGGGTGGATGAAATTCGTATGCAGGAAGCGGTTCTTTCGACATAACCACTATAAAGTGGGTGGCAAGGCAAAATTATGCAAGAGGATCATGGGCGTGAAGGGCAAAGTGGAGGAGAACGGTTACACCGCCACACCCAATTCTCCTTCTTACCTCCACGGTCAGCCCATGGCTAGTTTGAGGCTGCAGGGGCTGCAGCGAGCAGCGCGTCGCAGCCTCGCTCCGAATTTACATAGAACATTATTCTCAAGAGCTTCTCCTCCTCCTTCTAATCCCGTTCGAACTGGTCTCTACGCGACAGCTCTTGTTCTATCTACCGGCCTTTTCGCTGTCTACTATTTCGATTCCCGCTCTGCGTTGCACCGCTACGTGCTCACGCCGATTCTTCGACATGCTTTTGATGCGGAAACGGGACATAAACTTGCCGTGAAGGTTCTGAGAAGTGGGCTGGGCCCGAAAGACCCCGTGCCGGACGACGAGAAGCTGGAGGTTGAGGTGTGTTTCGGTGTTGTTTTTTCGGCCTCGACCGTTCCAGTTCTCATTTTTTATAGATATGGGGTCGAAAAATATCAAACCCGGTTGGTCTCGCAGCTGGTTTTGATAAGGACGGAGAGGCGGTGGATGGATTGTTTGATTTGGGATTCAGTTGGGTAGAAATTGGCAGCGTAACACCCAAGCCTCAACCGGGCAACCCACGTCCACGCGTATTCCACCTCGCTGAAGATGAAGCTCTCATAAACCGTTATGGTTTCCCCTCGCAAGGACATGCATCTGTTCTTTCGCGTCTACGTTCCCGAATACCATCATTCCTATCCACCGACAACTCCTCCGCGGCCTTGCGAGATGGCTCAATACTCGCCGTTAACCTTGGCAAGAACAAGAGTTCACCACCAGATTCGATAGAGGACTTCCTGGAAGGCGTACGGACGTTTGGGGAATATGCTGATGTCTTGGTGGTCAATGTTTCCAGTCCGAATACACCCGGGCTAAGGTATGAGGCTCATTTCTATAAATTGCTTATGCTGATCGCGGGTCAGAGGCCTACAGAACAGGGAATCTCTGGAACATCTCCTTGGTGGGGTAGTCAAAACTCGAGACGCTCTTCCTCCGTCCACTATGACTCTTCAGCATCCAAGACCGCGCGTTGTACTCAAAATTGCTCCAGATCTTGACGAGTCTCAGCTTCAAGAAATGGCGGAAGTCATAAGAGAAAGCGCGATTGACGGTGTGATCGTTTCGAACACGACTATTCAGCGGCCTAAAGGACTTCAAAGCCGTAAGCGTACGAAACATGCCTCTTTCGTCTATGTTAATCTTTCGCGTAGAAAATGCTACCGAGCAAGGAGGTCTATCCGGCGCACCGCTCAAATCCCTGACCCTCCAAACCCTCCGTACCCTGCGCTCCCATTTACCTCAAAGTCTCCCAATCATTGGGTGTGGAGGAATAACATCCGGAGAGGATGCACTTGAATACGCTCGTGCCGGTGCCACAATGGTACAGGTGTACACAGGATTCGGATACGACGGCGCAGGAATGTGTCGACGGGTGAAGGACGAGATTGTGCACTCCTTGGGGAAAACCGATGAGAGCTGGAGCAGCGTCACCACTACCGCCATCAAGGAGAAGAGCTTGAGTGAGGAGGAGATATCACGACGCAAGCAACGGGAGAAAGAGGCCAAGGAGAAGGCCAAAGCACTGCTAGGTACTCAGACCGATTCAGAAGAGGTACTTGGCGAAGTCACCAAACTCATCAAAGAGGCTGAGGACTTGAAGAGGTTACTGGACGAATTTGATGATGGCTTGAGAAAGACTGATATCGTAGAATCTGCAGCTGCAGCCGCAGAGCCTGTCATGCAGTAAAATATAGTTATCCTGTAGACCTGGATCACCCGTTGAAGTGGTAATTTTTCTGGATAAAATGAGGGCGGTTGCTTGTGCCAGTCTGAGTCACGCGGCGCGACGCGTGCGCGTGATTCCTTGTGAGTCAGTCGCGCAACGCGACGTTGTCCACCATCATGCCCTTGGCTCGCAAACCTCGAAGTGGGGCACGTTCCTCACTCCTCTCGCACACCTTCCCTTTATTCTACGCATGCTATCTCCTGAAGTCCGTCAAAACTTCTACCTCAAAGGCGTAAGCACAAATCCCAAGCACCGCTAGTGGCGTCTCATTCTCGACAGGACCTACATTGGATCTACACCAGATCCACCGAGAAGGATTAGGAAAGTCCCACCCCCTCCTAAGCCACTTTCGCACAACTCTCACTCTGACTATAGGCAACATAATGGCGAACTCACGCAAGGGGCATTCAAGACCAGAAACAAACGACCATGGGTAATGCAACTCATTGTTTACGGGTTTCCCTCCAAACTGGTGCGTTATCGAGTTGAGGGGCGCAGGGCATTGCTCATCTTAGCGAAGGCAGCATTACAGTTTGAATGGGCATGGCAGCACCCGCACGTCTCGCGGCATATCCGAGACTCAGCTGGGAATCGGATATTCAACAGTAGCGGGAGGTACTTGAAGCAGAACATTGGGTCAAATCCAACTTTCTCTTCAGATTGAACAGCACTGACCATGATTTCAGAATCCTGCGGTATATGATAACGAACCATCCCTATAACACCTGGCCGCTACAGCTCAAGATATTTACCCCTGAAGCTCTCAAGTGCTGGGAAGATCTTTCGAAAGGCAAAGCGGCAGCTAACACAACTCCACCCCTTCCTCGGGGCTTCAGCGTCGATACTGAGCTAGAAGGGGTGGACGGAAAGTCAGGTATGGTTGGAAGTGGGAGGAAGAAGCCAATAGAGGTTAAGGATGGTGAGCTAGACCTCTTATCCCCAAAGCTAGCATTAAGCTCACCCGACTAGAGGAATTTACTTCTTCTCATATCAAGAAGAACCTGGAGCTCATTGCTTCTGGTTCAACGCCTGTGTGTGCGATATGCAAAGACAAATTGACTGGATACGCGACTGTGAGCCGGCCCTCATATGCCCTCGTAGATATACTCATCAATACGAACTCAGGTCCCCTTGTTACATGCACTATGCCCACAAGCATCTTGTAGCTCTGTCTCGCACCTATCTTGCCTCTCTAGGAAATTTCTCGCTGAAGCATCTTCAAGGAAATCCTCCAAAGTGAGCCCAATGATTCCGCGAGGCGGAGAATGCCCGGGGTGCTCCAGTTATATTCTGTGGGGCCATGTAGTGAAAGGCATGTATCGCCGTGCTGCTGGGGGTGCCTCTACTATGGAGGATGATATCGCCGAAGAAGTGGAAAATGGTGAAATGTTTGTGTCGGACACCGATGAGGATGTCACTTCGCCCTCCCCACCACTGAAGAAGGCGACCAGAATCAGCCGGAGCAAAAAAGGCAAACGGAAGGAGAGCAGCAGCGAGGGGGAAGCTTTCGATTTCAGCGCAGCAGATGCATATGTGTCTTCGGAGGACGAAGGAACCTTTTTGCCTCGAGGAACCGCGATTCCGTTGTCTCCGAAGAAGCGACCGCGGCCAAAGGCTTCCAAGGATTCGGCGAACGATGCGGGGCAATCAAAAGCGTCATCTTCTGCAGATACCCCAAAGCGAAAGAAGGGAAAGACGACCATCGCTTCCTCCTCTCCGGGTACGCCAACGAGAAGAGGTCGACCTCGTAAAGTCCCCCTCGCATCGCCAAGAAGAGGGATAGACACTATATCCCCGTTAAAGGGTCAGGTCTTGGAAGACCCTCCTGCCGTCCGAAGCTTCTACGACTCCGAGTCCTCTCACGATGAAGTTACAGACGTGGATATAGCCACTAGCCCAGGCGCGCTGGCCAGGTCAATGTCGAACCTCACAGTCTCATCTCCCTCATCCGCAGTCATCGAATTGTCCGACTAATTCGAGGCTCGTCCATTCTCTTCTCTCGGTCTCTCTTTATCTGCGACTAGGATATCTATTATGTAGGCACTGTTTTACTAACGATACACTAATGTAATTCATGTACAAATATGGACACCTGTTCCCTACGCAAAATCACAAGTAAGAAAGACGTCGGATTTATCAACCAGCGTTGAGCTTGTCCAAAACTTTTTGATGAACTCGCTTCATCAAAGCTTTCACTGATGCCTTGTCCGAAACCAAACCCCAATCGACGGATACAACCTTTCCAGGCTGCACAGCGTCCGACGCTATTGCTTCTCGTATGGACTCGTTCACAATATCAGTGAAGCTGGGGATTGCTAGCATTCCGAGATTTTCACCGGCGGGGTCCGACATGACAACGTCTCCATCGGCGCCAGCTTTGCTTGTGTCGACATTGAACAAGGACCTGGACGCATCGAATATTGCGACTCGCTGATTCGACATCAGCCGGAAGTCAAGCCCGTGTCTACGGTTTGCACAGTCAGTAAATCGACCAGTAAGGGTTTGTCCAGAACTAACCGCAAATCCCCATAGAGCAGACGATACCAGCCAGCCGACTTCGCGAATGTATCCACCGGAGACATTTTATTGTCCTGATGTTCGGAGTCCTTCCGAATTTCCTCCAGACCTGCGACAATGGGGAGAGTGTCTCGAAGTGTATCAACGAGTATATGTAGCGACGGTGCCAGACGACCATGACCATGTTTCAATATGTGTCGAAGATAGGGTTCTGCATCATCGTGGGGATTAAAGAACTCCTCCGAATCTCGGTTGAGTGTTTGACGCGAGACGCGGTTGCGAGAGAACCGAAGGTCAAAATTCCCTCCGGTAGGTGAGAGTTGATCTTCACAAGTAATGGACACAGTATAATCCTGGTAAAGGAGAATCATTAGGATTAGAGAAAACAAGAAGAAAATGACGACGTTTGACTTACTTCAGCATAAGCAAACTCGACCGTTTGTAGGTCGAAAGATAGCAAAGAGATGTCTTGTTTGCCTTTCTTCTTGGACATTTGGGCCACTACAAGACGTGATAAGGGTCGTACAATGGAGGGAGAGTAAACTACGACTTGCCTTCACGGGCTATAACCACCATCTTCGAGACTCTTGCCCATTCCTCCAGGAACTCATCTACACAAGTATTCACATTCTCCGATAGGAAGGATACGACCGCCTCCGTTGTATCGTATATAATTCGCTTTGATGGGCGAATAACTGCGCTCGTTCCCGCTTTTTTGCCCATCGGTTGTTGGACGTACTTGAGTTTCACGCACGTAACCACTTGAGCACTCTTCTCCGACCACCAATTGAGGGGAATGACACGGATGTTAGGCATTGCAGCCTCTGCAGCAGGGGCGCCGGATAGAATGTGTTCCGACTGGACACACAAAGCCGGAACGGAACGTGCCAAGGACGATTGGATATGCGCCAGCTCTGGAGTTACTGGTACACCACTGGCTGGGTTCACGTGGGTGAAGGGGATACCACGAAGTTTGAATTGTCTTTCGACGTTCATGTAAGCGACTCGGGCACTTCCAACGCCATCAGAAGGTGTTGGACCGAATAGACAATGGCAACTTACCAACAATAGCTGTACAGCTCACGCAAGACCTCGGTCTCGAGCTGGAAGCTGCAGAAAGTTAATGAGGTAACGGACATCATGGCAACGTAGACATACCTAGTACGGGGCGATAAAGGATCCGGATTGCCGATGTCTGTCTGTGAATGCTTCCCCTTGATTCCAGACTTCACGTTGTTTGCCTCTGACTGCAAAACATCTTCGCTATGTATACGATTGAAGTCTAGCCATGCGATGTCCTCCATAACCATATTGGCGCATGGTGACTCTGGCCGGACAGAGGTTTCCATTAACGCATACCGGAACTCGCTATATGTGATGACAATGACGAGGTAGTGTGACGGAGAGCTCTGCAATTGGATATATAGAGATCCTTGAGTAGCAGGGCCCAGCTTGAGTAGTTCTGAGAGGATGAAAGGTATCAGCGATGCGGTGGGTATCGGCCGAAAATAGCACACCTTCTGGTGGGAAATTACGGGACCTGAAACTTTGCAGTCCAAGGTAATTGGCCTTTTGTTCGACCAAGTCAATGAGGGTCTATGAGTCCCGCTTGTGAGCTGTGAGCGCGATGAAGCAAAACAAGAGCTCACCTGAACCCTGAGGGAACCCAAAAACCGCAGCAGGTGCTGAGGCTCTTGATTGACTTTCTCAAAGTGAGGTGCATATCGATGTGCTTGACCAGCAGGCGAAAGATCACCAGCATCCCGAAAGATAAAGCGGCCCGTTCGAGCGTCGATATTGATTGTCAGGACCTTCTCAGCACACAGAAGCACGTGCAGTGCCAGCAGGCCATCTGGATAAAAACGTCCGTCAGAACTCGAGATGGTTTCGAACATCATACAATACTCACTGTCATCAACCAACTGCACGACGCCAGGACCTGCAAACACTGAGCGAGGGATTCCATGTTGGGTGGTCCCGTGCTGAAGCTGCGATTGATAACTTTGGAGGACGGCTTTGGTATGGTGCCGTATTATTGTGCGTAGCGTAGACTCAAAATCCAAATTGTCAGAATTCTACCACAGCAATCAGTAAAAGGCGAATACATGAAGGGATTTTTCGTACCACAACCAAGGTGCCCTCAGGGAGATTACAATCTTGGGCAGAGACACTGGCTCCCAGCGCGTTTGGTGCTGGCTCCCACTCTACGGCAATGCTGAGGCTTTCAACGGTGTCTGACGGTTTCATTATTCCAAGCTTTGATTTCTGCTGTAACTCGGCTAGAACGAGGGCACGGGACGAGCGTTTTCCGAGCGCAGTGGAGACTGCAGGTTCAATGATTGAGATGGTCACTGTTCCGCCGAGAGTCGGCGGTCGCCCTTGCTGCCGAGCAAGGCCCTGAGCGGGTGGGGGTTTCCGACTGAACTCAATTCAGATATTGCCAGGGAGAGAGAGCACAGGGTCTTACATCCAATAAGACACCGTTAAAGTCTTTCGATTTGGGGTCATATTAACGTTCAGATAATCGCCCCAGCCTAAGGACCGCATCCTTTCAGCCTGACGAAGTCAGTGAGCAGGATTTTAGCTAGATAAGTGGCACTTACTTGATACCACAGAATTTCCAGCTGGTATGATAGCGACATCATCTCTGAGTTGTGGACGTTTGAGTACTTCTCTGGGGGCATGAAAAGTAACATCACTCACGGAGGAAGTTGAAAAGGCGCACAAGGGGAGCATCGGAAACACCCTCAGGCAATTCGGGCTTTTCTGGCATGACGACTCCTGGAGGAAGGGGTTCTTCGGGTGGGGGTGTCGGAACGAACAATCCAAGTTGACGGTCAACCTCTTCGGTGATGTATGTCTTCATGAAACCACTCGGCGTGCGGGGAAATTCTGTGACGCTTCGTCAGCTTCCCTGGTTGCGGATGCAGGTTCGTCCGCACCTTGCGTTCCAGTCATATCTCCGCCGATATTGAGCATAAATTCCACGTCTACAAAAAACCAGCCGTCGTGTTGTTGTGCTCCACTCAAACACAGAGATGTTTCGAACAAATTTGGGGCGGTGAAGAAAACCCGTCCGTCCGCTAAGAGACACTGTTGGGAAACCCTCATGCCTGAGAGAAGGGAAGGAACGTACCTATACGATACTGCGACATTTCGATGGGTATTATCTCCCTAAGACGAAGGCGGTATCGAATAGCGTCTTGGATGTCATTCAAAGTCTTGATTACTTGTGCGTCGGTCAGAGGTGTTGGGAGAATAATCGATTTCTATATGTCACTTGAGCACGATCGGGATTCTATGGGGGGAAAAGGGCGGACCTTGATAGCTGTGGGCAGACGTCGATATGACCCGGTGGTCAATACATCCAGGGAGGTAAGAAGATCGTGGTTGCGCAGTCTAAAACTAAGTCTCAGTGACGTTCAAAGAGCGATAGAGCTATCAGCATACCGAGAAGGGTCCAACGATTCCCTAGCATAGTTCAGCCCCACCAATGCTTCCTCAAACTGGCGATTCTGGTCCATTAGGAACGCTGTGATGTTCTACCACCTTGATGTTAATTCCTTGATTGACAGAAGCCGAAGGTTGGTTTACCATGCACTTCTGGACCGTATCTGCGTCTCGAGCCCATTTCACTACAGCGTACAACTTAACGACCTGCTTCTTCGTTCTAACAACCCAGTCCGCAAGCATTCTTTTTCGAGCAGCATCGGAGCTATTCGGTAGGCTAGAGGGAAAAGATTGAGGTCCAATTACTACATGAGTTGCAGATGCGCTCACGTTTCTGTCATTTCCGACAACTCGGCGTATATTGACTGCGTTACGCGCGAAAGCAACTCCCCCAATGGTACCTGCCCGTCTAAGACTACCGGCAACTCTCCTTCTAACTCCTCCAGCGTAGGCTCCAGTGTACCATTCAAGTGTGTACCATTCGTGAGCTGGCTATCCAACAGCATTGGTGAAGCTGGAGCAATTGCCATAAAATCGGATGACGCCGCATTTGATGTTGAGGGTCCTGGTTCAGGATTCATTCCAAGTTTTGGATGTTTTCAGTCGTGGAACCGCTGATAGTGAAGCAGCCCGGTAGGTCCAGTCAATGTCTCCGAGATATTGGGGACAGTATCATTGAGGTCCCGACCGTCGAGAACCAGAAAGAAATGGGAGAAGATGAGAGTCAAGAGCAAGGGTCGTCCGCATGGTTGGGATCAAAGTTGGGCGTCAATGGCAGGGCGGTCACCAAGAGTCACCATCATTGTTACCTTTTGTTACCGACTAGCTCATTGTTGTGTGTCCCATCGTCCAGCCATCGTGTCCTTTTCCAGGGTTCTCCACTCATCTCAATGGATTATCTGAGAACCTTAGGATCAGCGGCAGTATCGACTCTTGTTCAGAAATCTGGGCTCAACTTACCGTTCTCTCTGGGCGCAAAGGTAGCTTCGTTAGATGGGATATGCAATCTTTATGATGCGACAAAAAAAGTGCGTGCTTCAGCCTCTCTCTCCTCCCTTCAATGCCACCAATAGACGCTACGTGCAGGAGGACTCTAGTCTTGTATCGGTTTTTGAATATGACTTTACACAACGACGCGATATTGCGCCTCTTGCGAAGAATGCCCTACGAAAGCTCCGTACAATCCGACACCCAGACGTCCTCAAATTTATGGATGTAGTTGAGACAGACACAACTATCCATATCATGACAGAGCGCGTTAGACCGCTCGAATCCGCTCTGCCATCGTGGGCGAAGAAGAGTGTTCGTGAAAAGGAAGACTGGCTCCTGTGGGGGTTGCATCGAATATCTGTCCGTCGAATATACCTGTACTACGAATCACTTGGAATGACATTACTTTTAGGTCGCGCTGGCCTTCATCAACGATTCCTGTTCTTCAACCCATGGGGCAGTTGGAATACGATCAATCTTTTTGGCACCCTCTGGGGAGTGGAAGCTCGGAGGATTCGAATTGCTGAGCAATCCGAAGGAAGACGGGGCAGTTCTATATGTGCGAACTATTCTAATTGTCCTTGAGGTTTGGCTGACTGTCGAGATACCCGTATGCAGTCCATGGCAAGCTTACTTCCGGGTAACGATAGTTGGTCACCCCCAGAAGTGAAGAAAAATGGGTGGTCGTCTGTGAAACCGTGAGCAGTCGTCTCTGCTTGCCCTCATGTTGATCTCTATTTCTTGCTCTAGGAACGAGCCTGCAGCCGCCGACGCATACGGCTTAGGTTTGCTTCTGAACGCCACATTCAATCCTGAACATCATCCGCCCCCCACAGCGACACCTCCTCATCCTCCGCCCGCACCCGCAACGCGAGGAAACATCCCAACAGCCATTTTTCCACTTTACAAGAAGCTCCTGAACCCCAATCCGAAAGGGAGGTTGACCGCCAAAGGATTCCTCGAGATCGGCATGACGGATACTGGATTTTTTACTAACAACCCGCTCGTCAAAGTGTGCGTTGGATTAGACAACTTTGCCCTCGGAAGTGAAGGAGAAAAAGCCGCCCTACTACGGTATGGCCCACATGACGCTTTTGAGTATAGGATTCATATCTTCTCTCTGCAGCATGTTGAATGAGTCCCTCGGTTCATTTCCCTCGGAACTTGCTATCTATCGGGTGCTCCCCTCGATAGTCTCTGCAATCGAATATGGCGGTGCCTCTGCCGCAACAATCGTTCCTCTTGTGGTTAAAATTGGGAAAGACGTCTCCCAAGAGGAGTATAACAATGTCATCCTGGCTCCTATAGTCAAGCTGTTCGCTAGTCCTGATCGCGGTATCCGGATGGCATTGCTCGATAACCTACCTGAATATGCGGAGAAGCTGGATAAAAAGACCGTCGACGGGAAAATCTTTCCGCATCTCGTGAGCCTACACCCCGTACTGGCTTATTACAACCCTTTGACTCTCAACATCAGCAAACTGGATTCTCTGATACCGTCGCTGTCATCCGTGAAGCCACCCTCAAAGCTATCCCCCTGTTGTCTTCAAAGGTGAGGAACACCGATAATGGGAATAACCTAAGTCTAATTTATCTGCAGTTCAGTGATCGTACTCTTAACAACGACCTCCTCCGTCATCTAGCGAAAATGCAAAACGACCCAGAAGCATCAATACGCACGAACACATGTATTTTGATCGGGCGTTTGGGACCAACTCTCGGCTACAACACGAAGCGCAAAGTCCTGGTGCCGGCTTTCCTGCGAGCTCTGAAAGATCCTTTCGTTCACGCCCGAGTTGCCGGGCTGATGGCTTTTATGGCCACAATAGATTGTTTCGAAAACGAAGAATTAGCAACCAAAGTCATTCCCAATATGTCTTTCACATTGGTCGATAAGGAAAAGTGAGTGGATCACATTCTGACCAATGGTCACTGCTCAATGTCGTTAGGCTTGTGAGGGATCAGGCATTTAAAGCGATGGAATTGTTTGTGAAGAAGCTGGAAACCTATGTAGCCACATTGGTAAGATCTTGTCGGTCCGATTATGCTGTCCACACTCACTCGAGAATACTGGGCAGCCAGAAACCGTTGTCAATCCTTTGGAGAGGCTCGGAGAGAATACACTTACTCCCGCCTCACCAGGCCAAGCGACTTTGGTCAACTCTGCTGCTGGTGCCGCTGGTGCCCTTGCTGGGTGGGCCATGTCGTCTCTCGGGAAAAGGGTACGCTCGGCGGAGAACGATCTCCCGATAAACGATACTTACGAGACTTTCTAGCTTGTATCATCAGATATGCAAACGACGATGGCGACAGTCACCGACATTGACAGGCCTACGTCGGCTCCTCCTCCGGCAGAGGATTCGCGTATAGGTGCCTTAAGGCCCAGTCCCCTCCTCACATCCGTCTCCGCCGCCAACTCTGTCGTGTCTTCACCCGCCTTCCCCAACCATGCGCCCTCGATTTCGAAAGCGAAAGGCTTACAGCTGGGGGCTAACAAAGTGCCTCCTAGCACGGTTGCTGCTTCCTTGGGTCAACAGTTGGCGGAAGAAGCTGCAGCAGAAGACGGGGTGGACTCGAACCCATGGGGTAACGATGATCTTATGGACGTGAACGCGGACGAGGACGACTGGAGTAAGTAACAGTCGTCGTGTTGTATGAAGAATCTTATTCATCACTGAATCTAGGTGCATTTGAGACTGCCCCGGCTGCTCCCAGCGGGCCAGCAACCGTCACTCCGACCCCCGTAGCACCCAAACCCGTCCCAGCCAAATCCTCCAATAGCTTGTCAGCTACCGGATGGGACTCTGGATCATGGGAAGGATCTAATGCGGCACGTTCACCATCGCCTGCACCTTCTACGCCCTCCCTTCCCGCGGCGATGTCCAAAGAAGAGAAAGCCGCAGAGATGGCGAGGCGTAAAGAAGAGAGGAAACAGGTACGCTTTCCGCTTGCGATATAAGTGAGATAAAATTGACCAACTGCTTCCAGCGCATCGCACGGATGAAAGAGCAGAAGAAGAATGCAACTCAGTGATGAGTTCAAAACGTTTGCATGTAATTACGCACGCCTCATGATCATACCCTATGGAATGCGTTTAGTTTCGATAACAAATACTATTGGATACATTGTTGTAGAGGTACATTATGCATTCATGACAAGTCGGGCCATGAATAAACGAGCTGTCTTGAATTACTTCCGCGCGTGGGGGCGACAGCTAATGGCTTTCCGATTGCTGAGTATTCTGCAGCTCGTCAATGGGTAGTCGAACGAGCACTTGGCCATCTTGGTCCGAGTTAACGTGCTCCTCTTCTGGGTGTTCCCCGCGAGACGCCACTAACGAGATTATCAGAAAACTCGCTCAGAAACTGGGGTCATCAGAACGCACAAAACAGGTTCAAAATCTGGAACATCTTGGGCCATTGCTCGAGAACTTCCCCATGTACTACAAATCGACACGGATCCGGAAAGTGACTTGAGTTCCGCTATCCCGAAATAAGAGGCAGAGAAATACGTACCCTCACCAGCACTTGCCATCACATCGCAGTCCTCCATCATCCCAGTTATGCGTTCCAACAACACGGTGCTGGATCTCTCCAGAGCGGCCACCCCATCATACTCCTTCTTCTTTTCCCTGAGCTTGGCAGCAGTGACAGCAGGATTGGCCGGTTGACTAAGACCTTGGGCATACGAGAGTCGATTCCCAAGCGTTGACGCTCGTTGCATGAGAGGATAAATCAAGGATCGTAGTCACGTGCCTGTATACATCGCGTCGCGTCAACTTATGTCGAAGTTATGTTCCCACGCCCTCGAACAGTATTCTCGAGTCAGTGCACAGTACCACCATCACTCAAAAGATAGGTAGGGTATGCATGATATGTATCTAAGCTTCGACAAAAAATATCTATTTCGAGAGCGTGTCTAGACCTCTTTCGTTGACAGCAAGCCCGGACTCCCGTCCTCGACACCAGTATGAGCACATTTTTGTATGAGCACATAATTCATCGCAAAATCGTGCGACATTTGTGCCCCGGTTATCCGGTGTTAATCTTGGTTGTCCGGCTATTGACGTTGGGCGTTGGGAGGTCGGTTCTCTCTCTCACCAGTAATCTTAATGGTTTCCACAAGTTTAATATTCGAGGTTAGTTGAATGACTTTGCTCTTTTCATTATTCTGGGTGTGTCGTCCAGTTTGTGAGGCACATTGAAATTATACCAAGGGAGGCGGAAGCATTGCCGGCTAAATTTAGTGAATGCCGCAATCCGGCATTACTTAGAAATTGCCTGGGCGTGAAGTAAATTACAGGGGGGGCCAGTCTTCAGAGATAGCAGAGTGGCCCTCAGATTTTGTTTGAGCAACATGTTATTGGGCTCAGAGTCTCTACCGGGATGAAGAGAGAGAAGAGAAGCGTAGTAGAGAATAGCAGTTCTTGGATTAGAACCCTCAATATCCCGGGAGTTGCCGGTGATCCCGAGCTGCCGGTAGCTCGGCTAGCTCAAAGTGCCTGTGAAGAATCTGGACACCACGCGCACGGGTCCGGACTCCTGTGTTCAAATAGCGCGTCAGATAACTCACACCCGCTGAGGATATTGATAACATGAGATGAGCTGATGCCTGATGCCTAGAAAAGGCATCACAGAGGAGACATACACGTACCTGTACGACAGCGTAGGCCAGATCAACCACAAAACTTTTGGAGACAGAGGCCGGTCCGTGGTGGACACCAAAAGCCAATGCCGGACGATCCTGAGAGCCCCAACGCCCAACACCAGACATTTCCTTAACGGCAAGCCCCAACCCTGCACGATTTCGTAAAGGTTCAAGAATATGTAACGAAAAATGCGCTCATATTTTTGGGTCAAAAATGTCAGACGTTTACGAAAACGTGCGGTCTTGCGGCATGCCGTCAAGAAAACGTCCGGCGTTGGGCGCTGGCGCTCAGAACATTGTTGAACGTTGGCGCCTGGCGTCGAGCTAGGGTGGGCCTCCATCTTCAGAGGCTTGCGGCTTACACTATAGTTAAGCTTGCCACATTCCCTGTAATTAGATATTAACACTGCGTCTGCATTTTAGAGTCAGTATTCTCAATGGATGTGTGTTGGCTCACCGTTTACTAAAGAACCATGGTGCGTCCGGCCTCTGCATCTGTTGTCTGCGTTGTGACGTCCGCTCAAAAGTCATGTCGTTCAATATTTTTTGCCACGATCTGCCGAGCTCACGGTGAATGGCAGGTAGATTGCGGCTAGGATAGCCGGGCAGGATGGAATCTTCAATCATTGTCCGAGAACGGTGGGGGCGTCCACTTAACATGCCTTCAAGTCTCGTCTATTATGAATACCAGCTACTGCCGACCTTCAGAGAGCGTATTTCTCTGAGATCTGAAGATCGCCACTCATACGCATTTCCGAGACTGTTGGCAAGGCCGTTTCAGCGGCAGTGCGTCCGGTAGTTTGCATGGGTCGGCACTCCAGCTATTTTGTTAAAAATAACCTCATTTCTACAATAAACGGAACGACAGATCCATGGTTATAGACGGCATAGGAATAATTATTAATGTTATATACTGAGCCCATGAAGATGATGAGAATTGATAGCAATGTAGGGAGTGGAAGAATATGGACCAAAGGACTGTCCTCTCAAAGCCCAATGTCAATAGCCGGACGTCCAAGATCGACGCCGGGTAACCGAACAGGAATGTCGCACGATTTTTGACCCAATTATGTGCTTATACACCAGGACTCCTTTCTGCATTGGCGGGCGTCATCTCATCCCCCTCAACTTTCGTCACTCTCGATTGAAATATCAACGTCGAAGACTGTTGGCTCTGAGACGGCTCGTAGCCCCTTGCCGTTGAGCGCCCGCTTCTATGTGCAGCAACGATATCGTCCGAGATACTACGCTGAATGTGCACGAGGATGATAATGGCCGTCGGGTAAATTCCCTACATTGATGGTAAGATGAGCGAAGAGTTCTTTTCGGAATGCCCCTACACTTACAGATATCTGGTCGCCGATAGAATTCAGAAACGCATGGAGGTAAGTCAAAAAGTCCGATTTCATTTCGAAATCGAAAAATAAGTCGAGTTGAGAGAGCTAGGATTGATCGGGATGAGGTCAGGGCCGGAAGGGTAGTATTGAATCAGATGCAGACCCAAAAAAATGAGTAGACGAATCCAGATTCGACGAAAATCAGCATAATTCGCTGACTACGCGAAGAGGACAGTTGACCGGCCGATTGGAGGGATTTGTGATGTTGCCTAGTGGTGCAGAATCTTTGAGCCCTGGGCTCGAGCGTGATTTCAAATGAGATTACTATCCTGCTCCGTTTGTACAATAAATAAAACCAGCGCGTTGACCCAAAGATCAGCACGCGCCCATAAGCATATGGTCAGTAGATTCACCTCCTTGAGACCCTTCTGGGTACACACAGGTGATTTTCCAGCCAAGTCCGAAATTTGAGGTCAGCGCGCGGTGTGTGGTCTTCAACGCGCAAAAGAGCCTCCGGCGCGTCACAAGCGGGTTTCAGCGCGCGAAGCTGTCTCCGGCGCGCGAATCGGATACTTCAGGCACATATTTATCACATGACATGGCACAAATTTTTTTTCGACACACAAATGTTACATTTTGGGTGCTGTACCTATATACAACTTGAAGAACTTATACACCTCACTCAACTACCGTCTCAGAAGTTGTGGAAGAAGGAATCTCCTCAGTCGTACCATTGATAGCATCATCATTTCCCTGCCAGCACCCATACACTCCCTTCACATGCTCCACTGCCTTTTCTCTGATCTCTTTCCACCCGTACTGGCTCTCCTCAGGCCCCCAGTATAGCTCGTTGAGCGCGATTGATAAGCAACGAGGATGGATTCTAGAATACACTGAAGGGAGAGCCGCTTCAGCTTGCATGCGAATGAACGACGTGATCCCGTGTCGTAGCCCCAATGGATGAGACGAATCCAGGAGGCGAGGGGCTACTTCAAAACGCCAACCGTGTTCCCATGCCTGCCGGCAGCTCCTGTGCCTTTCAACACTGCAGCCGACTTGCTCGAGGCTGGTGTTGCTCATTCCCATCGATGGAACCGTGGTTAAAGCTAGCTCTATCCGGCGTTTGTAGCCTGCTTCGCGAGTACGAACAACAATTTCGTATGCATCCCAGCCCATACGGTCAATGTCTTGACGTCTGATATCTTTCAATTGGGGGGTGGAGGTGATGTCGATGTAATGCTCGAGAGCATCTTCGATCCAATCTCCAAACTTGAACCGACGGGCAAATTCAAGTCGAATGCTGGCCTCCTTTCCCGCTACGAGTCCATAGAGTTTTTCTTTAGCGAATCGAACCGCATGGTCAACCACCCAAAAGTGCGCAAAATGGAGGAGGTGAACAAGGTGGTGTTCGTCAAATGTCTGCTTCCGGTATGACTCACTACATTCATGGTGCGTATCAGGGCAATCTCATGGAACAGCAAACAAGGATACTGACTTTTGGTAAACGTATTTTAGCCAATTCAAAACATGTTCACTTCTGATGATACCTCCACTCTCCAGAACCATGGGATAAGCCTCAGTTCCAGGCAGGGGATGTGTTGGGTGTCCGACAGGAATCTTGGGGTTCACCATCTCATTGACCCAGTCTTTGAGGGCATCGATTTCTCCGAATACTATCGAAAGATGGACTTTGAAGGCTGTTTCACCGACCTGCAAAATATAAGTCAAGATTGTCCTCACTGAAACATATTGAGACTCACCAGAATAACACGCCCATCCGGAAACCAGAACCCTTCTTCCTTACACGAGAGAGTACGTGCTACCAATGCATCCAGTTCAAGCTGATGAAATGGGTCGTTTGAAGCAAGCCGGGTATTGAACTCCTCCAGCGACATACAGGCAGCGGGCCTTTGAGTCGTGACTGACTGGCTGTCCATCATCCGTAGGATAGATAGTGGTTGAGAAGACCGTGACGGCGGTAGTGAAAAAAGTTTGTGGCAGGGCACGTGTCCCACAGTTGAACTTCTTCTGTGGTACTTACAGGCTCTTGTTCTCCTTCACAGTGCCATGGACGATTTTGAAGCACTTCCCATACCACCTGGCAACATACCTTGGTCCCCCAACATCCTCAATGCCACTCAGCAATTGTCGACAATCTTCACCAATGCAGTCAGCGTACTCAGGCAAGAGGCAGAGGCCGGTCGTTTGGCTATACACAAGGAGATGATAGAGCATGAAGCACTACCTCTACTCGAGGCTCTTGAGGTTGAAGCTATGACTGAAGGTATTCCTGAGGCCTGGGTTCACCTCAATACAGAGAGGTTTGCTCGATTAGCCGCACGGTTAGCAAAGGCACACGCATCGGCAAAGAACCAGTAAGTTCATCAGTCCCCTAGAAGATCGAGGATTGAACTGATTGGCCTGTACTCTATAGTGAGGATAGAAATGTGTTTATACCAAAGCCTGTGCGTCTGGCTCGCAACAGGAAACGTGGCAGACCTGCAAAAGTGATTGACACTGGCTTCCTGCGCAGGCAATGAAGTCGGGACGTCGAATCACCATTGCAAAGCTTACACGGGTCCTTTCTGTTCACCGGCATACTGTCAGGAAATATATCAAAGTATGCCTTTCAGTCTCTATTAGCATATCGTGGCTGATGTGAAGTAGAACTATGGAATCGAAGACTGGAGATTTAGCCGAATCTCCAATTGCGAACTGGATAAGTTAGTTCGGAACTACAGACGCGAACATCCCAGCTCAGGACTCTCGTATCTTGTTGGCCACCTGCAGTCACATCACCACCTCCGACTCCAACGTCATCGAGTCCTTGCTTCAATTGCGCGTGTAGATGGGCTTGGGATAATACTCCGGCGAAACCAGGCCATACGTCGGCGCAAGTATAGAGTGACACGACCAAATGCCTTGTGGCACATAGATGGCCATCATAAGCTCATATTATGGGGAATAGTTATACATGGCATTGTGGATGGATATGGGCGCAACGTAAGTGTTCGACGATACTGACCTCAATATGATCTTAAAGGCTGCGTTTCTTTAGGTTATGGGTCTACAGGCAAGTACCAACAACCGTGCCAGTACAGTACTGCAAGTGTTTCACGGTGCTACGGAGCACTATGGTACTCCTTCAAGAACAAGGGGCGATTATGGAACTGAGAACAAGTTAGTCGCACTCTACATGATTTTGATGCGGGGAGCCAATAGAGGATCATTTATTTGGGGATCGTAAGTTTGGACTTCACTCGTTCTGGTAGATAGACATTGTTAATCATTATCCTGACCACCTTTGTGCCTAGATCAACTCGGAATACACGTATAGAACGGTTGTGGGTAGAGGTCGGGAGACAGTTTGCTCGGCCATGGAGAGCATTCTTCTTCAGGCTTGAAGCTCTTCATGGTTTAGTGCGCTCCAGCAATCTACACATTTGGCTCCTCCAATACCTCTTCCTCGATTCAATCAATGCCGACTGCAAGACATTTCAACACGAGTGGAACAGCCATCCTATCTCGGGTGAGGGTCATAACATGTCCCCAAATGTATGTATTTATCCGTTATACTGATATTTGGAATGTGGCTGACGCGCAAAGTATAGGATATGCGTTTCCTCGGAATGACTACTGAGGGTGTATACATTGACGATTGCACCGGGATGACTTCGTCAGAGATTCATGATCACTATGGGGCAGACACCGACCATCACGAGCGTCCCTCCAGCCAAACTGGAGCTGGAAACTTGTCTGATGAGGACTTTTCCTCCGACAACGATAACTCCGAGGCTGACTCGGATGATTCCGACCTCGAGGGACTTGACCTACCACCATCTGCACGACGGACTGATGCAGCGCGTACATGTCAAACGCTATCCATGTCCCTTTGATCAAGGTGAACTCGAGCTGTTCAGTCAAGCTCTGACTATGGCAGAGGACGAGGGACTGGAGCCTAGTGGGTTTGGGATCTTACCCGAGGAATGGGAGAATGGCTGCTACCCTGCATATGAGCTGTTGAAGACAGGAAAGAAGGGGACCAAGGAACTACGTGTTGATCTACCTGACCACATATGGCGTTCCCGGGCTATGAAGTGGGTGCGCGCATTGGTAGTAATGGACTATATGTTAGAGAATGCTTCATAATAAGTAAGTTATTGTTGTGAATCACAATTTATCTACATTCCTGTACGAACAAGCGACTGATGAGGCCAACCTAACAATCTGAATCACCCACCTGCCCTATGTGCGCCCACCCAAACTGAACCTGACATATCTTTAGAACAGCAAAAGCGACGGATAAGCGGTAAGTTGCCCCTTATTGAGACTGTTCTAACGATTAATTTGCGCCCCTGAGCGTCCGGAACGATTCAGATTTGACTCACCTGCCATACCCCCTCCCCCCAGTCTTGCACCTCCCATATCTCCAGAACGGTAAAAGCGGTTGACTAGCGGTAAGTTGCCCCTTGATACGACTGTATAAACGATTATTTTGAGCCCCCAAACGTTCAAAACGAGCCAGAATCGACCAACCTGTCATATGTTCACCCCCACCCAAACTTGGACCTGCCATATCTTCAGAACGGCAAAAGCGACGGATAAGCGGTAAGTTGCCCCTTATTGAGACTGTTCTAACGATTAATTTGCGCCCCTGAGCGTCCGAAACGATTCAGATTTGACTCACCTGCCATACCCCTCCCCTTAATCTTGCACCCCTCATATCTCCAGAACGGTAAAAGCGATTGACTAGCGGTAAGTTGCCCCATAATACGACTTTACTAACAATTATTTTGAGCCCCCAAACGTCCAAAACGACTTAAAATTGACTGACCTGCCCCATGTTCACCTCCACCCAAGCTTGAATCTACCATATCTCCAGAACCAGGAAAGCGGTTGATAAGCGGTAAGCTATGACTTGATACGACGTTCCTAACGGTTAATTTAAGCCCTGGAACCCACCAAATGACTGGCAATTGACTCACCTGCTCCCTGCGCATCTCATATCCTTCAAGTACATCCCGTATCTTCAATATGGCCGGAAGAAATTAACAGGTGCAGATTGTTTGCTGACAAAGCAGCCTAGATGATTGTTCTGAGTGATGAGAGAGTCCATAAGAGTGGTGAACCCTGTGTCGATATAGTGTTGAGCAAGTCCAACATAGGCGCGGCCCACAAGTCCTGATTGATATTATGTAAGCACATGTTCTGTTCACGTTCCGCTCAAAAAATGGGCATGCTTGTCATGCTCATCCCTTCCCAAACCCTTGCTCATTTGTCTGGAAACCATTTGGGACTTGATGGCAAGCAAAATGCCTTGCTAATCATGTCCTAACTTTCCCGCCACTTGCCTCCAAACAAAAGATTTCGTTTTTTTGTAGATGGGAAAACCTTGCCTTTTATGTATTGCTTTCGGTCGGTCAGTATCATATCGTTCATGATCTCACTGCTTTGTGATCTACATCCATCTCCAACCACTATACACGCCCATGCCCGAACGAAAAGTGATCAGATTTGGAGAGCGGGATGTCAAACACCTTGCCAACAAGCGTGGTAAAGTATCCGGTCTACTGCCTGAGCATCCTTCTGAGCATGGTAGGGAATTTTCCTCGATTAGAACGCCATACCATCATCTTAGCGATGCACAGGTCGATGGAAATTTCATCTCAAAGGACTAGCAAATATGCATGGCGGTAAACAAACAGTAACAGCACATACATCCTCTGCTTCCGACACTATCTTTCAACCAATCACCGAGCACTTTCCCTTAATCGCCTGCAAAACATGTACTCTACCCGATAGTTCTGACCAGAACTCCGAAGCCTGTTCTGGCTTATCATTTGTACGATATCCAACAAATGACTCACTACCTGTGTCTGTTGCGGAGATCTTCAATAATCTGGACGCCAAAGGTAGATTATATTGTGCTACTCGAGGAAAGGAGATGGTTGTCGGATTTGGTCAGGTAAGTAGAAATGGGTGTGCCTGTCTTCCTACCTCACGTTATCCTTTAGTTCATTGTAAGAGTGCACTTTGCACTCGAAGGTCATTGTTTTTGGATGCCTACTACACAGTATAATGTTATAACCTCCAAAGCGCCCGTCACCCGCGGTTCAAAATCTATGGCGTACCGCGTTCCCCTCGAGTTTGTGTATGGACCTGGTGGCGAATGCCGTCTCTCCATCCAAGCAGCATTTATTCGCCCGGATTGGACGCTCCTCTTTTGTGATCACAATGTTCAGATTGTCTTTCACGTAATGAGGTTGCGACGGGACTGTGAAGAAAGAGATTTTGACGCGAATTCCACGGTATGTGTTAGAAGATAGAAAAAATATAATATTGAAATATAAGTAGATCTGGCCCTATTTGTGGAGCACTAGCCATGGTCCTGATGCACTCTTAGAGATTAGAGAGATGCAGTCATCCCTCCTTCAGTTTCGCCGACGTATCACAAATAAGAAGAAACCGGACATGAGACCTATCTACATGGTAATCAAGTCAGACGCAAAGCACTTCAATGGTTTGGGTGCTCAAGAGGCATGCGATCTCTTGATCCAGAACTTCATCCATCCCGCCATGCCCGTTCACTATGTATGCTCATCCAACTCCGTCTGGACGAGATTGGTCAAAGGGATCTTTTCTCACTTTCAGGCAGTCGATGAGCTCATTTTCCGTTCGAAACCTCCTCTCCCATATGTTTCATCTGAACTTCCATTGAGGATGATGCCGAGGGCCCACAAACGATTCATTCGTTTGGGTGTCTTTGCTTATCGTCGCTCGACCATTTTCGTGGACCAAGCTTGGTTGTCAGAGGCTCGTAGACTGAACCTTTTCGATAAGAACGCATTGCTTGATCTGAATGGTAAAGGGGCTAGTGAGTGTTTCAACTTATCTGTGCAATAGATCGGAGAATTGATATGTTGCAGCACGTCGCGATGAACTTCCAAACATTACTATACCGACTTCCAAGTTTTCGCGATCTTCACGCACACACATACCCAACTACCGATTCATCGTTGGCTATACAAAGAAGAAGAAACCGTCACCAGTATATTGCTACTGTCCTTTTACACTACAAGTGAAACATTCATGGACCAAAGTACCGGTAGTACGCTCAATTCTCTACAGTTAAACAACAAAGATCTAATTTTCATTATAGGAACTCGAACCTCAATCGCCCGAATCTGACGTTATAAGGGAATTCAACAGTACATCCCTTGGCCCATATTCATTTATGGCTTTCATAGGGAATAGCTGGACTAGGAAACACGTAGACCTCGCAGAAAAGGTCTCGCCTATTCCCAAGCATCTCCAATTCTCTCGGGGTAGACGCATCACCATAAATGTGGGCAGATTTCGTTTGATGAGACCTTGCGTCAAGGATGTAGTGGCGAACAAGCTTTCGAAGGAGAGTAGGAAAGCAAAGGAGAAGGGGGGAGAGCAGAAGGAACGGACGAAAGGGAACAAAGGAAAGGGAAGGACTAACAGAAAGACTAACGGAAAGGGGGGGAGAACGAAAGGAAATAGTGGGAGAAAACGTCGTCAAACCTTGAAACAGTTTTTCGAAGAGAACAGTTGAACTTATGTATTTACGTCAACAAGTCTAGGTGGTTCGATTCAAGAGACATATCATATTGTATCTTATGTACATACAGACTGGTGACTACAATACTGACATGTCGGTGCTACGGGACAAAAGGCATAGCCTACCAGTTGAATGGCAAAGGCAACTGTAACGAACAAGGAGTAAATAACGTCAAAAAACATTATCAATCAGAAATCAAGGTTGGGTTTATTAGAGAACGGATCGTCATCGGGACGGGGTTTGGAGAAATAAGGGTCCATCGATGATTGACCTTCCATCCTTGGGGGGGTGGTCGCTACGAACGGAAATGAGAAGTTGTCATCCGTAGTATCCTCTGCATTCCTCCCGTCGTTGCCAACTGCGTATTCGATACCACCATCCGAAGCACCTCCTGTGGTGGCTTGAATTATAGCACCATATTCGTCCATGTTGACTTCAAAACCATCGGAATCTGAATCAATTTCGATTTCCTCCTTGACTGCTACCTTCTTACGAGGTCTTAATACGACTTTGGAGTCAGTGTCTTTGCCAAGAATTCAATCAGTCTCATAGATAGGAATCCGACCAGATATCGAGACTACTCACCGGTGGTCGCCTCATCAGAATCAGAGGAGATTTTGCGTTTGTACTTGCGTCCGTCATTTTTTCCTTTCGACGACGCTTTAGGAATCGGAGATTCAACTACACCAAAAGGAACATAGTGAGTTAGTATTGCTGCGGCACATATGTGATATCGCACATACCCTTATAGCTATAGTCGTCATCATCTGAGTCAATGACAGCGGCTATGTTAGTCGTTCCCCAACTCGATACAACATTGGGAGGGATCTCTTTTCGCGACACTAGATACAAGACAAAAAACAATCAGCTTTGCTCTTCAAAGCAGGTCTAAGCTATGAGAAAAACGCACCGAGGATGAGCTGGTTGCTGGAAATACCCTTTCCAGTAGGCCCCTCGCTCAGACGTCTGAGCTCTTGTCCATTGGGCTCGAGAGTAGTCTGATACAACTTGATTTTTGCTGACCTGCCGTGACCTTCCGTGTAGCCAAAGACATAGGGTGGGTAGTCCTTTTTCCATGACGTGGCGAAGTATTCGAACGGCTTCGGGAGATTTTCACGAATGACTGTGTCGATGTCCCTGAAGGACGCGTTGGGAGGTATCTCGATCTTTGCCGACTGGATGGCATGACCAAGGCTGCAGGCCTCGAACCATTGGTGGCGAGTGATGGCTGCAGCAGATCGTGGAACAATGAGCTTCGTGCTGTCGTCTTTTGGATTCGGGATCTGAGGAAATCATCGATTAGCATTGAGCTTGAATTTCACAGCGGGGGATAGCACTTACGATGCAAGTTCCCTCAACGTTCAAGTAGATCGAGGTCAGCACGTATGACTTGTCGGCGCCAGCACTGGCTTTGTTAGGCTCGGAAGCCTATAGTATGAGAGAAGGATCAGTCTAATATACAGACAGTGTCCCGTTCAAATAACTCTTACCTTTCGTCCTTTCTTTTTGTTCTTCGATTGCAAACCGTCTTTTGCCTCCTGATTGGCGCTCGAGAGGAGGTCAGCCGCTTCCTCATCTGTCTTTTCGGCGAAGACCTTTTTGAAGATTGCGGGTACAGAGAGACCACCAGACGACTTTTTCCCCCTTCCCTTGGCAGCTATGTGCTCCTTCTTCTTGCATCCACAATTTTTGCACGGCACTCTGGCACGATCGGGTTCCGAGTCTGAGTCGTTCGACTCATAATCGTCGCAATCCTGGCACCTTTGGCAAGGCTTTATATCTTCTGCTTTAGCCATGTTGAAGAATGAGGCGGACGAGGAGAGGGAGGTAACGGGAATGGAAGCTGTCGGTCAAAGCAAATACCGAACGATACACAGAGAAAATTCAAACTCAGGTACTTCGAATTTCGGGTGGCTTGGGTGGCTTACAGTTACTGCACAAAAAATGAACTAGTACAAAAAAGGAAGGTCCCATATACACCGGACGTGAGTTGAGGAAATTGGATCCAAATCCAACACTTATGAGGGCCCGACAGTAGTGGGATCAGTGTCCGCCAGACAGCAGAACTTCATTGAATATGGAACTGAGGACGGAACTACCAATTTTGAGAGGCCGAAACCATACGCGTCGGAACTGGAGATGCGCGTAGGAATTGAAGATGCGCATAGGAACTGAAGATGCGCGTAGGAACTGGAGATACGTGTTGGAGTCCGCATTGAAGCAGGAGCTTCCCACGCGTTGACATTTCTTTACCTTTCTTCACCCGCAAACACCCATATTGTCCAAGGCAATGGGTGCATGTCATCTCCGATACCTCCAGGCGGGTGTCAATATTCAGGTCAATGCGTGGTTTTATTTATTGTACAAACGGAGCAGGATAGATTACCATGCTCGGAACGCAATCAAGCTGGTTGAAGTTACATTTGTTACGAGGGAAATAGCCCACGCGCTGGGTTCAGCCCATTGGCAAGTCCTCGTACCAACGGCGAGTGAGGTGCGGTCGCTGAAGCCCTCATTATTGAGACAGATCAGATTAATAACCACAAAGGCTAGGTTGACAGACGGTGAACGAGTTCGCTGGCTAATTGGGAATAAAATGCAAGACCGACCGAAAGAGACTGAGAGTAGAACCAATGGTAGGAGTACGAGGCAGTGGATTCGCGTGTTTCTACAAATTACCCAGGCCCTCCAGATGACGACGGCATCTCCGACGAGCATCTATGGTCCACAGGAATCATAGTTAACGGGAAATATCAGCAGTTCGAGTGATAAACACGCACGTTTACGAGAAACAGTGCTTCCTCCGGGATACCGAGGGAAATGACGTCCTCGTTAACCTGTAAAATGCGTTCGGACCAGTCTAGGTTGGTATACTTCAAGAACCCTCTCAAACTGATTATCAGCCAGGATGTGTTCATTGCCAGGAGCGCCGTTGAGGACAGAAATAGAATGATTGTGGCCGCCAAAACACCAATGCTCGCAAGGTTATCTAGTTTTCGCCGTGATCTGTGGAGAAAACGTATGGTGAGAAAACGACTAGTCCGCGAAGAGGATTTTAAAGTCTGAAGCGCACAACTGCAAAGCTACTGCCCAAGCAAAGGGAATCAAGTAGATCCCCCAAAGTCCCATTTCGCAGACGACACTAACGACCTCGAAAAGGAGCGTATAGCCCATATCCGCGAAGAGAGCTTGATCTTTAGAGTTGAGGGGGGCAGAATCCATGGGAGGATCTGAACAACATGCCCTGGAACAGACAAGATATAATTTTTGAAATGCAGTCTATCAGTACCGGGGGTTATAGAGAGAACCTAAATGCGAAGTTGACTTGATTCCGAAGGCAGAACTTGAAGACTCAGGCGCAACTCGGTTACAAGCCTCCATATACGTCCTAGTATCGTACTAAAGTTAGAGTCGGAGTTCCTTGTGCACGTAGCAGATGAAGGGAAGACCAAGGTCGGGTGCACTTGTACTAGGCATACATTTACCCGCCATTCGTTTCCATCTTGCGGCCAAAGTGTACCCGCTCGCGTTGAGTGGTCAGAAGTAGTCGACAGATCTCTGACCTGACCTGACGTGGCCTCAGCAACGACTCCGAGGGTGTCGCACTAGATAATGCCAGTTTGGGTTTCATGGACTGAAACGTCGTCCATTGTTATCCGTTGCAAACGAGAGCGGATGTCCGTCCCGGCAATCATTGACATGGACAGCTCACCTCCAGTCACAGATACAGACCTAAACTGAGCTGGCATATTTGTTCAATAAACATGGGATACAATAAGTAATACACACACCCCACCATACATACACAAATGGACGACTTCATGTACACCACCGATGCGTCAATGATGCTGAACTTCATAGGGATGCTTGACCAATTCATCATAGAGATCTGCCGGCAGATCTCGCACAAGAGTGACAGCTATACCAATGACCGGCAGAGCCTCTAGAGGAGGGAATGTTCTAAGCAGACGCATTGGACTGGGGAGGAGCGATGAGCATGAGGGACAAGAAGCCGGAGACAACGTACGTACCTTGAGGAGGCCATAACCTCATCACGCATGAGAAGCAATTGTGCGATCACGCACAAAACGTTGAGATGAACACCGAAAGCAAGGAGAAAGTCCCATAACCGCAAGACTTGATCGAGGGGTGGCGTACATGCACATAGCGTCAGAATAGCTGAGTAGCATACTTCAGCACATTCGAACGCACCCGCCCATAAAGTTAGAGCTCACATGGGAAGGCATAAATCTCGGCAGAGAGGTTTTTTGACCGCAGATGGCCAAAGAGTTCGGGGTCGACGATTTTCAGGCATTTGTCAAGAAGCTGCCCAGATGTTGGGATTAACGTTCAGCACGCTGATACGAACGAATGTCAACATACTCGTAGGCCTCTGTGTACGCCGTCTAGAGTAGGCTGGACATAGAGAGGGCATGATTCCTCAATGAACTTTGAAAAACAATAAAACGCTTCCAGTTCCGAAGGCATCGTGTAAAGAAAAGGGGCGGCGAGGACGTTCATTCCTTGAACATAGGTGAATCCAAGTTCTTGCGTTTCTTGTCTATCTAAAAAGTCAGATGAGCAAGTCAGGCCGGAAGCACTAGGACAGAGGCTATACCATGATTCCGCCACACAAAGGCGTCCAATAATCTGACCAACATATCTTCACGCACTCTCTCCTTGAAACCACGATCCGTAGCTAACGTCCTGATATTGATGTAAATTGGATATGAAAATTGTGTTGATTCATTGTCTTCACCTAAAAGTGTCGTTCCTAATCTTCTCCCTAACTTCACAAGGTCCTCGGGCAACATACTGGAGGTAATTATCGGCGGATACATCTGTTATGCGCAGCAGAATCTTCCATATTTTCGGTCGTAGTGTAGGATCCTTGTATCTATTCAGAATCGAAGCACCGATTGCATGAGCGACGAATGGGACGTACGACATTTGCAGGAATTCCTTCGACAAGGATTAGACGACGCAACTTCTTGATATTCGAGTCCTCATCTGTTTCTCCACCTGATCCACGAGACTTTGAAGGGTACTTCGGCTTGCTTAGTATCTTGTTGAACGAATGTGCGGTCGCGGTACCAGCGTCGGTCGACATGAGGGGGAGAGCGAATCCGTGTGCTGACAATGACAACGAGCGCGGCAGCCGTTGCCTCATGGTTCAATACCCCGTCCACTGTCAGCACTGAATAGTACACTTCAAGATTCGGCATGGACGTCCCATTCGCTACGTCTGGTGCATCAAGTCGAGCCCATTATGTCCTAGTAAGAAAGCTGGAGGAAGAGACTTCGTTTATCAGGGCAGATCAACATCTTGCAGACGCGGTTGAAGCTACGCTTCGTGATCTATCGAACTCTCAGTTATCACTGGTTGGAGCATATTACTCTTTGTTTCATCCAAAGCTCACACACCTTTCCTAGAAACAACGCAAGGAACATCTGATTACCTTGTTGTATTGCTATACGACAGCCTCTGCAGGCGCTCTTGAACGCGGCGCCTTAAATAGTGCCCTTCCTCATGCTGTCACTCTAGCTGAGGCCGGAAGGACCGTTGCGGAAAAGAGAATTGGTCTGTCGAGACTCTCCCTTTACGTGAGACTCGCTCATAAACTCCATATTCAGGGTATCTGTTCTGCTCGGAGGTCATGCCCGCTGGTCATGACCTACAGCTCATGCTGGTCAACACTCTTCGTAAAGTGTGCCGAGCCCTTCCTGAGGTTATGACGAGGTGCTCACATCTTTTGTGGAAGGATTTGGAAAGCTCTCATGTTCCGAGAATCTGTCTTGCATTGGACCACTTGAACACCTCTCCGTCTGAAGAGGTTATACCCGCCATACAGACACGTCTGTTCGATCTACTGGCTCATAGCTCGTCAGTATGTGTTCTTTGCCCACCGTAAGTCCCATGATTCTGACTTCAAACTTTCCAGACCTCCTGTTCGACGGCGCACCTTACTGGCTTATAAGCAACTTTCGCGTTACCGCCCTGATCTCCTCGTCTCCGTCGTGCCCAATGTTTGTCGGCGACTAAAGGATTCCGATAGCTCCGTCTCCAATGCTGCTCTGCCTCTTATCACTCGGGCGTTTTTGGTGGGTGGATACTTTCTTTTACTTGGACTACGTCTGAAAACCATATGGAGCACGATGAATCCTCCCGTCCGGACATATATCGTGTGGTAAACGATTTGTCTGTTTCCATCCTCTCCGGCAAGCGCCACGAAGAACAGAGAAGGTTTGGAAGCAGTGGTATCAAGATACTGAATGCGTTGATGACAGTCGGGTGGGTTCTCCCTCCGTGCAACCTAACTACAATTAACCGTCTTACCCAGACTATCGGACGATAATCTCACAATCATAGGCCACACGATACGCTCGTCTGTGAAACGGAAGGATTATGGTGAGTTGGCACTCCGGTTCGCTGGCGTATTGTGGTCCTAACATCGACTTAGCGCTCCTTTTAGAAGCCTTCAGGTTACTAGGCAAGCTGGGCCCAACGACACCGCTCCTGGAGTCCCGCAAACTATCACCCATCGTTTATGTTCGCGATTTATTGACGTCTCGGTCCATCAACGATCAGTATCTGTTCCTCTTGTGTCTAGAATCTGTTGATCCGAAGTACTGGGCGGGAACAACACAGGAGATCCCATCTGTTTTAGACCAGTGGGAGGTCGAGCATGTCGTACGGTTATTGGACTCCAAGGATCCCCTCGTGCGCAAGATGGTGTGTATCATAAAACACTGTATGACATTTACGTTGACCAGGCCTCCCTTCGGTCTAGACAGTTAGAGTGCTGAACCAAGTTGACGACAATGTCGTCGAGTCCTATTATTCTCGGTCCTTGCAACAAATTCCATCCGACCTCTCCATAGACCACAAGGCAGAATATGTTTGCCGTCTCCTCGAAATTCTAGAAATCGAGGCACAGGGTGACGGCGAACGCTATGCCCGTGAGGTCCAAGACATATTGCAGCACGTCTACACGGTTACGAGCGAAAACAAAGAAGCGGTCCTTGAACCGGCAGTGCAGAGCGTGCTGTCATTCATCAGAACAGGTAAACACTTGCCGTACCAAAGTTGACAATCCTCGCACCTTTGGCTAACTAGAGGATTACAGCGACAGCCGATTGGCAGATACAATGTGCCACAACCTTTCTCGCTCGGTTTCTGGAGCTTCGACAATCAGACCCTACTGTCACGGTCATTTTAGCGGCGTTGGCTTGTGAATACATCGGCAGAGTGTCCCTTCCGCCTCATGAGTTGTTGCAAAGTCTATCGTCGCAGCTCGCTACGTGCACTCGTGAGTAGAATCATCGTGTTCTCCCGGTACATTTGACTATAAGGAGTTCAGCCCCCGTACAGGAAGCTTGCTTGTTGGCCATATTAAGGGTCGCCGCGGAGTGTGATCACATACCCCAAGATGTCTCGAATGTGGTATCGAAAGTAGGGGAGGCAGGCGGGCGTAGAATACGCCTCGTGAGTTCGTCTCTTCCTGCCCTTTTCCAACGTATGAATCACCCCGATTTGTAGTTTTCCTCCAAATTTCTAGAACTTGCCGAGGATAGAGCGTCACTCGAAACTGTTGTCCGTGGGGCGAAGTCATCGGCAGTAAGTTATCATCGGCTTTGTTTGCAACTCTTCTGAACTGTTAAAGTTACCAGATTTCCTCCAATCCCTGTTAAGCTTCAAGCAAGCACCTGGAGCTTCAAGTTCAAGTCAAGGCCACACCCAACCCCAGTCTCCTTCCCAGCAATCAGGCCGGCTGCCGTCAAGTAAACTACGATACGCGGCTTACGAACGACCACCCCCCGCTACACCTCGATCGAAGGGTCGCTCTCTCTCTCGTAGCTCGGGGCATACATCACCGAGACGATCGCCCATCTTTAATGTCAAGACACTCACTGGAGGTGATTTGGCGATCGCCGCGTCAACGGAGAACTTTGAGATGTCACTGGTGTGTACCTGCTTGATACGGCTTGTCGGTCAATCACTTACGACTGTTGATACAGATGAAGTCCGGACTGCCGCAACTTGACACATCAAGCACTGGAGCCACGGTGACGACCTCCGAGACGGTGGGTTTATAAATACCACTCGCCTGATGAACTCAAATTGGATTGAAACATTCAACTCCATCCATTATGCTAGGGAAAAACGGACCTCATTGCGCTAGATTCGCCATTCATTTCTGATCCCCGAGCCAAGCAGAATAACGACATAGAGCAACTATGGAATGGGCTCGACCAATCGAATAGTTCCCGAGGCTGGTACGAAGGTCCGATTCGCGAGGTTGTGGCAAGGGTGAAGAATGTGTCTGATATGGGGGCCGAGGTTATCGATGCATCCATACCTCCTTTTGAAGGTATTGTCGTTATCCTGATTCCCTTCATATTTGTACCACGAGGCTCACCTTCCGGGACCCTAGGTGAAGTGAAGATCATCCTCACGGCCAAAGACCAGGAACCCTGCGGTATCCTGCGGCTCAAGGCAAGCGAAGAGGACAGCTGTCTGTGGCGACTACGTGGAAAGGGCCTGGTATGTGAGAAAGTCAAGGACCTCCTGACACATGTGTAGCGTTGTATAATGATGAATGGAGCATATGGATGACTGACCGGTTATCGATTCCTTTTGGACAAGCTCTTGGGGCCTGGTCCGGCTGACTTCTCCAGTGCCAGCGAACTTGAAGGCATGTAAATCAGTGCGGAGCTCATTGCAATAAGCACCGTGAGCAAAATCGATTCGTTTCGGATTTCGGGAGTGCTCCGCCTCGTGCATGAGTCAAATTACATTCATAGGACTCGTTGCCACAGAACGCGGGCGAAGCGCGCAACTGGCCCTGGCCGGACCTACAGATCGGGGTTCCCACGGTGGATAGCTTATAACATTACAAGGGGAAATTTTTTCAAACAAGGACCTTCCTTCCCCCCATCGTCCAAGCTACGCCCACAACATTTTCCAGCAACTGCACCCTCAATCTATGAAGTCTGCCTTTCCCTGGTATGTTTAGTGCTGTTATCCTCGTTTCTATCTTTGTTCATAAGTCCCTTTGTTCGTCACCAATTTTACAGCTGCCCCAAACTACAAGTCAGCACAATTCTCTTCGTTCCACTTGCCTTCCTCCTCCTCGACACAGACCGCCCTCCTTAAAATCGACCTATCACGAGCTTCTCGCCCTTCCCACTAATGGGATAAATTGACCTCGATACACATACAAATTTGGTCGCTTGCGTTGGCCAGAGCTTGCGGAGACGCAGGAGAAAACAAGAAAAAGAAAACGAACAAAGCGATCCGATATCCATTCAGTCACATCTAGAAGAAAACAATAACAACAACATCACCGCCTTGCACCGAAATGATGCACACACTCAAGAACCCGTCCTTCTTCCGCCCAGCCAGCAGACCCTCCTCTCCCGCGCCCACCCCGTCTCGACCAGACTCGGGCATCGGTTTCGAAAGAGCACGCCCTCTGAATCGTCTGTCTCTCAATAGCTTCAGACGTCAATCTCCTGCCCCAGTTCCGAGTACGGCCGTCGCTCCACTTACATTGGTTCAAGATGGGTCATACCTAGAAATGCTTAGTCTTAAGCTGAGTGAAGCTGTTTCGAAGGCCCTCGCCCAACCAACAGGCTCAGCGGCTGTGAGCGATGTAGTAGGAGGTCGACGCCCCATCCCCGCAGGTCGAGGCCATGCTTTGGGGTCACTGATTGCTTCGTGAGTATTGTATCCATTCACACGACGCTCTGTCCCTGAGAAAGTCTCTTATAGTGAATTGGTCGCCGCTAACGAGAACCCTCATCTGCAGAAAGCTATTGTGCGCTCCTTGCACAAACCCCTTTCGGTGCTGCTGAGCAACCTCTCGGCACTCATTGTGCCCATTCTATCATCTCCGGCGTTCCTCACGCCTCCCGCCCCTACTCTACAGAATCCTGGACTCAATGCCTATCAGTTGCATGGTCTTGCAATTGCGGGCTTGGCGGGAGAACTACTGGAGACGTTCGAGTCATTTTCCCTCGGCCAAGATACAGACGTCAGAGGGGACAACCTCAGGTCCGTTCGTGAAGGACTGGTTTCACTCGTCAACCGCGTCGTCAACCCGCTTGTGGGGGGTATCAGAAGTGAACTCTTTGCCGCTCTCGACGGACTGGAAAACCCTCACACGGTATCTCCGGCAAAGCCGCCCCACGGAGCAAAGTCGGTTCAGCACGCATCTGTCGCGACTCTTGTCACGACCGTGCCTCTGTACGCTCAGGCACTCAGACGCTACACGGGGTCGACTGTGGCGCAGAAGGCGCTAGCTCCTTTTATTATATCTGCGGCATGGCGAGCGATGGTTGCATTGTCTAACAGGCCATACGTGGTACCCTCGCCTCCTTCATCTCCAGGGCTCCAACCGACAGTCTTGCCGGGCATGAAGAAACGCCGTGCCTCTCCCACGTCGAGTCCACCCCTCACACCTCCGCCCAACCGGTTCACCATCAAACTCCCAACATCCCGGCCGCCCTCACCACCAGCTCCACCCATGTCAACTGCGACGTCCCCTGCGGCAGATGCACGCGCGGTCTATGATTTGCTGCGCTTGCTCCCTCTTCCTGACGAGAAGATGGCGCGCGAGGCCGCCGAAGAGGCCATCAACGGCCTCAATGCCTTGGCGACTCTTTTTGAAGTCGTTCAAGGCATCTTGAAGTCGCCTGGCCGTACTGTTGACGATCGCTCAGCGGAACTCACGGAAGTGACGGAAAAGATCCCAACCCTCATCGCCCTTCCGATTCTCATGAAGGCCGATGCCCAGGGTGACTCTGAAATTTCCTCTGTGTCAAGCATCCTCGGCGTCTCTGAGCAAGAATATAGAAGTGGTTGTTTGACTGGCTTCGGTCGTGCAGAAGAGCTTGCCACCGCTGTTGGGAGGAGGGTTTGTAGCTACCTCCAGGCTGAGGGGAAAACACTCCTGTTGCGATGGCTAGAAACCGAGATCGAGGAGGATGATTGACTATTTACCATGTTTTACTCGATTATTAGAATAAGAAACTTCTGGGGTTTGCATTATCAGTATTTATCGTGTTCCTCAATGTGCCGCGATCGTTACAGTAACTTTATTCTACCATGTAGCATAACAGGGTCGTATCGCAAGTCGTGTTCTCGTTTTCGTGCTCTCGTTTGTTTGCTGTTGATACTGTACTTGATATGAATGGATGATATAATGCATATCGTTTGGTATGTGCGTTGAAACTCGGTTTCACTTCCGAGTCCAAGCCAGTCAATCGGCGGAGATCCACTAAATGATACATTCAAGCTAATATCACGAATACATACAAACATGGCATGGCGAGGACCGAGGAAAAGGAGATGGTGGCGCCAGGTCGTAGCTACCAGGTAACGTCTAAAGAGAAGGTAAGCTCTACCGTCGATTACATGAACTTCGAACGCACCCATTTCACGCTTTTCCCGCCTGACCTCCTCCATGAGACCTTGTACATGTCTATTGAGCATGTCAACGTAGGGTTTTAGTGAAGTCCGCTCCCAATCTAAAACGTACAAGTTTGAGACCCCATTTCAATCAGGAGAAACACCACGATCGACATACCTGAATGGTGCTCTTGCCCGTTCTCGCTCTGATTCCCAGCTGCGTCAAGTTCCCTCAATAGTTGACCGACGGTGGGTACTGTCTCCGGATCAAACTTATCGATTTCGGAGGGGTCGACGGGGACGCAAACTCGGCCTGTCTTGGGATGTACACAAAACGGGGCTTTGAGCAAATGGTTTCGATGCTTAGAAACTTCCGCGTCGAGACGAGGGTACGTGTATAACAAGATGATGTCCTCCATGGCAGCGGTGAGGGAGGTCTGCGCGATCGAAGGTGAGAAGAGAAGCCAGGTAATCGGCCACAGAGTACTTACCCGTTGAGGTGTACCTCTTGAGTATCCCTTGATCTGGCTCTTGAAGTCCGACCATTTTTCTATGGAGGATCGTGATTGATCCCGAGACCACAGCTGCGTGAGATATTCCACTGCCTTGGAATCCGGAATCAACTGAAGGAGAGCCTCGGACCCTGCTTCAGACCCAAAACAATCCTGATCGGTCAGAATGAGTTCAGTGAAGACGGTAGCCAATTCTCCGAGGGCAAACCTGCGTAAAGGAGTTGCATCATTCATCGGTCAGAGCCCTGAAGACGATATTGACGCACTGTAGAGATGGGGGTAGCGGTTTCGTTCCGTGACGAACATTCACCTTCCCAGCATCCTTCCCGGATTGGATCACTGTCAACCAATTAACCACAGCTCTTCGCTGCTCGTCCGTCAAATCCAAAGCTTCCTTGTCAGATATCCACAAGTGTATCCCACGTCGACCAGAGTACACCCAAAGGAGATGTTGATACCCAAACTGCGTGCGAATCGAGGTGTCCAAGACTTTCACAGCAGCCGCAATGAACCCCCAACACCGCTTGCATATCGCCGCGTCAGTACAGCAAGTACGAATGGGGTCATAGTCGGTCATGTCGATATCAAATACTAGTTCGCGTTGCATAGGTTTGAATGCTCCGGGACGCACGGTCTTCTTGTCTTTGGGCTACAAAACAATCAACAAGGTAAGACGAAGACTTTTCGGAAACGTACTCTGGCACTATAGACAGGCCCGATTTCAAAACGCGTCGGTGTTAAGTCACAAACTTGCTTTTTGAGATCATCTGCGTTGTTGAAGGAATTGTAGCGAAGATAGATGTCTCTGGGAAGGGTGAATGCAAATTCGCGGTGGGTGAAAAGTCGCGTAGACGTAGGCTGATGGTTGAGCCAGTTGAATATTGGTTTGAAAGGGTACAGTCTGCGATAAAAAGTTCGCATAACTTCTTGCGAAGACGCGTCGAGGTCGAGGTCGTCCATGGTGGTTGCTGGCAAACGCGTGGTGTCACGTCATGCTGTGACATCGGCGGTCCTTAACCTTCTCCCCCAAGTCATACTTAGTACTCAAGACTTGCACGGCACTGTCTATCCTGCGATTTCACGCTCTTGGTGATACTGTCCAACAAATTGATTCTCTTGTGCAACTGCAAGTACAACCCATACTTACGAGAACAAGCTTGTTGCTCAGTGTCGACAACGGTATGGCCGCTTCTTTACCGCTATTAGTACTAAGTATCTCAATCCAGCAATTTTCTGTGTCTCTCGACGCACCACCGGGTCCGATACGGGTCTGGCCTCGATCTTTGCGATGATCACGACGCTCGCTCAAGATTCTGAAACTCGACTATCAATATATCAATATCCAACGCGACGTCTTTCTAACTCGTGTCTCCGAATGAAGATCCTCCTATTGATCTCTGCTCCTGACTGAAGGGCTACCGGTACCGTGTCTCCTGCAGCCTCGCTGTGGTCCGTCTCTTTCAAAGTTTTTTTCTAAGTACAATCGATAAAATGCATGTCCTGTACATCCACACAAGTAACCCAACCCGTTGCACAAGCTCCTGGCCAAACGCACGATCTTATTCTCATATGCGTGGCCCACACTTCACGATTCGAGACGGATTGAGCGTTGAACGTGAACACTGTCCGTCGTGGTTTTAGCCGTGCCGAATGGGCGTCATTGTCATGGTCCCCTATCGCAAGAAGCACTTGTCTCCCCTCTTGTTTCTGCAACTCTCCACTATGGCACAACACGACACTCGTACAGTATGGAGCGACATGACCGTGTCTCCCTTCGGCGTATTTCTCTTTTATCCTGTCTCAGTCGATCAGACACTCTCAGCCGTATCTTTAAAAGCCAACTCGGAATTGCTCTCTTCTTCACGTCGCGAACGAGACGGTCTATCCTATGTTTGTTCTCTCTCTCGGAGCCGCATTGGTCCACCTTGCAAGCGGTTTGTTGCACCTTCAATCTACCGATTTATCCCTTCTAAACTCTTGCTACACCTAGCCGCTATCACGCAACGTGCTGCTTGTCCGGATGGTGTTCATACAGCCAGTAACGAGGCTTGCTGTGCCTTGTTTCCTCTGGTTGACACTCTCAATGCTCACTTGTTCGACGGCGGCAAATGCGGGGAAGAGGTATGAGGATGATCAGCTCCCCAGAGATCGCTAAGCTAATGCCTGTGCAGGCACACGAATCACTGCGCCTCATGTTCCACGACGCTATCGGTTACTCGTCGAGCAAGGGGTGGGTCTTGTCACCTCTTTTGCGTTCTCAGTACATGAATTTGGTTTGCTGAGTAGCGGCGGAGGTGCTGACGGATCTATCATCATTTTTGCTGATATAGAGACGAGATTCCCCGCTAACAGTACGCAACCGCAAATTTACAGTCTTTTCATCCCCCACTCACTCACTTTCCCTAGATGGGATAGACGAAATCGTCAACGCGCAGAAAAAGTTCATGACTGACTATAATATCACACTCTCACCCGGAGATTTGTAAGTAGTAAATCCAGCTCTTACCTCAGTTCGGCCTCTCATCTCTCTTCAAGTATACAATTAGCAGGGGCAGTCGGCGTTGCAAACTGCCGTGGAGCACCTCGACTTAAGTTCTTCCTTGGACGTCCCCCACCGACTGCTCCTTCCCCTCCCGGTCTGATCCCTGAACCACAAGGCGAGTTTCAAACACTCTATTGTTATCTTATCTTAACCCTTGCTTCAGACTCTGTCAACTCAATTCTGGAGCGCTTCTCTGACGTTGGTTTTTCAACGGATGAAGTCGTTGCTCTTATGGCTTCGTGAGTAGCAATAACCACTCTTTCTCAAGATTCGAGATTCTCACACATGGACGTTACACTAAACAGGCATTCTATCGCGGCTGCAGATCACGTTGATCCAAATGTGAGTCAAATACCGTCCGTGTATGTCGCCTGGCGGGTATGAAAGCTAAATATGTCGCTCCATAGGTCCCTGGGTTCGCCCCCCCCCCGGTTGCAAATTTCTCGATCCTCTGCTCACGCACTACGTACTTAGCTCCCCTTTGGATTCCACTCCCGACATCTTCGATACTCAGTTCTACATTGAAGTCCAGCTTCGTGGAACGACGTACCCCGGGTGAGTCAGCTCACGAGCAATAATCCTAAAGATGTCGGAAGTTCACGGTTTTATTCTCCTGAAGAGTCGGTAATAATACGGGTGAAGTTCCGTCTCCCGTACGAGGAGAGATGCGTATTCAATCCGATCACGAAGTTCGTCGCTGTATCTATATCATCATCATGGACTCTGACCGACTTGGAAACTACAGATTGCTCGAGGTATGCGTCCGGCCTTACGCATTATTGATACCACCTGTTGATCTCACCCTATACGTAGATTCGAGAACCGCATGCCACTGGCAATCGTTTGTTGGTGAGTATCGATGTCTCCGCCTTGAAATGCCTCGATTGTCACAAGTATCCAAGGTGATCAAGCGAGGATGCAGTCCGAGTTTCAGGCCGCAATGGATAAGCTTTCAACGTTGGGACAGGACAGGAGCCAACTCATTGACTGTTCAGAAGTCATCCCTGACCCGCCTTCTTTATCCGCAAATCCGCACCTCCCAGCTGGTCTCAGTATGAATGACATCGAGCAAGCCGTGAGTAACAAGGGAGGACTAGTCAGTTTTCTCGGCCACTCTGACGCTGTCATCTAGTGCAACACTGCTCCATTCCCGTCTCTGGCTGCTGACCCTGGTACGCCATCTCCTCATTCTTGTATACCTACCCGTGCTGATCATGCACTTACTATGCACTTACAAGGTCCCGCAACCTCCGTCCCACCCGTGTAAGTTCAAGTCCCGCACCTACCGCTTGCGACTAACGAGGAGTTCAGGCCCCCTTCATGAATCAAGACGTTACTCGTTCCTTATCGCACTCGTGATTCATTCACTTTTCCATGGACTGCTTATGCCTTAGCTGCAAGCGGATAGTGTATCTACTCATGCCAATGTATCACCAGAAATCAACAAGACATGTCAGTGGCCCTTTCCAGCCTTTCGCTGTTTTCGTTTCCTCCCGATGAGGAAACCAACACTGTTCCCAGCTTTTTGTGGCTCAGGTGTCTCAACCTTCGCTTTCTCGTTCTCTTCTCTCTTTTCAGAGAGTCGGCGCTTCTTGGCGAGAGGCTGAGACGGCGGGTCAGACTCCAGCTTGTCAGTCTCTTTGCTTTTGTTCCCCTTCGGCTACGTAGATGGTTCAGTAAGGGCAGAAAACATAAAGATAGACCATGCCATACCTCTGGTTGTGAGCGCTCCTTTTGCAGCGTGGCCCGTCGCTTGACCACCTGAACGTTTTCGATTGAGAACTCTATGATCAACGTCCCCTTCCCCTGCTTAACCCCGTTCGACTCAACGTTGTCCACCTCTGCCTGCAATCTCTTCAAGCGGTCCTCGCTCTTCTCCTCCTTCCCCTTCCCCTTTTCACGCTTTATCAGTTCCTGCAACTCTTCCTTCCACCATTCTTCGAGCAAGGTTCCCAACTTCGCGTTATTGTTTGCCCAACGTAAGACTCGCAACGCATCGGCGTGCTTGTACATCTCCACGAAACCATAGCCTTTACTGCGACCCTTCCCAGTGACAGGATCAACTCGTTCCTGCTGACGGACTATCTTGGTTTGCTTGACGCCAGTGTGCGGTCGATCTTTAGACTTCCCTTTGCCTTTGGCGTCGGCACCGGCGTCTTGTTCAGCTTGGGGTTCGAAGTCGTCCAACTCGTCCGCAGTCAAGCCTTTCCGTTCTCCGTTCTTGTATTCAATATTGAACGCCTTGACGGCATGCAGAGCGAGTCGCTTTAACATGTGCTCCGTCACGAAGAGGGGAATCTGGCGTATACTGAGACGCGTTTTTGAGACGTATAAGGAGGGATTTGATTTGAGCAAGTTCTTGCGGGCACCGAATGACGCCGTACGACGTTCCAGATCCGCGGGAGCGAGGTTTTCTGCAGTTGGCGTGTTGGGTGAAATTACTGTGAAAAGGTCAATCATTGTTGCAAGGTCCAACGAGGCTTATGCTTACCTCCTTCACGAAGCAGATACATATTCCTTTTGTCAGCTTTCTGTCGCCTCTTCTCTCCTTCTTCCCTCAATTTGCCTGCCTCCGTTCTTGTAACGGCACGAACAACATCAAGTGTTCGCCCGTGAAGAACGAGGCTGCGGGCAAGACTTGAGGAGGGATCGGGTGTGAGGATCGAAGGCATCGTGAAAGGATTTTTGGGCTGCAATATGGTGCTCAGCATGCATAGACTGACCATCGACGGACCACTCACCGCTTCTTTCGACGTAGAGCCGACAGTCTCTGTCTTCAGAAGCTCGCTTTGTTCAATAGCCTTGTCCGCATCCTCCTTGTTCCAGAAACAAGCAAATCCAGTTCCGCGAGAACGACCAGTCTCAGGGTCGATAGTTATCCTTGCATATCTTAAAGGACCGAAAGCTCGGAAACTGTCAACAACTGTGAGCAAATAAACCAGGAGATCGCAGAGACACCGACAACTCACAGAGTGCGAAGGTCATCTTCCGTTGCTGAGAAAGGCACATTCCGGACGAATAAAGTTGTGCCACTTTCGGGTGGGGGAAGCTCCGGCTTGACAGGGCCGTCTGCATCATCGTCCCGTTCTTCATCAGGATCAGAATCGCTCGTGGCTTCGCTGTCCTCGTCGCCACCCTCGTGTAGTCCAACCGCGTCACTATCCGGATCGTCACTGTCAGAGCTATCAGCCTCTGACTCGGAGTCACTCGAGCCATCATCCATCTCCACGTCTTCCTCTCCACCATCTATGTCCATCTTCGACTTTTCCTCCTCCCATTTATCTTTACTCAGTGCCCAATCTACAGCGATCATTCTTCCCTCGCGTTCATGCTTCTCATCCTCCTCTTCGTCCATCTGTTGGTCTCCCTCTGTGGTGCTGGCGGTCTTCATCTTCTTTTCTAACCTCCTTTGCTTCTTTTTCTTTTGCTTGTCTTCCACCATTCCTGCGGCCATTCCGGGGTACATGTGCAGCCCATTACATCCCTCCAGAGCGCGCTCGGCATCTTTTCTACTCAGCATCCATACGAAGGCGAATCCACGCGTTCTGGGTACTTTGGGTGTCTTCAGTGACGAGGGACTTGCCTCAGGTTCACCGTCCTCAGGTTCTTCCTCCTTGGGCTTCTCCATAGGTATGTGGATAGAATGTATCGGTCCGTATGGTAGAAAGACAGTCCGTAGGTCCTGCTCTGTCGTGCTGAAGGGAATATTACGAACAATAAGACGGCTAGCGTGACTAGGACCGTTCTTCGCGCGTTTCCCGGGATTCTGAGTAGTGCTCGATTTCTGTAGCGTCTCGAGGCGTTTTTTGAGGGCCGCCGACAGGAGGGAACCTTTGAAGACGTGAGCGTGAAGCTTGTTCACCGCGTCGTGGGCATTCGCAGGAGTATCGAACAGAATATGAGCTGAACGAGCATTAGTATCACTAGATGCGGATGAATGAATGTCAATCTTTCCATACCGGTGCCATTGGACGCCTCTTGCTTATCATCTGCCTTCGCAGGCCAATCGACCTTCTCTGCGCCGGTGCACTTGCGGAACTTCTTCCACAATGTCTTGGAGTCCACAGGGTCTGGCAGTCCCGAGACGACAACAGTACGAATAGCAACGGAATCCTGAGGTGGTCGCGGTTGAGAAGGCCGTGGGTGCTGAGCTTGGGTAGCAGTGCCAGGTTCTTTCTTCACCTTCTCCCGTTTGCCGTCTTTGGGCTATGAAGTTGGTTATGTCGAGTACATCTTCAGCCAAAAGATCGGGACATACCTTACTCCCTGCCCATTCCACCCGCAAACTTCGTCCGACGAGGGTTATGCCTTCCTTAGATATCTTTTCGTATGCGGCTTGTGCATCCTCTCGTATCGAGAATGACACGTATCCAACGCCCTTAGACACACCAGTTCCATGCTCTGTGACAACGAAGGCGGACCGGACTGGGGCAATATCCGAGAATAGTGTCTGCAGATCGACCGAAGTTGCAGTGTAAGGCAAGTTTGACACAAATAGGGTTGAGCTGGGCAAAGCGTTGAGTACGTGATAACAGCGATCTTGAATAGTATCTGACCTGTGCTTGGTCTGATCGCCCTCTTCTTCCCTTTCCTTGCGTTTCCCGAGGTTGGAGGACATCTTCGAAGTAAGACTTCAAAAAATTCAAGCCGCTGGGCAACAAGCACAAACAATGTTTCGAAATGAAATTGACATCTCGACAAACGGCTCATCCGGAAATTGGGATCCATATGAGTACACTTCTATTCTAAATACTCTCTACATACAAGCTAAGCACCCCATACGCGCTTCAGAAGTAATTCAAGAAGTACGGTTGGACCAGGAGTTTTCACAACACAAGGCACTCCCGGTGATTTGCTCGATTCCACAGACGTCGCCTGCTCAGGGTTCTCTACTTCAACTCGAGCTGGAACGACAGTCCCCTCTCCGTCCTCATTATGCTTCGCGTGAGCTTCGGATCGGTTTGCACCAAGGGCGTAAGCTGACTCGTCCTCTCGTCGGTCAACGACGAGCATTCCTCGTGTAAGCTCCCCAGTTCTGATAGTGAGATGTCTATGTGAGCGAATCGCAGAAACTGGACTTGAGAAGTGACTAACCTCTCGATGTCGAATACTCGTCGCTCGATCTCCCAGCCTGGTGCAAAATTTTCTTGACCAGGAGGCTGGTTGAGCGCACACCAGACTGCTACAATGTCATGCAATTCCATAGCATCCTTTCCGAACTGGAGCATGATATCTCTTGTTCGTTCGAGGAACGAAGAAGTGAAATGGGTCAAGGGATGCTTGGATCCAGCGACCGAAGCAGACGCAGTTCCATGGAATGCGTTATCAACCCGTTCCTTGTACACGGGGAAAGGAAGCTCATGCGGTGTAGTGATATCCAGGGGGGCGAGCAGAAAGCGCTCCAGGGGAACTGGTGGTTTGCCCTGAGCTGGGCACAACAGTTCCTTTACCGCGTACGGGTCCGCGTAGAAATTGACTGTACACTGGTGAGTATAGCATCGGAGAAACTTTGATTTCACCCACACTCTGCAACGGGACTGGTGTTTCCCGGGACATCTAACGCTCCTCCCATACACACAACTCGACCGACTTTAGAAGCCATCAGTGCCTCATCCTTGCGTACTAACGCTGCGAAATTGGTCAAAGGACCCAGCACAAGATAAGTGATGCTCCCGGCTGGGCGAGATCGAATTAATGACAGAGAAACATCGATTGCTGATTCCTGGACAATCTCAAGGCGAGGGTGTCCAGTTGCAGAGTCGGACGGACCAAGATCGGGGTGCCTTCTTGATATATCGCTCAAACCATCTCTAGTATCGTACAGTTCCCTGAGTCACGTAAAGAAGCGTACATAGAGGAAAGGGACGAACCTTCCGTGAAAGTATTCTGCATCCATCAGACGGCCTTCAAGAGGTTTATACCGTCCCTTGACCAGAATAGTCTTGATTGAAGCAAAGAAATTCGGAAAACGAGATGCATGATCCGGATATTCCTTAAGGTGGGACTCTACCGCTTGGTACGCCTTGAGCACATTCAAGCTGAATGATGATGGGCTCGTAAGGGACTCCCACTTTCTGTAAAAACACCTGTGTGAGCACTCACAACGAAGACTCGAGATCAGTGTTTCCTGAGGGACATATGAGCGTCTGATTCTCGTGAGGGGGCGTGGACGCACCGTAGGAGACGACGATGGCAAGGATCTCAATTTCTGGAGAAGCTAGGGCAAACAACCTAGAGGAATTTCAGTATCACTACCCTCAAGCTTCGGAGAGCACTGTTCCCACAACGCCACTATATCATCGACGCCAGGATCGGTGTCAACTAGAGAGGTTGTACTTCGTATTCAGTTCGCGATCTACGAGGACAGCGATCGATATGAATCCTAACTTATGACTGGGATCTTGGTCATGGTCGAAGTTAAAGCGTGGAAGTCTGAAGATAGAGCATTAACCGATGGATTCAGCCTTTAAAACGGTGAATCAAGCTATTTTCATCCGAGCAACGACAGTAAGACGGTTGAGAGCTCAAAAGTCGCGAAGATCGAGATCGAATTGCCATCTAAGAAAACGATACACGAGGATACACGGCGCGGAAACCCGATCAAAACAGCGCAACGCGTGCAAGTATGGACTTTTGTTGGTACTGATTTTTAAGCTTTCGGCAAACCCCGAGAACTGTGCAGTTGCTTTTGGGTGGCTGAGAACGTGACACGACATTGTCCAAAGATCCATCGCCGGCGTCGAACACCCCTTCAATCAAAAATATGGCTGAATCGTTACGCTTCCTTGGTTCCCTTCAAGGCCACAAAGGATGGGTTACCGCCATCGCCACGTCCTCAGAGAACCCGGACATGATTTTGACTGCTTCCAGAGGTGCGTCCTGCAGAAAGACTCAGTTTCTGACTCGCGAACTGACTTGCAGCATTTAGATAAAACTATCATTGTCTGGCAGTTGACTCGCGATGATGACTCCTACGGATACCCCAAGAGGATTCTCCATGGCCACAACCACTTCGTTTCCGACGTCGTCATCTCCTCCGATGGTCAATTCGCACTTTCTTCCTCTTGGGATCACACATTGCGTCTCTGGGACTTGAACACCGGTCTCACCACCCGTCAATTCATCGGTCACACTTCCGATGTTCTCTCTGTCAGTTTCAGCGCAGACAACCGTCAGATCGTCTCTGGTTCGCGTGACAAGACCATCAAGCTCTGGAACACCCTCGGAGAGTGTAAATACAACATCAAGGATGACGGTCACTCGGAATGGTGCGTGGTTCTCCGTGAATCAAAGGCTCTTCTTACTCAAATTTTGTCTTTCAGGGTTTCCTGCGTTCGATTCAGCCCCAACATCATGAACCCTGTCATTGTCTCGTGCGGGTGGGACAAGGTCGTTAAGGTGAGAAGGATCTTCAATGCGTTTTTTTCCACTCTACGGCGTGATGTATTTCTTCAATATTTGCTACTTCAGAGGGCTTGCCCTATGAGACAACATTTTCCACCAAGATCTCTGACCCAAATCTTCTCTCGATAACCTATTTGAATATACTGCTAACCCCAACCAACAGGTCTGGGAGCTTTCCAAGTTCAAGCTCAAGACCAACCACTACGGCCACACCGGCTACATCAACACCATCTCCGTCTCCCCTGACGGCTCCCTCGCTGCCTCTGGAGGCAAGGACGGAATCACTATGCTCTGGGACTTGAACGAGGGCAAGCACCTCTACTCCCTCGAGGCCGGAGACATCGTCAACGCCCTCGTCTTCTCCCCCAACCGATACTGGTTGTGCGCTGCTACCGCCAGCTGCGTCAAGATCTTCGATCTCGAGAGCAAGTAAGGATCATCACTGTCCCTACACCCATACACGTTCTAACTTGTTTCTTTCCCCAAGGTCAATTGTTGATGAACTCAAGCCTGCCTTCTCTGAGAGCGACTCCCGCCCGCCTGAATGTGTTTCCATCGCCTGGTCGGCCGATGGTCAGACACTGTTCGCTGGGTTCACCGACAACGCCCTCCGTGTCTGGACCGTCACCTCATAGTTTGTTATATGCCTTATGGGTCCTGTTTTTGTATGTTGTAGCCAGTACAAAATCAAAAGCTTTCTCTTCCTCGTATGTGGAAGCACCATATTGCTATTCTATCGATGTCTGCATATGTATGTGTATCTACACAATTGAAACGAGTGCCTCGTCGAGGTTACGCTTTCGCTCGTTGTAATCCCAACGGTCCATTCCACCAAAGTTAATCTTCATACCAGTGAGCATGTTCAGCTGAAGCTCGTAGACGTGCGACACCTGAGCACGCCAACTGTCTCCGCTGTCGTTTCATTTTCAGTGTTAGCTTTTCTCCAAGTAATCGGAGGACATGGTAGGACATACGTCGCGGTCCCATAAATATCTCCTTCGAGGCTAACAAGTCGTACTGACTTGTCTGTGTTCGATTTCTTGTCATAGATCCAGAGGGTAACACCTGTGTAAATCTCCTGCCATCCAGAATGATCGATCAGTCGATGCGGGGGAGAAATTCGCTTCTTCGTGTCAAGAGGGAGGGCAGGCGAAGGTCGAACATCCACATCATTGAAAAGCCTGAGTGCAGTTAGATTGGAGATATTGTCGAACAATGCTCGTTCCTCCTGAATTTCCGGGTTGACAACTTTGATGATCATTCCCTCCCCCTCCTCTTCCTCCTCTTCCTCTTCCTCTTCGACAGCTTTGGTGTCGTCGGCGCTAGCGTCAGGCGTACTGCTGCTGCCTGCTTGAGGTTCCCCGTCCCCGGTCAACTCTTTCTGAGCCTCTTTTAATCGCAGCTGGAACGATTGCCAAGCTTCCTCGTCTGAATAGTCGGTGCGCAGGACAACACCGCCAGCAACGTTCCATGTGACAGAGTCAAAGGGATCCTCGTCGTCAGTCTATGGGCTCGGTCAGAACCTCGAACTGTTGAAAGTTGCGATAAAACACGCACGGAGATTTCGACTTCCTCGAGGGAGGCAGAATCGGACGGAGGAGCAGGATTGCCGGCCCAGAAATGATCCAAAACGCGTAGTTGCCATTTTCTACGAGCTTCGTGAGGATAAGCTGTTTTTACAGCGTCGTAGTGTTGCTGGACAAACTTTGAGTAAAAACCTGCGTGAAAGCGCATGAGACGTACAGATAGGAAGCCTGCGAGAATTTTCCTCATTGTTCTCAATTATCTTCGTTTCTATGTTCTAGGTCGTACAAATATGAGAAATATCTGCGTGATCGATGTGATGGTGCAAGGAGAAAGCTGCTTTGACATTAAGCGCTTGAACAATCATGCTGACGAGAACGAATTCCATGATTGCAGACAAAACTGCAAAACTGCAGTCTTTCGTGAGGGTGAAACAATGTGTGGGAGGAGACAATGAGAGGTTATTTTGAAAATCCACATAGCGCAGGAACTCCCCGTTTTGCAGTGAGGGAGGCTAGAAATCCATCGCCTGCTGAAGGTACTTTCTCTCTGGTAGCCCATAAGTTCTTCATTGACATGGCAATTATCTATCATACTGCAGAGGTTCTCGAACCAGCTAGTCGGTCTACAATCTGCAGCAGCCGTCAGAACAGGTACGCGACGTATGAAGAGTTCACTCACAGTGTTTATATATGGAAGCGAGAGGAACGTGCCAATAAACGGTAATTGACGGAGGAAGGTAATTACGACCGGGAAGAAATCGCTGGATAACGGGCATTCAGCAACTACCCCGACCACGACAAATGGCCACGTACCCAAAGAGATTCAAAAACCCGAAGGTCTCGATTATCATTCCAAAAAACGGCCATTTCAAGAAAACCAACAGGATTCCACCAAGAAAACATATCGTTCCACGTATCTTTTGCTTCCGGGCAAAGAAATAGAAGGTTTTTTGAGGGCCAATAATCAGGGTTAGACCAGAGACGAATAGGATCTATGCGGTGCGTAGTGTATGCATTAGTGTTTCAGACGTTTCTTGGGTCCAGTGAAGGTACTCACATTTCCGAGAGCAAGAAGTGCACCGTCGAAGAAGAGCATAACACCCAACATCATGAAGAGTGCACCGAATGTTGTCAGTGCAACACCAATTTCTGAAGGGTGGTGGTAAGTTCTGCACGGAATTACTGAAATTGAACGATCACAGACTTTGTCCGTCAGTTAACCACATGTTGAAGAGACCTCAGAGAGACAGTGCCAAAGAGGAGAATGAAACCCGCAGCGTCGTGGAACTTGGAAGAGCGTGGAAGTGAGCTATACTTACGCGTCCACGTGTCGCAACCTGGCGTCTGCCGGCAACTTGGATGATTGCCGCCCAGTGCTGCTTTGTTCTCGACGGCAAGGACATTCAAGCAACTTCAGGTCGTCTTTCATTGTCATTGACGATTCAGCGCAGAAGATGCATGTCATTTGTTTGAGCCCTGCGTTGGCTCTGCACCTTTCAACCTCATTTGTCCTTTCCAATGAATGACCATCTCTTACGCATAAGTCACAATGATTGACATCAACCAGCCATTCAGTCTCTTCATATAAATCGTGGACAAGGATACAGTTCTCCCGGCGGCCCTGTCTTAGCTTCCTTCAGCAGGTGAGCGACACTTCCCTTCACCAAAGTCCCATTCCTCTCTCATTTCGTTGTTAAACAGTCGTGCCAGTTCCCACTTCCTCTTATAATGTGGCAACGGTCTTTAGAGAGTCTGACCACGCTCTTTTCGCGCTCACGTTTGAGCTTTGCGCGCTCTGAGGTTAGCTGTATAAGCGACAGCGCTACTCTTTTAGAGGAACAGGGCGGTGAGGAGCTCGAGAATCCCTTCACTGCCCTACCAGAGACCATCCTTGTTCGAATTTTCACATTTGCGTGCCAACCGTCATATCCATCATCGACTAAGATCTCGACTGAACAAACGTTATCCCACGTCTGTACACAATGGAGACGTATCTCTCTTAGCACTCCAGGCCTATGGACTCTGATCCCCACGACATGCTGCCCATCGAAGCAAGCTGAGATCATTTACATGTATCTCCAGCGATGTCCAGGCCGACGCATCGACTTGTATCTAAACCTTTCGTCCGACAGCCCCACAGAGGCTCTAGTGTCTCTCTTGCTGCAGAACAGGCTGCGCTGGAGGAGCATCTCCGTGTGTTGCAGTAGTCTCGACTCGCAGGACATGTTCCTGGCCCGGGTCGCATCGACGAAAGCCCAGCAACCTCTCTTGTCACTCGTCCCGAAGCTCGAGCATTTCTCTCTCTTCACTCTAGAAGAGATGCATGCATCCGATCTAGAACGACTGCATGACGCCGCGAGTCCGCTCTCTTATTCCTCCGCGATCCCTATCTCCGCTTCCACGCTCCGCCTTCAAGACCAAGGAGCGATCATCTTTCCATACTCTGTCGAAGGGATAACCACTCTCCATATTGAACAGTTTCTGTCAGAGATACAGCGGCCCACTCCCTTTCTGAAGGAGGTCTCTTCCCATCTGGTGAACCTCTCCATTCATGGCTGCTTCGAATTCAGGTCAGACGTTCGGTTGAACATGCCGTGTCTGGTGTCATTACGGTGTTGCGGTAACAGGCAACTCAGCGCATTGCTAGCCTCTGTCAATGCCCCCCTCCTCGAATCTCTGGTTCTGAAGAATCTTCGAGACTATCACATTCGAAACTTCCAGGACAATTACCCAGTCACATCGAGAAAATACAAGTTCCTTCCCTATATCATCTCACACTGGACAATGCAGTCTTGTCAAAGGCTACAATGACCAGACTGTTCATCGACTTCAATTCAATCTCCCAGTTCGAATACATCAATTCCTCGGCTGAGGACATTCTCGGCTTGCTTAGCGGAGACGGAATGGAGGCTGAGCTTCCACTCCCGTTCTTGGAGACACTGTCCATTCACTACTTTCGTTCTGTGGCGTTTGGCAGCGGGACGACACCCGGACTACAACCTCATATCGCGTTATCCCACCTGGTGACCTCACGGAGTTTAAAGGCGAATTGCCCGTTGACGTGCTTGCGGGTTCATACCTGCGTCCCGTTATCCAGTGGCACGAAGACTTGGAGCGTTGAATTGATACGATGGAGCGAACTGGACCCGTGGCCTCGAGAAAGGGTTTATCCAGACCTTCATGATCCGTTTATGGTGTTGTCGCAGCCGCCATTACCTGTCGAGATACCGGAAGTGGCTCCGGCACCAACAAAAGAGAAGAAGGGTTGGAAATTCCGGAAACTCTACAACTGGTGATAGCCTGAGTATTGCACATGTTGACAGTGGTATCGGGGTGAGTGCTTTGGATCATATCGTGGAATCTTGAGGCAATCCGGGGTGAGGGGCAACATGGTCGGATGGTCACGTAGATGTCCGGCTGCAGTGGTACAGATACAAAGAGCGTAGGTATGACGATAGACGATAGATATGTACAATACGGGAGAGTCCTTTATTGATTGACCGCGAATAATTATAACATCTAGGAAACACCTAGGATCACCATCTGCATATGTGTGTGTGTGAGTCGGCAGGGAAACTAAGGTTATTGCGTTCTAACTTACTACGTCAAGCGTTGGAAATAGATTAACACCTCCTTATCTGCCGGCTTTCGCTTTCAATACTCTGTCATAGGACTCTCGGAGAGGAGTACGATGCGCCAAAACGGTCAAATGGTTGGCAAGATATGGGGGAGGCAGTAGCTGGTGAATTCCTTCCACCGTATGGAGAGTGTTGATAGGGGGGAAGAAAGATATCATCTGAGGTGTGGGAGGACGAGTAACCGTAGGTAAATGGGCTAACGAGGATATCGCCGCGGAGGATGAAGATTGTGATATGGTGGAAAGAGTGCGATTACGGTCTCGACTGGACTTTGCAGGTTCTCGAACGGATGAAGGTACTGGGAGTGTGGCAACGGATCGGGCGGATGATACTGATGTACGTCGCGGATGCGGATGCGAAGTTGCCGTGGCGGATTGAGGGTATGGGGAGGTTGGAGATGCTGAGATAGTGGATGGGGAAGCGAGTGATTTGAGCGAATTCGGAGGAGATGAAGAGGGTATTATAGACGCAGCATCAGACGTAGTAAGGGGTGCTAATGGTGTAGATCGGGTAGGTGTCGACGGTTGGCCGAACGACTGGCCACGAATGAGTGGATGAGGACGCAATACGGAATGGTCAACCTTGCTGGATATCGAATAAGTTGATGGGGGTCGAGTAGACGCCTGACGTTTGGTTGAAGGACGTGGTACAGTAGGCCGAGCATCGAGCGAGGATGACTCAAATTGAGCTGTTTGTACCATACTCTCGGTCCTGATTTTCTCTGGCTTTTCAGAGAGCTTTACCGGCTGGGAAGTGCTGTTCGTGGGTGTGGTCGAAGAAGCGGGTACTCCTGCACGGGACTCTGACACGAGACTGGAAGAATGATGGTGGCCCTGGGGCGCAGTGGAAGTCTCCGGCGGCGTTGTGTGAGAGTCGAATCCGGTAACACGCAGGGTGTCTACACGAGGTACTGGCGTCTCTGCCCTCAGTTGTCCGTTGTGATTCGTATCTGGCTTCTTCTTAGAAGGAGCCTGTGAGGTCCTTTCATGATGTAGGAGATTGTGCCGGGTTTCGACCGGGGTAGCACCTGCAGCGACTGTATCCAGTTCATCCTCTGAACCCGAACTGTTCAACGGATTCGGTGTCGTAACGCCGCTCTCACTCGAGATCCACTCATCTTCGTCTCCCTCTTCATCGCCTGGTCCCACAATTGTGAAATGAGGCTTGGATTTCGTTGCTGGGGCCGGGGCCGGCCGTTTAATGGGGGGTGCTATTTGGTCTTTGGAGGGCACTCGAGAAGATACATTAGGTCTGGTATGACCCTGTAAAAAGTCACTTCATTTCAGAACAGAACGTGAAGGAGATAGTGGGAGAAAGGTTTACGTCGTAACCATTCTTCAGCTTGGGCTTTTCAGGATGCTTGGAATAGGGCTCTTTCTGAGTGAATTGTAGGTTGGAAGTAAGTTTGGTCGCCGAAGAGGTACGAGAATGAGGTCGAAGAGCTGCTCTGTGTCCACCTTTGGGCGCCATTGACGATTGTCCAATTTGTTGAGGTTGAAGCAGAAAGACAACAAGCGAGAGGGTCGTGCAGCGGCAACAGCAACGGCAGCGCAAGCCTTTCTCATCTCTGACTACTATCTCCGAACCCTCCTCCCTTCCACAGTTCCTCTGACTCACCATGGAGAGAGTCCAATTTCAGCAGGAGCAGGTAATTGGCTTTTATTTTGGTCTAGATTTATGTATGGCTGAAGGTTCTTCGATTTTAGATGCTCGATGAGCTCAAAGACCTTGTCGAGAAAAAAATCTTCACCGTCGTAAGTGAAGCGTTATCGAGTTATTCTCTGGGGACACTACCACTAAGGACATAGCTTCTATCCCCAGAAAGAGACGAAACAGATAATAAAGCAACGAACAGCTTTTGAAAATACCCTTGTACGGCGCGTCGCGAAGAAATCCGATTTTCTGCGGTATACTCAATATGAAATGAACTTGGAACTGTTACGACGGAAGCGGTTAGAGCGTTTGAGTGCGTGCCAGTCCAATTTTCACTCTTGCGTACACTAAAACGTTGTCCAGACCTGCCTCCTGGACCAGCAACCATCTCCGACTATGCACTAGTTCGAAGGCAGTTTCAAATATTTGAACGAGCACTGAAACGCTTCAAATCGGACGTCGGACTATGGATACAATACATCCAAGTTGCGCAAAAGGAGGGCGCACGGTCTTTAGTGGGGCGTATAACAGCTAGGTGAGTGCAGCTGAGGCTGATCGAGAAAACGAAGGATCTGATCTGAACTGGTGCTCTAGAGCACTCCAGTTACACCCAAATACTCCTGCACTCTACATTCTCGCGGCGACACATGAACTCAATCACCTCTCTCCCTCCACAGCCCGCTCGTTGCTACAGCGCGGTATCCGACTGAATCCCGAGAGCATCGAGATGTGGAAGGAGTATGTGAAGATGGAATTAGGCTTCATCGAGAGCCTGAGGAGGCGGTGGGACGTGTTGGGGATAGATGAAACCCAAACTAAGCCTGATAAAGGCAAGGAGAAGGAGAAAGAGAGGCTGTTGGACGTGGAGATTCTTGATGAAGATGGTGATTTACCCATGACTACAGCAACGGATGAAGATACGGCTCCGGCAGCCAGGAAAGAGATCATGGGTGGTGTGATCGTCAAAGCCGCCATCTCTAGTGCTGTTCAAGGTGTGCGTTTTGGTTATCATTAGTACCCAAATTCTCACTGCGCCTACCGACAAAAACTTTCTGCGATTAGCATTGCCCAAAATCGAACTATTCGAAGCGTTGGATGAATTAATAACCACTTATCCATCACCTCCCGAGCTCCGAGATTCGCTCATATCCCATCTGGACGAGCTTCTTGGCTCATCATTACCAGATCATCCGCGAGGACTTCAGTTGGTTTGCGGGAGAGTGATTTCTGGGATGGCCGGTGAACAGCTGATCGACGGAATAAAGGTCGCCAACACGAAATTCCTCTCCCATGCAACGAGTAGCAACAAAGAGGAAATGCTCCAAGCCTACTCTCATTTCGTTTGGGAGCAGTACCATATGATGAAAGATGACGCCTTGGTGCGTTAATGCCGCTAGTCTATTCATGGGTGTGAAGAACTAATCTCCTGACTGTTGGGGTTCTCCACCGCCCATTCTTACAGAAACTTTACTTGATCTCGTCCCTGCAAGGCTTGATACGTACTCAAAAAAAGTCGCCATCATTGCTGTCCACACACATCAAATTGCTGACAGTCGCGGTACAGCAGGGGGTGTCGGACAAGGGGAAAGTTTTGAATACGGCGAAGAAGTACACGTCGAGGGTGCCTGAGGCGGCATGCGTCTGGCTGGCCAGGCTAGAGGCGGTACAGACGTTAGCCGGAGAGGAGGATACCGAGGATGTATGGGCAGAAGCGAGACGAAGCGTACCCGTCTCACACGAAGATGTGTCGACCGTGTGGACATGGGGATTAGCCTCCCTACCTCAAGAGTCTAAACGAAAAGTTCATGAGGTGTGTGAATTCGCTGGCTAACTTCGGCCGGATATATTAATCCCTGTATTTGGCGCTGACCCTGGCCTGGACTTGTTTTTGCGCACACTTGCAGGAACTTTTACGGGAAAGCATGCGGGACGCTTCACTGAAAGACGTGCATGAAGCATTGCTCATGTCGTACTTGAGTTCATTGTCGGTAAACGAGGCGGCTGAGGGCGGAGAGGGTTCTCGGCTTGCCAATGTTCCTTCGCAAGCGGAGAATTGGAAACTCGCGGTACGCCATATGCAACGAACGTGTCTTCCAACTGGAAGGGTTTGGCAGAAAGCGTTCATGCTTGTGAAACAGGGTGGCCTTGGGGAAGACGTACTGGGAGAAGTATACGAAACTTGGCGACGGATGGAGGAAAGCGACGCGACAGTGGAGTGGGCACGGTTTCTATTGGAAAATGGGAAAGCAAAGGAAGCAACGGACGTCGTTCTCAGAAGTAAAAATAGGTCTGTCGAGGACCGATGGGCACAAGTGATGGAACAAAAGGCATAATTGGGTGACGACGTGCGGGCTGCCACTTCATTCTTCCTGTTCTGCTTACAGTACTCCTCGGGAAGGGAGTACTTCGGTCTTGTACGGTTTGAATTTTAAAGCCACTACGTAGGTACTTATCGTGCTCCGTGATGGATTCGTATACACTCTCCGTGATAATTTGAGCGTTGACTCGGAGGTCGGAGTACAATTATCACACATAGTCTAGTCTTGGTGGGTCGATCATATCACCATCTGGGATTGCGACAAATGCGGTTGCGGACACTGCGCAGTGCGGCGGGTGCCGTATACCAAAAATGAGTTATCTCCACATAAAACGGGGCTTGAGATAGTCTTCCCTGAGGGTCGAGGCTGGGGCTTGGTAAGTAGCAGGCCGCTGCCAGAAAAGAAACCTTATTGACGGGCAGAAGGCAATTGAAGGGGTGAGTATTGAATACCATGTTTGAACCCGAGTTTGGATGTGTGAAAATGGCAATAAAATCGAGCACATGTATAGAGTGTAACAGGCTGATGGGTACGCATGGTCAATGCGTCCACATGGTCACAGCCCAGCCACAGGTTCGGCCTCTCCCTTTCTCCCTTCTTCTTCCTCCACGTCCCTCTTGGTCTTCAACCAGTGAGTTCTTTTCTCCATTCACGTCGTCCACGTCGTCCAAATCATCGTTATCGTCGTCGACGACGTTCTTCAGCACTTCTCACCGTTGCCCATCCCCTTCTCCCCGTTGGCTCCACCGCAACGCACTCGCTGATTCTCTTCCCTTATCTCCTATAGGTTTCTTCACCTCAACGTCCCAGGCTCTCGAACACATACAGGCAGCATTGTTGACGGTGAACCATCGTGTTTCCGTCCAAGGAGCTTGTTCATTCTCCAGCTGCATGTATTTTCGCCTTGGCCAGCTCAGACACCCAGCCGGTCTCGTCTCGTCTGAATCGGACTCGTAGCCTCTTCACTGTCTCTTGATTGAGAGCAGAGCCCAGGTTATTCGCTCAGGTTGACCCCCCATGTTGCATTATCCCGTTTATGCACCGCCCTCGTCCCAGGTCCCAAAGAAATCAGTGGTTAAAGACAATAGTGACTACTTTCGCCATAATGACCTCCCCCCATCCTCACCCCGCATCCCCTCCTCCTCAGTAAATTTCAGACGTTTGCAGAAAGAGGGTTCTTCTCGCTCTGCGTACTCTCCTCATCCGCCACCTCCCTCAATCCCGCTATCTATTACTACTAATCTTTCCTCTTCTCCCGCTTCTTCTATCCCTTCCCCTTCGCCGGCCTCTTCAAAGTTGCATAGAAGTCCCTACATTCCCTCACGGCGCACTCTCAGCAACGCTTCGGTTGCAGATTCTCGTCCATGGTCCTCCATCACTCCAGCAGAATCACGAGTACCCTCCACACCCTCTGTTGTTTCATCAACTCTTGAGGATGTGTTTGCACCCGGTGATATCTTTGGTGAAGGTACCCTTCTCCAGGGCGAGATCATCAATTTAGTATCCATTGACGCTGCAGTCGACCGACCCCGTACACCCGAACACGAAGTGCCAGCGAGGGAGTTTGAGGTAGTTCGACGTCTCGGTGCCGGAAGCTATGCTGTTGTGTATCTTGTTTGCGAAGTTCTATCCCGTCCCTCTTCCGATGATGGCAACTCGTCCGTTATTGGCAGCATGGAGATGGAGGGTCGGAACAGCAGAATTGAATATGGCCGTGAATACGCCATCAAATGTTTGTCAAAGGCCAACCTTGACGAGGATGCTTTGGCTGCGCAGATGTCTGAAGTCAGTCTGATTTGTCTCCCCGGCTACCCAATTCTGATTTGCAATCAACCTCTAGGTCACTATTCATCAGTCACTGCGTTCGCATCCAAACATAGTTACACTCCACCGGACGCTAGAAACGGCTTCTTACCTTCTCCTCCTCCTGGAGTTCGTACCAGGAGAGGATTTGTTCTATTTCCTTGAACAGCCCGCGATCATTACGAAAACGAAAACGACTCCTCCACCTCTGCTGACTCTTCTTGCTCTTCACGAACACCCCCCACTCCCAGCCTTCTTTCTACCATGAACCCTTCCCACCAGCTTTCGCGTACTCGCCTTCGTCTCATTTCGTCCATGTTTTCCCAAATGTGCGATGCTGTCGCCGCCTGCCACGACCAACAGGTCTTCCATCGCGATATCAAGCCCGAGAACTTTATTGTTACGGACGGCTGGAACACCACCCCTGATGGTCGACAGGAACGCAAAGTGGTTGTCAAACTAACTGACTTCGGCCTCTCCACCACCGACATTGAATCGTCTGACATGGATTGCGGCAGTGCCCCTTATATGAGTTACGGTATGTAACCATTCTTGTGAGCGTTGGCGTGCTCTAGTCTCCTAATCTCACCCTGTGTTCCCACAGAATGCCGCAACAATTTGGCTCCCACCTATCGCCCACGTGCGGCTGATGTGTGGTCCCTCGGAATCGTACTCATCAACATGTAAGCCTTTCTCCGACGTCGTGCGACCATTCTCTAATCGCTGCATCTAGGCTGTATCATTGTAATCCATGGACAGATACCGCTCAAGGTGTCTGTAGTACATTCAACCTCTACCTCCGTGACCCGATAACCTTTTTCATGAATCGATTCACGGGCATGACCCGTCGCGTCGCCGAGGTCCTCACCACTCGTGTTTTCAACATTCTCGAAAATTCAGAGGACGACAGCACACGTTTCACTGCATCGGCCTTTGGTGCTTGGATCAAGGACCTTCCGGACCTACTTACCGATCAACCCCCTGCGCCCAGGGGCCACCAACGTACTGTTTCTGTCACATCTATTACTCACGGTTTTCCTATCTCGACCTCCACACCCTTGTCCCACCGTCCTTCTTCGCGACAGGTCTCCAGGAGCACCACCGTCCGTACACCTGCCATTCCCTCCCGCTCGCTTTCTCGTGCTCCTTCGCTTGGTGCTGCGTATGAGCAACCTGAGATCGCCGAACTTTCAACGGTCATTGATCAGGAGGTTGAGGAGCAGGACGACAAGCCCGAGCAGGAGGACGACGATCTCACTCCGGCTGGCATGACATCCAGGTCCACGTCCACCAATAAACGTCGGAAGCGAGGGGCTAGGAAGGGCAAGGGCGCCTCTAGTACTCCCGCTTCCGTCAAGGGCGACAAGGATGACACCCTGAACACTCTCGCAGTGGCTTCACAGTCGCTGGCGAGGGAGCTCAGTAGAACGTCCAAAGTGTCTCTCACCAGACCAGCATCCATCAAGTCTTCCTCCACGAAGGCGTCGAGCACTGACTCACGGAAGTCGAAGCAACCTTACGAGCCGGTATCCATGTACGGGTTCCCTGCACCCCTCTGTGTCAAGGAAAATGGTTCTTCCTCTACCAGGACCATATCCTCCGGTGCCTCAACTGGTTCACTGCGTTCCTCCGTTGCTCCCTCGTCATTGCGCGCCTCCTCGGTCGCTCCTCCAACTGTCCCTGCTCCAGTCACGAAGAAGCCATCGAAATGGAAGTTGAGCTTTGGAAAGGCTCACTCGTCTCCACTCGCCGAGGACGTATCCTCTACCATTGTTCAGTCAGGGGAAAACGGTAGTGGTAATCCTCCACACATGTCCCAGACTGTAAGCCAAGTGTCCAGTTTGATCATGGGTCTCAACGCATCTCCTCCCCCTCCTCCTACTTCTGCTCAGAATCACTCTTCAGCCGATGATGCATCATCGTGGAGGAGAGGTCGCCGCGGACGTTCACCGCCCCGTTCCAACGCTAAGGGCAGCCGTCCTCCTTTACCCTCCTACATCCCTGATCAAACTTCGGAACGTGCCACATCTCCACAAAGTACTCGCAGTGGCCGCCCGATCGCCTCCAGCTCCAGCTCTATCGCGTCAAGTAATTGGCGGAGCTCTATGAGTACAGCCTCCAGTGCTGGAACCTCTTCATCCGCTTTCACCAAGTACAGCAACTCGAGTGCACGCAGCGTATCCACAGCTGCAACCAGCGTGTCATCTGCCAGCTGGAGAACAAATGGCAAACCTCTTGGCGGACCTTCTTCCGACCATTCGCATCACTCCGTCCATAGCGCAACTCATCCCGGAGTTCCCAAGAATATCAAGAGTACGTTCCACGTGTTGATTTTTTTTCTTATCATTGCTCACATCCCTTTTTTCCGATTTGTATAGTCATGGACGGTGTTCCGTGGGAGCTGTTTGAGTTGCCCAGAGGACAACGACCAGAGCCTAGTGACACATCCAATCCCAATGCGCCTTCGACTTCGACGCCCGCGCCTCGTAAACAGCGAAGTCGGAAGAAGATGAAGGACAATGCCACTGGACTCGATACAATTTCCGAGCGTGCACCGTCCCACAAGGTATCGCCTGTGGTGCGACGGGACGCTGCAACCAGCACCTCGGACCTCACGACGCACGGTAGTGGTGGGGCAGATGGAGGTGGAGACGACAGTCGGCCTCCTCAGAAGGCTTTGCAAAAACAACAGATCAACGCATTGGGCCGTATGCTCTCTGCGCTGAGAAGATGATTTTTTGCCCTGATGAGCAGTGTGGTGAATGGACTGGTCCGTTTATTCGGCTGAAAGATCCGCATTGTATCTGGTAAAGTAGTTAAACACGGTGCGCAAACCATCTCATCTCCACACGATGACCTTCCCTATCCCGTGGTTTCCACCGTTACTTTTTCGTATGGCTGTTGATCACCATAATAATAACTACGCTTGTCTCATCATCTTTGGGGCCTCAGCAGACGGACACTTTCTTTTTTTTCTGTACAACACGCACACAAGCTCAGTATACTAGACAACAAACGCACAACACTCTTTTGCCGGCTGGTTTTTCTTTTTGCGCTTTTTCCTTTTCCCACAAAACCGTTCAATCGTTGCAATTCCCATGTGTTTTTACAAATAGTTAGCTAGTCGTAACACTTATTTAATGTATTCTTCTACAAAGTCCACACAACTGATACGAATACATTTTGCGTACTAAGGGGGTTTTTGATGCCTTCCTCCTTCATCTGTCCAGTGTGCAAATGCCATGTTCTGTTCAATAGTGGGACGACGGTTTGCGTCCTGAGGGATAGTGGAAGGATCGAGGAGGATGGCAGATGGCTCTGTGACGGTCGATGGTGTCCGCGAAGAGGTGTCTGTGTCCATGTCGCTTTCGGAAGCTGGAGAAGCTGGGAGGTTTGGAGAAGGTTGCGGACCGATTATAACGAAGCGTTCTGAACTGTTTGTCCGAACAAGATTAGAATAGTATTCTTGGAGGAGTTCCCGGGTGCACTGTCGAGAGAGAGGGAAGCAGGACAGAGTGAGCAGTGCGTAAGGGAGGGTACAGGTACGAGAAAGGCAATAGTTGCTGACCGTTAGTTGCCAACCGATCATCTGGAGGAATTCCCGTTCGAGCGTGTTCAGCTCTTGTAGCGATATGCCACCCACTTTGGCGTAAAGACTGTTTGGGCAGAATACGTCGCATAGGCCTTTGCTTGAGACGGTAATGGCAGTTATTACGAAGCGATGGCAAGTGAGTGATGAGAGTGTAAAGAGGGGGACTCGACTGCAGATTTGGTCGACGTAATACAGTGTGATTAAGAGGCAAGATTTCTGTAAGAAACGTTGGTAGTTGTGAGCAACATACAAGCCCCTATAGTCAGATTACAACGCACCTCCACTTTACAATACTTGATAATACGTTTCAGATATTCTATAGCAGTGATCCCCGGGGGTGATCGCGAGTGAAATCGAGTGAGGCTTTCACTATAATATGGAGAATCCGAGTGATCAGCGAACGGAGAAGCAGATCGTACGTCAATCCAAACTATACAACTTACGGAATGAGAGGAATGCGATCATTATGGGACATCAGTCGTTCGAGCATGTCGGCTGAAGGATGACCTCAATAAAGAAGTACTGAACAGGAGTGAACAAGGAAAAGTACCGATAAGTTGGACAAGGTGATCTATGGGTGCATCCTCAAAAGCGGGCGGGAGTTCAACCCTTCCCGAGCCAGAGGTTTCCATGAACCCATGGCACTGTGAGCGCAATTGAGACTAAAACGAGATTCGGGGAGGCACAGATAGAACTGTATGCGAGGGCCCGTGTGGTTCCAGTGTAAGCAGCAGGACGTTGACCGTCACTTGGTCTGATAGGCCCGATCCTCCGGAAACAGCAGTGGTGACAAAGATTCCTCATATGGTAACTCAGCCACCCATTGCAACTGTGCAGTTCTCGGGGTTTGCCATACACAGACCCATCAGCCTGAAGGACTCATGAGTTTGTGAGCCCACTCCGAGGCAATGAGTATCCGTACGAACAAAGCGAATAGATAGGGCTTGAAACTACGATTCGAGCGGTGTCCTGGACTCGCAGACTTGCATTAGAAATCCCTGTGGCATGAGCGAAGAAAGGTAATTGCCGGCGGAGTTTGAAATTATTTTGGCCAGGACAGAGTGTAATTTCTACACCATCACCAAGAACGCCTACACCTTTTTCACGTCGCGATGGCCCCAAAACTCGTGCGTATCGAGCTCTCACTGCTGATTTGAGCGTCTTGCTGAGCTCTCGTTTTCTAGGACCCCAATGAAATCAAAATCATCTACCTCCGTGCAACCGGTGGTGAGGTTGGTGCTTCCTCTGCACTAGCCCCGAAAATTGGTCCTTTGGGTCTCGTACGTGCTTGAAGTTAAACGTTCGTGGCGATGGCTCATCTCAGTTTGAATCTCCATAGTCCCCAAAGAAGGTCGGTGAAGATATCGCCAAGGCTACTGGACAGTGGAAAGGTCTCCGGGTCACCGTCCAACTCACCATCCAAAATCGTCAAGCTGCTGTCTCCGTCGTTCCCTCTGCCTCTTCCCTGGTTATCAAGGCTCTCAAGGGTACGTCGAACGGAGTCGATCGGTCAGGGTGCTCAAAAACTTATGTGCCAAATACCTTCTGCAGAGCCCCCTCGCGACAGGAAGAAGGAGAAGAACATTAAGCACAGTGGAAACATCCCTCTGGACGAGATTATAGATATCGCACGGACGATGAAGTCGAAATCTCTCGCCAAGGAGCTCTCAGGATGTGTGAAGGAGATTTTGGGAACTGCACAGAGCGTTGGATGCACAGTCGACGGTCAACCCCCTCACGACATTATCGACGGTATCAACTCTGGGGACGTTGAGATTCCGGATGAGTAGACGGGTACACTGTCCTGTGTAGTTGCTCTTCTTTCTTATTCTCATGCATTTCATCTCGATTTGTCGAAGGCGTTCATTGGCAAAAAAATGGCAGCACTCTTGTATAATACCAATCGAGAGCCTTGTACGGTTCATTCTTGAGTGCCGGGTCGCCTTTGGTATTACTGAAATGTTGTATGTATGAATACGGTTCAGTTGTACGGAGGCTGGTACTACTTGCGAATGAACGGTTGTCATTGAACGTTCCGCAAGAGCGACTGTATGGGAAAAGCACGCATTTGAACCATACTATGCCAATGAGGACTGTACGCCTCGATAGATTACGACTGAGTCAATTGAGTACTTGACTTGGAGAGGAATCAAGGTGAGCCAGCTCAGGGCCCAATGCAATGGGCGCCTAATTCCTTGCTCTTTCACCTTCACCACCACGCTCGACTTCCCCTCACCAACCATTCCTGACTCCAGTTCTCTAGCTGAGGGGCATTGACTGGTGAGCAATTCCCTTCAACGAGGCAACCTCGGGTAGCTAATGGACAATCCAGGGGTTCTTCATGATATTCTTTAGACTACGCGGCCTGCAGTCATTACCCAGCTTTTGCAGATTCAACTCGACCTTTGTTGCCCCCAAGCGACGGTCCACACCGCCATCACCCTACCAGACTGATGAAGCCCTCAAGGTGCTCGTAGAGCAGCGAAAATACGCGTATGCATATCGCGTATACCTCCAGCTTCACTTCGACGGCATCCCCATCGCCCACCGTTCCATCTATCTCAAACCAGCCTTAGCCCAACTCTCAGACCTCTCTCCAAGTTACCCTGACATATTCTACGCATGGATATCATTACTTCCAAGTCGACATCTCATGCCTAATGAACGGTTAGACCCCAATCCGTTCGGCCACGAACATTTCAAAGCGATTTATACCTCGGGATACCCTGCAGAGATGATACCCATTGTTCACCGATTTGCTGAAACTGCCTCTTCGAAGGGCTACTTCACGACGGTTTTCGACCAGTTTGTGGCATTTGCCACACGGTTCGTGACACCGTCGAATGGGGCGGCGATGGTCCGTGACCTTCTGGACGCGGCGACTCGGTATGAGAAGGATAGAGAGCGTCATTATCTGGTGGCAGGCCCGGAGGAGAATTCCGATAATGCGACTCAGAAACGTATCGAAAATATGCGGTCTATTGCAGCGAAAGTTTGTCGTGCGACCGGGTGGCATGCGGAAATGGGCACGGATTAATTCCGAGCTGCACTCGAAGCTGAACGCGCGATCTACAAGGCACCCCACGCTACAAGTTGGTCCAATATTCAAACCATCGGAAGAAGTACACTTCCGGACAACATCTTTGTACCAATCAGCTCGACGTCGGTCTTGGGCTGTCGTGGGAACTTGAAAGGGCACGGATGGGCCGCAGAAATGGGACGGACTTTGTTGAGAGGACACTGGAGTATTGGAATTGGGGCTCTTGGAATCACGACGTGCGTTGTCTGTTGCTTCGTACCTTGACCTCATCTCACGACAAGCTTTCCAGTCATTGACATCGAATCATCCTAAGCCACCACGGTATCTCAAGCCTGTGCCACGTACCTAGGCGTACATACTTGAATCTCAATACATCTGCCGCTCATTCCTGAACTCTGAATCCAGCCAATTCCAACTCACAACGCCCTTGTTCTGTGGGTGGCATTGTCAACTACCACGCCCACAACGTGTTAACGTCACTCTTCGGCACTATCCTGCGTCATCTCGGCAGTGTCCTGCACGAAGAAATGACCCATAAAGGATAGCTCAACCGTCGACAGTGAACACCGGCGGTCCCTCATCGCCTTCATGATATCCCTGGCCTCTTCCTTTAGGCGGGTGGTGCCGCGGCTATACTCTCGGGCTAGTAGCACGACAGCTGGACCCCGTGGGCGTTTTACGTCCGTCGCGTCACACCTTCTCGCTGGTGTGGCAGGTGGAGGCATAGCTATGGGCGCAGGTTCGCGAATTGCATTCCTTACTGGATCTGAATATGCACTTACCAATCGTCCTTGAGACAGGTTACGGCTATTACCACTTTTCGGGGATCAAGCAGGCAGTTGAGACCGCGAAGAACGTCAAGGTCTATCTGGAACAGACTAGGGAGTCCGTTCTCAACAAACACCCGAACGAGGCTGTCGAATACCTGCGCAAGGTTGCCAAAACCTATGGAGCCCTACTCCCAGGCTCAGGGCGGGTAATCGATCGGGTCTTCAAAGCGGTTGAAGAGGTGGTAGAGGAGCACCAGGAGGAGGCCTCCGAGATCATGTTGCGGGCACAGGTAGAGATTCATGAGGTCATGAAGAGAAAGAAGGAGATCAGCAACGTGGAATTGGCATCGGAGGTCATGAACGTGTTGAGTGTGCATCTGGCTGCAATTGGCGCGTTGGGGTCTAAGGCAGGGGGTAAACTGGCTGATCCTCTTTGGGTCCACTTGCCTGACATGAATCCAGCTCGAGAGAAAGTAGCTGAGTCGGTTGGGGCTATCAAGGGGTTGACAAGTAGGGTTTGGCCCCGCTCGAGCAAAAACGATGCAGACCATCCAAATACTAAGGATGAGAAGTAGGTAATTCCCAAATGGGTTGTACGAGCTGATATATCCATTGCAAAATAAAACATCACAGATGAAAGTTGAGACTCATGAACGATACGATGAACAAGGTATGGAGCACCGTCAAAGGTCCGCGGCCACACGAGGAGTACCGAGCCCTTTTGACACCATTGTCTACCCGAGCCTGATCATACCGTTCCTAGATCTCGCTAGCTCCGGAGTACGGACCAGACCTATCCTCTTCGAAGCCTCGCAAGGCCAGCTCTTTGTCACTCCAAGCCATTCGTTTCTGATTATTTCGTTCAAGGCAAGCTTCCCGACCTTGTACCACTCGAGCTTCACCTGCTATTCTGGCCTTCTGCACCAGCGATGCCGTTCTCGGTATGCGAATGCTCTCATACTCGTCAAATGCCGATGAGAGCCCGGCATTCGAGGGCGCTTTGGTTTCAGGATTGTACTTGACCAGACAACGCACGAGGTGGTAGATGTCTTCGAGTGCTTGATTGGCCCCTTGTCCTAGATGCTATACGAGGGTGTTGAGAATGCCGGTAAGTACTTTCTTGCTTCGTTTGCTTACCGGACTAGTGGGATGAGCTGCGTCCCCGATGAGGACGATCCTTCCTCTATGCCAAGTTTCCAGTTGTGGACGGTCGTACAACCCAAACTGAATGTCAAGCAGTCAACGAATTGCGTTGTTCCCTGACGTAGCGATGAAAGCAGCTTACTTTGACGATCTTCTCGGAAGTTTTGATCAAGTCCCCCGCTCCGAATCCCCATTGTGAGCATTCGTCCGTTTTCAATCGCTCAAGGGTCGAGCTATCAACGCTGCGCCACGTCTCCCGCTTCTCGTCTTCCCTCCTGGTAATGCTGTGGACCCAAGGTGAGTTTCGTTCGCCAAGGAGGCATGGCCAGTACTCACGCCCAGCTATAATGTGTATCGGATATCTGGTATGTAATTATATGCGCTCCTTCTCCAAGGAAGTTGATTACTGAGGAGGTCTTTGGGAAAGCGTCCGGGCGCGGAGAGATTCCTCCTGTCTGAACCAAGTGCGACTATTGCGTTAGCAAGGTAGGAGGAGGTCAAGGGAAAGCCCATATACCTGTGCTAGACCCGTAAATGCCGCTTCTTCTTTCCCGAAGATCGTACTACGAGCCACGCTATGAAGACCATCACATCCCACAACGAAGCTGGCCGAATCCGTTTGTCCATTTTCGAGAATGACCTCAACCGAGTCTTCATCCTGCCGCAAGTCAACGACCTTTTGTTCCCAGCGGATTTCAACACCTTGCGCGACCGCGGCATCCGCAAGCATGTTGAGAAAGTCCCGACGACGAACGCCGATCCCCATCCCAACGTTTGCCTCGTCCGATGAGCCTTCACCCAAGAGTCCCTCGTCCTTGGGAACGGTCGAATAGAGTTGCACTTGCTTGAGGGTCTGGCCAGGAAGGTTCTCGACGATACCTGGAAGCAAGGAAAGCACACGCCAGCCATTGGTTTGTAGCCTATATCAAGATCTTAAATTCAAGAACGCGTCCAACAGACAAACCTCGAAGGACTGCACATACATGAGGCTCAGACCTGCATCCGCGTTTTGCTTCGATCTTTCGTAGATCACTGGATGGTATCCCTTGAGTTTGAGGAACAGGGCAAGGACTGGCCCAGCAACGCCGCATCCCAAGATGATTACTTTACAAGAGACCTGAGCCATCGTCGTTCAGCAGGAGAAGATGAGTTGCTTGAAAGACATCGTTGACCGGTCTTTAAATAGACAAGGTTAGGTGCGCCTCGGGGCCGGCGAAGTGAATGGCCTCGAGTCTCGAGTCTAAGACATTAGTGAACTTATTCGGAACCGTTTTCACCCTCAATATACAATACCTTGGGCTTCGGAGGAAGACTGAAGTCGCTACATGACTCGTATTGCTGTTCCGTAGTGCAAGGATTTTGGAAGTGGATGGTACATTGGTAATCTCGGTTTGTCTAGTTACGCTCCGTCGGACTTAACCCAAACCCTTCCAGGTAAACTCAACGTTCCCCCACGTCGACAAATTTCCTCCAGTACCTCAGACCTCAAATCCGCACCCATCGCCCCGCTCACCTCCACGCCAACTCCTCGCGGCTGATTCTCGTCGTAAGTCACAGTGATATCCACCAACCCAGATATGGGCGGTCGTTCCGGAGAAGACATCATGATCTTTGGTTTTTGCATTTTTGTCATCGACATAGAGTCCAAATCTTCTGATGCAAAGATTGGGTCCGTTGAGCTGTTTGGAATGGATACGTTGACGGGAATTTTGCGCGGAGGTAGCGTGCCTAGATGACTAGGTTACGTTTTGAACACTATGGAACGGGAATACAACTGACCTTGTAATACCGCCTGCAGTACATCTTCCGTGACTTCGACCTCAGGTTCCTTTGTGGACGGGGTGTTTGAGGTGTTCAGTTTGATGCCTTCTGGCGACCATTGACAAGAGAGAAGGGTCTCATTCAACCAGCATTGCTCTCGAACGATCTGTAGATTAATTCATCTATATGGATGCAGGCTCGAGGGCGGTATTTGGACGTACTTCAAGAACACCCCAAACCTCTTTCATGCTGTGAACAGGTACCTTCTCGAGAACGAATCCAGTCTCTTCGGGAGCAGTCAAACGTAGTTGCAAGGGCGGATGAACAGATGTCGGTGAAGTCTGTAGTGTGATTGAGTGGGTTTTCTAGAGGCAGTAAACGTGGACCTACGTAGAGTGCGGTGTAACATTCTGGAGAAATCGGATTTGAAGGATTGAGCTTAAAGAAGGATGAGCTGGGTCTCGTCTTCACAGTAAGCAGCGACACTCACCAAAAGATCCACCCAACTGCCGGACCCAAATGATAACATTCCGACCGGATTGAGTGTTTCCATGCTACTCAGCGGATTTATCACCAGTTCTACATCCCGCATCCTACTCTGGCTCATCACGACTCCCGGAGACTTGCCATCGGCGGTAAAATCTAGCATCCAAATATTTCGACTGGGAGACTCGTTCAGTGCAGTTCCTAGCGAAGAGGCCGATGTATCCAGCTGTGGAAAGACATGTTCAAGGTCGGAGCCACTATCGGCCAAAGGGAATGTAGGTCTAGGTGTCAGATTGGGCATGGACATCGAAGGCTCAAAGAGATGGGTTTCGATCGGTTGAGAAAGAACCAGTCTGCACACGGTGGCTCCTTTGAGACACTCGGAGAGGTACGAACGGAGTTTCGGGAGTGAGATGTCAAGCTGCAGACCGTTCGCGTCTTCTCCGGGTGCAGTGACTGGAAACTTCCGAAGAGAGGTGAGGTAGATGAGAGGCGATATATGAACCAGGAAGGACAGGGAGGGGGAGGATAGATATGGAAGGGGAAGAGCATGCGAACGAAGTAAAAAGATATCCAGCGGCGTACGTGATACGCTCAGGGAGCTAGCAACAGTGGTCAAACTACAATATAATGTAGGTTGAACCAAACGACTCACGATGCGATGGCCTGTGATTCTCTCTTCGAAACTCCTTCAACAACGCTGGAGAGCTCGTCGACATCGACGAACCACCGTACTCCCCCGTCTCCCTTCCTCTCGGCTAGCTTGTCCAACATGACAAGATAACGAAGATCATCTAGGACGGATTTTCCATATCGTGCAGCTTCGACTGGATTGCGTGTCTCCTCTGGTTTTTGTATCTCAGAGAGAAACCGCTGGAGGCTGTCCTTGAGATATGTATCCAGAGACGAGGACCCGTCCATAGTTGAGGATTCCGAGGTTGACGATGAGGTAGCATAGCTCGTCTTCACGCCGACGACATGAACGCTGGGTTCGTCCCGAGAAATTGAAAGATCAAAGTCGATGACTAGCACCTTGCCGCCAAATACAAGCAGTATCCCTCCCTCCTTCTCGTCTTTGAAAGCCTCCATTCCCACTTCTTTGCCCCACTCTTCGAGGCGAGAGATGCACCAATCAATGACATCCGCCTTGTTCAACGGTATGTCCTCTCCATATTGCGTTGTCGGTCGTTTTCGAAGCGCGTTCAGAGTCTGTTGAACATTCTGCTCGGACTAGCGAAACAGTTCAGTGAACGTCACAATTTCTGAAGGAAGTATCCTGACGAGGTGTAAAGAGTGCTCGATCGCTGCTTGTTGCCTTAGAGAAGACACGAGCTTTTGTGACGTGAACGCTGTCGAAACATATTGGTTGAGAGAGTTTGCGACCTGGTCTGTAGCGCGTATTATGTCCTGCAGAAGACCACAGGTCGATTCCGAGGACGTGGCAAATGGATGGGTGACGCGTGAGGCGAGGGCATCGTCTGCCTTCGAGTTCTGGATCGCCGACAATAAGGTTGATGGTAAAGTGTTCATCGCGTCGCGGCCAAGTTCCACTCGGGTTCGTACCTCAAGTGCAGTCATCTACCGGTCAATGACACAACATTGTACAAACGAGACACCCGATATTCCACCCTATTCTGAGCAATCCACGGTCTTAATATACCCTCTAATACATAGTATCAGCCATCATAGTGCCGCTTTTGGTGGAGGAACGACCGGGCCATCGTAAACAGTGAAATCGGTGAATTTGATACAAAGTTTGGTAGGTGGGAATTTCCCATCAATATGCGCCAAAAGCCAAAATCTAGCGGGGAAGGAGACATACAGTATACTCGATGGGACGAGTCTTCCACCCCCTCGACACACAGAAGAGGGCCAAGGTTATGTTTTATAGGCCTAATCTAGTATATAACTTGAAGCACAAGTTCAGGAGCCCGAAATACATATCCTAGTCTCAAGTAAATATTTGAGAGCGGCATAATGAGGGTAAGGTGCAAAAAAGTTGTTTGTATCATTGACCGGTAAATGACTGTACACACCAGCCGCCTCATTACTTTATATAAAGTCTTTCTCACTCTGATTTTCTTTTTCAAACAAATTCAGATTGAACCGTTCCTGGGAAGTACTACTATGAAATAAAGGGTAAAAAAGGATAGTAGGTAAGGCTTTGCGTCTATGCAACTCCCTGTGAGGTTTTACCGGCGCTCTTCTTGTCAGTAGCAATGTTGGTTGCGAGTTTCTTCCTGCAAAAAAATAGACTCAGTCGAGTTCGAGTATAATTGGATGGCACATACTCAGTATCGGCGAGCTTCGCCTGGACGTCAGCAGTGTCTTCTCCGTCCGCTTGTGCCTGGGCGAGCTGGATAGGTGGAGGTATTAGTATCTGGCTGTGGTGACAGGAAAACTTGACAAAAGCTTACTTCAATCTGTCGGGCCTGCTTGAGGCAAGTCAGCTTGAGAACCTTGTTCTGGATCTTTCCGACTTGCAAGGCATCAGCTAGTTATGAAGTGTCAGTCTTCGAACTGGGGAACACGAGATACGGATGGCGACCTACCAGCAGCACCGCTCGCAGCGTCAATGGCAGGGTTGAATAGGTCTCCCTCAGCATCTTCGGCAGCAGAGCGCATGTTCTTCAGAGCAGTGAAAGACGCAGAGTCGATGGTGGCGAGGTCCTGTCCGGCGAAGGGGTCTGGAAGAGGAAACTTCAGTCAACCCCACATGGGGGATGAGAACGGTGGGTCACTCACCAACACAGACAGCCTCGGCCTTGGCCTGGGCATCTCCTGCAACACCGTCAGAGATTTGGAACTGTGCGTAAGGGAGCTCCGTGAATGCGCGCGCAACGATAGCGTTGCGGGCTACGATAGGTGCGGCTGAGACAGCACCAGCCAAGGCAGCGACAAAGACAGCGACAAAGGTGAAACGGGCCATCGAGGATATTGTGAAGAAAGATGTAAAGAGAATGGTCGGCAAAGAACAATTGAACTCGAAGGACAGACTTGCTGTTGCGCGGATGAAGGGGTGCAAGGACGACAAAGAAAAAGGAAAGGTGGCAGAAAAGAAAGGCGACGCCGTCAAGACTGTCAAGGTTCAAACTGAAGATAGAGGCCTCCGTCAGTAAGCAGAGACTTTATAGGTCTCTCAGCCGGAATTCTCACAAGGAACATCAGGGCAGCGGTTCATCTTGAATATCCATTATTGAACCGGGTGTGAATGGTCGCCAGAGAAACCCAGAGATATATCAGATGGCCAAGGGCGCACAAGGGTGCACAAGTCGACACGAGTCCGAGCTTGACGACCGGCTCTGACCACCTAGGCCTGGCCGCCCAGATTACATGTACCCGTCGACACCAGAAGAGAGCAGAAAACCATAGCAGGATGCTGTTGTAAGTTGTAACGAGCGACAGTCGTCAGTCAGAACTTACAGAAAGTGTGCATGGCAGCCGTTGCATAAGCGTTGAGAGAGGTCGATGGCAGAGCACGCGACGCGACCAGGTCCGCTCAGGTCCGCTCCCGTCCCGGAGAAAAAAGTTCGTTTCCAACAGGCAAGTTGACACTCTGCACATTTCAATCCATCGGAGATCCCTGAACCTGGTACCTATAATAGGATGCCCCGTAAGATGTGCGTCGTACACGCGCACCGTGCGTGTACAACGCACACATCTTTTCTTATGAATGAGATAGGGTTAGTGTAGTCCTTGACTTTGGACTTGCAGGGTTTGAGGATGTACTATGTAGGTTTGCATAATGATACCGAGAGCGACGACAGGTTGAATCCATAACTAAACCTCCTACAGATACAGATAAGTGAAGAGTATAGATAGAGATAGCGTAATATATTCATAGAGATATCATGTAGGAGGCCACGCTGTGGCTAGCTGAATATCATCAACGCCCCAAACTCGCCATGCCGAGTTATGCCAACGTGAGAGTGTGATGAGAACGTTGTCAAGCACCTGTAATGCCGAAGCGCGTAGCCCTTCGCGCCAGAAAAGCTCTGTGAAGGACTTCACTTGGGTAGGGTATTCAGGAGTCGAGTGGTATAGGTGTAGGTCGGGGTAGTAGGGGTCGTAATAGGTCGTCAAAAAGTAATGCTGAGCGTGCGATACGGACATTCTACGGGGATCATCAATCAATGGACAAAGCCAGAGCCAGAAATAATCATACCGATACATGACGAAGATGAGGAAAAATTGTGCGAGGAATAACCAATAGAGCCACGGAGAGCGCATCCACGAAGAAAAGCTTGACCTTATGGGAGCTGGTGCCTGCATTACCCGAACCAATTAGCGCACTACTCGTTTGGCAAAATAGTTGACCTACCGAAATCCTGCTTCTCCTCATGCTCTCTCGCAAAGCAGCGAAGTTGTCCTTAACTTCTTCCGCTGGAAGGGCCCTTTGCTGAATTCGTTGTCTCATGTTTCTGGCGTGTTTCGATTCCGCCTTGAGTTCCTCAATACGCAGTTGCGTAAAGCTTCGGTCCGGAGAACTCCTGTTCGCAAAGCAAGTAAGTCAAACCTTGAGCGTTCAAAACAAAGCATACAGTAACGCACTTCAAATCATCGAAACCTCGTTGAAGATCTTGAAGGCCGTCACGAAGAAGAGACAAGGCTTCCGCACGACTCAATTGCTCGCCATTGGTATTGCCATCCACTGTCGGTTCTTCCGACTGAGTGTCGTCAATTTCGCGACCCATAGCATCGACAATGCGAACGGAAGATTTGGGAGTCGAAGCCTGCCTTTCCTTTTTCTTGTTTTTCGATTTCGGCTTCACGTCTTCCCCGCTATCGCGCAACTCCCTGCCATACTCATCCAGAATGTTAATCTTGCGTCCAGGGCTTTTCGGCTTCGGAGAAACGGTCGCAGAGGGTGGAGGGGTGGCTATTGACGAAGTGGAAGTGTCTTTTTCCATCTTAATTGTGATGTCTTCCATGCGCTCTTTGGTACTTTCGTCGGCCGGGGCGGCGGTAAGCTGCTTCAGTCGCTCTGATGCCCCTCTAAGGTTTGCCTCAGGTTCTACGCTTGAGTCCGATACGAGAGCCGACTGGTCGGTGGCAACTAACTCCTCCGTCTCGAATCGTACGCTCTTTGGGTAGGGAGTAGTCAACCAGCCACCAGGTAATGCAGGAGTCTTCAGTGGCAAAGACGAGGCACGGGACAACGATGCGACAGGCGTCGCCAACCCACTATCGTATTGTGGTTCTTCCTCAAGTTGTGGCAACGAATGCGACCTCAACAAGCCATTCTGTCGTTGCGGTGCAGGGGTGTAGGACCAAGCCCCCGGGGGTTTGGGCGTCTTCAGAGCGGTAGTGTTGATGCTCTTGAGCTCGTGAGGTCCATTATCCTCAACCGAATCGGTATCGTCGTCAGACGATGGTGGTCCCGGCAAATCAGGCAGTCCCTTGGGGGGTGATGGAGTTTGGAGAGGCAGAGTCGAAGAGCTAAAGGACTCTCGTCGAGGAGGGGTGGTTGAGGGTTCGAAGAACGGCCGGGTTTGTTCTTCAGGAGTGGAAGGAGCCTCTGACGGTGGCGAAGGTGGTGGTGAAGGTGGGGAAGCAATAGCTGTCTGCAATATAGTTTCGTCAAATGAGATATCTGGCGAGGAGAGGACCTTTTGAAGCCTTTCTTCGTCCTTGCTCATGTGCACAGGGGAATAGACCTGTGTTAAAGACATGGACATAGAGACTGACGACACTCCCCCTTCAGCTTGAACCGGAGCTTCAGAAACAGGCTCTTCTGCAGAAGATCCAATGTCCATTTCGGAATCAGAGGGCAAGGAAGCTGTTGGTTTAACGACAGGCGTCCTCTCTTCAGCCAGACGTCCTTCTTCGTCGGTATCTGTGAATTGCGTGAGAATCAGATCGAGCAGAGTGCAAGAGTGCCTACCCGTAGACTGATCATCCACCCGTGGGCCCTCATCTTGTACATCACTCTCCGCAGTATCCACAACTACCGTTGGGATGGAAGGACTTGAGTGACTGGGGCGCGGCCTCTCACTAGGAACGGAAGGGACGGGGCCTGTTTCTCTCCCTTTACCTTTTGCCGGAGTCGGGATGAGACTTGCCCTGTTACTTCGGCTACGATGAGGGCTTGCGGAAGGGGAGGACAGTGTCCGCGAGTGGCCCTGCAATCTAGGTATGTTTGACACAGAGTCGTCTAATAAGGGCGTCCGACTACGAGGGAAGGAAAAGGACGAAGAGGGGCTCGCGATCTTCGAAGGATCCTTCTTGTGAAGAGATGGGGTAGGGGAGCTGGGGCGGGCGGGGAAACTTGGGAATCGCAATGATATAGTGGGGGAGTGAGATCTCGGGGAGTCCTTGGTTGATGATAGTCGCGAAGAGGGCCGAGGTATTGAGTGTGTCCCGGGAGAATGAGATGCCCCAGGCGAGCGAGTAACCTTGTCCTTCAGACTCTCCGTACGTAGTCGGTAACTATTGGTCGATCTGTGGAGATATGGAGAAGGATTTGTGGGAGTAGTAGGTACAGGTGAAGGCGAGGGGGACGGAGGGATCGATGCATCTGAGTTGGTACGACTACGGGCATGCCAGTGTGGGCGAGGCGAGTTCCAATTACGTTCTCGTTCATGCTCTATTTCGTGCTGAATCTCCCTGTCCCGATCAGCCTCCGAGTCAAGGCTCATGTTGGAACCAGTGGGTGATCCGGCCCGAGAACTAGATCGACGACCAAACGACGGGGAAGAGATGGAGAGTCGGGAGCCAGGACGAGAGGGTATACTGTGTGTGCGCGAACGCTCTGACAGACCATTGAGGCTAGCATTCGATCCAGTTCGGGGACGAGGCTTGTTCCACTGTCGCTCCAACTCGTGACTTCGCTCCTGATCACGTTGTTTAAGCAGCTCTTTATCTGTACCGGGATATGAGGGATGGGCTTCGTCCAAAGTATGCGAGAACTCACATTCTGTCTGAGAACCAACCGAACCTGACTGCGAACTGCTGTCACCGAAGCTATCAACGCTGCCAATGGAGGTGTTGCTACTATGTCGAGACAAAGATCGCCTAGGCCCGGAGTGTATCATAGGTGATGAGCTGCGTGAAAGCACCCCATGGGAGTTTCGATATCTCAAGTCAGGCGTTACCGGCCGGGATTGGCGACGATTCCAACCAAGTTCGCGTTCATGCATAGCGTCGGACTGAGTCCTGGAACGTGACGGAGGGGATTCTGCATGGACAGCAGGGGAAGCGCTCCGAGGAAAGGCATGAAGCGTCGAGCCCTGCTTCGACGCAGAGCCTTGCTGTGAGCGATGTGAGGAAGTTGAGTGGTGGGTATCCATGAATGAGGACAGATTGGGGGCGGATTTGCGACGAGAACTCTCGTTTTCGTGTTGAACACCTGTCAATATTCATGAGTATGTCGGAGGACCGGTCGAACAAATAATTTCGCACCAGTTTCCTCCTTCGTGTCATCCATAGTCGAAGACACCGGAAAACGCTGTTTCGCACGTGAGCGTGAGTCTTCATAGCTGTCGAACGCGTCCATTGCGTGTTGCATTTCTGAGTCCTGGTCCAAGAGATCTTCAAGCGGAGTTGAGCGTGCACAAACCAGAGAGAAACGTAAATCTTACTGGACTGAAACTGTGAATTAACGGACATCTTGAGGGAATGCTGGACGGAATGCTGAGGTGTGCTGGTAGCCGGTGCTTGTGATGAGTTCAGACCCTTCAAAAAGCTGTCGCTATCTGCACTGTTGTCATCTCCTACTCAGTCCTTTAGTGGCTGTTCTGATACGGCTTGATGAAAACGAACCGGAAGGAGCGTCGGAGAAGGATTGATCCTGAAGGGCCGTAGCGGACAATCTTTCGCGTAGAAGTTGGAATGTGGAAGCTTGAGAGAATTTGGGACTTCCGCTGATCTGTGATGATTCTTTCCGTGGATATTGGTGAACATTGTTTGAAGCAATATAAGAGCTAGACGCACTGATAGAGGGATCCAGTTCATCATCACTCATACTTCTCCGTTTGCCCTTGTTGCTATCCCGATCCCTCTGTACCTTCTCTACCCGCGGACTAGCCTCTACCTCGCTAATATCAATGCTATTTCGCCTTCTCGCCTTTCCTCTGGCATCTTTCTGTGGCGTATCGGGATCGCGAATCGCGCGAGAGAAGATATCTTTGAGGCTTTCACGAGCAAAGCTAGGATGTGCCGAGCCAATTTGCGGTACATCAGAGTCTGAATCAATCAAGTCCATTGTGCTCGCTGATGAAGGCTCTTGGAGTTGTGGGGGTCGGGGCCGTGCTTTGACGGTGGTATCGTTAGGAACCTGGGACAACAAGGCTCTCAGGCGTTCCACTGGCGTCTCCTCAACATTCCTGTGATCGCTTGAGGCAGTATTTGGGAGGAGAGAAGATGAAGTGAGTTTGGGGGTGTCCTCTTGATTTTCATGGTCATCGTTCTCGTGAAGGTACTGGTTGGAAATGGGAGAATAAGAGTCGGGAAAGCGTGATGGACCGGCCTGTGAGCTTGTATCGAGAAGTGACGGCTGAGACAACCTGGATATGCGAAGTCGAGGATGTGGGGGTAACGCTTGGGGCGTCTCCATCGCCGTTGAAGGACAACCCACTCGGGCTCCCAGCCTGAGCTTGCAACGAGGCAGACAATAGAATGATCACGTGGCTGACGCGCTCTACAAAAGCCAAATAAGTGTCATTAAGGCCACGCGGCGACGGTTGTATTAGAATTGGCCCACGCCTCCTGTCAACCTCATGCCACTATTGTTCCTCCCTTCGCAGGTCTTTCCTTGAGGCGAGATGTCGTTCATTAAAGCTCTTCGGCTAGATTCTATCATCGTCAAAGTACAAACCCGATGTCAAGCCCAATAGATGTCATGCGGAGTGCCACAACAAATACAAGGACTTCAGTATGTGGGTCTCGATGAACTCATCTTGAAAGGACATGTACACGCTGGACAGGACAATCATCTCACATCCCAATTCCTACCCGCAATGTGCTCAACACAAGTGTGTTGCCCTCCCCAGAAAACATTGCTGAAGAAGAACCCACGCCTTCAGAGATGGGACCATCGGCACGGCTGAAGCTCATGGAGCTGGAGAGAATGTGTCTCCATAATACAAGGGACTGCAACAAGACTGCAACATGCCTGAGACCCGAATGAAACGGATCCGACTCTAGATGAGGTCGAAGGCAGGACATAAGTAGTTCGCTGCTAGTCGCTTTTGAAGCCCATACGCCAACGGTTCCGATAACAGTGAACGAAGAATCAGGATGGGTCGTTATTGAGCCCTCACCAGCACCTCCCACCTCATTAAAACTCAATGCATAGCAACACTCGTATTCAACACTGACGAGGTTACTCCAGCTCGATGTTCCATACACACCTTGTTCGGTGCAGAAACAAAGGAAGACAGAACGTGGACTAAAGGCCGCTCCTATAGCCGATTCGGAAAGCGTGGTTTTATTTGAGAAGAGATAGAAATGCTGGAGGTACTAAATCCCGAAGCGGGTCTCCATCGTCACCTATACCGAGATAGGGAGGCCGAAGGCGTTTGCTGGAGGAAGACTAGAGAACGATTGTCTTGACTCTCCCCGACCGCAACATCGTCGAGAAATGGCGAGGGAGACTAGAGGAAGACCACGAGGGATTCGCACGAAGTCTTTGTATCGCAAAGAAGCCTATTGAAGTGACCAGGTCTTTCTTGTTTTGCGGAAAGGTGAGTGAAAGACGAACAGTGGCAGTTTCGCGGGCAACGGCGAATGATCGTGAGGGAGATGTCTACCCACAGATGATCAAGGACAGGCTAAAGGGAAAATACCCAAATTGGACTCGTTCAATACAAACTCCCTTGCACTCAGCACGCATTATTACAGTATACACGACGAATAGAACAATGTTGTAATCAGACCAGCATCCCCCTGTAAAAGCAAAAAACAAAAACGTAGCATCAGAGCGGGAAAACACAGAGGGCGGAAGACCAAACACAACGGAACGAGGAGACTCACGCAATACCCGCTGTCTGTAATGTCGACAGGAACCCACAAACCATGGCAGAGAAAGCAATCTTGGCGAGCACGCTCTTCTTAGAAGGAGCCATGGCTCCCAACACACCGATCTGAATACCCAGAGATCCTAGATTTGCGAATCCACAGAGGGCATAGCTCGCGATCGTATGAGCACGGTGGGAGAGGGGATTGTCGCTGGCCATGATGTCTTTGAGGTTGCTGTACGCTGCGAACTCATTTGCAACGAGCTTGGTGGCAAGGAGTTGGGAGACACGAAGGATTTCGTTGCGGGGGACACCGATGAAGAAGGTCACAGGGTAGAAGACATAGCCGAGAACAAGCTCAATCGTGAGTTGGTTGATTCCGAAGCCTTTGCCGACCCATGTGAGAGTTCCATTAACGCTAAGATGTTCAAGTCAGTTGCACGCGGAGATACCAGACGTGAAAGTACCGTGACTCACGCAGCAATGAGGGCCAGAACAGTGAGCACGTTGGTTCTATGAGATTAACGTCAGAAGGGTCCTGAGAATACCGCATGTGGGGACTGACAGAATTTGACCGGCGACGATGAGACCGAAGACAGCACCATTGCTGAACGCGTGGATCACATTCGTCTAAGGCAAGAAATGTTGAGACGAAGCACACGATCAATCGAAAGACAAGGTCAAGACTCACAGGTGCGTTCTTCTCTTCTCCACGGTCAACGATAACTTGTCCACGAGTGACTGGCTCATCCAACTCGGGGTATCGCATTTTACTGATTGCAATTGAGGCGGGAATGCTCATGACAGATGAAGTGACAAGAGTTTCAGGGGCTACGCCCATGCCAATGTAGGCTGCCATGACGGAACCCGCGATTGTGGAGAAACCAGATGTCATGGTCAAGTCTGGTGAACACGGAAAGTAAATGCAAGTCAGGCCGTGACAAGCCTAGTGAGAGGGACCATGCGGATGGCGTATCACTTACGAAGTTCTGAGTTGGTCATTACTGATAACCAAGCGGGGTTAGCATATTGTACGGAAACGGTACTCGCCAGGAATAGAACTCACAGTCAACATATGGGCGCACGAGACAGGCAGACTCTCCTTGGCCAATCCAAGGTGAAGCAGCAGCGACGACGGCCTCAGCGCCGGAAACATTCATGATCTTGAAGAAGAACCAAGCGCTTTGATATTACTATCAGTGAACTGCCGGGAAATACGACACCGGGAGTGGAGACGTACAACTTAGCCAAAACCCATTGCATCACACCTAGGTAATAGAGCGCTTGCACAAAGGCGATGAAGAAAATGATAGCACTGAGAGTGTTGACGAAGAACCAGAACTTGTTGTAGACGGTGTCATGGTCGAAGAAGAACTCGGCAGCAGGCTTGGACTGCGCAAGGAAATCGGCGGCAAGGTTGGCAACCCAATGAAAGATGTCGAAACCTGCTCCTGTCTTGAGCACGAATAGAGCGACGACTTGCTGCAGGAACAGTCCAACAATGATGGTAGGCCTACGGGGGAAAAGTGAGGAGAAATCACATGAAGGTACACAAATGTGACCTTACCAGGGGACGTGCTTTCGGTTGTTGGAGAAGATCCAGAAGCTAAGTTGGAACAAGAAAAGCCCTGCAACCGAGATAGCACGGTCTCCATAAGTCGAGCCCTATACCCAAAAGTCAATACTGGAAGTCGGCGGAGGATCGAGAATGACCATACGTTTTCAGGTGAAAATCCGAACGCAGATCCGAAGACAACAGCGAGCAAGCACAACCATCCGATAGTCAGACGGATAGCATGAGGAAGCTTGAAGAATGGGCCAGATACTGCGGTTCCCCAAATTGCCCCAACAGGTTTCGTGATGATCCGGTTGGGTATGAATCGGAACGCGATTATCCTTCATCGCACGGTGTCAGTAATTGTGCGTGACGGAATAAAAATTATGATCATGCTCACAGCAGGAAAAACCACGCCAACACAGTCTGAACTATCCTATAAACCACAAGAACAAGAAGGAGTGGGTACGGTGGTAAGCTGGCACGCGATGATCTACGCACCAACGATGACGGGTTGCTTTCAGGACGATTGAACTAATCCACCAGCCCAAAATAACAGCAGCTACCGCCCCTAAAATGAACGGGCGATATTTTTGATAGAAGGTGGGTCTGGAGGTGGTGGAGGAATTTCGGTCCTCGATGTCCTCGTTCTGGTTGACGACCACCTCTGGATCTGAACGTCGCTTCTCATCCTCGATAGAGCCTGTCGAATGAGAAGGTCTTCGCTGGAGAGTCTCCTCTGTTTGAGTGCGGGGTTGAGCGCGGGGCGGATCAGCGAATGTAGCCATTAGGGACGAAGGGCTAATTGCGACGTCGGGCAAGAGGGGAGGCGAGGAGCACTTTAAAAATTACTCGACCGGTTGTTTATGTAGCGAATGGGGCCCAGATATCCGTATTATTTTTGGTGCCCGGCTCACCATGTGGACGCTTCAATTCGGTGCCTTGGCAATTTTTTACACTCTTCATAATTCCCTTATGAGGTCTCCACAGCAGATCGGAACTTGAGTTCGACCGCATGAGCTGGTCGGACGTATATGGATCTTATCCAAAACAGACTAGGTAATATGAGAATCATAGAATGCCCACAATCATAGCAACCTCCCCCAGATAGTTCGAGATACCGGGTAAGCGGGTGGCGGATACGACAAGTGGGCTTCCTGAGCTTGTTCAAGGTCACACGATAAGAAAGCGGGACGGCCAAGTGCATCCCCAGTATCTCAGCGTGGAGATCAGACAGAAGGACATAGGTTTGCCAGTCGACCCTGGTTCTTGAATTCCATCCTCTCATATTGTCACTTGACCACAAGTCTACGTTTTCTCTGGACTCTCTCTCTCTCATCGCGACCGGTCACACCTTCAGCGCCCTGATTGATTTCCCACAAGCTATTGCAATCCACTCTCCCGTCGCGGTTGAATGTCCCGTGTTTGTCGTTACTCCGGCTATCGGTGGAGACCAGGCCAAATTCGTTATCTGAGTCGATGCAGTGTAGGCCATTATCGGGTCTGTCACCGTCTTTTTCTTCGAGTCTGGTCGTGGCGAGTTTAAACGCGACCCTGCACTTCTGGGAGAGGTGCCTGTCGCCGTGTGGTTGGCTAGATCCCATAGCAGGAGCTGACAATCATCGCCTGCGAAAAATTGTTAGCACACATATTCTCTAAGACCGCGCAACGACAAAAGCCGATAAGATAGAGTAGGAGAGAGAAACCGAACGCACCCGCTGTCGCCAACAAAGGGTTATCTACCGATGCCCACCCAAGTGCGTTTATCTGGCCATGATGTGCCTTTAGCTCCATCACTGGCATTCCGGGGCTTCGCATATCCAGTATCTGGATTTCTGATCCGTCCATGTGAAATGTAGACATATAATTCGAGTCCGCAGGGTTGAAAGCTATCCTCAACAACGGCGATGTGGGCGGTCTGGCAGAACTTGATGGTGTAGCTGAAGGCGGAGGTACATTCTTGGGCGCGGGTGTTTCGTAGAGAATTGTTGAATGTTCCAAACTACGCAGATCAAATGCACGAAGACTACCGTCCGCGCCAACGGATACGAAGATGTCGGTGGATCCTGGTAACCAGGCGACGTCGTAGACCTCTCGATCATGGGCGATGAGCTGGGTCATGGCAGTTGAAGTGTCGATATTCCACACTGTACATGTCGTGTCGATAGAGGAGGTGACGACGAGACTTGGGACCTTTTCGTTCCACGAAAAGTTGGTCAACGGTGCTCCTGTCGATTGATTATGAACTTTGGATTGCTGTTCACGTTGGGCAATGGGGGTTCAATAAGTCATCTTCATCCAACCGTCTAAAAATGCAGAAGGAAAACATACCCCAGATAACGCGGTCTTCATTATGAGCTGATGTCCTGTCCCCGATGCCTGTCTGCCCACATAACCAGACATCCCAGGCCCCCCATCGCTGTTATACTCCCAAATTCTCAACGCATCTCCTGTCGTCGCCAACAGCTCCGAGCCATGATTCGTCTTTCCCGTCCAAGCGAAACCCGTCGCCGCCACAGGCTGCCACTGCAAGCTCGAAACGGGATACCCATGCTGCGTTTCGCACAGGATCGTGAAATCGTTGTAATCGTTATAATCGTCCTCTACCAAAACTCGTTCGTCCTGAAGGCCAACAATAGCTATTCGGTTTTGATAATTGTCGAGAAGAGAACCTATTCCGAGTCGAAAAGCAGACCGTGGCCGTAGCTGTTGACCTGGTGCGGAGGTTTTGCACCAGTCTAATGCGTAAATGGGCCCTGGAGATTGAATACGTTGATTGTTAGCGATTTGAATGAGATCCAGGCGACTTCAGTGGTAAAAAACGGGGAGCTTTAGGCTACTTACAAGGCGCCTCATACTGCAGAACGGTTGTTTGGGCCATCAGAGGTAAATCGCGAGTGCATGACTGAGAAACCAAAAACTGTCACTCCATCGTAATGAGTCTCACAGCCACGGGCTTAGTCCTGTCCTCCCTCCGTCCAAGCAGAGATACGTTTACCCGGGAATTTCACTCAAAAAACAGCGGGATTTCTCAAGAAAATATCGGATTTGTATTAATACAACGTCTTGAAGACGAGTAGTAGTATACAGACGTTACAATCATCCATTGAGTGAAGGGTATCAATGGGAAGTCATGTAGATAACGAGATAAATATGGCATGGCAGGAAGACGGCGAATTTTTTCGGGATTCGTGATTTATGCGTGCCCCGCGCCACCTGGAGCATAGGTTTTAGTTCCAACGACCCCTTCGTGTTGGTAGAGCGGCGGTAGGTCATCCACTTTCATTCTGAAGATGTATTTCTTGATGTTATGAGGCAAAGCCTTTAATTGATAAGCAGCATGCGTGTGAGTCGGAACGCTGAACACTGGTTTTGTGGAAAACGCCGCGAAATTAATTTCCTGATAAAGAATCGGGGGTGGAGAGTACGTACCTTGATCCAATTCTTCGAGCGATAACGCTTTAGTCTCGGGAACGAATAGTAGTACCGCAACGAAGCCAACAACACTATGAGATCGGATGTCAGTTTCGCCGACAGGAGATATACTGGCCGGTGGACGTACTTCCATGCAGCATACCATCCAAAAGCACCCTGTGGCTGGAAGGCACCCAGCAGTCGGGGCCACGTCAGTGCCAAAACGAAGTTGCTAGGGAGGAAGTACAATTAGCTGATAGATCCTACTGGCCTAGAGACAGAAACGCATACAAAAACCAGAGGATAGCCGTCGCAAACGACATTCCGATATCACGAACGTATAATGGGAACGCCTCGGCAGAGTACGTGAATGGCACAGGTCCTTCTCCGGGAGAGTATGCCATCGCAAACAGGTAGATGCCAAGGGCAACGACTGCGATACGCGAGGGATCGGGGTTGTTTTCGTCGAACGGGATCCAGCTAGATGTGTCGAGTCAATAAGGAATCCGAACAAATTCCTGCCAAGCGTTACTCACAAAGCAAACCCAGTCATGAGGAGGAATATAGCCATGAGAGGGAACGTCGTCAGCAGTAAGTTACGTCGACCAAACGTGTCTATGGTATAGATGGCGGGGATGGCGAACAGCCAGTTGATCATACCGAAACCCCAAGACGCGATGAGGGCTTGTAGTTCCGTAAACTTCGCCTCGACGAAGACATTGGTAGAATAATAGGCAATGACGTTGATACCACAGAATTGTTGCCTGTGCGAAAGAGAGTAAGTGAAGAACGCGGAGCGATGGAGTTGAGGACATACATAAACATGACGATGAAAGAAGCCATGGTAGCACGTCGGTTTCGGGGGATTGTGAACAATTCGAAAAACCTGTTGCCCCGCTGCTCACTGATACTCTTCTCAGCCTCAAGAAGGACATGAATATCTGTTGCAAATCATTGGTTAACACCGATAGCGGATGATCAAAAGCGGTACCCACAATAGAGATCGCGACCAGCTTGCATTTTGGTCGGTCTAAGGCGGGCAAGGGATTCGAAAGCCTCACGGTATCTGCCCTTGAGCATGTACCAACGAGGAGACTCGGGGCAGAAGTAGACTTGCAGCGCCAAGAAGAGGGCAGGTACACCAGCCTAATATGCGTATTTAAATCTTCGTCGTCCAGAAGAATGCACGGAAGACGAACTTACACTTCCAAGCATAAGACGCCAGTTCAATCCAGTAATGCCGTTCTGGTCAGGAATTCTGAAGAATGCGAGGTCGATAACCGTACCCAACATGATTCCGAACGCGGTCCATGTCTGCCACATCATGACCAAAGCTCCACGAATGGCTGGTGGTGCACATTCCGCAGCGTAACTGAATGTAAAACCTTCAGTCCACTGTCGGTCGCGTAATATTTGAGACCACTCACACTGGGACGGTGGCACTCTTGGGACCAATACCGATACCAAGGATGAACCGAGCGATAAACAGGTGCCACCAGGTGTTGGTGAGTCCCTGCCAGATACATGTGATGAAAGAGAACATAGCCGTGATGAAAATCGTTCCTCGACGACCAAACCACGTGTTGAACTAGCGTAACAATGTTCATCGGTCAATCAAAGTGAATAACCTCCAAGGAAAGAAAGAAAATTCACCGGATGGGCCAACCAACAACCCAAGACTGCACAGCAAAGGTAAGGCGCGGAGTTGACAAGCCCGAAAAGCCATTGATTTCTCGAGGCAAGAACTGGGTCGGGGTTCTTCGGGTCAATATCGAGTTGTCTGGCGAAGAAAATGTTGGCTCCATTAATGACAGCTTCATCCATCTGCAAGAAAGTTGTCAATAACGATGCAAGATCTCGAACAAGGAGGAATTGAACATACACCCTGGACGCAAGCCGCCATGGAACACAGAACGACGAGATAGTACAAAGTCTTTGGTTGGGACCATTTGTGAGTCACCTCACGTCGTAGGGCTTCCTTGTCCGCCTCATCCAATTGAGACAATTCCTCGAACGCTGTGGGGTCCTGAGCGACCAAGGCACCCTTTTGAATGTACTCTGAAAGATCTTCGAGGTCATATTTCTGGGCAAAGGACTTGGCTTGCTCGACGAGTTCATCGTGGGGGATCCCTGCAAGGGGATTGGCGAGCTTGGCGTTCAAGTTCTCCGTACCGGGATCGACCTTGGGTTTGGCATGCTCGTGGAGAGAAACTGAATCTTCGCGTTTCTCGACAGATCCCTTCTCTCCTACGTGATTTTCTGAGTGGGTCTCTGGTGAGGAGGACATAGTGAGATGACAAAGCGACCTACAGGGGAATTTGAGAAGCTTTTTTATACGGGCGACTGCCCCCCTATGACCCATACCGGTCAATCAACCAGATGGGTTCGCTTGATCTGCCGGTGGAGCCATCAGTGGAGCTTCACCGTGCGACATTACAACTTATTCCGTAACACCCGGGGCCCCAAAATAGCACAGTGGAGAATTTCCAAAACCCCATTCAATTCTTCCCCGCGTTTGTACAAGTGGCATCGTCTGCCGAGTCACCTCTTGCAACCCTCATCTTTTCATTTTCAATGACTACAGTCAGGATATAGCGCTCGCTCTACAGCTCGACTACCCCCCTATGTGGTGAGGGAGCTATTTGGCGATGCAACGAATACATCTCCAGTGACGAAAGACAGCAGTTTCAATCTGTTTCAGCGTGCAGGGTTCCCTACATAGGGTTCCATGAAATAATTTTTTCGGCGGATCAAATCACGGACAGGCATGAACGTAGCGACGTAAAATCGTACATAGTGGATATGGCATCAAAAACCCACAGGCCTAATGGCCAATTCCCTTCTCGTACTCGGTAATACTCAAAACCTCCTCAAAGTTATACAAAGGCTCGAGCTTCGCGTCCTTCTTGAAAAGGACCCACCGTCTGAACCAGTACGGGAGGAAAGTCTTAACCTGGTAGCTTGTGAACCTAGAGGTCGGGACTGCGAAGATGTAATCCAATTCCTAAAAGCAAGGAAGAGCATGTGAGCGAAAGCCGACGTTGGCCGATTTAACCGTCTCACCTCGAGTGTGCGTTGTTTCGTTTCTACATAGAACAGGGGGAATAAATGGTGAGTCGGGGGGTATAATGACGTCAAGCCGCGAAAAATTGCCCACCTGGGATGAGGAAGAATATCATGACGAAGGCGCACACATTTAATCCGGCGTAGAATCCAAATGCTGATGGAGAGAAGGGGGGTTAGGCACAGTCCTGCACAAGGATGAACCGAAATAGAGAGCGTGATACGTACCGCCCACGGGTGTGAATACGCGCAAGATACTCGGGAAGGTAACTCCCAGGACTGAAGCCCAGAACAAGTTGGTCGCCACAGCGAATGACCTACGTCAAAAGATTATCAAGCTCCGATACTCGCGCAGAGCGGTCCGAGGACTTACATTCCAGCTTCACGATGCGTGATTGGGAAGACTTCAGCGCTGTATGTGAACGGCACAGGACCTTCGCCGGGTGAGTAGAATGCTGATATCAAAGCTGTCAGGAACCCTGTACTCGGCGAGACGTAACTTATTGTATGCCACTCACCTCCGAAAATGAACACGAACAGTGCGATTAGTGGCACGCGCGCAGAGTTTCCATCGGGGATGAGGAAGCACAATCCGGCGGCAAGCAAAGACCAGGCCATGTTGGGGAAAGTAAACAGGAGAAGGTTCCGCCTTCCAAACGTATCGATGGTCCATACTGCTGGGAAGGCAAAGACCCAGTTGACGAGTCCCCAGCTGTAAAGTGGCGGTTAGTCCGTGGAGAGTTTGTGAGATGGGCGGGAGCCAAGATAACAGGAATATCACGGCGACTCACCCCCATGACGCCAACAAAGACTGTCTAACTGTGTAATTCGCCTCCACGAAGATTGTCGAGGAGTAAAAAGCGATGATGTTGACTCCACACATCTGCTGCGCAATCATCACAACGAAACTAGCAAGGCTAGCGCGTCTGACTCGGGGGACGGCGAACAGCTCTGCCAAGCGAGTGAAGTAGTTCGTTCCTATACACGCAATGGATGAAAGCTGTCATGAGCCCTCCGACCACTCGCGAGAGCGAACAATAAATTGTTACCTTTGAGAGCAAGGAATTCTTCCTGCAACTGGCAGTGAACATAATACAAGTCCCTAGCCGCTTGCAGATGGCTGTTCCGTAGCCTCTTGAAAGATTTATACGCCTCCTGATATCTACAATAATCGTGGTCAGTCGTGATCCTCATGAACACAAGGTCCAGCCGCCCTCACCTTCCCTTTTTCATATACCAACGGGGCGATTCCGGGCACATGTAGATGCAGATAACGAGTGGAATGGCAGGAAGGAAAGCAGAACCGAGAGTCAACCTCCAGGCGAGCGGGCCGACTTGATACAAGGCAAGATTCGCGCAGAAACCGAGGAAGATACCGAAAGCCGTCTGAGGAACGATTGAAATTCAAATACTTTAGGACCGTCCACAAAACGGACACGAGACAAATTCCACTCACCCACATCTGCCAGGACATGACTAGACCACCACGAATGTTTGCAGGCGTATTCTCTGCAGCGTAAATGGGGACGGTAGTTGCTTTGGGACCCATACCGAGGCCGAGAAGCAGTCGAGTGACCTGAAGTCCCGAGGGTCGGTCAACTAGATCGGCATAGGATAAAGAGGTAACTCACGAAGAGTTGTTCCCAGGTTTGGGATAGGGCCGAACCGATGACACTGAGAGTACAGAAAACGCCACAGAAGAAGATTGTACCGCGACGACCCAAGTAGTTGTTCAGCGGATCCGTGAGCCAGCATCCTACCAAGGCAGAGGCGATGTAAGGACTAAAATAGTTCGGTGAGTTGATGAGAAGGGCATATACGAGACGGACGGCGAACGCACGCAGAGTTCACAATACCGACAATCCATTCGTTCCTTTCAGAGTTGGGAATGCCCGGACCGAAAGGGATACCAAATTCCTGAGGGAAAGACAAATTTGCACCGTTAGAACCGGTTTGATCCCATCCCCTTTTTTAAAAAAGCACAATATCAATTAGAGGTACGATCCTGATCACAGATTAGCATCGAGGACTTACTGAACGGCGGCAGCGAGCGAGCAAAGAACGACCGTGTAATAGAGATCCCTGGGTTGACTCCATTTGTCTGCCAAGGGTATTCGTCAACGGTCGATCTTCGAGAAGGGGACATGATAAACCCGAACTCACGAGTAACCTCCCGCCTGAGATGTTCACGATCTTCTTCGTCGAGCTCGGGGATTTCCTCGTATGTCTTCGGGTTTTGGGCGACAAGTGCACCCTTCTTGAACAGCTCGATGTCCTGCTCGAATCCTCGTTCGCGACAGAACTCTTCAACCTGCGTTAACAGTTTCTCTTTACGAATGCCATAAAGAGGGTTTTGAATCCTATGTCATCGACGATATGTTGAGTAATCGAGGAAAACGAAGAACCCAAGAAGCGACAAGAAGCAACAAGAGTATGTATTAAGATAGACCCACTTGGCGTTAACGTTGTTCGTAAGATCGACGTGCTCCACAGAACCCTTTTCAGAGTCGGAGTGCTTCGTGTCCGACATGGTTGACCTTGAATGAAACGGAAAGACCGTGCGGATGGAAGTAAGGAGTTCAACAGAGGGTTGAAAGGTCCTTGAGAGGGGAAAGAGCAGACAGGTCGCGTGCCTCTCTTTATACCTTCAGCTGGTAACTGAGGCCCTGGGGTTTTCAATTTTTTCCTAGCATTTCAGGGATGGGGTCGCCAGATGGGGTTGCTGATCGGCAAAAACTCATGCGGAGGTTTGATTTCCACGGGAAGGGGAAGCCATGCTGAACTATGCTGAATTCCAATGCGGCGTTCAGTCGATGCGCACCAGGTGGTTTAGGCGAGAGCATCAGAGCTGATTGAGGCCAAATTTTGATGGGAACAACCAATAGAGCGGGCCACAGATTTATGTAGGTGTACCATTCATCCTTGAGGAGCGCGAAAACTCAAACAGACAATGTCCGAGTTGGTGGTTTGTGCCGGTGATTGTAAGTTTTCACTGGTTGAAGCAGCTTGAAGTTCGTTTTACGGTCGAAAAAAAATCCAAGACACTCCGCAACCTTCGGAGAACCATCCCGAAGTAGACACCGGTACCAGGCATAGAACAAGTTCAGCTCGGGAAGCCACGTAAAATGCGACAAGACGCACCCGTACAATTCAACGCTGCATCTGCCCCATACAGAACTTAACCATCAAAATTAGAGTCACAGGACGTCGTACGACCCCGGACTGGGAAAGGACTCGTTCTGATGACCTTGAAGCAGCCTCAAGGTTGGCGGGTTTGAGGGGAAAAGCAACATGACAATCAGCTTGGCAGAAGGATTCTAAATATCATCCATTCCAAGACCTTAGACGGCGGATCTGGCCTGTGTTGATGATCCTGGAAGCTTTGAGTCTTGACAAACGAGTTGAATCGTATATTGAAGAGCTCTGGGAACCCTTCGCCCAGTCGTATATTGCAGGCTCCAGATTGATGGTCAAATGGGTCGTTACTTGCGGGGCATTGTAAGCCGGCGATGATCAAGCCTAAAGGATGGGGAAGACGGTTGGCCAACCTGACTATATGCATATAGCCCCTCACCCGCGTCGTGGGTTGTTGGCCTGGAGGAGTGGTGAGACTAAAGGCTAACAGTCCTAGCAAGCAGTTAGCAGTAAGGGACTTGAAATGTGAGTTATACGCCTCGAGTAGACTGCACTCACTGCAGCTTTACATGATTACATAGTCCTTCAATGATGGGCGTTCTGGCGGGATACCGGTTGAATGCCATGTCATCATCTATGTTGACTTGCACGCTTCGTTCACCCGAAGTTACAACTGCTCAACGTCAACGTCAACATTTGATCAAGAATGTTTAGCGCTAGTTCTCCGAGTGAACGTTGTTTGCGAACGTCGACGTGTCCACCAAATGTTTCAAGACAAGAACACGATTGTATTTTAACAGACAGGAGTCAACAGCGCGTGAGTGACCATGGATGTATCTACTAACTATCATACAGTAGAAGTTGAGGCGAGCAATGCGAAATGATTTTTTTTTCGGTTTTGGTTCCATTGGCTATCGAGGAAGGGGGGGGCTTTTGATGGGGGCTTGAGGAATGGAGGGAAGCGATGGAGGCAGAAGCGATGGCGACGGGTGGGGGATTCGAAAGCCAGGAAGGAACGATATCGAAAAAGGGAGTCAAGAATAATTCGAAAGTAAATAAGTTAAGGACCAACACGACGGGAGGGGGTCGTGGAGCGGAGAAGGGAAGCAGAGATACGAAAACGTTCGAATAGCAAGCACGACGGGGATGAGTGTTAAAGACCATAATGTACACCAAAAGAAGAGAAACGGGGAATGGATGTCAAAATTGCACGGAGAAGGGAGGGAGGAGTCGCGTCGGGGATGTGAATGCTTTTTTGATGCTTCTAGTCTTGATTTACCATAGATATCGAGCCGCATTGTTCGCAGAAACTCCACATTGTGCGTTGTCCATTGAGTCCAGGTGCGCAAGCGACTCGAAGTTTCGGGATTTGAGAACAGTTGGACCTGATATTGCGAGAAGACCAAAGGCAGACTCGTCAGCAACGAGGGAGAGGTAACACTCGCTGGTGTCAGGGAGTCTGGACTCACCCGTGGTGCTGGAAAGCGCTGGTAGGCTGGAGGAGACCAACCGGAGATGGTGGGGCTTGAGGAGACGAGGAGAGGTCATCCGAGTGCATTGCGACGTCTTGAACGGGATAAATATCGAGAGAAGGATAAACAACTACGAGTGTCAGCTCGGCTAACCAGTAGTACGCGAGAAAGGGGCACATACAGGGAGGGGTAGTGGGCGGGCTCGACGCGTCACTTGATGTTGAACTAGCGTTGGACGAGAATCGAGTATGAGCGTGGAAGGGTTCTGCTTCAGTCATCATGCTATCCATGTTATCGTCAGAACCATATTGAGGGAATGGGACGAGCTTCTGCTGCTTGGAGTTCTGCGGAGGTGATAGGCGGCAATTCAACATTGAGCATTCACACACGCTTTGGCGACACGAGGCGACCGCGAATGAACTCACACTATAGGACGCGTCGTCGAAGTCGAACTTTCTCTTCATGGCCATTGTATGAGTATGAAGGGTTTGAGACGAGAGGGATGGCAGGACAGAGAGTAGAGTAAGAGTGATTGTGGTCGGGGGCAAAGCCTGGTTCGAAACGTGGGAGCGAATGGCAGTTTGCAATGGCAATTTTATAGCTGGAACAGCGGAGTTTGAACCCCCTATACATATCTGGCAAAATATCAGAAGAAGGAGGTGTGGAAATCACTCTCAAACACCCGAGGCCAGCCCGAAGCTCCGGGATTGGCTTCTGGAGCTCGCACCCCAAAATTTCGGACCCCGTGATTTCCCAAAAGGGTAGCATTGGGCTTCTCTCTCACCGCTAATTATGTAATACTAGGAGATATTATATCAGCCGGGTGATAACTCCAGCCGGCATGCTATGCCGACCCGTCAGTCAGAATCCGACAGATTGATTCGTTTCACAGATTCCGGCATTCTTTTTAGCATTCCTCTGACCCTAACCCCAAGCCCCAGTCTTGGTGCTTGACCACGTTCACAGCCTCAGATTCCTTAAACATTGAACTCAGTTTGAACCTTCAGTTGGAGATTTCATGATATGGCTCAAGTAACACCAGCGGACATACCTCTTCCTGTCTTCCTTGATCCTCTTCTGGACTACCTACAGGACAATTTACCTCGTCCAGTCTACTCTTTTATCATTACCTTCGCCTCGCATTGTCTAGCAGTCGTATCTGCTTCTCTGACGCTCATCAGTGCACTCCTCCGAACCGACCCGTCTCAATGGAATGCACAGACTATACTACCACCTCTCATCGCGTTCTTGGCCGCCTATTTCGCCCTCCTCAGCCTCTACCGAACAACATCGTGGATGGTGCGGACGAGCTTTTGGTTCATCAAATGGGGTACCATCCTAGGGATACTCTTCGGAGGAACCAGTTGGATAATGGCAGGCGGTGGCAATGCAGTGGGGGCTCCGGGGGTTGCATCTGTCGTGGGAGGGTTGATCCTTGATATGCTCAATGGTGACGGTGGGAACGAGCGTGCACGAGGAAGATCTGGTGGAGGGAACACACAGAGGAAGCCCAGACCCAAGGCATGGGACAATTTCCAGGCTCACCAGGAATGGCAGTATGACGAAAGGTCTACACAGACCGGGGATGCACAAGTCGTGATTGAAGAGATACTCGCTTCTGCCCGGGATAGCGGATTTTGGAACGCGATGAAGGGCGCGATGAACGCTTTTCAAGGAAACCGGGACGACAATACAGAGAGAAGGGAGAGGAGAGAGAGGAGGTCGGCCGGCTCTACTTCACGTTGACGATTTACTTCCCATACGAATTACTAAACCGAGTTGAGGATCATACTCTGAACAATTCCGGGATGTTAGGAACGAATATTCCATTGTGTTTTGGGAATTAGACACGACAAGCATTACCATATAGTACTGGGGACAGCCGAGAGTATGGTGGACTATGGACAGCAATATTTCTAAGCCTTCACACTCTGGTCTGCCGCTGGTTTGGTGTTGTAACGATGGCTAGAGCAGAGTCGAGTGAGCACAGAGTGAAACGGGGCGATTTGGCCAGTTAACTCACTTGGCTATCCGGCCGAGCTGACTCAAGCCTGAAAGGCCGACGAAGAAGTTGACCTGGAGAGAATCGGGAAATGTTGAGAACTGTGAACCCTGTGAACAGTAAAGGGACACGAACAGCGGCCAAACTGTAATTGACTGGTGTGATGACGAGGGAGTATCGAACCCAAATGAAGCCTGTTGCAGCCAGAGCTGATGCGGGAAACATGTGTGAGTGTCGAATTGAAGTTGTGATGGACAGTCAGACTCACCAACGTTCTGATTGACACTCAGCTGGTCTGCAGGACGTCCCATATCCTTCAAACCGGCAGCGACCAGACACCATTTCATGAGCGGTGCCCAGAAGAAGACCGTCTTAGGGCCTGTAAAGAAACAGCAAGTTGGTCAGAAAGAGGAAACGGTACTAGGACGTGTATATGCGACCTGCGGGATGGTTCATAAAGGACTGGAACTTTGAAGCTCCTGCTGAAGACGCTGCACCCGACATATTTCCAGATGTTTTCTAGTTGGTTTTCTGGTTAAGAAGATATAGGTGAAGTCCCGTAGAGAGACTGAGCAGCGGCGGGAACGGGGTAGTGCTTATGTAACTCTATCCTTTCTTCCGAAACCGCCAAGTTCCACATCCGACAGCCGCGATTCACAAAGGTCACAGACAGCTCAAGTGATCTTTGATACTTACTTGCGATGGCTCCTTGAGCTCGTTTGAATGAGCGACGATGAGCCCGTCATAAATTACTAGTGCTTGTACGCCACCCACGCAAACATTCTTATGAGTGGATCTGCACCGCCAGTCATCAGTCGGACAATGCCAGGTTATGGGTTCATCGCAACAATGATGATGCCAACGGCCTCGTTGCTCTGCTGCGCAATGGAGTGTCACTGTCTGGGGTGGCTTCCAAGGATCAGATAGGGACCTGTTGTGACGCAAATGACCGCTAGGGTTCCAGAAAAGTATAAAAGGCCCTCTTAGCCTCTCTCTTTCGACACTAGCATCTCAAACTACAACTTCCATCATGACTCGTTACTGGGAACCAGGAACTCAATACAACCACGGCGATGTCGTCGAGTACAACGGTCAGCTCTCGTCTCTCTCTCATTGTCGACGTTGATGTTGACTTGACATTCGTCCTCAAGGTCATCGCTACAAGATCATCCAACCTCACTCCTCGCAGGTTCGTGTCGCGCCTTGGTTCGAGTACACTGGTGCTGATTGTTCATCATCGATCATATCACTTAGTCCGACTGGGCTCCTGATGTGGTCCCCGCTCTTTGGGGTCGTCTCCAGGATGGCGATCAAGGGTACGGTGGTGGTGGCGGTGGTGGATATGGTAGCACCGGCCAGGGAGGTGGCTACCAACAGCAGCAACAACAACCACCTCCCGCTACCTACCAACCTCCTCAAGAGCGTACGTCTCTATATATGCGCTGTTGCTTGCGTTCCAAAGCTGACTGCTCTCTGCAGACTATCCTGCTCCTCCGTCCGACCAAAAGGTCGACATCCACAAGGAAGAGGAGAAGAAGAACTGGTATGATCTCGACGATGAACGAAAGAAGCAACTCAAGGTACCCAACCCGTTTACAATGGCTGCACTGACCGACTGACCGATCGCTTTAGGTCGGTGGAGGACTGGCTCTGGCCGCTGGTCTCCTTGGTGGTGGCTTCGCCCTCTACAAACATCACGAGAAGAGCGAGGAGGAGGTGAAGTTTTTGCCGATGCAGAGATCAGCGAGAGGTTGACGCATCCACACGAAACAGAAAGATGCCCAGATGTGGGCTCTCCAGAACTGGGCTCGTGAAGCGCAAGCTCGTCGCAACCAGTACAATCAGAGTGGACTTGCCGGACCTGCCATGTGGGTCTACAACGAGGGCTTGAACATCCCTCGCGATGCCATCACCACTGGAAAAGAACACGATTGGATGCTCTACATCGCCAGGGCACCTATGGAAGGCGGCGTCCGTAAGTCTTTCGGATGCAGACTGTTAGGCCGAAGTCTCACCACAACCCAGAGATTGGCAAGGCCTCCAACGTTTTCAAGAAGGGTGCCGTTGTCGGCTTCGACGACGAGGAGGTTCACGTACGTCTTCTATGTGTGTCCGTAGTAGGCTGTTCACTTATGAGCTATATACGTTGTAGCTTGATAAGTACGAGATCCTCGTCGGCGACATGCGGGGCCTGAAATGGGTCCCTGGTAACGGCCGCTTCAACATTGGCTCTCTCCAAGGTGCTCGACCTGTTGAAGGTGGACGCGACAAGGACGGCAGCCCTATCTTCGTCGCCAAAGCACCCCACAAAGGCGCAGTCCACCCAGGAAAGGTCGGTGAGCGCATCGATGGTAAGTTCTGTGTCTATGGTTTTGAGGCGAATATCACTCAATCGATCGGGTTATCAGGTTGCCGTATTCCATTCGGCGGCAAGGAAAAGGACATAGACCAGTACGAGGTCTTGTGTTACGCCTAGACTGCTGTCGCTGTCAGCCGCCTCGCGATGGACTGCCAAATTACATACGAAATTCAGGGCGAAGGACTCTTGGAAGGGAAATAATGTACTATACTCGATAAAGCCATGAACTACTCCAGAATGTTAAGATTTGTTGCACCGCAAAGGAAAACGTCAGACGCGTCAGAACGCGTCACGATCATGCACCATGAGGGAAACGCGTCAAGTCACAGCGTGACATAACACTTTTGACTCTGTAGTCTCATCATCCGAACGATGCCACCATTTTTGGCACCTCAAACCAACGCGCAGAAGAGAAAGGCACCTGATGAAGACCATGAGGTGATATTGAAGAGACCAAACTTGGGACAAGGTGGCGGACAGGATCACTATTGGATGGTACAATGGTAAGGATACGTTTCCAACCCTTCTAAACTCTTACTGAAGACGTGGTAGGAGGAACAAACAAACGAGAAAGAACAAGTCGTGGGAAGGAGACGGAGTACTTGTTGCATTGGGAGGTGGTTCGAGGTCGACGTTATATGATACAGACACGACAGTGTGCGTCTCCATATCCCTGTTTTGCAAGAACGCGACGCTGATAGACGACACTGTCTTCCAGTCTAGGCTCGGGGAAACTAGATGGCCCTTTCACTCAAGGAAGAGAAATGTGCTTCGGTGGTGCCAAAGACATCATGTTGGATTGTGAGCTCACAGCGGGGGAGTTTTACAATGGGTCGTGTTTTGCGACGGACATGCCAGTTCAGATGGCTGCACCGGTCGCCCCACCAAAACCAGCATTCAAACCGCCCAAAACAACTTTCAATGCGCCGATACCCAAACAGGACGTCAATGCAAAACCACAGCAATCGGCGTCGTCTTCGTCGCCTTCTCATACGGCATCGTCTCAAGAGAATATTTTGACTCCGACAAACATTAATGGCCCACTCAAAGATTCGTACTGGAGCGCAAACTGGTCTGTGCCTTTGCTTCTTGAAGATATCAACACGAACTCAGGTTCGGAAATTTGCAGGCGGAAAACGGGGAACAGCAAGAAGAAATCTACCTGGGAGGGTGACAGTTACATCAAGCATGAAAACGCAAACATCACCATGATTTCAGAAGAAGGCAAAGTGTTCGTGATTTGCCTCGCCTTATCGACGTGTGCCCATCTTGACACTATCTGCATATAGCATGGGTGTCACATCGCAGAAGACAGCTCTCGCGCCCGGACAGCGTTTGTTCATCGGAGGGAAGGAGATTCAACTCGTCTCAGAGGTGACAAAGTATCAAATTCCGAGAGGGGCGGGGCAGACTGAGCTAGATGGGCCCAATCCTGCACCCGTGGTCCAGTCTGTTCCTTCGCCAGCATCCAACAAGCGATATATAGCACCGGCATCCTTCTATGGTGCTCCCGCCAAACCTCCGGCGCCGAGGTATGCTTGCTTAGGTTGTCTTCGTATACTGCTGATGCATGGTCGATCATAGGCATGACCCGAAGGCTGAAGGCGCGATAGTAATGAAGTACCCGACGAAGGAGCACCAGGAGCGACATAACAAGAAGTTTGTCTTTGTGAACGTCCATTCTCCCCTTGTTCTGACTTCCTCGCAGGGATCGCCCGATTGTCGACGTTGTTCTGGACCCTATTCTCGCTCGGAAAATGAGACCGCATCAGCATGAAGGTGAGCGTTCTGGCCACCCGTACCTGACCCTTTTCATTTTGTCGAACTTTTTCAGGCGTCAAATTTCTTTACGAATGCGTCATGGGGCTTCGAAAGCACGAGGGACAAGGGTCGATATTAGCTGACGAGATGTGAGTACTCGTCGGGTCGCTCCAAAATTGGTGTTAATCCTGGGGATTTAGGGGTCTTGGGAAGACTTTGCAGGTACTTCTTGAGCTTCTCTCGTCTCCAATCTTGGTTGAAGATGTCGTCAGACTATCGCCCTGGTCTGGACTCTCCTCAGTGCGTGGCTCTTCTCCTATGCGTGAGATAGTCCTGTTCATTCCGAACTTAGAGCAAAACCCGTACTCTGGCGCGGGCGGCATAATCACTAAGGCAATGATTGTGTGCCCAGTTTCCCTGATAAACGCAAGTATATGCATATTCTAGTACTCTATCCGTCCCGCTGACCCATCGTGAAGAATTGGAAAGCGGAATTCCACAAATGGCTCGGCAGAGACCGCGTGGGGGTTACGGTTTGCGACAAGAAACTGGATACCGTAAGGACGTTCGCAAACTCGTACGTCTTGATCGATGTGACCTGGATTACCACTGATAGTGTCACTGGAAGGCCAAAGCAACATGTTCTGATTGTTGGATACGAAAGGCTGCGGACCGTAATGTACTCAAAATGTTCCTTACTTTTCATGTCGACGCTGATCATCCGGGATTAGCAAGGAGATATCGACTTGCGGGTAGGTGTCGTCACACTTGTCACTGGCTCCCTCCTATATCAAGCGCCTAATCATGAACTCTACATCTGTAGCATTGGTTTGATTGTTTGTGACGAAGGTACATTAACGGTAGTTGAGGAAGGAAACCAAACTAACTCTCTGCCTAGGTCATCGCTTGAAGTCGTCCAAAAATAAGACATATGCTTCATTTCAAGCGTTCAATACCCCACGCCGCATAATTCTCTCTGGGACTCCTATTCAGAATGATCTCAGCGAGTTCCACGCAATGGTACCTTACAGGCCTGTCTGCACTGGAAATAGCGAAAGCTGACCTGGTGATTTTAGGCCAATTTCTGCAATCCCGGACTTCTTGGTCAGCTGACGGTTCACTATCTCGGTCTTAGAAAGCTCACTATTTCTAGATGAGTACTCCGCATTCAAGCGCGTGTACGAAAATCCGATTGTCAAGAGCCGTGCACCGGGATGTACCACAAAGGAGGCTCAAGTAGGGGAGAAACGCTCTGCGCAGGTGCGTAAAAGGGATCAGGAGGAACTTGCATTCGATTGACATGGGATCAAGCTCACAAACATCGCGAAAAGTTTTGTTCTAAGACGCGAAGCAACAATCCTGGGAAATTACCTGCCCCCAAAGAGTACGTATACCGCTACATGCACTAGCTTCCTTTGACTGACAAGTTGACCAGCGGAATACGTCGTTTTTGTGACGCCGTCTGCGTTGCAGTTATCGATCTTCTCGAAAATTCTTCAGCCTGACCAAGTCGAAGATTACATTCATTCGACTATTGAATCCTTGGCGGTGATTAATATGTTGATCAAAGTCAGCAGCAGTCCCATCCTCCTCAAGGCAGCTATGGAGAAGGGACAGAGCGAGAAGGGCGCTCATCATCGTAATATTCGCGAGGCAGTTTCATTATTGCCACATGACGTTCAAGTTGAAGATGTGACACTGAGTGGTAATTTAAACACTTGGTCCAGCAGGAAATGCCTTGTTTGCTAAAGCTGGTCTTTAATCAAGGGAAACTGACGGCGGTTGCCAAACTTCTGGCGGCTGTTAGGGAGGTTGGGATTTCTCCTTGATCATAACTGGATGATAATTGACCACAAATTCTACACCCAGACAACAGACGAAAAATGTGTTCTCGTCTCCCATTACACGTCGACGTTAAACATACTCGAAGCCTTCTGCAAGAAGATGAATTACAGCTATTTCCGACTGGACGGGTATGTTTCATGACATTCTTCAAAAGGTAGGACTGACACGGGAATCGAAAGCCAAACTCCAGTCGCGAAGCGTCAAGAATACGTGAACACTTTTAATAGAACTGACCAGAAGTCCGGATGTGAGAGTTTATCTGAGTAGTATTCACCCATCTGAATGTTCCTTCAGTCGTCTTTCTATTGAGCTCTAAAGCAGGTGAGCCTCTATCTGATATAACACGCTTTAGACGCTGATTATTCAAACAGGTGGGGTCGGTATCAATCTGATAGGTTGGTCAATTCTGGCGTGGCGACAATAGTCTTGCGCTCATCCACTCACGGGTTACAGGGGGTTCTCGGCTATGCTTGATCGACTCGGACTGGAATCCAAGGTGGGTACATTCCAGCGGTCTGAATTTCTTTGAGTTAACGACGCTCAGCCACGACTTACAATCCATGGCTCGCTGTCACCGGTGAGCTCCGTTTGGTCCTCGGGATTGTCTTGTCTCCGTGTCTCTAAGCTTTTGCCCTCCAGTGATGGTCAGAGGAAACCTGTCTTTATCTATCGACTTTTGACGGCCGGGACTATTGATGGCGAGTTTGAATCTGCGGGCGACGATCGCTATTTGCTTATGCCTTTTTACAGAAAAGATCTTCCAGCGCCAGATAATCAAGCTTGGCCTCAGTAACGGTAGGAAACTTCATTGGTCGATTTTGAATCGCCTGACCATTGCTGTCTTCATTCATACAGCGCTAATGGGACCTGTATGACAAGTATTCTATCGCAGTGTATATCGGACTAATAGCCCTATTTCAGGAGACGAACAACTCGAAGGGTGATTCCTTCACAAAGAAAGATGTGGGCTATCCTGCATAAAGGGAATACTTCGCACGACTGATATCGCCTTCAGCTCAGAGACATATTCCGCGTGGACCCCAACACGGCGTCCAATACTCACGACCTCTTGGATTGTACATGTCGAGGCGGCGATGCCACCGAGGAAGAGTGCTTCATTCCTCCTGCCTCCGACGACGGCGAAGAGCGGAAGGGCTTCGTTGCCGCCTCGGAGGTGAAGGTCGCTGACTTCGGCAAACTAGACAAAAGCGATCGCGAGGTAGGCCGCATCTTGATCTTTCCACGCCGTCTGCTGATGTTTGGTTTAGTACCTTGAGAGAAAGAAAGCCAGTCTCGCCTCCCTTGACGAATGGAAGCACGTCGACTGCCTCAAGGACACGGCAAGGGAAGAGATTCGGGATGAGATACTCACGGATTTACTTCGTACGCACCCAGATGAAGATCTTGACGCTCAAGAACCAGAATCCGACAAGCCACAATCTCGCCTGCTGACAGCCACGGAGCTGAAGAACATTGAGCGCGAGGACCGCGCGAGAAATGGCCTGACCGTTCGAGACGTTCCCGGCGGAACAATTTCGTTTGTGTTTGAGAAATGTTCGATTACTTTAGACGAGAACGAGGACCAGGAGAGTTGAGAACTGTGACATGACCCATTGTCGTTCATACCATCATATCACAGGCTGCTGTAGAAGGCTCGTAACTCTTTGGTCGGTCGTTACTTCTTGGAGGCTTAATTGCACTTTATACATTATCGGATTTGAAACAGGGGATGGATGAAAAACGCTTAAGGCACATACACTTGACTTAAGTCTTGCAGGGTTACGCAAGGAACATAATGTTCATATTCGCTGACAGTAACAAGTGATTTACAACGCGTATATCCGGAAGTTGAGCGGGAGTTGAGCATCCATGTAGGGAACGACTAGGAATCTCCTCTCCCCCCCGACCCCACGGTGGATCTATGTCAAAACAGCAAAAACAAATATCAAAGAGGGTCACCATAGAATGGCTGAAATAAAACGAGGGCGAAGCGGGACTTGAGACAGGAACATCCTGGGCTTTCGCCCCCCGACGCCACCGTCGGAGTGATGAATAGAAAGGTCGATGTTTTGTGTGGTTGTTTTGTGTGGATTTATAGAGTGGAGTGAAAAATATAGAGTAGAGGCTGGTCGGGAACGCAACGAGAGTTTTCCAGGCTGTTGCTCGGCACCCCCCACGAGCCCCAGGGCACGAAAGAAAGGGCCGAGCCTTTCCATTGTTGTTTTCTGTGATCATGTGGAACGGAAGAAAAGATATAGAGTAGAGGCTTGTCGGGAGTACAACAGGAGCACTCCGGATTGTTGCTGGTTGCTCCCCACGAACCCCAAGCCATTGCCGAAGGAAGAAAGAGTCGAGCCTTTGTATTGTTGTTTTCTTTTTCTGTGAATATATAGGGCCAAAGAAATGATATCGAGTAGGGGTTTGCCGGGAGCGAAACGGGAATCCTTGGTCAGAATTTCCTCGGTTAGCACCCCCCGCGAACTCCAAGTCAAGTTGTCAAAAGCTTCCATAAATGGCTTTCCCGTCAATGACAGTAGCTAGCACTTTCGTGGAGAGGATTTCGCTGATAGGGACGGTCATGATATCTTGTGAGAGAACCACAAAATCCGCGATTTTGCCAGGTTCCAAAGAGCCCAAGGATTCCTCGGTGAAGGATGCCCAAGCAGGGTCGATGGTCATCCCTGGAAAACACGCTTAATAAGTGTTCGTGAGGAACAGCTATTGTCTTACCTCTCAAGGCCTCTTGACGTGTCAGACGTTGCTCCGGGAACCTAGGATCATACTCAGAAGTGTATCTTGGGCACCTACACATAACCGTATACTTACCATCCATTTGGTCCGTGGGGGGACTTTCCATCAGGAGAAAGGCGAGAGACGGCGGCATAGAACCCAGAAAGAGGATTCATGCTCTCAACCGGAAAGTCAGAACCGAGTGTGATTCTAGCTCCACTATCGATCAACGTGCGGAACGCATACAGGTTTTTTACGCGCTCCGGCCCCTGGGTACGACGCCATTAGTGATAGAAGGCGCAGTAAAAGGCAAAGAACATACCAGACGATCTTGGGCGTACCACATATCGCTAATGCTGTTAAAGTTAAACCTTAGATTGACGCCTAACTGAAGTCATTCGAGACGTACGCATGAGTAGGCTGAACACTTGCAATCACTACATTCGATTTCAGCCCCGGGTCGACGGGCGAAGATGATTGACAGAATTCACTAACCACCGAGTTTTCCTAGTCTTGCCATATCCTCTGGAGTCATAATTTGAGCATGTTCGAGTCGGGGACGCAAAGCCGTTACATTTGCGCCTTCTAACGAGGCTTCAAAGGCATCAATGACAATTCCATTGGCCCGGTCTCCGATGGCATGTACGTTCTATCGGCGAAACAGAGACTTTAGCAAGTGAGGGCCGAAAGGCAGTCGGTACCTACCACTTGCCAACCATCCCTCAGGAATAGCGGAATCCATTTGAAGAGGACGTCTTCATCCAGTCGCATAAACCCGTTGGTCATGGGATTGTCGGCATAGGGTTCATACAGCTTATAGTAGGCTTGGTGATTAAGTGAGTCATTATGACTATTTTCCAACTTACCGCAGCACCTCCAGTTCTTAGCGCACCTAGATCCCGCGCAGTGTGTGAGCCCCTTGGAAAGGATGGAGATAGGTGATCGGAAGACACACCGTCTGCGAAAATTTTAACGCTTCGAGCGCTGAGGCGCCGTTCGTCGCTGGCGATAGTGGGTTGTGTAGTGTTGCCCCAATATTCCCCATTCTCGTCGAAATAGGTCATCCCATAGATCCGGATCTGGAGGATGCGTTTAGAAAGTTCGTTATTTCGGGAGACACATGATAAAGCTCGATACCGGGAGCGTTCCTTTGTCCGATTGCCTTGATAAAGATACCCAGGTTAGCTCAATTTTTAGACTTGCATCTTTATGAAGACCTTTTGAAAAAATTGAGTGACACGGGATCCAAACCCGCATCATGGATGGAGGTCAGGCCAACTTTGATAGCATCCCTGACGGCGGTCCCAAACCGCTTCAAGAGATCGTCATCATCGAGTTCGGGCTGGTGGATGAGTTCTTGAGCATTGTCTAGCAGCATGCCTGGTAGCAGATGCAGTGAGTAGGACTGTAGTCACGAAACTTTTCCATCACCGGACCTGTGGGCTTCCCGGAAGCATCCCTGACGATCACACCACCCTCTACCTCGGACGGGAGAGGTAGACTAGCCTCCAGTGCTTTAGACGAAACCCAAAGAGCATGGCAATCCTTGCTCTGAAGGACAACGGGCCGGCCTCGAATGATCGGGTCCTCATCCAGGTCCGCCTGAGCAGGAAATCAATATTCGGCTCGGGGTGAACGTGGAAGGGAAACGAACAGCTGAGGGCCACGCACTAGCGGGCCAAACCGTGTGATCCCACCCTCCCCCAAGAATGAACTTTTTTTTGTCCTTCTGAACATCCGGGTTGGAGAGTATATAGTTCCTCACACGCTCAACGGTCTCTGTAGATGAAGCTGGTGAGTTGGGGCCACCAAAATGGCTGAAGATATCATTTTACCCTGGATTGTCTTTGTTCCTTCAAGAGGCAGCTCGGCACTGGCCCCGTACTCGAGGATATGTGCATGAGAATCTGGTATATGAGTGCAATGTCAATGAATCGATTTGCGGCGAGAGCGCTATTTCATCTGACCGCTGAGTCCAGGGACCACGATAGAACCAGCTTTGATGTAGCGGACCTCCAAAGGCTTTGCATTTCCAACACTCGCAGAGTGATAACCGCCGGAATGGTCCCATCGTTGCTTCACCTGTTCTGAATGTCGTCGAAGGTGAGAACGAGTTTCACGGTGCTTTAGATACAGCTCACGAACCAAGGCTGCCGGTGTCCACGATGCGAGTCCCCTGAACTACGATACACTGAACAGCGAGATTGTTGGCATCGACAGTGTAGATCTTGTTCCCTTCGGACGAGCATAGAGCATAGGACTTCGTGGCGTTAGAAGAGAAGGTGGGAAAGCCACCGCGTAGGGCCCAGGAGATTCCAATAGCGCTTAGAAGAAAAAAAAACTTGGTGGACCGGAAAAATGAGGAAGGGGCCGCCTCGGAGACAGAAGGAACGTGACCTGGTGGGATTTGGCGGTTATCCGAGGACTTGGTGTGTTTGGACCCATCTCCCGAGATTGGACGTTTTCTAATAGGGTCTGTCGACATGGGTAGGAATGCTGTCGAACAGCAGTGCTCACTGTTTTTAAATCGCTGGCCTGGGCTGGCAGATGAGCGCCTACCGGACGTCTGACCGGGCGCGTGGGGAACATGCGCTATACTTACAGCAAAAAAATAATAAATCATATAGACCCAGCGAATTACATAAATCGAAATCTGATTCCGAATCTCCGATAATAGTTCATTATAAGTACTACTGTGATGCCAGAACTGATGTCACCTTCCAAATGGGTTTGTCACCCAAATCGAGGGTTTTCGATTTAGATCAATCCAGTAGGTCACGTGACATAGCATCACTGCATTGGCAATACTAAGCGCTGGATCAGCCACGTTGACTTCTCGTCGCAACACGCTTCTCCCGAGCCTCCAACTCAAAGTTCAGAATCTTGCAAGTTTGTAGGTCACCGGAGCATTTTTGGTCGATATGCCTCTACTCGACCAGCTGCTACGGCGTCCTGCCCACTCGCTCATGGCGTCCTTCACTTCTCATAGAATCTTTCTATATGTCTTGCTCTCAACTCTCGCGGTCGTGGCAGCAGTTACCAACGCTTTGAAGAACCATAGTAATTTCTACTCTGTCACCATATACCTTTCGAAGAGTAGCCGAAGCATTCTGGCAAGTCGGAAATTCTCACAAGAATTGGTCCCTTGTTCATCCTTTCTCAGGTCCTCGCCAACTTTGCTCTCATCGTCGCACTTATTTGCGGGCACATAACACAGAGAATATTCTTTGGCACACTTCGTCCAAACGAGATTGAGGTAGACACCCGGACATGCACGTTCTTCGAAGGAATTCTCGCTCAATACCTGTCTTCTTCAGCGTCTGTATGATAGGCTCTGGTTCTTCATCACAGAGTCCCTCCTCGCATTCACAATATTTCGCGATGAATTTGATATTCCTTTCGCCCTCATGTTTGGCTTCCTTTTGTTTGTGAAATCTTTTCATTGGCTGGCAAGCGATCGTATTGAATGGGCAAGTTCGATTACTTCTCGCATCCAACTGGCGCTAAGCACAATTCCAGATGGACCAACGGCCCTATCCTGGACCGCCGCTGTTATTCCACATCCGGATGACAACTCTGTTTACCATCCTCTGGTTGACAGATTTCATTATGTTTCTAGTGGCGGTGGAAAACACGCTGACTCACGGTGTTGGAGGGATGGTTCTGTTTGCAAGCGAGGTAAGATCTAAGACCACTAACACTTCATACAGCTTTAACGCGGCATTTGCAGTACGGGATCTTGATGGCGAGCGTCTCTAATACCATAGCAAAGTACTTGCTCTCCGCCTACGAGTTGAGACGAGCTGGACGGCGAGGAGGGGAAAATGCGCCTCCATGGGAGAACAAGAGCATGTGGGTATTCTACATCGAACTCACTACGGGTATGTGCAGAATCTTATCCTCACGCGACCTCTGTCTCATCGATTTCACTCCCAGACTTCTTGAAATTGACGACATACCTTGCTTTCTTCTCCGTTATCATCACGTTCTATGGCCTGCCTCTTAACATTATTCGAGACGTCTACATCACCGCTCGATCGCTTTACACTCGCCTCCATGCCCTCCATCGCTACCAAATTGCCACGCGGAACATGGACCAGCGGTATCCTAACGCCACTGAGGAGGAACTGGCCACGATGACAGATCGTACTTGTATTATTTGCCGAGAGGAGATGGTTGCTCCTGCACAAGCAGGTGATGCTCAACAGGCGCCGGCTTCCCAATCTGATGGTCCCAATATGACTCCGAAGAAACTTCCTTGTGGACATATTTTCCACTTTCATTGTCTGAGATCATGGCTAGAGCGCCAGCAGAGTTGCCCCACATGGTAGGCTTTTCCGTTTTTCCCAGCTGAGGCATATGATTGAAATTGGCGCCTATTTTTTAGTCGTAGAACCGTGTTGGACAACAATAATCCACCTGGTCAAGTCCCGGCTGGACAAGCGCCCGCTCAAGGCGCTCAACAGCAACAGCAACCAAATCCATTTGGAGGTGCAGGGGCACAAAACCCGAATGCCGTTCCACGAAATGATGTTGGCTTGTTGGGTAGACTCTTGGGAAACCAAAATCAGCCACCCGCTGCACCCCGGCGACCCGCTGCTTTACCCACACACGGCAACCTTGGACCACCTAATGTCACGAACGATGCAACAGGGCGTGTGGTTATACAGTATAACATAAACTATCAGGTGCCCCTACGACAAGAAACGCCCAACGAAGGACAGGCGCCTCCGCAGCCACATCCCCAATTGCGACCTGTTCCCCCATTCCTTGGATTTGAGGGGCCCGGAAACACTTGGCAACAATGGCCCACGAATAATCAGGGTCAGAATCCTGCTCCTGACGGGCAGAACCCTAGCGCCACTGCATCGGGGACCTCCCAAAGCCCCTCCGATCCCCAGCCTTCATCATCACCAACCGGGGACGGCGACAGTGCCACTACCGCCACTGACACGAGAAACCCGAGAGAAGAGGCTGCGCAGGCCGCTCTACGTCGTTTCAACTCCCCTAATGCACCTAATGGGACAGCAGGACAGACACCTGCCCAAGGAGGTAGTCCAGCGCCTACGCAGACTATCCCTGAGCCACAGCGGCAGCCTTTCGACGTCCCTGGCTTGATTCCTCTCTACGAATTCAATTTAGACGCCCCCGGGCCTATGAACGAGGGAACGTCCATTCCTCTATCGATCCGAGAGCCAGCATCCCTGTCCAGTGGGTCACACAGTCAAGTGCCCATTCGGGAAGATCTTTTTGGAGGCCTTCCAGCTTCCGGAACCAGAGTTGGTTCCTCAGCGCCTCTCCCTTCATCTTTGACAGATGAGCAGCTTTCGGTCCTCGATAAGACGACACGCGAGGCCATCGACGAGCGCCTCCGCGTGCTCGAACGGGTGTCCGCCTCCGTACACCACAATATTGAAGATTTGTTGCGGATGCGAAGCGTTCTTCCGTTGGCGCCAATCGCAACAGCCACGGGGTTCAACGGACCAGTAGGCAATGCCACTCGGGTAGATGGCCATGGGCTTACAGATACTACTACCTCACCCACTCACGCCACAAACGAAGCCCGAGACCCGCAGCCATCGGGCTCGGGAGCATAAGGTTCCATTGGGGAACGATGGAATTAAGATAATTGAGATAGCTGTAGAGTGTCCGCTGAATGAGGAGACAGTGATTCCGGTCTATATATTTTAGGATGTACGTGCAGACAAGATTGCATTTACGCGACTTTTCACAAGGTCTGAGTCAACGGTTGACCTATCTACTTTTGAGTAGAACGTTTTGAAGATCTTCCCGACGGCCTTCGGAGACCTTTCTTCCGGAGGAATGGTGGCTAGGATTTCGTTGACGTGGTTGTCAATTTGTTCCGAAGTTAGGAGTGCAGGGAGGAACTCGTCTAAGATAGCTGCTTCTTTGAGTTCCTTTTCGGCGAGGTCTGGACGTGAGTTGGCGTCGAACACGGAAGCAGATTCGGTCTGCAAGGCGTTGTGGGTCAATACCTGCACGTTGGTGGGAAGTCAGACGTGGCGTTCACGTACTCTTCGGAGGTGAGCTTTCCGGATGATTGCGACAATAGCAGAGGAAGGTATCGGGGCATTCGAGGCTTTGTCCGCATTGTTGACTTCTGAGAGAATTGACTGCAAGGAAGCTTGAGCTTGAAAGACCATTTAGACCGGAGCTTTCCTCACACGCAAAGTTGTCGAAGCCAATTGGTTTCTGCTCTGGATGGAAAGTCAGTAGACATTCTGGGGTTCCCGGAGAGGACACGTACCTTCATGGCATCTTTGATGCGCGAAGTAAGGAGTTGACGAACTTCGTAATTGGAAAAACGAGTTGCAGAAGAAGAGAACCGTCGGATCGCTGAGACTGACCAGAAGGAAATTCTCGAAGCCATGGACGAGGGCGTGACCGGATGGTGACTGAAATTTCCGTGAAATTCAGACGCGTCGGTCACACTCTGGTCACAACTTCGCGCCTCAAGCGCCGGCGTCCAAGCTGGGACAGACACTCATACTTTGACTCATACAGACTCGACTTACTCTTCTCGTTTAACATTAGGCCTTTAGCGGCCTCGGAAAACTCGAAGTCTTATCTCTGACTAACTCACAGTCATAAACCCAAGCAACCTGCACGAACGATACTGCAAAAGTAATCTTGATAGCGGTCATGTCCAGTCAACCCGCGCTACCTCCCTCTGGATCATTTCTTCAAGTAGTCAGGACATCTGCTCGTAAAATCCGTGAAAGCTCACAAATCAAGGTATCGTTATCGATCGATAATCCTGCTCTATTCGTAGTCATAACGCCCTTTGCCAAATACTATAGATCAGCCAAGAAGATGTCAAGCGACTCATCCTATCGCCCGCGTTCACCTCTACATTCCAACGCATTTCCCAACAGCATGGTCTAGCATTGCCTCTCAATTTCTCATCCCCTATCGCTGAGCTTAATCTAATATCGATTCTATCCTTGCTTAACTTCGCATCGGGATATCGTCTGGCGTTGCACGAAGCTACGAAACGCGGAGCATGGGATAACATACGTGCTCTTGTTTTTGGACTATACATCTCGTCAGCATCCGACGAAGGGGATCTGATGTCTGCGAAGGGTATGGCGGTGATTTCAGAGGCAAAAGTAGCTGAACTCCTACGGTGAGTCATCCCCGCCTCGATCCCTCTCTTGAGTATCAGAGCTAATCTCTTAGCTGTTCTTCTATATCCAGAGTTGACATATACGTTGAGAAGCCTCACAGTACGATATTAGGCGTCACAGTGGGTGAACTGGGTGGCCCGCTCTACGACCTGGTCAAGTTGATCACTGGGGTCTTGAATGAGACCGGAAAGATCTTGCTCGATTCGGGATATCCAGATCTCGGCACATTCGTTGCAGAATCGCTGAAGGAGGGTGCTCGCGTGAAGTCGAGCAGCAACAAACCAGAGGCCGACGCAGACGCCATACTGGAAAAGGTGCGGAACAACCAAATAGTGCCTATTTTCGTATTGTAACGCGGTCTACCGCAGCTCGTGAGGGCTTTCCCGGCGTTCCAGGACATGGCCATGGTCAATGGTGAACGTGAGTGTTCTTCCCACTCAGTCCCTCTACACCTATTTCTTATGGGTATTACCTTTCAGCCGTGTACTGCTTTAAAAAAGCGCTCTTCTTGATTCACGCAATCAGAATTCGATTTGGAGAGTCCTCATCCGCATTCCCCGTCCCCGACACATCACGCATTCCAGTTTTCTCGGACAACGTTTTACCTTCCCTCCTGGTCCATCTGGGTGTTCTGGACATTACTTCATCACCTGGGTTGTCGCACCTCTTCCCGGGGGTGCGGGAAACGTATACATCGCTGCTCGAGTCATCCACGTCTTCGGAAGTTGACGAGAATACCGTGATCAAAGATGGCCCAGTACTGACTGTAGAGCAGGCGTTCGTACTACGCGCTGCAGCAATCGACGCTTGCGAATTCATCGTGGAAACCGCTCAGAGTATGGAGGCGGACACATCATTACAGTGGCTGAAGTCAATCACTCTTCCGGATGTAGACGGGTGGCTGTGGTCGATAGCGAAGGACCGGGAGGATTATCGCAAACGACTTGAGAGGTTTGTTCTTAGGGATACCGTGTTCTTTTGAATTGGGTTTATCAGAAGATATAATAACATGTATGAATAAAGAAATATTGATGATTGTACACTAGTGCAAAGAGAACCCAAAGAGAAGTCCATTCCAGTTTACTTCCATTTAACGATGCGTAGCACGGTACCTTTCAGCGAGGGCTCTGCGAAGATCGATCAATAACATTGCGGTCCATAGCAATGCGTTTGCTTACCCTTCACCACCCCATAGAGTCAGAAGTCCGACAGAAACTGCAGAAACAACACGCCTGTCCCAGGTGGGTTTGTCCCAGTTGATGTAGGAGAAGTATCCGACAGTGCCCAAGATAGCAGCGTTCACTGGAGGGACAATGTAAGCACCAGGTATATGTGTATCAACAGTCAGGGAGACTGACCTATACCAAGGAGACCACCCAAAACACCTGGCCTCAAGATCTGTTCGTGAAGGTGCCTGTAGATGACAGCACCCTCCTCTCGTGCACGACGTTCCTCTTCTTGTCCCCGAGGAGTTTGACGGTACTGTTCAGCAGCGTAGCCCTCAAGGCTGAGGAGAGCCAACGCGCCAGCGATAGTGCCAGAGAGCGCTTTGGCGTCACGTCGGAGATGGGGTTGCGTGTAGAACGCGCGAGATGCACCCGCAAGAAGTCCGAGGTTAACTGGAGTATACAATTAGTACGCGTCAAGACGTCATGGACGGAATGGGAACGCACCAATTCCCATGAGACCACCGGCTACACCAGGTCTCAGGAGATAGCGTTTGGTGATCTGCCACAAGTACATGCCCTCCTCCTCAGCATCGCGTATATGTTTTCGTGCCTTGGCCTTGACACGATCGCGCTCTCGTTCACGCTCTCGTTCAGAGTCTGGTGGGGGACGTGTTTCGCTGGTCACGGTGGCTGGATTCTCCTTGAAGGAAGGGTGAACTATGTTCACTTTGGAAGTGTCGTCTGCAACGTTATCAGATTCTGGACGCTCCGTGTTCAAGAGCGCAGGATCAGGTTGAGGTTGGTTAGGAGGCAAGTTTGAGCCGGCGACTGCAGCGTAAGACATTGTGGTACGAAGAGAAAAGCAGGAGAAAAGGATTGACAGTCGTTGACGAAGGGGTATGACCCTCTTATAGGGATTTTCGCGAGCATTCTATGACGATATGTCGACGTCATTCCGAGTAAAAACCGGTTGCTCAAGAGTACAATTTCTGATTTCAGTAGATAGTAGTGTACAAAAATGGGTAGAGAAAAGGTACAAAAAGCAAGGAAAAGGACTAAAACAAATTACACCATGTCATGCACTTCAGCAAGCTCCGCACACACCCAATGAATTATTCTCTTGATGGCCTCCGTGCATTCCTCTGTAGATAACGGTTGTCCTACAGGTGGTACGTGTACAAAGAGTACTTGTGTGTTTCGGTCCTTCTCGTAGGGCTTTCCGTTACGTTTTGACTCCGCTAGTGAGCAGAAGTACATGAAATCACACAAGTAATGTCCGGCGTCCATCGAGGAATATATTTGCTGTGGGGTGATAGTTGCTTCATTTCTGACGCTATATAATAAATGATGAGACTCACGTCTATTCCTGATCGTCTCAAGTCTTGAATCAGCCTTCCTACGTCGATGTCAGTGTAGATTTCTGCAAAGTAATTAGTGCTGTGGAACAACATAAGAGGTGCATGATACTCGCCATCAGCAAACTTGTCATATCCGTGGCCAAATCCTCGATTTGGCCTTACACTGTAGGTATCACCAGCACCGGCAGCAGGACTTTCCACTAATTCGAAACCTATCCGTTCACGTTCCCCCACTGCAACCTCGTCTTCTCTTCGCCCAAACTCTATCGGAATGCTTCGAACCATGGGCGCCAGCTTGCCCGTCGCGTCCTTCATATGATACCCCAGCTTGTGCGCTGATTTTTCCATTCGGAGAGGACCACGTCCGGCGACACCCAGGTGAAAGATGAAATCGTAACCCGTATCGGCCGGAAGGGGTGAAAAGTCGTCCTTGACACGTTCGGGAAGTGTGGGCGGTCTATGGTGTAGACCTGGTACGGTTTCTAGTACAGCTTCGTATTCCATAGGTATCTCTAACGCGGATATCTTGATAGTACGGTTGTGCTCCCGAGTGACAATCTGGCCATCGATCACGACAGGATCCGGGTCCAGAGAGAGTATGGTGTTGTGGAGTGGTCTATAATGAACTTCATGTAGCCTGCGTAGATTCAGGAAGGATGGAATCTCGCTTACTTGACTGCTAGCCATGCAGGGTTTTCTTTATAGTGGCGAAATGGCTGATGGTTTCAGCGCGACTTATAGGCTGATGAACTGAATGTACATACCCCAAAGCCAGTTAAGAGAACATGGAAGACTCCCTCTTCGCTACCTTTACTTCCTGGCGTCTTGTAAGGCATGGTCGGGAGAACAATGCAAGTCGAAGTGGACAGATGTGGGAAACGCGGAGGTCGGATACCGGCTTCGATGCTCTCCTACCCGCACGATGGGCTAAGGCGGGCCAGAATGTTTTGACCGAGATCCAAAGTGCTGTTGTTGGTACGGGAGGATTTGAGTGAGCAAAGCCAGACTGGGGGACAAGGACAAGGACAAGAAATTCATTGTACGTAATAAACCAGGGCTATCGCCTTGCGCCCATCTGCCCAATGCCCGTACCCCCAGATTTTAAATTTAGCCTCATACTTTCTCCTCCGCCTCTCCACTGTGTTGAAATCCACTCTAACGCTCAAATCGATGATCCAACCGCTCGACTCAGCAGTGCATTGTGAAACTGTATCAGCTTTCGACTGCATCGTGATGAACAGTCTCTCACAGGGCGTTCCTGGGACCTTTAATCCGCCGGCATAGACTGTCCACCCGCTGGAGGACGTTCATCGGACAGCATCAGCCTCGTGTCGACCTACCTGTGGAGATGCTACCTTGAATCTGATGAACAGAGTAAGTATGTCCGGCTCATCGCGATTCGCTCGCCAGCAAAGTACTCTCTAGTTGGAACGTTAATTCACACAGAAAGTCATCCAAAGTCTAGACTCCCCGTCTCCTCGCAGTTTGATAGGTTGGTTCATATCCGGGCAATGCATGGCGCCGACCCTTGCTCAACTCCCGCCAATAGGAATTCCAGCTGGTACAGACGGCACAACGGCCATCACCTCCCTCAACCAACTGCAAGGCAACTTGGCGGCAACCACCCGAGAAATCGTCTATAAATTCTGTTGTGGTGGGTCAGCTACAAGTATGGGCCTTGTATCTAAGCTGGTTGCTGAAGACCTATATTTAATTGGCCAGAAAGGCAAGGTAGGTTCCTTGATGATTCTGCCACGTATATATATATTTATGTATATATCACCGCTATCACTATGGCTGCGAAGATGTTGATGTGATCTAACCTCTGTTTTTTTGGCACGTTTGTGCATCCTGTGTCGCCCAGACGACTTTGAGTGCTCGGTAGTGTATTGAATGCAACGGGGTAATACTGTTTTGATAATTTCAAGGGCACCGCGAGTTTGCCGACGGAAAGTTCCCAAGTTCTTAGATAAAAATGAGGAATCATCCAAGTTCTGGAATATAACCGTCCTACCCACTTCATTCCCGTCCTCCTGCTTTTTCTTCCTCCACTATGGCACCCTCCGCAACGGTGGTGTCTCCAGACACAGAATCATTCTCTACACCTCCTTCAAGTCCTCATCCAGCCGCAGAACTACGCCCTTCAATTGGCCGCCGTGGAAGCCGACCGTCTTCTCTTCAGCTCGAGTCTCATGTAGAATGGGCCTCAGACGTTATCGTTGAAGAGTCTTCGCCAGTTGCTACTCGAAAACACAACGGTGGTGAAGCACCCCAGATGTCGCGAGACTCGACGATAAAACCTGTCACGTCAGCAGTGCTCGCATCACAAGAAAATCACCACCATCACAATCGACCCCAGAAACCTATGGATTCTCCTTGTTTTGTTCATTCACAGCTGGATAAGGGGAATCTCTCGGATTGGCTACGCAATAAGCAGAATGGAATACTAGGCCCAGAGCCCTTGGATGGCGGTCTTCACAATCACAACAACAACAACGGATATTCGTCACAATCCTCTCCTTCTTCCATGTCGGTCGGCACTAGTTACGACGATGACAGTGATTTTGGAAGCAATTTGACAAGGCAATTGGCTGAGACTGCTGTTGGTGTTCGAGAGATGAGTAAACAGCTCGGTACGTCGATCGTGCTATCGTTTATTCGGTGCAATGCTGATCGGGTGTTACAGGGAGAGCTCGGATACTTTCCAACATTCAGAATATCCTTATCATCACCAAAGCTCGCGACAACAGGCTTATCAAACTTACCAGGGAGCTGGCGCTCTACCTGATGCTCAAGCCGCGCCCCGGTCAAAAGAGAGGCCTTGTCGTGTACGTTTCTCTTCCAGAAAACGTAGCACGGTGGAATAACTCTTCCCCGACAGTTATGTAGATCACCAACTTCGTAACTCGCGACGGTTTGATGCTGCAGGGATAGAACGGGACCATCCAGAACTCTTCGTACCGTTTCCTCGCCGGCGTACGTCAAGCAGCAACTCGTTGGCTTCTATGGCATCGGGAAGTCAGAGGGAAGAGTACAATCTCGTTGATGAAGGTCAACTCCGGTATTGGACAAGTACCATGTGCAGCCAAAGCCCACATTTGTTCGATTTTGTCGTCACGGTGAGGTGATTTGTACGTTGTGATACAGTACCCGGTCTGAATCCCCTTGTGTAGCTCGGAGGCGATGGAACGGTGCTCTTCACGTCATGGTTGTTCCAACGAGTGGTGCCCCCCGTGTTACCCTTCGCATTGGGATCGCTTGGTTTCCTGACAAACTTTGATTTTGCGGATCACCAGGCGGTTATGGACTCGGCGCTGGATTCTGGCATTCGTGTCAATCTTCGGATGAGGTTTACATGTACAGTCTACCGTGCTGTGCATGTCACCGATAGTAAGAGTAAGAGGAAAGCCGTGAAGAAGGGAGAGACTGGCGAGATTATGATGAAGAACATTGAAAAAGACGGTTGGGAGGCTCTGGAAGGTGGATGGTCTGGAGGTCCGGTTGCACCCGAATCGGGGAAGGTGTGCAAGGATAAGGAAATTATGTGCTTCACGACGCGTGCTGCGGAGACCTTTGAGGTCCTCAATGATCTTGTCGTTGACAGGGGACCCAGTCCTTACGTGAGCTTGCTCGAACTGTTCGGTACGTTCCCCTTTCGTCTGTTGGGAGGTTGTTTCTCATCGAGCGAGCAGGAGACGAACACCATATGACGACCGTGCAGGCCGATGGGTTGACCGTCTCAACGCCCACCGGATCGACGGCCTATTCGGTGAGTGCTGGCTAGAGGTCCCATGATTGTCATTCAATGACTGACTTCCCCTTTCACGACAGCTTTCCGCGGGAGGCTCCCTTGTTCATCCTGAAATCCCTTCCATCCTCATCACACCAATCTGTCCTCACACGCTCTCTTTCCGTCCCATGCTCCTACCGGACAGTATGGAACTTCGGATTTGCGTACCATTCAACTCGAGGAGTACCGCCTGGGCATCGTTCGATGGCCGTGGTAGGGTGGAACTTCGACGTGAGTTAGCACTGTTACTTGTCTAGTTGCATACCCTAACAGTTCTTTCTTGCAGAGGGTGACCATATCAAAGTCACTGCGTCCAAATACCCATTCCCAACCGTTTGCGCCGACAAGCAATCGACTGACTGGTTCCACGCGATCTCGCGTACCTTGAAGTGGAACGAACGAGAGCGACAGAAATCTTTCGTTGTTGTTGAAGAGGGGCCGGAAGAGACGAAGACCAAGAGGCGAAGGAAGCGGTCCACATCGCAGCCACCCAAGACCCCGATGGGCCATGAGATAGTGGAGGATGAAGAAGAAGACGAAGTCTCAGAGGAGGAGGACGATAAATTCGACATCGATGATTCCTCGCCCGAAGCTGCTGCGACCACGACGGTGAACGTCACGAACGCAGCGACCGCTCGCGACGAAGCGATCGGTAGGGAAAAGGCGCAGGAGACGACGTTCGAAGAGGGGATCCACAAGGCTCTAGCACGCCCGCGACGGTCTGCAAAATCACGTTCGCGTTCGCGTTCGCGGTCTGGCGTTAGATCTGGGATTGATTCTCCGAACCGGTACGGCGGACCGCCTCCCCAATTGTCGATTTCGTCGCCTCGTCGTGTCGAGTTCGACATCGCGGAGTCAGCTGAGTCCTCGGACTCGGGTCAGAATGGCACGAGGGACGATATCCATGCAACGAAGAAGCTTGGCAGCAAAAGTAGGATTCCAAGGGAGAGGGACGAGCTGAAGACGCCGACGGCGATGTATAACCGAGGTCACTCCAGAGCTCGATCTGGTGACCATGGGCACCGCGCCTTTGCGGTTTGGGGACACGACGACAGCGATAGTAATGCTAGCGATAGCGACGTATAGAAAGAAGTATATTCGAAAGAGGTAAAAACTTGTACACCCAGACACGATCTGTTCATGCCCCCATGCTCATTACATATTTTGAATAAATACTGTAGAATACTTATATTTTAAATAAGTAGATAAGGATAGAGGATCATACGTTGTGGAAAGTTATATATCTATTCGCTGCTCAGCTAGCTGTCCCCACCTACTTGTAGTGGACTTGGAGACCTTCCCACGATGAGTGAAGTTGTGGCGGTGCGCATGGTGTAGCGCGTCTTGACCTCCTTCGACCATGTCCAACAAGAAGCAGGCCCAGTCTTTTCCCCTGAAGGACGTTCTGAGGGACCTTGCCGTGCTGCGGGTTTCTGACATAGAGCTAGCCACACTGCTACCGTCTACCACGACACAAATTGACTCCGAGCCCTCCCAAACAACCACCGAGCTGCAACAATCCTATGAGTATGTTCAGAATGCTCGGGCAGTCATTCGAATCAGAGACAGGGGGACACTCGATTCAGAGGTGTCCGATCCTCTCGAGAAGAGTAGAAATACCTTGGAGGAAGCCCTCAAGGGACTTGGAGAACCTTAACAAGAGTGTGATTGATGATCCATATGCGTAAGTTCCTCCGCTATAATGGACGTGTTGTTTTCTGACTTCGAACTTCGAACCGGAAGGCACTTGTTGTCGGATGCTCTATAGTTCCCATTAATTCAATTAGTCAATCTGTCATTCGCTCAAAAAGCATTCCCGCACGGAATGTCAGAAAGTGGTTACCAAGACGTCTACATCAACTTCTCCTACGTACTCATGTGTGCTCGGATTTCTTGTTACGGGTGTTTTCATTCATGCGTACGTATAAAGTGTCCAGAAGCGAGGAGAATTTTTTCTCTTGATGCCCTCAGCCTCCCTCTAGTCGATGCAGGTTTCCTTTCCGCAGGTGTTGTTCTTGTTGTCCACCTTCCAGAACACAAAATATGTCTGTGGTGAGTGGTTCATGCCGTTTTTCACAGTCTGCAAAGTTTGCCACACCTCGGTTTCGGTTTGTCCTGCTGAGTTGGACAGTGAGAATCTCGTGGTGGGCGGCGACGAAGCAGGCTTTGAGCGTGCCAGCGGGCGGGCATGAGCTGGAGAGATATCTGATATGTGTTCATTTCAGTTGCTGCTATAACGCTCATCCTATACGATCACAGTGAGCCCTCAGTTTATTCGGATGCTCCCACGTCGCGCTAAGGACAGCCTTGCTACTGTATAGTCGTCACACTGGACGCTGAGGTGAGCTGTAATCGAAACACATAGACGGGAAGCCCGACTGACAATTGATAGTTGGACTTGATCTGGGTAATTTGCTCAAGCGTTTTCACGACGTCGTTCCTCGTTCATTTATCTCTCGTAGAGCAAAAGCTGGTCTTTCGTCAAAATCCTCTTCATCTCGGTGAGAGATCTCGACATTTTGTTGGGACGGCCCCGGCAGCGCTGAACTGATGCCTCTCCCAGCATCGTTACTTCGGACTACTATGTGTTATGTTGGTGCACTGTAACTCCGCCCATGGTCCGTCGCTGATTCCCATGTGCAGCATCGAGATAATCGCTTTCTTCAGCCATGTTTCTAATCGCGTGAGTAAAGGATGATAGTGATTGTTCGACGCTTTGCTAATTTATCTCCTTCCCAGTTGTGAGTCTTGCGCTGATTTTTTTTGTGTGAAGTAACCGACCAACCACTCATCCGTTCCAATATAAGTTGTGAGTTGTACGATACCAGGCCGTGACCTCGGCTCATGCAGACGACACAGGCACTTTTTGGTTCGGTTTTGAGTTCATGGGATTCAGTGCTGCTATCCTGTGCTCGCAAAGTCAGTTTTTTTATCTTTTTACTTTCTGATCTCGAACCGTCTGATGTCCTCACTGCAGTTGTCTTGTTCTTGTGGATATATGTGATGTACAACGGAAATAAAGCCGTCACTAGCTTCCTTGGCCTTCTGTTCGTTGCTTGTGCTGCGGCTACATACACGATGTTGGCTCTCTCGTTTCGTGACTTGGAAAGTGAGTGATTATGTAGTGCTATATCGTTCCGTCTTTGTTCGCTAAAATTACACCGGTTCTAGTCAGAGGAGAACTCATCCCCCGCCACCCTTTCTGCGGCATGCTGAATCCACCGTCCTTGTTGGTGTATTTCTGGACTCCCATATTGGCTTATAGCTCGGTTGTATTGCTCTTGATTGGCTATAAGGGATACCAACTCCTCTCGTCACCCCACGCAAGGGCACGCAACCCCGCTCTTACCGATGTGTATATCAAGTCAACGACAAACTTCGTGATGTGAGTGGCCTATTTACCTTCCGCTTCTTGATCTGATGCAAACTCTTGACATTCAGCATGTTTTCATCGTACCTTTTATGCACCATTTTTTGGCTTGCCGCGCAGGTGAGTGTCATCGTTATCTGCAACTCACCCCGGCCCGTTCTCAACCCCAGCTACTGTACCTAGTTTGCGTTGGCACAGGTGCCAATGGTACTCGCGCTCTCGTTATCAATCACGAACGCGAGCAACCTACTATTACACATCCGACAAGCATACTATTCGCCACGTTCATTGGAAGAGGAAGCTCAAAGTATCAGTTCGGTGACGGGCAGCAAAACGATATATGTGGATAGCCGTTCGGCTGGTTCGGCTGAATGGATGTACGAGCTGAGGGAGCTGAAGTGGAAGAGACGTTGACTCGACAGAGTCCATCTTCACCACTTGCGGACCCTTTCTACTGACTCACATTGTACCGCTATCTATACCGTCACTTGTACTTGTGTAACATGATACCGCCCATTTGTCCGTGGTGGGGAGCATCGTAGTTGCACGTCGCTTTTAGTACCATTAGCACATCCTCAGGTTAAATAACGAGCTATGTATTATGCAAACCAACGCAGATGTTCACCCATCCATCTGCGCCCGCGAGACATGCTCCAAGCCAGGCCATTTCAGATTCGTGTGGTGCTATTATGCCTTGTACCAGAGCATAAGCTAGCTGGGGGATGGTGGGCGGGCGTGGGTTCGGGTTTGAACGCGAGGGTGGAGGAGCAGGAGGCTGAGTAGGGAAGAGCAATGGTAGATGGCTAGTAAGATAGTGCGAAAGGGTATGAGGGATGCCTGGGTTAACACAAGTATGGTAAGAACACGGTAGGGCGAGAAGGTTGATGTGCCTTACCATCTTCGAGCAGAGGAGGCACTAATTCTTGGATGACCGGTCCATCCGGAAGGTATATTCGTACCGGTACACTTCGAACATTGTATCCACCATCTCGATCAGAGGGACCACCAGGATCTGCCGATGGAGGACGCGTGTGCATTGATGCTGAGGATGGAGGCGGTCCCGTATGACTGGGTGTGGTCATTGGTGTCACTTTGGACGCGACTCGCCAGTACTCGTCAAAGTTGTCTGTTTGGGGAATCAGATAGTGGTAGTCATCGATCAGCTCGTGAACTCACGTTCTTTAATGCCCTCCCACATTCCATCCTGATCCTGTTGTCTGAGGCCGGTCATCCGTTTGGTGTTGCCCCATCTGATGAAATCAGCCTCTTTGAGCTGGCCCATGAACGCTTGTTTGCATGCTTCTGGACTCGGAGAAAGCAGAAGCTTATCGTTGGGTGGTGATGCAAGGTGAAGCGTTAAACGCAAGGGTGTCGCTGTAGATGCAGCGCGGGACGAGGAAGGCTTGAGGGACGTGGAGATGATATGATTGTCGTATATGAGACCGATGGGCCAATGCCTGAGAGTTTTTAGAATACGAAAGTCGTGTAAAAAGAACAGTATAGAGGCTCACCATCGAACCAGTCTTCCCTCTGCGGTTTCAAACCACCACTCATCATCTTTGAGGTCCTTAACGGCGGTCTCGTCGAAAACCAAATCCATGAAGAACCTTCGTATCTCTGGCATCAGCAGAGGCATGTATGTAACCCTTGCAGCTTGCAAAAAGTAACATTCGAGTCCACGATCAGAATTTGCAGGCAATTCCTTTGGATCTACGCGGATTTCGAGGGGTACAGTTCCATCCCATATCAGGCGACGAAACAATGTCGTATGATAGTCCGTAGCCCTGCTCGAGAAGTTTGGTGCAGCAGGAGGATGGTGGCGAGTGGTACCATATGTTGACATTGCCTTGGTGGTCTGACCTGACAAGGCCTGACTGAGTCTTCGACAGCCTCGAGACGTCGAGCGCTGGTTTTGAACTTAGGCGCCCAGGAGAGCGATTCGACCCTAAATATGGCAAGTGCTGGGCTTACCCAAACGTTGGCCTTTCTCTCCCATCTGCCGCGAGTACCTTGCGTAGAATTTCTACTGGCATGACACCTCTTATCCAATGAGTCTTGACCGAACCATCGAAGTCTCCCTCGGGGCTAGATCCGGATTTGGGGAGAACATCAATTTTCCAAGCCGTTACTGTATTCAGCTCGCCCATTAGGTCCCCATTCTCCGGGTCCAAGTGACCTCAGTCCCCATGCTTTGTTTTGAGTTTTCGTCTCACGATGCGGGTTAACAATGGACCACAATGTTATCTGGAAGCCTACCGAACCCTCTCACACAGCCGTAGAGTCCTTTCGACGAGCAGTGAACAGGAAACGCGGTTTAGCTCTGAGTAAAACTGTTTCTGGTTCTCCGTTTGTCTTCTCTCACCGGTCATTCCGCAGGAAACTACCAGGACTTGCATAATTACTCGGTAACGCAGGACTCATTCTGGCTCGATCTTTGGCAAGAACTCGGGATAGTCTACTCTCAACCACCGCGAGAGGTCCGACGATCACTCATTCTCGTGACATTCACTCACAAATGAGAACGAATTAGATCACAGAACCAGGTCGCTCGCCTCACCAATTGGTTTGGTTTCCTGATGCAGCTCTCAACTATGCTGAAAATCTTCTCTTTCGACGCGACGACGGGACTGCGTGTACCTCGCTGTGCGAGCTTCGACCAGGTGTCGCGACAGACTATAGCTTTAAGCAGTTAAGATCCATGGTGCAAGCCGCTGCCGCCAGCATGCGGGCTAACGGTCTGACGCAGGGTGACAGAGTCGCAGGTATGTAGCTGTAAGCTCTCTGTATCTTCCTCAAAGCTCAAGTTCGGCGATCTGCGACTTCTCACTAGCCGTGATTACAAACTCCATCGAAGCTGTGGTCTTGTTCTTGGCGGCAGCTAGCATTGGCGCGATATATACGAGCACTGCGCCAGATATGGGTCCAAAGGTATGCAGGCCTATCTCCAGCGGTCTCTGATCCTGAGCGCTATTCTCTGGCTTAGGGCATCCTGGATCGTTATGAGCAAGTCGAACCCAAGCTCATGTTCATGGAGACCGAAGTCTTTTATGCGGGCAAGGCTATTGTCTTGACCGAAAAATGCTCGGAAGTGATTACATCGCTGGCAAAGCGAGGGCTCAAAGCGACCATCTTGCTACCCAGCAGGGTCAATGGACGGGACCATGAACTGAAGAATTTCAAGGGCATTGTAAACGTGTATGACCTTTCTGAGAGCATACAACGATTGGGTAACTAACTTCGGAAGAAATAGGTCTAGCTACTCCAAGTTTTTGGCCTCGGGTGATAATCGGGCACTTACTTTCGAACAACTCCCATTCAACCATCCTCTAATCATTCTTTACTCCTCGGGTATACCGTGCGCTTCCTTCGGTATCTTTTCAAGTTCTAATACCCATCGCAGGAACCACCGGCACGCCCAAGTGCATCGTACACTCTGCGGGCGTGAGCAACAATCGTACCTCGACCGCACTCGCACACTCATGATTGGTTGTTATAAGGGACTTTTACTTCAACACAAGAAGGAGCTGACTTATGGATACGGCTTGAATCCCTTGGGAACATACTTTGTCTACACAACGGTACGTCGGGTTTGAAGGGGTGTTCTTGCTCTGATTTTAGCTCTCAACAGACTGGCTGGATGATGTGGATGCTTCTTCTGGGCACTCTGTCTTTGGGGGCACGAGCGTTGCTGTATGACGGGTCTCCGTCTCACCCCGACATTCGTTCTTTCCTCAAGATGATAAATGACCAAGGGTACGCAGCACAGATCTAACCTTCTCGAGAAGTTGAGATACGAACCCTCTCCCAAGAGTGACTATTGGGGGTCTAAGCCCCCGTTTCTTATCGGAAATGCGAGGACAGGGCATTCTTCCGCGTGAGTTGTTGAATCCTCTGACTTCAAAGAAACCTAATCTCAATACCCTTCGCTCCAGGGGATGTCGCCTCGTTTGAGTCCTTGCAAAGCGTTGCGATTGGCGGATCAATCCTCACGCCGCAAATTCATGAATGGGCCCAGAAAGCGTTCGGTCCGTCGACCAGGGTATTCATTGGGATGGGAGGAACAGACATCTGCTCAGCGTGTAAGTTGCCATGCTGGCTGTACCTCCACGACCTCTGATTCGATGATCCTGTCAGTTCTCATCAGTACACCGAGTCTCTCGACATGTGCAGGAGGTGCGTGCCGGCTTTGTGGCGAACAATTGACTCCTCACATATGAGCAGAGTTATCTTGCAAGAGCCTGGGGATCAAGGTGGAAGTCTTCGATGAAGATGGTCGAAACATTGAGCAGACCGGTCAGGCTGGTGAGCTTGTGGTAACGAAAGGACATCCGACGGTCCCACTCTTCCTATGGGGCGATGACTCCGGCGAAAAGTTTCGGAAAACCTATTTCGACATGTATCCCGGTATGACCTTATGGGCCGTCTCTAATACCGTGCTTTCCTGACATTTTCGAAGGCATCTGGAGACAGGGAGACTTCATTATCGTGAATCCACAGACAGGAGGCATACAGGTCCTTGGGCGCAGGTGAGGGGCCCGTTTTTCCTACATCACGGTGGGCATGGATGACCGATATCTCACTACAGTGATGGAGTTCTCAACCCGAAAGGTATCAGGTTCGGTAGTGGGGAGATATATTCTATCTTAGAGCAACTGGCCGGCATCGCTGAGAAGACCGAGGATTTCATCTGTGTAGGACAACGCAGACCGCAAGACACTGACGAACGGGTCATTCTCTTCACAAAGATGAGGCCCGGGTACTCCTTGACTCGGGCGCTCACGTTGCAGATTAGGGATGCAATAAGGACACAGCTTAGTGCGAGGCACGTACCCGAATTTATCATTGAGGTTGAGGATATTCCAGTAAGTCACCACGCTTCCCTTGTATGTCGTTCGCTGAGAAAAGGTCTCTTCTTTTAGTACACCACGAATGGCAAGAAGATTGAAGTCGCCGTAAAAAAGATCATCTCAGGAGCGAAAGTGCAACCTAGTGCTGCCGTCGCGAACCCAGAAGCGTTGCAGAGGTACTACAAGTATTATCATGATGAGGAGATGGTCTCTAGTCGGTCAAAGCTATAGAGCCCGAATACGCTGAGGATATGTATTCTCTTTCAACTCAGTTTCAAGCGCGATATCATTTCATGAGCGTCGTGATACTAAGAGGCCTGTGCGCAGCGCTCTTGCCGAGTTGACGTCAGTCAAAGCAAAAAACCACGGCGAGATGGTAAAAGGCATCTTCCGGCAAATTCCGCGCGAGGCTCGATCATCAGCCGGGCGGGAGAAGGCAAAAGATTCAAGACGTTTAACTCTTCGAGACTGAGATCTGTCCAGTGTCGCAACGTCGGGAACCACTATAGACTCCATTACCTGGCTTGAGTAGTGCGGGCCACTGGGCTTAATGTCGGAGTCTTACTACTGGTTATACGTGGGGCCTACCATCCTGCTTTGATGGCTACTAGCAGTACTGACGAATATCGTTCCACAGATTCCGATCGCTCCTCTTCAAGGTAGGGCGACAGGTGTGGCGACGAAGGAGTTTTGGCACAGGGAAGTCAATCGATCCTGGGGCGGTGAGTCAATGCGATACAGGCAATTTTTTCACGGTGATGTGCAGGCCCACTCCGAGCAGGCCATTGACACGCACTCAAAGTACAACCGGCATCCCGAAGACCAATATCACATTCAGTACAGCATGGCCACGTACGACTGGCCGCGGCCAATGGAGATTGAACGTTGCACACTGCCCATCGATATACAAAGCCCCTCCTTACTGCATTGAACTTTAAAGGCTCACCGACGAAGACATCAATCGGGCGAAGGTTTATGCCTATGCTCGGATAACGGGGGCAAGAGGGAGTATCCTGGTCAAACGTTTTAGATGCCAGAGTGCTTTGCTACTATCCCCAAGCCTCACCACCACTTGCTCACTACATTCTAATTCGCGGCCACCCGCGACCTGGCAGGGAGACTCAAGGTGCCAGTTGTCATTGATGTGTTTCTATGTCTGCTCAACAAGGGGATAGGGAGTCCGGCTGACATGGGCATACATGAGGCCTGTCTGGATTGGAGGTGACCCGGGAGTTGACGGCCCCACTAGTCTACGCCCCGGTCTATGTGGCGTCGATACAAAAAGCCCCCCGCCTTCTGTCGACTCAACAACAATCCCATGGTCAGAGAAGAATTACCCCTTGATCCTCTCATCATGTCGCAGCGGTGTCGTCTGTGCTATGTCGTCGTGGGCTCGTTAGCAGTAAGTCCGTCTTGTCGCTAAGCAAGCGTCGATATCTCAGTCATGCTCAGGTTGTTCTTTGGGACATTATGATCCACTTGCGAGTCGACTTTGGACTATTCCGTAAAAGCGGGGTGCGTTTGCCTCAGGTACTATACATACTATCGAGGTGAGAAACTAAAAGGTAGATCAAAATGCATAGGACTAATGTTGCTTCGGCTGTAGGGCCACCACACTCGCCTTTCTGCTGTGCGAGACAGTACTGCTAAGTTGGTGACTCCATTTACCGTACTGTTCTTGCTATCTCATTTTCCTCAAGCTGCTCAGATTGGCTCGTATTGTGGTGCCCTGGAAACTGTTGTCACGTCTTTGGCATCTCTTCACTACACCTCAACGGGTCTGTTGCATCTGTTACGGGTCCGAGCCGTTTACCTGGATCGTCCTTGGGTGCTTCGATTCTTTTTTCTTACCTGGGTGATATCCTCGGGGACCTCGATCACTATCGGCCCCTTCCTCCTTGATGGAGCCACCACTGCTGGGAATTCCTGCATGCACACTCATTTGAACGCCAGGCTCCAACAGATATCGTTTGCAATCAATACCATCCAAGGCACATGCATTGTGCTCGCGACGAGCAGTGCCTTCGTCCTTTTCCCTGCGGACTTCCCCTTCGTCAAGAAAATTGGGTTCATCCAGAGAGTGAAGGCCTCAATTACAGCGAAGGGTCTCCCAACATTCTCAAAGTCTCTTCTCCGGCATAGCCAAGGGTATTATCTGTGAGTGGCCGCCCCATTCCTCGAGTATGGTGACTGATTGTCTACTAGTCTCCTCTTGTGCACCAACCTCCTCACGGCAATCGGAATCAGCATCCAAGTCATTCCACTTGCGTATCGCATCGGGATGTTGGTTGCTACTCATTCTGTTCTTCATTGCGCGGCGTGCTCTATTTTTCGGAATCTTGGAAAGGCAAGATACGTCACTCAAGAGCCCATTGACGACCTCCCATTATCATTCCGTAGGGGCTCTATTTCAACTTGCTCTCCCCAACGTGGAGTAAGCTCAACGTCGCAGGATGGCTCATCCGGTGTACAGTACGATGTACCAAAGGAAGATGATACAAAACGACGCCCGTGTCGGGAGATAGAATAACATCATGGTCTATTTCACCAAGAACACAAAACGATTCTTACAAACAGTTGATACGTTATCAGTAGAAGTATAATTGCCGCTAAACTACGATACACAGATTTTTTTCCGCTTCGATCCATACACGCCCTTGTCAAAACTTATCTGAGTGTGCCGCTGAATCCTTGATGATCAAGTGGTGGGGGATTAAGGAGCGGGAATATTCGCCATGGCTTCAAACCCCAGAAATGCAGTCCTCGAAGCTACCATATATTCGCTTTAGCCGATGTCTGTTGTGCCGTGTGAGGAGTTACTTGCCCTTCATATCATATCAGTCGTTTTCCAGCAGGGTCATATACTCAGCCATTTGGCTGGGCAGTTTACTACGAACAATCGTTGGGGAAGCTGTAAGGAGCATTCTGGGGTATTGATAGCTTCAAGGACGATCTTCCTTCGTATCTGAGGAAATTGGAAACAATCGTTCCTGCCATTTCTACAGGATGCTAAGCTGCTGAGGACGAGCTACACATCCTGGCATGTGTGGAGAATGTCCCCGTCAATCGAGATGACCGAATGGTAAGGGTATCCTGGGAATATTTCGCGTCGCGCCAACGTCCTCCTGGTAGCGATCACGTGTCATACCGCGTGTTGCGTTGTTTATTTATGCGTGACGTGCAGCCTACCTCTTACCGGCAACCATCAACATCTACTCTTTTTTCTTGTTTATTCTGCCATGGCCACTGCTGAGCGGTCTTCTCTTTCTTCAAGGGCTCTTCCTCGCGTACCAATGTCGCCCTTGAAGCCATCAAGAGTGCCGTCTGGAACGAAACGTCCGCGATCCCCAGGTTTGGGTGCGGAGGAACAAAGCAGTCGCACGACATCGAAACGCGCTCGACCTACCGCGGCGACACCCACATCACAGAAAAATAAATCTCGCGAAAAGAAGGATCAGCAGGAGGCGGAATTTCGACGCAAGTACAAGGAAGCATGGCCAAGCTGGTCATTTCACTTCGACATGACGGATATAACGGATGAGGCACTTGTAGCCAAACTGAAGAGGAGGATCCTGGAGCTCGAGGGTGTATGCATTACCTCGCATCTTCTGGAAAGTCATATCTAATTTCATATCCGTTTCCATCAGACAATCGAGGATTTCTTTTCGAAAGAACATGTTACACATTTCATATGTTCTGACGTTGACCGTCCTACGAAACCGACCGCAGAAGAGATAATCGAGAAGGAGAACCGTGGCGCTCTTCGCAAGAGTCCCTCCAAACAGGGCTTCACGGCACCACCCGAGTACGTGCGATAGTATCCATGGTGAGACCGCACTCATGTACAGCAACATAGGTTGCCAGACGGTACTTCATCTTTAGCCAAGGCCAGAGATTATATGAAGAACGGACACATGAAGATCTGGAGTGTCAAGAAACTCGATAGTGTCGTTTCCCGTTGTCTTGAGCAGCCCCTTCTTCTGTCTACCAAGCCGCCTTCCACGAACAACTCAAGCAAACAGAATACCAACCAGCCTCGATCCCTCACCCGCTTACTCCAGACAGAGAGACTCAATGGCGCATCAGAACGGGATCCCACGCAGAGGCGTTCTGACTTTCGTTACTTCCAGAAGGGTACCTGTTTCGTACTGGTTGAGGACGTGCAGGAAAAGTTGGCTACAATTGCTGCTCAGGAGTACATGGTACCGAAGCGCAGCTCTGCGAAGGCACCTTGGCCGATTCTGTATTGCCACCCCAAGTCTAGAGGTCCGTTTGTTCCGTTCGACGATCGGGAAAAGAGGAGATGGGAAAGAAACCAGGTGGCAGAGAAGGAGTGCCGTCGCGAGCAGGAAGCGTATCGCAAGAAGAAGATGAAGCAGTTTGAAGAGGTTGTTAAGATGAAGGAGGCTCAGAAAGAGCTGAGGAGAACGGGGGACCTTAGACGCTCAGTCTCGATGAACAATCTTCGTCGCCAAGGTCCTATGGAGGATTACGACGTGTTCGATGACGGTGATCGAGATTCTGTCTATGAATCTGCCAATGCCTCTGGCTATCTGGCTTCTGGCCCGGGCGGATATATGGCCGCGTCCGGCAATAGCGTTCACATTACCTCCACCACGGGGAATACCTCAACTACTTCTGGAAATACTCTCAGGAGGACCAAGCTTCCAGCAAATCTCCAGCTGGTTGCAAACCGGGAAGTTGTTACTTCGCGGAAAGTCGCAAGGCCTATCGGCGACCAGGACGAACAGGAAATGGGACCACCCGTAATTCCTGGAAGGCAGACTCTGCGGAAGAGCAAGAGCACCAATACGATAAAACTTGCAAAGCGAGAGGAGGGGTCCAAGCCTGGCTACTGCGAAAGCTGCCGACAAAAGTTCGAGGACTTCAAACAGGTGCGCCCTTTTATGACCTCAGTTTTTGCATCGGACTAACCTTCAATCAGCATGTCGTCTCCCACAAGCACCGAAAGTTTGCTGCTGACGACGCAAATTTCTCTCAGCTGGATTGCGTCCTCTCTCGAGTGAAGCGTAAGACTGTTGTGGAGGTCAGACGCGAACGAACTAAGCCTACCATGTTGTTCGACGACGATTATGATCAGGGGGTATCGGACGAGGACATGTACGATGTTCAAAACGAACTTTGAAGCATTGTAGCAGTATGAATTGCATCTTTTTCTCTTCTTCTTGTATTATTTGTACTCTCACACGTTAGTCCTCATATGTAGCACAGTCACTTCTCGTCACAACACGTAGCTTTGATTCATATATACCCAACTGATCGCCCGACGGCGAGCTCGAGCAAATTGAAGGATTCGTTGTCCTGCATGTACTGAGTCCCACCGGTCCAATTTACCTGCACTCATAGTTTACAGTGCATTGGCGGTCTTTCACTGTGAATGAGGGCATGCTGGCAGCTGCAGGTAGCGATCCCGAATATGAGTGGTGTGCAATGTGCATATAACCAAGAAAGTGAGCTCGTTTGACCATGAGCGAGTGAACGACGGATGGCCTGGCATAATACTGGCGTTTGATTGGCGAAATTGGCATCGGCAAGGCCCTGCAAGGCCCGAAAAAAGCCTAGAACAATTTTGTGCTAGGCGCCAGGGTGCCACTTGGGCGCTTAACTGCTGGCGAGTGTCATGTGGCAAAGCTGCGTGACTGTGACGAGGCGATACTTTATTTAGTAAGAGTCAAGTAGGTTCAACTTGCAAGAGGATTCGTCGTTGTTGGGACGAGTTTTGACCTTTTCCCAATCCTCCACCTCCCTCCCCTTCTTTCTCGCTAAAAATCTACCCTCAAACCTATACTTGGCTTACATTTTCAGTCTCAGAATGTCTGCCAGCTCAGAATCGTCCTCCGACCCAGGTGCCACCACTATGAGTGAGCCTCTGTTCCGTTTTCTAGGAGCAAAATGTTAACAAGAGATAATTCTGTGCAAAAAAGTTGCTGATGGTGCTAATACCGAGAACCCTGATGACTCGCAGCTCACTATACGTATTCCTAACCCGAAAATCTACATGGCACGACAATCGCTATGGATCGGCCACAGAGGCAAATTGAGGTAGGTCATTCCACCTCTCCTTTATTCCTTGTTTTCAGACATTCTATCTGAAGGTGCGACTCCTGCCGAGCTCAAAACTTGAAGGTAAAAAAAATATCGATGCCTTTCGTGTCATTTTGATTGTCATTGACTACGATCGCTATCCACCAGTGCGATAGAGTACTGCCTGTCTGCAACCACTGTGCTTGGACGCCAGACAAAGAGTGTAAATACACACCCGTACCGACTCCTTCACATCGGGGAGTTCCAAGATGCCTATCTTGTCAACAAAATAACTTGAAGGTATGGTACAGGGATTTATTGGTCAGATACCCTGATCTTTATGGTCTTCTTCCAGTGCGACAGAGACCTACCCGTTTGCAATCAGTGCAAACTGAGGGGCAATGACCCTCCCTGCGAATACGCTTCCAAAAGGCGGAAGGTCACTGTACTTGCCGATGGAAGTATGCGCGCTAACCCGGCTGACCTCAAGAACGAGGAGAAGGAACCCACGTTATCACGTATGGGTCCCATAGCTGGCCCATCATCGTTAACGTCTCAGCCTCCGCCCGTCGCCGGGTCGTCGAGGGTCCTGGATAGCAAATCTGGGGCTTCAGTCTCCAATGCGATTCCCAGTCATTTGTCGCACCGCCACGCTGCTAACAACGATATGGTTATATCCAGCTACAGTAACAGCGAACGGAAGGCGATGACGATCAATGCCCCGTCTACCAAGCTACAGCCTTGGTTCCATCTCTCCTTCGTCTCTCTGCCAACGACGATTCGTGATAGAATCTCGACCTTGGATGTGTCCGACATGCCGGAACGGGGCGCCTTCGAGCGCAAACTTTCCGAATTCCTTGCGACCCTGGTGCCACAACTAGCAGAGACCGCCTGTCTTTCCACCTCTATTTACGCAGCCATCAACCGCTCACTTCTGAGTGGCGAGGCCCATGGTCTCTCTCCCCGGATGCTCATATGGGTCAATTGCCATCGATTGCTACCTGGCTCGACTCAAAAATACCTCCTCGTGAAACCACGAGATATCGAGAGCCCACCTGGACCAGTGGAAGAAGCCCAACTTCTGCAGGAGTATCAGTCTCGCATCGACCGGGACCTGACGGAAATAACATCCGGACAGAATAACCACGTATTCGACCGTCTAATTGTCCGCGAACAATTTTACGATGTTCTGGCTTACGCACATCGTGACCACGCCCCGTCGTTTGAAATGGTTGACGAGATTGGGCAGCTCGCTATCGTCAGTATTTTCTTGCCTGATTTTCTTGGAGAACCGTATCTGATCCTGCTCCTTCATCTACAGACTGGTGTGAGCTGGCCGATGACCGACATATTTGTGGGGCTATGTCCCCGTTGCTCCTCGCGGAAGAGGAGTCGAAGTGACAACTCAGCGAACAGCAACGGTGTTGCACGTTGAGTCCATCCCAGGGTCCGTCGACGACTGAATTCGAAGGACACCCACCCGGTCAAAGCGGACCTCGGTCCCCCCCCCTACTATTATGAACATTTTTCCGGATTGTATGGTTCGAATTAGTGTTGCACTGTACTCACGTACCCACAACGGGATCAGTTCGCCTGTATTTAAACGCTGAATAGGGATTATCAAAGTATAACCGTACAGTACAGGACGATTGTAATTATGCATACCTTACATTGAGCCGAGACTGAAAAAACCATGGACGGATGTCTGTCTAAGTACTATAGTAATGTCCTCAAACCCCCACCGACGCTACCGCTACCTCCGCTCCGTCAACAACAGAAGACGCCGAGGAATCGCGTCTTCGGGCGAGCTATCCTTCACAGACTCTAGCCACCACTTTAAACGAGACTCGCATTCCTTCAGGGTCAAGCCCTGACTGATGCTGTTGGAAGATTGGTTTTTTACGTTGAGCAAAACGTCAAGAACATAACCCAGGTAAAGCGAGCTCACAATCCTCGTTCATCCAGTGCCTGCTGCATATCTTCCTTGGTCATGATGTTCAAGACGTCGTCCTTAATCATCAAGTGGTCGTCGCCACTGATGAAGCGTAGATGGCGGGTGATGCGCCACTTGCGTAGGAGGTCCGGGCCAAATGTTGGTAGCCTCAAGATACTGCGATGAAGTCGGTGTGGGTGCTGGGGACGCAGTATGAGTCTGGATTTTGACTCACCTGCAGACCATAGCGGCTGAGCCCGGATGTCTGAGGGCGGTGAGGGGTAGCTTGCCGTCTTGCGATTCGGCTTTGAGGGCAAGGAACCTAGGACGGGAAGTAGATATAGTTGAGAGGGCTTTCATAGTCTTCTTCCCTTCAATACGTTCGCGTTGCGAAGGAAGAAGACACGTAGAAGGCAGCATGAAAGGAGCGTAGAGTGCTATGATGGGTACGACCTCTTCTAAAAGACTGGCAATGATAAGGAAAGGGATGATTCTTGGATTCGTGAAGTCAGAGCGAATACATAGGGAGAGATCACTGCTGAACGCACTTATTGATGTCCTTCCTCTGCTGCTCTATCATCCTCCCTTCTATCCTCGTCAGTGGAACACCTCCGCTCTTCACTCTACGTTTGATGACCCTTATCTCGCCTTGTCGCGTGTATATGAGTTTAGCACCACGGAAGTAGAATTTCTAGAGGGAGTTCAGCATATGTGGGATCCACAGGAGGAGGCATAAACGAACCGTCATCTCCCATGCCGAATGCATGAGCTTGCGGAACATGTTCGCATCTGGAGGAGCCGGTTTCAGTATCCCCAGCTCCTCAGCGTTCTTGATATCCCGTTGTAAGGTAGCTTTGACACCTTCATTCTCGTCCTTTGGTGGTTGTGGAGATGGAGAAGACGATGAGGTAGTGGTGGTCGTTTTCTTCGCCAATATGGGTTTGGGTTGTGACTTCGGTGTCGTTGAGCTAGCGTCGAGCTTTTTCGGAGCAGGATGTAGGTCCAACTTCTGTTTTCTCTGAGTAATAATTGGAGGAACGTCCTTCAACTCTGACGAGGTAGAGGTGGAAGGTGAGGCTGCTGATACATAGCGGACGCGGGCAACTTGAACTAGCGATCTGAGAACGCAAATTTTCGTGCAAGTCAATTCTATTTGGTTGTGCTTGAGAAGCAAGATATGTGCTTACCTCTGAAGAAACGCATTGTGAACCGCCGTACGCAGCATTCGAACTTTTTGTGAAAGTTCGAGGAGAAGAAGGTTGAGCGGTTTGTTTTTCTCACGGCCGACTGGCCGTCGAGCGGACGCGACGACGGCAGAAACTGTACTACTCGACCAACGACTGTGGTACTCGAAAGCCCTCCATTAGATGCATCATATTGTAGCAATGTGCTGCGGACTGACATAGACTGGAATTCGAACTTTCGTTATCATTGATAAGGATATACATGAGAAAAGCCACCGCACAAGCTGCGTGAAATTTAGTGTTTAAGCCTCTCAGTACCACCTGATAACCGCGAAAGCCACACGGGTCGGTTTCGAAAGAATTCCATTGACTAACTCTCTCAGCGACAGGACCAATGAATTGGGTTTGCGAGAGACCTTGGGCGTCGATGACCGTGCAATCGCGCAGGAGGTCTCGATATGTCCTTGGGCCGTGTTTTAATGAAAGAACAAAATTGAATGAGAGTCTGATTGACGCTGGGTTGACGAAAGGATTGTCACAAAACGTCGACATGTTTGTGGCTTGAATGCGAGGAGTCAGAAGACCGGTATGTGTGGGTTTTGCGCGATTGAACTGGTCTCGTAATAGATCGTGAAGGGTTCGGGGACGTGAAAGTACCCGTTTGTGTCAGAATAGCAGTAAGAACGTCCAGTGCTGCAGGTGTCGAGCCCTCAGGCCTCAATTCACTTACATGTGAGCCGTTGTAGTAGAGCGCGCAAGTGAGCGTTGTTCACTTGATCAGTTGTTTCTAGAACACTAAGGGAAAGTCGCTGCGTGGATTCCGGATGCGCATCTTTGCGGGGTCCCGGCATCATCATGATGTCGAACCCGCAAATAGAGTGCCTCCTTTCGTATGTGGTGTGATAATATTCGCCACGGTGAAGCAAGCCAGCCTGTACGTAGCCTGTCACTGACAGGTTCATATGGCAAAATGAAGTCTCTCGAGATTCCCGCTGTCTTGGGGTAAGTACCCTCAGATCCTCGCCAATGGGTCGCCTTCCGAGCGATGAGAATCAAAGTGTTTCCCAAGCTTTCCGAGTCCTTTAAAGGTGTTATGTCCTGTTATGACGGTTAGTTTATCCGAAGAAGCAGACGCACACAGTCGATAGTTCAGCACAGAGAGCCAATAAAGAGCTCAGCGAGTAGTGAGACTGAGGCCAGCACCGATCGTAGCGGTGGAAGCAAGCAGGAGAGAAGGTCCAAGCTGAGGAGTTGACGATGGGACCGTGGAGAGGCCGGAGTGTTCCATCGTAACCCTCGCAGAAGCGCGTGCCTGCCTGATCCGGCAGACACATGCCCAGTTTGGGTGCAAATTTGGATGCTACTTTCTTTAGCCCCCGACGATATGGCTAATTCACCCCATGAAGAATTCCAACAAGGAGATTTATCCGGATGAACCTCTATTGGGAAGTGTAAGCAGTATTGCCTCTCATCGACCCGATTTCAAAGGTTTGCGTGATAGTGCGTGATACAGTTGTACATGTTTGGGATCTTATTTCTTTTGTCACTGTGGTAGCATCATGGTCACCTTCATATAAAAATACCTTGGAATAGAGGCCAAGGTTCATCCTATACCTCAGTCCACTTCTCAAACAACTACAATCATCTCCTCCCACGCAATGGCCAGCACCAACATTGTTTTCCACCCCGGCACTGTCGGCTCTGACGAGCGAAATGACCTCCTCAAGCAGAAGGGTGCCACCATTTGGCTCACTGGCCTAAGCGCCAGCGGAAAAGTATGTTTCATCACTGAAATCTTTCGAGCTGACGATTAAATCCGGTCGTTCCAGTCTACGATTGCTTGTGCCTTGGAACAACACCTCCTACATCTCAACAAGCACGCATACCGATTGGATGGTGACAACATCCGGTTTGGCTTGTGCAAGGACTTGGGATTCGACGAAAAATCGCGCAATGAGAACATCCGGCGTATTGGAGAGGTGAGCATCCATCGTTCTCGAGCTTAATGTCGACTTGAACGTGTGCTCTTCCAGGTCTCCAGGCTTTTCGCAGATTCGACATGCATAGCGATAACCGCCTTCATCTCACCATACCGGAAAGACCGTGATACTGCTCGTGAAATGCATATCAAGACCGGTCTTCCCTTCATCGAAGTATTCATCGATGCCCCCTTAGAAGTCGTTGAGAAACGTGACCCCAAGGGACTCTACAAGAAGGCCCGCGCTGGGGAGATCAAAGGTGCGTCTCGTCGCACCTCTATCTAACCCTGTGAACAGTTACTCATTGCTTCCCACTCTTTAGATTTTACCGGAATTTCTGCACCTTACGAAGCACCGCTCAACCCGGAGATCTACATAAACACTGCGGAAACAGAGGTCGTGGACAGCGTCAAGATGATTGCCGACTATCTGACTGAGCACCAATACATATGACCACCGTGGCCCCCATCCTGCTCGGACGCCGCCCCGTTTTCTTTGCTTTCGAGACGCTGATTTATACACATATTGGATGTATGTACACACTGCTTTGCTTCACTGTAACCTCGCCCCTCAGTAGATTAGAATCAACGCACGAAGATCAACCCTGTACGCAGCCTGTCAGAGCCACTGCACCTCCGAGGCGCCAGGTAAGGACCGTGAGGTTGTTTCGGGCAGCGATTCGGATGCTGACTGGATGAACTTCCGGTGACGTTCAAGCGAAACAACCTGGCGCAGATGACGTAACGGAGAAAGCGCCCGGGCACCGGATGTTCACAATCAAAGAAAGTAACTAAGTTCTTCTACAGACTACCACAACGGGAAATGATTCTCCAGAAAGGCTGGCAAGTGGATAATCCCTACGTGCGGCTTTTCTAGTACTGTGCATATCGGCGGGTATTTTAAAGCATCGTTGACGCTTTCCCATCTCCCATGTAGAAAAGTTGGCCTGAGGACCACTGCCCGCTCAGGAGGTTCGTTCACCTGTTGATGATCATTCTGTCACTCTGGTGTTTTCAACTGGCAGGGCCCTGATCAAGCCCGTGCTGAGCGTATGCTCTATGGCCTTTTTCTATCCATAAGCGCTCAATTTGTTTTCCATACGTCATACTTCGAGGGGTGCGTATAGAAGGGACTCATGAGCAGAACACCGCCAAAGGTTCGTGTCATACTTCTAGTTCTTGTCCATCAATTTGACGGCAACCGGAAGACGCTCATTGTCCTCAATGCTTGACCCGGGAGTCTCAAACACGGTCGGAGCCTGTCGGAGCCTCTCCAGAGGAGGAGCCCCAACTCGGGATTAACTTCTTTGGTGCAGGAATCAGTCCTTGCTTGACAGTCTCGTGGACATCAGTGGATGAGATACTGCAGCTCGCTGGTATCTACAATCGCTACCAGCAAAACCCCATTCTTGAAGTATCCTATCTAGCTGAGTTCTTCAGTACTTTACGTGCCAACTCGACATATTCTTCGGCCTCCTCCATGTTCGTCTCGTCGTTGGCACTGAGCTTCTCCCAACGATCCAGCCCTGACTCTACCAACGACCAAACCTGCTGTTCTGAATGCTCGTCCACGTAACGCACGTACTCGGCATCTTGCCAGCCGTGATAAGTGTGCGGTAGTGGAAGTGGCGACCGAACGAGAATGTGGTTCAGGACAATCAATGGTGGAAGTCCTGAAGTATGGGCAGCTGAAGCAAGATGCGCGTTGTCCAAGAACAACAATGGTCTGTCATGAAATTGAGTAGCCGCTCTCATAAAACCGACTGGGAGGTACGCACCTCATGGCTCTCAGAGCGACGTATTCATCCCCGATACTATCAAGACTGTCTCCACGTTTCGTCTGTGGATCGATCATGAATGCGTTCAAAGCGAACTCAAGTTCCGTCGTGTCAGTTGTCATCTGGAGTTTCCCGCTCTCACTCAGAGGCCGTGTGATGGAAACATGGATCACATAAATCTTGAGGACAAACTTGACGATCGATACCACCCTAAATGCGACTTTGGTAAGGAGAAAAGCATCTGCGAGGCTGGAAAGATCCGCACCATTTTTGCATGTCTTCGCCAATTTGGAACCTACTCAAAATCTCCGTCCTAATGAGCGAAAGCTTGTCGACGAGGTCTTTCATGTACAAGCTCGCCCCGCCCATTCCTGCAGTGGGGTCCGACTTTCCAAAGTCTGTTCGATGTACGCGGTCGATAATATTGCCCAAATCCCGTTTGATGGCGGTCGACACTGGCTCTACGATGCGATTATAAGCCTGCTCTAGTTTCTGTTGGATCCGTTAGTCACTTTCAAGAGAGGAAGAAAATAATCACTACCTCTGTTCCTGGCCGTAATATTCGAGAGACGTCTTCCAGGTGCTCATCAAACAATTTGAGTACTTTCGCGTGACAATGGTACAGGAACGTAGCCAGCGAACTGTTTACGACTTGAGTTGGTGTAGCCGAAGGACCGACTAGCGTCACTGCAGAACGATCTCGAGCAACCTTGTGAGAGGTGAATGAGGACGGCCCTTAGTATGGTAGGCAAAGCGAACAACATACCAAGGCTTCGGTCCTCGAAAGGATCATGTCTATACTCGCCAGCACGTTCTTTGCCACTGATCGTACCAACAAAGGATCGAACCTTGCAGAATCCAACTCGTTGGCAAAGGTCCTTGTAACATTCACGGCCTCGGTAAGTCCTGGTGGAGTGCGAGACCCACCCGCGAATGATTGCCCGACCATCTCACTAAGCTTGTTGGAAGAACGCGTGAGGTACTGAGACTCAAAAGCGCTCAGTGCTCGTAGTACTAGGACCGTTTCCGGACTGTAGGAGGTTATCATTGGGGCCTCGCTGAAGATGACGAACACACACGGACCTCTGGTGAGTATGGATGTAAACGGTATCGGTGTACAAGGCTACTTTCGCAAAGAACTCATGGAAGAGTCGAAGGAGCCGAGGGTAACCATTGCTTAGAGTCTGCTGTAGAAAGGCCGACCCTAAGAGCTTATCTTAGCCACCAACACATTCTTTTGATCAACTGTGGAACGAACCTCTGGAAGCATCTCGTGCTGTCTTCTCCAGTGAGCGACTGAGGGAGGTCCAGAATGCTGAGCTTGGTGTATTCTCGAGGAGCTGAGTGAAAGTTAGGATGAGGAGGGCTCTATGTATCCACACACGACGAGCTGACCTTCATTGCTTCATCAAGGAAAACTACCTGAGAAGTCGTGTCCTTTTTCAGCTTCAGCACCTTTTCAAGCGTGTAAACCTGTATATAAGCACCGTCAAAACGCGTTCCATATCGGAAGGTCCACAAGACTATCGATAGGGAGAACCGGGCCATTAGCGACAACTTACCTTCACACAACAATCGGACATCTCTTCGATCATTTTTTCCAGCCTTGCCCACAGGGCTACGCTCCATTGGGGAGCTGTGACATTGGTGGGCTCCGTCCTGACACGGGATCTGTACAAAGTCGGTGACGCCGTTTGAGGCGAACTGGTAACCGGATCTATCAAAAGGAACGGGCAGACTTGGTAAGTCGCGGGTAAGTGTTGGTTTCATGAGGGTCTAAACACCTTTTCCTGAGGCGTCTTTGGAAATCTTGTTCATGTCGAACGCGCTTCGTATTCGCTCCTCTACAGCTTGTGCGAGGTCTGAGATGAGACTCTGAACAAGCTGAGGAAGAACCCGGAGGTTGTAAGCAGTTTGAAGAGAAGACGCCAGCAATGATTGATTCTGGGTGATGTTCAGTACGTAGTGATAGACAACTAAAGAATGTGCAGTTTACTAGAGTCGTCAATCCGGTCAACACCATGTTCTCCATCTCGTTTGTGACCTTGGTGCGAGCTTCTTCTAAGAAAGGTACGAAAGCCTCCACGGCTGATATCGAACGGAGGGAGGTGTTGTTAAGTGATGATGGTATGCTGATGGCCTCCTCCGACTCTAGCGCTGTTTCATTGTTGTCCTTGCCATCATTGGGACCATCCAGAAGGGCAACTTGATATACCAACGTGCTTCATTATCCAGATTGTACAAAAGCCTTAGCACATCACTCACCTAATTCTGCTATACTTAGAGCAGCTTTGGCAATCGTACGCTCCTTCTCGTCTTCTATGTCACCGTTCAAGGTCACAGAGCGATCCATCGGTTTAGATACCTCCTTATTGGAATCCCTTCCTGGTAACGACTCCATTTCCGACATTTGACTCGCGAGTCTGCGTGCCAACACCACAAAACGCGACGTGCGGCGAAGCATGTCGGAGGCTTGCTGGAACTTTTGAAGACGCGTTACATTCTCCTGCATTGACTGATAGGGTATGCGGATTTTGAGCCTCAACCTATGGCAGCACGTCAGTTGATTCGTACAGACTTTTTGTAGAGGCCTTACTTATCCACCGACGTGTTCAAATCGGTGAGCCCAGTTCGTACGGATGTCAGCGACCCCGACAGATCATTTGCGCTCGCTGCTTGCGCAAGTAGTTGCTCGTGGTGGGATGTAACTAGAGCTTTTATCTGCCTCGCAACATCGTCTATTCCGCTCGAGAGTTTGGAGATTGCAAGTGATATGTCTTCTGATTTTGTTGACGCTTCAGGCGGATTCAACTTGGTTGCCGATTTTCCTGTACTCGTGGCCTGTGCGTTTCCTGGAAGTGGATACGGCTCTCCGGCAAGAATAGCATTGGCATAATCATTTGGATCGAAGATGGGAGAAGCAAAGACAGAATAGTCAAGGGACATGAGGCCTCTGCACGCTGGGTGGTGATAATTTCATACACGTGTGAGCGTGCAGGGGAAGTGGAGGAGGTCCGTGCACCCACGCGCGCTACGGAACGTGACGTCAAAGGCATCTTCCGGCTACGCGTATCCACGGTCCACCTCAATTCCACCGCAACCTGACAGGACCCACCATCCTTCCTTCCCTCCTTACCACCATCATCTCACAGTCGGATGGCCTATTCGTATTATCAGCAATATAGCCCCAGTAACTGGGGCACAAATCGAGTTCGTCTCAACCTTTGTCTGACCCTCCCGCAGACCGATACTTATCTCGCACTCTGTTGCTGTTTTTAGTTCCAGTTTGGAGCTCCACCAGCGCCATCTTTCCATCCTCAACCCTCTTGTACGTTCGATGTATCTCTCAACTTGGACGAGTCTTTTCTAACCGTTCTGATTTGTGGCTCTGTGCAGGGGGAGGTGTTGATTTTTATCGCGCCCATGCTCCTAGCTCAGATATGTGAGCGTTCTCCCTCCTTCTTTCCTCTTTTAGCGAAGGAAACTAAATTACGATCCTCAAAAATCCTCAGATCTCTCTTCGATCATGCCTGGAACAGAGTCAGAGACCATCGTCATTACGGCTCAGGTTCACACTTTGGTGGGATACGTGGTGTGGGAGTACACGAGGCGCGTCACTGGCACAATCGTATATACGGCGGCATGGTAGTATTTCGTTCATCCTAGGGTTTTGATCCAGCGCTGACTCGGTTCTGTAGGGCGACCTTGGACAAATGTCTCCGGAAGAGATGGGCCATGCAGCTGCCTACGAAGCTTATCGTACCTGGATTCACAACAAGTACATGTACGAGCCACTCAGTGGAGATCGGGAGCGCCAACGTGAAGGCATCATAGGCCTTGCTGTAGCGGAAGGTATGTTTTATATGTGGACTCAGATGTGTAATGGCCACTCGAACTCCACACGCAGCCTCAAGGTTGCTGCAATCTTCTCCTCGAGGCATGGATCCGTTCATGCGCCAGGTCGCTGCAGAAGCGGCGGCAGCTACGGCTTCCGAACTCTATTACTGGGTAAGGTATCTCTGTCACCGGACTACGCCGATTTCTCATAGATGTTCTACCCAGAGCCGCGATCGAGATGAAGGGGACATACGGGGTCGCTCCCTTCGGGGATCACACCGAGGCTCTTACGATGAGTATGACGATCCCTACGCCTACGACTCAGATCTTTTGTTCTCCTCTCGTCGAGGGCGATCGCACTCGCGTATGCGGTCGCGTTCAGCTTCCCACCGCCACCCACTACTCTCGTATGCAGGATCCGATCCGGGAATGGGCGCAGGAATGCCCATTCCCAGTGTAGCTAGCTCCGTCAGCTACAGTGGTCACGTTGGGTCCTACCCCAACCATTACAGCGGCGGAATGATGCCCTTGGGCACTTCTCCGCCTCAATACGCAACCAGCACGCCGATGGTCATGGGCTCCTCGTATTACAACAATGGATACAACACCGGGTATGTTCGCCCAAGGAGCGCGAGCATGAACATGGGCTACGGCTATTATCCTCAGACGCCACAGACTCAATATGTGAGCGCTGGAGGGGTGGTTCATGTTCCAAGTCCCAATCCAGCCAATTCACTCGTGGTGTACACGAAGTCGTCCAAACACCATAAACATAGGCATCACCGCTCTCGCAGCAAGTACAGGCGGTCTCGTAGCAGATCGTACTCGCGATGAAGGCTCCATCGCGCTATCATTCGTGGACCACATCATTTCGACCATGCCTAGTCACATCTGATTGTACGATGTCTGCTCTCGACACGAAACTTGCGTTCGGTTTTTCTCGTTCGAAGTTAACATGTTCGAAACCAGCTTGATGATTACTCACTTGTACTTGTACTGTATTATACTGCTTTCATCCTTGTAAATTCCTTTAACATATTCTAGTTGTGCTTTCTGCCACAGAATATACACTTCTGCAGCTGAATGCGACGTGGGCTTCGCGTTACAAGTGCCCAGCCTTCCTGGGCCCCAGCCGAGTGTCCGCGTCGACCGTCGATTTCGATCGTGATATTTGTCACTATTTGGTAGCCATCCACGGCACCGCCGTTTTTTTTCTAACAACCACCATCAATCGACCTCGACTCGACCCAACTATGTCGCGATTCTTCAGACAAGCAGGCGACTCCGATTCTGACACTGAATCATCCGAGGATGAGCTCATGTCCAGCGGGGACGAAGCCCCAGCTCCCAAAACCAGCACCGCAAAACCAGCCATGTCCCGTTTCCTGCGAACCGCCGGTTCAGATTCCAGTGACTCGTCGTCTTCCGATGAAGAGGAGAGCGACAGCGATGAAAGCGATGCTCCTAAAACTAAGAAGCCTAGTTTTATGAGGAGCGATTCGGAGGACGAGGAAAGCGAAGAGGAAGGGAAGGGTGGGATTAGGATTTTGAGTGCGCAGGAGAAGAGGCTTGCTGAGATGGAGGCTTCTGGGAAGGTTATGGAGAATGCGCTCAAAATCAATGATTGGGTTGCGATATCGAATGGTGAGTGAGAAAGAGTTGTATCGTTGTATCAAGGTTTTATGTGAGTTTTGACGAAACCGATCTGCAAAAAAAGAATTTGACAAGTTGGCGAGGATGGTTCAACGACAGCATAATGTGTCTGAGCCTATACCGCCTCTGTATATCAAGACTCTTACTACCCTCGAAACCTCGGTGACTACCACGATCGCGAAGGAGAAGGAGGCGAAGAAGAAAATGAACGCGACGAATGCGAAGGCGTTGACAGCAACAAAACAGAAAGTCCGCAAGGCAGCGAAGGAATATGAAAAGGACATCACCAAGTATCAGGCGGTTAGTTTGGGTTCCAAATTTTCCGAATCGATGCTCACGTAGAGTCGTAAAGGATCCTGAAGCTTTCGAACGAGAGTACGCGGCTGCGACCGCAAAAGAACAACCCGCTGCAGCTGGAGCGAGAGCCCCAGCTGCCACTCAAGCTGCCGCGGATGATGACGAAGGATTCCAGCAAGTCGGGCCTGTGGGCAAGGCATTGACAACGGAAGGAATCTACAAGAACCTACAGCTCGTGCAAGAAGCTCGAGGCAAAAAGGTATGCTCTCAATGGTGTGCTCCTCTCCGTTGCAATCACTCACTCCTGATCTTTCCTCAGAATACTGACCGCGCTGATCAAATCCGGATTTTAGAACAACTCCTCAAAGTCGCCGTCACTTCGTACCAGCGTATACGGGTCCTCCTCGCCCTTGTCTCTTCACGTTTCGATTTTAACTCCTCCACCACCACATACATGCCGACCGATCTTTGGCTCTCTGCGCAGCGGGAGGTCGATCAGCTTATTGCCATCGTCGCGTCTGATTCTCAATATTCCATCCAAGAAATCACTGAGGAATATGATGAACTGGTCGAACGCTCGCCTGCAACCGAAAAAGATGGTGTTGTCCGCGTTCGAGGTAGCATAATAAGCTTCATCGACCGGCTAGACGATGAGTTCACGCGGAGTCTTCAAAATATCGATCCCCATGGAACGGAGTACGTGGAGCGTTTGAAAGATGAAAAAGTGCTCTATTCCACGATTTGTCGGGCTCAGGCGTTCTACGAAAAGAACAAACAGGAGGAACCCCTTGGTCGGGTCATTATGCGACGGCTGGAGCACATATATTCCAAGGTGTGTGTAGTTGTTACGCAAGGCCCAGTCGTTCTTTTGGTGATGTTCATTTTATTTTTGCGTGTAGCCCGACCCTGTAGTTCAAGCATTGGAGAATGCTACAGACGCACCGGATCAAAAGCCCTCCCTCACACTCTCTTCTAAAGGCTCAACACGCGATCTCATCCATGGTCTTTGTGCGCATTTGTACAAGTCAGGGAACTCCCTTCTTCGTACTCGTGCTATGCTGAGCCACATCTACCACTACGCTCTGCACAACGATTTCCACACCGCACGAGACATGCTTTTGATGTCCCATCTCCAGGAGACCATCCATTCCGCCGACGTTGCCACACAGATTCTGTATAACAGAACTGTCGTTCAACTTGGTCTCTGTGCGTTCAGATCAGGGTTGATCAAGGAATCTCAGACGCTACTCCAGGACATCTTCACGACTCAGCGCGTCAAGGAGTTGTTAGCTCAAGGTGTCCATCAACAACGGTTCCAGGTGCTCACGCCGGAGCAGGAGAAGGCGGAGAAGCAACGCCAGCTGCCCTTCCACATGCACATCAACACGGAGTTGTTGGAGGCTGCGTTCTTGGTGTCGAGCATGCTCGTCGAGATCCCCTTGCTTGCTAGTATCGATTCGGAGGAGTTGAAGAGAAAGGCGATCTCGAAACCGTTCAGGCGGTTGCTCGATTTTGCGGACCGTCAGGTGTTCACTGGTCCGCCGGAGAGCACGAGGGATCATATCATGCAAGCTAGCAAGGCGTTGCAGGATGGTGAATGGCAGAAATGTCGTGATCTCATTCAGAGCATCAAGATCTGGAGTCTTATGCCTGAAGTGGCGAATGTCAAGGAGATGTTGGCGAGGTGAGCAACTATGATTCACGATTCTGAAAAAACCGACATTGATCGTCTCGTTGCAGGCGGATACAGGAGCAGGGGCTTCGTACGTACCTGTTCACTTACGCGCCGCACTACAGCACGCTTTCCCTGTCGTTGCTTGCGAGGACATTTGACCTCCCCCTGCGATCTGTGACCTCCATCGTCTCGAAGATGATTTGGAGCGAGGAGCTTTCTGCGTCTTTGGATCAGTCGGGCGGTGTTATTATATTCCATCGTATTGAGGTATCGCGGCAGCAACAACTGGCTCTTATGATTGCGGAGAAGATCAATGCTATTGCGGACCAAAACGAGAAGAACTTGGATGCGAAAGTGGGCGGCGGTGCTGGCTGGGGTGACCGGGCAGATGGGAAACAGGGCGAGAAGAGAGGGAACAGATGCAGGAGAGAAGAGGGAAGCGTGAAGGGACTCGGGGAGCACGTGGTGGTCGTGGAAGAGGTGGACGATTTGCGCAAGGATTGGGACAGACAGCGCAGAGAACATGACCTCCCTGACGCTCCCTCTGTACATGTACCATTACCTCACCATGTATATTCTTCTTTCGTCCGAAAACCCGAAATTCCGAAAAAATGCGAGATTAGATTACATAAACCCCCCCTGATAACTTTTTTTCTGTGAGAGTTCGAGTCAGGGAAGGCCTTGGAAATTATGGCCAGTCTTCTCCTCCGCTGTCGGGGTGCCCCAGGGATTGTCCCCCGCCGTTTGTTTTCGACTGGCTCTGCTGTCAGATTCTCAGAACAGAACCAAAAACCTCCTCAGCCACCAAAAGACGTCGATGATTCCACCTCAGCTTTGGAATACAAGAGACTCCAGAGGACACATCCTCCCCCTCTTCCCTCTATGGACCTTCCCCGCAACAGAACGGCTGAAGAGGCAGTAACAAACATTCTTTACAATACCCCACCACCCAGCTTACAGCCATTCAAAAAGTCAGTTACAACTTATTCCCCTGTCCATCCCTCATACTAACTTGTGCACAGACACATTCTCAACTGTCTCGTGCAGAATGAGCCCGGTGTGCTATCTCGCGTCTCTGGAATTCTCGCCGGAAGAGGCTTCAACATCGACTCTCTCGTCGTGTGCCGTACCGAGATTCGCGACCTCTCCCGGATGTGTATCGTGTTGAACGGACAGGAAGGTGTCGTAGAGCAAGCACGAAGGCAGTTGGAAGATTTGGTACGAAAAAGGAAACTCGTTCTACATTTTTGACACATTGTTGATTTCCTTTTTTTTTCTTTTTCAGGTCCCTGTTTGGGCTGTTTTGGACTACACAGACACACGTACCATCACGCGTGAGCTTTTACTCGTCAAAGTGTCCATCCTAGGCCCCGAGTACCTCGAAGAACAGCTCCTCGGTGGTCCCTCCCACGAACCGCGCCGGGAATCATCTCAGGACAAGTTGGAACGCGAAGCACAGCTCGCTCATCAGTTTGAGAAGAGTGCTCATCCTGAGCAGCTCTCCGCTGAAGCACACATGATTCCCCGGAGTTTGACCCCGTCCGAGGCACTACGGTTGAAGCACCAACATCTTCAGTCTATCAACACCCTGGCCTCGCAATTTGGTGCTAAAATCGTTGATGTCAGTGAAAACAGTGTTATCGTTGAGCTCACTGCCAAGACGACAAGGGTGGAGGCCTTCCTTGGCTTGGTGAAGCCTTTCGGTATCTTAGAATCTGCACGAACAGGTCGGTCTATCATTTTTCTACACACATCTCACTTGTTATTGACAAGACGTTTACAAGGTCTCATGTCCATGCCTCGTACGCCTATCAGCGGATCTGTGGAGGAGGAGCTCGTAGAAGACCTCACTGGTCCTGTCGATGCTAGTCTGCTTCCCCCTGGTTAAGGGCTGTATAATCTTTCTGTATTCTAAAAGACGTCGTTAATCCGTGAACAAACGATTCAAAGCCTGGAGGAAATTAAACATTGTGAGCAACTACAATAATATATATGACTATGTACTTGTACTCGTACCCAAAACTCCTTAACCCGAAACTAAACGTGAACAATTGCGGGGCAAAGTACAGATGAATAACAAGAACCCAATGTTGAAAAAAAGAATACAGAAGGAAATAATGTCCAGAAATTGCTATCTGTCTTGGACAGGCGAGTCCGAATCTCTGCTCGAAAGTGCAGCGTTCAGCTCTTCCATCCACTTCCCTACTTCCTGCGCGCTGTGTGCAGCGTAATAGTAATTTTTCAGCGTCTTGAAATGGAAAGACGACTATCAGAGATGGATTTGGCAGGGACGAGAAAAAACCACATACCGATAACACAACAAACTCCCGCTCTCCCTTGACCTCCACACTACTCACCAAAGCACGACCGTCCTTCTCCTTGTCCTTCCCGTTCCCATTACTAATGACATCTCTATCAGGATGAAGCCACAGCTCGGACTTGATCGTGATATCCCCAGGAGTCTTCTCGCGAACCTTGACACAAATCAACCGCCGATTCGTCAACACCAACTCCCTCGTTTTCGGCTTCATCTGCGCACTCGCTATGGGAAGCAGTCTGCTGGCTCGCCGACGCATCGAACGGGCTTCCAAAGAAGAACGGTGGAGAATCTTCTCATCTGGAAATAGCCCAAGGAGGGAATGTCTGGGTATAGATGGAAATGAATCATCAGACCCAGAACACGAGCAGAAAAAAAAGAACAACTGACAACTCGATCTTCGGCCCATTCCCTTGTATAGGAGTCATAGCCTTGCTTCTCCCTCTTTCATGTTCGGTGATTAACGATTCGTGTGGTAGTCGACTCGTTGGTCGTTTCAACGCATGCATCGCTTCAGTCACCTCTGCCACCCCGTGAGATTCGAGTCGAGGACTCTGAGACGAAGGTGGGGTTTCTGAGATGGGCGAGTCCTCAGTTGGACTATGAGAACTTTGCGAGCTGACAACAGTAGATCCATCCGGTAACGTCGCCTCGACCGACCTCACCTCTCCAAACGGTCCAATGGCGAGATCCACAGGTGAGGTTTGATGTCCTTGGAACGCAGGCGATCGAACGATAATCTGCTCCGCGCCTCCATCCGAAGGGGGGACCCACTCTATCCCATCGTCGCTGGAAGAATGATCGCCATCTTGAAGCATAGCGTCCCATGTAGCGCCGACATCTTCCCAGTTATGGTCCGTGCCTTGAGCAAGTGGGTGTTGACGTCTCACAAGACCTGCATCCAGGGGCGGCGCAGGAAGCGTCCATAGATTTTCCCAGTCAATGCTTGATAAGAATGAATGGGAACGAAGACCGGACACGTCGTTTTCTTCCCCTTTCTCACCCGAGCCGAGTCGTTTGCTGGGGTCCCGAACCTAGGGGGGGAACGTCCTCCGAGGATCAGAGGGGGAGCAGGTGATGGTTTTGGGAGAGGGGGGAGGCGCTTACAAGCAGCTTCTGTACTAGGTCCTTTGCCTGTTCATCGAAGGATTCCGGGAAAGAGTAGTCCATTTGTTTGACCTTTTGTAAGGTTAGGTATTCTGATAATCCCGAGAAGGCGAAGCGCCCAGCGATCATCTGGTACAGGATGCAACCGAGAGCCCACCAGTCGGAGCTGAGAAAGGGGTAAGTATGTGGGTTAATATACCCAGCGTCCCGAGCGGCTGGGAGCACACACTGACCTTCGACTGGTCTCATTGGCTTCTAACAGTTCTGGGGCGACATATTGAGCTGTGCCAACGAAGCGCTCGGCTTCCACTGCGATCAACAGGGTAGATTAGTCAACGGTAGGGATTAACGAACGAGAATGGGTTGCTTGCCACTGTCGTCTAGAATCTTCGCAGTTCCAAAGTCAGCTAACTTGAGGCGCCATGCATCGTCCAATAATAGATTCTCCGGCTTCACGTCTCTAAGAAAGCCGGAGGGTGTCAGCGCATGTAGATATAGTATAAAGCTGAGGTGAACACCCCCACCTGTGAATCACGCCTTTATCGTGCACGAAAGCCAATGCGTCGATCAGCTGAGCAGTGTAGTACTCCGCACACTGCGTTGACAGTGACCCGAGTCGTGAAATTAAGGACTGCATTTCGCCATTCGTCGCAAGGTCCAGAACGAAGTCTAGAAACTGGGATGAGCCCACACGAGGTTGAGGAGAGGAAGGAAGGGCTACTCACATAGACTCATATTGTCTTGAAAAGCATAACGCATCCGTATGACCCCAGGATGACCCGATCCCAACTTGACGAGTGCTGCCTTTTCCACTCTAGCTACCGACACCTTGTTTTTGCGTCTCAAATGATCCTTGTCCATCACTTTCAAAGCAACCTTCTGGCCCGACTGGATGTGCGTTGCACTAAGAACCTAAACATGGCGAGTGAAAAAGGTAAGAAAAGACAAGGTGAGTGATAATAATAAACCTCACTGTTGAGTATGAGCCTTCTCCAATAGTTTCTCCGATTCTAAAGTCATCGATGGTTGGTATGGACCCTCCACCTCGCGACTTTGACCGCGTTTTAGACGGTGCACGGCTCTTGGGTGCGTCATTTGCAATTGACAGTTCCTTCGGGATATATGCAGGAGGTCTGGAAGGGCTTCTGGATTGAGGAGATGTGAAAGTACGATTCGGTCGTCGAGGAGGTGTAGTGAGGTATTCGCGATTGGCATCGCTTGCAGAGTCGGAACTGGAGGTCGAAATGACAGAGGCATTCCGGCTCAGGGCAGCCAGAGTATTGATGGAAGCATCTGGAGAAGGATTTGGAGAAGGATTCGTAACGTCGACCTTCAGCATCCAGTTCCAAAGCCGGGCAGTTGACGGAGGTTGTATAGATTTCGTCACGACCCGCCTGCATAGCTGTGACTAAAAATCATTTCAAATTGAAATTGCTCACAGGCCACGCCTTTTGTTCACGTTGTATGATGTGTTTTATAGTAGATCCTAATGGTACAAGTACTGAGATAGTCGTTACGCATGCGATAATGATATGGATAACAAGTCGGAGAAAGAGTTACTAACAGTTCGAGTAGTTTTCAAAGGCGATTAACGATAGCAAAAGCACGACGACAGAACCGACAACAAGGGGAGGCTGAGGAGTAGGGGGAGCGGATTGGGTGGTGGGTACGGAACGAAAAGAAGGGAAAGCAGAGCGGGACAATAGTACACGGATGAAAGCAAATAAGACGACAGCGAAGAGCAAGCAGAGACAACGTGAAAAAAAAAGAAACAAAAAAGCAAAAAACCTCATGATGAATATCTATTTCAATTCGCTCGGACCTTCCAAGGCTGAATAGTGACTTCTCCAAACGATTGGGGAGGTCTCCAGGTTCCACCTGCTCTCCGTTGGTTTGTATACATGGGTGGTGCGTAACTTGATCCAGTGGATGATGAAGCATCGGAAGAATGATCTGAAGCAGGTGGTGATGGGATATGTGCAGGGGGTGGTGGAGGCGGAGGAACTGGTTGCTGTTGAGAGGCAGTCCCATCCAGGTCAACAAATTGATTGAGGTTATCTTCAAATTCTCCGGAATAGGATGACTGCGGGTTTGAGGGAAGACGACCATCATTGAAGGTGCTTCCAGCTGCAGTTGGATCAGATGGAGCGAAGTTGTTATCGCTGGGGAGATACTCTGCTAGCACATCGGCCCATTCGGCATAAGAGAACATGCTTAGGTCCATGCCCATATCCATATTCCCAAGTTGAATATCGAGGGGAGCCCCCCCGCTCAACATATCGGGGTCGATGTTGTCGAGGTGAAATATGGATGGGTTGCCAGAGCTGTTAATGATGGCTTGCAGGTTCTGATCAAACTCAGTTTCGCCATCGGCGGACCAAGAAGCTTGAGGTGGAACGGGAACATCGAGGCGTAAGAAGTTGGGCTGTGTATGGACGAGTTAGCGGTGAAGCGAGAACTTGTAGAACCGGACACTTTACCTCCAGTGCAGGCGGTGCAGGACTTTCCTGCCAAGGAACGTGATCAGGGTTGTTCCATGTCGCGTCCAGTTCAGACAGAGCAGGAGTCCACGGAGTGCTGGGAGCAGGTGACGCGATGGAGTGAGCGAATGCTTCGTGCGAAATGTTCGTGGCAGAGAGATCGAGAGGAGGAGGTTGGAGAAGCAATGCCTGCTGGCTATCTCCACCGTATGTTGTGGTGTCGCTGGGTGAGTCTGCTGCGCAGAGAGGGGGAGAGGGGCCGAACATTTCGACGGCTGCGGGGTTCTGAGGCGATTGGGAAAGGGAAGTTTGAGGGAATAAGGGCGTAGAATGAATCGATTGAGAGTGCTGAATAGGTGTAGATGATGAAGGAAGATTGAGAGGGGCACCAGAGGCAGGGAGAGACGCGGGGTGGGGAGCAGGAGATGCAGTGGCGGACTGAAGTCGTGAGCTGGAAGCTGCTGCCTCGTTGCGCTGTCTATAGCGTTCTTCCTTGTCTTTCTGCTTCTTCAACTGTTTCTGGCGTTCCTTCTCCTCCTTCTTCATGGGCTGAAATCGATAGTCGGGATAGAGTAAACTGTGTTCGTGTTTTTTGGCTTCTGCACGTCGCTCATATTCTGCTTTACGCTGGGGATCAAGAGTATTCCATAAATGTGAAATCTCTTTGGAAATCTGCGCTTGCGTTCTGCGAGGTAGCTCTGGATGAAGTTCCTCGTCGTGAGCAATCGCACGAGCGACATCTGAACGGAAAAGTATCCACGCGTTCGGTGGACGCTTGACCTTCCCGTTAGAACGCTCTGCAGGCATAGCGTTAAAGAACGAAGAAAGGGAGCGGGAAGAAGAGAAGGGAAAAATGAACGACGATGGTCGTGGTCGAAGAGAACGTTGGTGAATTGGCTGTGGACCGCGAACGAAAATGTTGATGGCTGGTCCAACAAGCTCCCACGGTGCTTGTCAATTTCCCGCGCGTGACTATTGCTGCCAAAAAAGGTAGTGCGGGTAGTAATTATGTCAGCAGAATAGGAACTCGTGTAGCGATGATCTGCGAGGCACGCCGGCGAGGGCGAAGTCGACGAAGGTAAGGGGAAAGTTTCTTTGGGTCCAAGAACGGACCTTGTCAGCCTTTTCAAAGTTGGATGTATCAGCTTGAACCTACAGCTCGAACATTTGCCGGGGTCTAAGCTGCTGCTGTATAGCTGTGACCATTACATACCTTTTGAGACAAGTCCAAGCTGCAACTTGGTGACTGACTCGGATCCTCGCAGCAGGTCAGATTCAAGCCAATGTTCGATATCCAGCTTTCATATAGATACGATATAAATACACACACAGTCCCTACATCATAAGTGATAGAATACAAGTCGACGAACCGAGACTGGAGCAAGCCATGGGCACACTTATGAACGACATTGCAAAAAATACAACGACAACGACGGCAGAGCTTGTGTATGTAAGTACTGAAGAAGAGATATGGGATAAAAGCATGGTGACGAGGGTAGGTGTACAAACGGAGAAGAGAAAGAGAGAAATGTGTTTGTCCGCAAGACTGCAATACAGAAGTTAGACGTGGTCCAGTCGAACGGCGAATCAAAGGATAAGGACCCACCCGACAGGATTACTGGTAGCCTCCTCCGTAACCTCCTCCGTAGCCTCCTTGCTGACCGCCGTAGCCACCGCCACCTTGTTGGCCACCGTAGCCTGGAAGTATCGTTGAGACGACAACAACATGCGAAGACCTGAAAGTGGACTCACCGCCGCTGTATCCTTGTCCTCCTCCGTATCCGCCTTGTTGGTAGCCGCCGCCTCCACCACCAGAGTATCCTCCGCCATAACCGCCTCCACCGCCGCTGTATCCTGAGCACGGCAAGTTAGCAGGACGAAGATAGTTCAGGATAAGGTAAGAACTCACCACCACCGCCACCGCCACCTCCGCCTCCGGTGCGCGCATTAGCCATGTTGACTTTAATCCTTCTGCCGTCCAGCTCTTGTTCGTTCATGCTGGAGATAGCTTGGTCGGCCTCTTGGGGACTGCTGTAGGTGACAAAGCCGAACCCCCGAGAGCGACCAGTGTCGCGGTCGCGCATGACGATGGACTAAGATTAAACCGCAGATCAGCCTTCCGGAATTTCTCAAGAGATTGCAATGCCAAGAAAGTGAGAGTAGAAAGTCGGGGAAGAGTAAAGGACAAGATAAGATAAAAGATCGCTTACATCAACGACTTGACCATATTGTTGAAACGCCTATAATTGGAAAAAAAGGGACGAGGAGGTGTTCAGATCGAAAATGTCGACGCGTCTTAGTCGATAGGAAAGAAAGACGAACAGCCCGCAAGGTATCGTCCGTCGTGTTCCAGCTCAAGTTACTGTTCGGAGAATATTGGGTCTAGGTGTCAGTTTTTTGACCCACAGCACAAACCATAGGGCAGAGAAAGCAGCGACGACGAACCCGACATAAATTTTATTGCTCATGATTTCAATCCACAGACGAAAAGACGAAAGAACGACGGGATACCAAGAACCGAAAAAAAAGGGACCACGATAGTTGGGAAGGAAGGATGATTCTTCTCGTGATCAGTCAACCCACTTTATATAAGTCTTCTCCGGCAAACGCCGGACCTCCCCCCAAATTTGGTAAACAACACCAAACGATCAATCTTCGCATGCAGAAACAAGATCGGTGAAACTACAATCCAAAGCTAGCGTTGTACTATAAGAACAGAAACAATGAAATGCAAATGCAATATGCGACTCTGTGTCTAGTGTCATGGTAAGAGGAGGGGCATAACAAGTCGTAAAATTCGTAAACAAGATCAACTCTGAGTCTTTCGTCTTTTCTCCTTCTTCTTATTCTTGGTCTCAGAGTCGGCCACACTCGGAGAGGGGCTATCGTGAGACCCTCTCGCCGAGCTCGATGCTCGTCCTTCATCGGTGGAAACCTTCGGCGACGCATCTTTCTTGAGTCCTGGTATCAACGAGGATATGGTTCCTGACGCGGAGCCTTGTCGGCGTCCAGATATCGAGATTCGTTTGGCAATTCTCTGGAAGTTCTGCGAAGAAATCCGCTTTCGCTTTGGCTCTGAGTCCGGGTCAGGTGTTCCGCTCCGTGGGGGAGTTGCGGTGGTCTCAAACGTAACCCCCGGTGGTGGAGGAGACGCTGGTGTGGCCACATCAGATGAAGGGAATGTGATTGGTGGGGAAGAAGGAGGCGCCGATTCAGTAGGAGCCTCCTCCTCGTGGGAGGTAGATTCCTTGGCAGAAGGACCATCCTGCACCTCTTCAGGCTCAGAAGCTGGGAACGCAACCACCGCGGGGGTACTTGTGTCCCCTTGTTGAGCATCCTTCTCGGCGGGTTGCGAAGGATCAGTGCCATCACTCGAAGCGGGTACGTCGCCATGAGCATTCGTGGGCTCCAATACAGATGGCTCCCGATCAGCTTTATGTGACTCGTCAACCGAAGCCGAACCAACATGGTAGCCAGACACTTCAGGCTTGGAATGAATAGATGTCGCGTGATCTTCTGCTGAAGACACTTGATCCGCCCACATCGAGGCAAAGATACCGTCGAGAGCAACCAGTTCCTTATGGTTCCCTTGCTCTACAATTTGCCCATCTTTGAGAACCAGGATGCTATAAGATGTGTCAGTCTTACCCAAAAGAAGAGAGGGGCATGACACTTACATGTCAGCGTTGGCAATCGTCTGGTACACGAGAACGGGAGCATGAATGAATAGTTCCTTTTCGGAGTTCAATAGTAGACTTACCGAAAGACGGTGGGCGATAGAGAGGGAAGAGCGGCCCATCATGAGGTTTTGCAAAGCCTTTTGAATATCTTTCTCGGTGGAAGTATCCAAGGCGCTAATGTGCTTCTTAATATGTTGTCGTTTACGGTAGAGCTATTCGCATAACTTACCTGGTAGCCTCATCGAGTAACAAGACGGGAGGGTTCTTCAACAGAGTCCTGGCAATCGACACGCGCTGCTTCTCCCCTCCGCTGAGCCTCACACCTCGTTCGCCAACAACTGTGTCGTAGCCTGCAATGGAAGATGAGGTTTCGCTTTCCCAGCGATAGAGTTTGAGGCGTACCATCAGGGAAGCTCAGGATACGATCATGCATTTGTGCAGATTTGGCAGCAATTTCGATCTCTTCACGGGACGCGCCGAACTTCCCATAACCGATGTTATAAGCAACGGTGGTGTTGAATAATACAGAGTCCTGGGGGACGACGCCTATTGCCTGCCTGAGGCTCTTCTGAGTCACCTCACTGGAGAAACTTTCAGCACTGCAAAATTATTGAGAAAAGGACCGCGGCGCACCGAATGTCCTTTCCGTCAATCAAGATCCTTCCCTGGCCTTCGGCGAGGTCGTAGAATCGATAGAGAAGTCGAAGTATTGTTGATTTTCCGGAGCCCGACTCTCCCACCAGTGCGACGGAAGAACCCTTTGGAACCTTAAATGACACGCCATTCAACGCGGTCGTTCGACCATCATATGAGAAGGTAACATTGTCTGGAGTGACGGCCCGTGAGCGAGCCGCTTTATACCTTCCGTGAGAAGCTGGTAGCGCACCGAATTCGATCTCCCCGTTTTGGACCACCAAGTCGGGTGCGTTGGGCACGTCATTCACCTCTGTAGGTTCGTTCAACAACTTGAGAAGTTTCTCAGTGTCAACCAGAGATTGATTGACAGAGCGATAGATGTATCCCAATTGGTTAAGAGGCCCATAGAGCTGCGTAAGTCGGTTAGTGATGGTATGGTGCAATTTTCCGTAGACGGTACGGACCTGTTGCAGATAAGCAATGAAAATAACGAAATCGCTCGACTTCAACTCCCCGGCGACAACGCGTTTGGCAACGATGATAGAACCTATCAACAGTCCAGCGGTCTACGGCTTACATCAGATAAAGGCAACTCTCAAAGCACAGAAGACTAACGATAATGAAGTTTTGGACGAGGTTCAAAAGGTTGAGAGAAACTGCAAGAGCGAGTTGAACTTGTAGAACAAAGAGTAGGACTGTTCGACGCACTGATAACCCGGTATTCCAGACTCTGGTATTCACGGATGGCATCCGCGTATCTGGCAGCTTCATGCTCCTCACCACCGAAATACTTGACAGTTTCGTAGTTAAGCAGACAGTCTGTATGGATTCCTCGAGTAATCTGCAAATGAATCAGGATATTTTAAACCCAAGTGCCAGCCCGAGTAGTGTACATACGATATCGCGATCGTTCATCTGGCGCCTTATTCTTGTTCGCCACTGAGTAAGAATTACACTGGCCGAAACTGGAAGCCAAAGTGTTGTGTGAGGGTCCGTTCGTCCCAGAAAGAGGGGTGACATACCATATGTAAACATAACGACGAAGATGACCAAAGATAGCGTCCAGTCAAATTCCACACAGAATATGACCAGTGCGATAAGTATGTCGGCGAAAGTTGGTATTATATTGAACAAGATCAACTGGAAACCGAGATATGAGTTCAATCCGTACTCTGGTGGGGGTCTCAACACACCTCGAGTGTACGATTGATGGCAGCACCACGGTCCAACACACGAAGGATTTCTCCCGTCTTACGACGCGTGTGGAAAGCGAACGATAGATTCAGGAGATGGTTGAAGGAAAGCTGGGACATTTCTGACAGAAGCATTCCACGATGAATGTCAAGCTGGACAGACCGAGGAGAATCCACGTACCTCGGTCGGAATATTGCATAACAGGTGCCCAAAGACCCTGTGTGGAATAGATAAGAGTTGTTCGAACGTCCCCAGGAGACCACGTACGTCTCGTAATGCTGAAAGACCACCACTGCCCTGAAGGAACCTCAAAGCCACGAAGACGCCCAGTACAACCCAAAGAGGTCTACTGGAGTCCTTGTTGAGGATACTGATCAGTTCTCCGTATACGAATGGCTGCGCCGCGTTTACGAGCCGTCCGATGGCGACTAACAACAAGCACAGCAACTGAACAGATGAATGATGTCAGTAACCTTCCGAACATAGAATGGATACCTGGATACTCACGGCGAGTAACTGCAACGGCCGGCTCTTCTTGGGCCAGAGATAGGGTGACAGCCTCTTGAGTCGTCTCCATATTTCACCCCACGAGGGCTCAAGGTTTATCTCGGTTTTCGCTTCGGGCTAACGGAATTGGTATCAATATGGGAGACTCCATGGTTTCCACTCAGAGTTTGATCGAGCGACAGACCTTGTTTTGCGAGGGAGTGGGAGTCGTGGCTCGGGTTGAAGGTGCCGTTTGTGAGTAAGCTGACCGGCTGGAGCGGAACGTCCCGTACTTGCTGCGCTCGGGAGATGGGATAGCAAGCAATCCTGTAGAAGCTTGGGCTGGTTGAGGGTGAACCAAGGACGGAACGCCAACATCTTCTTCGTTTTCTGCTGTTTCCACAGGAAGGTAGGTGACGCGAGGGCTGGAGAGAACGAACAACAGAGGAATGAGGAGGAGCAGTCGGAAAATGGGGAAAACCAGGTGAAGTAGCTGTTCGAGATGTAGAGTAGAAAGCGGTCCGGCTGCGATGACAAGTCAGACCGAACGTCTTGGTCAAAAGCATGAAGAAGCGTCGCTGACCTTTGCGTGCGTTAAGAGCAAGTACGACGACTAGGGCAATATCGGCTGCTGCTGATAAAGCGACAGCGAGCTTAAGTCTCCGTAGATCCCAAACATTGACGCCATTAACATCCTTCCACGAGCCTAATGCTGCCAGACCGGAGAACGCGAACAGACCTGCAACCGTATTGATCTGGAGGCCAGTTGATGCGTGCCATTCCTTTTGAATGACTGAGAATACAACAAAAGTGAGACCATCGAAAAAGTAGGCGAAAGAAGCAAAGGATAAGAAGAAAAGAATAAACGCTCTGCGTGGAATACGCTGGGCAACGACAATGGAAGTGATTGGAGAAGGTGAAGACGGCTGTGACGGATGCAAGGGAAGGAGAGAAACTGCCGCCAACAGCACAGGTAATGGTGATAGTAGTCTGAGGAGAAAAATGGGTAACGACAAGGTCGAAAGGACCATTTTTCTCGCAGCAGAATGGTTCTCTGCAAAGAACCACGAGAAGAACTTGAGAGAGGGTAACTGACGTTATGCTCAGCCTTTTTAGTATTGTCTTTGTTTGTCTTTTATTTATATCGCGTATTATCTCTCCAACGCGCAGATCCGGTCAGCCTCATGGAAGTCGCGTGTATCGTTTACCGTGATTGTCGAATGGGGGAAGAAACGGGCAAATGGAGCTCATTGTATAGTACTGAGTAAAGCTATGGAGAGAGTGCAGGCACGTCGATCTATGAAGGGCCTCGCGTCCGTGGTTCGTCCCATGATCAAGGATCAAGCTCAAGGATCAAGGATGTCGGCCTTCAACTTTAGTCACCACCAAACAACCGTGATCTTGTTGATCCTGCTACTTAAGTATGTAGGTCCGTCCCAATGCAGGCACACTTATCAAGTAGCTACAGGTTGAACTTGACCACTTGTTCCCCACTGGCTCGGTCGACTTTGAGCAGTCGCTTCGAAAGGCATGTGAAGTATGGTTTCATATGACTGGAGACTAGCGCCGCGGATCCACTGGTATTGGCCTTGGCAGATAACAGCTCTTTGACCTTGTTTAACGGGAGAGATATCTGCGGTGAACTCAGCAGGGCGAGCAGGAGGTGTGCAGTCAAAATCTGTTGGGGCGAGGGCTGCGAGGGCGCTGCTCCCGTCACTGAAGATGTAGAACTCGTCGGAGAAGACGGAATAGGGGTCATGGACGAAATTGATTGAAGATGCGCACTGGGAGCCGAAATGAATAACCGAGAGATGAACATAGCCAGAGACGTACATGGTCGCTTTAGCTTCGGGCGCCGTATGTCCTTCAGGCAGGGGGAGATCACCTAATGCATTAGAAGCCCATATCTTGGCCTGTAAATGGACCGTCAGCCAACGACGTAAGATGATAGGCAGCTATTGACGCACAACGATCCGCTCGACCTCGACGTTTATGCGTATCTTGGGCTTCCTTGATCTAGGCGTTGGAGTGGGTGTTTCTTCCTCAGTTTTCTCTTCTGTAGCCGGTGGAGGCGAGGACTCTGAGTCCAGCGGCTCCGGCGCAGCATTTGGGAGGGAGATCGATACGTGATCCAGAAGCGTTGAATTGACCACTGGGGACGGTGTTCTGGGCACCTCTTCCTCAACTGAACGACCGAGCGCCGCTGGTAAAATGGAAGAGACTGGCCGTGGGCCAGGACTCCCCAGTGTTATGTTGGATTGATCACAAAAGTCGGCCTCTTCATCCAGGAGATTGTCGTCGAAACGTAGTGTTCCCGTATTGAGTGGGGATGCGCCCCAGAATGCTTCCTCGTCAAACTCTGCAGCCGACTTCTTGAACGGCGAAGATAATCTGTGTCTTCGCGTCGGTGGCTTGGGTGTTTCATGAACAGGATTCTTGGATCGCCTTTGGGCCAATAATGCCTCTTTCTCGGGTCATAGTCAATGAAAGGAAGAAAATTGATCAAAGGAACACGCACTCGTTTCTCATAATCAGCCTGTTTCAGCCTCAATGCCTCGATTCTGCGTTCTTCTTCCTCAACGCTCGACGTTAACGACGGTGCTTCGGCAGCTTCTGTCTATAGATAAATCAGTGGCAGAACCAGATTCCAGTCAAAGGTCATACCGCTTTCAATGTTTCACTGAGCGCGTAAACGCGTTCACGTATCGTTTCTAACTGTTCCAGGATGGCGGATGCCTGCGAATGAGCACGCGGCATGGGACGAACATATTGGCTTGAGCAATAATCAGCCGAGTATCAGATCATGCGACTCGACGACCTCGTACTATCGATCGATACACTTCAAGGCTGCTCTGGCGTATACCTCTGGCAATACTTCCTTTGTCCGGTGATGTTCCTCTTTCCTTGCTTGTGGTTTTCGCAGCGGGGTGGCCCCATGAAAGTCTACACGCGTGATTTCGGGCGTTGTAGGAATGCGGGCATCTTCTGGTGATGATGCTGATACTGAGAAGAGGCCGAGTTCTGAGGGGTCGATATCTCGAATCAAATCGCCGAGTTCCGTGAATAATACAGCGCGAGTGAAGGGCCCCGGTGATACATGTATTACTGGACTCGTTATGGACTCGATAGTTCGCGAACTGGCGTTTAAACGGGCGATGCAGGAGTCGAGAGAAGAGGACATGGGAGTTGATGCGAAAGGGCGTTGACGTAATTACTAATATTTGCCGCACTTGATTCAGGATATTTTCTCGACTTTCAACATTAGACTCGCTAGCCCTGAGGCTCCTCAACCCTCTGAGCGATGTGGGAACCTCTCCCCCTCATCGTGTATGGTTACGCTGTTCACCCTTTCAACCTCACTCGTCGAGATACACGATATTCAAGCCGGACAAATCGCGATCGTCTCAGCGTTGTAACCGAGGCTTCGACCGATGATCAGGCCCATGGAGACGTCGTCTCTCTCGAGGTTGGCGACGAAGTATATGCTTTTGAGAAGTATACTCCCAAAGGGAAGGAGGTAGAGGGTATCTGGTATCGTGGGTGCGTGTATGTCCACTAGAATGTGCTCAATGTAGCTCATTACCTCCTTAGATATGTGGTGTGCACAACCCGCAGACCACCAGTAACCTCAGCACTGGCCGGTGAATCCTCATGCCCCCGCCCAAACCCACGGACAGATGAACTGCAACAAGTATTCATTGGTATTTTCCCTGCATCACACATACATGTTCGCGATGAGCTTTCGGATGCGGAGGGCCGTCTCCCCTCGATTGCTCACTCCCTGAACGGCTCCAGCACGGCAGTAGGGTCTACCCACTCAAGTACTGGTGAACTTTATTCGACACTTTGGAATAAAGAGAAGATCCATTCTGGAATGGAGGCACTCAGAGAAGAAGACGAGGATACCGAAACCGTGGCAACCATTAGCAGAAAATCATTCAGGCTTGGTCCACCCCCTGACCAGGCTAGTATCTCCAGAGTTGGCCCACCAGTACATTACACCAAGAGCGTCCATTCAACCTCTACTGAAGAGGCCAAACCCCTACCTCCTCGACCGTCCCTAAAATCTGGAGATGACACGGCTTCTGGCGGCACCCAGCCCATCATAGACGAGATTGCCTCCGCACTGCGCGAATGGCATTCTCTCATGTTCCGATATCTGGCTAGAAGGGATTATAAACTCTTTCATACCGTCCGAGATCACATAGAAGCGCTACATCTGGGTCGACGGCAGCTTCTGGCGCAGACTTTGAGTGCTGAAGAAACCATCAACCTGAGACGAGACTGCGTAACTCGACTGGTCTCTGGAAACCTCGTGCAAGGACTGGACGTCATTGTACGACACCCGACGTGGGGCGGGCTTGTCACAGTGGACGTAGAAGGAGAACCTGACATTCGGAGTTGGGTCAGTGCTGTTCGGATGTACGCCATGCAGTTATCGCTGGCGTATCTGAATGTCTCTTCCGAAGCAAACGCCCCGCGACCTATCAACCACTCTTTCCCGGATCAAAGCTCCGCGGGTCCCTTGCCTACCCCTGCTAACTCTGCCTTTCCGGAAATGACACACCGGAAAACACGATCCCGCTCTGCTGTGGTCAGACCTCAGCCAGCTCAGAAAACCTCAGCCGCCAAGTTCTACCACATATTCCTCGACGTACGCGCATTCGTTGCGTCGATCTGCTCCCCCGGTGAAACGGTCGAACTCTTCTTCTCTCTTTACCGGAAACAGGAGAATCGATGGCAGTTCATCAGTGAAGAGTTTTGTGCTGTTCTTAACCACAACGGCGTACTCGCTCGCAACCCCTCCCACCGCATACGGACGTTGTTTGTGGACTTAGCACCGTCGGACCTGCAAGACTCTATCTATCTTGTCTGTCGAATCGTCCGAAATGGTGCACTGAAACTCGGCAATAACATGAGTTCCGGAGTTGGAGATAGGGAACGAAAGGGCTCTGAAGCTTCTGCCAGGTTCGAATCCGGCACGTCCAGCTATGCAGAGACCTTTGGTCCAGTCTCACCGGGAAGCCCTCGACCCCTGACGGTACAGGATAACATGGTACAATTCCGACGGCCTTTTGGTTGTGCGGTCGTCGAGCTCACTCAGCTCAGTAAAATGGTCGAGGAGGGTGCAGATGTTTCCCCCAGCAAGGAATATACAATGCCCATATATGTGCCCACCAACGAGACCACCTTTTCCATGCTCCATCACAACATCATAGAAGGCCACTTGAAGGACTACGAGAAGTCAGCCAGGTAAGACCCCTTTGACATGGAGCTATGCCGCTCTTTTCAACTCATAGTCCCTCGAATACAGGGCTGAAATGTTAGTTGTATCCGTTAAAGTGTTTCACGGAGACTCTGCTACTATCGTACGGGAGAATACCTCAATACTCCAGGATACACCCCATACCCTCCGACTCGGCTTTCCGGACGTCGTTTTCCCAGGGGATGTCAGGAACGAACTCTATATCAAGCTTTGGAGCGGCATCTTCACACCCGTCAGCAACCGCCTCAGCGTTGCGAATTTCCCGCGTGGCCCTACTCCCCTTCTCAATGTGCAGGTCACTGTTGAGGTGCGAGATCACGACGGTCGACTCGTGGAAAACGTGATTTCCGAAGGCAGTGGTGAGCCTTTCATGTCACAATTCCATTCGATGATCTTCTCGCGTTGCAATGAACCCATCTTCGGCGAACTGATCAAGATCAGACTGCCCCTCGAGGGCACACCTCGATGGCATCTCTTTTCCTTTTCCGCAATCGCTCCAACAAAGAACGAACATCTCCATTTGCCTTCGCATTCCTCCCCCTCTTCCCCGATGCGCGAGCCTTCGTGGAGGATGGCGGACATACGCTGATCCTGTACCGAGCGGATAAGCTCAGTCAGATCAGCTCCGAAATGTACCTCAATTCAACATCTTCAGTTCTCGCCGACCAACGGCCGGAACAGGTACCCATTTCCCCCGACCTGCAACGTCTTGCACCTCCGACGAAGGATGTGATGTCCGTTCGGACGTCCCTTTGCTCGACCAAGTTGACCCAGAACGTAGTCCTTCTCAATCTCCTCACTGGGAAACCATTTCAGATCGCGAAGTGCTCTCGGGAATCCTTTACAACTTCACTTTTGTTGGCGAGGTCGAGATAGTCAAGTTTTTACGCGACATCTTCGATTCTCTTTTCGCGATTATGATCTCCAACCTCAATGTCACAGGAGAGCTGGATGACCTCGTCTTCAACGCGCTGGTGTTCGTGCTTGGTATTATCCAGGATCGTCGATTTACGAATTTCCGGCCCGTATTGGACGTTTACATCGAAAAGCACTTCAACTGCGCGAGCGCCTCCTCGCATATCATCGGCTCGATGAACGCCCTTCTCGCCGACCCGGCCAGCGATGATGCGGGCAAGCTACGCGCGGCTCTCAAAGTATGGCACTACATCGTCAAATTTGTCATACGCGCCCGGGAGCTTCAAAAAGCCAAAGAAGCTGGCATGGGTGGCGGTGCTACAGCAGAGCACTTCGAAGGGAATTTCAAGCGGGAGTTACGCTCGCATTTGACCGAAGTCAACCGCATGATGTCCATGACAACCCCTGCGTCCATTATCGGCACACAGACGATAGCACTACAGAACTACACTTCCATACTTCCTGAACTCGCGCATATCTTCTCGACGCTCGACCTCGTGTCCTTTGTGACAACATTCGCAAATTCTGTAACATGCGCCGCGGGTAAAATACCAGTCTGGAAGCTCATCATGTTCCTACAAGTCGTGAAAGGGTTTCTATTCGATGTTCCTCAGTCCCGACAATTGCTGGTCGAGTCCGTTGCGTCTTGGATTAAACCACATTTTGGCCAGTACGACGAATATCCCCACACGTTATCTAACGACTCGCAGTCAGCACGAGACGCCGGGCGGGTCGCCTGGCTGGAGAACACTAGACTTTGTGTCACGATTATCGCGGTCATGCTCGACAAGTTGCAGCACGAATTGACGTCGCCCGAAGTCTATCAGGATCGCCAAAAGCTCAAAGTGGAACAAGAAAACGTTGAAAACCTCCTCCCCCTACTGCCTAGGTGAGGGTGCTTCTTTTTGGTTATGCGCCGTGTGAGCTGATGCGTAGGGCTTAGGTTACTAGACTCTTACCGCGAATTCATGAGTCCGGCCACGGCGCAGGCCCTGAACAACACGCGGACAGCTTCGACGGCAAAGGTGGCGATACCTGTCCCATTCCCCGAGTCCTATCCATTTTCGCTCTTAGCATACGCCCCCGAGAACGAAAAAGCGAACAGCTCAAGGGGCCTGTCAAGTGTGGAAAGGTTGTTCAACCCCGGCCTCGGCGAAACTGCCATCGCCATCCTGGTCCTGATTCTATGTTCCCCAACCAAGGACATCGTCAACTTTCTCGAATCAAGTCTACTTATCGAGGGAAGGGAGAGATTCGTCACTCTGTTATCCAACTTCTTTTCGGTGGGAACGTCGATATTAGAGAACGACGCCTTCCCGGAGACCTGGCTCAATGTCAATATTTTGGCCCACAAAGTCCTGGTGAGAATGTTGGCTCCCATATCAGCGCTACTTTCGAAAGAGTTTGTCCCTCCTGAGCCCATGGAATCAGAGTTCAACCCATCGTTGTGGAGGGAAGCCTTTTACATGATACTAAAACTCCTATCCTCCGAGAAGTTGGTGATAGAGGAGTTCAGTCCCCAGGCAAGCTTCTAACATCTCACCCGGCTCAAACCTCTTCTCAATGCACAATCTTGTAGAAACGTCGTGCGGTATGGCGCTTAGCTGGCGATATCCGCGGGGAAGGTGCTACCATAATGTTCAATCTTTGGCAGGATTTGGGGTGGGCTGAACAGAGTGTTGTCGAGGGAGAACCGCCTTTGCGACACGGGGTGAGCTTTGTTACACCAATCAAAGGTATCCGACTAACCAAGTTCCTTTGTACGTAGGGATATCAAGTTTACTTGAGCTCGCTCGTCGGACACGTAGTGAACTTGTGTCTGAGTCATCACGAACAGCTGCGAAACAACGCCGTCCAAATGTTGTTCAGCATGATAATATCGGAGTATCATCAGTCTGGGCACTTTGATGACATCGAGAATGAGCTCGTCACTCGGCTAGACTACCTTTTCATGTCTGACAGCAAGGGGGACGATATATCTGGAGCCTTCTTCGTCGGTCAACTACGCATGCTGTTCATGAATTCCGAAGCAGAACCGGGCCTTCGTGAACGGGTCTCTCATTTCCTCGACTCCGTAGATCTCTTCCTGGAGCTCCTCCTTAGCGTCCGTGCGTTGCCCGAGGGAGAAGAGTTTGCCGACGAACGAGTCATTGCTACGGTAGGTCCATATCACAAAGGATCGTATATGTATATGACACTCAAATTCCGTGCAGCTGCGCTTGATGAACTTTATACGGCGGATAGGCCGGGATGAAATTTACATCAAATACGTCCATCAACTTGTCAACGTAGGTGTCTAGCAAAAAGATTGTGGATGTTTGATTGACCCACTTACAGATGCACTTGCAATCGCAAAACTACGTTGAGGCAGCACTCACATTGAAGCTTCACTCTGACCTATATGCTTGGGATCTCAACAGCGTTGTTGGCCATATGGACGACCTCGGCTTACCCAAGCAGTCGCAATTCCACCGAAAGGAAACTTTGTGCTTGCTGATCTTGGACTACCTAGGTGCGCCTCTCTATACATCTGGCACGTAAAAAGGGAACTCACCAGCGATTAAGGCAAGGGGAAAGCTTGGGAACGGGCTGTCGAGATATGCATCGAGTTGACGAAACAACACACCCAAGTAACCTACAACTAGTAAGCACACTCCTTCATCAAAGGGAAGCCTCTGTTTGAGTCTTTCTAGCACGCGGTTATCCGAGATCTATCGACTTCAAGCCACTCTTCTCGAGCACATCGTGACAGAACAGCGATACTACCCTGAATACTACCTGGTATCGTTTTATGGAAACTTCCCTGCAGCAATACGGGACAAACGTTTCGTCGTACGTTGCTAGCGTCTTTGCTTTCCTCGGTTGGACCTGTTATGACTGACTGGGACATGCAGTATCGAGGGTATGAGTGGGAGAAGTTCGGGGCCTTTTGTGAACGAATGCTCAACAAACATCCGGGGGCTCAACTGCTCAAGACACCTGGCGACCCACCAGTAGACATTCGATTTGGCAATGACCAGTACCTACAATGCACACCAGTCGTTCCGGAGCCTGATCGTCAGTTGCCCATTTTTACCAACCCCGATGTACCCCCTACAGTGCGAGCGTACTATGAAAACAGGTCAGTTAGCATTTCGCTGGTCAAACTCATCTCACTTCATACTTATGTTATTGATCAGTGACATCAAAATGTTCTCGATATCACGACAAGTGCCAAAAGTTGCTCGGGATCGGGCGGAGGAAGTCTGGATCGAGAAGACTTATTACAAGACGGAAGACAAATTCCCTACAGTCCTTCGTCGATCGCAAGTTGTTGAAATGGAGGTCGCGATGATCTCGCCACTCGAGAACGCGTTGGAGGAGGTCGAGCTCAAAACCAAAGAACTAGCGGCACTTGAACTCAAGTACCAGTCGCTGGCAAAGACGACGCAGGACGTTTCAACCAACGCATTGTCGAAGGCTCTGGATGCAGTTGTCGATTCGCCAACGAATGCCGGCATAACCGCATACAGACAACTTTTCTTTGATCCTGAATACGTCAGTCAGAACCCCGACCGTGTAGAACTTATCGATAAATTACGGGCTGCAGTCGATGAACAGGTGCGTTTCTTGGGTGAGCTGAAACTGCCACAAGGCTAACTTCACTATAGGTCCGAGTTATCGATCACTGTCTCAAGCTTCACGGACGACTGTGCTCTGCAGAATTCCTTCCTTTCCACGGGACGCTTGAAAAATTCTTCAAGAAGAATTTTCGGGAGGAAATCAATCGTTTGGGTCTAGAAGAAGCTGGAGATACCGAAACTATTTCACCCTCCGTCCGGTCGGGCGAACAACGCACAATGGGGACCTCTTCGCAATACCAACCCTCACTGTACGCACCTTCCGTGAATGGCGGCGCGTCGACTTCGTCAGCGCGACGCGTACCTTATGGCCTCAACCTTGGCCGCTCAGTGTTGACTCCACCTCCGCTTTCGCCACAATCACCTACAGATCCGGATATGCAGGCAAATCACTCTCTGCCTAACAATCAGACGCCCTTGCAACGCCATCTTGCCCACTTGGCTCGACATGGAATCAACGGAGTGTCCTCCGCACCAGGTGACAGCACGCACGGGAGTGACTCCTTCTCCGTCGAGTCCCCGAACCAATCCTTTGTAAACGTCGGAAACGGAATTCACGGCAGTCTTGGCGGGATCGCTCAGTCATCTTCTGGTTCTGTGATAAATACAAACATCGGAGGAAGTGGAACGTCACTGGCTGGATCCATCAAAGGGCGCATATCTCGGTTGGGGAGCCTAAACTTTGGACGTCGCGGAGGATCGTGACCAGAAGTATTGCACCCTATCTTCGGTTGAGGGTATTGTTCTTTTCCTTCGCGGTTCTTTTATTCATTTTCATCTTTTCTTTTCTTTTGCTGGATCCATTTCTCGGTTCGAGTTTGTTATCTATATCTTATACCAGATTGTATGCGGTTCATTCCTCGTTATTGTAGAAATTTCATCAGTCCAAATATCCCTCCGTCGAGTCCTGAGCTGACACACTTTCGTGGTTCAAAGAACAAGTACCATTGCATGACGCTGTGGTCATAAGTGAAGACGATACTCAAGACGAGACTACTGTACAGTGGTGGCATACACGAAAAAAGAAGCTACATGACGCCCAAATCCACATCCGAAAGAAGAACCGAAGAGGAGAATGTACACGATGGGAAGGATCGACATCAAAAGGCGGGGATATAAAATATACAGAGTTGTCAAGTCCTGCATTTTACAGAGGGGGAAAATAGACTCCTAGAAGACCGAAAGGAACATGAAGATAGAACATGGACAACGGAAGGAGGAACAAAATGTCCCCCCTGATATTGTACATTCGAGAAACACTCGTGGAATCACATGACATCATAGAATGGAGGGGGTTCGATAGAGAAACAAAGGAAAGGGACTCGGAGGGGGGGGAAAACCAATCGGCGGTTTTCGAAGGACATGTACAAAGGCATGACAGACATGAATCTCGTAGAGAGGGGAAAAGCCGGTAAAACGGGAGTCTAGGCGTAGTAGGCAGGAGTTTCCTTGGGATATTGGTTCGATTCTGTGGGATAGCTGTAATGGTAGTCCGGTTCGTCGTGGGGCATGATGCCATTCGTGTTTTGGCTGACTGGAGCTTCGGCGAGTTGGAATCCGGACAAGGTATGATAACTTTCGAGGGCCATGTCGCCAGGAGCTCCGGTATCGGCCCAGTTGTTGAAAGAAGCAGAATCCTCGTGCGTAGAGCTATGGTCCGACAAGGTAGGATTCGTGTCGGAGGGGTATAATGGATAATGTTGAAGCGTATCGAAGGCATGCTTGGATGGGTGTGGGATGCCTCCGTCTGGTGTGCCCTCATGGCTCGATAAGAGAAGGATGGAACGGTCGTTGAAAGATGGCTCGAATTTGGGAATCAAAGGCGTGGGCTGAGCCAGTTTGGGTACGAGCTGAGAGTTGGCGTACCGGACCAGATGCCCCTGGTAAGGAGGGTGTTCTTCGGTTGGTTCAGAAGGTAATGAAGCAGAGGAACTGGTAGGAGAGGATTGGGTGTACCAAGACTGAAGGCACAGACAGGCCCAATGAGCATAACGACGCTGGGGGAGATGAGAAGAACATACGTATTTTTTGAAAATCTTCTGCAGGGCCTCGCCAAGTAGGCGCCACTCGAAAACCTTGAGGTCCTTTTCGATGTTCCGTGGCTTGGGGTCCGGGAACTCCATGATACGCTGAAAAAAGCGCTCGAAACCGGCCTTGTGCTTGGAGACCGTTGTGGGACGCAGGACTTCCAAGTTGCGCCTAACCCTATTCTTCTCCTCGACTGGAAACTCGCTATCGGTCAAGCGCTCCAGCAGGTAAATAACATCGACAGACGTGACATAGAAGGCATCAGTTTCGTCTCTGAAGATACAGGATATGACACAGGCGCTGTCGTGGTAGTCCTCTTGGGCAACTGGGTCCCAGTCGATCTCAGTCTCGCGACCGTTTTGTCTTTTGGTAAGGCGCACAAGACGACGACCTGCGCGCATCTCAGCCTGGTCCCAATTTAAACATGCGTCAAGGAGCGACTTTTTGAAAGTGACAATGGGTTCGTGTGGTCGCAAGTTTGCACCCAACTCCTTCGAAGACGCAAGTTTCGACCGTGCGAGTGAGTTGGCCCTGATACGATAAGGACCTCCTCCCTTGAGCGGACGAGATTTCGAATGGACAGTGAGTGGGTTAGAACTTGAAGCCAATGCGGCATGGCTGGCGATGATGGGACGGGCACCAGAAGTGGTTGCTGCACGACGACGAAGAACAGGAGAATTCGAAGTGGTCGTAGAAGGAGTCGCCTGGCTTACGTCCAACGAGACTTGCCGTCTATGACTGCTCGACACACCGCCTGACTCTGAGTTGGGAGAGGGATAGTTGGAACGATCTGCCGTAACGTTGAAAGTCAATCAGTGATAGGCTATAAGCGTAATGAAAACCGAGGACGTACCTGACAGCCAGTATGAAAAATTACCGGCGTTGGCTAAATCGAGGACACGACTGCTCTGGTCCAATGCTTGGATTTCGAGCGAGACACTCTCCAACGTAGATGAGGGGTCGAGAACAGGGACTGTAGCATGGAGCTTCCACTTGGCGAACTTGACACCTGGGAGCTCTTCGACCCTTGTAGGTACTGGTCTGCCGCCTACGACGAGACGAACAAAGATGGCATTTGGAGAATCCTGATGGAAATGTATGCGGACCGTTATTGGGACGCCTCCTTCGCCTTCCTGGGGAGAATAATCGACGACTCGAAACGTTCCGTTGAGAGACAGTACAGGCTTGCGCATAGTGGGAGAATGAGAGAGAGAGAGGGCGTAGCGAAGAGAAATAGAGAGAAAACTGGCCGAGGGGGGCGGGCAAGCCTCTCGGTTGAAATAAAAGGGGGAGAGGGGGGGACAAGTCAGCGAGCCTCGTGTTAGAATTTCCCATTTATGGTAAACAAAGGTATATCTATGCCACCCCAAATCTTTGTAGATCAGGCCTCTTTGTGATCTAGTTTTGCTCCAGTTATCGGCGCAAATTTCCTACACTTTGTCCCCAGTTTTCGCCCCAATCAGCTGAGGATATCGTCCTTGAAGATGGCCACTTTCCCGACACCGTCTCCGCGTATTACTCCCCGGTACATTCCCTCACAGTTGAGTGCAAGGCTCACTATCGACAGTCGGTGGCATGAATATCACATCCCAAGCATTCGAGCAAAATGGGTGCTGTCACTCACCGTTGCCCTCATTATCCAGTACGATCACACCACCGTCTCCTCCATCTCTACGTAGATCCTCAACCGCAATCTCAGATGCGGCTTCTATGGTCTCACCCAGATATTTGACTCGGTGCGCGATCGTGGCGGCTGTGGCTTGACGGATAAAATACTGTACGGATAATAAACGATGGAATAGAGCTGAGAGCGAAACTTGTAGACACGTGGGGACTTACATCGCCATCCCCAGTACCCGAGATTCCGATAGCCTTCTCGGTAGGTTTTCCGGTTATCATGTTCCACATGGACCTCCAACCGGTAGATTTCCAAGATTCGGCCCAGTACCCACTCGCCATCAGTGGAGTATCCCCAATCCGTCCAACAAGTTTGTTCGTTCTGCCACCCGTCGATGTCACGGAACAGATACAACCGTCCGTGTCCAACGCAACAGCACCAACCGTCCCTTTGGGGTTCATATCCAGAGAATCAGATTCGTCTCTGTCCCTGGCCCCTTTTCCATAGGGATAAGGTTCATCTGGTAGCCCCAGTCCTCGACGGTGCTCCTTCCACCGTCGTTCCGTAAAGAAATACGAAGGGTCTACCATTTCCTCTCCGTGCTTCTCCCCGATCACTTCCGCATTTGAGCCCGACAAGAACGTATGAGGGGCAAGGGAGGGGTTGAGGTACAAAAGTCTCGCGAGTTTGGACGGGTTACGAGTGCGAGTCAACAGCGTTAGTCCGAGACCTCGGCGAGACGAGGGGATCTCAGGGTGAGAAGACGGAGGCTTTGAGAGCATTATTGATGCCTCCAGTTCGTTCTACGTGATGTTCAGTAATGAATCTTCAGTTTCCAATTCCACAAAAGTTAATTGCCTCCATACCTTTCCAGCCACATTGAATACAGCGCCCTTTCCGGCGTTAAATAGTTCGTTGTCTTGGTATTGACAAAGGTCCATGAGCTGACCAGTTCAGGAGCATTAGAGAATGTTTGACTGACCTTCCATAGCCGCAACAGCTGCGACAGCTGCATCCATAGCCACACCTCCTTGACTGAGAACCTTGTAACCTGCGTCGAGAGCTTCTCGGAGGGCAGCACGGTACGCTTCGATCTTTTCGGGCGTGGATCCCGCCCTGGTCATGGTACCTGCACCACCGTGTATGACTAGCACATATTTGCCTCGTTGGGGGACCAACGACCCCTGCGGTATGACAGACCGTCCCTTCTCTGCGATCATTGGGCAGGTATACCTGTCAAGGGGAAAGAAGAACTCGCCATGTTGTCTTGCAGTCGAAAGCTATATAACGGTAACACGGAGGTCCGGCCCTGACACTTCCATGTACGGGATAAAAATAACGCCAAATCGGTTCGTTATCGTACAGTAAAACATGGCCAAGTACATACAGAATAAAGCCGCACAATTCATCCTACATACAGCCTACGTCCTACTTATGCGCCTGAAGAAGAAGCTGACTTGGCCAACGCTGACTTGAGCCTTTGGCGAAGAGGACTCTCGTCAGTGGACGTTATTCGAGTCTCTTCTGGTTTGGAAACTATATCTTGACGGGTTCGTTCGATCCCAGTCTCTCCCTCCTCAACGATCTCGACGTGTTCGACGACGATGGCGACGCGAGTCCACCGTCTGTAGCGAGTGTACTGCCATACCAGAAATTCAATCAGATGACCATATCCACGACCGACTGCAAGGCAGAACGAACCTTGCCCATACCACCCTTGCTGGTTTTGTTCTCCCACTTATTATCACCATAGACCCAACCATCCGTGTCGGTCGCAAGGTCCTCTTCGTTACCTTCGTCCTCATCTTCTGCGGCTTCGGTTTCATGAGTGTCACTTTTCGGTGCACTCGAACCAGCACTGCTACTATTCATCTCCTTCACCTTCTTCATCAAAATGCCAGAGCTCGTACTTTCGTCCTTTGTTGTCGGTAAAGGTTTCTCAACGCGCGTCGACACACCATCCTCTCGCTTCACAAGAACTTTCCATTCGGGCTCGTCCCATTTCCAAGTTGCGGTTCGCTTCACCCTTCGGCCTTGTCTGTCAGGTAGAAACACGACACTGTCCTCGGGCAATGTAAACAAGTTCGGTGGTGCAACAGCTTGTTGGGAATGTGTCGACCATGAGGGGCGCTCAGCTGGTAATAAGGCGGCCGAAAAGTCTAATCCCATCCACCTTCGAATGGCACGTTGTGATCAGTACACGCATCCCCACAGCATGACTGCGGGGCACTTACCATCGTTGGTTTTCGTATATGGTGAAGAGGAAACGTAGGACGTTAGCAGGTTCGACTGAATTTGTGGATGCGAGGGTGTCGACGGGCTGAGAGCGCGGAAGGAGGGGCTGGCCAGATATGAGTGCCCAAGCACGGTATGCTCCCCATCTACACCATGCACTTCGTTTGATAGCTGAACGAACAACGATGCTCCAAGGAGAGCACCATGATAATGCGACTGTGAATGTACACCAGAGAGCTTTAGGCGATGCGTAACGCGTAGAACGTGATTTCAGACTCACCTGTACCGGCTACCCCGGCTATAATGCGAAGGGGTACGAAGTGGGTGAGGGCGAGATATGGGATATATAGGAAAGCGCAGACTCTGATAAGAGTGGTCCAAGATGAAGCTGGTCTAATGATTTCTTGTGAAGTTGGGATGAACGTTTGAATGGCAGTAAGGTCGGCTATAGCAGTTTGAAGCGCGTTCTCGGTAATTGGGGGTAATGTAGTACGTTCATTCGTGCTCGTTCTGGCGACAAACCAGACGAACAGAGTGGCGAACGGTAGGAGATATCTGCCTCTGATATTTAGAACAGAGAAACGTTTCGTATTTGAGGAACGACAAACCGCATGGTTACATCCATGAAAAGACATATTCCCCACCAAGCAGCAATGGCCAGAAAGCTGTCGTACCAAGAGGTGGACCAAGAAAATATTTCTGCTCCATGGCGTATAGCAGAGAGTGAAGGAGCGAGCCGTATGAGGACAGCAGTGAGGGGATAGGGTACAGAGTTGAGGAAGTCGTGGAGGGCCATCTTGGTCGCGGTCAAAGCTGGAGCCTGGGGAAACGAATGCCCGCGTTTGCTCATCATTGTGGGACCACGCGTACGGGTTCAACCCCAACTTCCACAATCATCCGGAACATCCTATTCATGCGACTCAGGAATGGTCTGAAGGTGCAGTTGACCTCCACATTTTCCGTAACTTGTTAGTGACCTTTATCTCGATGCCCAGGCTGATGTGAACAGTCTGGTAGCTCTGTCATTCGGGATCCATATTCTCGTATATCTCCTCGCCTTCGCTTCCTCCCGTCTGCCTCTTTTCGATGCGTCTCCGAAGACATTTCATTTGTCCAAATACACACAACCGTTGCTTCGATGGGATGCTTTTCATTTTGCGAGCATTGTAGAGGATGGATATATCTATGAAAACCAATGGGCTTTCTTTCCAGGGGTCCCGTTCATCATGCGACATGGCCAACAAGTCATTGAATATCTCACTGGATACTCTGACCTTATGCTGGGAGGTGCTATTCTAGCAATGGCTTGCGATACAACGCGTACAATGTATCATCTTTCACTACACCATCTTGGCTCTCAAAAGCTCGCGTATTTGGCAACCCTGCTGTCTCTACTACCCAGTAGTCCAGCCACACTACGTCTCGCTGTGTATGCAGAACCATTTTTCACGTACTTCGCGTATAAAGGTGCGTCATGAAACAGTGCTAGTACTCTCTATCGTTCATTTAGGTTCAGGAATGCTATCTTGCGCTCGGTCCCAATATCTGATGGCCTCCTTGTATTTCGCGTTGGCGGGAACGTTTCGTTCAAATGGAATGTTGTTAGGTGGATTCTTACTTTGGGATCTAGTCGTTCAGCCTCTTTTCCAGACGGGAAAGGTTCGTCTACTTCATGTTCTTCGCCGCGAACATCATAACATTCAAGTTTCAGATACACTGGAGGAAATCCTTCTATGCAATTCCCTTGACATCCGCCACGTTCATACCGTTCATCTACCACCAGTTTTCTGGGTTCATTGCCTTCTGTACGGGTCCGAATACTCGACCAGAAGAATGGTGCAGTAAAACTGTGCCTCTCATCTACTCCCATACTCAGTCTAAATACTGGGACGTCGGGTTTCTCCGCTACTGGACTGTTGCGCAGATACCGAACTTTGCCATTGCCGCCCCGCCATTGATTACAATAACGTCGTATGCTGTTTACGTTTTGAAGATGCAGTTCGGCCGAAAAACGATTTCGCCTTTCACTCGCTCTTCACTCATTCCCCATGCGATATATGCACTTGTGCTAAGCTCCATGCTACTTCTCTCTGCGCACGTTCAGATCATCCTGCGTCTTGCTGCGTCTATGCCGATGACTTATTGGGCTGCAGCCTGGCTGGTGGTGGAACACCCAAAATTCGGGAGATGGTGGATCGGTTGGAGTGTTGTTTGGGGTGTGTTGTCGATTGTCCTGTGGAGTACCTTTCTGCCCCCTGCGTAGGATTTATATGCAATATGGGTTATCGGTTTTCTCGGGAATGGGTGCTCGCAGGATTGAGTACTACAACGCGTTTGCAACGGTCCGTGCATGGGTCTCGACTCTCAGATGACCTTTTAGTACCCGACCCATGCCCCGAATCAAAAGAAAGTAAGCAGAAACTATCTCAGGTGATGAGGCGTGTTCGATGGAGGTTTAAAAGCCGTTGCAAGCCACAAATCTTCTTGGGTATTCCCATTTTCCTGGCTTTATACTACCATGCCTCGTTTCGCAAGGCATTCGCTGAAGGTGGGGAACCGTGTGACGAATGCTGCTGAATTGACTCTGCGGTTCGTATTCCCTCCCTGTTACGAGTTCAAGATTGTTCCTTATCGTACCTCTCCAGAGAAACCATCTTTCCGTTGTTTCTGGTCACGATCTTGTACTTCCTCTGGGTGCGTAGAATATCGCGATCGATGGGGCATCGGTGCTCATTCGTGTTTTCCTTCTTTTCTTTCTTTCGTCTACAGGGATTCGCTTACGGTTTACTGGACACTTTGAACAAACACTTCCAGAACACCTTGGATATCTCTCGTACACGTTCTTCTGGTCTTCAAGGTGCATACTTTGGCGCATATCCCATCGCTGCTCTTGGATATGGCAACTGGGTCCTTAGGCACTACGGCTATAGAGCCGTCTTCATCCTAGGACTTGTCCTCTATGGAATTGGCGCCTTTATGATGTGGCCCGCCGCACTCAAACGAAGTTTTGGAGGGTTCTGTGGGGCAACGTTCATCATAGGAAGTGGTCTGGCTTGCCTTGAGACCGCTGCTAATCCATACATGGCTGGTAGGCCCTTCCCGCTTTTTTTTTCCTCTCTCCTTTTCTGATCCTTAATTTCCCCGTGGCAAGTGACCGGACCTCCGAAATATGCTGAGCTGCGTATTAATTTAGCACAAGCCGTCCAGGGGATAGGCACAGGTGAGCAAGATCATAACACGGTGCCATCATGCGGGAGAAGAGAAGACTTATAAGATCAATGGTTTCTCAGTGGTTGGTCCCGTTCTTGGATCATACGCATTCTTCAAGGAGAGACCAGATGATGTCTCTGCTCTGGAGTCCGTGCAATGGGTGTATCTTGCGATCGGGTGCTTCGTGTTCAGTCTTGCCGTCGTATTCTACTTCTCTGTGATTCCGGAAGTTACAGGTAAGAACACTCCTACGAGATAACGCACGCCGAGTCTCATATTTTGGAGGGTAGATGCCGATATGAGTGAACAAGCGGACAAAACTCACTCTGGGAATAGGCAGGACGACAAACCGTTCAAGAAGCAATACCGCCTCTTCCATGCAGCTTGGGCACAGTTTTGCTATGTTGGGGCTCAAGGTATGATTCTTTGATTCGAAAAGAGACTCTATACTTATTTGCCTCGTGTTGTACAGTGGCCATTGCGACGTACTTCATTAACTACGTTACGGAAACGCGTGCAAATACCAGCAACGCTCTTGCTGCCCAGTTCCTTGCTATCTCGCAAGGATGTTTTACCATCGGGCGGTTTGTGGGCTCTGGTAAGCCCTGTTTTCTGTCTGGTCCCTGCCCTACCACTAATCTACCTTACCAGGTTTCATGAGATTCGTGAAGCCGAGAATTGTTCTCTTGATCTTCCTCACGGGGGCGCTAGCCTGCTGTGCTGCAAGTATTCACACACGGGGTAATACCGGCCTGGCAATGATAATGGTCACCCTTTTCTTCGAGAGTATTTGTTTCGCTACGATAGTCGCGCTCGGTATTCGTGGACTGGGAAGACACACAAAGGTGGAGTTCAAGGACGCAACTGTGTTTGATCCATTTCTCACGCGAGCATTGTTTCAAGAGAGGTTCTGGATGGGTCGTTGCAGGTGTTGGTGGTGGCGGATGCGGTGAGCACTACGCCCCTCAACGTGCGCCTGATTTTACTCACTGACACCCATCCAATTCAAGTCCCCCCAATTCTCGCGCGTGCTGCCGATAACCACAATAGCACGGCGTTTGCGATGATCGTTCCCGTCATGTTCTTTGCCAGCGCATTGACCTACCCTATCTGTGTCAACTTTGTACCTGCGTACAGAATCCCAGCAGACGCGACAGGTGACGGAGTAGTCGGGGTCGCCAAGAAGGAGGAGTCTGCCGACGCCGAGTCTGGCTCAGGGAAGTCCGTCGAAAAAGCCGGCAGTCCATGATTGACACGATCCGACTCGCGATCGTGCTTCGTTACTGTAGAAGAACGTTTTTCATTCATCGTAGTCAGACCAAAGAATCAAACATAGTATATTGGGTTATGGATAAACACGGAATAAACCTACACCTTGCCAGTATGTAAAAGTCTTTACGGACGAGAGACAGGAAGAATGGACTGGGGTAACCTTTGGGCGAGAAACAGGGAGACACTCCGAGACCGTGACTCGGAGGCTGAGTCCATCTCGGACGTCCGGTCTCAGGTCGCGGTAGGTCGCGGTACTTGCACGGTACCGTCATGGGCTTTGCAAGGGCTTTGTCAGACTGACTAACAAAGCTGATGACAAAACGAAAAACTTTTGGCGCTTATTCTAGACAACTTGCGCTTGAACTTCAGCCAGCTACTTCACCATTGTTTACACCTCTCCCTCTCTCTCTGACAATGATGGAGACTCAACCACAGCAACCCCTCTTCACTTGCATATCATGCTCTATTGCTTTCTTCTCCGCAGAAGAACAACGTACGCATTTCTCACTGTCCTTGACTTTGAGATGATCGAACCTGACTTGCTGGATTCCAGGCGTGCACTATCGATCCGACCACCATAGATACAACATGAAACGGAGAGTGGCAGGATTACCGCCAGTCAGCGCCGCCGCCTTCAATGAGAAGGTTTTGGAAAGGAGACAAGAGACATCTATTATGTCGTCTCTCAAAGGTTCCACATGCGAAGTCTGCAAGTAAGTGTCCAATCGACCTTGGTTTTCGGGTTCTCAGCGTTGAGTCTCGTAGCAAAACATATTCTACAGAGAATGCTTACCGATCTCACATCAACTCGAAGAAACACAAGGAGAACGAACTCAAAGCTGTTCGTAGACCAGCACCAGCTATCGATGCTGAGCAAGAGGCGGGTGCTGAAGCCGAAGTTGAAGCCGAACAACCTACCGAGCCCTCCAAGACTGCAGCACCCCAAGCCACAGAAAACTTTGAAGCCGCTCCAGTGTCCCTAGTCGCCGACGAAGATGCCGATGAAGAGGAAATTAACGAGACCATCGACCAGAAGATCGCAGCCGCACGATCCCGTCTCTCCAAGGCCAATTGTCTATTCTGTCCCTCAGAATCATCCACGATAGAAGAAAATCTCTCACACATGTCATCGGCACATTCCTTCTTCATCCCCGACACCGACTACCTTACCGACCTTCCTGGATTGATCACCTATCTCGGCGAAAAAATTGCCGTCGGTAATGTCTGCATCTACTGCAATGGCAAAGGCAGGGAGTTCCGGACTTTGGATGCTGTCAGGAAACACATGATAGACAAGAGTCACTGCAAGGTCGCCTACGAGACCGAGAACGACCGCCTCGAGATCTCCGACTACTACGACTTCTCCAGTTCGTATCATGACGCTAAGAAGAAGAAGAGCAAGTCAAAGAAGAAGGTCGTACAGAAGGATGAAGAATGGGAGGATGTCAGTGGGGATGAAGTCGATGGAGAGGTTGATGAGATCGTTGAGGAGGAGTACGACTCAGACGAGGAATCAAGTGACGATGATGACCTGCCTAACAATGGCCTTACGTATGGGGATTCTCATTATGAGCTTGTTCTGCCTTCCGGTGCTCGTATAGGACACAGGAGCTTGCGCAGATACTATGCACAATCCTTCAACCCAGTGGGCAGCAAAGCTTCCAGCGATCCAAATTCTGGGGCTGCCATCGTTCGTCGACTTCTGGCCGACAAAAACACCGACCTGGTGCCTACCCGTGGTGGATTCGGTGCTTTCGGTGGCGGCATGCAGGTCGTCAAAGCCAGAAACAAAGGAGAAGCAAGAGAAGCCGGAAGACATGTTCGGGAGTTCCGTGACCAAGCACGTCGTGAGCATTTCAAGACGAAGGTCGGCTACAGACACAACAGCCAGAAGCATTTCCGCGATCCATGTAAGTCTCTGGTAGCGCTACTCATTTTTGTTTCGACACTGACCTCGATGTTCAGTACTACAATGATTGTGAGGATCTCTTGCGTTTGCGGAGTCTGTACCGATATCTGTCGTCATATGATTCATGATTGTTGACAATACCCATAACGTTACTACTCGAAACCATTCAAAGATGATCGAACTGAAAAGCGAGAAAGTTGTGCGACTACGAGAACTAAGGAAAAGAGAAAAATGCTTGGGGTATAGGAACTTGCAATATCCAAACAATATTAAACGAGAGACGGTCAATAAGGGAGAAAAAGAGGATGAAAATGAATAAAAGTATACATCTAGTACAAATACGCCGCTGGAACCACGCCTTCCCTCCCTGTCCTTATGTCTCGTGCGTACCACCAGCTGCGAAACAATGTCAGTAACACTCCGAAGATATCACAAAGTAAAACTCACGCATGGTCGCGATCATCAAGAATCTCAACTTCTGAACCTGCAGTAAGCGGGAGTTCACCTTCGCCCGCGCCATCGAAGGAATATCTAGCGTGTGCTGGGCGACTGGCTTCCTCCATACCCAATCCACCCATCGCATCGGACGGGGTTTCAGCACGCATGTAATTGCTAGCATCTGGGCCGTACGGGTCGTGGTCGTGGGCTTCAGAGGTAACTTTCTCATCTCCCTTTTCAGGAAGCGGACTTGAGCCAACGATCGTCCCTCTGGTAGCCGCATTGACGTGCTCCAAGAGCGACGACGGGCGGTGATGCACGGAATCGTCATCATCGTCCTGAGGGTCATACTTGTTCAGCTTGTCGTCTTTATCGCGCCTCGAGAAGAGGGTCCATAAGATCCCGATGAGAGCCAGTAAGAAGACGATGCCGGCAGCTATCGCGATCGAGATAAGAATGACAATCCCAGTAGCCAAGAAACCTGCAATTGATGTGGATCAATACCAGAGCACATCAGCTTGAGAACTATACTCACGACGATGGTCGAAGTCGACTTTCACGAAGGAACGGAAGAGTGCGGCGATAAATCCTGCAGCGCCAGAGGATGTGGTGGCGACAGCATAAGGGAAAAATGTTTGACCATCGTAGAGAGCGGAGGATGCGGTTCCAAAGATCGGATCATCCAAAGAACCAGAGATCATGAGCATTCGATTGCTCTCTACCATCCCATTACCATTGTGATCTTCTTGGAGCGGCACCATCGCGAGCTGCGACACAACAGTATTCCTCTGCAGTGTTGAAGCTAAGGTGTTTGATGATAAGAAAACCAGATAAAAAGATTGGAACAAATGCTCTCACTGATCTGAGACCATTGGGTACCATTGTAGAACATTAAGAATGGTGATGATCCATCATTCGACCTGAGATGTGGATCAGGATCTGTCTTTGAGCCACAGCTTGAAGGCTACGCACCTTCCGGCGGCAAAAACGCTGTTCATATTTCTATCATTGACTTCCACCGCAGTGACCGGGCCGGGAATTTCAGAGCCAGAACCCAAGGCAGACCAGGTATTGTTAGGCACTATGTACTGCACAACGTTGGCAGGAGTGTTGTCAAGAAGGGTGATGGAACCAGAGACGACCATGAACTCCTGGTTATCCTACATGCATGAATGCGTAAATCAGCAAGTTGAAAATATGAGCAAGTAAAGAACCCACCCCTCCGTAAGCGACGCTGGCAACCTCTCCGGAAATTCCGTTACCAAGTCCGGTCCATTGCTTGGACGACATGTCGAGAGAGCAGATAGCTTTGCATGTCAGCGAACCGGCCTGAGCGAAGGTTCCCGCAACCACAATGCTGTTGGCTTTAGACGAAGAACTGGAGATGGAGCGGACAACCACGGTCGAGCCCGAAGCAGGCTGAAGGGCTTGGATCCCACTAATGTCCCACTTTTGCGAAGCAAGGTCGTAGACAGCGAATCCGTTGACGTTTGCGTCGGTCATGGTAAACTCGCCACCAACGTACAACCGGTCGCCCTGGACAAACAACGTACGAACGGTACCGTTGATTTGATTTCCTTGTAAGGGCTGTAGACTGCCCGTGTCCTTGTTGTAGATAGCAACTCCCTGGGCTCGTTGCGAACCAAAGGCAGCCCCAGTGGGTAGGAAGGAGAAGTTCCCTCCAATGATACCAACCTCAGTGTTGGCACTGTTGTTTCTCCAGAATGCGCCTGCAAGGACAGCTGGTGCAGGCGCAGGCAGAGGTGCAGGGAGTGTTGACGGCGTGCTGGACTGCCTCTTGGCCCATGAACGAGGGTACATGATATGGGACATCCATGACGTCCGAGGAAGGTGGGTTGCTCCCCGTTTGCGTCTTGTCGATGTGGTCGCGCGAGTAGCACCGGACGTGGAATCGAGACTGGCCCCCAAAGGAGACACATTGGTCTTCCCGTCATTGCTGTCGATCAAGACCATCCCACTAGCACCGAACTGCCTGAATGCCGCGACATTACCAGCAACAAACTGAGTTGAGTCGGTTCCGTTGGTGATCATAGAGAGCTGGCCAACGACGAAGCCACCGCTGTTCACCCAAGTCGAAGATTGGGTATCCCAAACCGCAAGACCCGGTGCGTCGTGAGCATCGTCTCCAGAGTTGGAAGCGAATACCTGAGTGAAGTTGCCGATTACTTGGACCTTTCCATTCATGTAGTTCAGGCCGGTGACTGCTCCGTTCAGGCCAGCACCAAGAGCGCCCCATTTCTGAGTCTGCGTGTTGTATGCACCGACATTTCTGAGAAGACCGTTGGTGGTACGCGAAGCGGTATCCTGGAAAGAACCGCCGACGTAGAGAATGTCCCCATCCAACACCAACGCATTAACGGCACCGTCAACCCCGTTGTCACCCAACGCGGCCAGAGCACCGTTAACAAAGCTGATAACGTTCTTCGCACCAGAGGACAGGGAAAGATTTCCTCCGACGTAGATCGCTCCGGAAGGGTGGTGTACAACACTGGTAATGGCAGAGGACCCCGCGGCAGTATTTCCATTACCACCCAGACCAGCGAACAAGTCCGTTCCTAGGGCATCTAACGCCGTAATGGTATTATTGGGGAGGACCTTCGTAGCGTCGTTACCCGAGGCAGAAAGAGGCCACTCGAGGAACCCGAACGAGCTCTTGGATCCCAAAGTACCTCCAGACGAGTTACTACCGCCTTGGCCAGTTGAACCAATGTCTGCTGACACAAGCGACAGCACGATTCTATCCGCGACCAACTCGTACTTGCCATTTTGACCACTACCCGTGGGGTTTTCAGCAAGTTTCATTGTAACGATTGTGTTGAAGTCGGGTGAAGCGGGGACTATAGGACCGCTATAAATGACGGTTGACTGATCCTCCGTGTTGCTCTGGTTGATTTCAGTGATAGTAGGAGGGGAGCCCTGAGAAGGGAAAACGGTTACGCTGACCGACGTGCGGGAGCCGCAATCCTGGAAATTGGTGCATCCAGGAATCATCATTCGCATCTCATACGTTCCAGACGCCGAAACGTAGGGCATCCAGGTGAACGTCGGGCCTGCATCCGGAGAGGTACCAACGTCAACAGAAGACACAAGGACTGTCTGTTGTGTACCCGAGATACCAGTGTTTGCCTGCTTAGCTTGCCAATCCCCAGTACGTGTGGCATTCGAGGGATTAGGAGCGAAACATGACGCGCCGTTGTTCTCGTCGACCGAGGAGGCGAACGCACCCGAAGAAAGAAGCTGGAGGATGTGAAGACCTGAACCAGAGCCCGTGAACCCTGACAGCTTAATCTCAACACCGGTGAGGGATAGAGCGTTGGGGAATAAGAAATCTTGGTAGAGTAAGGAAGAGTCGGAGGAAAGAGGACATGAGTCGGAGCAAGTAGCGTTCTGGCCGGTAGCTGGGTCGAAATACTTGAGGGTCTGAACAGCGTTATCCGGGATAGTGGTGACACTAGGAAAAGATGGCTTAGTTGTCTCAATTTTCTGATCATGATGCGGCCAAGATTCACCTGAACTGCGACGTTCCGTGATTGGGTTGGAAAGTGTTTCCGAGCCTGATGCCGCTTGCCGTGATGAAGGAGAATGTTCTGACGGTGATAGTAGCCGTGGCACCATCTTCGGCGAACCAGGAGTTACCTGGACCGTCTTGTCCTGCCGGGCATAGGATCTTCTTCAGGTCGTTGAACTGAGAGTTGGACGAAGAGGGTCCTCCTGTGACCTCGGCGTTCTGCAACGGAACCGGAACGAGTGAGGAAGAAAACGGAGTAGCGCCTGCGGAGAATGGGACGTTGGGGTTGTTGTTCCCAGTGATATTTCCATTTCCCTGGAATTGAGCGACGAATGACCCCGCGAAGAAGAGACTGGACTGCGAGGAATTGGAAGTGATGGATGACACACGAGCTTGTGCGCCTGAAACTCCAACGAATGGCGGCTGCGACCATGACCCTGCTTTGGTATCCCAGACGGCGACCGAAGCACCTGGTGATGTGAATTTTCCTCCAACCCACACCTTGTTGTTTTTCGCATCACAGTAAACAGCATCCACCTCTCCATTCGGACCATTCGAACCAAGGGCAGAAAATTGGGAAGATGAAAGGCGATATGAAGCAACGTTGGACGCTGAGGTAGAATCGATAGATGAGAATGATCCACCAATGTAGAAGACGTCGTCGAGGGCACAACCGCCAGATATCCGACCGCCGCCGTTGGTGGTGCCCAATACCGACAGGGCACCTTGTGAGGATCTAGAAAAGAGCGTGGAGGTCGAATTATCAAAAGAGAGAGACTTATTTTGGAAAAAGTCGAATCCAGCGAAGGAACCAGCTAGACCGACACTTCCCATGCGGTTATAGTCGACTTGAGGAAGAGCTGCATTAGCAGCATGGGCGAGGAGGAGGAAGAAGAGCATGTCGCGGGGAACGTTCGTCCCGGCGACGAGGACGGGGAGAAGAATAGGGAGGCAGTTGAGACGATGTCGCGACCGGAATCAACAACGAGCGATCCACGCGAGGCCAGCATTTGCTCAAGTTTCATAAATTTCACACGGATTTTCAAAATTTCACAATGAATTTCAACGACCCTGGTTGCCATGGTCACGTGACTTATTCTAGAACTAATCTACTCTCCCTCCTTCTTCACCTTCACATCGCTCATGTCGACGTTCAATCCAACCCCGTTGCAGAAGGGAGATGCCTGGTCAAGCAGTCTGAGGAAGAAAAAGGATTAGGCCACAAAGAAGAAAAATGGGCAGTTTGAATGATGCGACGCACTGAGGGAATCGAAGGCGATGTACCGGAGCTGATACTCCCAAGTCAAACGTCTCTACTTGTTCAGCAATCTGTTTTGACTGCGCCGTGTGTGAAGCATTGATCGCAAGCCACTTCTCCTTCGGTGTCTTGTACATGGCCATCCATCGGGTGAGGTAGGCTTCTTCACTGGGTTCGGGTGCATATTGCCATGCGAGTACTGCCAATACAGAGACTATGACTCCGTTTCTCCAGGCCGGTGAAGAGAATCCTACCATTCCGGAGTCGTCAACCGGGGCCGCGGGCCTGTAATTGCTTCAGTACGCACCTTCTGGGGGATAGACAGTGCTATCGTGTTCTTCGTGGTGTTCGTCGTGGTGAGTACTAGAAGAGCCATGTCGGCGACTGATAGTTGAGACTGAAGGAGGAAGTGCTCGAGGGCGAGCAACCAATGCTGCTCTAGCAGCTGCTTTGGTTAACATTTGGGAAGATGGAGGTTCGGCGGATAGCGGCTGTGACACCTGTGACATCCCGCGTTCCTCTCGGGCGCTTAGAAAGGAAGTCTCTCAAGCGCCCGTATCACAATAATAGTTGGTTCTTTTGTTTATTCTAGTGAAGTCAGTTATTCAAGACTTGGAGCCTGCTACTCGGAGCGCTCACTAGCACTCTTCGGACGTTTTCGCTGCTTATATGAACCACTCATCTGAAGTCCCACACATCGCGCGGGAAGAAACAGGTGTATGGAGCTCGCATGTCTGGAGTCATCTGCAACCGGGTTTCATTTTTCCGACCATACAGTACGCCCGAGCTCAGCGTATGACGCATGAAACGGGAAAGTATCAGAATTCGATGTAGAGGCAAGATACTGGAGTAGGTAGTCCAACGGTAGACTTGCTGTAGTGACCCCTCGCACCACGCACACGAGTCGGTGCTCGTGTACAGAACAGTGAATCAAGCTGTAGACAGCAGTGTGATGATTCCTTCCCGATTCTATAAATCAATACCCCTGTATGGCTAGGTAGAGCCTAGTTGAGCGCGTCACACAGACTGTCACACCAATCCTCCCCATCTCAACCACTTACCACACTCAAAGAAGCCATGTCCGAAGACAACCGTAAGACCATCCCCTAGCTCTCCGTTGCAACGAGTGCCTGATCGTTACGGAAGGTCCCCAGCCCAATCGCAAACAGTCCCTCGACCAGGGCACCCTGGACAAACTGGAAAAGCGTATCGGCGAACGCCCTGATAAACAAGATCTGGTCGAACGAAACATCTTGAAAGGTACGTGGGCTGTTCACATAGCAGTGCTTCCCTCACTGATCATGTCGATAGATGACAGAGGAATCGCCCCTGGACTTGTACAAGCAAAGATACAGCTTCAACGGTCTCAACTCGAGGTGGGTCGCGCAGCTCCAAGATCCAAGCAATCTATTGACGTACAGTATTGGATCGTAAAGGACAAGCTCGACCATGCTTTACAACAGCGTCCGAAGCCAGAAGAGCTGATCAAGGAAGGCATCCTCCATGGTAAATGCCTCAAGTAAAGATCATTGTCGTTTCCATGGTTCTAATGACACACCCTCCCAGCCGACGAAGCGCCCCCAACTACGACCGCTTAAAGGTCTTTATTCTCTTTAACCAGAGTAGGGTTTGTATTATGTGAACTGAAAACGGACAGTCAGACGGTATTAGGGATTGTAAAGGGAACGATGGACGCACCAGAATGTACATTAAGTTGGCGACGGATGAGTGAATGTATGCGTGATGGGCTTCAAGAATCGTGCTTGTCTTTGACTCTAGCTTTCTTCAACCGCTCTCTCATCTCCTCTGCGGCACGACGTGTACCTTGACTACCTGCCCATCCTCGGCTCCTAAGCCAACCAACAAGCCGGGGTGTAAACGCGGCAGTCAAGCCGACACGGAAAGGGAGGAACAGGGTTTTGTGAACTGTATAAGCCAGCACGAGCATAGCGTAAAGCCCTTCGTTGCCGGACTGGCCTTCAACGCTGAGAGGGGAGTCGTATTCATCTCGGCCTGGTTCCGGAGGTTTTGAGTGGATGACGTTGGCTACGGCTTGCTTAACCGTGTTGGCAACATGGGAAACATGCTGGGCTCCTACGACATTGATGAGGGCGAAGGCGATTCCAAAGTCGATGGTCGAGAATACAATGTACACTCCAAGAGCATACCAGCCGTATGATTTTATGAGGTGCTTCAACCGCTGAGACAGAGACTGTTTGGCGGGATCATCTGCTGGCGGAGGGGATGAAGAGGAGAGGCGTGCTGGAAAATGAGTGAAGAGTCGAGAGCCCGAGGGCGAACCTGTCGTTGGACGCGGCGCCCGTAGAGGTGTGCGAACACGAGTCACAGGCAACAAGGGAGCAGTAACACGAGGAAGGAGGGACCTCAACAGCGCAATGCGTACCATGTAGCGGAAATAGAAGAAAAGACGTGACAGTCACATAAGTGACCAAAAAGACTTAACAAAGTCCGTGCACAGGCCAGTTTTGAACTTCAACTTACGTCTTTCTTCTTCAACCTTGACCACCACCATGTCTGGCGCACCGTTTGAGGGCCCAGAAAAACTCCTAGAAATCTGGTTCGCTCCCTCTCCGGATGCTGTCCCAGATGCATCCAACCCAGTAGACGGTCGAACTGGACTTCGGAAAATTCCATCTTCAGTCTGGGACGAGATGCTCAGCATCGTTCGGTGTCAAGTTCTCAGCTCAGTTACAGGCGACGAGATCGACGCTTATCTGCTTAGGTCGGCCCTGTAAACACCCGTCTCAGACCGCCTTTAACCCCGCTTTCACAGCGAATCCTCATTCTTTGTTTCGCCGCATCGGTTGATACTCAAAACCTGTGGAACCACTCTTAACCTTCTCGGTCTCCCCCGCATCCTTGAGATCGCTGCTACCCATGCCAACATGTCATCGGTCTACCGCTGTTTCTATTCTCGCAAATCTTTCATGTTTCCGGAGCGTCAACAAGGTCCACACAAAGATTGGGCTCAGGAAGTGGATTTTCTCGATCGAATTTTCAAAAATGGCTCTGCCTACACGATAGGCAAAGTCAACGGAGACCATTGGCTGCTCTACATCACCGGGATATTCGACGAACCGCTCTATTCCAACATATCCGTACCCCCTTCCCCATCTACCGGCGAATTCCCCGATTTCACGATCGAGATCCTCATGAGCGACATATCACCTAGAATACGCGACCCTTTCTCTTCTTACTCCGAATCATCGTCTTCTACCGAGACCCCGTCAGCCCATGCGCAAGAACTTTCGAAAACCCTTGGAATCACCGACATTTTCCCTTCTCATTTGACCACATTAGACGCCTACTCTTTCTCACCTTGCGGTTACTCCTCCAATGCACTCATCAAATGGGGAGAGGACCCGTCCTTTAGACCGTCTCCTTCCGAAGTCAACGGTGCCCGACGCGTCGGGGAGGGTTACTATACCATTCACGTTACGCCGGAAGAGGGCTGGTCCTACGCCAGCTTCGAATGTAACGTTCCCCTTCCGACTTCGTATGTACCGTCGTCCTCCGACAGCAAGACGATGCCGGACCTGAAGACATTGGTTCAGAGGGTCGTATCCATTTTCCGGCCGGGCCGATTGTCGGTCACCTTGTTCATCTCCAGCGAAGACAACGAAGTAGACGCAGACGGGGAAAGCGCGGTAGAGGTTGCACAAAAGGTGTTCAAGACCGCATTAGGGGCACCGTTCGACGAGGAAAGCGGAGAGGGAGGAGTTCGCAAATCGTACAGGAGAACAGACAAGATCAACTATGAATTCGAAGGTTACGATCTTGCGTTCTCTAGCTTCGAGTTGTATAACCTGCCGTGACAAACCGTATCTTTATTGCCTAGGTTTTGTGATCGATCTTTAGAGTTAGAGTATAATACATGAGTGAATGGTGCAAACTTGTGGGATATCGAGAGTAAGAGACGTGAATTGGGTAAGAATTTGAAGCGAGGCGAGTAGAAAAATCTAAACTGTAGCGTAAAATATATACATCAGAAAGATAAGTAGGAATAAATCACCGTTCCATCCGAACACGACGTGGGGGAAAGAAAGAGCGAATAAGAAAGGAGGGTATCATATCATACGTTATGGTTGGGGTTTGTTCTTGAGGTAATCCACATACTCGACCAAGAACTTGGCTTGTTCGTACGTTTCAACAGCTTTTGCGCCGCGTCTTCTTCTTATGACGGAAACGACTTTTTCGACCAATGAAACAGATGATGTCGAATAGCTCCCAGCATCTTCCTCAAGCCATCCACATAGCCCGAGTTTGATCGTCCAGCAACAAGCGACAACACCGGCGCGCCCGACGCCGCCACGACAATGCACAAGGACTGATATCCCTCGTACAGTGTAGAGATCAATGAGAGAAGTAATCTCTGCGTCCAGAGCCTCGGGGGAAAGTGTTGGCGGAAGTCCTTCAGGGGTGGGCAATCTGAACCCATGATTTAGAGACGGTTCCCGAGAGATGAAATACGAAAAAAGATCACGCACCGCATCACATCCAATCCAATCATCTTGGTCACCCGTTCGTATTCGGGCCACGGGGCTCCTAGAAATTCGAGTTCCCCGTCGTCGAGGCAGCTGTATGGTCGACCGAGTAAGAATGAAGTGGTTGCAGGAGGTGTAGAGAGAGGGACTCACCACACGATACAGCCTACACCCATATCCTTCATTCTGCGAAGATCTGACTCGAGATCTCGACATACAGCAGACCGACCTCTTACGGGTCCATCGAGACGAACTGTATTGGCAGACCTATTAGCGAGCTATTGTCATTTCATACAAAGATATTCACCTTTTTTACCGGGACATGACGACAGAAGCAGGTTACCCAATGGAGGCCCTTGCGGACTAGGAGGTAATTGTGGTGAGGGTGGGTCGAATGATGGTTGTAGGAAGGGGGTAGGTGGGGAGTACAGGCGTGATTCGGGTGGAGGTGGAGGAGTTGTTTCCACGACCTCGAAAGCGTCCTTAGCGCCGTTTACTTTGGTCACGGAGAGAGTCAAAGCAACAGAATCTGTGGTAGTGTGGAAAGTCTTCAACGTACAGTTCTCATAAGGTGGAACCGTGTCGAAGACTTGCGTTGGCGGGGGAAGAGGTGGAAGCGGCTCGTTCTGAAAACCTGTATTCATGGCAGCTTGGAGCGCTTCCGATACATGCGAACGCGTTTGCAAATGACACGCAAAGGTTGTCTCTGTATACGCTGGAGGAGGAATCGAGCAAGGAAACGGCACGGTCCTCGGATCAGGGCGAAACGTTGGATGATAGGCGTTGGTAAGACGATCCAGTGTGAATGGAGGGGGAAGCTCGAATATCGTTGGGTGCTGCACATTGGTGGAGGGGACGGTCTGGGTGAGGAGCAAATGGGAGGACACCAGAGCCAGTAATTCGGCAGGAATAACGTAGGACACTCTACAGTGCAAAGTTCAGTAAATATCTCGTGAATAAACTTTCTGGTGCGCGCACTTTATAGGATGGGAAGATGAAGTTTTGACGGCGTGTGACGTTGGAGTAAACACACTTTGCGGGGGCGGGGAAGTTATTTCTTCGTCCATGGCCGCGAAAAGTTCCCGCGAGAGTTCGTTCGACTGAGTTTCTCCATTTGTGGTTGCTCCTGTGGGTCCTAATTGTACCGGAGGGGGGAAAATAGGTTGTTTGTGATGCCACCAAACTTTGGTAGTCGAAGACTGCACTTGTCGAAAGCGAAGCTCCTGAAATATTTGCGGGGCATGGATGGACAATGGAATATAGCCTATAGGTGAGCCTTGAGGACCAAACTTGCTGCAGCTGTATTCACTATGGTGGTGTTGTGAGGCTAAACGCGAGACCTGTTCAGAGTGTCAGTCATAGTTGTACAGGTTTGTAATACCCTTGGCTTTACCTCTTCCTGATACTCGGGAATAAAGATAGTTCGCTGCTGCGGAACGCCGAAAACGTCTGGGACGATTTCATTTTCTGTCGCGGGGTGGATTGCTACAACGGTGCTCATAGTAGGTAAGGTGGTGGCATAGGTGAAGGGAGAACAACAAATTATGTAAGTCTAGTTCGACAAGAATTTGAAGTGATCACTCTCCATCGTTACCCTGTTGGTGAATTGCAATGCATTGAATGTATATTACAGTGTGTGCGTTGGCTACATAAGTACGTGTAAGTAGATTAGTCGAGAGTAAGGCTACAAAATGCGAAAGTTCCACTCTATGGATAGAAGAAATGTCCTGAAAGATCAAATGCGAACTTTAAATAGGAAAGTGTACTGAAGCTCATAAAATCATTTTCGGAATGGGTTATTGTTACTCGCCCCTGTGTATTGGGGTTGCATCCAGTACCCGCCTCTCATCACTGAAACGTCGTCTGAGGTATCCACTAACGCTCCAGTCTTGGGGTATGCCTCCACCTTCGAGCCGTCAGCCCCACCGAGTGTCGGGCGAACTTCCCGAGCGTAACGTTGGGCATCTGTCGTTCTGGTTGTGGCCTTCCTCAACAAGTCGGAAGACGATGAGTTGTTGGAGCTCTTCGAATAGATCGAAGTGCCGTAGGAAGTCGACGAGAACCTCGAGGTGTTAGGATTGAGTAGCAAAGGCTTGGTCTTGACAGGCTGTTTTGTTTCTGGAGTGTGCCTCGGCATACCCGTGATCTCCGAGTATAACGACGAGCCGGACATCCTGTTGAGATCCTTGTTATGACCGTTATTGTACGCATGGTGGTGGTGGTGGTGAACATTCAGAGAGGGCAAAACAGATGGAGCATGCGACTTTTTCGACGACTTACGGTCGTCATCGCGGTACTGGTATGCTCCTATCAAGCCGTCCATATCGAAAGTGCTATGCCCGACACTATTCCTGATCTTGCGAACAGGTTCCGGATAACCCTCTTCGATATCTCGAAGTTTGATATCCTCGGGTGGAGGAGCAGGGTAAGCTCGCTTGCTTGAACGATGCCCAAAGAGCTTCTCGCCAAATCTAACCATCCTCCACCTCCATCCGGCGCCACTGTCATCGAGATTCTTGGCACGGGCAAACTGTTTAGTGGCAGCGGCCCTACGCTTCCTCATCCTCCTTCGCCAGCACATGATGAAGAGCATGAAGATGAATGCACAACCAAGTGCCATCAGAAGTATCTGCCACCATTCCAAACGGGCTTTGGTTTCCGTGACGGTGGGATTGTTGATGCCAGTGATGGAGGGGAGAGGAGCCTCACCACCTGTCGTCGTCGGGACTTGGACGAGGTTGGAAAGACATACACCCAGACCGGGTATAACGGAGGTACCGCCGGTGCAGCCTGCATCGACACACCTTCCGCCCTTCAGTACCTGGCCAGCGTTGGAACACGACAGACATTTGTCTGATCCGGCAGCAGTACAACTCGTGCAAGAACCATCGCAAGCTTTGCATCCGGACCCGTCGAAGAATTGTCCTTTACCGCATGTGGGAAGACAGCGCCCATTGTTGAGGACAGGACGCTCAGGTGGGCACGTTTGGCACTGGTTGAACGAGGTGCCAGAGCAGGTCGCACAGTCGGGGTGGCAAGAGGAGCATTGTCTAGTGGTCGGATTCTGGAAGGTGTTGGTTGGGCAATTCGAGACACATTTGCCATCAGGTCCGGCAAGGGATGCGGACGAAGCACAAGTGAGGCAGAAAGTGGACGACCCGGCGCAAGTGCCGCAGGAGGAATCACAAGCTATTGAAAGAACCACGTTAGAGCAAATCGCGAAGGGAGGGCGGTGACAACGCGTACCAGTGCATGTCCTGTTGTCCTTGGGATCGATGAATGTACCTTGAGGGCAGGTATCGACACATTTGCCTTGATTCAAGAAAGAACCGGGCAGACAACCAGTGCACTCCAGGTCATTGACGGTGGATGCAACGCTGAAGTTGGGGATCCGACATGTCGTGCATTTCGCGCCGCAAGCTTGAAGGGGACAAGGATTGAGTGTCAAAGAATCGCAAAGAGAACGGAGGCAAACGTACTGTCGCATGCAACCTTGTTGTTATCTGCAATGAGATTCGTGCCTTGACAAACACCGTTACCGTCTGCAGCGACGCAGCCACCATTGAACGCGTAGCTGCCTGTGGCACAGATGACACAATCGTTGGAAGTCGCTCCTCGGCAGGTACGACAACTGGGGGAACACGGCTGGCACTTAGTCCCGTCGCTGAAACTTCCATCTGGGCAAACAGTGCCAGTATTGGTCACACTTTGGGCAGGGTTGCACTTTGTCTTGTCGTTGGCATCCTGCGTGAAACCAGGCTTGCACGTCTGGCACACTCCAGTGCCATCAGCACAAGCCGAGCATCCCAATTGGCAGGTATGGCAGTCTCCAGTAGAGGAGAGGAAGAAACCGGGGGAACACTTTCCGCAAAGTGTGCCGTTGTCGGCGGTAGTCCAGCCAGTGTTGCAAGTGCACTGTCCTCCTGATCCACATTGGCCGTTTTGACAATTGCATGATGATGGTGCATTGGTGATAGCGGGGGTCAGGCAACGTCCGGAGCCGTTGATACCCTCATCACAGGTGGCACAACCTTCAGGGCAGGGTTGACACTTGGGCCCAAAGAAGCCTTTTGCACAGGATTCGCAGGAGGATCCGGTGAAACCAGTCGGGCAAGTACATGTTCCGGAAGGAGAACATACTCCAGCTCCAGCGCAAGCTGGCGAGCACGCTGAGGATTGCATGTCGAGGAGGGAGAGGGAACCGGTAACGGGGAGTTGCGCGACATCTGGTACAGAGTCCCATACTACGACGCGTTGAGATTGACCACCGATGTTCATTGCAACCCATACGTTCGCAGAGATCGCCAGAGATTTTGCCGTTATCGGGGTGGACGCGTTTCCGACGGGAGAGGTGGGTAATGAACTGAAGCCTGAGTTGCCGCCGTACATTGCTTCAGAGTATATCGCCAATCCGGGTGAAAGAGCGACATTTAGGGGTAAAGTTCGTGATGAAGAAGAGTTTTCAAAACCAGAAGAAGGTGAAAGTGAAGCTGAACTCGAAACGAGTAAGTCGTGAAGGAGCTGAGGGTTGGTAGTCGATGTATATTGGCCGGGTAGTAAGAGAACGTTCGTCTGTGCACCAGGTGCTGATATTGATGTACCAACTGTAACGGAAGATCAGTAAGATATCACCTCTCGAGAGGCTTGCTACGCACTAGTTGTGTTAGAGAATCCCTGGAGACATTGACCGGCAATGCAGACCACAGAGGAGTTCTGGGCTACAACAGCCGCGACGAAAGTTAAAAATGAGAGGAAAAAGAGCTCCATGAGCGTAAATCAACAGAAGGGAGTGTGGTGGTGGTTAAAAAGAGAGAAGCCAGCTTGGTTCAAAAGGATGGCCATAGCCGTGCTCTTCATTGTACTTTCCATCACAACGCGTACCGAGGAGGAGAACAATAGGGTTACCATATTTGGCGACCTTTTGTTTGGCTTCCATTCTCCGACCAAACAAACATGACAATGGACTGTCTCTTTGTCCTTGAATTTTTCGGGGATAAGTAACGTTGCATGCAACTTCAAGGGCTCGTTTGACTTTGGGGTGCTTGGAAGGAGCTGGAAGGAGACGTGAACAAGCGTGGACAATCGTCCCTGGTCCTGGATATTCGCGCAAACATGCGGAGGGGTAAATACTGCGTGGGAAAATGAACTGACCTCAGCGCTTGACCGGCGCTTATCAATCGTGGGGGTGCTCGGACTGTCCTAAGGCCCTTGCAGTGGCAGCATGGTTACTGCAGTCTCCTACTGGTACTCATGAGGTTATCTAGCAGGTATATTGACACAATAAGGAGACCTCGACACGAGAAAATACTCCATCCACCCAAACAATGCGTAAATGTGTAATGAGAAAGAAAGGGGGAAGATGCAAATATACAGACGATGGAGATTACTTTAGTGAAATGCAGATTAACGCTGTTTCTAGATGCGCGGGAAGAGGGAGGTGTGAACAGACAGATATTGTACGGGCTGAAGGCGTAGCAAAACAAAGCGACAAAAAAGTGGCAAGTGGGCAGGAGGAGATAGCAAGTATGTCACAGTTCTTTAGCGTCCCTACAGTCCATACAAGTCTTCAAAATCTCGTTGCAGGATCCAGTGGACCCAATGGACCATACCGACCTCCAGTCGTTCCTGCATCTGTCGTGATCGGCGTTGTGGGTGTTGTGGGTGAGTAAATCGTGGAGCTGCTGTGGTTGATGAACGGCTGAGCGGTAGGAGATGCTGGACGTGTGGACGGTCGTGATGAATAACCATGCGGGGTGGTCAATTGGATCGCAGATTCGTTGTTCGAGCCTCGGTATCGTGGACTCGTTGGCGAAGGTCGGTCATCATCGAAACCCGACTCCAGCATTGCTTCCATGTCAAGTCCATCCACAATCGTGCCGCGCTTCATAGCATCATTCTCCGGAACCACAAGACCAACAGGGGGAGGCGGATACTGAGTGTTGTTCTCGTTGTACCCTCCAATTTGCGGCCCCCACTGGTCCTCCTCCGAGGAGACCATAGAGTACGAGTCTGACCCGTCGTACTGGCTCCGTATATCGGTGACACTGAGAAGCTCCTCTCCAGTGTAGAACCCTTGCTGATGCGTACGCTCAAATTCGCGACGTCTCTTCTCCTCACGACGGATCTTGCGCAATCTAGAACGTTCCCAGCCCTCCCACCTCCGCATCGGAATAGCCTCGCCATGGAATTTCCCGCCTGGTCCGCCATGATCGTCTCCCTTGGCTTCGCCTTCCACTTTCCTGTAAGGAGATATTCCGATCAGCAATGCACTCACACTATACAGGACCAACGAAAACACGCACCTAGTCTCTCCCCATGAAAAGTCGTCGAAATGCCAGAAAGCGTAAACAGGAAGAACGAAATTCCAAATCGGCAACGCAAGTAGATAAATGAACATCCAAAGAACGTAAACCACCTTTCCAGTCGTCAACAGAATCAAGAATCCGGGAAGACCGAGCACGGCGACCAAAAGAATCAACGGAATCGCTTGCTCAAAGGTCGTGGGAGGGTCGAGTATCATGCTGACGATGAGCGAGTACGTCAGTGCGATGGCGACAGGAAGGACTACTGTGCCGAGAAGGTCCATGAAAACCACAAACTGCATACTAAAGCAGAAAGTACCACAGAGGTTACGGACGAGTACCAGCTCCATCAAGTTGTGAATGGTAGAGTTGATCCAACGCCGTCTCTGCGATAGCAGAACTTTGAAGGAATCGGGAACGATAGTTCTACACCGCGCCTGCGGAAGGAACATCATTCTGCGGTTAGGGAAAGTGCGGAGGAGGATGGTAGTAAGGAAACGATCTTCTCCAAGAAGAAGCAGGTTCTTTTGGTGAAGAGTGGTGACTTCGCTTTGGCTGTATTCCTTGACGATCTCCGGTTTGATAATCAGCGGTACCCAGTCGTCGCCAGAGGTTCGTCGTGCCTTCAACCTGAACATGGAGAAACATCCGGGAAGACAGGTCACACCACCAAAGACGGACTCGAATGCTTTCGCGAGATGGTGGGAGATGAAATATTCAAATACTTGGATCGCCGTGACCCAAGATTGGCGTTTGTTGGCGATACGCGTCTCACCGCAGACACCCATTATCATCTGATCATGATGCATGCAGTTCACTAGATGTCCCAGAGACTCGGGGAAGACTTTGGTATCAGCATCGACCTGCATTGCATCGTGAGTCGTCTGTATGCATTCATTGGGAAAGAAAAAACCCACCATCAGACAGACTTCGAAAAAATCCGGTGTCACTCCCATGAGAATATGTATCTTGCGAAACAAGTCGAAATCGAGCGGTGTCATGCGATCGTTATAGGTGACGCGAGAGAAAAAGTTCATCAAGATGAGTTGACTGTCACGTTTTCCTCTGTTGCCTGGTTTCTTGTCAGATGCAGCTTCACTTTCTGTTCCACATTTGACAACGATAACGGTGGGGGTACGGCGTCCAGCGACAGCTGAAAGGATGTATTAGCTCAGGTTTAACGCAAGCAGAGGGGGAGAGGGGGGAAACTCACTGTAATGGCCAGCATACACCATCGCCCTGTTCTGTGCTTTTGCCCCCGATCCGACAGCTCCATATGTCATGGGTATAGGATCCCCAAACCTGGGATCGGCCTCCAATAAACCAACGCAAATATCCGGCGTGCTCTTCTTCTCTCCCGCTCCAGTGATCATTCCATCGGCGATGATGAACAGGAGTTTCCTCCTGTCACTGTAAGTCGTGCGTGAAATAGAGTCCAATGTCGTCCGTAAAGACTCCTCGCCTTCAGAGTAACAAGTGACGAGACAGACCGCGAAGAGTTCACGGCCAATCTCAGAAAGACTCATGATGGGCTGAGGATCCGCCGCAGGTGACAGGGTAGTGGATGAGGCGAGAGAGCGAGCTGATCTGCTTGGATTCTTCGTCAATTTCTTGACTCCACCTCCTGCTCCTGCCCAAGGAGCTGTCCCCGTCTTGTTGTCAATGGAGAGATTGGCGCCTTCCGGCATGACTGCAGGACTGATGGCGTGCCGGTTGAGCTCCTTGCTGTCAGGAGGCCCTGCAAGACGCTCGGACAGGAACCAGGTGAAGACACAGGCCATCACGAATCGCAGCATGACAAGGCCCAAGATCACAAAGAGACCGACGTATAGAAGGAGCGAGGAAACGAAACATCCGGGTGTGATCTTGTCAATGTTCCCGGCAACATAACGCTGCTTGAGGCAAGGAACGGCAGACTTGAGATCTTTCCGGTAATAGAACAACCGCGTTCCGTCCTTCCCGCTGGAGGTGTCCTTGTTACGCAAGATCGTGCGTAGTGCGGTGTCGACGTTGTCGGAGGGGATGGGATTGGGATTTTGTAGCATGTACGCTGTCATATTAAGCACTGCGCCGTCCAAGACAAAGTAGTCCTTGTCGTTCGCGACCTGTTCCCAATCAAAACCGGTTCTATAACCGCTGTCGATGAATCCGAGACTCTGAATGTTAGACGGGGTGGGGTTGGGAAGAACGCAAGGGGAGGTTTTCGGACAGGGATCGTCCTGCGCAATACGATAGGGAAGGCCGTTGCATGCAGGAAAATCTGAAGCTGTGCTTTTGAAGAAATCTGTGATATCACGACCAGGAGACTCCTCGGCGAGGGAGACGAAATTGACAACGTTGGATTGGGCGGAGGAAATGTTGTACATGTGACCTAGCACACTCAAGGTGCCAGGCGTTGACCCTACTCGTTCGAAAAGTCGATTGTCCCCACCCGTTAACGGACATAGGACCTTTTGTGTGCCAACCGTGGCGAATCCTACCAGTCCGCAAAGAATGAGAATAAGGAAACACAGTGTCATCTTTTCCCTCCATGCCTGCTGCATCGACTTGTCCTTTAAACCTCCCAATGAGCTCAGCAACACTCCGGGTGCCCAAAACGTGACGATGCGAGAGAATATCCGCCATGCGTCAGAACCATTGTATGCGTCTGGTGAAGGTGTGATTGGCTGGCCGCCGGATTGAGGGTTGATGAGGGGAACTGGGGCAACACTACGCTCTGGGCGAGTGAGGGTTTTTGCTCGTCGAATGGTTGTGCCCGAGTGAGGAGGTGGTTGTCGAGGACTTGTGGTTGGTACTGGGACGTCTGAAAAGTCGACATTTGGGTGTGAACGAGGGTTCATGATAGGTGTGCGAGAATAAGGGAAAGGAAGGGAAAAGGAAAGGAAAAGAATGTGTTGGGAAGCGATGGACGACCAGCCTGAGCTAGTTCAGACCTGCTGGAAAGGTACAATCGCAGTCGTGATTGGTGGTGGTGTAGAACCAGTGACTGAGAGTTGATGGTGATGAGGGCAAGCCTTGGCTCACTTTGCGGGAGCTTCTGCGTTGCCGCGGTTGCCGATACTGATCAAAATTCCCACATGTGTTGGAAAAAAAATCATCATCGTTGCTATGTATGGTCTTGTATGGTGAATAGTCTCTACCCATCTTCCATCTGTCACGAATCATGACCTAAATTTGGGATGTTGAAGCGGGGCCCGCTTGCACTTGTTCGGAGATTATAGATGCGAGTGAGGGGTGGAATGCTGGAGTGGCCTCCAGAATACAAGTTATCGAGTTCAGTCATGGTGAGTATCTCTCTCCTCATAGTCTTCGTGCTGCGTACATTCCATCGTCCGCCTTGGCGGGAAGCATGTACCTACTTACACATTCTTGTACCTGTTGATTGAATATACCAGGTACCGTCAACTATGGCATAGAGTCCATGCCGCCCACGAACTCCATGGGCTTCATAATGACAGTAGTGGGTGAGTATAAGTAAGTCGCGCCTGTACCCAAGACACAGCAAATTTCTTTCTCTACCCGTATTCCTCTCGTACCCACCATGAGAAGACTCTGCTCGTACTTGCGACTCATCGGGATCTGTCACCAAGACAGCCTGTGAGAACAACTTGATCCTGCGACCAATGGGGAAGCCTAAGGCTTAAGCGCCACTGAAGTCCTAGTTCAATTTGGAGCTCACGTTCCCCTATTGAACCGGGTGCAGATCGACATTCCCTTCGCACAGCTACCGTGGGCCGCGGTGTCGCTGTTCAAAGAGGCAAGTTCATTGCTGTGGACCCTTGATGACCCTCATGGGTTGCTTCGAATCCCACAATCCCCTAGAGGACGGAGGATATGCAGGAAGGAACGCGCACATGACTTCCGCGCGATATCCGTGCACGGAGACTGAAGGCGAGATGGTGGGGGTAGGACATGATAACTGGGGACCGTTTGGTCAAGATAGTCGCTCGGTTCCCCGTCAGTTCAATGGTTGTGGACAGGAGTTGGCGAAACGTCACTAGACGAATGTTGGTAATCGAGGATAGAGTCGGAAGAAGTGAGGCAAGCTGGGATCTGAATATTGCAGAGGCTATTCCCGACGAGTAGCGATGCGAAGGAGACCACAGCAAGGACGAGCAGATGTTCGACAGAGAGGTTGCAAACTTAAAGAGCTTGAGCCACGGGGAGCTGGGAATGTGTGGCGGTAGAAAGGCAATCGGGAGTTGTATTCGTGACTCGGCCCGTCAGAATAAGTGAGGGAAAGTCAAGCAAAGCACAAGGGCCCACTTACGTCTGCCTACTTATATAACATATGCCCGAGCCACTGGAATAAAATGTGTGAGGATGTGGAGTCTATCTGTTCCAGATTTTCGTTACGACACGGTTGTAGGGAGCCGGGGCAAGTGGGGACTCGGATTGGAGCTCGTTGAGAGGGAGTTATTTCGAACTGCCTCGGCCGCGGTCACGGGACTTGTTGAGAGCATAGAGTCCTGGCTGCTGGCCAGAGTCGGTGAGAATGGGTGTCGGGAGGCTCAGCAGTGTTCATGGAGACGGGGGAGACGGTCGAACGTTCGGAGATTCGGCGTCATCGGATCTATGACACTCGATGATTGGCGAAAAATGCATGACACAAACCAGGCGTGGGAAAACGGATTGATCTGGTTCAACCCGGGCTGCAAGTAAGCCAGGGTTGACCGCAACGTCGTTTGGAGTGGTTGGACCATGTACCACCGTCAAGCACCGTCTCTGCGTCGCCCCTCCCATCCTACAACCTTACCTCTGCAGACCTCAACGCCCTCTGCGTCGTCCTCGTCGTCTCCGACAATCTGTGGGCTGCCTTTGAAGTATCTTTCGTGCGTACTCTTAGTCGACTTGGCATTCTCGCCCAATACTTACCTACCCGTTTTACCAAAGCCTCGTCACCCTCGCTGTTCAGAATGCAGCTCTCTCCATCGTTATGCACCATTCCCGAGTTTCGACACCGCCCTCACTGTCGTATTCACCAGCTTCAGCCGTTCTTCTCAATGAACTGCTCAAGGGGCTCATTTCCTTCATCATCGCTCTTTGTCGCGCTCCAGAGATAGCAGACCTTCGCTGGCGAGAAATGTCCTATATGGAGGTTCTATCTACCCTTCCTTACCCTTGGACGCCCTCGTTCTGGTCCGTTTGCGGCGAAATTTTCAGTCCTGATTGCTGGAAGCTTTCTATACCGGCTATACTTTACGTCGTTCAAAATTCGCTTCAGTTCGTTGCCATAAGCAATCTTCCTGTCGCGTCCTTCCAGGTCACATACCAGATGAAAATCCTCACCACCGCCGCATTCTCTGTTCTCCTCCTTCGGAAGCGGTTGACCCCCACGAAATGGGTCTCACTTTCTCTCCTCGCCATTGGCGTCGGTATTGTGCAGATTCAGACTTCCTTCCCTAGCGAAGCACCGAAAAACACGCCCGTTGGCAGCGCCCACGACTCTGCCCCCCTCCACATACACGTCATGAGCCCATTGAAAGGCTTCATTGCTGTTACAGCCGCGTGTTTCACCTCTGGGCTTGCCGGCGTATATTTCGAAATGGTTCTCAAAAACTCTAAAGCAGACCTTTGGGTCCGTAATGTCCAGCTATCATTATTCTCAATTATACCCGCACTACTCCCTATCCTATTCTCGACTACTCCATCCCACAACGAAGGCTTCTTCTCCAGCCTCTTGAAAAACTTTGGTTCTTGGGCATGGGCAACTGTGGGGATCCAGGTCTTCGGCGGCCTTGTTACCGCGATCGTGATCAAATACTCGGACAATATCCTTAAAGGCTTCGCTACCAGCCTTTCCATCATCCTATCTTTCCTCGCGTCTGTGGTGTTATTTAATTTCCAGATCACGCCCTCGTTCATCATCGGCGCTTCGACCGTGTTGTGCTCGACGTGGATGTACAACCAACCAGCCGGGAAAGAGCCCATTTCCATTGTGCTGTCGTCCTCGAAACAGTCCAACACCCCTTTCACCCCAGTTGATCCCAAAGAGCCCATCATCGGAGAGATACCGAAAAAAAAGCCGTCCCCGTTCAGTAGTCCACGTGTGATGGCCAGCGCACTTGGACTAGGCCAAGGCACAGAGACTAATGGCGCGCGAGATCAGAACATGCTTTTCCCGGACATGAACGATACACAGAGATACAACTTCGAGCCATACGGTTCCCCCTATTCGTCTCGCGCACCTTCCCGCGTTCCTTCGCGCGCGCCGACCCCGAACCCACTGCCCCCATCTATTCGACGCAGTTCCTCTACCTCGGAGGCTAATACTGTTTCATGACGAAAGCTCGTAGAATCTTTTCCCCCCACATTTGCTACTTGTTTTATCCGATGACAATTTGTGACGACGCTCTCTTCCCTCTCCCCTCGCTCAACTACCAACAATCTGAAGCAGTTTTTTTTACACTATTTTGACTTTGGTGCGCTTGAATTATACCCCCTTGCAAGACATAGACGACTCTTTTTATTTCACTACACATTGAACATGAACACTTTCTCGTTGTGGGGTTCCGTCATTTTCACTCGAGGTACATAGGATAGTTCTGTTAATAGCACACGCTTCCACGCAACTTCTACATTAGGTACTACTGGCCGATGGGCCCCTTTTCAATCAATAACCTGTGTAGGGCTTTGCCGCTTTTTCTTGCTTTGTTGTCAGCGGCTATCTGACCAGTTTGTGTTGTCATGCCCGGCTGGGTGTGATTCGACTTGTTACTTTGACTTTGACTTGGGCGTGGCGCCGAATTCCCGAGCGCAGTGCTTTGTGCTTGACCACGACCATCAACGCCAGAAGCCCTTCTCCCTTCTCTACAAGTCGACGAACGTTACGAATACTGTAATATTAATCTCCCTCGGACCGCTCCAACTTGATGGCAACACGCATTGATGTGAGCTCCGAATCATGTCCTGCCGCCCGTTTCTCTCCCCTAATAGTAACATCGCTTCAAGTGGGATTCAGGATACGACGAAGCCGTCGAAGTCAACCAGAGAGCCCTCATAGACAAAGTCCTCGCTCGTTACTCTGCAGAATTCACCGTGTTCCGCGAACTGCTCCAAAACTCGGACGATGCGCAATCCAAACGAGTCGAGATCCATTTCCAATCGGAAGCGTTCTTGGAAGGGAAACCTGTGGATGAGAACGCGCTTCCGAATTTGAAGACGACGCCGGTGAAGAGGTGGGTATTCAAGAATGATGGGATGGCGTTTAGGGATGAGGATTGGAATCGGTTGAGGAAGATTGCGGAGGGGAATCCGGATGAGGATAAGATTGGGGCGTTTGGTGTTGGTGAGTGACGGTGGGAGTGGTGTGTTCGTTGCGTGTGTTGAGTTCTTGTTAGGTTTCTACAGCTTATTCTCCGTTACGGATGAACCAAGGGTGCTTTCCGGCAGTAAGCATTGAACGACTGGTCAGCGCTTCAGCAACGATCGTCTTACTTCCTCTCTCTCTCCAGACCGATGGATGTGGTTTTACTGGAACAAGGACCAACTAATGACCCGTAGAGGGCCGGCTAAAGAGAACGACACGCAAGAGCCTCAAGTTGAACAGGAGAGCAGTGAATGGACGTCTTTCGAAATGCCTCTCAGGGAAGAATCGCCTATACCCGTCGCGTTCGACTTTACCAGATTCCTCACATCCTCAATAACATTCATGACGCATCTATCGCAAGTCAGCGTATTCTTTGACGACAAGTGTCTCGTCAAGCTGTCGAAGAGTGCAAAACCGCCAAAAGTATTGGAATTACCGGGGCATCTTGAAGCACAAACCAAATCAAGAACTATGCGTATCATCGCGTTGCAATCGACTCGTGAGTATACAAATTTCTCTGAGGGAGGACTAACGATTGACCAAATTACAGCCCTCCACATCCAAGCCGAGGTTATGAGATGGGTTTACTCGTCCGGAACAGAACGACCGCCACCACCCACCGCCATTCAACCAGTTAAAGCTTCCAACGCTGCTACCTCGTCTTCCTGGTTCTCTTCGTTCTTCCGAACTCCTGCACCTTCACGGCCAGCGACACCTCTGCCTCCGCCACCGCCGGTACTTCCGATAGACCACCTCGCTGTGTCCAAGACCAACGTCGAGTTGTCGATTTTCTCGGCTCAGGCAGAGACTCGGTTAGATAACAAAGTTGCGGCTGAGATACACCGATCTACTAAGAAGAAACCTCCGGCTAGGCTGAGATATGATCTTATATATGTAATTGTCGTCTTCTTTTGTGTGTGTGTGTAGATGCTCAAAGGGTCTTTCTGACTTTTTATCTTTGTTTGCTAGACTGCCAAAGAACAGTATGATGCAAGTAAGAAGGAAGATGAAGAGTTGCCGTTTGCCACTGGGAGTGTCTTTCAAGGGTTGAGGGCTGATTTGGAAGGGTGAGTTCTGGACGTTTGGTTTGTGTGGGTTCGGGTGCTCATCAATCGTCATTGTCTAGAACGGGAGCGGGGAGAGTTTTCATTGTGAGTCTTGGTAGTCCCTCCGTGTGGATTTCTCGCGGATTGAGGTGATCTGCTTCAGGGTCACGCAACGGCACAAACGACTGGCTTGGGAGGACATATGGTATGTTTTTTTAGGTTTGTGCGTGGATGCGGAACACTCCGTCACAGTTACTTCCTCAGAGCTCGAGGTTTATACCAACCGTTGAGAGAGAATCGATAGATCTCATGTGAGTAGCTCGATCGACTTTCCCCTCTTCTGTCTGGAGGCTCAAACATTTTCCCTGAAGGGATCGGAATGTCGCTAGTAAGCCGTTTCATCGAACGGACCTGTGTGCGTGGCTAAATCTCGAGAAAAATAGTCTGGAACAGAGAACTGCTCGACGTTGGAGGCATCGTCGCACGGGCTGCATACGAGATAGAACTCGGCGACATCAAGATGTTGTGGGACGGTGCTACATCTGCATCTCGGCCTCCCGATGCAGAGATACAGACGTGGTTGACAGGCCGAGCTATTCACGCCCTCAAATTTTTTACATTCCACCAGTCTACACCTTCTCCCGATATCGCGAGCCTCTTGGGAGCTGCTTTCTTTTCTTGCACAGTTGCGAAACAGTTCTCGATCATGTCGTCTGTTGGTGTACGCGATGCGACTGAAGTCAGGTTACCTGATGCGACGTTCACGTTCCTCAAGAATCTGCCCGTTTTGGCCGACGAGGTCCTCAATGGAGCGCGACCGATGGTGACTTCGTTACAGAACCGGGGGTTGATCAAATCCATTCGCTTTGACGATGTTTTGCGCGAGTTGCAGGATAGGCCTTTACCAGAGGAAGAAATGACTGCTTGTCTCAAATGGTGGGCGGGCATCAAGGGTACCTTGACACAGAGCGCACGTACTAGTCTACTGAACAATGCGGTCCTCGTCACTGGGATTCCGGGAAGCAAGGACGAACGGATAATACCACTGAGTACTATCCGGACGTTCTTCAATCAGCGTAGCGGTCTCGGTATCCCCCTCGAAGGTCCCTTACCGGACCATATGCTGCCCGTAAGCATCAGTAAACACCTCACTCCCGAACAACTTACCTCCTCGTTCACGTGGAAAGCGCTCTCGATTCTGGACTGGCTTCAGCATATCTGTACGACTCCTTGTGCGCCGGAATTCGACATCCGGTTATCGCCTCCTTGGGCGGAGAAAGTGCTCAATGTGATCATCCGTGGATGGCAATCTGCGGCTACTGAGACAAAGCTGGAGATTATCGATATGTTCCAGACGATACCGTGTATACCGACTTCGGCGGGTATGAAGGTTCCTCAAGAGGCGTACTTCGTTTCGGCGGATATTTTCCGTGATCTTGCGGTGGTTAAGTTGCCGTCTGGGGCTCCTGTCAAAGGACCGATGGAAAGGGTGTTGACGGCTCTGAAGGTCAGGAAGCATATTGACCTCCAGATTATATTCAGCCGGTAAGATGGACCTTTTTATTCCATCCACACGCCGACTTCGTTTACTCACTCTTCTTCATCTACTCTTAGAATGGTGAAGACGAACGAATGGACTACGGCAGAGCTAGTCAAGTACCTGGTGTCTGTCCGAGGCACGCTGAGTGAAGATGAGATAGACAGGTTGAAGGCAACAGTTGCGTTTGGTGCTGAAAATCAAGATAGCGAAAAGCGATACCAAGCTCGACAGCTTTATGAACCTTTGGATGTCTTTAGACAGCTTGGATTGCCCGTACTGGATTGGGGCAAACAGACGAGATGGCGCAGTTCGTCTGATGAAGGTGCGTATAGATTTCTCAGGGATAGGTATGCGGTCTCAAACACGGCTTTTGCAGCGAAGTTTCTGTTTGAGCTTGGCCTGAAGAGGCAGCCGTCACTGGCCCTAATAATACGGATGTGCACTGATGCCAATAGCAAGGTATGCTCGATATACTTGGCTGACCTAGTCTACAACTGACTTCGGCGAATATAGATCAGGGAATTGTCCCTGACATATCTGGTGGACCACATTCCGGCTGTTTATCACGACTACGATCCTGTCCATTACCGGGAATTCCAGTTCATACCGTCGAAGAAGAATGGGCAGAAGTGTCTATGCTCGCCCCAAGAGGTACGAGCCGCTGTGTTTTCAGCAAGTAATATAAGGATTCTCATTTATCCCATAGGTTTATGCAAATCCTAAATGGGCCGCCTTCGACTTGCCTATACTTGCTTCCGAGAAGAGCGATCTCGCAGCAAAGCTGAAGATCAGAGATCACCCAGTCTCTACGACTCTTATGGATATTCTGATCACACGTCCACCAAAGGACGTGGCACAGGCGAGAGAGTGGTTCCAGATCCTCGCAGCCCACGTTGGGGGTCAGTGACTTCGTGCCATGCCTCAGACTTTGCTGAAACCATACCTTGACTTTTGTAGAATTCTCCGCCATACAGCTGGGAAAGCTGTCTCAACTTCCTATCATCCCTATTTCAATACAGGAGAAGAACACGATTTATCGACCTCCTAACCAATGCTACTTTGGACAGGAAGCTCAACAGACTTTCCACTCCAAGCTATTTGTCTTCATCGACTTTGGTCAAGTCGCAAATAGTTTCTTGAATGCTTGCGGGGTCAAACCGCAACCGACGACAGATGAGGTCGCTCAAATACTACTCAACGATCCTGGTAATTTTTACCAACTGGCTGGAACCGTGGAGAAGTAAGTCTTGCGTTCGAACCCCTGGTTGGCTACCGGCGACTGACCAGCATTGTAGCTTTTTGATGGAGTTGAAAGCCATCGCCGCCAATTCCCGTCTTCTGAGCTCGAATACGGTAGCGCGAATGAAGAAGACGCCGGTTCTGTTGGCTTTCCAACGGAAACAGGTTTCTGAGAAGGCTGCCTTGGAGGACGAAGAACATGAACCGGTTCCCGTTGGTTTGAAAACTGCAGACAAGATAATCATCGCAGATGATGCGATCGCTCTACAGCTTTTTGGGGATTCTTTGTTCACTGCACCTCAAGATAACACGCTCGAAGGTTGGTCGGTTACCTGTGTTTGTGAGACTCGTTTGACGCTTCCCAGATTTCTACTTCTTACTTGGTTCCCGCCGATTGAGCTCGTTGGTGAAAGAAGATCCAAAGCATTCCGACGAAGTCAAGAACTCTAAACAGGCAGCAGAGATACGCAATTTGATTTTGGAGAGACTTCCTCTCTTTCTGCACGAACATACACATGCAAAGACCCGACTTTCCTATTCGTGGCTGAAAACCAGGAACAACTTCCTCGTCAAGAGTTTTGGCAAGGTATCGATCACCAAAAACCTCAAATACGGGGATCTACATCTTTCCAAAGTCCAAGAGGCATCAGCCGTTTCCTATCGACAGCCAGGGGGAAGTCTCGAGCTGTGGCTTGCCGGTCACACCCAGATCGACATGTACGAGTGAGTGTTTAGAGGACCTTGTCGTCACTGATGAGAGAGGAAGATCAGAGCTGATGATCTACTGCGATGTTTCAGAGTTGCGATGTCCTTCAACCGGTACTTTTTCGATGCACCGAAAGCCAACGACACGTTATTGTTTATGACACTGCTTTCAAGTGATCTTCGATCGTTAAAGAGACGAGGATATAACGGTGCGTAACCTCCGCTCAAAATGAACTGGTCTACAACGACGATTGCACACATACAGTGGACCGGATTCTTCGTGAGCAGGACGCTCAGCGACAAGCGATACGGGAGGCTCAAATCAAAGCTGCATCGGAGAAGGAGAAGGCGGCTAGCAATCAACCTCCTGTGATTCCTCCGCCTCTTCCTCCTATCAATAATGTGCCTGCATCCGTGTCCGATCAGGAGGTCGCTCCCGTTTCATCGTCGCCAAAGCGACAGAGCACTGTAATAAAAAATTGGGGCCAAAAGTTGAAGAACATTACCCACTCGGGGCCGGGGACAGGGAAAGACGCGTCGGCTCCTGGACCACCGCCTCTTGACAGGACGACGCGTCCTCCTATTCAGCATGACCCCACACAGGGGGCAACGCCTTTACAGAATATTGGTGAGTGGAACATGAATTCATTTCCGATTTGTGGATATCATTTGATCAATACCTTTCTGTTTAGCCGCGAATATTGATATGGCCGTTCGAGGATGCCGACCCGAAGCAGGAAATCTAATCCATAACAGAGAGCAGATGCAACGCGTAAAGGAGAGCCTCGACGAGGGCTACTGTGACGTTTCTGGACGCGTCGGGGACTTGAAGGAGATCGGTGAGCGCGGCTTTTCGTCATCTTGAAGAGAGGGGTTTTGTTCATCAACCTTTCTTCTAGGGAAAATGGGAGACGTAAAGGTTTATCTTTCGTATGGTAAGTGTGGGTTGTACTCACACGATGGGAATTACTCAAAAAAAAGTTTACAGACGTGCCCAGACCTGAGATGGCCACGTTTATGAGCGAGAAGCGCGATTCGATTGCAAGACTCGTGCATCTGATGATGCTCCTCTCGCAGATATATAACGTTCCATTGACGAGCTTGCATATCTTCCATGACCAGGGAGGTGGACTGATTGCATTCAACCGAAATGGAAGTATCTTTTTCAATTTGCGATATTTTATTGCCTGGCGTAAGTGATGGAGACTTTCCGATCCGAACAGCGATACTGAATCCTTGATTTCAGACGACGAGGAAGTTGCCCGGAATGATCTCAAGACCGCATTGATTTCCTGGTAAGTGAGAGCTTGAGAACAATTGTGTTTTCTGATACTGATGCTTCAACCAGGTATTTTACACTGGCACACGAGATTGCCCACAACCTCGTGCAACCACACAACTCGGAGCACGAGTTTTACTTTTCTGCTTTATGTGAGAAGCACTTGATGAACTTGGGTGCTGTACTAGCGACGTTGTAAACGTAGAGGACTATTGACTGTACGGATGGATTTTGCATACTTACTCAGCCTACTGCGCATCCAGCTTTGAGGACCGAGGTAACCGGGACGCCGGAGGAGGAGGACTAGACCTAGTTACCCACGTGCGCCGAGGCGCGTCGACAACTATGAGACGAACCACTAGTGCGATGAAGTTGCACTACAGCTGGCCTGAACGGTGCATTTGTCTACAAAAGTACGCGTCGGAGGAACTTTGAGAGAGCGAATGCCTGCCGACGGAGAAATTGGCGGGAGAACACGCGACGTGACGCGAAAGCGTGATCGATCAGTCTAACTCCGAAACTGTTTTTATGTCTGACGGGCCTCATTGGCACTCGTTCCGGTACCCATAGAGCACAACGCCAGCGTGTCAATTCCGCTCGCCGGCATTGCTTCTTGCCTTCTTACCACCACCGCCACCTTCAACACTCCTCTCTAGTGAGTTCAGCTCTCTACATTCCCTTTTTTTCGAGCTTTTTCTCACCTGAATTAATTGCCAAGGCCTCAAAGAACAACCAAACGCCGCAATGAGCGTCTCTGTGCAGACAGCGAGCACCTCTACAACGACTTCGGCCATTCGTCGAAAACCGAAATTCACTTATCAGTCGCCTCGACCGACCGAGGTTCGAGATCCAGCGAGCCTCATAAAGTATTCGAAGACAACATCTACACACCCAGCCTCTTCGTCATCGTTCACACCACCACCCCCTGCGACGACGAAGCCGAATCATTTGCCTGGCTTTTCGAGCCCCAAGTCGAAAAGCCATCTCTCCAACCCCTCACTTCCTCTCTATCACCCATTCGGTCGTCTCGCACTCTCGCTCCCACCTCTAGACCCCACCAAGTATGGTCTGCCTCTCCTTCCCAGGCCCGATACCGAACTGCTAGAAGCCCAACAAGCTCAACAACTCGCCTTGGCTTCTGCCAACGGCAATAAATCATGGCGTGGTACACCTGTGGCCAATGGCAATGGGAGTCGACGCGACAACAGCGTCGTCACTGCTACCGACGACGGTGCCCCCACCCCCGTCCCTGAAGTGAAGGAAAAGGGTAGCCCTCGCAAACGAAGAAATGGCGGTGGTGGTGGAGGCGGTGGGGGCAGCCGAAGGAAGAGAAAAGACGTCGATGAGGATGCCAGTTATGCTGCATCCAATAAACGGCCGAGGTACCCCCGGGGAGCGGCAGTGAGTGCGGGCGCTAACGCCGAGGAGGATGTGTTGACGGGGCCTATTGGTGCCAACGGAACTGATAACCCGGATATGTCGGGAATTGGTGGTGGTGAAGAGGAGAAGGGTGTCGTCGAGAGGAGAACGACGCGTTCGAGGGCTGTTGCCAGGAGAGATTCAACAGCTAGTGAGACGACATCTGTGTCAAATTCCGCTAGTGCTAGCGCGACGAGGGCTGCGAGTACGGCCAGGAAGGAAGAGGGAGAAGCTGTCGGAGGAGAGGCTGTCTTGACTAATAACAAGAGACGGAGTCGCAGTAAAGAGGAAGGAGAGGTCAGTGAGGAGAGCAAGTGAGGAGACTACCTGGCGGTGCGGACATTTTACTCGAACATTCCTCCCTATCATCACTGTACTCCCTGGTTTCATGATCATTCATACTCATCCCATATCATCGTCCATTCCATACCATTCCACCCATCTATATCACATACACACATACACAGGCATCCATATCATCTCCAGCATCTTGTTTCCAGTGTTACCAGCCTCCCCTCCGAGACCGTTGACTCCGATTTGGTTATCGTTCTTGCTTTTCCGTTCACTGATTAATCTATCTGTCATGTTATTCTGTACTTATTTTCTGTCGTAGCTCAGCTGTACTATTTATGATCCTAGCGGAAGATTGATTCGGTCGTTTAGGCCTGATCTCAATTCATTTCTTATTTTTTACTCGTTCATGAAACATGGTCCTCGGTGCATAATGATACGAATAGCGGTCCAACGTAAATCGCGCAACCGGAGTCCAGAACAGCCCGAATTCGAAGAGTTCCATGTTCATCGGGACCTTTTGTACCGTCGGGGCAGTCGACGAGGCGACAGGGAAGTCAGCTACAACAATAACAAGGGCTGATGGACGATGGAAAATACATTTCAAGTGATAAATTGAAAAAAAAGTTGAGTCGACCCTCACAAGACCTAGTCAGCCTGAGCAAAGCGGCCGCCCACCGCTGCAAATGACGTCGTCTTGATATTGAAGGCTTTCAAGCGACTGAATGGCCATTGACAAGGTTTATGTTCTCAGCGCGACGAGAAAACAGTGATAGAGGCTAGAGCGAATTCAAAGCGAATCACCCGATAGCACCGCTGGAGCTGCTGGTCCACGAATGATGATGGAAGGCCCTCCGTCGTAAGAAACCTTTGATAGCGTGGTCTGAGAACCCGTCCTGTGGTTTTTCACGAGGAACCGAAACCGAGGAGGGGCCACAATGGATAACTTTGGTAACTGGGACATGTGGATGGATGAACGGAATATCGGACTGGTGGCGGTTACAAGACCTGACAGACAGACTCCAACGGACAAGGAACACCGATAGAATTGCTGACTCTTGGCTAGCCTGGAAAGGCTGTGGAGTTGGTGGTGAGTTGACTTTCAGGTGAATCTTTGCGTACAAAAGAAGGCCACAGGAGGAAGATCAATGAATTGTCAGTGGTGGGAACAGCTTGCGGCACGGGCGGAGATTGAGGGATCATTTTGAAAACGTCCAAGTGAGCTGTTCAATAAAGCTTGCCAACGCAGAAAAAAATGCGGGTGCTATGTGGACCTGTCCTGAAATATCGCAGCGACTGGTAGCAGCGTGCTCGCAATCCGGGATGTGATCATGATGGGAATCGTCAATCCGACTCGGTTAGTCAGTGCTTATTTGGCTACTTATTTGGACTGTTCCCACGCGCCACCTGTTACCACCCCTCTAACTTCGCCGAACTTGCCTAGCAAAGAAAGTCGTCCTGAAGCTCATGATTTCCTCTGAGTGGCTCATTGAAAATAACCAGGCTCCTTCACGAGTCCTATGATGAGCTCCAAAATTGCAATTTGTAGCCGCCAAAATCTATAACCCGCTATACATACCCCACAACCCATGATTTGATATTACCCCAGATTTTCCTACGACGGAAGCATCGTAACTTGTCGACAAATACCTCGACACCCTTTCCACGACACCAACGGCAGACGGGAAAATTGTCACATCTCCTTTGTTCAAGTCTCTTCAGGCCCACTAATTTGCCCTGCATCTTTTTCTAGGAACACTGCACTATTGCATGTGAATACAAGAAGCTTCAGAGACAAAAAAACGGCTGGGTGCAGACCTGCAGGTTTTGGTGAGATGCCACGGGAGCCAGCTCACGACGCCTGTTAAGCGATTCGGAAGGGAGTTCGGATGGATATACCACCAGTTCAGCATCTCTGAGCATCTCTGAGCACGGTTTCGGCTTTCGCAAATGGCCGTAGCAGCCTACTTTCCCCTGGTACTTTGCCAGTTAGACTTCCATTCAGGGCTTACGAGGACAGGTGCTCTCAGCTGACTGAATTGTTGAAAACCACCAGGTAAAAGTAGATCCAATAACCATGTGCAACACACTTCGACTTCCATTCCAAATTAGGCCAGTCGGATCTATCTCCAATCTTTCATGCAAAAAAAGTCTCGACATGGATCTGATCATGCCAAACATATGATCCTTCACACAGTTCATATTTAACAGTCCCTCCATTGCCTCCGTTGCTTGTCTCCTCTCCACCACTATGGAGCATGCTAGAAGGAGCAGTGGCATATACGACGGGAGTTTCCCTCCCCATGGCAGTAGCACCTCATTGTCTGGGCTTGCAGGTGCGTCCCTCGTCGCGTCCATCGTCGTCGTTGCGCGTTTTTTCTCATCAATTTCTCCATATGTCTACTAGGAAACGCTGCTGCACCTGCTGGGTCGCGTTTTTCTGAAGCCCAAGACGACCGCATTGCCAGGACAACCGCTGCAGGTGTTCACCCTCAGTCTACCCCAAGTTCATCTGGTGTAGACCCTTCTCATGATCCCTTCCGTGACCCAAATACACCCGCAAACGGGCAGGAACAACCTGCTCAGGCGGCCCAACAAGAACCAAGACCTCCCATATACAAACGAAAATGGTTCCTCTGGTGTATTGGGATTAGCATCCCGTTGGGAATCGCTCTCCTGTTCATCATCTTGTTCCCCGTCGTCAAAGCTATCGTTCAGCTGGTCGTCAACAAGAGTCAGCTCGAGGTGGATGTCGCGCAAATCAGCAGTCCCCAGAACAACAGGTAAGTCGGGGACTCGTCTTTAGGTGCTCCTCGGCTCAGTTGACCGCTCTCCCAGTTTCACTCTCGCGTTGAAGGGCCATGTACGTTGCTCTCTTTCTTTTGTTCACTTTCATATGATTTCTCACTTTGATGGGGCGTACCTCAGGTGACCCACACTGGACCCATCCCCGCCACAATCGACTTCAAGGAACCAATCCAGGTAGCGTGGATTCCGGGCGATGGCCAGCTGGATAGACATCTGGGAACGATGACTCTCGACCGGTTAAGCGCTAAGAAGGGAAAGGGAGCCGACGTTGACCAGACCACGACCTTCAAAATCGATGACCAGGACGCTTTCGGTACCTTTGCCGCCACGATGATCACCTCCGAGAAGTTCAAATGGAGGCTCCAGAGCAACAACCTGCGCGTGCAAGCTGCCAAGTTCCCTGTCTCGAACGGTATCAAGTTCAACAAGGAACTCGAGCTAACAGGTCGGTTCTGCTATCACCGTGAATGATTCGGACTGCATATAACCGCGTGTTTTCGTAGGATTCCACAGCTTCGATGGCAACGTCAAACTCAAGGACCTACAACTTCCGAGCGACAGTGCGGAGGGTATTAACTTCCGTGCCGTTACCCAACTGAGCAATCCTAGGTATGGAATTGTGTGTCCCTTCTTGGTACAGTCGTTCCTGACATGTTTCAGCCCCTTCTCGCTGAACCTTGGGACCGTTGTGTTTGCTTTGAACTATGACGGCATTCGCCTAGGGACGGGGACCGGAAAGGATGTGGCAATCGTAAGTCCCTCGTTTTGACATCTATTAGCATTGTCTTATTTTCTATATAGGCTCCAGGCTCTAACAATGTCGTGACACTGGAGGGTGTCTTGGAAAAACAAACCGGCGAAGCGAACCTGACAAAGATTGGGACCCTGTTCTCCAAGTATTTGAACGGTGAAGAGTCCCCTGTCACCGCGGTTGGCCAGTCCACTTTGCAGAATGATGGCACCGAGATCTCTTGGTTGAGTCAAGGACTCAAGTCGCTCTCGTTGAATGTTCCCTTCAAATCCGAAACCCCCATCAACCCTATCCAGGAGATCGACATCGGCGACCTTGCTCTCGCGTTTACGAAAGACACTGCTTGGTCTCCCGCGACGTCAAGTAGCTCGGTGAGAGCCAAACTCGGTAGGCCCCTCTTCCTCTTTTCGTCAATCAGATGCTGACTGGTCGGGATCAGCACTACCCTTCGGGTTCAATCTCGACATTGGGGAGATCATGAACGAGTTCAACATCACGAAGGACGGGGCAGTTGTTGCCGGTCTCAAGACCCCTTTGGGAGCTTCTCAGTCTTCGATTACCGTCGAAAGTTCCACTCTGACAACTGGTGCCATCAACATTACCATTGATGACTCCCCCCTGAACGTCCCTGACCCTAGTCATCCGACGTTTTCGACGTTCAGTAAGTAGTTCCTCCTCTTGTTTCATTCTTCGTTCCGTTTTTCTCAATTGCCGCTTCTTACTTTCCTTTTCCGTACTAGACGCCAACTTGACAAGCAGCGACCGAGCGGACTTCCGGCTCGTGGGTAATTCGCGGGCTATCGCGAATCTGAGCATTGGCACCATTGAGCTCAATCCGATCAAGTTCGATGTTTCATCTGGGCTGAACGGGCTGAACGGTTTGAAGGGATTGACGACTATCAAGTCGGTGGACGTTCAAGGTGGAACGCAGCAAGGGATTATCCTGGGAATTGACGGTGGGTGGCTCCTTCTTGGGTCGCTGAGTAGGTTCTCACGCTATCTTAACTTTCAGTGGACATCACGAATCCTTCGAACTTGAAGCTTACCACCGGAGATCTCAGTAAGTCGCTTCCGGACTGTACTTGACGGTCCCGAGACTCAACTCACTGTGTTTGTTAGCGCTTCGCCTCTTCCGCAATGGCGCTGTTCTCGGAACCGCTTTGTTACCGAACCTGACGCTCAATATGGGAAACAACTCGGTGGCTGCTTCGTCCACATTCGCGGCGAACGACAGTCCAGAGGGTTTGCAGACTTTGAACGAGTTTGTTGCCGGCAAAGACGTCCAGCTCTCCATTGGCGGTTACGACGGTAGCACCCAAGTCGTCTCGCTTCTCCAAGCCTTCGAGACCTTGGACATCGACGTGACGCTCCCCGGTTTGAACTCGACTCTACTCCAAAGCGCGGCCTTGAAGGTCCTCCCAACTACGGGACGCCAAGACAACATCAGCCACGTTACCGTCAAGCTCGATAACCCATTCTCGGCTGGCTTGAAGATTACGAACATCAAGTCTGACGTTTCGGCCTATGGAATCCAACTCGGAACGATTGACACGGCGACCGACTTTACTTCTGAGCCCAAGTCAGCGACGACGTCGCCGGAGTTGAATCTGAACATGAATTTTGACCCTGTGAGTTTGTTCACGGTTACCCGTGCGCTTGCGGTCGATGCGGGCTTGGATACGAGACAATTGGATGGGATTGTGGAGCTTGGAGGGTATCAATACTTAAAGACCACTGGACCTCCGCCTTCGCAGGAGAAGAGGGCTAATATCTACACGTAAGGGTCGGTTTCCTTTGTGCGACGGCACTCAGCTAACTGCGACACCTCTAGTGGATTCGAGCTACCGCCCTTCATCCACGCCGCGTTCGCAAAGCTCAAGTCGGATGTGAACCTCGAGGCCGGAGTGACTATTGGTACGATTCCTGCAATGAACGATATGCACGCTCCAAGTTCTGACTGCAAGTAGGCGACTATGCGACTACGCTGAGCTACACTCAGAACGGTGTTACGACTGCCACCGATGAAAGTCTTGACCTTATTCTGCCCATCCTGGCGCAGCCAATTGTGCAAAAGATCGTTGACGGTTCGGCGCTTGGGTACGCGTCTACTCCCTGGTCGTTGAAAGCAATGCTAACGGAACTTTCAGGATCGAAACTGTTCTCATTAAGGACCCTCAGCAAAACTCGTTCAGGACCCAGTTGGTCGGGAGTATCACAGGCACTGGTCCATGTATGCCGACTTCTTTCTGCTGGTCCTTCGGTCCGCTAATTATTGCTGCTAGTCGACGCTACAATCAAATTCCCTACCGGTTTAACCGTAGCCTGGCAGGGTAAACCAATCGGCAGCATCAAGATGAACGACGTTCAGGTTGCTGGTGATGTTGGAGCCGAATTGAACCTGGAGTCGGATTTCACTATTGCTGACATCGATCACATCACGGCCTTCACGAGGGTATGTCGCTCTTCTAGTGACGAAGCGTTGATCCTAAACTCAGTTATCTGATAGACTTTACTGTTGGAGGAATCCTTCGAGTGGGAGATTTCCGGTGATAACCTCACCGTTAGCGCCCTTGGCATTGATGTTACCGGCGTCTCCCTCTCTACTAAGAAGGTCACTCTTAAGGGCTTCAACGGCCTGAAGGATGGTGTCAAGGTTCAGTCATTTGACTTGCCCGCCAACGACCCTGCCGGTGGTATACATCTTACTCTTGAGGCCGCCACGACCAATGTAAGACTTCCACCATTCTTTTCGCGTTTTTGACACTAAATAAGTACAAAAGCCATCGCAAGTCGGTATCGAGCTGTCGTCTATCGGCTTCGATACGTACGCCGACAACGTCCTCATCGCTCCCGTACAAAGCACCGGTGGTGTATCGTTGGCTCCTCAGTCGACTACAGTTCTCTCCTTGGCTGGACGTCTCATTCCTCAGAGCAGTTCAGAGGGTCTCGCAACTGTGTCGAAGGTCTTCAACAATTTCATTCACGGTCAAGACAGCGACCTGGTTGTTCATGGCGCCAGCGCAGGCTCCAGTGATGTGAGTCAAATTCTGCGGTGCATTTGTCTCCTTTCCTAACCGTTTCCTCAGGTAACATGGTTGAACGAGGGTATCAAGGCGCTCCAAGTTGCGACTTTGTTGCCCAACCGGGGATCTCTCAGCATCATCAAGGACATCAACCTCAACCAGCTCACTCTTATGTTCACCCCCGACACGGCCTACAACCCTGCTACGAGTAGCGACAACTCTGACGCCGCGTTCACATTGCCATTCGGCTTCCCTATCGATATCACTGCACTCGAACAGACGATCGACGTCTCGTATCAAGGCACTCAGTTCGCTCAACTTGCCATTCCCAAGGGGCCTAGCTCCACCGACGTGGAAAACAGGATCATTCATCTCACTTTCAACAACGTGCCTTTCGCGGTTTCTGAAGGTGGCCATGGAACGTTCGACAGTTTCCTCGCTGCGACAACCTTGGGAGACCGTGAGACGATTGGGCTTTCCGGCTCGGCAAACGCCGATGCCAGCACAGCCGTTGGAGTGTTGTCCCTGTCTGGCATCTCCTTCTCCGTTGATTCCACCATCGAGGGCTTGCAGGGTCTGGCTGCCCGCCCCGTTACTGTCAGCAACCTCGACGTTAATCATGGTTTCCCTGATTTCTTGTTAATCACTGTTGATGGTGCTCTTTACAACCCAAGGTGAGTAACTATAACTGGGTGCTTCTGGGATTCGTGATTGACTGATGGTTCACTTCCCAGCAATCTCACCGTAGGCAAGCCCGATTTGGCCTTTTCGTTCTTTGCCAAACAATGTTAACCATGCGTGTGAACAGGCACTGGCGACGTTTCTTTCTCACTGGAGTACGAGTAAGTATTCCAGCTACCCGGAACAGATGCGGAAGAACGTTTACTGACATATCTTCCCAGAAACCAAGTGATAGGAAGCTCAGACATCGTATGTTAAGGGCCCCCCGCGGCGTTTCTTCGCAACTGAATATCTCGTACAGAAAAACCTTGTCATTAAACCAGGAAACGAGTCGTATGGAATTGGTGAGTTTACGCATGGCTCTTCCAAACAAGTGCTCATTGATGTTTCAGAGGTTCACTTCGCTCCTCAGGGGGGCGCGGTCGATGCCGGAAGATCCCTTTTGCAGAACTTCATCCAAGGTGTCGATGTGGAGACCAGCATCGCCGGTAGTCGCGACTCCACGGCCGTCGAATCTCTCAAGACCGCCCTTTCGCAGATTCGGTTGTCTCCGGTCGTCATTCCTTCCCTCAAACAAGCGTTGATTGAGAGTGCTTCAATTGTGATTCCAGCTGACATCGCCTCTACCGGGATTGCCCAAACGTCCTTCTCATTGGCGAATCCCTTCACTGCCAGCATCAACCTGCTGACAGTGAAAGCTGATGCCGTTTATCACGACTTGCGACTTGGAACCATTGACACTGATGTCTCGTCGAATCCTATTCACGCTGATGGTCACAGTACAATCACCTCGCCCACGCTTCCTCTTCAATTCAACATGGACCCGGCCAACATAGTGGCGTTCCTCAAGATAGCTTCCCAGGAAAACGGAGTTGACCTTGGGCCTCTGAATGAGCTCTTCCAGTTCATCATTGACAATCCCGACTACCACCCACCGGTAAGCTACACCTCATCTGACACCCGGATTCTGCCTCTAATCCCCGACGCAGGTCACTGCCACTCCGGCTGGGGAGTCAACATGCTCTAGGTATGAGCGTATCTCTTTGTCGAGATGATCTTGTCTAACAAAGGAATTTGAAGCGGTCAACAATTCGACGTTGAGGGTGCAATCCTCAACTCCCTGAAGAACCTCGCTGTCGACCTACAAATAGATTCGGGGGTCAAGCTTGACGATTGTACGTACTTGCCCTCCACATACGTTCACAGACGTTCACCAACTAACGATAATATAGATGCCACGGATCTGAGCTTCGCTCAAAAGGGGGTCAAGACCATTGTATGCTTTTTAGCTATGCATCTGGCTCGCACCAATACTGACACGTCCTCTTGTAGACCGACGAGTCCGTTTTGAATCTTATTCCCGTCGTCGCTGGTCCCGTTGCTCAACATCTCGTGGATGGGGCTGAGCTTTCCTTCTCGGAGGCTATAATTACGTGCGTGCCTTTATCGCATCTGCCTTTCTCCACATGCTTAGATTCACCACAATTGAATAGTAACGTTGCAAACGACGGCTTCGACTTGGCACTCAAAGGAAGCCTCACCAACACTGGTCCTTTGGATGCCCAGATCACCTTTACGGAGCCCTTAGTGTAAGTGGAAGGTTTGTTATTGTGATAGCCGGGTTCTAATACGTGAATTAGTGTTACCTGGGAAGGTAGCAACATTGCGACGGTCGCGCTGCCTCCAGTGTGCGCTGCTGCTAACAGTGGTGTTCCCAACTACGAGACCACCGGTCACCTCACAATTACTGACCAGGGGCGGTGAGTCAATCATCTTGGGCTGACGAGGACTCGACTGATCTCTTTTCAGATTCACGGACTTCGCGAAATTCTTGCTACATAACCCTGAATTCTCGTGGACCATCTCGACGGACAAGCTTCGCGTCAATGCCCTACGCACTAACTTTGACAACGTGGCTCTGTCGAAGACGGTATCCTTTAAGGCATTCAACAACTTGCCAGGCGTCACGATCAGCAACTTCGAACTTCCCTCAGACGATCCAAATGGCGGTATTCATATTGAGACGGATTCGACAATCCCTTCGCCCGCTCGTAAGTACTTATATCGAGCTCCTGAGCCTGTGGTAGTGCTGACGGTCTGCCTGCAGAACTCGGTATCGATCTCGGAACGGTCACCTTCAACTCGTTCTACGAAGGTGTTCTCATCGGGCGTATGTCACCCTGCCTGGACTTTCTCACGGTCTTATGCTAACCGTCAATCCTCCCATAGCTCTCTCTGCCCAAAGCCTGGTTCTTGCACCAAACTCTGAGACCAAGACACACCTCTCAGGTCGCATTGTCCCTCAGAGCGGCGACGACCTCGAGACTGTTGGCAAACTGTTCACGGAGTACCTCAAGGCTTCGAACTTGACGCTCAGTGTCAGGGGAGAATCTGTCCAGCCTGGGGGTGGTGAGCAGGTTACATGGCTCAGTGAGGCCTTCAAGACTCTGGAGTTGCAGGTGTCACTGCCTGGTCAGAAGTTCGATGTAAGCTAGCCCCTTCAATTTTATCTCCCACTGTCTCACAATCTATTCCCACTTTCAGATCATCCAATCGATCACTCTCTCCGACCTCGAAGTCACCCTCACGGACCCCGGTCAAGCATACTCCCCTCTTACGAGTGCCAGCAACACACTTGCTCAATACAAGAACCCCTTTGGCTTCTCACTTCAAGTCATCGAAGCAGGCCAGGAGATCTTTTTGGGAGCCGGAGGACACGACGCAGCCAAACTCACACTTCCAAAGGAGCCTGCCGATGGAGGCGTTTCCACAGGCAACGTTGCGGATCTTCATATCTCATGGAAGGATCAGCCATTGGTCTCGGTCGACAATGGTGCATTCCAACAACTGTTCGCTGCCGTTACGACTGGCGATAATGTCAATCTAAACTTGAGGGGATCTGCGGATGTTACTGCGAGGACAACTATTGGAGATGTCCCCATATCAGGAATCATGTTCGATGTTCCCTCGAGCCTTAAGGGTATTAACAACTTTGGTGGGAAGGCGGAGCTTCAGGACGTCAAGGTGGCTGGAAGTGGTGGCAACGGAGGGAACGAGTTTGTCGTCTCGCCGCTCAAGACTATCCTGAGCAATCCTTCGAATGTCACATTGCACACGATTGATACGGCACTACCGGTCATCTACAAAGGCACGAAGCTCGGAAGGGCGTTCATCAATGTGAGTTGCGGGGCACGAGCTGTGAGGACGGTAGTGCTTATATATTTGTTTTTTTTTAGCCCTTCGACCTTTTACCTGGCCAGAACACCATCGAGACCGAGTTCCGCTATGCTCCTGATAACAGGAACGACACTGTAGCTCAGAGCTTCTTGAGCGACTTCCTGACCGGAACGGACACTCTGGAACTGACCATTGACGGTGACGCTCAGAGCACCCCCATCGAATCACTCCAACTCGCGCTTTCCAATGTTCAGCTAGGCGCACCTCTCGCTGGTCTTGGCCAAGATCTCATCCTACATGTGCACGTCGTTATCACGCTCGACTCGCTCGTTACCAACCTCGTCTCCATCGATTTTGACATTCAGAATCCCTTGGACGCCGACTTGCAGATCATGTTCCTCCAGTCCGACGGAGGCGTCGAGGGCACAACGTACGCTCACTTTGAACATGCCTTCGACGGGGGCTTTGTCGTCCCAGCCCATTCGACTGTGAATTCGGGGAAGATCGATAATGTGTTGCTGACGCAGGGAGCGATAGCATCGTTGGATATCATCCCGCTTGGGTATCTGGACTTGTTTGCCGCGTCGACGGTCAGGATTGGGGTCAATGGATACGAGGTCCCGTGGCTGCATTTGGAGCAGGCCCATGTGCCGACCACTTATGATTTGGATTTGGGGTTGGTGGGTGTTCCATTGGACGTGATGAAGGAGAAGTTGGTTTCGGAGAGTGAGGCGAAGACGGCCACTTCCAGCGCGGAGTCGGGATCGGCGTCAGGGACGAAGGCGTCTGTTACTGGGACGACGGCTGCAACGACGACTGGTGGTGGGTCGGAAAAGACCAGCACCAACGCAGACTCCAACACAAGCACGAACGCCAACACGAATGCGAATGCCAATACTGCTACTGCTACTGCGGAGCGGACGACAGCTCCAGCTCAGACGGAGAGTCGACCCCCAGCAGAGACGAAGGCTCCCGAGGGCACGACAATTCAGCCTGCGAAGGAACAAGCTGGGACGGTTACCCAAGCTGCAAAGGAGGAAGCTTCCCCTGCTAGTTCCTCGTAGTCCTGCTGTCTGCTGTCTGTTCTCCGTTATCCTCTAGTTGTATTTTTACACGCTTACAAGAGACTTTTCTTCGACCCCGCATATACACAAAATCCCCCTTCCCCATACTTCCCTACCTTGCACGACTCGGGACAGTTTACGATACCTCTTACTGTAGTATAGCCTTGTTGTTATCCTTCATCTTCATGTTTTCTAGTCGAGGCTGTTTTGATGTTGTTTTTATTGTTAACTTTAACGTTTGCTCGGATTAGCACTTGGTACATATGCAGAGAAAAAAATTACAACGATGATAATGTTGTTTCATGATATTCAGTGGCAGTACGGATTAAGGCTTAGCGCGTAGAGAATTGCATTCAAATTGATTGACACCGTGGAGGTCAAAGCGGCTGTGGAGGGTTTCTTCGCTTGAGTCGTACTCCCTGGTAGAACTGAGAAGGAACTCTGAGCTCTGACATTCAAGGTGCATCCATACACTCGAGCGCCACAGACTTTGAGAATCACTACCGGGCTTTACACACTTTCGAAGTATACAATCAGTCTTGGCTAAGCACTCTCCAACGCGGGACTCTCGACATAGGTGGCCTCTTCCATCCCAGGTGGATACCTGGCTCCCGGCAAATCGGTCGCTTCAGCAGCCTTCGATATCGTTTTAATTTGCTCGGTTGTGAGATGTACTCGTGCAGCTCCAACGTTCTCCAAGAGGTACTAAAGCAAAGAGAAAATGAGTTCGTCCATGTATCGTCTCAAACAGCGTGGGTTCGCACCTTGACTTTCTTCGTCCCAGGAATGACGAAGACATCCTCCCCCTGCGCTAACACCCAAGCCAATGCAGCCTGTCCCGCTGTAGCACCATGCTTTCCCCCAATGTCCTTTATAGTATCAGACAACTTCAGAATGCGTGCAAAGTTCTCCTTATCCTGGAATTTAGGGAATATTCGCCTGGCATCACCAGCTTCAAGATCGTCTATGGACTTGACCTGACCCGTGAGGAGTCCACGACCAAGAGGTGAGTACGCGATGATCTTGGTGCCAAACTCACGAGCGGTTGCGAGGAGATCTGCGGGTGGACGCTCAAAGGCTGAGTACTCGATTTGGAGGGCTGAAATGGGGTGGACGGAGTTGGCGCGTCGGAGACCGTTTGGGGTACATTCTGAGAGTCCGAGGTACTTGACTTTACCGGCTCTAGTTGGACAGAATGAGATAGGTCAACGCTCATTGGAATGGACACGTACTTGACGAGTTCAGCCATTGCTCCTACGGTTTTTTCTATTGGGGTCGATGGGTCGACACTGTGACGAGAGTATCGGTCTAGCTCGCCCAGAGGAGGCTTTGGAGAACGTATCGAACTCACCGATGTTGATAGTACAGATCTACATACTCAACACCCAGCCTATCGAGAGACTTTTGAAACTGTTCCTTCACGTATTGTGGATCTCCACGTGAAGGCCCATCAAACCGCGCTCCAAACTTGGTGGCCAAGAAGATTTTGCTTCGTTTATCGGGGTTTCGCTTGAACCTAGATAATGGTAGGGCGCAACCCCGGTTCTGGGAGCGTGCGCTTAGTCAGCATTCATTTGGCGGGAGACGCGCCCGAAACGCGGCTAATCCGACCACTCACCTTCGACTCGAAATATAATCACATTCAGAGCACTGTGGGTGGTAGAAGCTACGGGAAAATGTATGAGAAGGTAAATAGTTTACAACATCGTAGTCCTTTTGAAAAATTGCTATCTTGTGTTGTTTTTCGGTGGCTTGTTTGTTTGAGGCTTGTGGGGGAAAATTGGCTGTGGGTATCGGGACTCCTGTGTCACCGATTCTGCTCAGGACAGCATGCTGGTTTTGTCATTCTCGGACCAGATACATATTATCCTCTAATTAATCGTTCTAAAGTGGTTTTCTCAACGTCGTGACTGCTAGGATCAAGCTCTTTCGAGTACCAGCCTGCTTTTGGCTTTGGCGGCGTTCCGCTGGCACTCTAAGCGTGCTTTTGTCCTATCTTGGTATAAAACGTATTTCTTAGCATTTTGCTACATCTGTGATAGATTTGAGAGGCACAAATGCTGGATTCCGGGGAGATTCACGCGTTGTACGCGTTGTGAGCGACGCGACGGGTTTATTTACATATGTTTGTACCGCGACTTCAGCGTATCCGCGGGGAAGTGTTAATAGTGCTTCCTGGAGGCACTACCGCTCCGAAATCATTCGGGAATGCATTTTTATCATAATTTGAAAGGGTTTATCGTGACAGAACATGAGAATCTTGACTTATGAGTTACCCTACTGTCGACGGAGCTTTACCATCTGGGTAATTTTGCACTATTTCACGATAAATCATCTTATTTTTATGTTAAACATCGATCCCATTCAAAGTTTTGGGCAAGGATATGGTCGATCCCCAGATTAACGCATTCGCCGTTGCGAATCCACGATTTGGCGGGGAGGCGTACCGTGGGAAACGCACGCTCGGCTAGCCGTTTTGGCTTGAGCGTTGCGCCCTACCATAGATAATTGAGAGTTTACAGGTTGAAGTGGGTGAATATCTCTACCGACCACCTACCATTTTCCAATGAGTTCTTCCGAGTCTCCATAAACATCGGCAGTGTCCCAGAATGTGCTCCCGGACTCATATGCAGCGTCGAGAACCTACATATGATGTTCTCAGTGGAGACAAAGACCCACGTTAAAGGGGTCCCACCTTGAGTCTCTCCTCGTCGCCATCTACGGCGCCATAGCCAACAGAGAGGCCCATGACGCCGAATCCAATCGCGGGGACATCGGTATTGCCTATCTTGCGAGAAGGGATAGAGGAAGAAGACATTGTTTGCTTTGGATCGTTGTTATTACCAATCGACATAGATCGTCGAGCCTTTTATATGACCTCAGACGGATCTGGTCCCGAAGATTACGAGTCCACTTCCGCGTCGTGTTGAGCCACTTGCAGGGTCGGAAGAGAACCGTTCGCGCCGTTCTGAGTCTATGAGTCTGACATTGTTATCGGTTCTATGACACTCGGGAAATCAACTCTGGTGGACACGTGGATGAATCAGAACGACAACCCGGAGCCCTGCTATTACTATGTCAAAGGGTGAGTGTAACTTCAGAATCAATGGCGCGTGAAAGGATATTTTCTCACTGCGACGACCGTCTCTAGGATGAGAGAATGCATCCAAACTTCAGAGAAGGCGCTTCGAGTACCAGAAACATACTGATGTTGCTCGTTTCCGCAAGTTGAAGCTTTGAGCCTCTAAGCGAGGTGGCAACAGAAACAAAGCGTAAAGCAGTCAGTGAAAAACCCGGTTCGGAGTTTACGGGACGATTCTGGTGGCAGTGTAACTACGCAAAGGTGCACAGACACATACCACGTGACTGGGTCTGGAAAGTTCGCGCTCTTTTCCCGAACCAACGCGTTCTTTAATCCAGTGTCGGCTAACAAAACTATAAATTTGCGGCAGCGACGATGACCACGACCTCTTCATTCATCTCTCATCCCTGGTTTCGACCTCCTTCATCCATGAAACGACCCCATCCCGACGACTCTAATGACACAAATAAAAGACGGAGAGTTGCAGTTCTTGCGAAGGGGTTTTCGAACATGTCGTTAGACACCAATGCCAACTACGAACCAATACCACTAGAACCGGATGTCAGTTACCCCCCAGATTCAGCATCCACATCTACATCCAACTCGGTACCGTTTTCAGCTCCAGATGCGATGGAGATTGAAGAAGTCACAGGACCAGGGCCTGGCCAACTATTCACAATCTCCGTTGAAGAACCTACCTCTCCCAGCTCACGGACAGGCAAGCTGAGGGACGTGAGGATGAAAGGCCAACCATCCTGGTACGAACCAGAACCTGATCGTGAGCCCGCTTCCCTTACCTCCCAAACAACCACAACCACAACCATAAATTCACCACCTCCCCGTCGTCCTGCAGGTATAATTATTACCGACCTGGACGACTCTGAAGATGAATCTTCCGAAGACTCGGACAAAACCCAAAATCACATCGAGATATCCCCAGCTCTTCTCCAGCGAATCCGCCAAAATAACATCCTTCGTTCTACGCTTCCGAGCTCTGCTGAGGCACGCGGGCAGGCGTTGGTTTTGTATCGACCGTTGACGATACCCGAGGAAGGAGTTCGACAAGAGGATATGAAGGAGGAGGAGGAGGCGATACCAACACCGATACCCATAGCGACACCGGCGGATGTAGAAACCCCGGCAATGGATGTTGACGTACCGATGGACGTCGAACCATGAACCAAAAATCCAACTAAACTACCCTTACTGTATCTTTATTTTTCTTGACTGCGCCTACACGGACTACCTCCAATCACAATCACCTACCCTAACCGCCTTGTTGTATATGTAGTAAGTATTTGTAGTGTCCGTATATCCTTCTTGCTCGAGGGTAGACCGTACTGATAGCAATATTAGGTCACCATTCAAAACGTTGAACAGATGATATATAGTTCTAGTTGCTCAAGATGAAGAACGCGTGAGTCCACGTACGATAAAAATCGAAGACGAGGAGGCGCGACGGAAAGAGGAGAGGATGGCGGGTTTGCGGTTCAAGTCGAAGTACCCGTCAGTTGTGGGCGCCAATGGGTGCTTTTCGGAAGTCCGATGTTGGATCATCACCACGACATTCGACATTCTTCGATTGCACGAGTTGGCGACACACTGTATGGTCCTCTCAATAGTAAGTAGTCAATCCTCATCGATTTTCTCGCCACATTGGTATCCAAAAGCGTAACAATCCCATTCGACACGATTACCGATTGGTGAAGTGAGAATCCTGGCGGTGATGCAAGGGAAAACTATCCAAGAGGGCGCATCTGTCCACTTTCTTGTTCGCTCATCGACTTCTCTAGCGCCAGACGCACAAAGACAAAGTAGAAGAAGGCCCGCAAGGCCAACCAACTCCGAAAGCCCACCACCAAAATTCTACTGGACGTAAACACGTCCACATAGCCAGCTTTGGACTCCAAATTTGAGGAAGAAGCACAAGTTGACAACGCGAAAGAGCACAGATTACAGGTTGACGTGACTGCAATAACTATTTACAATGATTGTGGCTACTCGGACTCTATCATTCCGAATAGTCGGAGGACTCCAAAGAGCTGAAAATGGACACGACTTTGGATTTGAGTTCCTCCCTTTCACTAGCGTAATGCTGTGGGCACGTCTGTAAGGGAGAGAGTGTAGTCAGCCCCGAATTTTGCGAGATAATCCGAGACATACCTCGAGCCAATCGAGCAGCCTGTTCTGAAGTCTCTCGCCCTCAGTTGTCGACTTGTATAGGTGACTCCAAGGATTTGTAGCAACGCACGAGAATAATATCCGACATTGACTGAATAGCTCGGGCCCGAACGCACAATGCTGGAGAAGTGAGGACTTGACCAAAGTTATGAACCCGGAGTACGACGAGTCCAAGTCGGAGTAAACTGAAGATTCAGCTGAAGGGTGCGAGAGCTTCGACACGAGAGTTTTCACCGCTCGCAAACAAGCTGCTTCGTAACATTCGTGCAAGCGGGATGATGATGCAAAGTCTGCGTCTGAGCTGCAACGGCAATCTGTAATGACGAACGACGGGCATGGACCAAGTTTCTCTAAATTTTCCCTGAACGTTAGGGTGCCATAGCTGTCTTCATAATCGTTGATTCTGAGAATCGCCGAAGTCTCCAGAGCGTAGAATGCGGTGCGATTCTCTTCCGACTCGCGCATGTCAATTGACGATTCAAGGTGAAAACGTTTCGGCCGATTTCTCAAACGGCCAATGATAGTGAGATCCAGGTCGCGATACTGCTCCATGTTCAAGTAAACTGTAGCCCAGAACAGATACATGAAAGAGAGGACGTACGGTCGACCATTGTAACCACGTCGCCAAGTCATCGAATATGTCGGCCCAATCCCTGGAGTTATGACATAGGAAAACGGCGCCGAGCTCCACATTATGAAGATCCGCTAGCAATTCCCGACTGAACGAGAGGCCGGTGCAAAGTCTGATCCAGCCTTCGCATAGCAAACTGTATTTCAAGATTTGGTGGAAGCTGCAGGAAACATCGGCAATTAGATAACGTGAACGGGCTGACCTGAAAGTGAAACTCCTACCCATCCCGCCTGAGTCTCTCAGCTGAGAGGGCTTGTAGCCACCGCCGCGCAAGGAAATGTGTTTGAGCTGCTTCGTCAATGAAGAAGACCCCGGAGCGAGTCCGATCGAAGAGATAATCACTGAATGAGGTATGCGATACCGTGATGTTGTCATCGTGGATATCAAGAACGGAGTGCATCGCTCGCAGCGTCACGTCCACGTCCCCTGGGGCCAGTTCCAGCAATATTTCGATAGACTCGGGAGAATGTGGCCCGTGATGATATATATCAGGTGCAGTGATAAGGATTGCAGCAAGAACCAAGAGCAATTTTTCGCGGTTGGGGTTGACAGAAAGGATGAAGTGGTATAGTCGGTCAAGCTCAGGGAAGGGTGAATCCGATGGCGGATTCTCGGGGTCGTAGTCGAGTATAGTGCGAAGTTGGTCGACAGGGTTAGAGTAGGGACTCTTGACGACCTTCACGGCGGTTGCTGCATAGACAAACTGGCTGGAGGCTTTCCTCACAAGCCACCGTAGATCCTCCTTTGAAGGCCAAGGTGACGGGAACCGAATGCGACTGAATTTCCGGCTTGTACGTATGGCCCCAAGCTCGCGGATAAGATACCGCTCTATATCCAGATCGGTCTGGGAGGCATTGTTCAAAGCAATGTGTTTGGTGACCCGACTGAGATGAACCTCATCGAAGGCTTCCTGAATCCATGCCTCCGGACGGCTGCAAATAAGGAATCTCAAAGGAGACCACGTCGAAGGCAGTTGCCGGTAGGAAGATAGAATGATGGTTAGGATACGCAATTGTGTGTCCTCATCGCCGCATTCATCTAGGCCGTCTATGATGACCAGATTTGGCACTTTCTGTACCGATTCGGCTTCAAGCCCCAACTGTTTCATGTGTAGAGACGGCTTCAAAACGAGCTCTCGGAACTGGTCTTCCAAGTTGGCCTCCAGTATTGACGGGTCCCGATGGATCCGTTCGTCGATGAATGTTCGAAGCGAAGGGAACTTTGATCTGAAGCCGAGCGTAATTGTCGGCATGAGTGCAGAGGGATTGTTTCGCTTGGGGTCCGACCTGAAGAAGAAGAAAGACGCTACGAGTCCGTCTTCCTCGGATGCCCTAGCAACAGTCATCGCGATGGCTGATTTACCAACGCCTGCTGTGCCAAAGAGCCAGCATATTGGACGAGAGGGGTCGCCTGAAGTTCGCCATGTATGAATATCCCCGAGAGCCTCCTGGCGAGTCCCCTCGAGACACATTCCCCTAGTGTACTGCTGCTCCGACGTGTGAGAAGCTCCTACGGCTGCGACTGTGCGCCATAAAGCCTCGTGCGCTGCTCAAAAGAATCCGTCAGTCTTAGTATTTCAAGCTCATAAACGATGTCGTCGAACACACAATTGGAAACCGTTGTGGTAAAGTTCTGTACAAGGTCGTGCCCAATGTTATTGACGTTGAGATCGCCTGCCCCAGTGTGAACATTCTGATCCCTGCCATAACTAACATTCTGTGCCATAGTCGGTGGGCGCTTGTGTGAGTATCCGCTGCAATCAGAACCGAGTCACCCGTGAGGCGGAGAGCCTCAGAGGGAGAGGGGAGAGGAGATTTCAAAGAGAGGGATGTTGGCCATCGTCACCAGAAAAACCGTCGGAAACTCAGGCTGCTGTATGGTTCGCACGAGCTCGATAGGCTATTTTTGTTTGTACGCACACCACATTGATTTCATCATTCGTGGGCTTCAGTATGAGTGGCGATTCGAGAGGTTCATGAGACTTGTGGCAATACGTGTATAAAATGGTCAGGAATGCACACCTGTTGGCAGGCATGGTCGGTATCCTCATTCTTCGTTAGCGGCACAAACAGCCAACATACTTACCAAGTAATCTCAGGTGAGTTGAAGGATTATAGGGTACCAAAAATGAGCTGATCAATGAGTGCGGAAGGAGAGATGGTAGCAACCCTGTGGGCTTCGGATGGACATAGGTAATGGTCGGTGTGAGAGTTCGAACGGAGTCCGGCCACGAGTCTGGACCGAAGCAACGCTGAACCCTCGGTCCTGTTACAACTTACCACCATCCACCATGACATTATAATTTATCTCTGCCACTGGATGCCCTCGGCTCTCTTTGTAACGCCTCAGAAAACTACAATTCGCCTCGGTCAGCAACGTCAAAATGCCCCACAACTCGACCTTGAGGGTACATTCTCTCTATCCATCACCTTCCGGTGAAACGCCACAAACGATTGACATCCGTCTATTGGCAGCTTCCACCCTCCACCATCCACCATATTGTTCAAGCCACAAAGGACATCGAGCTAAGAAGACTGCGAAAAGGCTTCTCGAAGCTTCCTCTTCGCCCGTAATGCCCACAGCGGTCCACGTAACACAGATGACCCAACGTCAATCCAGTCCAATCTTCCACAAAACTCATGCTCTGAGGGCTAGCCAGGGCTGTGAACCTCTGATATGATACTAAAGTTGCTGACGTCCCGACGAACGCTAGGAGCTGGGAATAGGCGATTGGCCCTTTGAGCCATCTTAATGACCCCAAAGTCCGCTTTGTAGCGATCGAAAAGGATGGCAGAGTATTGGATTGGCGTCTGGTCCAACGTCGACTGGGATGCTGTGACATATATAGGTATGTTGAGATCACGCACTCTCCATGTTCGAATCCTGAAAGAAACACACCATATAAAGGCCACCAATACTTTCCAGAAGAAAAAGATCCATATAACGGTCTGAGCTTCCACCATTTCCTTCTCTCCTTCTCACCTTGCTATCGGCAGCGGACCAGCTCGATCATTGCCATTGAAATACCGAAGAATAGTTCGGCAGGTCTTTGAGGTTGGTTATGACTACGCGTACGGGGAAGAGGAAGATGGCGATGTCGTCTGGGAGAATCCCAGTTGGCCTTCCATCATCAATCTTCTGTCTTTCCTCTTCGTCTGAATTTGTACGAATACTCATTGTATTTGCAGAGTTTCAGCATTGACGGCGGGAGCAGGACCCTCGGTCACGTCCAAGAAGATTCCTTCAATTACACAGCGATTGTTTAGGCAAAGAAGAAACGCACGGAGCTCGACGAGGCGAGTGGGGGGAAACGTCGTCTCCAATCGAATTTGATTGTGCTCCCCAGCCCTACAATGCAACACTCATAACGCAACACACGGATTGAGTACGGATGCTACATATATTCATGATTGGGAGAACGAGAATCGACGTCCGTTCAGAAACAAAAGCGCAGGCTATCATGATATCACACCTGGGAGAAAAATCACAGATAGCAAGGACGACGGAAGACACATCAGCGCTTCGGTTACGGTACCAGCGAGAAACAGCATACAAATCAGAAGGAGGGACAGCAAAAGAAAACGACTCACGAATGGGCCCGGCCCCCGGGAACATCGAGAATCGGCGGGGCCGTCCAGACATTCAATCATGATCAACGGTGGTTCAGAATTCAAGTAAGTATTTCATGGCCATGTATCATGAAAGCAATACACGACTTGAAGCTACAAGCTTCACTTGCTAGCTGTATAGCACAAATACTGCGCAAAAATTACATGTAAGGTTCGAGTCCGGCGCACAAAATTTCCTTTTCAACGAACTTTCCACGGGTAAGATTTATCTTGCATGGTGAGTCTACAGCAGAAATCAAATCCAAGTCCGCTAGATTTGGAGACAAGGACATCTCGATTTGGATTGGATGCAGGTCCTATCGGGCGAGTTTTGAGTACCGCGAGAGCCCAGCTAGATATCTGAGAACCGAATTTCTCACACACATCGCCATTGCCAGTGAGCTACTTGGCGAGCGGAAGGACGTTGGGGGTGCTTATGGGCGTTAAATATCAAGTTTCCCAGGAACTGATTTCTAGACAACAAAATTTCGCGATTTGTAAACTGACAATGTTGTACGCTTTTGCATTTCAAGTTACTTTCAGGATTACATGCTTATGATCTTTTCTTTGTACCAAAAGTCCGGGAGCGAGCTGTTCGGAAGTCACCAGGTAAATTTTCAAAGCTGTGGAAGTACACATCGGTCAACATGAACGTCTTCCTCCCTGAAAATGTGTCAACATACCATTGAGCTCAGAACCGTGGGCCGTTGCCCTACCTACTGAGGGCTCTCGAAGCCTTTCATGACAAGAAACTCGATTGCTTCAATCTCGGCTGAGAAATTCTTTTTTGTGTCACTTTGTAGTCCCCGCCAAGACGCCTCGTCTTTAATATCCGCTTCTAGCTTGATCGTCGTAACCAAAGAGTAGATGTAGCTCGGAAGGTCCGGATTGGGGAATGCGAACTGAACGCGATACTGCCAGGAGGATTCCGACCCGGAGCTCGACTTGGAAAAGTCAGCCCAGCCGCTGGTCTTGGCTACGTCCAAACTAGTAGAGGTCTTTTCCAAGCTCTTATAGAGTGCGACGATATTCTCCCCCGTCAAGTTGGGACTGATTGTTAAGCGCAAGGCATCGACTATCTTTTGAGCCATGTCTGAAACAGTCGCCTCTTGCCGGTCGATGGAGCTGCTCTTGAACTTGTTGAACGTGAGGTCGTCGCCTTTCAAGTGTTGCAGTCAATCGTAAGCATATCGTTCGTGAAGAATGATAGACGTTGCTGAGCTCACCTGGGTATTCATCGACGCTGTTCTTGAACTCAGTCCACTTGAACGCCTTGGGTTCTCTGGACTCGACGAAGTGCCCCGCGAATGAGGTGACCTCTCGGGCAATGGAGATAAGCTGATCAGGAAGCTGGAACTGAGAATCAAAATAAGTAGAGCCTGTGGATGGGAGTCAGCACAGAGCACTCGATGATCATCAGTGTGCAGCCTACCGTTGGAGGACATGGCGATGTTAGTTGAGGTAGAGCTGGCTCTGGAATGAATTCAACTCGATGGTACTCGAGGTGCGTTGATGACCAAGGATGGCTAGAGCTTTTATACTCCAAGTTGCAATGATTCGACGTATTTGGACTCACTATCAGCGATAGATTCAAACCACAAGTTGCTTCTTCATGGAAGAGTAATCCGAACTCTGGCTGTCACCCCAGAATCAGGGCACAGCGGCGTGTCGATTTTGTAGTTTAATTTAAAGATTAGTGGGAACATGCCTCCTCGTTTTCTTTGTCTTTCCGGGTCGGAGAATGACATGTTGACATATCAGGGGCACGGCGATGTCTTGAAATGAACACCATTCGGTGCGTATGAGTGACGGTCAGGCCAGCCGATGTCTGTTGGAGTGGATGATGGTGCAACCGAAATGAGAGGTGGTTCTGTGACGTTCTTCCGTGTCGCGACGGTGCTAAATACCGAAGAGCTGGCCAGTCGCTATACCGAATAGGAGAGTACAACGAATGAAAAACACCATCCTACCTCTTACCTCTGATAGAATGTACGTCCCGACCAACGATTAATGTCATGTTTGGGTCCTTTTCAAGGTCAAGGAGAAGTTCTGTTGGAAGTATCCTTTCTTGCCCGAGTAATTGTGTCCTTGCGGATCGTGCGAAAGGTGAAGATGTGAGAGTCTTCCCACCGCAACTTCACTATTTTCCGACAGACCTCTTCCCAATCCGAGTGAGTACTTGAACTGAATCTGATAAAACAGGTCGAGAGAAGGAGGCCGAGAGCCTGCAGCCCAGATTGAAAGAGTCAGAGCAAGATATAAGTCGAGTGAAAGTTTTTCTCCCTCGTCTTCTTTGAGGAGGGAGCTGCTATTAGTGGATGTCGTCGTCGTCGTAAGGAGACCTTCATTTGTTTGCGTACTACTGCGTGGTTTATACGAGCTCGACATGCTTGACGCCTCTATTTGTGTCAACATCACGCGTTCTTTTCACCGTTCTATGGGCTTCAGTACGCGCCGCAGAAGCTCCTCAAGAACCTTTGTAACCTGGCTTGCGCCGTTCTGGTGTACAAGTCGATCGATATGGCCAGATAACGGTTCCCAAGGTGTGTGCGGCTGCTATGTAGCGCTGGGCGGTAGTAGAGGCCGAACGTCGATATTCAGACAGCCACGGCCCATGGCGAATTGATAGACTTTTGAGTGAAATAGCACTTGAACATGAAGATCATGGCGTACGCTTGGGTACTGTAACGTCTGTAGACTCTGTCCGAGATATGAGGGTGAAATTTGGGGGGCAGATTGAACAGGTATCAAGGCCTCCTAGGGGGTTTCCCGGGCCCTCTTCGATATCTATGCTCGTAATGGAAGGGGTTCATGAGGCTTGTAGCAACGCAGACATACGTTGTACCGAAATGCGGACCTTGTGGGAAGGGCGGTTGTTCTACGAGGAGGCTCATGAAGAGTGACGGTAGCAGCGGTGGCGTGGTCCAGTTGAATTGTTGAACCATTACGGAAGACTAGAGACAACTTTGAATGATGCGAGGGGGAGAGGTGGATGGGCTTCAAATGGACGTAGTGGTCAAGGCGAGAGTTTGAAGCTACCGTTTACGGTTTAGGGGAAATCCGAGCGGATAAACGAGCCCGGCCCGGGGCAACGTTTTCCGTAACCAAGTCGATAAGTCAACGTTCAACAGTGGGCTGCCTTCCTGTGAAGCGGTGTCGACTGGTCTCTCTTGGCATGTCGGATTGAGAACTTGAAGCTTACTTTCGAGCCGAAACTCCCAGAGAGAAACACACGCACAAGTTCTCACCTTTATGGAACCCAAGGAACACCGTTCGTTGGACTTCTTCCTTCTCGGTGGGGCGACAGGAGTCATATCGATACCATTGAAAACCAGCCTACCAGGTGCGGCTGGCTCCCGAGTCTTCCGCCTCACGACATAGTAGATTGGCTTTTCAACGATGGGTGGTGTCGAAATGTTAACGTTGGGGGTAGGTGGCGGAATCATGTTCATGAGCGAAAAGACTGTGGCCTCGCGGTCGTGGTCATCCAGGACCGGGAGGACGCGGAGGGAGGACAGCATCAGTCACGGTGCGCGCTTTCGGAGGCTAGGAGTGGGCTGATTGTCGGAGAGACTCGTCTTTCGAGAAGAGTACTTACCAGACGAGGACTCTGAGGGGTATCGATCTTGTGGTGACTCGTCGATTGTGTGCTTGATACGGCTTGTAGCTTACAACGAACAAGCGCAGAGAGTGCCCGAGAAGGAAAGTTGAAGGCTGGCGCTGGGGCCTCGGGTAGCGAAGTTCTCATTGTGTTTCCCATCGGTGTCGTCGGACTAATTGGTGGTTATTCAACGAACGGTGCCCACATCCCGATGTCTAGGCCTTCACATATGAATCTTCCAATGTAGAGTTGCGTGCGAATCGAATAATGTTCATTCCAACCTGGGTATTAATACGTAGATGACTCTTTAGTTCCCTTGATCAGGATACAGCTGCTGTTCGAAATGGAGAGTAGAATGGTGATGACGAACGTGTGCGTGGGGATGTGGTACGTGGTGCATCTGGATGCCGTGACGATGGTGTGGATGGGAATGATGGTGAGTGGTGTGAGAATGCTGGTGGTGTTGGTGTTGGTGTGTGGGATAGGGAGAGGTGAGTGTGACTGGCGCAGAGTTGACGGGTGGTGCTGGTACTGCCTGAGGGGGCGGTTGATGTTGGTGAAGCTGGGAGGGGTGGATGTGAGCGTGTTGTTGGTAGAGATGACTTGGGCCTGGCTGTGGTTGTTGTGGTTGGTAGACGTTGACGGGGCTCATGGTCATTGGAGGTTGTTGAGGCTGCTCCTCAACTTCCTCCTCAATCAATTCTTCTTCTACATCGTTTTCTGCAGTGTCTTCTTCACCAGGGCTTTTTGGGTTAGCAGCCTTTTGAGCAGCTACTTCGTCTGCGGTGAGAAACCTTCCACCAGGCCCACGCGGTCGACGCATCGCATGTTTATGTCGAGATTCATGCAAGTAGGGCTAAGTAATTCTTATCAGTAAAAAAATAAGGTCGGCTGAGAAATGGAGCACCTTTCGCTATCTCGATAAGCGATGGACCTCTTCCAACCTAGCCCTCGCAACTCTCCTCTTCAAAATTCCAAAATACTGCTTCGCATTCACATACAACGGCTCATCGTTGCGGCACTCGAAGAGCGAGGGCAGCAATTGCGCAGAATCGGGCTAAAGAAGCATCGTGGAGCACTGGAGATGAGTTTGAGGGCTTCAAATAGACGTAGTGGTCGGTGTGAGAGGCGCTGGTGACTATTCTTATTCACGCCGACGGGAGAAACGAATGCCCGGAGTCCGGACCGAAGCATCATTTCCCCGCAACCACCATGACTCGGCTCTCCGAGGACCTCAGAAGGTACCTCAGTCATGATTAACAGTGTCGACGTACCTTGCAACTTGATTCTGAAGGTATATGTCCATTCTTCTCGTTAGGCTTCAGGGACAACCTACGCACGATCAACATTCGTCTGTCTGGAGTTTCGACCCCACCATCGCGTTCATACTCTCGAGGACCTCAAAGTTCTCAGTTGAAGCTTCAAGCTTTAGGGACCACGAATGGAGCTGTTTGAGACAGCTTCCTTATCACCTCACGCTGCTAGCAACGGCCCACGTAGCACAGGTAAGCCAGTGTCAATCCCTGCGCGAATGGAAATGTTCACCCCGCCCACCCAGGCTTTTGAAAATCACGAAACTTACACTCTAGTGCTAGCTAGGGCTGCGAAACTGTGCTACGATACCAATTCTCCCAATTTTTTGGCAACTACTAGAACGTGAGTATATGTACCTCTTCTGTAGGTACGTTGAAAGGTTTTTGAAGTCCTCCCCCACATTCACGTACTGATTTTGATTCCACCGTTCCAGTCTCCAGGTTGCTGGCTTTTCGCGCTGAAATCAGGGCAGTGAAAAGCAACAGCCATAAGGGCACCGCCGGATTGGATGCAGAATGCGCCCCAACAGTTCCTTCCTTACTCCCATCCAGCCCAAGTTCTTTTGCCTCGACTTTACCCTCAAATCGAGTTCATGGGAACGGACGTGTGCGGTCAGATGTTCGGTGGATCTTAATGACAATGGAGAGTTTTCCAACATGACAATTGAACCAACTACATCACGATACCACTGGAACTGGACGTCAGTCACCCAGCAGATCCAGCACCCGCATCTACACCCAACTCGGTACCGTTTACAGCTCCGGATGCGATGGAGATTGAGCAAGCCGTAGGACCAGGGCCTAGCCAACTGTTTGCAATTCCCGTCGAAAAACCTGCCTCTCCCAGCTTACGGGCAGGCAAACTAAGCGACGGGAGGATGAAAGGCCGACCGTCGTGGTACGAACCAGAACCCGCTTACCTTGCCTCCCAGACCACCATAATCATGGATTTGACACCTCCCCGTCGTCCCTCAGGTATAATCATAATCGACCTGGATGACTCTGAAGGCGAATTTTTCGAGGACTGGGGCAAAACCCAAGGTGATATCGAGATATCCCCGGCCCTCCTCCAGTCAATCCGCCAAGATGATATCCTTCGGTCTACGCTTCCGAGCTCTACTGGAGCGTGCGGGCAGGCATTGGTTCTGTATCGACCGTTGACGATATGGGACGGGAAGGACGAGGAGAGAATACCGACGCCGATACAGATATCGACATCGGTGGATGTCGAAACCACGGCAACGGACGTGGACGTCGAACCATGGACCGGAAATCCAACTAAAGCACTCGTACTGTATTTTCATCTTTCTTGAATACGCCGACATTGACTACCTCCTATCACAAACACCTCCCCCAATCGCCTTGTTATGTATATAGTAAGTCCATGTAGTGTTCATATATTCTTCTCGCTCCGTATTAGTAGTGATAGGTCACTATTGGAAACGTTGAATAAATTGTAAATAGTCCTATTTGCTGAAACTGAAGGACATGTGAGCCGCGTACAATGAGAATTGAAGACGAGGAGGCGTGGTGGAAAGGGGAGAGGGAGAAATGTTGCAATCCAAACGCAGGTCGAAATGTACTTGTGGGTTTGTGGGTGCCAATGGGCGCTTTTCGGAAGTTTCGATTCAGGTCGAGCCTGAGGCCGATGTTGGATCCTCACCACGACATTCAGGCAACACACTGCATTGTCCCTTAGCAGAGTCAATCCTCGTTCATCTTCTGGCTACATTAGCTTACGAAAGCGTAACAATGTCATTTAATCCGATTACCGACTGCAGTTGACTAGTAGCACTAGCCTGAGCGCATCTGGAGATGAGGATAGGAATGCAAGTGGGATTAACGATAAGTGATGTGAGAATGCTGGCGGTGGTACATGAGGAGACTATCCAAGAGAACGCATCTGTAGATTGCTCATTTTCTTGTCCACTCATCGACTTCTGTTTGTAAAGAAGAATAAAGGGGAGGGAGAAGGTCCGTGGGGCCGACCAAGTCAAGTCCACTACCAAACTTCTGATAGACGTAACCACTGCGTCTACAAAGCCAACTCCAAAGTTGACGTTGAGGAAGAGGCACAGGCTGATAACGAAGTAGCAAAGATTACAAGTCGATCTGAGTGCAATGATTATTTACTATGGTGATTGTGACTACTCGGATTCTATCATCCCGAATAGGAGGACTCCAAAGATGCGAAGACGGACACGACTTCGGATTTGAGTTCTTCCCTTTCACAAGCGTAATGCTCCGGGCAGGTCTACAAGAGAGACTATAGTCAGCCTTGGTTCTTGTGAGATAATCCGGTGCGGATACGTGGACATACCTCAAGCCAATCGAGCAATTTGTTTCGATGTACCTTGATCGGATCTTTGTACCACCAGATACTAGGATCTGGAACAAGATACGAAAGTAATATCCGACATTGAGTGAACAGCTCGGGTCCAAATGCACAATGCTGGAGAAGTGAGGAATCGACTAATCGCACGAACGTCTTGTACGCGGATTGCCAGTATTTTTTTGAAACCCTCGATACGAGATATGTGACCGTTCGCAGACAAGCTGTCTCGTAACGTTCGTGGAAGCAGGAAGATGATGCAAAGTCTGCGTCCGAGCCACAACGGCAATCTGTGATCATGAACGACGAGCATGAACCAAGTTTCTCTAATCTTTCCATCAACTTGCAATAGGAACTGCCGCTGCCTTTGTCATAACCGAAACCCGTGATTGCAAGAATCGCCAAATTCTCCAGAGTATCGAATGTGGCGCGATTCTCTTCCGACTCGTCCGGGTCAATCGACGATTCGATGTGAAAACGTTTCGGCCGATTTCTTAAACGGTTAATCGTGGTAGTGAGATCCAGGTCGGGAGACTGTTCCAAGTAAACTGCTGCAGCCCAGAACAGATAGATCGGAGAGTGAACGTACGTTCAACGTTTGTAACCACGACACCAAACGGTGATCAAATGTTTTATCCCAAGCCTCCTGGCCGTCACATAGGAAAAGGGCGGCAAGCTCCACATTTTGAAGATCCGCTAGCAACTCCCGACTAGGCCGAGAGAGTCTAACACAAAAACCGATCCAGTCTCGGGACATAACTCTGCTGCAGTTTATGATAGGCTGGTGGAGGCTGCAGGGAACGTCGGGAGTCAAATAGCGTGAACCGGCTGACATGAAAGATCAGTGAATCTCTTACCTGTCCCGCCTGAGTCTCTCAGTTGAGAGGGCTTGTAGCCACCGCCGCGCAAGGGGGTCGGTTTGAGCTGCTTTATCAATGAAGAAGATCCCAGAACGAGTCTGATCGAAGAGATAATCGCGGAATGAGGTGTGCGATACTGTGATGCTTTCCTCGTTTATATCAAGAACAGAGTGCATGGCTCGCAGCGTCATGTCCACATCCCACGGGGTCAAGTCCAGCAAAATCTCGATAAAGTTGGGGGAAAGGTGTCTATCTCCAATGATGAGGACGGGGGCAAGAACCAAGAGCAATTTCTCGCGATTAGGATTGACGGAAAGGATGAACTGGTACAATCGGTCAAGCTCAGGGAACGGGGACTTCAATGATGGGTTCCCGGGATTGTAGTCGAGTATAGTGCGAAGTTGGTCCAAAGGGTTGGAGAAGGAACCCTTGACGATCTTCACGGCGGTCGCGGCGTAGACAAACTGGCTGGAGGAGTTCTGCACAAGCGTCCGTAAATCCCTCTGCGACGGCCATGGAGATGGGAAACGAAGTCGAGAGTACTTGCGACTTGTACGAATAATCTCGAATTCGTGTCGAAAATATTGCTCTATATCCCGATCCGTCTGATAGCTATCAGTTAACGCCATGCGTTTGGTGATCCGACTGAGATCAACCTCATTGAAGGCTTCCTGAATCCATGCCTCCGGACGACTGCAGATAAGGAATTTCAAGGGAGACCAATTCGAAGGCAGCTGTTCGTAGGAAGACAGGATGATTGAAAGAATGCGCGTTTGTGTGTCCTCGTCGCCACATTCATCCAGACCATCTATAATGACCAGGTTTGGAACCTTTTGTGCCGATTGCCCCTCAAGTTCCGGCCGTTTTATTTGGAGAGACGGCTTAAAGACGAGCTCTCGGAACTGGTCTTCCAGGTTGGCCTCCAGTATCGTCGGGTCCTGATCGATCCGTTCATCGATGAAGGTCCGAAGCAAAGGGAACTTCGATCTCAGGCCAAGTGCAATTGTCAGCACAAGGGCAGAGGGATTGTCTCGCTTGGGGTCCGACCTGAAGAAAAAGAAAGACGCTACGAGTCCGTCTTCCTCGCAGGCTTTAGCAACGGTCATCGCGATGGCCGATTTGCCAGTGCCTGCTTTGCCAACGAGCCAACAGATTGAGGTAGAGGGGTCGCCAGAAGTTCGCCATTCATAGATATCCCCGATAGCTTCCTCGCGAGTCCCTTTGAGACACGATCCCCGAGTCACCTGCTGCTCTGCTGTGTGGGAAGCTCCTACAGCTGCGACTGTACGCCATAGAGCTTTATGCGCTGCTCAAAGGGATCAGTTAGAGCCTCAATATGTTAAGCTCAGAAACAATCTCTTTGAACGCACGATTGGAGGACGTTGTGGTAAAGTTCTGTACGAGGTCTCGTCCAATGTGATTGACATTGAGATCGCCTGCTCCGGTGTGAAGGTTCTGATCTCTGCCATAGTTGATGTTGTGTTGCATAATCGCTGGGTGCTAGATCGAGGCGTGTTGTTGCGAGTGGTCCTCGAAATGGAGAGGGGAGGGAGCTGCTAGTAGTGGAAGTCGTCGTCGTCGTCGTCGTAAGAAGACCTTGATTTGTTTGGGTACTGCTGCGTGGTTTACACGAACTCGACATGCTTGATGCCTCTAATTATATCAACATCAGGCGTTCTTTTCACCGTTCCATAGGTTTCAGTAAGCGCCGCAGAAGCTCCTCAAGAACCTATCCTGGAATAAGTGGTCAATTTGTAACTTAGCTGACGCCGTTTCGGCGTAAAGTCGATCGATACAGCCATATGACGGTCCCCAAGGTGTGTGCGGCTGCTATGTAGTGCTGGGCGGTACTAGTAGGACCCGAAAAGTTCATGAGGCTTGGAGCAACACAAGCAGAAGTTGAACAAAAATGCAGACCTTTCGAGAAGGACGGTTGTTTATGAAGCTCATAAAGAGCGAGTGTAGCGACCGTGGCTTATTTCAGTTGAATCTTTGAACCATTGCAGAGGACTAGAAGTGACTTTGAACAACGCGTGGGGGAGAGATAGATGGGCTTCAACTGGACGTAACGTAGTGGTCAGGGTGAGAGCCAGTGTTCAGGGGAAATTCCAGCCCGGGCCGAAACAACGAAGCAAGCGGCCAATGTTTTCCGTAACCACCACCAGTAAGGCTCTGGTCTGTCATCTCCTTGTTGCGCGCTCAGGCCTCTTCAAAACACCTCTCTTTAGAGTTCTTTTCGCCGGGAATCAGGCTGGAGCCATGACCGTAGATTGCACTTCTTCGTCACATTGGGGTTATGGATAGATCTGGTTTGCATTGATTGGCTCGCTTCTCCTTTGTCTTTATGCGCGCTTTGCTCTTCCTACGTCGCGTTCACGTATCTGCTACCAGTCTTGGGATGAGTGGACGTCAAAAAGAAAAACAAGACTGGACAGACATACTCTCCCGACGGTTCAGTTGTTCGACAACCTGAATCTCAGAGTCCCAAGCATTCGCATCCTTTTGTTTCAACGGATCCTATGGTCTCCTCGAGCTCTCGCTGTGTCTGAGCGGGATTAGTATCAACCGCTCGACTTTCTCTCTTCCTCAAGCTTCAAAACTCTACAGAATCGCCCGCGAACGCGTCGTCACCGAACACAGCCAACGCCCGAGCTCTACCTCGAGTACAGTTCATGATCGGAAATGGCCAGGCTTGTCCTCATCCAGCCAATATAATTCTCGATTTACCAGCCTGCCCAGTGCCCGTCCCGCTGGCCGGGAGGGGTGTTGTGACTCTCGCGGTCTCGTCGAATGTCAGGTCTGGAACGGCCTTCACTCTCGAGAACCTGGCAGATAGGGAGCGTTCAAGTTATCGGGTGGCCTCGAGGGGGGAGGGCGTAGAGTTAGCGCAGAGATCCGCTTGGAGGGATCGGTGCGGTTCACGAGGATATGGGTGGCTGCTCAGGTGAATAGAGGTATGTAAGTGCAGTGATCCGCCCCGCTGGCATTGCAACTTGAAGGTTAAAACTGAACCTCACATAGGGTAGGTATATAGAGTTTTTGGTGCTGAAGTCAGTTTGAGTCGCCTTGCCACGGGGGCCGGTGAACACTGAACATACGGGCCGTGAGCCTCGCCGGATCGATCCAGTGAATCAAATCATCCAAAGAGAAGGGGTGTCGATGTTTCGGAAGATATTGAACGCCCCGCGGTTCATTCCTTCTCATCGTTACGGTTTCCCGCCCACCTTGACTCCGAGGGTGTTTCTATCAGGCCTGCGACGGTACCAACGGGATTCTCAAACCGTCCAACTCGGGCGTTTATGGTTCTAGGTTTCGAGGACGAGAACGAGTTGGAGTAGTATCGCGACCGACTGTGTGCTTAATATAGATATGGAAAATAGACGACGTCGTTTGATTTATTTTTTTTTTCTTGACGAGTTGAGAGAGGTAGAGGTCGCTTACAACCGTTAGAGTGGAAACTCTGAAAAAGCTTGCCATAGGCCGGGGGGAGGCCCGAGAAGGAGGGAAGGATGGGGTTCGTTCTCGTGCATTGAGGGGTGATTGGGGGTTGGAATCGTGATATCCAGGCCCGACGTGTGGTTCTGCCACCCCAACGAACGATAATTACATCTCGATAAGTCTAGGCCTTCCATATTGGATCTCAATGCCACTCACAGACTCAGAATCGTCGAGAGGCCGTGCCTTGAAAGACGAGGGGCGAATGATCGTGGGACGATGCCCTCTCAAAGAAACCCCACGAGAAGCGTTCGGACGACCAGTTCGATTGCCATACAGGACATGGGTTCATTGTCATTATGGAATTCGTACCGGTCGAGGAACACCGGCTGCCCATGTACATGTGGCGAACGATTTTTCCAAACCAGAGAAGTACGAACCATACTCCCGGAAGCCCTCGAGAGATATTGTACTACCCGACGTTCTCGCCTGGCGCTCTCAGAGTTCATTCACCGAGTCGGAGCTCGCATTCACCGACCACGAAAGGAGAGGAGAGACCAGAACCCGAACACGAGCCTTTTGACTGGTTCACCCACGGCGATGAATGGGTACAGCTAGAGGCGGACGAGCCGAGAATGGGGAGAAGGGAGTGAGGGACAGGCGGCCCGGAAACCACACACACGCACACACACACACACACACACACACACATGAGACACTACGGTGGACCGAGATTCATGTGCCGGTGGTAAGGAAATCCCCCGGTGGCTGGCTGGCGTTACAAGCTGAAGGTAGCTCATAATGTATAACCCTGTGAAGCCGAAACTCAGAGAGAGAGAAAATCACACAAGTTTTCGACTTGAGAAAAGAATCGAAGGAGCGACATATCGATACCACTGAAACCCAACCTGAGGGGCGCGGCTGTCTTCCGAGTCTTCCGCCTCACGACATAGTAGATTGGTTTTCCATCGGTGGGTGGTGTCAAAATATCAACGTTGGGAGTAGGTGGCAGAATCACATTCATGAGCAAAAAGACTGTGGTGGTCATTCAGGCTCAGGACGCGGAGGGAGGACAGCATCAGTCACGGTGCGCGCTTTCGGAGGCTAGGAGTGGGCTGATTGTCGACAAGGGGGTATCTATCTTGTGGTGACTCGTCGATCGTGTGCTTGATACAGCTTGTAGCTTACAACGAACAAGCGCAGAGAGTGCCCGAGAAGGAAAGTTGAAGGCTGGCGCTGGGGCCTCGATAAGCAACGTTCTCGTGGTGTTTCCCATCGGTGTTGTCGGACTAGTAGATTGGTGTGTAGAGTCGTGGAATCAAACGAACGGTGCCCACATCCCGGTGTTCTCCGCAAGTCTAGGCCTTCAACGTTCAACGTTGAATCTTCCAATTGCAGAACGCATAGTTGTGGGCGAATGAACGCGCGATGATGCCTTCCATGTGAGTAAATAGATAGAGGAAACTGTCGGACGCTGTGTGTGAATCGAATAATGTTCATTCCAACCTGGGTATTAATACATAGATGACTCTTTAGTTCCCTTGATCAGGATACAACTGCTGTTCGAAATTGAGGGTCGGATGGTGATGACGAGCGTGTGCGTGGGGATGCGGTACGTGGTGCATCTGGATGCCGTGACGATGGTGTGGATGGGAATGATGGTGAGTGGTGTGAGAATGCTGGTGGTGTTGGTGTTGGTGTGTGGGATAGGGAGAGGTGAGTGTGACTGGCGCAGAGTTGACGGGCGGTGCTGGTACTGCCTGTGGGGGTGGTTGATGTTGGTGAAGCTGGGAGGGGTGGATGTGAGCGTGTTGTTGGTAGAGATGGCTTGGGCCTGGCTGTGGTTGTGGTTGTTGTGGTTGGTAGACGTTGACGGGGCTCATGGTCATTGCAGGAGGTTGTTGTTGAGGCTGCTCCTCGACTTCCTCCTCTACCAATTCTTCTTCTACGTCGTTTTCTGCAGTGTCTTCTTCACCAGGGCTTTTTGGATTGGCAGCCTTTTGAGCAGCTACTTCGTCTGCGGTGAGGAACCTTCCACCAGGCCCACGGGGTCGACGCATCGCATGTTTATGTCGAGATTCATGCAAATAGGGCTAAGCAATCCTTATCAGTAAAAAAATAATGTCGGCTGAGAAATGGAGCACCTTTCGCTGCCTCGATAAGCGATGCACCTCTTCCAACCTGGCCCTCGCAACTCTCCTCTTCAAAATCCTAAAATACTGCTTTGCATTCACATACAACGGCTCATCGTCGCTGCCCGTCACCTGCTGTACATCTCCTTGTTGTTGTGGCTGTTGGAAGGAATCCTGGTCGATGTAACTGACGTGTTGGTAAGCATTTGGAGGGAAGAGCTGATCGACGACGGAGGGCTCCATCTGTGATTGGCTGGCGTATCGGAGGTAAACGTCGGACGAGAGCGAGTAGATAAACAAGAAAGAGGGGCCGTGTGAGATAATCACGTGTACTCTCTTGTCTTTCTCTCTCTCCCATGGAATCCAAACTCAAGGCGTTGAAGGTGGTGGACCTGAGGGCTATTCTGACGAATGTGGACCAGGCAGCACCTGCAAAGTCGAACAAGCAGGATCTGATTTCGAGGATATTGGCGTCAAAGGAGGCGTTGGAGGCGTACAAGAAGGAGCATGAAACCGAGCAGGACGATTTGTTGGCTCCGCCAGAGGAGTGAGTTGTCTGCCTCTGTTCTACACATTTATTCTAACTCGCTCTAGTTTGGACTGGATAGAGCCCACTAAACCAGCAGAATCGACGACTAAACCAGAGTCGGCTGCTAAACCAGTCTCAACGTCCAAGCCGACTCCAACCCCCGCTGCGCCTCCTCCTGAATCTACCCCCACCACCACCACCGACCCAGAAGAAGAAAAACGCCGAAAACGCGCAGAGCGTTTCGGTATCCAATACCAACCCGCCCCCACCGCTCCAACCTCCAAATCCACCACCACAACCACCCCGCCCGTCGACGAAGACAAACTAAAAGCCAGAGCAGCTCGTTTCGGTATCGCCGTCGACGACTCGGGTCATCGCTTAGACGCACCTCCCACAACAAAGTCGTCCAAGAAACGCGCTTCCCCTCAACCACCGACAGAAGAAACAGACAGGAAGAAGAAGAGGGCGGAAAAGTTTGGTGTAGAGACCGGTGTTGTCGATGTTGACGATGAGGAAAAGAAGAGGAGGGAGGAGAGGGCGAAGAGGTTTGGTATAAAGGCCTAGTTAGATTTTCTATCTCTGTTGTAATATCAGACGCACATTCGAGTTGTTGAAAGGAAAAAACAATTCCGTTACAGGGAATCGAACCCTGGGCTATCGCGTCCGATGCATTATGCGAAAGCGCCTTATGAGAGGCGATAATGTTAGCCACTACACCATAACGGAGGTTGGGAAAACTAACGATGAGTATGATCATGTTCTGATGGCTTTACTTGTCAAAATGCGTGGTCATGTTCTTCTCTCCCGTACCACGACCATGACCGCGAAATCACGATCCGACCTTTTCTCCCCCTCTCTGCCAAGTTGAAGGAGATATTCAATACCTGGGCCAATGCCATCAATACAACTCACAAGGGAGATTGATTCCGCAGGCTGGCGGGACACGGTTGAGACACATCGAGTCGTTTTCGAACGAGTATGTTCAGAGTGTACCCATATGGGCCTGAGCATTCGAGCGCCGTGCACTTTCATCCTTGAGCTTGATTTCTTTTACTTTTTTCACAATCGTGCTGCTATTCAGTCAGTATGAACCAAACAAAACAACACCTCGTCCTGGGGAAACAGGGTACTTGAATCGGTACGAAACGCGGGCACCCACAACGCGAGGGCTCAGGCTAATTGAAACACACCAGAGCAGACGGATGTGGGTTTTTTTGGCGAAGGGGGGGGGGGGAGCAAGAGGAGAACAACAAAACTTTCGACTACGAGATCATGTATTTCCGTTACAGGGAATCGAACCCTGGGCTATCGCGCTCGACCAGATCATTCAATCATGAGAGGCGATAATGTTAGCCACTACACCATAACGGAAGTCGGAAGGGCTAACGATTTGTATGATCCTGTTCTGATCATGATGGCTTTGCTTGTCCCGTACTCGTATTGCTTCGAGTCGATCCCGGTTCGTTTCTTCTTCCCTGACAAAACTGGTAAATAATTCGTTGAAGGCGACGGACGAAATCGTCAAGATTCGACGAAATATAGGCCGATACTGAGTACTAACGCCATCAACGCTGATTTTGAAATGATCCCCTATAAACCAATCCAGGTATTCCCATCGGCGACTGGCCTCTTACAGACTGACACAAGGGAAGCCCAGCCTCGCCGCAATGTGAAAATTAGCAGTACAGCTTCGAGGTCGTAGTAAGTATGCATACCGGACCTTATTCTCAAGGCATGATCGAGTTCCTCGTTCGGATATCTGAGAAGTCAGTGCCGCGACTGCCCGAGTCGATTCTTGTTGTACACCTGTACAGCTCTTGCCTTTCTTCCAATCGTACTCTCGCTATCGTTCGCCGTCACCCACTGGATAAGACACACTCGCGCCCTGTGCACGCAACTTAGTGCTGTGCTTTTTTTCTCGGGGGGGGGGTCATGATTATGTCGAACGCTATTAGATTCTGGGCACGGAATGTGTACATCCACGGTGCTAGAGCATTTGTCGGGACGACGCCACCCCACCCACTTTTTCTCTTCTCTTCTACGAACATTTGACGAAGAATTAGCGGGGGATGGCAGATCCTTCAGTTCCGGGCGGGGTAGCTATCGAATTCTCTCACTTACTGTTCGAGGGCTGGGGTCATTGTCGATGAGAGACCATTCTGGAGAACAAAAACTACATCAGACGTATCCGAGTTCCGTTACAGGGAATCGAACCCTGGGCTATCGCGTCTGGGAGTCCAACATACCAGACTTTATGAGAGGCGATAATGTTAGCCACTACACCATAACGGAGATGAATGGAACGCCTTTTGTTTTCATATCACCTCGTTCAATACCGAGGGTGAGAAACTCGAATCCATTCCCGGACCTTCGAAATCATTCGACTCTTTTCTTTTCCGCCGTTCGAACTTCAAAGGGTCCAAAAATCGCCATCCTCTCGACTCGAGGGACATCCCGATATGCCCTCTGTGTCTATGTCCTGTTTTCGGTCACATCCGTTTCGTTGGTGTCGTCGTCGCTGGCTGTCTTCTGTCTACCGAACTTGCGTGCGTGTCCTCACTTCTAACAAGTTGACTGCGGGGTGTCAACAAAGCTCAAAAACGTTGATGGCCGGGAAGGTGATACGATACCCTCAAGATGAGTTTGTTGCAAGCGAGCAATTACTGTTTCTGGCGAATTGGCCTGGTCGACTTTTGTTTGTAGTTATCTGGCGATGTCGTTTCAACATTTCCTTTTCTCGAGTTCGTCGTCCTTGGGCCTTGGCGGCGAGCAGCTCATGCAGTCCTCCATCTTTTCTCTCAAATACCGTGTCAATTTGAGGAAATACTACGCAAGTACTCGTGTACCAACTTACTAGATCTGAATTCAACATCTTATCGACCGTTTAATGTGTTTGATTAACGTTGACTGCCAGTCAACAGCTCGCTATGCAGAGGATTGTCTTGGGGGGACTATCGGCTCAGGGAGAGGCAGAAGAAGGACGTATGCAAGGTGAGTACCTCCTACCTCCAATCATGCTTATGCTCATCATGTCTGTCTTCCACAGTGTGGTCTGTGAGTCAGCTAATCATTTTACGCTGGCCTGGTGAGGCAGCCGCGGCGCTTCTGCGCTCTTGTTCCTTCCTCCCTCGAGAATCATAGATATCGAAATACCGGTACAGAAAGGTCACAGTCCAACTCTATACCTTCGAGTACAACGTACTACATATTACCAACAACCTCACGTTGTAAGTATGTACGCATGGCGGGGCAAAGCCCCCGCTCTCTGAACTTGAACCAGTAGGGCCCTTGGGGGCTTCGATCTGAATTACCAACCTTCTGGGTATCATCGTTCGCGCTTCTCGAGAACAAGGTCGTGCTTGAGCGCGCCCAAAACTTCTCGTTCACCAAAACTAGCACATTACTAGCACTTCGTAACGAGCAAAACCGGCCGCTTGCGGTGCATATTTCGAGGAAAGAGGAAAAGGTTGGGTCCTCTGGGGCGTAGTCCCAGGCGGGGTGCAGGGGCGGAGCCCTGCCTAGCTCAGGTGCAGGGCAGAAGCATAAGAACCGAGCGCAGCGAGCTGTCCGGTGCGTATGCCCGGAACCTTAGCTAGTACTGCTACTGGAGGACACAAAGTCTGTGATTTCACGCGAGTCGCTCGCCCAACGGAAGTTCAAGGATGAACGCGTACTCGAGAGTCCACGGCGTTATGGAATATGTTGCGATCGAGTGGCATACCTACTGGTACTACGTTGGCAATGGGCAAGTCGACGATTTCGCGTTGCCAGGGATCGGTACGTCGCCTCGGAAAAACGAGAGGCCATGGGTGGGCTCACGGCTGCATCACGGTTGAGACGAGATTCTTGCTGACCTTGGACAAAGGAGGTTGTTCTCCTTTTGGGGTAGCCTTTATTCCCTGCAGTACTGATCACAGTTAACAGGCCTTCAAAGAAGACGGGGGAGAAAGCTCTCACTCAACTTACATCTTGCCCTGACTCTTGGGGCTGCCTCTCGGCCTCCTTCTCTCGGCCTGTTTCATCAGGTGCGGTTGAAGCCCTCACTAGGATTGGAAGAGGACGGTTGGAGGACAATGGAATTGCAATGGGAAGACTCCCACATCTTTGCCTTTTGCACGATCCGCAAGGACACGACTACTCGGGCAAGAAAAGATACTTCGAATAGAACTTCTCCTTGACCTCGAAAAGGACCCAAACATTACATCAATCGTTGGTCGGGACAAACGTTCTGTCAGAGGTAAGAGGTAGGATGGCGTCTTTCATTCGTTCTAATCTCCTGTTCGGCATAGCGACTTGCAAGCTCTTCAGTAATTCAGTACTTTGCTCCGCGACATGAAAGGACGTCACACACCACCTCTCATTTCGGTTGCACAACTTCTATCGTCCACTCCAATAGACATCGGCTGGCCTATGGTGTTCATTTCAAGATATAGCCGTGCCCCTAATATGTCACTGACATATTGTCATTCTCCGACCTGGAAAGACACAGAAACGAGGAGGCATGTTCTCACTAATCTCTGAATTAAACTAGATTCAACTCCAAACTCGACACGCCACTGTGCCGGGGTGACATCCAGAATTCGGACCACTCTTTCATGAAGAAGCTTGTGGTTTGACTCTATCGCTGATATATTAGTCCGGATGCGTCGGATGCAGCTTAGAGTATAAAAGCTGGAGCTTTCACCCCCATCCCTGGTTATCAACGCACCTCGAGTACCATCGAGTTGAATTCACTCCAGGGCTAGCTCTACCTCAACAAACATCGCCATGTCCTCCGACGGTAGGCTGCACACTGATGATCATCGAGTGCTCTGTGCTGACTCCCGTCTACAGGCTCTACTTATTTTGATTCTCAGCTCAGCAGGCTTCCTGGAAACCTTGTCCACGCTGCTCGCGAGGTCGCCTCATTCGCGGGGCACCTCGTCGAGCCCAAAGAACCCAAGGCATTTAAATGGCCCGAGTTCTTGAACAAAGTCAATGAATACCCAGGTGAGCTCAGCAATGTCCATCATTCTTCACGAACGATATACTTACGATTGACTTCAACACTTGAAAGGCAACGACCTCACGCTCAACAAGTTCAAGGACGACTCCATCCACCGGCAAGAGGCGACTGTTTCAGACATGGCTAAAAAGGTAGCCGATATCTTGCGCGGAGTGATCAGTGTCACCTCGGCGGAGAGGGATATCGTTGTACTCCAGGAGAACTTGGAAAACACCTTTACCAGTTTGGACGCAGCCAAGGCCAGTGGCTGGGCTGACTTCTCCAAGTCGAGCTCCGGGTCGGAATCCTTTTGGGAGTATCGCTTTCAGTTCGCACTCCCTAGCCAGGACCTTCCAGACTACTTACACCTTTTGGTTACGACAATCAAGCTAGAAGCCGATATTAAAGACGAGGCGTCTTGGCGGGGACTACAGGGCGGCTCAAAAAAGAACTTCGCAGCCGAGCTTCGTGTCATGGAGCTTTTGGTCAATCAAAGTTACAAAGACCCTCAGTAGGGCAACGGCCCACGGTTCTGAGCTCAATGGTATGTTGATGACACATTTTCAAAGGAAGACGTTCATGTTGACCGATACGTTTTTCCGCAGCTCATTGGAAGTTTACCTGACGTCCAACAGGTCACTCCCGGACTCTTGATACAAAGAAAAGATCATAAGCATGTAATCTTGAAAGTAACTTGAAATGCAAAAGCGTACCATATTGTCAGTTTAGAAACCGCGGAATTTCCATTTTCTAGAAATCAGTTCCTGGGGAACTCTATATTTGATGCCCACAAGCACCTATAATGTCCTTCCGATCGGCGAGTAATTCGCCGGCAGTGGCTATGTGTGAGAAATTCGTCCAGCTGGGCTCTCGCGGTACTCGAATCTCGCCCGATAGGACCACCATCCCATTCAAATCGAGATGTCCTTGTCTCCAAATCTTGGGGACTTCGATTTGATTTCTGCTGTAGACTCCGAACTATGCAAGATAAATCTTACCCATGGAAAGTTCGTTGAAAGGGAAATTTCGTACGCCGGACTTGAATCTTACATGTAATTTTTGCCCAGTGGTTGTGCTATACAGTCAGCAAGTGAAGCTTGTAGCTTCAAGTCGTGGTATATGTATTGCTTTCATGGTACATAGCCATACTTGAATTCTGAGCCACCATCAATTGGATGTCTGGACGGCCCCGCCGATTCCCGGTGTTCCCATTCGTGAGTCGTTTTCTTTTGCTGTCTCCTCCTTCTGATTTCTATGCTGCTCCTCGCTGGTACCGTAACCGAAGCACTGAGGTGTCGTCCGTCTTTGCTATCTGTGATTTTTCTCCCAGGTGTGATATCATGATAGCCTGCACTTTTGTTCCTGAACGGACATGCACACCGTGATAGCGGTAATTCGTCGGGACGAAAATGGCAGCATATGAATAGTTCAAACCAGAGTCGGCTGCTGAACCAGTCTCAACGTCCAAGCCAACTCCAACCCCCGCCGTGCCTCCTCCTGAATCCACCCCCACCACCGCCGACCCAGAAGAAGAAAAACGCCGAAAACGCGCAGGGCGTTTCGGTATCCAATACCAACCCGCCCCCACTGCTCCAACCCCCAAATCCACCACCACCACCCCGCCCGTCGACGAAGACAAACTAAAAGTCAGAGCAGCTCGTTTCGGTTCGGCGTCGACGACTCTGGTCATCGCTTAGACACACACACCACAACAAAGTCATCCAAGAAACGCGCTTCCCCTCAACCACCGACAGAAGAAACAGACAGGAAGAAGAAGAGGGCGGAAAAGTTTGATGTAGAGACCGGTGTCGTCGATGTTGATGAAGAAGAGGAGGGAGGAGAGGGCGAAGAGGTTTGGTACAAAGGCCTAGTTAGATTTTTATATCTGTTGTAATATCAGACGCACATTCGAGTGTAGAGGAACAAAACAATTCCGTTACAGGGAATCGAACCCTGGGCTATCGCGTCCTTTATTCAGTGGACAAATGTAGAACAGTACGAGAGGCAATAATGTTAGCCACTACACCATAACATAACGGAGGTTGGAGAAGCCCGTGATTTTTCTAAACCTGTCTTGAATATGGTTTAGTCTGTCAAAACGCGTGTCGCGTTTTGATCTTCTTTCTTTCCCGTACCACGATCATGATTTCCCGTTATGCACGATGTGTCGTATTCTAAATGATCTCAACCTTTTCGGGGCTCAGAATTGACAGGGGTTCTGCGTACTTCACTCGACATGATGTGCACTCGCAATTATTTAAATCAATCTCGCCTAGTTCTCTTTACCCAACCAACGCCCCAAGGACCCATGTCAGCTGCCTTCCATTTCGAACGTATCATCATTCCGGAAACCTGCCAACGGGGCTCTCTTGAGCCATGTGCATAGCGGTATTCGCTCATTCGATTTTACCGGCGCCACTCGATCTCCATAACTCACACCGATAATGGCAGTGAGGTTGAGGTAGGGGGTATACTGGTGCGGTATGTATTTGATTGACTCTCGCAATCAAGTACTCAGTGATAATCCAGCTCAGTGTACTGACACAATGTGTTTCCTTTTGTCAAAGCCCAGCAATTCGATTGGCCCTCGATCAAGAGTCGCATACAGGATCCCTTCAAAATCTGTTCGGTTCAAATGCTTCCAAATTCTTTTTCTCAACGTGTCTGCTGTATGAAGGCCTCCGATTCCACTTCTCTCCACTTAACAAATCGGTGACTTTTCGGTGGCGTTCGGCTCAGGAGCGAAGTTGAACGGACTGATTGACCGACTCCCGAGCCGTGTTTCCTTTGATAAAGGGCGCTCGCCTCACTGCATATTCCCCATCCTCTCCTCTGAGGCACATTTTACATTTCATAAACATGGCAGAGCTCCCTGCAAGCGGCTTGCTCGGGTATAGCATGAACATGGTGGGCTCTAAGACCTGTCAGGGGACCATAACTTTGCCAACCTCTACTTTTCTTTCTTTCTCCAGGCTACTGCAAGACCCCCGCTCACTCCCAACCAGGTACGTGTCTCGCTTCCGTCGCGACAATGTACAGTTCAAAACCGATTGCGTTCCGCCCTTTAAAGGCCTTACAAATGATCCAGACAAGCCGGCATATTCTCCAGTTTGATCAAGACGAGGCCAGGCCAGTCGACATCGGTGAGCACATCGGAGCGAGTCCCGAGTCCATATAGTATTGCTAATTGGATCCCGTGGCAATTAAGATGGACAAACTTACAGCGTCCCAAGACACATCGCCGTTTCGCAGAACCTCCCCGGAGGAGAAACGTTCACCACGTTCCCTACGGGTCAAGAAGCGATCGCTAATTTCGAATCCAATCCCGGCCTCATTCCTCGACTCCTACACATCGCGGGCGGGGACTCTGTGCTGAAAGCCATAACGACCAAATGCATCCGACCCGATGATCAATATGCCTTCTATTCATTGCGCCAGCCTAGATTTTCGGCGACACTCTCGAATTTCAATACTTTGTTCAAACCCGACAGCAACAGTTTCTTATCGACCGTTCGTCGACTGCCTCCCTTCAGTGGACAGAATCAGTCCGCCGTTGCGCAGTACCAAGCATTCTTCCAAAGGTTCGGGAGTCATATTGTCACCGGCGTGGAATATGGATCTACTTACCAGTTCGTAAGTCTGTCACAGGCCTCGGCTTTCTGACGTTCGTAGAAAAAAAGAGGCTGACTGGCTTTGCGAGTGCAGATTAATTGGGCGGACAGAACCCAGCCGGGTGTCAACGATGCGTGGGACGAGCTGGTCAAAGCCGATTACGATGGGATTCCAAGTAGAGGACAATTTGACGAGAAGATCAAGGAGACTGATCAGTATAAACAATACTTGCGCCTGAAGCAACATATTGAGGGTATGGGCGGTGGCGATCAAGAGCTGGCTCAATCTATCCTACGAAGTCCGAACTATCAGACTTTTCAGGAATGGAAAGCGACTGGGGTGGGGCAGGATATATCCCCCGTTTACTTCTCCTTGGTCGATATATGGATGCTGATGAAGAACTCTGACAATATTGATGTCGTCAGGGCTGCTATGGATGTTATGGCAGCATATGAATGGTTCGTGAACCACGGCGAGTTGAACTAAATGAAACCATCACTCTACTTTGAACGCTCTATCGTTGTCTTATAAGTATGATGAAACATATAACAAATAGTATCGCTGAGATTTCTCCTGAATGGTGATGATGTACCAAAACAGGACACCAAGTTGTCTGTATGGAATTGTAAAGTTCGGAAGTTGAAGGGATAGACTGCTCACCAAGTTTCGGATATGTACCAGCGGTCCATGGCGGCAATTCCAGTCCATCACCACGCAGTGGAGTTGAGAGTCCTGAGGTCCACGTCCTTAAAAGGATCGAAATTTTGTCTCCCTGAAGAGGAGCGGTCTGTGCCATTACCATCTGCCATGTTTTCGATGGTTGACTCACGGAACTCAAGCTGGTCCTCATCCGGCCATTTTACAGTGAATGCTTCCTTTGTCGTTTTGGCAGCCATCCGAGCCGCCACAAGTATTGGCAGGAGGCTGTCTACGTCCTCTTCCCGATCACTCATGTGCGCTCTGTCCGTCGCTTTGCGTTTCGGTCCTCGCCGCCGCTGGCATTCCGTTTATTCAACTTGCGTACATTTCCTATGCAGTGTGAATCCGACTGGGCGTGTAAATATGCGTTCGGAGGTTCTCAATGACAGGCTCGCGGTCTCTGTTATCCACAGTCCGGTACCCAGAAGAATTCCAGGCGACGCATTCGTGGATCGATTGAGCATAGACACACGATTCCTTTCCCCTGCGTCTTTTTTGGGCTATGTGGATTCAATCCGCACATACGTCGTTCTGCCGATTGTGTGCCCACAGACACCTACCCACGCCAAAGGTAAGGATATAGACGTTGACTCGATCTCGCACCTGTCCTGTGCTGAGAAGTAGAAACCGTGCCTTTGGGTCTTCAAGCTCCATCAATCATTCCTCATTCTGATTACTGGCCGAGACCAAAAAAAAAAATAAGTGACGAGGATGAGGTATTCCGTTACAGGGAATCGAACCCTGGGCTATCGCGTCCTTCAGCTACCAATCTGAATAATATGAGAGGCGATAATGTTAGCCACTACACCATAACGGAGTCTGATGGAGGAGATTCGACGAACCTGTGTACCCGGTACGTAAACGCGCCATGTATCAAGTGAAGGTTCCAGCTTCCAAGCAATTAATCTGCCCCGTCAGAAGAAATGAGTAGGTCCGTGTTCGAAGGCAGGTCGACGGTAATTCAACTTGAAACCTCGTCTAGTTGCGAGCGTTTGGTTAGCTGAGGGGCATGTTGATTGGAGAGTGGTCCCGTTTAGTTCCAGTTTGGACTCGTATTCCACCTCCAAGTTATGCCCAGTGAGTAAGAAACCCGTCATCCTGCGAAACCAGACTCACCTTAACTTTTGAAGAAACAAGGGCATCCAAGCGGAAACGGCAATACGGCACTTTCTTTTCGAGTGCCCGGCATACAGGAAGGAACGCAGGAACGACACGCACTAAAACTAAAGCTGGGTCGTCGATCATCATCATTGGCGCAGATGATCATATCGAAGGAGAGAGATGTTGCTGCACTAGTGGACTACGTGCGACGCACAAAACGACTGAGGTCTTCCTTTGGTGAGCTCGTTTAACCTGCAATGACAACGGATAACCACGCTTTAAGCAGATATAGCTGCAAAATTCGAAGAAAACAAGATGCCACAGACCTTCATGCTCGAAAGAGCGCCCGCCGTCCACGACGGCAGTACCCGCTCCGGCGGGTACGTGAACGACTATGATACGAACGGGTGGGCACAAGGCGTGAAAAGACACCCTACGTCCCTTGGACCCTCCGCCGCCATCAAAAACGAGACCAGGACGTCTCGGACCAGTGGGGGAATTGCTCCGTCACTGTGGCTTTCGGGACGGAGAACGACACCGGGGCAGGAGCCCCTTAGTCTAGGTAGATAGGATAGAGAGGTGTGGTAGAGATTATGTGCATCTTGGGCAGTTCGCCCCCCGCACAATGAATTGATGTCAAAAAAAAAAGCGGAAACGGCACCTCAAATACACTCGTTCGCGTATCCGAGGGAATATAGAGTATAATACACACCCTACTATAGGCGTGGGCATGGTCATGGGCACGGCCAAATGGCCCATGGTTACATGGGCACTTACACCTAGGATATTCAGGGTAAACGGAGACAAGCGTCTTTTGTAGTAGCCAGATGCCTCTACCCGAACGAACTAAGCGTGACTGTTTGCAACTCGAGATCGAAATGGCCCTCGAAAAGGTGCTCAGCGTGTCTCTCTCCGTTCTCTCTCATCTCAGCCGAAGCAGTCGCAAAAAAAACCACACAAGCACAGCAAAATTTATCAAAGGAGTCATATTCGCAACACTACATACTCAGAGATACAAGGTCTGACATTTCGAATGGATTGTTAGGCTTGGAATTAACGCGAGACGGCTAGGAACAATGGCACGGTCGGATGCATTAGACTCGCCAAAGAGACGCCGTCATGTCCTCAGGTCGCCTCATTCGACGGCGCCAGATCGCGTACGCGCCGCTAAACGCTCCTCGGTTCCTCGTGCTCGTAGAGAAACCATCGCGTCTGGACCCTGTCCTCCAGCTCCGTCACTAAGTCAGCCAGTCAACCCTTTCTCAATCTCCATAGAGACCACGATATTCAGTCTTCCGCCGCCTTCCATGTCTTCTATTCCTCGCGAAAGGCTGCAGGATCTCCTGACTCCCCAGACTGCTGGCCTTGTGTCACCGGCGTCTGAGAGCGGATCTGTGGGCGGGAGTTCAACTTTCCGCGAAACTATCGAAGCCGAAACGCAAGCACAACGGGCTCGCCGCCAGGAGGAGAAAGATGAGATGGGCGGCACTGCGGATTTATATGGCAAGTGGTGGAACGAGTATAAGACTTGGTGGTGGTCGACAGTGGCGCCTCGGATAGAATCGAACGGGTGGGACCATGAGCAACCACTACCCGTCACCGCTGCGAAAGCGGCTCTGTTCCTGGATTATACCATGACCCGAAACAAGGTGAGCCATCAGGGACAGGATCACGGTGTGTCGCTCATATAATCATAGCGAGACAGCAGAGGAGTAGAAATTCCTAACTCAAGCCTCGGTGTGCACAGCATCAAGAGCTGTATTAACTCCCTCGAAAACCTCCGGCAGAGAACCGAGCACGAACACAGGGGCGATCCGGAGGCTCAGAGACCTCTGAGGGATGATAGCCGGATCAAGAAGATCGAGGAGGCTGCTCAAGCGAACGAAAGAACTCGCGAAGACGAGGCGAAGAGGCTCAAGGCCGCGGGGACATCTGCAGGTAAGTGGTCAGCATATGTTAATACGCTCGCGAACCACAAAAGTGAATAATCGTGATACAGATACTTACACAACGGAGCAAATCAGGAAGGCTGCACGCTCATGCATTGATGGCGAATTTTCTGGAAACACCGAGGTTCATCTCGGTGTCAGGAACCGCTGCATGTTCCTCCTCACCGCGCACTCTTTAGTCCGAGGAGACAACACCAGGAGATTGTGCTGGTCTGATTTCTTCTTCAGATATACGCCGAATCCTGCGCTGGACGCCATGGACCTTTACGGTAGCATGAGCCACAAACACGACATCCTAGTGAGCTGATTCTTACTCCGGGGATATCATATGGCTGACAAAACCTAGTCCGTGGCCTTCCTGTCAAACATGGGGAAGAATAATCACGTTGGCCGACGGGATGAGCATGGGCTCATCCGCCACCGTGTTGTTGACATGTGTGGGATCGGAGCCCTCGCCATGTACTTGTTCAGCTGCTTCCACATTCTAAATAGGACGGTCCCCGACTTTGCTCCCGATTTTGAGCATCCCAACGCCGGGGAGTTTGGCTATCGTGAATGGTACGGCTTTTGCCTGTTTCCGGGTGGTAAAAACCAAAGCGAGCCGCTCGGGTACGCAGGTAAGCTGTTCAGCCCGACTTTCCCAATACAAAGTCTGAAAAAATATTCATTTAGCCCACGCCAACGTCATACACGCTATTCATACAAAGAACGACATACATGTGTCAAAGGCTACTCATATGGGTCGCGTACAAGGTGCCTTCAACGCTCGCTTGTACGGAGCATCCGAAGCTGCCACGAAGGCGCTTGGCGGCTGGAACGAGCAGGGCTCATTCAAGCAGTGCTACGATCTTCGGCTTCCTCTGGAAGCGATGCTAGGGGCTGCATTTTTCCTCGCCAATCACCCGGAACGACATGCTCTTCCCCGGGGGCAGATAGGTATGATCTCCATTTCTGTTCATCTTGAATATCCTGCATGAGCTGACTTGACGCCGCAGTTGTGCCGGCATGGCTCCTTGGGCAAATTTGGCCATGGATAGAGGAGGAGATGCAGAAATATGAGGAACGCCGCAAGGAACATGGGAGAAAGGCACTCGACCTCGCGCTCGTAAATTTCCTGAACCTGCTTGGGAAGCTTCGGGAGGTCCTTTGCCAGGATCTCGCTATGCTCTACGCTGAAAATCCTTCGTATGTTGTCTTCAGCTATGCTCCCTTCAACGCCCTTGAGTTCCGTTCGTTCGCCACTGACGCAGCCAATGCCGTCAAAGCTGCCGTTGCAACCGCGAGCGCGAGCCTCCAGAAGTATCCGGAAGATATGGCTCGCGCGCTGGAGGGTATCACCCTCGCAAGTGAGGCACGGGTGGAGGCAATTCAGCTGGAACATAAGACTCAGATGGAGGATGTGAAGGCTGAAATACGAGGACTTACAGATGCTGTGAAGTTCAGCACGTTCTTTCCGCCAGCGAAGCGGATGCGTTTGGAACCTAGCTCGTTGACTCGATCCGTTCCAGGCCACTCTGAGAAACCAGCGAAGTCGAGGAGCACGAGGAACAGAAAGACATCTCGTCTCCCTTTGGCTCTCCATTTACCAACACCATCTTCCACTCCCACAGCTTCTCCTGCCACATCTCCACCGCCTTCATCACCTCCCGCCACACCTCAACCCCTGTCATCTCCTGCCGCAGAGGGAGTACAGACGCCTCCAGCCGAGGGGGATGTGTCCATACCCGAGCCTCATGAGGACATTTCTAGTACGACTAATCCTCAGGCTACGGCACCACAGGCACTAGGGAGGTACTACATGCGTAGAGGGGATCTCATTGTGGAACTGGCTCGAGGGCAGCTCGACGAGAAGCAGGAACTAGCCATGGGGGAGATAGAGACCCGGATCGGACGAGAGAAGGCATCTCTCCATGTCTGGGAATGGGTAGTGTATGGTTCTCGACGCCCGGACGAATGGCTACCACGCTACGCTCTGCGAAACGTGGTGACTCGCGAGGACATGTGGTGTGAGTACTCGGAGGGATTTGACGGCTGTATGTCGTTGCAGCAATTGGAAAACGATTTCCCGAGGTGGAGGGCCAAAAACACAGGCCTTGGGACCGAAATGTCGCGCCGAGGGAAGTTTTGGGGGCTGATTCGGGAGCTAGCAGGAAGGGAGGGGTGGAGCCAGTCGTTGGCGTTCAGATTCCTGGAGGCCAAGTACCCGCAAAACCCTGCCGGGCACACATCATTCCGTACGGCGGGAAATTTTGCTCGCTGGTTGCAGGAGGATAAGGGTAGGAACTACCGCGAAGTTATAGCGCAGGCATCGTCGTATCTGTAGCTAAAAGGTCAGTCTTTTTGCTCAGACTCGATGAGTGTGAACCTTACCTGTTGGTTCATTATAGGTTATTCGAAACTTTCGGGCATTGCCCCCGTTTTCTTGGTTGAGGTCCCAGCCTGGGTGACAAGTAGAGTCAACATTCTATTCTGAGGGTTCTCGGGTGCAGACAACAACAAGGAGACGAGGCTGAGGCGTACGCTGGCCTTCAGCGAGCGTAACACTCCTCGCTTTTTGTTTTAGTCTCCCTCAATTTTTGTACTTGTCAATACTAATTCTTAGTCTAGTTAATGCTTAATTCTCATTGTACGAGCAATAGTAAATAGATTTCTACGTTAACTGTGCTAAGATATACCTGAAAGAGAGTGTCGAGACGTACCAAGGGCGTTGATGGTGGTGGTTGGGTTGAGGGTCCAGAAAGAATTCACACGGTTGACGCGTGTCGGATGACCAGCGCTCAGAAAGGCCTGAGGACGAGAATGGAAGGTGGGCGCTCGGACAATCCGCACCGTGTACCAAAGCGCCCACCTTCCATTCTCGTCCTCAGGCCTTTCTGAGCGCTGGTCATCCGACACGCGTCAACCGTGTGAATTCTTTCTGGACCCTCAACCCAACCACCACCATCAACGCCCGTCGTTGAGCATGTCGGTAAGTTACCTACAATCCATTTCATACAGTAGTTTTAGAATACAAAATACAACTCGTATACAACGAAAGTGGGTGGGGTGGCCAAAAGGCAAAATGAGTGAAATTATGAAACGAAAACCGAATGCGATCCCCGTTTCGACGCGAAAAAAAAAAGTGTAAATACATCAAAGAGCTGATCAGCCTTTTTCCAGAAAGTTTTCTAGGCAGAACGCTGCACGAAGGCCCTGCAGATCGTCTCAAGTAACCCCAAAAACCTTGTAGGATGGTAGGTGTGTATTCCCTCGCTCATGAAGCCCAATCTCATCCAGTTTTAGTCCCGATTCCTCGACATTGAAGCCGAGCTAAGCAGTGAGAATGAATACGACGACGAAGAAGAAAAGGAATTGATTGCTCGAGATGACGATGGTAAGTTTTATGGTTTTCGATCCGCGGTCAACATCCTAATGCATTATCAGATTTCATCGACGATACGATACAGAAGGACGCTAAGCTGGTACTCCCTCCGCGCTTGCCTGCGTTGGAAGCCTCCATTCCAGATAGCTGGATGATTACTCCTCGTTCTCGTTCTCTCGAGGATGAATCTAAAGATCTGGAGGGAGATTTCCAATCCCAATTGATGCAAATTCTACAACGCACCGACCCAGAGCTCCTCCGTCCCAACAATACTCGGGTACGCGTTCCTTCAAGCGTAAACGAGAGCTATTCCCACTTCTTACGGCCTAACCACGTCCTCGAACCCGAACCATCGATACCCTACTCGTTTAGTACAACGCCAAAGCCCGAGGAGGAGGCAAGGAAGCGTAAACTCCTCATACAGAAAACCTGTTCCCCCTCGTTTCCATCTCCATCTCCGTCCTCTACTCCGATTCCAATCCTCGAGCCCTCATCTATATCCCCATCTTCCAAGAAGAGGAAGACCCTAGCGGATGTTTCAGCCAGTTCTGCGCCGTTCGGGACTTTCATTCCGAGAAAACCGCCCTCAGATGCGAGGGAAAAATGGTCGAAATGGGTTGCGGGGCACCCTGAGGCGCCTGATTCGAGTGTCCGAAGGCGAGAACTTGCTCCTGGTGAATGGGTGGAGGTGAAAGCAGGGCTATATAAGGGCGACGCTGGGATGGTGTGGAGACCTGATACTACGAGGTCAGGCACTTATGGATACTTCGTGCTGCTTGTTCCTCGGCTGTCCCGTCCTAAACAGCCCAAACCAGCAGATTCTGGTATCGAACCCCACAGTCGCGCCATCCCCGTGTCAACGCCACGAGAACGTCCACCACCTCGCCTCTTCTCCCCCGAAGATTTTGACCGGGGAGTAGAACGTGAGAGTGACCACATATTCCGCTTCCGTCGCCAAACCTTCAGCCACGGTCTTGTTGTCAAATTTTTCAGGGAAACATCAGTCGCGCCTTCCCGAGTCGTTCCCCCCAATCTGGGCGAGCTCTTCCTATACTCTAAACACCCGTTTGTCGTGAACTTCCCTCTCCCCCTTCCGCAATACTTTGTCTTCCAAATCGGGGACAGAGTACTTCCTTCTGGAGAGAGCCGAACCGGCATTATTGATGAGCTCAGCGATAATGCATGCGTAGTCAACTTTGGGGATTTGGACAACGAAAAACATCCCTATGCACTGGCGAGCATCGAGAAGGTCGTAACACCTGGAGATACAATACGAGTTCTGGGTGGCGAGCATCTGGGGAAAGAGGGTCTTGTCTCCGAACGACACGGCTCTACTCTTTGTGTGCTTGCGAGGGAGGATAGACATACGAAAACCGTACGTACAAAGGTGGCTCTCTTTTGTGAAACGAAAGGTTCCCTCACGCGTTAATCATAGAACTTCTTTGTGAACATCAACTCGGTAAAAGTCGAAACCCTCAGCTTCGACCAGCATGAAGATATGCCGTGGCTCAACCTCGAGGTGATCATCAACCGGGGAAGATATTGCGACATGAGGGCTGTCGTGAAAAGTGTGAGGCTGACTCCACTTCGCGATTGCCTCAGGTTATTGCTTTTTGTTACTGAGCTTGCGTGCTCGGTGGAGCTGGAGCTTGACGCGGTGGTTGAAGCGATGTGAGTAACCCAGGAACTGAACGAGCGCTAATCTAACCCGATGTGTCAATTGGCAGTACGAAAAAAAATCCCCTCGATTACCAGCCTCTCAGACCGTCTCAAAAGGCCAGGTTCGGAATCGATGAACTCATGGCCAAGATGCGCACAGGCAGAGTACCTTGGGTTGGTATGCGAGTTCAGGTCACCGGGGGTGCTCACAAGGGCAAGGGAGGTATCGTCAGGGATGTCGATCGTTCGACTCGAGATACCTCACACAGCGGACTTGACGTTTCTGTCGAGCTACAGGTGATCTCTCCAAACATGAGTCACCGAGTCGAAAAAATCGATTACGCCCATATCCGTGAGGTTGACAGCCGTCTAGAGCTTGCGAAATGCATGCCTCTTACACGCGCGCAAGATTTCTACAGACCTTGGGTCGGCACGAAGCAGGGAGAATTGAAGAAACTGCGGCATGGGGTTGAGATCACAGAGAACCCTTCAGTGTCGTCGATCTCATCCTCCAGTGCTACTCCAATTCATGTATCAGAGTACGAAGGCCTCGATTGGGATGACACTGCTAACCCCTGGAATCCTCACTCCCTCTCGCCAACAATATGGTCGTCTCCGGACTTCGACCTTCTTTCATCTCCTACCTCTCCCATCCCTGACACTGTGCTTGCTTCTCCTCGCCCTCGCCCTTCCCGTCGTCCACCACCCCCGTCACCGCCTTCTACCCACTGGATTCTCCACCCCCGGTTGCTCGGCATCCCAATCCGTGTGACAATCACCGGTGGTAAATGGAAAAGAAAAAGTGCCTATGTCACTTCAACAAGCAGTGACCAAGGCCCGTTTATCGCGTTCCACCTGAAGGATGACACACATGCAATCGACGGACAGTGGATACGGAAACACACTGAACGACCCAAGCCCAACTCCGAGCAGGCTCTTATGGTGGTCACCGCTGGTGAGGAGCAACACATTGGCAAGTTCGCACGTCGCATCTCCTACTTCTTCAATGAGAGCCGATCAGACAATACTCGCTGGCTCATTGTTGGTGTCGTGGATCGTACGGGAAGGCAGGATTGTCTCACAAATGAACTTTTGGAGCTTCCGCCGACTCACTTGGATGTTGTTGAAGAGAGCAAGGAAGACAGGGAGGCTGGTAATGCATTGTTCGAGGGGGTGCGATACGCGGCCAAAGTTGGGAAGCCAGAGATAAGGCGACCCGGGGAAGGTGATTTGAGCAGCCTACGCAATGCTTGCAGTTCGGCCCTTATATTATAATCGACTTCTTGTATTGTTAGAATGCTGCCTCTTCCTGTCTTTCACGCTGATGTCGTATGAACTGTTTGTACTCGTAGGCGACAATGTATGTTTGTGGTACCACATGACAAGCGCACAGACTGAGACAACGGATCCTGTAGCCTTGACTTCCACCTCCACTCTTCCTCAATGGGCAGCAAAGTATCGTGGTCGGAACGAGCAGTCGCAAAGGATACTCGATCCCTGAACGAGTTCTGTTTGACTGAAGGATTTCGGAAGAATCACCGAGAACAACGCTCGCTTATTCTCGGCGTCCACGCTAAGTACTGTCCACACCGCTCTCGGCGCTCTGGGGTCTAATTCTATGCTTTTCAGCGATCTTTTAGACAGTCTGAAGGCGGACTCTCATCCTTACATTCACGCCGAGCCTCCAGTGAAGACTTTCTTCGGCATCTTGTCAAAATACAGCGAAGCCGCCGCCGTTTTTCTCTTTGTGTTTGACAGTTCAACATCCCGAAAGTATACCTGCCGTGACAAGGGCCTCTACCACGACGCAAGGTGCCTTATACTCAACTTTGGCTACTATTTCATCGAGGTGAGTTGACGTGTTACTAGCTTGTCAACCATACTAATCATACATACATATCACTCAGGCGGAGGGGGAAGCAGTTTCTTTACTCGCTTCCCTCTCCCGTTCACATGCTATAGATGGAGTTATTTCGGAAGACAACTACCTTACGGCACTCAATGTTGGAGTACTCCTTCGTATTTCCCGGTAAGTCTCAAACGGCTGCGTTTAGATCCTCACTCATATACCAGAATACAAAGGGAACAATCTCCAAATAGCCTCGTCTATGACATCGCGACCGAAGGAGATCATATCAACATGACTCCGTCCCTACCGCAAGCCTACACGGAGCAACTAAGCGTAATTTTGAAGCCCAGACTGCCGGATATTGCACGGCTCGCTTCGTTTTGCCAGGAACAATGGCATTGGTCGAATTCACAGATTGTGGAGTGCTTTTCAACGTCTCTCCTGAAGGGAGTCATCTTCAGAATGCTGCACTCAGTATGTACATACTAAGCTTTCATGTTCGCCATCTAAAGGTCCTCAGCCTCTAGTCCTGTTTGACGAAAGCCGGCACATATTTCGCGAAAGATTCTGGAGGATGGACTCAATTCGAGAGGACTCCAACCACGTCACCGAGAACGCCATTGAATACGTTCGGGTTACGTTTTCGGTCAGTGGTATACTTGCGGTGGCTGCCTTGACCACCCCGCGGCCAATCGAGCAAACGGTTTGGGTACCACTGCCGGTTCTCCTCGTTGCGAAACTACCTCGAAACCTGTCGCAGGTGAGCTGGATCCTCCTTCTACTTCCCTCCTGGTAATCCCCGTACTCAATGCGAAGCATTTAGCGGCGCTTCGACCTCGCAGCCTCAGGTGTGGTCAGTCGTGAGAGTCCGGACGGCGAGGATTAGTGCAAGTCCACCGGTAGTACACTCTATACACGCTGCCATTTGTTTACATCTACTGTATGCTACTCTGGAAATTTGTACTTGTAGAAAGCTCGAATAATAGATCTACTCGACAAAACTTTGTAGGAACTTCATTAAAACTTTTGAGCCTCCCGGTGGGTCTTCAGTCTTCTCGATCTCATCCATAACTTGTTGAACTCCTCTCTCTTTGTAGTTTTCAACGAGTCGGTATGCGGAGATTGCACTCTTCAACGTGGTCGAGGAGGAGAATCCCAGGGCCCGAGCAAGTTCTTCCAGCGTAGGAAACCGCGACTTCTGTCAAATGGTAAGTGAATGTTATTAGCGAATGTTATTCTGAAGAATGCTGACCAGTGAAGAATTAGGTCGCTTCTTTTGTACTCATTCGCAAACTCGGCCATGAAACGCCAACGATTGACTATCTCCGGGTTCTGGAGGGCATGATGGCGGGTGACCTTGAATTCCTCGTAACCTGGCCGATTGTGAAGCTCGCGCTGAAGCCAGTCGACAACCTCGGTTCTCGCTTTGGCCACAGTACGGTTTGTATTGCTGGGTTCGCGAGGACCCTGAATTGATGACGAAGGTTTTACCGGATCAGGCTCATCAGAATCCTGGCAAAATATGAGGGCCAATGCTACAAGAGAAACACGGCCGGCACCAACCTCGGGACGGTCATCGACGTCAAGGAAAAGGTGGCCTCTCGGCGGAAAGTCCAGCATTTCGGGGCTATACACAGTCTTCTCCACATCAGCGGGATCGAAGGCCGTTGCGAAGGTGACCTCGTATTCAGCGAACTGAGAGTGTTGCTGACTGACAGTCACTGTTTTGCAGCCTTCACGACAGCCTCAGACCAAGCTGTCTTAACCACGGAGCAAGTGGGAATAGACGTACCGCGTATCGCAGCATTGGTTTTCTGGAGCTCCCGCATAACGTCCTTCGCCGAAACGAACAGGGGTAATACAGGGAGGCTGGTGCCGAGTACGCAAGGAACTCGTATATTCGCTACTTGGCCCCGGCTCTTCCCAACAGATCTCGAGTCGCGGACAAACACAGTGAGCGCCGTTATCTGCAGTGTAAGAAGTGAGTATGATTGACAAGAATGACTGGCATCGAAGCTGACCCCGCTTTCAGGAGCAACTGGCGGAGGAACGGGCTCTGTTGCCGGAGAGTTGGGGGCATTCAGGGTCAGGTTGGACTGGGGTGTGGATGGCGAGTAGGGTGACTGCCGAGGTTCACAGGTTGTGAACCCGTTGTCCTTGTCCAGTAGCCCTGCTATCAGAGCATCTTTGTTGGTGTCGCGTTTGATGGTTGTGCTAGTGACCCTTTTCCCTTGAGATGCTGGCCAAAAGTCGATTTGTCTCAATACCAGACTTGCGATTTGAGTCTTATTCAGACCGCTGGGAGGGATTGAGTGAGTCTTTGAGAAAGAAAGAAAAGACGAGCTATTCAAACACACTGGAGGTCAGCTTGCTCGTAGGGCCGTGGCGGTAAAGAAACAGCCAGATTGGGAGACGGGGAAGCAGCCAACGCCGAAGCAGGAGTTGGCTCGAGCGGCACTGGAGTGGAAGTTTGGGTGTTCATTGGAGAGGGATGCAGGGACGGGCCGAGGTCCAGAGACCTCGGAATTAAATGATAAGGCAACTGGGTCATTTGACCCCTACGTGTTGTCTATCTGGACGTCGGACGATCGACGAAAAGGTAGTCGGGCAATTGGCTCAATGTGCATTTGCATCCGTGAACGCAGCCAATCCGTGCGGATTGAGGCCTTGACGTAAGGGGAGCGGTGTTGTAGCGGTTCCTCAGAGGTTTGGGGGGATTGTGTCGCACAGATGGGTGACAGAGAGTGCACTTCGAGGCTGTGAAGCGTCGGAGCTGGCTCGAATTGGAGGAGGGAGACTCGCGAGCATGCCCGGGGAGGCTGTTTGGGGTACTTCCGGCGGAAATTCAGTCGATTGAGATCCACGCGAGGGTGATTGCCCTCCAAACACTCTAATTCAAACTTTGTCCTTATTTTACATTCTAAATGGGGCCCTCGAGACAAGAGGGGGACGATTACCGAGACATTTACTTCGAGATCCGCGCGAACTACCGTGCAAGCGCCTGGAAGCGCCCATGACGTCGTGGGCATGGGGTCACCCGGGTAGGGTTATCGACCGGGTAACCGGGGGGTAACCGCGGCTTACGTCAAGGTTAACCATGCCCCGAGGGCAGGAGTACGCTGCTGATACATTCATGTAGTTGTCAGTGTACCGTAGGGGTTCTGTCACTCACTCACTGCCAGGGGGTATTCTGATGTCGATGTCATATTCACCCCACCTGTTATGAGCCTAATTATTTTGCTGAGTCCTGCTATGTATGTCAACACTTACGGGCAATGTCGTGCGGACTAAGCATGGACTTGACGACAGGACACTTCCGAGTCACTATACACAAATGGCGGCGTGTGGCGCTGCTTCGGCATTCTCCGAATTCTCTACTGCGTTGAGTTTCGCAGTCGAAAGTCCGCCCTTGGCGAGTGTAAGTCATCGTAAGTAGACGTAGTACAATAGAGTTGTACCGTCGGGACAGAACATGAGTCGGAAGTGAATTTGACGCCGGCTGGCAGGAAAATTGCGAAAATCGAGGCACACCGATTCGAATGATTCCGACTCTAGATGAGAATGTTAGTCTCGCCAGCTGTGAGCTGTACACGTACAGAGGCCCGCCAATGATGTAAGCGATCTTTCTCTCGCCTTCAAGACCTTTACTCTTCCCTCGACTCTCTATCCTGACAATATTGTGATATACCTCGAGCCGGGATAGCTCATCTGTGGTTTGACCTTAGTGCATTGTCATGCGCGACTCCGGCACTGGTCGCTCGCAGGGGATCGGCTATGTCAACTACAGCAGTCCCAAAGAGGCCAACCAAGCTATCCAAAAGATGAACGGATAACAGTTAGACGGCAGTAGGATCGAAGTCACCATAGCTAACGTGAACAACGGAGGTTCATGTAGGCGAGGTGGTTATGACACCGGTAGGGAGTCCACTTTCAGGTCTTCGCGTGTCATTGACATCTCAACCATACTTTCAGGCCTTCCAGGCTACGGGGGTGTCCGGACGTAATCTTGTCGGGTAGATCCTCCTCCTTCGATTAGCTGTTTCACTGAATCATGTTCAATTTCTGTAGTGCAGTTTTGCGGACGAACAACACCATCTCTCTTTCTCTTCCCCCCATGTAGCACCTACCCTTGTTCAATGTCATGGCTCCATTCTCTTCTCTCCAATGGTATGATTCAAGTCTATGGTGATTCTGATCAGTCCACACTACGATGAAAGGACGAGTACCATATAGCTCGAACACATCCACGTACTTCATCGAGTCTGCGGCCAAATCTACTGCTTCTGTTCGAATTCTGTGGAGCCAACAATTTGAAGAGGCTGATGTCGATTGAGTTTATTAGAATGCCAGGAAGTCTCGAGCCCGATTCTGCATGTTAAGCCCGTTAACCAGAAACAGTGAATGAAGAAGAAGTCGATGGCGAAGGATCCGTGGTCGCCGTTGTTGAATCATATGTTTGAGCTTCCACCCGGTCAACTCGGCGGGTACTGGTACTGCTAGCACGTTTCGACAGTACTTAACAGTAGTCGAAAGCGGCCCTCTCCTTGCTCTGCCATCTCTCCCTCTTTATCTCTGCGACTGATATGCTCCGAGATCTCAGTTCCCCGCAACCAATTCGTATTGGTAGTGCCCTCGAGAGTCAACGTGATCAGGGAAGTCTGACAGGCTGACAGCGTGAGGGCTCGTCTTGAATTATATAACCGTTGTGAAGTTAGAAGACGAAGACACGGCCAATGGAGCCCGAGGTCACAAAGTTCGGGGTCAATCCCTGTTAAGGGACTGGAGTAGATCTGGTGGCCGTGTTGAGGAAAGAGTTGGAGCGTGAGAAATCCATTGAACCTTCGAAGCCACGAGCGGAACGTTGACGGACCGTGGGTACCGGAGTTCGGTGGTTTTTGACTTTCTACCAACAAGGTGAGCTATTCGTGATTCGTGATTCTCCCAGCTCGGTATAGCTACACTTCCGAAGGAGCAATCTGGAAATAAGTATGGTATTTGATTCAAGAAACAACACGCTGCGAAAGCGCCATGGCCGACGTCGAAGAACGATAGATCACTTCCCCTTGGACTGATCCTGCGGTGATTTGGTTCTACAAGGCTATTTGTAACTCACGCCTGAACGTAGATGGGCGGCCATTACATGATAGAGGACTCATGCACGGGCAACGTTCCGGTTCCCGACTGATTCAACTCGACAGGAATGGTCAATTCGCATGGGTTGGCTCGAATTCAGCATCCCTGTACGTTCATAATGATCCGCCTCATCCCCGTTCGACTGTTCCTCCAGCTTTTGAGATATTGATTTTAGCTCGCCCACACGGTTGAATTGCCACTCCGCCGACAACACAAAATCAAGATTAGCACTGAATGCGGGCCAATGAATACGGATCAGAGTCTCAGGGATGCCATCTGACCTTTTTCTCTGCTGCAACCTCCAGAAATCGTATCCTTACAATTCCAGTATACAAGGCTGTTCATACACATGCATCATGTCACGCTCATAAGATGGTTCTCGTTCCATTGGGCTGCCTGCGGGTCGGATGCATCCGCCTTCACCTCAACTCCATCGCTGGCCGACCTGACCAGAGCTGACCTATAAAACCCAGGGTTCATACGACCTATTCGTTCACTACAGTCAACGATTCTCATCTTTTTCACTACATCGTACAATGTGCCTCATTGCAATCGCTCTCTCCACCTTCATTACAGTCACCACTGCTTCGCGCATCGAGAGTGGTAATCCAGCATGTTAGTGTCCTCTTGCTAATCCACCGCTCGCCAACTCATCGCGCCCAACATATACAGTTCCACTTGCAGGACGGCGCGGGTGTATTTCTGCATTGACCAGTACCAATGGCGCGCCTGTTGTGATCTGGGACTGCGACCTGAATGTCGAGCAAGACTGGATTTATACTCCCGCTGGTACTTCCAACTCCGAAGCTCAACCACTCAAGATCTTCAGTAACAAGGTTCGTATTCTACCCTTGACTCGATTTCCCGGTGTTGCTCATGAGCCATTCCCAGTGTTTGGATGTGAAGGACGGTGTAAACGCGGACGGTACGAAACTCCAGCTGTGGGACTGTGTCAACCAGAGCCCAAATCAGCTATGGATTTCCGTCACCGATACTACTTTCCAATGGGCCGGAACGAACAAATGTGTCGACCTTACTAATGGCAACATTACCAACGGAAATTCACTTCAGATCTGGACCTGTGACGCAAGGAACTCCAACCAAAAGTGGTCCGGCCAATCCATCTCACGCCGAGCACCGACCGCTTCGCCAACGGGTGTTCGACTTATCTCGGGCGGTGGTTCTCCCCACACACCCTTCTGCATGACCGCGCCTGAGAATCAGAACTTTGCAACTGTTGTCCTAGCTTCCTGCAGTGACCTAACGTCGACGTTCCCTGCCGGGAATTTCACCTGGGTCATCCCTTCTATCGGTGAAGCGGGCCCTATCACGACGTTCGATGGAAGCAAATGTCTTTCTCTTCGGGGTGCCGCCATCTCCAACGGAAACCTCGTCCAGATCTTGTCCTGCAACGGGGCCATCAATCAACAATGGATTGTCAACGGACCTGATACAACCGGAAAGTCAATTTCTTGGGCCGGTGGAAACAAGTGCGTAGACGTCAAGGATGGCATATATGCCGCTGGAAACAATGTATGTCCCATGTACCTGGTTTACTTGATAATTACTTGGACTCACGACCTTTTGTTCCCTCGTTCAGCTTCAAGTCTGGGACTGTGACGCTGTGAATAATCGCAACCAATGGTGGTCTGTTCTATGATCCGGTTACAATGACTCGTGCTCTCATTGAGTATATACTAGAACCTTGGTCGTAGCGTAAACCAACAAATGATGATTTTTCTTAGCCTGGCGTCGCCGTTTACTAGATTCAAACGAGAGAGAGAGCCCGGCCCCACGTCCTCGAGGTTACTTACGTCGACGGAAAAGTCGACCTTAAGATTGAGGACCTACACATTGATACCGTCCTGCGAAAGAGGAATACCGGGATTAGGCTGGGCTCCGGCAAGCTCAGTCGCTCCCACAGCCCGGCGGCCTGGAGGTCTTGAATCGAGACTAGGTATGAGGCAGTACTTCCCAGTCAACGGTCGATGTCAGCCCCGATCCGGATGCGGTCGCTTAAGATAACAGGACTAACAGGTCCTGGTCCCAGACTCCCAGTGCTAGTTGACCGCCTCCGTTGAAAGGCGTCGCTGTCCTCGAGAACGGGGAAGAGGATTCAGACTGAAAATTTTCTCTCGCTTCGGCTTCCGAAACAGCGTGTGAATTGCTTAGCTGTAGCAATGAAAGGCGGCGAGAATAATGCTCATAAATCGCGAAATAGGGGGCAAGAAAAGGGTTCGTTCCATTCAGATTCGAAAACATGAAGACGGTAGAGTCGACGGTCGGCTTATGCTCCTACAACAAGGAAACAACATTAAAAAGTGGTCTCGGATAGTGTTGACAGTATATTGAGGGGTGGGGAGGATCCCCACAGGTATCGAAAGAACCTTCGTTCTCTCCTGCTTCATCAATCCACCACCACCTTCTGTTTTGTTCCATGCCGTGCGCTTAACACTGTCGAGAAACCCCGTGAGTAGATATGGTATTAGGTGTTCGTGTGCAATACTTACAACCATCTCTGTCGCGGAGGTGTGCATGATGAGGGCAACAATGAGGCCATAGAGACCCAGGACTTCAGCAAAAATGAGAATCAAAATCTAAGGAGTGATTGCGTTTAGATGGAATACGCGGGAGAGGTAGAATCACTGACCATTCCGACGAAGAGACGTGGCTGTTGCGCAGTTCCTCTGACACCAGCGTCACCAACGATACCGATGGCAAAACCAGCAGCGAGACCAGCGAGACCGACAGCAAGGCCAGCACCGAGCTCGACGAATCCTTGAGCAAGGGGAGTCTGGACCTTCACTGGATGTGTGTGCACGGGGAGAACGGGTGTCGAGTCAATAAACACGAGCCGAGATGATGACGACACGACACGACGTACACTGTCCAGCAATCAAGACCGAAACGACGAGACCGTAGATCTGGTGGATTAAAGCCTTTGAGAATCTAAAGGAGATGAGGGAGTAGAGATGGAGAACTGACAGCAATGATACCAGCCATGATAACCGGGACGACGCTCTTCATCATCAAGTCAGGTCGGAGGACCGACATGGCAGAGATACCGACACCAGACTTTGCGGTACCGTAACTGAGGAGCAGAAAGAGGTCAAGTCAGCATCCGCAGCGCTACAGCAACGACAGCGAGGCTCACCTTGCTCCTATACCTGGAAAGTAGCGCATACACGAACATCAGCTTCCCCCCAAACCAACGAAGCAGCCAAGAGAGCAGCCGTTCTCGTGAGCTTTACTACTTACAGGTGAAGACAATGGCACTTGTGCAGCCCTAGAGAATGAGGAAGAAGACCGTTATACTCCTGAGACTGCGGGTCAAGGCGAGACTGCTGGAACTAACCATGGCGCTGAAGAAGGGTGCGTAGACGGGGCAGAGATCAGACATGTTGGAGTTGATTGCAATGAATGTAAAGAGGAGAGTGAAGATAAGAACAAGCTCGACGTTGAGGTTGACGACGTGCGGTGAAGTGGAAGTAGGGGGAACTCGAACAGTAACGGAAAGGGCTACGCTGTAAACCTTAACCTTTGTCATCGGAGTTCCAATTTCGGTCACGGTCAGGAGGAAACGCGTGACCTCGCGTGATTTTTTGCCTTTCCCGGACCGTTGCGCATGAGATTTCTTCGAAGAGGAAATCTGACTCGGACTCGTCTGATAGTACCCCAATCGACATCGATTTCGATTCGTTCTTTCTGCACGACGAGCCCGACCACGATGTCCGCCACTTGGACCGCACCGAAAATCCGGGAAGAGTTCTTCTCGTACTTTAGAGAAAGAGGCCACACCTTCGTTCCCTCCTCTTCAACGATACCCTATGAAGATCCTACGCTCCTTTTTGCCAATGCTGGTATGAACCAGTACAAGTCCATCTTCCTTGGGACGGTCGACCCAAACTCGGATCTGTCAAAGTTGAAGCGTGCTTTCAATTCTCAAAAAGTGGGTACTCCATTGCGTCTGGGTATCACACCCCGATCACTGATCGAACTTACAGTGCATTAGAGCTGGAGGAAAGCATAACGACTTGGACGACGTTGGAAAAGATTCGTATCATCATACGTTCTTTGAAATGCTGGGCAACTGGTCGTTCGGAGACTACTTCAAGGTACATCCGATCCTGCCCTTGCTCTTTGACCCTTCCTCACAAGATACGCCAGAAAGAAGCCATCACGTATTCTTGGGAACTCTTAACAGACGTCTACAAGCTTCCGAAAGACCGTTTATATGTCACATACTTCGAAGGCGACCCCAAGAACAATCTGGAACCGGATATCGAGGCAAAGCAGTTTTGGTTGGATCAGGGTGTCCCAGAGGATCATATACTGCCAGGAAATGCCAAAGATAACTTTTGGGGTGTGTTCGGAAGGATCTTTTCTTCGGGTCTGACACTGATTCCCTAATCCCTCCTAGAAATGGGTGCTACAGGTCCTTGCGGTCCTTGCAGGTCAGCCTTCCCCCTCCCTCCGACTGCCATTTCCCCAACTGACTCTCGGTTCCGGTTATCAGTGAAATTCACTTCGACAGGATTGGCGGCAGGAACGCTGCCCATCTCGTTAACCAGGATGATCCCGACGTCTTAGAGATATGGAACAACGTCTTCATCCAGTTCAACCGAGAAGAAGACGGTTCTCTCAAGTCCCTGCCCTCAAAACACGTTGACACTGGAATGGGTTTCGAGCGTCTTGTGTCTGTCATCCAAGACAAACGTTCGAACTATGATACGGACGTATTCACGCCTATATTTGAAAAGATCAGAGAATTGACCGGTGTTCGTCCGTACGAAGGAAAGTTCGGTGAGGAGGATGCGGATGGAATCGACACGGCATATAGGGTTGTTGCAGACCACGTCAGGACGTTGACCTTCGCGCTGAGCGATGGAGGTGTCCCCAATAAGGACGGTAGAGGTTACGTGCTGAGGAGAATCTTGAGGAGAGGTGCGAGGTATGCGAGGAAGAAGTTGGGTGTGGAGATCGGGTCGTTCTTCTCGTCGCTGCTCCCTGTTGTGGTGCAGCACATGGTATGTCTGCCTCTCCAGGTCAAAGGAAGTCACTGATAGCCATCCCTTCATCAAGGGTGATGTGTTCCCAGAAATCACGAAAAAGGTCGACGAGATCAAGGAGATCCTTAATGAGGAAGAAGAGTCGTTCTCCCGTACACTAGATCGTGGAGAGAAGCTGTTCGAACAGTATGCGTCTCGCGCAAAGCAACAGGATACGAAGGTGTTGAACGGGAAAGATGTTTGGAGGTTGTACGACACGTATGGGTTCCCTGTTGACCTCACACGGCTGATGGCGGAGGAGCTTCAGTTGGATATCAACGAGCAGGAGTTCTTGGATGCTCAACAAGCATCCAAGGAGGCGAGTAAAGCAACCGCGAAGAAAGGAGAGACCGACGTCGTCAAACTCGATGTGCATGATATCGCTTCATTGGAGAGCAACGCCGAGGTCCCAAAGACGGACGACTCTGCCAAGTATAGTGCGTCGTGTTTTCTTTCTGTTAGGACCGAGAACCAAACATTGGATAGGTTTTGGGAATATCAACGCTGCTATCAAGGCCATTTTCTACAACAAGAGCTTCGTTCAGTCGACTGCCGAGATACCCGCAGATACAACGTTCGGTATCCTTCTTGACCGAACCAGCTTCTACGCAGAATCTGGAGGTCAAGAATATGACACTGGAAACATCGTCATCGACGGTGTCGCGGATTTCGAGGTGACCAACGTTCAGGTGTTTAACGGCTACGTTGTGCACACTGGGCACCTCAAATATGGTCAACTCGAAGTCGGCAACGAAGTCATCTCTCAGTACGACGAACTCCGACGGTGGCCGCTTCGGAATAACCACACCGCAACACACATCCTCAACTACGGTCTTCGGGAAACACTGGGAGACCACATCGACCAGAAAGGTTCCCTCGTTGCGCCCACGAAATTGCGATTCGACTTCTCACACAAGGCTCAAATCACCATCCCCGAGTTATCGAAGATTGAATCCATGTCCGTTGATTGGATCCAGCGAAATGTGAAGGTCTTCTCGAAAGACCTCTCTTTACAGGACGGGTACAAAATTCCTGGACTTCGTGCCGTCTTTGGTGAGGCGTATCCTGATCCTGTGCGGGTGGTCTCGCTGGAATTCGACGTGGATGAGATTGCGAAGGATCTGGAGAACCCCAGGTGGCGGAAGACATCCATAGAGTTTTGTGGCGGAACACACGTCGCAAAGACTGGGGATATCAAGGGATTCGTGATTACGGAAGAGTCGGGGATCGCTAAGGGTATAAGAAGAATTGTTGCCGTTACAGGACATGAAGCGCAGGAGGTGACAAGGGTCGCAAAGGACCTCGAGACGAGGGTGGAGCAGGTGGATAGGATGGAGGGGAAGGAGAAGGATGGCAAGTTGAAGGCACTGAGCGTGGAGGTCGGACAGTCGGATATTTCGGTGATCAAGAAAACCGAGCTGAGAGATCGGTTGGCTTCCATGCGTAAGGCGTTCGACAAGCAAATCAAGGAAAAGGAGGCCGCTGCGGGCAAAGCTGTAAGTTGCTTTTGGTATCAGCGAATTCCGAGCATGCGCTTAGACAAATCCCCAGGCTCTCGAGGACTTTACCGAATACTTCAAGGCCAATACGGACGCAGAGGTCTATATCAAGAACCTCGACGTCGGTGGGAACGCCAAACTTCTGCAGAATATCGTCGCACAAGCCAAGAAGGCCGGGAAGACTGTCTACGTCTTCAGCGTCGACTCGGAGGGAGGCAAGGTGGCACACGTCAACTTCGTCGCTCCTTCGCTCAAGTCAAAGGGTGTGGACGCACGAAAATGGGCACAAGCGATCACTGATATCCTCGGCGGGAAAGCTGGAGGAAAGGAGGAGTCTGCTCAAGGAGTTGGCAGTAACGTTGATAAGGTAGACGAGGCGGTTGGTGCTGCGAAGGAGTTCCTGACAAAGTCATAGACGTGATAGATATATACATGTACAGTACAGACCAATTTTGGGCCTTTTCTCTTCACTCATTCATTTTTATTTTTGAAGCATCTCCGCCGAACGAAGTGAGATTTGGTGTAATGATGTTACCGGTAATGCGGATGCAGTGATTCCATCACTCAGTGCAATAGCCAAAAAAACACTCTAGGTTGCCATGTCCTACAAAACAAGCAAGTGACTGGCGAAGTATCTATAATTGCTACAATGAGATGGTGCGATGAATACGAGTATACCCTGGTTCTACAACAATGTCCGAAGTTGGATTCAGATACATTTAAGAATAATCAGTCGCGATACAAACGTGCTGAAGTTGGATCCAGGTCACGCCAAGTCGCGTTCGTTTTAGAAGATTAGAATAACCACGGGCCGACTGAAGATGACTATCAGTACACGCAACCCACTAAAAGCTAAAACCACGTACTCCTGCCCGTTCCGGGTATCTGCAAGCAAGTTTGATGAATCAAGTTAAGCGCCTTGGTCGCATCCTTCCTCTCAATAACACAGGATATATTGATCTCGCTCGCCCCCTGCGAAATCATCTCGATGTTGACGTTTCCGTTCCCGAGCGTGGTGAACATCTTTCCTGCAACGCCCACCAAATGTCGCATTTGCTTTCCAACTAGCGACAGGATGGCCATGTCGCGATGGAGTGTCACCTGCCGCCCCATCTTTTTTAGCAGTCGTGAATAGGGATGGGAAGAAAAACAGGCTCACCTCTCCATTCTTCTTCAGCTCTCGGATCAGCTTCTCGATAACATTCTCCTTTCCCGTATCCTCAATAGCCATACTGACATGCACTTCACTCGTGCTGATTAAATCGACCACAATTCCGAACCTATCTAGTGTTCCGAAGATTCCAGCGAAGAATCCGTGAGATACGCTTTTCCTGTTCGAGTTGATGTTGAGAACGAGGATATTTTCCTTGATGGTGACCGCGGTAGGTAACCGCCGGTTGGCGGACATCAGGTCGTGTTGTGCTTGAAGGGTGTGAATGGAGACGTCCATGGAGTGGGGACGAACGCCATGGTCTGTTTCAAGGATGATATCGGGGTCTAGGTCGGGGAAGATGACAGTTCCCGGCCCGGGAGGATTTTCGACGTTTTTGATGCGAATAGGGATTTTTCTCCGGATGACCTGTGCAAAGGGGAGAACATGAGTTGACGGTGTGCAGATGCATAGAGATATACACACACCTGTTCCATGGTGAATGGATGGACAACCTCACTACCGTAGTATGTCAACTCTGCGGCCTCGTCTGGAGTGATGATGGGCAACACCCGGGCGGTGATTACTTTTCTTGGATCGGCGGTGAAGATACCATCGACTTCTTTCCAGATCTGAAGCTCTGCAGCTTCGAGGCCGACTGCTAGAAGAGCTGACAGAAGGTCTGTATATCCACGTCCGACTTGCGAGAGTAATGAGCCAGGAACTGGTCCAAAGAAGCCTGTGCGTAGCGACATGGGGAGTCAGATGAGACGCCATTTGGAGCATTGCAAGTGAGGGTACGGACCAGTCACCACCGGTACCCGAGGGGCACACTGCTTGATTCTTTCGCCAACTGCAGTAGCAACTCCGTCGTAGAAATCTTGTGTCAAAGTGCTCACACCGTCCTCATCAACAACGGGAACGATATCTTCCAGAGAAACGTATTCCGCGTCAATTCCCTGAAGACACGAGTTGGTAGGGACTTCTAGGACGAACAGGCGAGAACGATACCTGATCTCTCAGGACTGCAGTCATGAACTTGCATGCCATTCTTTCTCCGAGTCCGACAATAGAATCCTTCGACTTTGGCGAAATCTCATTGATGACCTGGGATGCGAATAGAAAGCTCTTCAGCCAATCACAGTCTCTGACTATCTCGTCCTCCAATTCCTGTCGTATGTGCGGGTCCTCAATAGCATCCCGAGCAGCTATGAAGTGCTCCTGCTTGATCAAATCGACAGTTGCGTTGAACTCCATCTGCAATTCGCCGCAGTTGGGCGAGTTTGATGTCGGACAGTTGTCCCATGAGAAGGATCGGTTGCGAGAGGGTGTACCAGGTATGGACGGAGGTGAGGAGAAGAGGCCAGATTCCGGTTTGGGGCTCGAGGATATTTTAGAAGATGATTTTTGGGGTCGTTTGAGAGCTTCTGAGGCAGCACGTAGAAGAAGACTTGTCGTGCCTAATGATTTCGTAGAACCTGAGCGAGCAGAGCATACTATTGCAACCTGGTTTCCGTCGATGTAGTTACTAGACAAGCCAATGAAAAAATGATCAGGAAGAAAAGCAAGAAGCAACCGCAGGTAACGCACGAAACGACATCTTGAGCAATTTTCACTGGATATTTGCCGACACTTGTTCCTCCAAATTTCTGAACCAGCCAGCGTGAAGACGGATCTATACTGTTCTGGTGGAGGTTGGGAGGTGTGCTAGGAGGGGTTGAAGGGGCAGGGGACGGACAGGACGAAGAACTGTAATCTGACATCGTCGTCAATTGCGAGTTCTATGCCGGCACAACCTGAGTAACGTCGAGGAATAGAGTGGAAAAGATTGGAAGGGAGATGGAGCGGTGACCCTGCCAATAAATACTCAACTTGAATTGAGCGATGGCGTTATATGACTCGATCACGGATGTGAGAGTAATATTGTGCCGGAATGTTGTCCAGGTACAATTTGGGTATACTGTACAGTCCATCGGTGGCTCGTCCGGGGTGTCGCTGGAATTTCTTCGCATCAACTCTAACAAGGTTAGGTGGGCGCTAAGTCATAATACGGGAACTGCGGATGACATTCATTTCACATTCTTTCACATTCATACAAGGACTTTTAGAGCTTCACCGAGCCTCGAGGGTTGTGGGCTTCAATCTCGTAGTCACGTGGATAGCTATTCTTATCCTCCTACCGCCAGGACGCCAATTGCTTGAATGCCTTCTCTGAGTGCCTCGGATCCATGGGGAGCTCTACACGTCAATCTTCTGCCTCTGTTCAACGGTGAACCACTTCGAGTGCCCATGTGAGGGCCCCTTACCCCTCTCTCGATTTCTTGATACTCACAGCGACCGCTCATTTGCACACCCACGCGTTCCCATCCTCACAATATGCATATAACAGTGAAGATCTCAATCAATATGTCAAGCAACACATATCTGCCGTCGTCTCCGCTTCCCCTTCCCGTTCCGTTGCAACTCTCGAACAAGACACCGTCGAGCTCCTCGCCAAGGGTATGGTCACACTCAATGCGAAATTGAACGGTGTAGAGGACGATAAGTTGATTGGACGTGTTGTCGATCGGTGGGGATTCTTTTGGGACCAAGTATTGACTTATGCTGAAGGGGTGAGCAGATGTCTTGTTGGCTCCCAGATCTTGCTGCTGACAGTCTGAATATTTGTGCGCAGGTCCTCCTTCCGCTTCAAAACGATCCTCTCCTCTCATCTCTCTATCGTACACCGAAACGTCCCTCTTCTCCCCGTCGCCAAGGGTCCGGAAAGAACTCCATCTCGGGATTATCTAACGCAATCTCCGTAGCTCCTTCAATCGACGTCCGTACGTTAGCTTTGCGGTCTTTCAGAGACAAAATCGTATTGCCTCTATCAGGGAGGCTATATACCCGACTGGCTATATGGATCAAACAGGAGGAGAGCCCAGAATTTCCGGGCAGGTTGTATCAGATGTATGTTCACCGAGGTTCCTCCCCTGGATATACTTACTGACAAACACACCCACGTCAGGCTCCTTGTTCTAAACGCCCAAGCTCGTGCGCGTCCTCCTGCATTCTCACTCACAGCCCCCCCACCTCAGCTTAGCCCGGGGGAGACAGCTGTGAATGACTTGTTGAGGATCGTTAGGTCCACGCGGTCCAAGTCCAAGCTCGGTATGGGCCTGAGCTCGAAAAACCCTCGATTGAGCGTCTCTGCGGCGTCTACACGAGCACCTAGCTTCCTTTCTGGAGGCGTACCACGAGACCGTAGGGGAAGGATCGCAATGAAGAGAGACAAGGAAAGAGATGAGAGAGACAAGGACCGCGACCGAGATAAGGAGAGGGACAATGAGGGGGAAAAGGATAGATTTGCCGCATCAATAGGCCTTACACGTTCACCATCGACAAGGGACGACGTCACACCACGGAATACCACGAATGCCCCTGGAGGAGCGGCTGCAGGCAGTCGTCTTTCGGATATTGAACGCGAGAGATTCTTGGATTCTCTACGGAGTCCTGATATCGAAGCTACCACTCGTGTTGCCCAAGAAGGCATGGGCCTTGGTCCCAGGAGGAGTGAGGACGTGCCTAGGAATGTACTAGAAGACGAAGAAGATTACACGGATTGGGATCAGGCCCAGAAAGCTGTGGAAAAGTTGATTGGGCTAGAACAAGGGGTTGTTGCGCAACAGCAGGGTGCGGCAGGGAGGCGTAGGATGACTTGATACTGGGACTCCTCGAATCGTTGTGTATATGTATTGGATTCACTGTATTTTACGTGTATGTATATGTACCCTTGCGCTGACTGCATTGGTGGGAATCAATCCTCATACGCTTTTAAGTCGAGGGATTGTTTAGGATCTCGAACCTCATTAGTTGAGATGTATATATTGAAAATGCGACAGAACCACAAGATCAAAACAACTCTTCTTCTTCAGGTTTCCAGTTCTTCGCCTGGTCCCAATACCCCCTCAGCCTCTCTCCAAGCACTTCCTTTGCTGCACCATCTGTGGGACAGCTTCGAGCCTTGAACGAGCTGAACTCGCGATGTTTGAGCAGTCCTTCCCAGATCAACCAACATCTGTTGTCCTCCAGACTAGTACCGCCTTCATTATTCTCCCCGCCGGCTGCACCACTTCCGCTAGCCTCACCTGCATTCTCGGCTTCGCCTTCCTCGTCGCCGTTATCAATCTGGACGTCTTCCCCACCTCTCGGTCGCGCTGCTTCAGTCCAGGCGATACGAACGGTCATAAGTCGTTTATAGTTCCGGATGAACTTGGCCGCCCCTTCGACGTATACCATACTGAAGTTGGGGTTGAAGATACAGACACCGGTAAGATTGAGCTGTTCCGCGTTCTTGCGCACTTTGAATTGATGCGCAGGATCTGTAAGTTTTTTGACCCTAAAAAGAATGGTGTGAATCAGTGCATGTCCCAAGGCCAACGCCAGCGGAAATTGTGCGACGTACTTGAACACAGCTCCATATATACCCTTCTTCTCCTCGTCGACCTTCTTGTTTTCGACCTTGTCTCTCCTCTGGTCGTCAGTCAGCTTCCTCTCCGCGTTCATCTTCTCGTGTGTGTGCTTCCTCATAGCAACTTCCCTCCGAACTTTGGCTTCGACTCTTGTGGGGTCTTGGACAGCATCGGTGGTGAGTACCTTCATCAAGTTGGCCAGACGGACTATAGAGTAGAATTATTAGAGATCAGGAGTCTCTGTACGTTGTTTTCAATAACGAACCTTTGGGCGCATCCGGAGGCAAAAGACCCATCTTGATCTTATCCCGTTTATCTTGCAGGTCCGCAGCCCTCTTCAACTTCCTCATCTTCTTCTGTTCCTTCTTCGTCAACATCAACGGTTTCGGTTCTACCTTGTTCTTATCTCCCGGAGCGGGAATAGGAATTGGATGCTGGACGTAGAGAGTGATGGGAGAGTCGTCCGTTTTGATGTTGAGGTTCTCAATTCCAAGCGTGTCGAGGTCATCGTAATTTTTGCTCGGAAGAAGGGCTACATCCCACCACTCTGCCTCAGGTGGAGGCGGGCGCTGGTAAGAGTGTAAAATCAGTATGGGTGCTGAAAAGCTGAGTTGCGAGGCCGACCGACCTTTATAGCTCTTTCAATCCCCATATCTCCATCCAACCCAGCCTTTCGAGCACTCTCCGCAATCCTCTGTTTGAGTGCCTCCAACTGCTGCTCTTGACGCATCTGATTGGCCATGGAAACATATTTGCCCTTGGGATTGAACCGGAATCCTCTGCCGGTGCGTTCTCGTGGTGCACCAGTGAACCCCGTGTCCTTTGACGAAGTCGATGCAGCAGAAGAGTAGGGATTGGCAGTCTCAGTGACTGCGACTGGGGCAGGAGGTGGCGTGGGCGTTGGCGCGTTTCGAACGTTAGCCTGGAAGGAGGATTTTTGAAGGTCAAGTTAACGTGGGACAGCGGGAAATGGATGGGCAAGACGGACCTTGATAGAAGCGAACTTGGGTTGCATGGGCTTGTAGCGGTCCTTCTTCGACTGAGGAGCGGGAGTTGTCTGATCCAACAATAAAGGGTGAGCGGCCATCTTCAAGCCAGAACCCTGCTGGGCAGGCTCGGGTGGGCGGTTCTTGTTCTTGCCTGTGGGAGCTACCGACTATTGGAAAGCATTAACGCGGGTTCCCAATCCAAGGAGGGTGAATAACTCACGATGTACGGGTTAGCCTGAGCGGCTGAATTCCTGAGTTGCTCTTGTGCCTTCCTCTTTGCTTCTGCTATACGTCTTTGAAGGTCCTGTACGGCCAGATTGCCGCCTCCCGGTGCGGGTGAGCCGGTAGCGGGAGTTGGACCACCTGAGGTCGTGGGTGAGGGCGTCGCGGGGTTCTGAGGCAGGGAAATGGGTGCTTTGGGGACGGGTGCGGGGATAGGCATCGGGCCTTTGCCTGTTCCTAGCGCATTCTGTCGCATCGCGGCAACCTTAGCAGCGAGTTCCGCACGTTTTTGTGCAATAACATCACTCGTGATCTACAAGAAATAAGCATTGAGGTTCTTAATGAGAGTAAGAGTGGCCAGAGAGCGACTTACGAGATTGCCTGTTCCTGGAGCGCTGCCATTGTTCTGGAGGAGCAAAAGGGTTATAGGGACATGTCAATACTGATATTCCAAGGAAGAGGATTCACCTGAATGGGTGGAAGGGAGGATTTAACAAGGACTCACATCACTATGGAATGCCATTAGCTAGACTGCACAACATAACTTCATAATCCTTGCGCACCTTTTCAGCTTCTTGTTGCTGGAAGCCTCAGCACCAGACTCCAAGGGACGTTTTCGGTCGCTCATGATGTCGCTCGCGTTGACTGTGGATGACAGTCAAGAGCAACAGCGGTGTGTTACATAATCCATTCCTTCCTCCTTCCTTCATGTTTTCCTTTTTGTCGCAGACAGTCCTACCCTCTGTCCGTGCTCGCAGTAATGCATTCAATCCAGTAACTGTGTTTACTCGTGCGCGCTCCCAACTTGCCCCGCGACAGGTCAAATACATCAAAAGGCATAAAGGTGTCATTCCAATCCCGACTGGAGGATCCACCCGTGGCACAACACTTGCTTTCGGGCAGTGGGGAATCAGGATTAAGGGGAATGGTGCTAGATTCAGTGCAAAGCAGCTGACTACAGTAGAAGAGGTTATCAAGAGGAAGTTGAAGGTGCTAAAGGGAGCGAAGGTGTGGTTGAGAGTGTTTCCGGATATTCCGGTCTGTATCAAGGTGCGTATTTCTTTCTTCCTGTTTGGCCTATTCATCTAAAACTCATTTGGGCGTCTGTAGGGCAATGAGACACGTATGGGCAAAGGCAAAGGAACCTTTGAGTTTTGGGCCACCCGTCAACCCACTGGCCGTGTTATATTCGAGATTGGTGGCGTTCCTATCCGTGAAGAGCTCGCCCGTGACAGTGCGTACATTCTTCGTGGCTCTCGGGAATATGTAATCAACGTCTCTTGTGCAGTTCTTCGGCAGGCAGCATCCAAGTTACCCACAAAAATGGAGTTCATCAGCAAGGATACACCTCCGAGACTGGGGAACCTGGTATTACACCCTCCGGCACCACCGAAACTCGACCCGAGTGTTGTCGAGCCCCCTTCATCTCCTCCACCCGTAGCATCACCGTGATTATACTATATCAGTTTGCCTCTAATAAACCAGTCCCACTTCTAATCGAGATGGAAGTGCTCCCCAGAATCGCCGTTTGGCCCATCGATGCCTGAGATACTACACATGTTGTCGGACTTGCCGGGAGGACTTAGAAGCCCCGCATCGAGCCTTCCTTGATTGCTGGCGAACCTATGGGCCAACGGGTGTCGACAAAGCGGAGGCGCTTTGTAGTCTATTGGTCGACTCACTGAGCTTTTCACTACCAAGCTCAAGGCTGCATTTGCCCGTCGCTGCTACAGCCCAGTGGCAGGCTTCGCCACTCGAACACTCTCTGGAGACCGCGTACTACGCGCTCTTCAAGCTTCAAGTTCAAGCGCCCGGTGCTAGCGCCAAAAGTTACGGTCACGTGGGTACGCGATGTTGGAATTCGCGCACCGCTGAGCGCTTAGAACGTTCCCCTTGAACCCCCATCTCCATGTTCGCCAAGGGCCGTCGTTTCAACCCACAGAAAGGCAAGTCAGATGTTACAAGAAATGTGATGAAAAATACTTATGGTTTTCTCATCAGTTTCAGACGTACCACCACCAGGGTCATACAATCCCGAAGGTTTCAACTTCTTACCTGTGGTCCTAGGTTCTCGCTGATATTGAACTATAGAGGCACAGTTCGACGATTACAAAAAGGGTGTTATCTTGGAGAAAGCGGATCGATTCTGCAAAGAGGCAGATTCTGAGATTCCTGGTACGTCAATGCTCGGATCTGCACTGTCATTTACTCATTGCATTCACAGGACCAAGTGCTTACGGCGAAAAGATGCTTTCAATGAAAGGCTCTGGGAAGGCAACGCCCGGCCCCGCGTCGAGCGATCGCTATGCTGTTCTACAGCGGAAACTTGAAGACCTGGAGCGAATTCACAACGAAGGGAAACGGACAGTGCGTGATGCTGGCGTACATCTGTCCGTCCGTATTTTCTGAACCACAGTTTAGCACCAAGTGGAGGTCGAGCGACTCAAGATGGAATTGGCACGAAGCCAGAAGACTAATGCTGATTTGACAGAACGTCTGGGGAAACAAACGAAGCAAGGAGCTGCCTATGAACACAAGCTTGAAGAAATGAAACGGGCGGCAGGATTGGACAAAGCCGAGATAAAGGATCTGGCCACCAAATTACGGATATCGGAGAACCAGAGAGCGCAGGTGACAGCCAAACAGGACGATGTCATAGAGCTCAAGAAGAATCTTCACGCATCCGAGGCCAAGAGGAAGGAAGAGATGAGGGAGAGGGATAGGAAGATTGCAGAGTTGGAGAAGAATGTCGCCTCAGAGAAGAAGGGAAGAAACTCAGCAGAGGAACAACTGAAGAAGAAAGACGCAGAGATCAGCGGGTTGGGCGATTCCGTCCAGATGTTGAAGACGGAAATCATGCAGGCTCGCGACGAGATAGAGGGCTGGCAAACACGGGCGCAGGACTCTCAGGTCGCAAGGATGTCCAAGGAAGCATTCTTGCTACAAGACCTAGAGAACTGTCGCACGATGCTCGAAAGAGCTACACATGCATATGGTGCGCTGTCAGCAGGAGCGATTTCGAAAGCGAATTATGAAGAACTTAGGCACAAACACTATGCTCTCCAAATTCAGCACGCCAGAGTCCAACGAAAGTTGGCGAACTCCGAGTCTCAGGTGTCAGAACTGGCTCACCTCGTCAGGCAGACCAAGGAAGACCATCGACTTTTGCAGACGTGCTTGCAAGATGCCGAGGATGTAATTCTCCATTGCAGCAACAATTCAACTTCTCAAAAGGAGTTCGAACAGTCTTATGCATCACTAAAACCCTCTCTCGACATTGTTCATGAGCAGCTCATCGAGGCAGTGAACCTCAACCTAGCTGCGAAGCTCGACGCCGCTCAAAAGGAAACAACACTCCTCTATCTGGGACGACGAAACGCGCTTGATCTGGCGAGCGACCAGCAGATTCAGCTCCAAGAGGCGGACTTGGCGCAAGACTCGCTCTCCGCTGAGTTGAAAGAGGCTCAGAAGCGACGCAATATGGCCGAAGAGCTACTCAAATCCACGACTGACACCGTGACCGAGCTCCAGGTGTCTTTGGAGATCTACAAGCGTCAGGTCTGTGAACTTGTCGCGAAGGTAGAGGAGGAAAGGCGTCAATCGAAAGCAATCATTGGGAAGGAGAAGGAGAACACGCAGAAATTATCCTTACTCGTCCAGAAAGGCAAAATGGCAGAGGATGGACTGAGAGCGGAGATCGACCAGTAAGGAACATTCCTCTGATGGTGAAGGTGTTCTGACGACGCATGTCTTGACAGATTGACTACAGAACTTATTGAGGCTGAGAGATTCCAGGAAGCTTATTACTGTCTTCGGGACCATCTTGAGACTCTATCGGCACAGAACGAACTCGCAGAAGAAGAGGTAGAGAAGTTGAGTGCTTTCAACGCCGAGATAATTGGACACCACAACCCAGCCCAACGTATACTCTACGTGGAAAGGATACGCAACGAACTGGCGGAAACCAAACACGTACGTCCTGTCCTTGCGTTCTATGCCGATATGAACTGAGTCCTTTCTTCCTCTGCCAGAAATTGATTGCGTCCACCAAAACACATGAGGCGGTCGTGGCGTTGAATGAAGATCTACGACAAGAGTTGGATATGTACAAATCGGTCATCTCTGATAATCGACCCAAGACAACCTTGACTCGTGTTGCTAGGCCGCCTTTGGTCGATCTCAATCAGTCCCAACCAAGGGAAAGGACGGTAACGGGTTCAGAGCTGGCTAAATCCAGCATCATTGCCGGAGACATGACTCTCGACGAGATCCTGTAATTTTTTGTTATCTCCCCTTTTCTTCACGGTTGCTTCAAATCAGTGTCCAGGTTACGGAAGGTTGTATCTACGTAGGGGTCATCTATCTAGACATTAAATGGACATATATCATCATGGCGAGCGTTGCCAGTGTTCAAAGTGAATCAAGAAAGCGTCAGAAAGTAAAACAAAGTGTCCGTCGCACTTAACCCAACGCAAGAGAGAACAAGAAACTGCAGTGTAAGCCGTCAAATCAAGTACGGATGTGACTCCCTTGGTGCACAGGCATCTCGTACGATTCTGGGCGAACATAGTCTGTGTAAGACTTAGTGGCAGGTGGTTCATCGTCGTGAAGGCCGCTGACGCGTTTGTAAACCCCTTGTTGATTCTTTTCCCGACGCTTCTTCCACCATATCCTATGAAGTTGCTATTAGACAGACCACGAAATGCGGAATGAGAGTGACTCACAATCCACCGATGGCAAGACCAATGAAAGCGGCCAAGCCAATCAGTCCTCCGATAAACTTGAACTTGTTCTTCCCAAGGAAACCAGACAACCTATCCACCCCTTGAGGATCTGGGTCGACAAAACCAAGCTTTCGATTGGGCACCTCCGAAAGCTTGGGTGGGTTTTGTTTATCGTAACAATATTGCTTGAAGCATTTGGAGCAGAAGTCAGATCGAGCGATATTAGGCTGAACCTTGAGTCTCGCTCGGTCAATGGCAGCGCACTGGACGCATTTGCCAAAATTAGGATCCGCGTCATTGGTGTTCGGGACAAAGCCAGATATGGCATTGTTGTGAACCTGATCGAACATGAGTTTGGAGTGCTTCAACGTATAGGTGAGACGGAATGTCGCAGTGCTGTGCGGAAATCTAGTCAGTATCGGGTAAGCATCAATCCTGCGAGTCACTAACTTCGCAACGGGGACATCTCCATTGAAGGGTGGTGCATTTGGCAAATATATCATCAGAGGATACTCGGGAGGATTCTGTGTTGGATCGCAGCCAAAGAATGCTGGACGACTGCGTAATCCTGTGTCTATCCAGGTTTGAGCATCTTGTGGAATGGGAGGGAACGCTTGATGCGAGGGCTTCAGTAGGGTATCCAGCCGCTTTGAGGTGATTATTTGTGCGCTGCCACTGTTACACGCTTGATTGGTATGTTGCAAGATCGAAACTGATGAAGGAACGTACTTGGGCCAGTTTTGGGGGTCGTCGGCGCTGCTTTCTATGGTGACGATTACGTCCAAGGCTCGCTTTCGAACGAAGAGGGGACCGTATGGAACGTTCTCTAGGTTGGAAGCACCATCTAACAGCTCGAGCCAAGTGGATTCCGTGTCCAGAAACGTTTCCGGCCTCAACTTGTGGAAAGGGCTCGGCCAGTTGGCAACATCGTCAGCACGTGTCCGGACAGCACTGAGCTGACGGGATAGTACATAGAGCAGTCCGGCACCATCCGAATCAGACCAGCCTTTGAGGGTGTTGTGCGCGAAGTCCAGAATTTGCTGGCGTTGAGATCTAATCAGAGGAGGAAACGAGAAAATTCCGAATCTGAACTCACGTTGAAAAGACTTGCACTGGAGCCCATCACGAAGCCTGTTTGATCGAACCCTGTTACACAAGAGGAACCGCTTTCTGGCTTTCCGTTCGTCATGTGTGTCCCAGCATAGGTTAAATTGGCGCCAGCTGAGAGGTTTGGATCATAGGATGCTAACTCGTACGGCGTGATCTGGGTTAGGGTGTCATGATAAGATCCCTTGAAGCAGACGATGCCCACTAACCTCGTAAACAACGGGATCGAGCGTCAACACACTCGTGGAATTTGACTTGAATGGTCGTGAATCGCTGACAATCATAGGGAAAGGAACGCGGTGTTCCTGGAAGGCGGGGATGGCGGGAAGATTGGACCACAGCTGACCAGCGCCGTGAGCTGAATCATTCGTGAAGAAGTTCTGAGGGGTGGTCTGATTCAAGAAATGGTAAGAAATCATCCTCGCCCAAACGTCCGTCAAAGACGTATCACTGGAGGTCATGTTAGTGAATGCCTTGGACAAGAACAAAAGCTACGGACATGTTGGTTTTGGCCTTGGCCATTACACTCCAAAGTATGCTCCCAAAAAAGTATTGATTCATATCGGAGAAGAGGTTGGTGCCGTCAGGTGTAACGAAGGGGATGTTGAGCTGCCATCCATTCAACTCCTTGCCGTTGCCAAACACTAAATCTCTCAGGGTGGGGAAGTTGTTGAACATCAGGGAACCAGTGACCCAGGACCCGCCTGAAGTACAGGAACAACGTGAGAAAACGATCCTCGATGAAGGACAAGCTGGGGAGTACCTGACAACCCAGTGATATAGGACGAGACTTGGAGAAGTCCGCCAGTGCCGGCAGCTTTAGCGGACTCATCTCGTTCATCAAGACCGCTCAGTATGCCAGCAGCAACCTGTGCCGCTCTCAAACCGCCTCCTGGAACAGCGATGCCAACTTTGGGAAGAGTTTGTGCGAACGAAGAGAAATTGTACCCGATTTGCGATCCGTCTCCCAGCCAATCTTTCCAGGCAGCCGGGATGGTTGTGTTCTGACGAGTCGAGACGTATTGCTCCTCCTTAGCGTTCAAGGTCTGGTTTTGAGGGGACCACATGCGAACAAACTCGGTATTCGCGAGATCAGGACAAGGCTGGTTGACCAACGGCGCATAATCGGTGACCGCGTTCTGGGCTGCTACGAATGGGACGGATGGGAGGAAGAGGAAGATGAGGGGGACCATGATGGTGGTCAGGAAACAAGACAGGCAGAGAACATGTTGTTAAGGATCCAGTAATGATCTGTGACAATAATACGGCCTGATGTATCATTCCTCAGCGCGCTGGAGGCTGTGGCAAGAAGTCCGAGCGGGTAGCGGTGTTCCCACGGAGACAATGGGCGCTTACGGCTTGGTAGGCCGTGAACGCGTTTACTGTTGTTTGGATTCATTCCAGGGCTTTGCAGGATGCCACTGCCAGCGTCGAGCAAGCCGGGCGAGACGACGAGGATAGCCCTCCATCCTCGTCAGTCGACGTTGCCCAAGCATGCCATTGTCGTCCGTCTCAACTCGGAGGCAATGAATGCCCTTGACTCCTTCCCAAATCAGCCCCAGCTCGACATCGACCTTGGCAACGACAGTCCTGGTCTCTACATCGGTGGCTCCTTCTTTCCTGCCCTTTTTCAGAAGGAGGAGATATCGCATGAAATATACATTCGTGCTGCCACAGCCAACAAGCCCAATGCCCCCCTCCGGTGTCATGCCAATGTCGTTGGCAAAATCTCTCTCACAGATCGTGAACTCGACCCCCATCTCGAAGCCCGAATCAGGTCTAAGCACAAGGATGCAGTTGAGCAGCGGAATGCCCCGAAGACCAAGTACATCGATACCCCACCCGACCTTCCTCCTCCGGCTGCAACCTCCAGGCCAAGGAAGAAGGATGTGTCAATGTGGAGAAAGCCAGTTAAGCCCAGCGATCAACCCCGGTCGTTTCCACCCGCTGGTACCTCTCATCCTCGACAGACTTCGTCAAACCAGATGTCAGCAGAAGCAATGGCGCTTCGGAAACAACTTATACACCATCTCGCTGCAAGCGATCCCGAAGAGCCTACCGTAGAGGATGTGTTGCGAGCGGTGGGACCGGAGGAATGCGATATTGTGACGAGGCGAAGGATAACCGATTCATTGGCTGAGGTATCCCCCGTTCATGTCATATATGACCAGTACTAACCCCTCTCAATCACGCTAGGTGGCAGAACAGAACGCTGCGAAACGATGGGTTTTGAAGCCTAGTTGCTGGAAGGAGGTTCGTCCGTATGATTGGCCGAAGCTGTCGGAAGTAGAAAGGACCCAGATGGCTCGGAAGGGGCGGATAGTTCTGTCCAAGCTGGGCATTACCGAGGCCGATGAAATCTGGTCGCATTTCAAGTTCAGAAGTACTCAAACAGCTTCGTCGTCCCAACCAACCAACGGCCAGCCGGCGGCGGCCCCCAAGCGCGGTATCATGTCAACAGAAGTCAAGGACAAGAAATCTAGACCTGTGAAAGCGATGGAAATACCTGCCAAGGAGGAAAACAGGGGGAAACCACTCAAAAATGAATCTCGATCCGGCCCCACATCCACTCGTCCCCCACAAAACCAGCAAGTACCTCCCACTACGGTTCCAACGAAGAGATCTGTTCCTCCCACTCTATCCGCATCTCCGTCTCCCGCACTTCCAGCACGGCCATCTCCCATCGCACGCAAGCCCCCAGGTTCAGGCTTCAAACTAAAGTCTGGTGACTCTTCTCGACGATCCGAGAGTTTGAGTCAGGACGGATCCCCTGCACCCACGGCAGCTCCCGTCCGAACGAAGGGGGAACCAGGTAGAAATCCAGAAAAGTCGTCTGTGGCATCATCGTCCAACGGACGTGATCGCCTCGATGACATTGACGCGCCTCCCCCAAAGCGTGTTAAGAGGCTCAAAGAAGAAGCAGGGGTGGAATCCGAAAGGGAATACGAATCTTCACGGGATAGAAATAGGGATAGAGAAAGGGAGAGGGACCGGAATCGAGAAGGAGTGAGAGATCCCGCCGCGGACAGACGTCGAGAAAGGGACAGGGAACCTGACAGAGAACGAGAGAGAGATCGTGGAAGAGAACGCGAAAGAGAGCGTGCAGAACGGGATAGGCGGCGAGAGAGAGAGAAAGCACGAGCGGAACGTGGCAGAGAAAGCGACTTCGAAAGTGACAGGGACAAAGAGCGTGCCAAAGAGAAGAATAGGACCCAACGTCCGTCACCTACTATGACGGCATCCAAAGAACCTCCAAACAGGTTGAGCAACGCGTCCAGCCCTTTGAAGCGGAAGAAGCCACTCATTCGGGAGGAGGGGGAGGACGATACCGACGAGTGGAGTATGAGTAAATCGTCCGCGAAGAAACGTCGCATGGAGAACGATAGTGAACCGCCTATTCCGATTGCCAATGGTTCCTCCAGTAGAGATCGTCCTCAAAAGACGAATAAGGCTCTGAGAGACTCGATTCCCTCCTCATTACCCAAGAAACCCGTAGATGTGACACCCCCCTCCCAAATCGTGGTCAAGAAAGAGAAGCCCAAGGAGATGTCGCCTCTCGCTCAGTTGCCGAAAATAAAAAAGGAACCTTCGCCAATGCCCAACCCTCGCATGGCTTCGTCCAGCTCGAAGGCGCCCTCTACACTCAAAACGAGCGCTAAGTCACGGCGGAAATCTTTTGACTATACATCCTCCGAAGAGGAGGAGGAAGGTGCCATCCGTACCACTTCGAGCGCTGGTTCATCCACGCGGAACCACAATTATAATATAATGCCCTCTCCCCCAATGTCGACTCCCTCACACTTCCCGAATGGTCCCTCACGCTCTTCACGCCCTACTGCAGCTTCGTCATCGACCGCCTCTGCTCCGGGCACCACATCATTATCAGCGAGCAGGGAACGCGAGCCCTCCCCATTGCCCACCGACCACGCAGGCTTGCGCGCACGTTACAGTTCGTCGTACGTGAGTTACCTCGACACGTTCCGGACGGCCATGACACAAAAGAGCAAGATAGAGAGCTTGCTTCAGAGTTATGGTGAGAGTAGCGTTGCCTCCGTTACGGATTCCGATGGGGAAGAGCTCTTAGATTATGATAGATTGACGCAGGTGGTGGGGGAGACTAAACGCAGGTGGGATGAGTTGCAAGGCATCCAGCAGGCGTATGAGACGTCTGCGAAAAGCTGATATTTCTTTTCATTTTACTCGTCGTGTTATCGTCGCTCTGGCATGCATTCTTAATGCTCCTTTGACAATTGTATCCTATTACACAGCAAGAACTGTAATTTATAGAAGACTTATGTATACCAATGCTAGCTGTCCATATGGAGCGCGTAAATCCTTGGACCTTTCCTCCGCCTATTGAAGGGTATCTAAGGGGACGTACATAGAAGTCCCTGCGCGAGAAATCGGTTTGCCTAGAGATAAAGCCCCGTCCAACCCCTCGATTTTACAATGATCTCGTCAACGCCGTCTTTGTCTCCTAGCCAGTGCGTCCATTTGGTCCCCGAGTTCGTGTCTCCGCCCGACGCGTTACCAGGGAAGGACTGCAGCCCGGTGGTGGTATATGAACGAGAGTCAAGCGCCACTCGGCCACTGAATTCCGCTTCCCGGTAGGTCAAATAGACGTCGCCGTTACGAGATGACATGTGGGTGGCCTTGATAGGTCGGTGAGGGAACCGCTTGTCTCCAACGTAGGATATGTCGGTACGCCCTGCGCCCGTCGTGGTTTGAAGCCCACATGGCTCTGGCGTTGTGGGATTTTGAGGTTCCATGGGATGGACACGGACGTTCGCAGTTCCATCCCCTCGTTGAGTGGTGATCGAAGCTTGTTCTCCAACAGAAATATCTCCTACTATCCAGCCCCGGAAGACCTCAAGGAACAACTTCTTCGCTCGGACGTCCTGGTGAGGAAGAATCATGTTGTTTTCGTGCGAGACATATGTGGTAACATGGAGGGCATCAAGATCGATGCCCGTCTTGGGCTTGAATTGAACGTGAGCTAGTGTGTGGGGAGAGACAGCGAGCTTCTTTAGCCCGGGCGGAATATGCATGACGATGTCGTAGCGAGAACAGCTTGAATCCTCTTCCGGGACCCAGGGTGTCTTGATCAGCATACGAGTGGTCTCGGGGGTCGCGTCGGATGGATGGTCGAAACTGACATCCTCAAGGGCTGATTCTGCTGTGCTGCGGATGGTGACAGTATATTCGATGTCCGTAGCCTCGCTGGAACCTTCTACAAGCGTGATTGTCCCCGGGGTTTTACCGCGGACGTCGAGGACATGGTCGAGTTCTCGAGTACCGTAGGGGACTTTAATACTGACAGCTGCGCCTTTGTAGACATATTGTGCATTTTGGCACCCTAACGAGTCACTGAACGCTGGCATTTTCTCTAGCCCAGTTGCGTCGGGCTGTCGTAGGGGTTAAAGCAGTAAGCATGGGGCCAACATCAAGGCGCACGCCCCGCGATAGATAAGTATACGTACTGAAACTGCCCAAATGATCAGTTTGACTGCACCATAGATAGTGAACAGCAGGGTAACGATTCCAAGGGCTTTGCAGAACAAGCCAATGCTGTGATAAAATAATCCATAAACCCTCTTGACATTCACACAGGGCTGGATGACTTACTCAACCCCGCAGCACACGCAGCAGGTACCCTTTCGTTTCCTACGCGGTCTTGAAGACGGTAGCTCGGTGTCGACGCCGAGCAGTCGGGCGCCTTCCTCATCTCGTACGTTGGGGTCGTCCGCGTAACTGGGTGGGTCACGATCGTGAAGGGCGACTCTGCCTTCTTCTTCGCTGGACACTTGGTTATCTTCCGAGAGAATATGAGAGGTCATCATTTGATGTGTCCGCAGGCCACTCACATCCGTTCCAGGTCTCCTTCAACTTTAGGGCAACCATAACGGCCCCCACCATACCAAAGAATGAAAGTCGAGCGCCAGGCGAACGTCGTTCTGGCATCTCCTAGCTGCGTCAAGGGAAAGAAACTGGGGTCGAGGTCGAGTCGGGGTAGAGGTGAGAGGGCAATCGCAACTTTAGGTTCTTGACAACGAACACGATAAGTATATGTACGCCTAATCACTCAGGAACGTATATATCGGTTCGTATTGAAGGGCCGACAACCGGTTGTTTCGCTTTCTGCTCACCCCCTGTACCGAGGCCCACCCAGACGGGATTAGTGTGTAAAGATCATTGATTCATATCACTGGGATACTACAAGCCTGAGACCGGATTCAAGAAAGGCTGTACACATTCAAGCCAGAGTTCCCTAAAAAAAGAGGCGACTTCGGTCAAACCATGCTGCACGTTATTGAATAACTTCTCTTACCATAGGGTCCCATGGGGGCAGGATCTTTGGCTTCCCGTTATCGTATACTGCCACTAAATCCTTCGGGGCGAGGGCTTTGGGGACCACAATCTGGTAGACAAACCTGCGAGGGATCGTCTCGTTAGGAAAGGCCGAACGGACGGGAGTTGACACTCACTCTTCAAACCATTTATCCGTCATCACAAAGTAGCCGTCCCGGCCTCGCTCAGGCCCCCATGAGTTCTCAACTTTGTACCGGACTGGTTTTCCGGCTGCGTCCAATTGAACACCGGATATGACCATCGCGTGAGTCATCGCAGATTCATTGAGCTGCAAGCGATCGGCTTTGGAAAGCCCCAGTGTGATATCAAAAGTTTCCTACAGCAGAATGTAAGACGCTTGGTGTATTGACAAGAAGGATCGACTCCAACCTCGAATTTGAAGAGCGAAACATCCATGAGGCCCTTTGTGGAGTCGGAAAACTGACCGACATCACAACCAAAGAACACTGGTAGACCAGCCTTGATCATCTGAGAAGACGGAGGTCAATTACCAGGTGTGGCAAGGTAAGGCCAGAGTATACCTTCACGACCATTGCTTTCAGGTTCTCGATTTCGGTGTTAACGTCTGTTCCGGAATAAATCAAATGAGGGTCTTTTGGTACAAGGTGCAGATGGGTACTTACAAAGTACTGGCCGCGCGCCCCAAATATTTCCAAGCATATCAATAGTGATGAGCTGAGAATAGTCGTTGCGGGGATCGTTGACGAGCGAAAATGAATCCTTGGCCTGTGCAGAAAATGTCAGTACTTGCACCGCTGCACAGGCAGAGGCTCTGACCTTGTATTGTTTGGAGGAAAAGGTACGATAGAACTCCACAGGAGAGCCTTCCCAGCTTCCGAACTTTCCTTCAGAATCATAGTATTCCCACTTGAACTTGTGGTCCGGAGAAGGAGGAACTCCGAGAGTAGCAGACATGATTGTATATACCTCCTTCATGAGCTTCTCCTTCTCAGAACGGAGCCTTAGTAGGGACTGGTCACCAGGGAGTTGTGCTGCCTTCAGTTCTTGGGATAGTCGACGTAGTATGAGAGTGTGTTCGCGGAGCTTGGTCTTCAGCAAAGTGTTCAAAGGATCTGATAGTGATGAATGTGTGGATTCGGGGTACATGGGTTGGGGAACGACGCCGTATGTTTCCAAAAGATTAACAGCCATGTCCCATTGACCACCGTCTGAGATGATATCGTCCGAAAGGTGTTTGACGACTCTGTCATCCAGTGGCAAATTTGCGTGCTGAATCATGAGTTCAAGGTAGTAATTGGCCTTGTTGAGCTTATCGTAGAAGAATAGATACGACTGCAATCGAGAGATTTGAGTAACCCATATCGACTTCGGGAGTGGGTGCACGAACGCACCTGCGACAGCTGAAAATCCTTGAGCTTCAATTTCTTCATGACATCGTAACGAAGAACATTCGTCGTCGCAAATAGCCAACATCTTCCGGAGCTCCTTTGGTTCGTCGTGGGACCAGTCTTAAAATCTACTTCATGGTTGAAGATGTGTGTGGTCGAGATGATAGCATCCCGGGATTGCAAGGCTTCCTTAATGTTGGTATGAGAGAGAATGGTGCGCGCTAGCTGGGCCTTTGGGCTCGCTCCCACCTCCGTTTCCCAGGCAGAGATGTTGTCCAATGATACAGAACCGTCCGGAGAAACCAGGGAGGATTCGGTTACAGCAGGCACTGCCGACGAGGATGTACCAAGGGCTCGCTTCTCGTCGGTCTCCGTCGACTGGCGGTGAGCAGAGGGATGCGATAGAGTCGAGTGGTTTGTGCCCATGGTCAGTATCGGGGAAGAACTACGGGGAGGACTTCGGGTCCCGGGAAAATAGGTTGTATTGCATATTTATGGATGCCCTTATCTCCAGGCATATGTAGCTGTCGTCTGCTGTCCTGCGCAGAGTCGCAGCATCGTGGCATCGTGGACAACAGCCCAAGTTTAGATCCGGCTGCCAAATATGGCAGCTTCGGGGAAGTGGAGGACCCCTGATAATTAGGCCAAATGATGGATCCTGGTTCGGCATAAAATGGGGTCCAAAATCGCGAAATGATGGGTTCAGGTTCGGCATAAAAGCCCACCGAAGGCGGAAGCCCACGGCCTAGGTTCGGCATAAAAGGTCTCAAACCACCTCCCCAATGGTCGCGTTGAGCAGGGGCCGCCAGCGACCCACAACTCCTCTGAAATTGACAATAAAGACTGGAAAATTGTAAGTAATAACAACTCAGGACTACGGCGGAGACAACGCACAGGTTGGAGAGTCCGAAAAATGACCTAAGCGCCGCAGGCCAGATTCTGGGCGCTTAGCGAGGCCGAACCGCAATTCGGCATAAATAGGACGTCTTTGGGACAAATTTGGTTCGGCACAAACACCCTAAATTTTGGTCATTTTGGACCCATCATTTGGCCTAATTATCAGGGGTCCTGGAAGTGGACAGGTATATGTGTGCTAGTACAGATACAGATAGCGCTGCCTCCGTGGCAGTGAAGTCAAGTAAATGAAAGGATCGCGTAGATTCTACGGGTGGGCAGCACCGGTACGATGGTCAGGCATGGTAGGCGTGCTGTCAGACTGATCGCCGTTTCTCCTGGCGGCCCTCCCATGTCGTGTTATGCATGCTCTCCCACTGTTTCAGCGCCTCCTCGTCCCACAGTTTTCCGGTCTTGTCTCCCTCTTGCCGGAGAAAGGGCCGTTGTTCCTGAATTGTAGGGGGGAGGTAATCATTGTGTACTGGATGGCTGTTTGAGAAATGATTCAATACCTTCCCCTTGTCGATCATGGGGAACTCAGGCTCACGCGTAGTCTGGGTTATATCTGTAACCCTCAGAGTAACCAAGGTTCTTCATCAAACGTGTTGGCGCGTTGCGAATCTGCAAAGGAACGGGAAGGGTAAGGTCGGACTTTGCGGCAGCTTCAGCACGATTATAGGCTTCGTATGAACGCGTAGATTTTGGGGCTTCGGAAAGATAGGCAACGATGTGGGCCAGGTTGATTCGACATTCAGGCATGCCTATAACTTGGCACGCTTGCAGTGCCGCCATAGCCTGAATTGTACTCAGCCAGTCGATGATCTTCAGGGCAACAAAACTCACAAGCGGCAACGCATGTTTGTCTGCTAGGCCGATATCCTCGCTAGCACAGACCACCATTCGACGAGCTATATATAGAGGGTCTTCTCCACCAGACAACATTCTTGCGAGCCAGTACATGGCAGCATCAGCATCGCTTCCCCGTACACTCTTGTGTAGAGCAGATATCATGTCGTAGTGACTATCCCCGGTGCGATCGTAAGATGTTGAAACGGATCTCCGGAGGTCTTCTATCAACGTAGATTCCAAGGTCGACGACGGTGCGGAAATCACAAGTTCCAACAAAGAGAGCGCGGTACGGGCGTCCCCTGCTGAGAGCGAGATGATTGATGCTACCACCTTCGGCGTCAACTGGGGATACGGAGAGTCTGTAGGGCTTTCGGATTCCTGAGATGAGTCAAGGGAAGGACGGTCCTGCGCCACGACACTGTGAGACTATTGCTAAGAACATCAGCCAGAAGAACGCACGCCATCGGCACCAGAAGCTTGTGGAGATATCCGCAAGACAGCCCCTTTGACGATCGCCTCAATGTCTTCATCGGTAAGTCGCTCGAGGACAAAGATTCTGTGTCATACCAGATTACATGGGGACCGGAACGGATAAGGGCGTACTCACCTGCAGCGACTGAGCAGAGCACCTGTAAGCTTGAAGGAAGGGTTTTCTGTATAAAGTCTGAATGACACAAACCTGGTATCTACTTCTGAAAGATCAACGACTGACCAGTTGTGGCGCCAACGAGCTTTTCATGGTGTTAATGCGGAGCTTTAAGACCCGTAAACTAACGGACCTGTATCTGACCCTGTTCGATGAAGGGTAAGAAGATATCCTATCAAGGAGTTAACGTGAGGTTTGCCGTCCGCGACGCGTGAAGAACTACTTGTTGTGCTTTGTTGAAGCGGTGAACTTCGTCAAGAAAGAGTACTGTTTTCCTGAACAAAGTTCAAGATCGTCAGATGGAAAGCCACTCCGTGATCGACTTGACGAAACCTCACCGGCCTGTAAGTAATAGAGCATTCTTCGCTTCTTCAAATATAGGTCGAATATCATTGATGCCCACAATCGTCGCGCTCAACTCTTTGAAGATAGCGTTTGTTCGTTTCGCTATCAGCCTGGCCAAAGTGGTCTTTCCGCACCTTCACAAAGATTGAATGAGAGGATTTCCACTGAAACAGAAACAAAAGCTTACCCAGGCGGACCCCAAAAGATCATGCTTCCCGTCGATCCAGCGGCGAGTGATTTCATGAGCAACGAATCGGGACCGGTAAGGTGATGATGACCTATAAAGTCATCTAGAGAGCGAGGGCGTAGGCGCTCCGCTAGCGGGCTCGCTTCAGCAAGGTTGGTGGATATCCTGTTGCGTTTTTGTTGAGGCTGGCTCGAAGGTGCAGTTTCTTGACTACGTTTCTTGCTTGCACGAACGGGCGTGGGTTGGCTAATTGAGTCAAAAGAATCATTCATCTTTGAGTCCTTCCTCGTTTGAAAAATGGAATATGTTGGTTTCTCTGTCGACGGAGCAGCTTTTGGACGGGATCCAGAAGCGGACTGCTTTGAACCAACTGAGGGTTTGGGATCTTGACTAGTAGACGGTTGGGAGGAAGCTGGGCTCGAGCTGGCATGGTACGAGCAGCCACTATCAATATGAGCATTTATGTCGCGCTCTGGAACCTTCTCCGAGCATATTGGGCTGGAGGGCAGACACCATCGCGTTAGGTCTTTGAATGTGTTACGTGCTGCAGAACCTTCGCATACCAATTAACTAGAGCTCAGATAAGCAGGAAGTCATTTATCTGAGAGGTCTAGAGCAAACCAATTACCAAGTTGCGTAGAAACTCTGGCACTCATGGAGGTAACAAGAAAGGATTCTAGCGAGCTGGGCGCCAAAACGCGGATCCAAAAGTTCAAAACATGGCATTCAAGTTTGCCGGCGGCGGCACTTCAGACGCGGTCCAACTTGAACTCGTGCCACAGTCTCACAGAACGTATCGACATCGTACACATTGTACACCTCTATTTGAAACGAAGCTGAAAGAGACGGCCAATACATAGTTCATTCACTCGCTTAGTACACCCCCGGAACGAGTCTCCAAGGTACCCTCTTTGCCCATTCGTCCCACTCCCCTTTGAACGTTTCCCTCAAGGCCGTATCTTCTTTTCCCATCCGCTTCAAGAGCCCAACCGATATCATGCCCGTAAGTACAAGGTAAATAAACGCGATTCCCATCCCGACCATACTTTCGAGAACTCCACACTCTCGTGCCCACGATCCCTAATTGCTCAAGTTGGTCAGTATTAGTAGAACGACTATCCTCAAAAAGCCAACTCGCCGGTGTTGTGTGAATTATCAAAATTCCTAAGACAGTACAGAGGACACCTGTATACCCAGGATGTCGTGCCCAAGCGTAAGGACCGGTAGTCACCAACCTATGTCCCCGCTTGATGCTCATCTCAAAGGTGAAGAAGTTTCCCAGTTCTCGATAGCATGCGTAGCGAATGGCCCCTCCGGTGACAGAAAATACGGTACCCAAGATACAGCAAGGGGAAACACGAACGGCGTGTATGCGCTCATTTACGTCGAGGATCTTCAGTGCGGCTTCGGAAGTACTGTGGGACGGCCCAAGGGACGTAGCAATTGCGATCGTCTCTGCGAAGGCTGCGAACCAGCATATCATCTAGATGGGTCGGGAGATCCAGTGAGTAATGTATCCTACTTTCTAGCCGAGGACGTACCTTGACAAGTGCAGGACCACACCTCTGCTTTAGTATGATCTCCCAATCCGTGGAGGGAGCTTCTTCATTTTTCAACGGAGGCGGCTGAGGTGGAGTGGCTGTAATCTCTAGGCCCATCGTCGCAAGGATGACACAAGGAATTCTTAGGAGAGACATTGGGAGATTCATGGTGCGAGGTCGTAGTGTCAAGGCTCAGTACGTTTGAGATGGTCCTTCATTCATTCCCTCGATTATAAAGGTCCCCTTTGAGTGGCATTCCTCTCGACAGCCTGGGTAAGCCTGGGATCTCTGATCATCGGAAACGCATCTCGGGATTGGGACGTCTATCGCCCATCTGATCCTTCAGAACCTCTAGAGACGAGTCAGACTGTGGCACCAACTACTATTCTGGGTGCTGGAATCACCGATCGGAAGAGCTGGCCATCACGAATGTTAACGTGGAAAGAATCCCCTTGACGAGATTAAATCCGTCGTTCTGAAGCTAACATGGCCTGTTGACCATTCTTGATCGCACGGTGGGAGGATGTTACGCCTCTAAACTCAAGCATTGCATTTTGAATTTACGGCCACTCTATCCTTGCCTTTTAATCTTCGTGGAAGAAGTACTGAGGAGACAATTAGCCTTATTGTGTAGAAGGAGAGACAAGTACGCACTGTCGCGGCTGGTTTTATGTGGGCTGAGTGGGTTCAATGCTCGTGTGAAAAGAGACGCACGACAGCGTTACTCTTCCTGCGCAAGAAACACAACGTTGAATGTTCGCGTATCTCGCCCTAGATTCCAAAGATCTCATTCTTCAAAGACTGATATCCCAGAGGACAAGGGAGCGGGAGAAGCGGTATAATGGCTCTTGCATATTGGGTAGCGAAGCTACACGGAGCTAGCCAGTCAGCCACGATGGTGGATGTCAGACTACGCTTATTTGGCTACGATCCTCCTTGAGGCCCGTTGTGCTTCGATACTCGATGTGGCGAAGTGCCAGTCCAATGAAGCTTACCAAGTGGAAAGGTATGTACTTCGGCCACTCCACGAAGCTGCGCGGGGATGGATCCGGTGTAAGTACCACAAGGTAAGGTGTGGGGTGTCAATCTGTGCCTGTTCCTCGCCTAAGGATAGAGATACGTTCCCCCACATTGATTGGGTCATTATGGAGTTTATTCCCGAATACGCTATGCATAGGCAGGCCTGCCGTACCGATTTCCTACCTCCACCGAGTCTATTGTGGATGATCAAACAGCCTCTGTAGAAGGATAGAGTGAGCACCGAAGTCGGAACAAACGAAAACTAAAACCCACGTTGAAGCGCATTGTTGAGCTTAGTGACGCGTGATTGCGCACTGAGGTCAATGGTCTTGTCACCGAAGTCGACAACGATGCCTCCAAGGATAGATGGGTTGACCTGAGCGGGTAGAGATTAGGGATAAGGTTAACAGATGGAGGGAAGGCAAAAACGCGAACCTTGTTCGTTATTTTGAGGCTCTTGGCTTGCTGAGCAGTCTGAGACTGCTTGAGGACATTTTCCAGCCGGGTAAGGATATCCTTCTGGAGAGGCGTAGCGGAGGTGACGGTCACGGTAAGCTCTCCCTTGTACTGCGACACAAGCTCGTTGAAACCCTCAATAACACCCTCCGTCTCTCCCAGCCGGCCATTCTCGGACAGAACGGTTAGAAGGTTCTTGGTGATATCTGAAACGGGAGCCTTCTTTGCGCCGGTGCCTTCCAAGCTCGAGAATAGGGAAGAGAGACCAGAAGATCTGTCTTTGGCGGAGAGGGTAGGGTTGCGAATGAAAGAGTTGACTTCCTGGTTTTGCTTGATAGCAGAGACGACATTGGCGAGCTCTGTGTGAACTTGGGTGAGAGTCTGAGGTGACTTTGCGAGGGCGGCACCGTAAACTGCGTTGGAGTATTTGGAAGCAATGGCAGAGGCAGCTCTACGGCCAACGCCTGGTGTAACTGACGCAGAGCGTGCCGCAGAGGTAAGCAACATTGTCGGTGATGAGGAAAAGGATTTTTTGCCGGCGTCGAGAAACGGTCAAAATCGGAATGAACCCACACGTAAGCAAGATGTTGTGGATCAGCATGTCAAGTCCAAATATGGCAATAACCAGACTATCCAGACTAGAATTTATTCGACTCCACTAAATTATCCGCAGCCCGCATCGCTCGTGAAACGTGTTACTCACACACACATAGATACCATGCCTTGGCCTTGCGAATGATAGTTGAAACACGATACACGTTCTTACACGCCTGATACGAGCCCATGAAAGCTGTTACAGAGCGACTTTACTCGTGGAACGCGACTGCTGCGTGCGCGGCATGCTAAACCCGCCACTTACGTCATGTCGCATTTATTATGTAGCTCATAAGAGGCCCAAGCGCACCAGAGTTGACCACCGAGTGTCCATCGTTACCTCCACTCTTTTCTCTCTTCTCTACCGTCACCACCTTAGAGTCTTTCAGCAAGAGTCTTATAGAGCTTTCAAGTTCAACCCGGCAATCGCCAAGTTTCCTCTTTACGGAATCTTGGAGAACAAGAACAATAGCCAGTCAGAACAATAGCGACCACCCGTAAGCGGCACAATGCACCTCTGGACAATAAAACCTCGCAAATACTGACCATTTATCATTGCCTGCAGGTCCACTTTGGTCCTTGTCTCTTCTCCTCAATGTTCTTTTCAATTATCGCCAGGTTGCGACTTCTCGCGGTTCTACTCACGACTTTTCTCTTCTTTTCCTCCTCTGCAGCTCAAGGAGATAGACTTTGTGAGTGTTCCCTTTAACCATCGAAAGCCCTCACTAACATTCAACCAGTTACGTCCTCTGTAACTTATTGCCAACCACCTGAATCCCTTCTCATACAACAATTCGATGTCACTTATTTCGCGGCGAATCGATCTGTGTCCTTCAATATCACGGCTTCCAGTGTTGTACGTGTTTCCTCCTACGGGCTGTCCGAAGTGTACTAAATCTCTGGTCAGCTTCCCGATATCGCGGTTTCCGCTAACCTGCTGCTCAATGTCTATGGCATGAAACCTGTGAACCTCACCCTCGACCTTTGCAACGTCCTCGGTGGTGCCCTTTGTCCCCTTCCCATCCATGAGTTCCAAGGTCATGACTCCCTCACCATCCCCGAAGCTTTCAGCAGCAAAATCCCTGGCATTGCCTACAAGATCCCGGACTTGGAGGCGTACGCGCAGTTCATGCTCACAGAAACAAGTACGGGTGACATCAAGGCCTGCGTACAAGCCACTCTTTCCAACGGTTGGTCCACGCATCAGCCCGCCGTGGAGTGGACGACCGGAGGCATCGCGATCGCAACTTTGTTGGCCTCAATTTGGCAGTCACCGTCTCCACATGCACCCCTTCCCTTCCGATTGCTCGACATGCTATCCCTGTATCAGACGATCGCCTCGACTGGTTTCCTGAACCTTAACTATCCTTCCGTATACCGGTCGTTCACCCTGAACTTCGGTTGGGCTATGTCCTTGTTCGCATCTTCGCGTGATGATGTCCAGGACGCCATCAATGACATGCGGGCTCGAACTGGCGGTGGTCTAGCGAACTCCACCGCTGCGTCACCAGTGGGTTTGGTCAATCGAAGATTGTCACCATTCAACGCCAATTTTGCTGTGCCCAAAGCAGATTATCCCCCTCTCCCTGAATTTTCCAATACCTTCATTTCTACCCTTTCCAGCGTGGCTGCCAATCATACCTCGGCTCTCTCTGATGTCAGATTGCAGGAGCTGGCGACAAGCGGACCCCAAGATCCAGGGGTGGTTCAAGTTGTTACCCAGGATTCGTCGAATGTTCTTCAGGCCGGCGTCCCCATTTATGTCAACTCGCTCCACATAGCGACTGCCAACGCCTTCATGACGGTCTTCATCTGTACCCTCATTCTAATTCTCATCACATCATTCGTATTTGCAGCCGGATATGGTGTTTTGATTGCCATGGAGCGATTCAACCTTGGACAGGGTGATACCAGGCTCAGAATGAGATATGCTTATCCCTCTCTCGTCAAAGCATGGGCCCTTCGATTGGTAAGTACTTGCTATCTTAACATCGTATCGTGATTATTAACATACCCCCTCAGGCATTGATCATGTTCTTCCCGATTATCGTCTTCGCTCTATACCAATGGACACTAAAGGATTCATGGTTATCCATTCTCCTTTCTGTAATTGCATTCCTCGCAATCACGGGCGGGATTGCCTATGCATTCTGGACTATATTCCGTTACCGCCGGACTACGGATGAGGCCGTGTTGTCTGACAACACCACTTTCCTTCGGGCCTATGGACCAGTATACGCCCAATACCGTTCGGAACGCTACTACTTCTTCCTCTTTTACGTGGTAGCTGCCTTTTTGAAGGCGGTGTTTATCGCGGCCGCGAAGTCTCGAGGTCTCGTACAGGTTATTCTTATCCTGTTGGTTGAGATTACAACCCTGGTCGGCCTCGTAACGCTACGCCCGCACCTGACTCGGGGAGGGGACGTCTTTTCGACGTTTTTAGCCGTCGTTCGCGTTCTCACGACCGGTCTCTTACTTGCCTTTGTGGAAAGTATTGGTGTGGAGGCGATACCACGCGTTGCAATTGGTGTCGCGATCGCTGTCGTGTTCGCAATAGCCGTCATCGTAACGGTCATCAATCTCGTTCTCAACCTTGGTATCCGAAGGGGGTCAAGGAAGCAAGACTTGCATGGCCTGACAACGACATCGTCGGACAAGAGAGAGGATTCGGCAGACAATATACTAGAAAAAGGCCGTTTCACGCCGACCACCCCCAGCAGTGCAGGATCTGATTCTGTTCACACCCGCGCACGTAATCCAACTCCCGATCACAATGTTCCGCTCGACCCATCAGTAATTCAACATTACCCCGATTCTCCGTCAACGGGAACTAGTCCAACAGACACCCGGATTCGTGATTCCGCGTCCACCACTAACTACGGAAACGTCTTACCCCGTCGGTGGTCGATAACTCCTCTCCCAACGCCTACTTCGTCTTCTCTTGATCACTCACATCCTTCAACAACTCCGCCGCAGGTTAACACCCTTGGTAGAACCTCTGAGGAACCTTCATCACTGCCTCCACCTTTTGGGGTACAATCCACTGTTACGAAATAAGATGGACCATTCCTAGAGTAGATATCTGAGTTTTTCGCACATATAGCACCGTATAGACTCATACCTATTACGATCAGCATTCCGACCATCCAGGTCCCATCGTATTCACTCATTAATTGCAATTTCTTGTTTTCTTCCACGAATTTAGTTTTGACGTAGAACATCTGTATCATCTCCCCATTGTATTTTTGTAGTGCATTGACTGCATCCCGAATATGACTTTATTTGTTACTTCGACCTGCACGCCAGAGGCTGCGCGAGTGGGAAATCAATTTCTCATCATGTAATCAATATGTTTCGTTCTTCGACCAGGTTTTCTCGCCAACTGTATCTCTCTTGTCGCTGGTCTTCTAGTTCCTCGAGCAATTCTTACCCTTTCCCGAGCCAACCAAACCCTAGTCCGCACCAGATCTTCCATTTACCGCGGAGTGCTTCTCAAGAAGAAATAAAGGAACGTTGTAAGTCGAGTTCGCGTCCTCCATCCCATTTCCAGTATCTCATTGCTTGTAGACTATGAACTCGTTCGGATCTATCACCCGGACAAGAACGCCTCGTCAGAATCCTCGGAACAGGCAGCTCATACTCGCTTTCAGGCCATCAGCAATGCCTACAATATCTTGAGAGGACAAACACCGTCAGGAGCAGACCCTGTCGCGTCTCGCTTTGATACAATGGCTCAACAAGCAACAACTGCCTCGAGGAGGGCTGCGCACATACGAAGGCATCGTGAGTTGTATGCATCGGGTGCGGTAGATGACCGGTGGAAGGACCGTCTTATATTGTTTGGTACCGTCGCGGTGAGTGTTACCCAAAGTGGAATTTTGGGACTCTCATGGAATTAACGGGTTGTATACTAGGCCGTGGTGATATTCGTACTTCAAGCCATGCTCACTAGACAAGAAGCCTTAACTGAGACTATGGATCGCACACGGTCGAATCGTATAAGAATTCGAAGACACGACGAAAGGAACACAGAGGCAAGGGAGGACCCACGTCTGGCTGCAACAAACGACGAAAACACAGAAACGACGGCCACGACATAGAACCGAGATGACAGGAAATGATCAGTTCGAGCGTCTGAACCATTGCGAGGAGTAGAACCATTTGTGGACACCCTTAATTGCGACTAGCCAGATATCCAGAGGACGTATAAATTCCGAACCCATATAACGTCGGGGGTCAAACTAATCATCAGTCCATCCATTTTAACTTGACTACACAAAATACATTTCGTCTGCTCCAATCTTCCTCTGGGTGGTAAACTAGCAGCACATCTATTGCGTCGCACTACCGAAAATCTGGTAGCGTCTGCAGATGCTTGGGCCAATTTCGTCGTACTGCGCCTTGGTGTGGCAGGAGGAGTAGAACTCGGGCTTGTGGCGGAAATGAGCATCGCATCGTGACCAGGAGAATGCAACTTACGAGGTCAGCCAAAAGAGAACCACCAAACCAGACGGCATATCTGAAGCCACGTTGATTGAGAGTCTAGAAGACTCGCATTGAAAGAAAGCTTACCTTTGCCGTTTATGAGAAATCACATCCACTTCGACACCGGATGACTGTAGTGGAGGAGTCAGAACAGCTGAAATGTTTGCCACTGTGTAATAGAACCTACCCTCAAAGCACTTCCGCTTGCCAACGCACTCGCGTCCAATCTACGATCGACCAAATGCTTCAAGTCCCGTTTGAGGCGATTGCCGAAGTGTTGGAACATGGTGGATCCGCCTGACAGAACGATATTCTTTGAAACGCCATCAGCGGAACGATCATCACCATCCCAGAGCGACGAACCTTATACAAGCCTCGACGAACATCGATAGGAGATTGTTGGATGACGTCGTCAACAATATCAGGCAATGGTGTAAGGAAATCGGAAGAGTAAATCTCGGGGTTGAAGAATATCTCGGGCGCAAGGAAACGCTCATAGCCTACATCGATAGAATATTGCTGGTTTTTTGAGTTCTCGAGTTAGACTTTGAATTGTTCGTGAGCAACCGCAATGAAACTCACCCGCCCTGTCACACTGTGCTCTCCCTCGTATCTTTGGAAATACGTGTAAGGTTCCACGTCGTATTTCCTGAATTCCTTCACAATATCCTGACAGACGTAGCTAAAGTTTTCTTTAACCTTGCCGGCAATCTTGAGCTGGTCTTCAGGAGGGATAGCCGCGGTCTCGCCACGCTCTCGTAGCAGGTTGAGAACGAATTGGGTTATGTCGCGTCCCGCGATGGGAATGTGCTTGATAGCACTTCCGATAACGTACCCCTCCGCGCAGGGAATGACGTGAGTAACACCATCGCCAGAATCGATGACCGTTCCAGTCAGCGTACGATCAGTGACCTTGGGTGAAGACCAGGAGGCTGCAAGGGCGAGGACTGCTTGTACAGCGATGTAGAGACCCTTGATGTTGAATGATTCAAAGAAGATTTCTGCAGTCTGCTCTCTGTTTTCTGGAGGATTGAGTGGGGGTTCCGTCTGGACGCAGTTGAGTGGCGTGATAATCAAGTCAAAAGTAAACGAACGCACGAGGAGGAAATAGTGATCCTCAGGCTCAGCTCTCAAATATTTGAAGATGACCTGCTCCCAGTAACGTTCCATGTGATCCCAGTTGTCTATCATACCATGACGAATGGGGTAGTGAACACCGTAGCCAGGTGTCTTTGCATTCGCCAAAGCTTCATCACCGATGAAGAAGTCAAGATCTTCCACTCCACGTTTAGACGCAAGATTGCCAGGTTTCGAGGGTACAGCGGGTGCCCGTGATGACTGGGTAGCTGAGCCTCTGGTAGAAATGGCGGTGGGAAACACGCTGGGATATCCAAGTCAAGATGTATCCAGCTAGTACTAGAGATGATACATACAACGATGGGTCGGAATTTCCTGCAAACCTGGAATGAGAAAACAAGTGAGCGCTACGAATCGATCGTCTAGAGCATTATCGAGCGCACCCAATCTTTGAGTATCCAGTACCGTTATCGCATATAATGGGAGCTAGCTGAGGCATGTTATGATGGAGGCAGGAGCGAAGGTGGTTGCGGGTACCCCGACCTGAGACTGCGACGCGCAGCTGACTAAGCGCCTTCATCTTTTTCGCTCTGCACACAAAATGCACACCTCCAAGTGCAATCCATTCGTGTCATTCACGCAAATTCGACATGTATCTAGCTCCCCTTACGGTCGTACACACGTTTGGAAGCGACGGGCACCTTCTCTACCAAATCCCGTCGTCCCGAAGTTCCCCCAGCGCGTCGTCCGCGCGGATGGCACCTCCTTCACGCACTGGACCACATCTCCGCGGTCTATGATTCGTCTGACTCGAGATACGACCAACAATCCAATTTGGAATACGCATCTGTGGGCCGACGACCAAGCGGTCCAGGATGAGGCCAGCACAACAGGTCGGTTGGGTCGGTTCAACCGCAGATTCGAGGGAATTGGAGGAGCTGGGGGTGAACAAGTGGATTGGATGAAAGACACAGGAGATATGAAGCTGGAAGGAGAGCTTGTGGACCCAGGACAGTACATGAAAAAGCAGAAAAAGACCAAGAAGGGTGGTCGGTGACCATTGTACCCACGTTGTGAGTGCATTCCCGAGTTTCCTACTGGTTTTTATGCTAAGACGTTTATTTTCGGGTAGAGCTTTCCCTCAAGCAATCAAAGCGTTCGAATTTTACACTATATCATTGCCCTAGATCCTGCCAGTAATTGTTTGTCTTGGTATACAAGTGCTTTACATCTTTCGCTGCTACTCTCGTCACCTTCACGTCCTATCTACTCGCCTCTACACACTTACGCTCTATACAGTCATGCCCTCTATTAGAAGTGGTCTGTCCTCTTTCGTAGAGTATTTCCGCAGATTCTCACCTTGGGCGTGTGATTTCAGATAGCCCCTCAGAGCATACAGTCGACAACCTACGCTCACCCTCTATCTCCCTGCAGAATCTCTCGTCATCCCCGCCGATTGGCATGGCTCAGGTCTTTCTGATAGTCACCGTTGCTTTCTTCATCCTGGTCGCAGCAATTGCCCTTGTGCGCGTTCTGCTCTTCCCGTCCACGCCCGACGCGCCCACGCAAGCTAAAGCCACGGGAACGGTAGATTCGGACATTCGTCAAAGACCCGCTCAGTCGCCTTGCAGCGAGAAAGGGAAAGACCCGCTCAGTCGCCTTGCAGCGAGAAAGGGAAAGATCTCTTAGATGTCGCTGCTTCCCCCAAGGTTGAAGCGCACGAAGAAGCAGCGGACACTCACGCGTTAGACTCACGCCTGACTACACAGGACCCAACTTCACAAATTTCTCAGCCGGACGCGCGAAGCGAAGACATCTCTTCCATTCAGTCCGTCAAAACAGGTGCTACTAACGCATGGAGGAGAAGCTATCGAATGCGTACGATTTCCCAATCATCCACCTCTACAATTACCACCCATTCTTCCACAACCACCACGACTGCGACGTCCGATAGCCTCTGTAGCACGAGCGTTCCCAGGACGTCAGTCACTTCCATGATTTCCGCCCTTTACACCAGTGAATCCGAAATCGACGTTGATCTTGACGTGGCTGAGGAGGAAACGGTTGTTTACGAAGTAAAACGAGCACAGACACAGAGCATGGAGGTCAAGAGAGGAGTTCTAGTCTCATGGCGGGCTTCAAACGCCAGTCTGCAGAGAGATGTTGCCCTCCCTACGCTGATTATCTCGGAATCTGATGAATCTACGGAGCCTTCAAGTGATTACAAGCCCAACAAGTTCGTTCATAATGGCTTTCTCCATCCCCAGTCTACCCCCTCGATCCAGAGTCTCACTAGCTCAGAATCCAGTACAAGTACCGTTTCCATTGATTTGGACGAGTTCCCTCTCCCTCCCAAACTTTTGACATCCCCTTCGCCTTCACTTTGTTCCACCTTATTGACCGTCCCCGATCGTCACCAAGTGGTCGAGATTATGAGAAGGGACGATAAACGGTCAACTGTTGATCGAGTGATAATGCTTTATGCTTAACTGCACGTAACATCACATCTATTTCCCTATCGCCAAACCGTGTACACAACTCTAGCCTCCGTCTGTGAAATAACGATGACTCTTCTGCCTTCTACGCTGGATCCTCTACTGTCCGCGACCACTCCTAGGGTAAAATCGTCGACAGTGGCATCGACATTATTGCCTACCTAGGAGAACTAGCACGCTAGGCTTTGCACCAAGTGGCGAAACGTCGAATACATCTCTTTTTGACCGAATCAAGTCCCTGGTTCAGGCTGGTACCGGTTCCGGAAGTGAATGTTGAACTGCTATATCCACCAACTCTATGTGGTGAGCGCCCACTTGCATCGAGATGTAAACACGCGGGAAATGGGTGGGACCCGAAATCCTCGTGTATTCCTACAATGACCTTTCCGGTGGGTACATACACTGTACAGCGGAAACCATATTACATACATACACCTGCGATTACCAAGGAGAGACACAAATCTATACACATACAGAGCGTCGGAAATCATTAGAGATGAGTAAGAAGTACAGAACTCGAGAATAAGTGATAGTTCCACTCGAAGGCGAGAGATGAGAGAGATGGATTGTGATATTGGATACAAGATCTGGTTGTTTGGTGGCACAGTACAGTACTGGTGAGTGAATTCGTTACTTCCCAGTTTTTCTGAGTTTTCCCCAGTCGAACAGCGTGCTAGCTCGTGCTAGGAGCTTCTTCATTTTGTCTTTGCCGTGGCCTAGACGTCGGCCTTCACGCTCCGGAGAGATATCCATGAACGACCTATACTCCTCAGCCCTACTCGCGCTGCTGGCGCCGAAAGAGTGTCCAGGAACTGTGCTAAGCGGTCGCTTGGGAGGTCTCGTCGGAGTGACAAGGAACGCACTGTGCCCGGTGTTTTGCAGAGAGAGGGACTTCGCATGTCCTGACGATGGGGCGGTAGAGACAAATTTCTTAGGGGTCTGGAGATCGGAATTTTGGGTGGCTTGAGAAGCCGGACGCATTCTAGCCGCAGTCTTCTCCGCTGCAGAACTAAAGAAGCTCGTTCGATAGGACTTGAAATCCATGGAAACAGCTCTGCCGCGGACGATGGACTTCTGGCCTTTCATCTTCTCGGCGAACGTGTCCAATCGCTCGACAGACTCTGAACACGACGGGGAGAACTTCAGCGACCTCATCTTTGAGACTCTGCGGTGCTGGTGTGGATAGGAGATGGAGGGAGGGGATCTGGGTGACACGGCGTTCTGTGGGAAGGTGGTCGCTCGGCATGGAGAGGGGAGCACTGTGGAGTGACTGTCGTTATAGGCGTTGGAAGATGAACCGGGGAACGAAGACTCCAGGTGCGCTGGCAAAAGCCAGTTCGCAGATTCAAGAATCAACTGCTCGCCTTGGGAATCTAGTTCAAGGTCGTGAGACGGTGTATCGGGGGAATCTGCGGAAGATGTCTGGGATAAAGGCGACACGGTTGTATCTGACCGAGGATCGTAAAAAGCTTCGTCATGCTCATCTTGGTGGGCGAGGTCGGGGGTGTGATCATGGAACCCTCTTCGAGTGAGCTGACCCGTGCTCATGTCGTCCATTATGAATAGCGGAGTGCTTTTCATGCGGCGTAGGACTGGGCTGATAGGCGGGGGCTCTGGGAACTCGAATCGCATGTCCTCAAGTGAGGAAACCTCAGAGTCTGAACCTGAGCTGCTGAATGTACTGCTTGGGGTGGGCGTGGACTCGCTGGACGGACTATAGATACCAGGGGCGTCTGGTTTTGGATGGGCACCAGAATCTGAGAGAGACAGAGACAAAGGTGGAGGTGGGGGCGCTCGACTGAAACCGAAGTCTGTACACTGGCGTCGAGCCCGCCGAGAGTCCAATGGGGTTGCACGCTGGGGCTCACAGGATAAATTAATCATGGAAGAGAAGTGCAAGCTCGTCGAACCGTAGGGAGGATAAAGGCGAGGCAAAGAGACAGTGCTGGAGGAGGAAGGGAGGGGGGGAACAGGGGCAGACGGAGGGCGCGAAGGCGGTGGCGAGTTAACATGGCTACCGAACGTTGAGCAAAGCGACCGAGGGTCAAATGGAGTGAGTGTACTTACCTAGCCTTGCCTTGCTTCAGCGTTTGTGCAGAGGAAGTAGCCAATGCCATGGCGGTGAAAGGTGAAGAGGAGGTGAAGAGGGGGTTCTCCAAGTAGGGACCGATCTGTAAAATGTAACTTTTATAAAGATAATTATTACCGGTTGTATTACCGGGTTTTCTGCACCGATCGATCAGTCTCAAATACAGGCTTACACCTGCCAACACATTTCGTGTTCTAATCCCGAAAGTTACAAAGATATACTCAATTCATGTGAAGAAACATAACGAGGAAACAGCGAGTAACGTGGGACATAACTGATTACTTCTTCCCGGCTGCGAGCTGTAGATGTGCGCTGTACTCGTCGTATGGCAGCTTGGACAGAGGAATCTCCCGCCACAGGTCAGGTGTAAGGAACGAATATGTTTTGGTGATCTGTGTGCATGATCTCTCATCAGTAACCGGCTCCGATGAAAATAGGTCTATCAAACTTACCGCGGCAAACGTCGCCTTCAAGAAGTTACCCATAGTGGCTGTTGATCCCTTCGCCTGGGTGTAGACATCCTCGACACCAGCCATCTGCAACAATCTCTTCGCAGCGGGGGCAGCAACGATACCAGTTCCTCGCGGGGCAGGAATGAGACGACACATAACAGATCCAACCTTGCCGCTGACTTTTGAGGGGACGGTGTGGGGTTCACCAAGTTTGGCACCCCAGTAACCTCTTCGGACGGGAATGATGGAAAGTTTGGCGAGAATTATGGCTCCTCGGATGGCAGTCGCGACTTCCTTTGCGCACTTGACACCGAGACCGACGTGTCCGTCAAAGTCACCGATGGCAACGAACGCTTTGAAGCGAGTACGTTGACCTGCACGAGTTTGCTTCTGGACAGGCATGATTTTCATGACCTCGTCCTTGAGTTTCGGGAGGAAGAAGTCGACGATCTGGAATTCCTTAACAGGGAGCGAGAAAAGATAGATCTCCTCCATCGATTTTATTTTGCCGTCTTTCACGAGACGTCCAAGCTTGGTAACAGGAACCCTGCAAAGATAGTGGTGAGTCAACGAGTTGAACTCGTCTGAAGAGAGTAGTCCACGTACCACTCTTTCTCATCATCCTTGCGAGCACCACGGCGGGGACCCCTGCGTCCTCTACCGCGATCTCCACGTCCACGTCCGAATCCGCCTCGTCCACGGGGAGCGTCAGCCATTTTGGGTTGAAGGGAAGGGAAAAGTTCTGTCGGGAGGAACGAATCAGCCTCAGTACCAAGGTCATCCAAACTGAAAGTTAGCCATCCAGCGTAAAACCTGCTGAATGGAGAGCAGAAATGCAAACAGACAGACAGAACCAGATCGATAGATCGCAGGAGAGCCTCCCTAGACAGAAATATGGGACGAGTACTCACAGTCTTGAGGAACGTTGAGGACGATGAACGGTAGTGTTCAAAATTTGGAGGACTGCGATGTGCCGTCAGGTAGGACCCCGGACACTCGGGGCCAGTGGTGCCATTTCCCTAGCTTAGTAATCCTATCCACTCTTGCGCACAACGCTCATAGTCGTCCCGTCCTGACCTTCGCCAGCCCGCACACTACCCCAGATCTTCCAGTAACTCAACCTCTACCCTTCTATCAAGTTGGCATATGTCGTTAAAACCAATGTCAAATATATCAAATCCCCAATCTAGTCTTTGCCCCACGTACGTCTTAGTCATTCGCCAGTCTCAAGCCAATGTCCCTGATATCTCTTGCAGCAACGGTCGTCCAACCGTTGGGGATGGGGCTGCTTCCCTCGACATCGCGCCTAGTGTACTCGCTGTGTGCCAGGTTCAGGGCACCGACGATATGTACTATTACTCTACTACGTTCTCTGGTGGACCCGGGGTGAGTTTGACTTTCTTATCGCTCAAGATTCGTCCTACTAACTTGAACAGTGGCGCTTTTGACACCCCTAAAGCAAAATGCCCTCCTGACCGAGGGTCGTCGGAATGTGTGACAGGCAGACCGACGCCTATGAATCCATCTTTTGAACTTTCTTCCTCCCCTTCATCCTTTAATTCCTCCGGTTCACCCATCGGATATTTCAATTCAGCCTACAAAAAGCCCTCTGCGGACTATCCGATTGCTTCTCGGCCTGTTTCCGTTCCTCACCACATACCCAGGACTGGGTCTGCGTCGTCGGATTCGTCTACTCCTCCGCTAACACCTGACGAGGGAAGCGACTCTAGCGACGTTGGCTCTCCAGAACTTGGACCGCAGCATCAAAAGGATGCCCTCGAGTTCCTAATGACCATCTTCCCTCGCCACGGGCTGTCTGCGCTGCCTTATGCTCGAAATGTTTCAATTTCTGCGCAGAATCTTGGCTCTTCGTTCGAAGGAATGGTTCTCGACATTCCTGGCAAAACCAAGACCCTCTACGTCGACGCCAAGAACGCACAGAGTGTGAGCTTGAGGGAGAGGTGCGTATCGCCGTCATTGAAATCTAATTGATATGTATCTGATTTTTCTCCTGTCAGCATCGTGGCTCTTTTGGATCTAGCGGACGAGTTGTTGGAATGCTCCGCCCTTGTTATCGTGTTAGAGAGGTCCTCGCCAGTGTTGGGCGAGGTTCTACACTCTCTCATGTATGTCGGTGGAACTGTAGTTACCAAACCCCCCTTCCCGGTCGACCAAGCATTTGTTCTCGTCGGAATGGAAATTTGATGTACTGAGTATGTAGCGGTAGAGTGTGCGATGCGCGATAGGTTCTGCTATTCCTCTTCTCTTTTGTGCTACTACATTCTCTATAATATAATCGTGTTATTGCAGTCCTGACCATTCCAACTGCCAACGAGTCCGTACAGCCATCTGGATCAGGGGTCGTAAAACGAGGCAAACCTCGTGCGTTGAAATGATGTACATATTGAACGTTGACCCTCAATACGGAATCGCGTTCTTTGATCACGTCCAGCTTCTCACTTCGACACACGTTTAGTAAACTATTGGTTGATTCGGCGTGGGTAGGTATGGACGTCTTGGTGAAGGTTCTCAAAAGCCTGGTGAATATATTCTGTGGTGCCAGTGAACCAGAGCAAAAGCCTCCGCAGTCGACCTGGCAGCAGCCTTCTCACCAGCAATATCAAGCCCCACAACACCAGCAACAGGCCCCTCATCAACAACAGAATTGGCAACAGCATCAACCTCACTATCCTCCTTCTGCACCCCATTCACCACCTTCAAAACCTCATTCGCCGCCTCACCATGGCTCCCACGTTGTGAGTTCATTGTCAACCCTCCTACTACGTTTGTCAGAGCTCAGAGGTTCTCGAATGCCTTAGGACCAGAACCAGGTCAACCAGGCCCATCCTCACTACACCGATTTAAGGAAGCGTGCCAACGAAGAAGGGGACCAGATGGCAAAGTGTTTCCAGGAGAGTAAGGAAGCTTATGCCAAAGGAGATGGTGCAGGGGCGAAACAATTGTCCAACGAAGGCAAGGAGCACCAGAGCAAGATGGAATCGTTGAACAAACAAGCGAGCGACTGGATTTTTATTGGTGAGCGGGGTTGTCTGCTTTACATGCATCTACATCCCACTAATTCTGATCCGAAGAAAACAACAAGGTTCGGGGCTCTCTGCCTGTCTTTCTTTGCGCTGTCTGATGGCCGCATCCAGGATAGCAAACCGGGCGAGATCGATTTGCATGGCCTGTATGTCAAGGAAGCGATAGCTCACACCGACCGAGCGATAGAGCAAGCGAAACAGCGTGGCGATTCTACTGTACATCTCATTGTCGGTGCGTCGACACGCAAGTTTCGGTCAACGCTGCTTATGATTTTGACGTATACCTCGACTCCATTCTAGGCAAAGGTCTACACTCCAAGGGCGGAGTGGCAAAGATAAAACCTGCTATCGAAGACTTGATGCAAAAGTAAGTTTCTCGACCCCGAAATCGCTCGTGGGTTTGGCTCATCGTATTCCGCCTGTCCGTAAGGCATCAACTTGTAGCCGAGTTGGATGGCAATAACGAGGGTGTCCTTGTCGTTCATTTGGACGCCGGACGAAGTAGAGGAGTAGGTCCTGACGAAATTGCTCGTCGTCTGGACCGCTCGGACGAGGGGTGTACAATTATGTGAACCAATCCGTATGTATCTTCCTGTGTGTTACCCGTAAATTTCCCCTGCAAGATCGAAAGGAGAGACCACAATGCGTGGGTCTTCCGTAAAACTTGACTGTCGTCCGAGCTGTGGACTCCTCTCTGTGCACTGTGGCCAATAATTACGGTACGGAAGATTCTTTCACGTCAGTTTTAACTTCTTCGGCACGTGTGGTAGCAAAGTCATAAAGAGCTTGTTGCAACCTTGGAAGCGAAGGTTCTTTCCTTCCTCCTTCCTCCTTTACTCATCCGCTCTCCCCGTCATATGCTGCCAAAGACGTTGTCGCGCCTGTCCCTCATTTCGCTTCCAAGCCTCTGGCTATCTCTGTCGGCTCAGGCTGGGGACTCACCGTTTGGTGCCTCCTGCAGCCAGGCTAACAACCGCCTGCAAGTCGGGACGTACCAGTTTTACTCGGATTGCAACTCGCAGACGTATTGCGCCGCGAATTCGACCTGTGCTTGGAGAGGATGCAGAAGCGACGATTTTCCATTTGGTTATCCCCAGGATTCGCACAATACCCCCTCGAAGTGTTTGCGGGGGCAGTTCTGCCCGGACGAAATGGACCAGTGTCAGAATCTCGTTCCAGTTGGGGGTCCTTGTCAGTTGAATCGCGATGGTGAGAGATTTTTCTTTCTTTCTTTTTTTTTGCGTTCGAAGGGATGGTTACTGATTGGGCGAACTTTTTCTACGTTGCGTCTAGACCAGTGCGACGCACCACCCAATTTTAGGCAGTTGGCGGATCATACTGACAGAGGCTCAAACGTGAACGGTTCTGTCTGTATCAACAATGTCTGCATGTAAGTGGGGATCTCATTTGCAGTTACGACGAACTCTAAATGGTCTGCCAAGGTGGGCGAATGCGACGTTGAACGAGGACTGTGCGGTAGAAAATACGGCCTATATCGCGTACACTGCAAGTGGAGCCGAGTTCATCAATATTGTGTCAAGGTGAGTTCTGAATTTCACTGAACCGTTTTGACACTGAGGCTTTGCAGGGGAAATTGCCGTGTGGGCCTTTATTGCGACGCTCAGGCCAGGAAGTGTCTGCAAAGTAAAAAGGACGGCGAGGAGTGCACGTCAGACAAGGAGTGAGTTCAGTGTCTTCTTCAGCTATCGATCATGCCAGCTGACTTGGTTCAACAGATGCGAGTCGTGGAATTGCCAGATTGACGGGATTTGTGGCCTCGATTCCGCCGCCTCCTTTCACATAGGTGCTTGGGTATATGTTCTCGTGGGACTCGGGATATGCGGAGGTAAGTTCACCTCTGTTCGTACATGTCGGGCGGTGGCTGATTACTTTGGTGCAGGCATGGTAGTCACGCTTCTCGGTCTGTTTGTGTTGCATCGCAGGCAGCGAGATGTCGATCGCGAGAAGCGTATGCAGTATTGGCGTGAGCAAGTGAGTTGACTTCCTCAACCTGTCCTTTATCAGGTCCATTGAACGATTTGCCCGATAGAGCGCACTGCATCAAAATCTCAATCAAATGCGGGAGACCGCCCGCGCCTCCATCCAATCTTTATCCGGGTTGATGGGAACTACTAATGGGACGAGGGTAGACGGCGCATACTCACCTGTACCACCACAGGGCTCGGGAAAAGGATCACGGTCTGGTCTCCGGAACAAGTTCGCGGGAGAAGATGGCAATTCAGTCTATGACGATAGTCCTCTTCAGACTCCTCGAGTTAGCACCAGCGGTCGCTAGCTCGATATGTACGTGTTGTCCATATAGATTTTGATAGATGCACAGTCGAATATATAGGCAGGAATGTGGCCTTGGCAAGCTGAGTTTTGTCCAAGCACATCGTCGGGTTGAAGCGCCCGTGTATTATGTAAGTGGTTTCAATGTTGGAGGAATGACGACAATGGCAACCTGAACGACCTCCACCTTGAACGTCAAAAAACATTCTCCCTCCGCTTGAATCCCTCGCGATGACAGCACACAATGCTGTTGAACCGAGCATACCTCAGGATATAGATCTAGCTGACCACCGGCACGACGAGGACGAGGAACGTGCATGGGAGCAGTCGGCTAAAAGCAAGGGGAAGCAGAGAGAGGAGTCTTCATCATCCCTTGAAGATCAAGACGATGCCGTAGAGTATCCGCCAGGCAACAGTGACGCCGCGGAAACACGGAAAGTTGAAGAGGTATCGTCTGTGTTGTTCAATGGTCTGTTCTTTTTGCCTGATTTTCGAGGTATAGACCTTGCGTAGGTGGGAAGCTGCGGAGCGACTACGAAGAAAATCACTTCGGGAATCATACAATGGTTCAACAAGGACGTCCTCCATCGGATCGACAAATGGGTGGAGGGCCAGCTCGCTCTGGGGAGGCTCTCAGTCGCGACACCGTGCTCTAGGCGGAAATCACGCAGCGCTGCAGTCAACAGACTCGATAGACCAGCTGCCCATGGACAACATTCCGTCACCTGCATTCTCTCCGAGGCCTTCACCTCCTCCCCCCGACTCTACCAATGAGAGCAGCTCAGAAAACCCTTTTGTCAATCCGCCAGAATCATTGTCTCCTTTCGCCGACGCGCACCAAGTTACTTCTGTCATGAGCCCAACAACACCACCGGAACCCGTCACTGTCGCTGGGGACGTTCCTGTACCGGAGCGACCAACACTCAAAGCCTCGGAATCATCGTTCACTCGTCCACCACCCCCTCAACCGCTGGGTCTCCCCCCACCACGGACACCACCCCCAATAGAAGAGCCACCTCAGCCAGTACCAGATCCCAGTATCCATCACACATCTTCACGCGCACACGTAGTGGAACCAGAGACACGATGGTGGCATGAATGGTTATGTGGCTGCGGCGAAGGACCTGACCGCGGCGGCGATTACCAGGCGAGTTCTTGAGTCTACCTTTTCCGAACGTTTCTCAATTTCCCTCACGAATCCCAATCAGGCCGGCCGCACAAACCCAAATGAATGATGTGTACATGAGAGGTGAAATGTAACCCTTCTGGACCACCCTAATCTGTTGGACTGTTACTATTAGTATTATTGTTGTTTATTACGATTTCACGACCACGTTAATGTGTATGTAGACTTCTTGTCTGGCGGACGTCAACGGACCTCTTATATCTTGGTTGGTCGATTGTATTTAGAGCTTGAGGCTGCGTGCCAGGTTAAACAGACAGCCCAAACACGGGCAAAAGATCCGACGCGTAAATCCAGAGTCCCACGCTACACGCCTTTCGTCTTGCTTTCATTGTCACTCATCCCTCTGTCTGATCCCTCACTGCACTAATCCTCAGCCATGGCTTCAAAGTCAAAGTCTTCTGAGAATTTGAAGCAGAAGAGTCTCATGTCATTTTTTGGTAAACCCGATGGGTCAAGTTCTGCAAAACCATCACGGAAAGCAACTTCAGATGAAACGAAAGACGCGTCAAAGACACAGAAGTCCCAGTCGACTGCCACTCCCAGGACACCGGCTTCACGTAAATCTGCAACAACCTCATCTGCTCCTGCTACTTCCTCTTCACCAAGCACTGCTGCTGGCAAGGTGATTGACCTCTCGTCATTGACTGAACAATGTGTTGAATGTTCGTCAGGATACCCCTCCTACAAGTGATGCTATAGATGTCGATATGGCGTCTTCTCCGCCTCCTGGGAGTTCTGGAGTACGCGTTAAAACCGTAAGGACGCGTCATGTATCCATCGTTCCTGCCCTTACTCGAAACCGTTTAGGGTACTGGAAAACGCAAAATCATCTTGGAAGACTCGGATTCGGACATTCAAGCGTCTGCTAGGTCCACCGGATCGCGAGGCTCCTCTCTTCCCGCAGATTCATCACCGCCAACGCGTTCAGGTGTGTGTGATATGGTGGGTATCTGCCAGTTGTCTGTCTGATCGTGAAGATTTTCCAGGCCGCAGTGCCAAAAGGGCCAAAATGTCGGTTCCTCCATCGGACGAGGAAGACGAAGAGGATACTCAAAGTGTGCGGTCGCTTAACCAACGCCTGACGCGGTTCAAGAAGTCTCCCGTTAAACGAGGCGCGTAGGTTTCATTCGGCATGCATTCAGGTCGTGCTAATCTTTGTGCCCAGGCCGTGCATCCTCCAGAGCGTCGACCGATGATGACGACTTCATTGCAAACTCGGACTCCGAGTCGGATGCAAAATCCTTCAAATCTTCTTCTCGTGCCTCTTCCAGAAATTCAGTTGTATCCAGTGACGATGAAGAGGAAGAGTCGTCGACCAGGAAGAAATCCCAACCGAAGCCAAAGAAGGCAGTCAGACCATCGGCCACTCCGGTGGGGGGCTCCTCCTCTTTCTTGACGGCGGCCGAACGGCGCGAGCAAGACAAGAAGAACGAGAAGAAATCAGCCGAATCACCTTACTCATTCTTGCTCGACGTGAAAGATGTCAGGGTTCAATCGTGCTGTGCTTCTAACTCGTGGCTAATTCCTTCAACAGAAAGATGGAAGGCGACCAGGAGACCCGAAATACGACCCGCGCACTTTGTATGTGCCTCCGAAGGTGTGGAAGGAGTTTACGCCTTTCGAGAAACAGGTACGTGCTCCAGGTTGTGAGATCATTCCCGGTACTGATCCCAGTTGCCCTAGTTCTGGGAAATCAAACAAAACCATTACGATACCGTGAGTACTCGCCCTTGCACGTCGCAAGCCCTTTCTAACGTCTTGTCCGCAGGTCTTGTTCTTCCAGAAAGGGTGAGTCTGGACATCCGGAGTAAAAACTCTGAAATCTCATCAATGCGCCATTGCCACCAGGAAATTTTTTGAAGTCAGTTCGGAGTTTCCTGGCGCGTTCTGGAATTCAGTGTTAACCGTGGTTGTCAGCTGTACGAAGACGATGCAAGGATTGGGCATCGCGAATTCGATTTGAAGCTTACGGAGCGTGTTAAGATGTGTATGGTGGGTGTGCCGGAGATGTCTTTCAACTTCTGGGCTGCGTGAGTGGGCGCGTTCTTCTCGTTTTCGCGATGCATCTGATCTCATGTGTTCGCAGCAAATTTCTTGGGAAGGGTGAGGATTCCGTGATTATACGGACAATATTGCTCTAACGAGGACACAGGGTACAAGGTAGGGCGAGTTGATCAAGCAGAGACAGCCCTGGGAGCGGAGATGCGTGTGGCTAGTGACAAGAAGAGCGGGAAAGCGAAAGCAACGGAGAAAGATAAGATTGTCCGACGGTTCGTCAATCTTCCGGATATCCCGTAGACGTCTACTAACTTCAAGGCTTCCAGCGAACTGCACAAAGTCTACACAAATGGAACACTAGTTGACGGAGAGATGATAACAGATGACGAAGCCGGGCATTGCATCTCCGTTCGTGAAATAGAGTCAGAAGATGGATCGTCGAATGTCTTCGGTGTTTGCGTGTTGGATTGTTCAACGTCGCAATTCGACCTCAGCGTCTTCCAAGACGATATTTGTCGTACCAAGCTGGAGACCTTGATGCGACAGGTTCGACCGAAGGAACTCTTGTTCAGCAAGGTGAGATTTTACATTTTGTTGTCGATGTCGGTATTGAAGGACTCTCAAGGGTAACTTGACCGTTTCCACGACCCGCCTCTTGAAATTGATCCTGCCCGCTGCTTGTCAATGGACGGGACTCCGCGAGGTGGAGGGCTTGGACTACGAGGCTACATTGGAAGAGCTGCGGAACCGTTATCCGAGGAATGAGGAAGAGATGGAAGATGATACTGCTATCCTGCCCACCAGTGTCCCTCAACCAATCCGAGATATAGCGGATTCAAAGTGTGCTATCGAAGCCTTAGGGTCCATGATATGGTGAGCATATTACACGTCCTTAAATGTGGACCGTAGTGACTGATGAGAACAGGTATCTACAACAGCTCAACATCGACAAGGACATCCTCACAATGAAGAATTTCAATATATATGACCCAATGAAGAAAGGGGAGGGCCTAGTCCTTGATGGACAGACGCTAGCTCATATTGAGGTATGCTTTCCACCAACAGTGCTATCGTTGAATTGATCTGATTATTTCTCAGGTTCTACTCAACAACGAGGGAACGGAGGATGGATCGCTGCTGAAGTTGCTCAGCCGATGCAGTACACCTTTTGGAAAGCGACTCTTCCGCATATGGTTGTGTATGCCGCTGCGTAACGCTACAGATATCAATGCGCGGTCCGTGATTGGTATATCTTTCTTCTGTGAGCCCATCTGACGCCGATCCAGACTCGATGCTGTGGAAGATCTCATGAATCACCCGACGTTCGAAAGCGCGTTCATGGCGATCGCAAAAGGCTTGCCTGACCTGGAACGCGTGGTGTCCCGTGTACACGCAAAGAACTGCAAAGTCAAGGACTTCCTCAACGTTCTATCTGTAAGGAAGCTTCCAAAACTCTTCGCTGGGCTTACTCTTTACTCTTACCGATCTGTAGGCATTTGAGAAGCTCAGCAAAGGTCTCGGAAGCCTGGCGGACGAGTCTGAATCTTTCAACTCCAAAACTATCCTGGGCCTTCTGCGAAGTGCTCCGGATTTGTCACCTAATATCAAGAACATTCAGTCAATGTATGAGAAGCCCACCTCTGATAAAGGTCAGCTATTTCCATGTTGCCGTGCCTTTTATATTCATTTCTAGTTCCAGATCTCAACGAGTTGACACCGCGAGAAGGGAAAGACGACCAATACGATCTCGTGATGGACGAGATCAATCAGCTTGAGCGGTCACTCAACAAGGAGCTCAAACGGATAGAGAAGTCTCTTGGGTAGCCCTTCACGCTGATAACCCCATTATTCACTTCTAACGCGCTTTTCTAGATGCTCGCTGGACTGGTGGCATAGTGCGGTGGGAAGTAAGGTTAGAGTCATTTTGCGAGTTCAAGAGATTCCCGTGCTGATTATCTTGCAGGAAATTTACCTGGTCGAAACGTCTGCCAACCAAAAGCAGATACCTAAAGAGTGGACCAAAAACAGTGGAACGAAGGTAGGAATGTATCTTCCGCTTTCACCAATTTCCGACTTTAATGTTCGTATTCAAGGCGAAGACTCGCTGGATAGTCCCTTCTTTACAGAAGGACATTAGGTCCCTCAAAGAAGCGCGAGAGAGAAGGAGCGCGGCTATCAAGACGTTCAAATATCGCCTCTACGATGAGTTTGATGCCGATCGAGCAGTTTGGTTGCGGACCGTCCGAGTCTTCTCTGAATTGGATTGTCTTTTGAGTTTGGCCAAGTCTTCGATAGCTATTGGCGAGCCCTCCTGCCGGCCGGTTTTCGCTGAAGGGGATGTCGCCTTCGTCGAGTTCAAGAACTTGCGACATCCGAACATTGCATCGCTGAAGGACTTCATTCCCAACACAGTACATCTCGGCGGCAAGGTTGGGCGAATTGCCTTGCTTACTGGTGAGTGGCCTCTGTTGTAATTATCGTGTTGTGTGTTTATCATTCGCTCATAGGTCCCAATATGGCGTGAGTGAATATATTCATGAGCAGCATACAGTGTCTAAAGGTCATCTCTATCCAGTGGAAAGTCGACGGTGAGTTATCCTGCGTTTGACCTATCAACTAGCTGATCGAGCTTCATGGCCAGGTTATGAGGATGACCGCAACCGGCGTTGTAAGTGTTCCTGTGATAGCTCAAGGTTCAATCTTTCAAGTTGCAAACATAGATAATGGCACAATTAGGGATGTTTGTACCCGCGGAAGAAGCCAGGTGAGCGTTTTCCAGAAGGTAGCCGAATATCCTATGCTGATACCTCGCCACTTCAGACTATGTCCCGTGGATTCCATCTTGACGCGAATGGGGGCCTATGACAACATGTTCTCTAACTCGAGTACTTTCAAAGTGGAATTGGATGAATGGTCAGTAGATCATCTCCCGGGACGTATCGTACCCATGAAACGAACCTTTACAGTTGCAAGATCCTCCGTGACGCGACGACAAAGTCGCTTGTAATACTCGACGGTACGTTGGTCACTAGCCAGAATTGCGTACACCCACTGACATCTCGCGCAGAACTTGGTCGCGGAACCTCTACATATGTGAGTACGGATTTGCCAACCTTTGTATTGACTCGCTGACCCGGTCAACCACTAGGACGGGATGGCGATTGCAGGCGTGAGCGAAAACTGCTGTATTCAATGCCATGTCTGACCTGGCTCGTTTTCAGGCTGTTTTACATCAACTCGCGACGTTCACTTTGCCTCTTGCATTCTTTGCTACACATTACGGATCTCTAACTGACGATTTTGCCTATCATCCGAACATTCGCAATATGCATATGGCCACTTCTGTGGATGATGAAAGAAGAGAGGTATGTGCACCGGAACTGCCTGTCCATGCTGACCTGTTGATGCCCTACTCTATAGATTGTTTTCCTCTACAAGCTTGTGGAGGGAATTGCCACGTCCTCCTTTGGTACTCATGTTGCCAACCTAGCAGGAGTACCTCTCGACGTTGTTGACCGTGCACAAGTGGTCTCTGAGACGTTTGCTGCCCAGTTTCGTGAGAAGCAGAAAGCAAAGAAACAGGCCGACGCTCGTTCGAAACTACCGTTGGTTGCCCAAGCGGATTTCACATACCTTGTCAGTCTTGCGATCGGGAAAGCGCAGCTTCCTGCTGATTGTACCAGACAACGGCATATTCTGAACATGGTGAAAGATCTTGCTGCCATACATTTGCGTACCAAGTAGTACTATTTAGAAGATATGGCCCAGTTTCTGGCGTCCTTATTGGACAACTATTAAATACAACTCGATACTGATTGTGGTGAATGGCCACGCGAAATACTGTACCGAACTTAAGACAGCCAACCGGTAATGGGTAATGGTCCCCAAAAAAGTTGCTAGTTGTAGGGGCTGTAATGGTGTAATGGACATCGAGTTGCTAGAAAGATACCATTACATTTTCAGAAAAACTTACCCTCGCGGCTGACCAGCCCAAATAAAATCTTTGATTACCTTTACAACTCAGTAGTATACAGATACTACAATATTCACACAAGACTTAGTGTGATACCTGAGCCAACAGCAAACATTTTGCGGCGGTGGTTGCTAATTTCCGCCCTGTAATGGGTAATGGTCTGCCCAGTTGCTATGAATTCCCGGTCAGGGGGTGTAATGGTCCACTCCCCGGTTGGCTGTCTGAAGTTCGGTACAGTAGTTGTAAATAGACAATTTGCAATGTGGGAAAAGCATTGCGTGGGCTAGGCTGTGAGTGTATAAGACCAGACGAACTTGCCATTAGCCCAAAGTCCATGATAAGATGTGAGGCACGAGTGTCTTATCTCACGATGAGGAAGCAGCAGTAGATTAGGCTCAAACCCAGCGGCAGTGATGCATGTTGTGGGGCCCCTACCCCTTCACCAGCACAGCAGCTTTTGAATGATTGTCTTCAAAACTCTGACAGAGCAACCTGGCTCGAGTCTAATGGTAGATGAGTGCCCGTGCTTGTTTAGTCCCAGGTGTCTAAACAACGCTAGCCTCTAGGTCTTTTAGTATATTCTAGTATTATTATATTATAGTCATCGCCAACTTACCTCACATAGCATGGCCTGCTACTGAACTGACTGCATAGGTGTGATAATCAGATTGTGCTGAGGAGTGGAGATCGAACAGATGCTTAAGGAGCAGAGATAGCTGCAGCAGAAGAAAATGAGAGAATAGAGTTGATAGTGCTGAGGCTGTAGCTACTCATATAGAAACTTATATAGAGGATATGATATGAAATATATAGACAGAAACACACATGGGAATGACAGAAACTAGTAAGAGAGTGAGCTGTGTAACATATAGGACCACCAGAACAAGTGTTGCTAGATTCTGGCTGCTCATGAACACCCAAATCACTTGTGAGCAGTCATGAGCACTGTGAAGGGCCTCAGGGCTGCTCACAAGTGAATATGGGACACCTCTTTTCTCATGAGTGCTCGTGTGCACTGCAAGCCTGACAGTGTTCATGAGCAAACCAGTATTCATGAGGTATCTTGAGCTTGGCTCTCATTACTTTTGCATATGAGCTGACTCAAGGGTAGGGATGTTGTAAAAGTAGATAGCTCGGTTGACGTGGACTTCAACTAAGTATATTCAGTATGTACCTGTAAAAGTAGATAGCTAGACGGCAAGTAAGTAAAAGTAAATGAATAGAACAAAGGTTAGGCTCACCTCAGTTGATGTGGACTTCAACTGAGGTGTGCCTTTGTGAAACAGGGAGATTTGTTGTATGTTGTGGGAAAGAAAACAAGCCACCTGATACAGTTGGGTCATGTGATAAACTGAAAGCAGTAACTAAGAATGTCTGTGGCTTGGACTTGTGAAGTAGCTTCAACACCCCCCCCCCCTACTTTGTGGCATTTAAGCCTAAGAAGGAAACAAATTTGTGATGCTGGGGACTGGACAACGACTTCATGAATAAGTCCCCCGCGTTCTCCCCTGTGTCAATGTCTACAACTTCCACTCTACCCCTCGCCACCTTCTCCTGAATGTGGTGGTGCCTCATGTCAATGTGCTTGACAAGCCCATGATGCTTCGAGTTTTCAGTCAGGCTTTGTGATCCCTTGTTGTCGCTGTACATCTGTATGGGGCCTTTGACTGGTAATCCAACTTCGCTCAGCCATGAAGCCATCCAAACAGCCTGCTGACTAGCTCTTGCGAGTGCTATGTACTCTGCCTCCACAGTCGATGGAGCCACTGACGCCTGTCGCTTTGATCCCCAAGCTACCAGTGCCCCATGTTGAACGTGATGGATATCATGTGATACATTGTTGACGTGTTGTTTACGCGTTACACACTATTTATAGAGCTACGTCTCTATGAACACTTGCGCTCTCATGCAAGAAGTATCTACGTAGCTATTGCTTCACATATGACACTGTAGATACCTGCTACATATGTAGTTGCATCAGGTATGATGCTCATAGTTTTTAGTGCAGGGCACAACAGACTTTAGTAGCTAAGCAGGCCAATAGGACTGCAGACACACTCATTAGTATTATGACTATACAGCTAAATACCTACTTCTAGTAGTAGTTTCATACAATGGTAATGACTCTTACATGTGCTGAAACTTGTGTATAAAAGCTGGTATTCCAAGGCCTTAAGCCTTAGGACAATCTACTTGATTATCACCTCTCAAGCATCTCAAAGCACTCTAACTACTAGCTCTACAAGCTATCTAACCCAAGGTGAGGTTTAGGACATTATAACCCACTGTGCAGTTTGACTATGCTGGCTCATCACCCCAGCCATAAAGAATACATGGCCTGAAGTAGACCTTCGAGTAACCCTGCATCCACCCCAGTCAGCATCAACATATCTGACAGGCTTCACCACCCCCCCCTTGTCAATATGTGATGCTAAAACCCAGAGTTCCCTGGATGTATAGCACAACATGCACAAGTGCCCCCCAATGAGCAGGACCCAGATTGTTCTGGAACCTTGCCAACAGGTTCACTGCAAACAACAGGTCAGGCCTTGTGCATATCTGACCCCACTGAATCAATCCCAGTAGCTCTTGGTATGGTTTATCCGCCATGAATCACCAATCCTTCTCAGGCAGTGGGTTCGGAGCATCAACAAGAGCAATATTAGAGGGTAGTGGTGTTGACTGTGGTGTTTTATCTGATAGGCCAAAGTGTTCAAGCATCTGCTCGAGGTATGCACATGTTATATCCATGCCGGTAACGGCATCCAAAGGCTTCCTTTCACCTTCCGGAGGTTCTGAGCCTCAGAATGTACTTTGTGTTTCTCTTTCCTTCACAATCCATTGCAGAACATGTTGTCGGATTCCAAAGATGTGTCCCCGGTACTTAGAGATTGGAGATACATATACACTGTTCATTTCCAAGTAGTCTGTAGGCTCTGCATTCTGACATTCTGCTTTCTATTTAGTTATGACTCATCCTGTACATTCCATTCTTACGTTTCATTTCCGATTCATATCCAACTCCAGTACTTTGCCCTCTGTATCGATTTCTGTACTCTACATACATTTCCTCCTGCTCTTGACTCACCTCCAGTACTATGATCGCCGAAACCCCTTTGGAGGTCCCGGAGATTGATACATATATAAGCTAGATACTTCACAACTTGTATTCCTCAGAATCAAAATCAACTTGGTTTCTGTTTTATCTCATTTGTCTCATTGCATCTCTTTATCTCTATCTCTTCTATCTCTTTATCTTCCTTTCCCTTCCGGTCAAGGACAACTCAACTCAACGGTGTCGTTGGCGAAATCTTTGACTATTGTCCAACCATCCAATCAGCCTTCCAGTCATTGGAACCTCTCCCAACTCTGACCAGTCCATTCTGACACACCAGCTTCCATCTCTTCTGCTTGGAATTCCGTCTGGGCTGTCATATCAGCACAATTCTAACAGCATGTTGTGATAGCGAGACACTCCCATCATCACCTGTCTCAATAGCAACCCCCAGGAGAACAATTCTGTCTACCTCGCTGGTCTCCCACCTCTCACCCAATTCTTTCTTTGTGCCAATACTTCCGTCAGTTGTCAAGGATCCACCAAACACATCATCTGTATATGTGTTTGTGATGGTGTACTCAGACCCACTCCGGGAACCCTGACACAATGGTCTGCCCACAACTGATAGTACCCAAGCTCCTCATACGTTTTTGAGAGTGTTTTGTACCAGTTGTGTGCACCTTGTTTCGTGCTGTAGAGTGTCTTCTTCAGCCTGCAAACAAGGTGTTCCTGTCCTGGTGCTGCAAAGCCATAAGGCTGCTTCATGTATAAACCTTGTGCTCGATTGGGCTATTGAGGTATGCTCCCTTGAAATTGAGTTGGAAGACATGTAAACCAAGGTTAACAGCCAGAGCTATTGTCATGCATGCAGACTCCATTTGAACCACGGCGCCATACATCTTGTCATAGTCCACTCCATACACCTGGGTATAACCCTGAGCCACCCAACGTGCTTTGCATTTCACAATCTCTCCCTTCGAATTCCACTTGATGGCATATACCCAGCACCCTCCAATTGGCTTAGTTCCTGGCGGTAATTCCACCAGTTCCTAACACTCTTTGTCAATCAACATCTAATACTCTGTTTTCATCAGCGGCACCCAGAGTTTGGGACTCTTCATAGCGTTGGAATAGTTTCAAGGGATCCAGTGTATACTGTCTTTCACTGCGAAGGCCCAAGGTGAAGGTATGATCAGTGCATGAGCACGCTCTGGATCACTTGCTGGCTGTTGAGGTGTCCTCATTTCAGTTGCCCAATCCAATCAGTTGCTTCTTGCAGTCACTTCTTGTTGATCGGATTCTTGCATCCAGCTGGCAGATTCAGTCCGAGCATTGAGGGGGTGGCTGAGGATCAGTTTCAGGTATCACTGGGGCGTTGTGAGTGACTGGTGGTTTTTCAACATCTGGTGTTGGAGGGAGTTGTGTGGCATTATTGGCACTGGGTCGATTGATATCAAATTGCGGGCTCTGTGGAATTTGAGGGGCTTCTGAATTAGGCTTGATATTGACAACTTGGTCATTCCTGCTACCCACATGTGAAGGTTTGACTGGAAGGGTTCTGTGCAGCAGTCCTTCCTTGACTCTCATGTCACTTGGTTCCATGATTGTCCTCGTCTTTGGTATCCAGAGTCAGTACCCCCTACAGCCAGAATAACCCAGAAACTTCCCTTTGTTACAAATCTACCCACAATTCTTCACTTTGCCAGTCCCTTGGTCAACATCCCTTTGTTTCCACTTCTTTTCACACAGATACATGTCCCAGCATCACTGTATGATCCCCATTTCATGTTGAATCTGGACTACCGGATATATGGACCGTTGTACCGGGCCGCATCTATGCTTCAATCGTTTCACTATGATCTATGCTATTCCTAGTCACTCCCATTATAGTAGCTACAGCCACTTCTGTATAGTATATAAGTAGCTTTGTATCTACATGCAATATCAGTACTTTTACTACTTTCGTTGCTGCCTCTAAGCCTATCTCCAGGTGAGCTAGTCTGTCCCATGCTGCCACTGCGTGGGCAGGACCTCTGCCTCAACAGGTTATAGGCCCCGGTGCCCTATCGATGTGCCCTGCAATGGCAGCTCTCTAGGATGTGCGCCTTTATTGTGTGCTGCCTATGATGATGCACTATTGTGGTCATTGCACTCGATAACCATTGTGACTGCTTAATTGCTGTCGTGATGGGCAGACCGTTAACACTGGTTCTGGACCTGTGAAGTCAACATCTTCATTGATGTTTGACAATGGTGGACTGTGTCCTCAAAAACAATCAATGGCTATTGCCATTGACTGTGCAGTGATTTCTTTTATCATTGCCTATGATGATGAACCAATGCTGATCGTTGTTTTATTACTCCAGATCACTATGGCTCCTGTTATGTCTACCCTTATCCCCACCATTGAGGCCTTCAGTGGTGTCAACTGGCGCAAGTGGTTCAAGGGTCTTGGTACCTATGCATGATCAATGAGTTCTACGACCATTACACCAACAACGATCCTGAACCTGATGAACCCGAGAAACCTACCGAACCTACTAAACCTAAAGCAACTACTTGCACTGTCACTGTTGCTGCTACAACTACAACTGAAGTGACTACACGTACGGAGACAGTCTCTCCTACTGATGCGCAGATGCAGCAGTATGCTACGGATCTTGAGCAGTATGCTAAGGATTTGGAGAAGTATGAAAAGGATTTCATCAGGTATGACAAGGAGAATCGACGTTGGAAGAAGTATGAATTCAAGGCCATGGGTGCACTATGTGCCACCACCACCATTGCCGTGCAGAGTATTATTGAGGATGATGATACGGCTTGGAACGCTTGGGAGAAAATTAAGGCTCGTTATGGCCAGCAGACTTCTGTCTCTGTTTGGGTGGACTTCAAGTCCATTATGGAATTCCGTCTGTCTGGTGGAAACCCCATTCCAGAAATAGCTCGACTTGAACCCCTCTTTAGACAGCTCCATGAAGCCAATATCGGTCTCCCTGATCTTATCAAAGCCATGCTCCTCCTCTCTGTTCTACCACAGGGCTGGTTGAACACTCGCGAATTTGCTACCAATAGTAACTCGCCAGCTGATCTTACTTTTGAAGTGGCTCGTGATGCCATCATTAACCACTATGAAGCTCGGAAACCCACTCCTCTCGCATCGCACATCTCCTCTGTTAAGAAGAAGGACAAGGACCCGAAGTTTAACCAGCAGTGTAATCCTCCTTCGTCGTCGTCTAACAACAACAACCAGTCTAAAAACAACAACAACCAGAAGAAGAAGAACAACCAACGTGGCAGGAAGAAGGAGGGTGATTCTCAGGACAACAAGGGTGACTCCTCTCACAAGGGTCATCTCATATTGCGTCCCTTGCTCATTTGTCCATCTCCTCACCCCCCATCATTCCTGATACTCCATCTGTTGTACATCCTGCGGACCGATCCCAGGATCCACTCCACATGCAGCTTTTCTCCGGTGCTACCTCTGGTGGTACTGTTTTTGAGAATGCTCAGGCTGCTCACAGTCTTGCCGATCGTCTTGGTGTTCCCAAGTATGGCCATGTCCTTGAACCTATGGAACAGGGATATGCAGCTGCTTCCTCTTCCTCCCTTAAGCATTGTATTGATGGTCCCTCCTCTACTGCTCCACCTGCAAAGTGTGCTAAAAGCGTGGAGAAGGTTTATGACCTCTATGATTCTTTCTATGAGGACTCCGACTCTGAGCGTGAAGATCGTATCGCGTTGAACGCTGTTAACAATTCCTTGTGTACAGAGATTGCAAGTGGAAGTGCCGTGGATGTTGACAGTGAGATCACAGATGCCGCTGGTTTTTCCAACGATGTTGAGTACAATTCGGTCTCCATCGGATCTGAGGAATCTGACAATGACAGGCAAGTTCCTTATCTCAGTCTTTCTTCTAACGCTGATACAAACCTACGGTGCGCCGCTCTACTAGCCGCTTCTAAACGTAGTAGTTCGGATATCGTGTCCCGTATGAAATTTGCACAATATATTGGTGATCACCTTGCCACATGTGCGAATTGTAAGGGAAAGAAGGCAACTGGAAGCTCATAAGAGTGGATCGTCGATTCAGGTGCTTCGTTGCACTTCACTTATGATCTCGAAGATTTTGCCGAGTATGAACCCATGAACAATGGACCGCAGCTTAATACTGTGCAGAAGGACAACCCTATCCAATTTAAGGGGAAAGGGACTGTGTTCATCTCTCATTCTGTTGAACGATCTGACAGTCGTATGGAGGAACGCATTACGCGACTCTATCCTGTCTATTATGTTCCGCTTCTGTCAATTCAACTTCTCTTGCTTGGAGAACTCTTGCAAGGTGGTCTGCAAGTACGCAGATCGTCTAGCAAATTGGCTTTTTATCCCAAGGGTCGACGCCAATCATTGGTATCGTATCCGCTTATGCCTAGTCAAACCATTTTTTGGGTTAGCTCGCAGAAAGCCTCTGCTCGTAGCTTAATGGCCAAGTCAACAATGGATAAAGTTGACTACAAGGTTCTACACAGACGTTTTGGACATTGTTCAGACAAGGCTCTGGATAAAGCTCGGAAGCATACTAAGAACTTCCCGGAATTCGACCGAAAACCGAAGAAAACTCGGTTATGCCGAGGATGTGCAGAAGGAAAGATGCACTCCAGATCGTTCCCTGACTCCACTACCCGTGCCTCGAAACCCTTCGAGAAAATCCACTCCGACCTCAAACAATTCCCCACTGAGTCGTACCACAAATACAAATGGTATATGTTGTTTGTTGACGACTGTACTTCACATGGTTGGACAATGCTCATGCGACGCAAATCTGACGATGTCAAGATGCTCCGTGACTTTACCGCTATGGTAAAGGTGCAATTTGGTGTTGATATTAAGGAATGGATGTCTGATGGAGGGGGAGAGTACAAATCAGATGCCTTTGATGATGTACTGAAGGAGCACGGTATCAACATTCTGACCACCATTCCATATACGCCGGAACAGAATGGTCGTGCAGAACGGTTCAATCGGACCATTGTCAAGAAAGCTCAAGCTCTTCGCTTTGATGCTTGTCTTCCACCTTCTTGGTGGGAATTCTGTGTGTTGCACGCTGTTGCACTTCACAATTGGACGCTGTCCCAGCGTTTACGTTGGTTGACCCTGCATGAGAAGTTGCATGGCAGTGCACTGGATGTTTCAGATCTCCAAGTCTTCAGATGTGCAGCGTATGTGTTTATTCCAGAAAAGCGTTGAGTTAACAAGTTATCTCCGTGTTTGGAACTGATGACCTTCATTGGTTTTCAGGAAGGCATGAAAGGATATATCTTCATGAAGATGTCCAATAATGCTATCTTCAAAAGCGCTACAGCTCTGTTCGATGAAAACTTGTTCCCAAAGTGTTCTGATAAGAAACCTCGTGGCTTTACCCCGGTGGGTGAAATCCCTGAAATACCACCGGTATTGGGTGAAAATCCCAACTTCCCTTCGGATAGTGATGATGATTTGTCTGATGATGATCTTTATCCTCCTGAGAACCTTCCAAAGCGATCGGAATCTCCTCATGACGATGATGGAGATGGTACTGTACCTCAGGGTGAACGTCAACATCCTGATCCTGATCCTCCGTTCCAGCCTCCCAGGCCACCTACACCAGTGGGTGGACAAGAGCAGTCTCCGCCACCAAGGCATTCAGGCAGGAAACAGATGGGTACTAAGCAACCTGATAATGTATTTGGTGAACAACGAGACCCAAATAATCCCTCGCGCATTGTGCGTGATATGGAGAAAAATTCTACATGGAGAGATGCCACAGGTGATAGAGAACCCATGGATCCACCTACTACTTGTAGGAGAGGCAGACCTGGAAAGGTTCCTGGGACTAATCATGCCAGTCTGTCTACCATGTGTAACTCCAGGGGGAGTCAGCCCGATAGCTTAGTGCCTCACAGTAGAAGGCCTGTCTGAAAATCCTGATAGTCCACCTGTTACTTTCAACCCTGTCACTCCTAGCCCTCTCAATACACCCATCACTCATACTGAAATCCCAGCATTTGTTGCCTCAGAAGCCACTTTTGCTGTAGCTAAGACCCCAACCAACACCAGACCATCTTCTGCCGCTGCACACGGGGCTCCCTCACCTACCGTGTCTACCACATCCACTCACACTTCTGAATCCAATACCACCAACATGTCTACATCCAATACCGCAAGCCAAGCCACACTGGACAAAGTCCTAAAGGCTATGGTGAAATCCCAGAAAGACACCCAAGCACAGCTAGATGCCATTAAGGAAGCCTTCCAGTCCAACAAAGAAGTAGGGAAGATCATTGCCAAACCCAGTAACTTCAAGGGAGAAACCTGGGATGTGGCATGCTTCTTACCCATGTTCAAAAACTGGGCTATACAAGAGAAGGTCCTCCAGCACCCAACAGAGAAGGGTCAGTTAGATGAGTGGAAGATGATTCAATCTGCTCTATCCTTCTGCGAGGGGACGGCAGGAGCTTGGGCAGCCCAATACTTGATACAGGCCAACAAGGTAGCCTCAAAAGAGCTCCCTTAAGATCAATTCCCTTTCGGAGGAAGATGGGCCCAGTTTGAGGAATCCTTCAAAGTCCAGTTCAGGGCAGCCAATGAAAAAGTGGATGCTATTGAAATCCTTACCAACCTTAAACAGGGGAACAAGACTGCAACTCTCTACAGTCGGGAACTCAAGGAGGCTGCTATGAAGACAGGACTATCAGATGCAGATCTTCGAATCTGATACCGCAAGGGTCTGAATGCGGACCTTAAACGATTATTGGTGGTGATGGAATTGTCCCAAGGAGAACCCGCTAATCTAACCGAACTGGAAACACGAGCTTGCAAAGCAGAGAGGTCCCTGCAGGAGGAAGGATTAGCGGCCAAGAGACAGGTAGAAACGACTGTCACTACTATTAGCGCGAATCGTTCCAACATCCCCACAGGAAATGGACGCACTAGAGAGGACTTTGTGAAAGCAATGCAGGGGAAGTGTTACGGATATGGGGTGAGTGATCATACCAAGGCTAATGGGAACCACGGACAGGATAAATGCAACTACTGTGCACGTCCTGGACACAGGTCCAATGTATGCCAGGATAAGTACCTAGGGAGAGCACCCGGAGGAGGAATCCGACGCCAACAGATTTCAGCCACCCCTTTCACTCTCTTCCCAGATGAACCAACACCTACACCCTCGTACTCACCATTGCCAATGACCCCTACTGCCCAAATCTCTGCCACTCCCTCTTCCACCCCCAACATGGATGCCATTGCCCAAATCGCCACCCTCCAGCAAGCCCTAGCCCAGCAGAACACTATTCTCCAACAACTCATGCAAAAGGATTTTTAAGTAGGGTGTCTGCCTTCGCCGTGACAAAGGTGCCCTCACCAGCTTCAGTCTATGCTTCCTCCTTGTATGACTCAATTCACTCATGTACAATATCCTCTGTTCGAGAAATAGACACTCTCTCACCTCACTTCCGCATACAAGTCACACTGAAAGGAAAGCATCGCCAGACTGAAACAACGGCCATGATCGATAGCGGGGCCACCGCATTATTTCTTGGAAAATCCTTTGTCACAACCAATCACATCACCACCTTCCCTCTCCAACACCCAATTCGAGTTCACAACATCGATGGAACACTAAACCAGGCTAGAAGTATCACACGCTACGCTCGTCTAGGTCCAGTAGTGGAGGACACTGAAGCCTGGACGGACTTCTTGGTCACAGATCTTGTTGAATCCGGACTACCGGATATATGGACCGTTGTATCGGGCTACATCTATGCTTCAATCGTTTCACTATGATCTATGCTATTCCTAGTCATTCCCGTTATAGTAGCTACAGCCACCTCTGTATAGTATATAAGTAGCTCTGTATCTACATGCAATACCAGTACTTTTACTACTTTCGTTGCTGCCTCTAAGCCTATCTCCAGGTGAGCTAGTCTGTCCCATACTGCCACTACGTGGGCAGGACCTCTGCCTCAACAGATCTAGGAGGACAACATGCTATATTAGGGCTATCCTGTCTTCGGAAGACCAATCCTCAGATCAACTGGAAAGGGACACCTTTCAGTCCCAAAACAAGGAGTGGAGATAGAAGAAGTGGAGGATGAAGAGAAATGGGCAGGAACAGGTAATCCACCACTCAGCAATGCTATTCTTGAATCTATCGATGACCCCTTCGAAACCATCCATGCATCCATTATTGAAACGCCCCCAGTGGAGCCTGAAGATACAACGCCACTTTATCATATCATGGCCAACCAGGCCGCACGCAGATCTTTAGTCAAAAAAAGAATCTTAGAGGACTGTCACGACAAGGTATGGGTTGCAGCAGGGTACATGTACTCTCAACAGATTGCCGAAGAAACCAACAAGGAAAAGCCAAAACCGTCATTTGAGGAGATGGTACCAGAATCATATTGGGAATACGCTAAAGTCTTTTCTGAGCAGGAATCCGAGCGACTTCCAGCTCACAAGCCATGGGATCACGCTATCAAACTCACACCAGGATCACCACAGACCATGAAAAGAAAGGTCTACCCCATGTCACTCAACGAACAACAAGAACTGGACAAGTTCCTGGAGGAGAACCAACGGAAAGGCTACATCCGACCCTTGAAATCACCTCTTGCGTCACCTGTTTTCTTTGTGAAGAAGAAGGATGGAAAACTCAGATTCATGCAGGACTATTGGAAACTTGACGAGTACACTATCAAAAACTGTTACCCACTCCCCCTGGTCACAGATATCATCAATCGACTCCAAGGTGCAAAGAATTTCACAAAATTCGATGTACGATGGGGATACAACAACGTACGGATTAAGGAAGGAGATGAATGGAAGGCCACCTTTGCAACCAATAGGGGACTTTTTGAACCAAGAGTGATGTTCTTTGGACTCACTAACTCACCTACTATGTTCCAATCCCTCATGAATTCTATATTTGCTGATCTCATAGCCCTAGGAAAGGTTGCCGTGTACCTGGACAACATTCTCATCTTCACCAGTACGCGAGAGGAGCATCAGATCCTAGTCAAGGAGGTCTTGTCACGACTCCAGAAACACAACCTCTACCTATGACCAGAGAAATGCCAATTTGAACAACAGGAAATCAAGTACCTGGGACTCCTGATCAGTGAAGGCCAAGTACGCATGGACCCAGCTAAAGTCAAAGCTGTACGAGAATGGGCAACTCCTCGAACCTGCATGATGTCTGGGGCTTTTTGGGATTCGCCAACTTCTACCAACACTTCATTAGGGATTTCGCGAAAACGGCACAGCCACTGAATGACCTCACACGGAAGCATGTCTCCTTTGACTGGGGAACTCAGCAACAAGCAGCCTTGATGAACTTCAAACAGCCTTCACCACTGCTCCAATCTTAACTCTTTGGGACCCAGACCGGCCAACACGCATTGAAGTCGACGCCTCCGGATTTGCTACAGGAGGAGTGCTATCCCAGAAATTAGAAGACGGCTTATGGCACCCAGTTGCATTCCGATCAGTATCTATGCAGCCAGCAAAGAGAAATTTTGAGATATGGGACGGGGAAATGTTGGCAATCATTGACGCCCTGAAGGACTGGCAATACTTTCTGGAAGGACAACCTCAGCCATTTGAGATCCTGACTGACCATTCGAATTTGGAGTTCTGGAAGAACACTCAAAACCTAATTCGCCAACAGGCTTGCTGGGCACTTTATCTGTCCCATTTCCACTTCCAACTCAGTTATTGCCCTGGCAAAACCAACACACTAGCCAACCCCCTCTCTCATATGACAGCACATCAGGTCTCAGATAATGAGGACAATCGCCAACAAGTGGTTCTCGGACCAGAACTCTTTGTACAAATTGCAGCCAAAGCATTGATCAACCCGCTTGAAAATCAGATCAGGGAAGCCTCTGTTAGAGAAGCGGAAGTATTGGAAGGACTCTGGCAGTTGAAGAAGAATGGGCCATTGTGATTGGTAAACGAACTAGCTGAGTAGGAGGAGGACAATGGACTGGTATACCACAGAGGGCGAGTATATGTACCTCCAGACGAAGAGCTGCGAAGGGAGGTAGTACGACAGTGTCATGATGACCCAACCACAGGACATCCTGGACTCCATGGCACACTGGATCCGGTGGACACCCGCTTTTGGTGGCCAACCATGTGTTTGTTTGTGGAGAAATATGTAGAAGGATGTAATTCCTGTGCATGCAGAAAGCTGCACTGACATCCCTGTGTTGTTATGCAACCCCTCAAAGTACCGAATGGCCCATGGGAGGAAGTGGGAGTCAACCTGATCACTCAACTGCCAGATTCTCATGGCTATGATGCAATCCTAGTCTGCACCGATCTCTTCACAAAACAGGTCCACACCATCCCCTGCACCACTAACATCACTGCCGAAGGGATAGCAGACCTTTACTACTGAGAAATATTCCGACTTCACGGCTTACCCCTGCGTTTTGTGTCAGATCAGGGCCCTCAGTTCAACGCCAAGCTCACCAGAGCACTACTAGAACGACTAGGGATCAAGGGTAGCTTCACCTCAGGATACCACCCCCAGGCCAATGGACAGACAGAAAGAGTGAACCAGGAGGTGGAGAAGTACCTGAGGTTGCATATGAACTACCGGCAAGACGATTGGTCCGAACATCTTCCACTTGCAGAGTTTGTACTCAACTCCCGCACGCACTTAGCCCATCATTTATCCCCCTTCAAACTCCTATATGGGTACTTACCCCTTTTCAATATCCCAGTGGGACGATGATTGGGAATTCCGGAAGTCGAAAACCATATCAACATTCTGTGGGAAGTACGCCAGGATGCGGGAGCAGCTCTACACTTGACAAAGCGGCACCAGAAGGAGGGATACGAGTGAGGAAAGAAGAAGGCACACCAGTTCAAGGTTGGGGACTTTGTTTGGCTAGATGGATTTGACTTCAATCTGAAACTGTCAAGCGAGAAATTGGGCGATCAGAGCTTAGGCCCCTTCGAGATATTACAGGAAGTGGGAGGTTTGGACTATCGGTTGGATTTGCCAGAAGAGCAGGGACGACACCACACCATCTTCCACGTCGACAAACTCTATCCCTACAAAGGCAACCTGATTAACGGTCTACTACCGGAACCCCCGGGGCCAATCTAGATTGAGGGCAAGGACGAACCGGAGTATGAGGTGGACAAAATTCTTGACAGTCAGTACAGGTGGCACTGGTTGGAGTATAGAGTCAAGTGGAAAGGAGACCACCGAAGCACATGGGAACCAGCACCGAATCTAAAGAACGCACCACGGAAGGTAAAAGAGTTCCACAAGAAACACCCAGTGACAGCAGGACCAGCACCCCGAGACAACTAAAGTGGAGCGAGGACGATGAAGCGTAGAAGGGGGGTAATGTCATGAAGATGCCACTTTTCCCTCCACCATTTGCTCACATGATTATCACATGTTCTTTTCTCACAATCACTTACTATACATCTTTCTTTCTCACAATTCCCTTTCTGAACCCACCATCGTGCAGCTTTAACCCACATCGCGCAGCCATCCCATTATCTCATATCGACTCACTCCTTATTCATCCTTGACTCATACTTACTCATACACAACTCATAGGTAGCCACTCCAACTCCAGCTCTGACCGTAGGATAGGTATATAAGCTAGCTAGTCTTCACCTGGTCCCTCATCTTGACCTCTTGTTGTTGGGACCAGGTGAGTAGTACAGTCTCCTTTGCTTTCCTTCTCTACAATAGATCTAACTTGTCGTTGGGACCAGTTTCTGCCTTATCTCTGTCTGAGTCAAGCCTGCTGCTCTTCTCTAAGCTTGCTACCACTCCCTGCCTTCACCGTCTCCGATAGACGCTCAGCACTTCATGACAAAATTGAGTCAAGAATTAAGCCCATCGCACTTGTCGACAACTTAATTTCTGTGCTGTGGTAAAGTACTCCAGGTTCTTGTGATCTGTATGAATCTCCACTGTATATGGTGCTCCTTCTAAATAGTGTCTCCATGTTTCCAATGCTCTAATGATTGCCAAGAGTTCCTTATCATGGATATTGTAGTTCTGTTTGGCCTCTGACAGTAATTTGATGCATCAGACTTTGCTACTGGAGGAATCCTCTCACAGCAAGGTGAAGATGGCCAGTGGCACCCAACAGCATATATTTCCAACTTCCACACAATACAGTTTTGATTCATCAGGCATCAGCAATACTGGAGAGGATATGAATGCAGCTTTCAAAGCATCAAATGCTGCTTGACAATCTGGGGTCCAGTTCCATTGATGTTCCTTCCTGGTCAACTTGAATAATGGTCTTGCAATCCAAGAAAACCCCTCTATAAAGCAGTGATAGAAATTCCCAAACCCAAGAAATGATTGCACTTCCTTCACAGAATAGAATGTGGTGTTGGCCATTCAGTGACACCTGCTACCTTTACTGGATCCATAGCAAGGGTGTTGTGAGAGATTATCAGGCCCAGAAATTCAACTGACTCAGCTTCAAAAGTGCATTTTTCTGGTTTCAAGTAGAGGTCATGATCTTTCAACTGCTGAAGCACCTTTCTGACAATTTGACGATGTTCCTCCATAGTGTCCGTGAATATAAGAATGTTGTCTATATAAATGACCACCTTTCCTAACTCAATCAAGTCACTAAAAATGGTGTTTATCATTGCTTGGAATGTTGCAGGCGGGTTCATAAGGCCAAAGAACATCACTGTTGGTTCAACAAGGCCTCGGTTCGTCTTGAATGCAGCTTTCCACTCATCCCCCTCCTTGTTTCTGATATTGTTGTAACCCCATCTAAGATCCACCTTAGAGAATACTCGTGCTCCCTTGAGTTTATCCACAAGTTCTGATATGAGGGGTAGTGGGTATCTGTCAAGAACAAGGCCAGTGACTAGGAAAACCCCTCAGGCCACCAACAGGGTCAAGAATGCAAAAGAGGAAAGATAGATTTGAGTAGAGCAAGTGTATGATAGTACATGCTGGATACAGGCACTATAAGATGAAGTTGTCAGACTGGAGAACCATCTAGAAGTGTCCATGATTATGTATGACAGGACCAAGCTGTAGAGATATCATGGGAACAAGGGTAAAACAGGAAAAATGAAAGAACAAGTGATAAGAATCAAGGGATACATGTGGAAACATTGTCATGATGGAAACCATATGGTATGCTGGGAAAATATCTGGAAACAATGTGGAACACCAGGTAGTACCAGGTAATGATATGGAGGCCAGAATGCAATGGTGAGAACATGTAACCATGGGAAATAAAGAGAAAAACATGAGGAAAAAGTACCCGGAGACCAAGGGAAGGGACAACAGTAGGTGGATTTGTAACAGTATCCATTCTTGACAGTGCCAGTGTTGAGAACCCAATAGTCCTGTACAGGTTGTAGCTTTCTATCTTTCTTTTTGACAAAGAAAAATGGACTTGCCATTGATGACTTTGAAGGACGAATATATCCCTTCCCTAAATTCTCCTTGAGGAATGAATCAAGTTTGTGCTGTTCATTGGGTGATAGAGGATATGTCTTGCAAGTCTTTGGTTGGAAATCCGGCTTGAGATCAATGACATGATCCCAATCTCCTTGTGCTGGTAACTGTTCTGCTATCTTCTTGTCAAAAACTGATAGAAATCCATGGTATTGCTCCAGAACTAGTTCCTCAAGCTTCTTGGGAGTTTTTTCAGCAGCATGGTGTTTCTCTGCTAATGCTTGTGCATTTGTGAATGCTGCTCAGATATTCATAGTAGGACCGTCCTCGAAATCTGGTTCGCTCACTGGAGAGTCCTCTTTTCCAAAGACTTGTTTCAATGCTCTAATTACCCAATCTCTAGGCACCTCAACTTCTCCATCATCATCTTCTGTGAACAGCTTTGATGGTAGTGAGGGATGTCCAACAAACAAACGGACTTGTCTGCAACTTCCAGCAATCTTGGTAACTGGAACTGGAACACTGTCCTCCTCTTTCCAAGTAACCTTGCAGTCCTGATAGAAACAAGGAATTTTTGATTTGGATGCCCAAAATGTTGATTTTACCTCTGACTTGGTGCAAACATTCTTGACAGGTGGATTTTCGCAAATGCATGTGGGAGGACATCTAACCATATCCACTGTTATGAATCCACATATTGTTTTCCCTTCTCTTGGTCCCCGGGTACTTTTTCCTCATGTTTTTCTCTTTATTTCCCATGGTTACATGTTCTCACCATTGCATTCTGGCCTCCATATCATTACCTGGTACTACCTGGTGTTCCACATTGCTTCCAGATATTTTCCCAGTATACCATATGGTTTCCATCATGACATTGTCTCCACATGTATCCCTTGATTCTTATCACTTGTTCTTTCAGTTTTCCTCTTTTATATTCATTCCCATGATATCTCTACAGCTTGGCTCTGTCATATATAATCGTGGACACTTTTAGATAGTTCTCCAGTCTGACAACTTCGTCTCATAGTGCCTGTATCCAGCATGTACTATCATACACTTGCTCTACTCAAATCTATCTTTCCTCTTTTGCATTCTTGACCCTGTTGGTGGCCTGAGGGGTTTTCCTAGTCACTGGCCTCGTTCTTGACATCCACCTCTCGGTTTATCTAATTGATCTCTGGATTATGCTGCTCCAACCAATCTGTTCCGAGTATAACATCATGATCCCCAATATATGTGACATAGAATTCAGCTGTTTCCTCATGGAATGACAGATGGTCTTGAGAATAGATATGAAGCTTTTGTCAGGTAAAATATTGAACCCATCCAAGGACATTCTCAGATCCATCCACATTCCGGACTGGAAAAGGTGTAGAAACAGGAAGAAGAGTGAAACAATGTTTTCGGGCAAAATTTGAATTAATGATGATCCCTTCCACTATCAACAAGTGCTTCTGCATTGATTTTCTGACCGGTAATCTTCCCTATGAGCTCAACTTGTAGTGTAATCAATGGAGTCTGTCTGTTTCTGATGATTGCAGACATTCTCAATTCTGATGGAAACAATTGCTCACAGAGTAGGTTCAATATATCAAATTGATTCGAAGATAGTCTGGTAAGTAATGGTACAACTCCTCCTAACAATGTGGTAGGGGAGGAAATCAAAAATCCTTCTTGTTGCCAAGGTCCCTCCAATGTGCAGCAGCAGCAGCCTTGGTTTCTGGGTCCAGCTTCTGAATATTGTTGAATGTCTCAGTGATTTCTTTCATATAGTCAGGGGCAGAGAAAGGGGAAGTGGTAGCGAGATTGTTCATAGGGGTAGAGTGGAAGATGATGGAACAGAGGATGAAAAAGATCTAGGAGTAGTGGCATGGATATTGGTGCCTGTGGGACGCTGAATAGAAATGAATTGTCTTGATCCCTGGTTGGTTGGTGGAAATGTAGGACATTCATATCCTTGATGACCTGGTTGCCGACATCTGAAGCAAAGTCCTTTATCAACACACTACTGTTGCTCCTGAGGAGTCAGCTTTTTCAGAGGAATAAGGGGCAAGGATGCATCTGGAGCCTTAAAGGCATTGACTTCCTTTGATGCTCCAGCATCTGAAACAACTCTACCCATGGTGGTAGATGTGGTAGTTGTTTGGGAACAAGTGACATAGTTCCCCGGGCAAATGTTCTTCCAGCATGCAGCTTCTGCCCTGCGATTCAAATACTCATTCTGCAACTCTACAGCTCGCTTCTTGTATCCCTCTAATCCCTTTAGCCTTGGGTATGTCCCAGACACCTGATCAACTAGCTTGGGATGAAGTCCACACTTGAATAAGAGCAAAAGTGCCTCCTCCCCCAGCTTAGAGACAGCTGCATGTCGTTCAAATTCGGAAATGTACTTGTCGATGTCAGCCAGGTCCCCAGTCATGGTGATGGTCTCAATAGTGGTCTGAGCCTTGCCTTTGGGATCAAGTGGAGCAAAGTCCTTCTTGAATTGTTTCAAGAGAGAATCGAGGGTTGGCCACTTAACAGACTTCCTAGAGGATGCTGTAGAGCTTGCAACTCCAGTTTGTTGGCCTGCAGGATCCATGCTATTGTCCTGGTGGTCACTGTCACTGCTACCCCAATCACTTCCTTCATCATCACTACCCCATCCATATATCTCCTCCATACACCTATCTGCCCATGCTGCACCAATATCTCCACCTAGTAATGAGAGGAAAAGCGCTTGTGGGTCCACTACAGTGGGGTACCTGTCTTCATTCAGTGCAAGGTAGTTTCTGAATTTATTGATAAATCTGTTGGTCTTGACATGGTCCCCTTCCCAATTCTCAGGCCTGACACCTCTCTCACTGGGAAAGGAGGTATGGGCTGCCTTATCTGACCCTGCTCCAAGGTTGATTGATGATTCTGGTTGGGATGATGGACAATTGTGGGTGGGATTGGTAGTAGCTGGTTGATTGGGAGATGTTTTGTGTTCTAACATGTTGGTTGATGGTGAGGACTTGGATTTTGGTTGAGGAATTGGTCTAAGGGGAATAGCACTAATATGTTCTTCTTTGATAGTTGGCGACATACGGGTTTGCTCTGGAGAAATGAAGACATGTAACACTCTCTCCTCAGCAGCTGTCAACCAACGGTTCTCTGCTTGTGTTTCTCCAACAATATACCAGCCGTGTTGTCCGTTTGAGGTAGGCTGATCTAGCCAGTCAACTTCTTGCCAGACATTGGCAAGTACTGCAAAAAGTCTCTCTCCATCTCCGGGTTCAATTTGATGTGGTAAAGGAAAAGGGTGGGGATACTGAGGTTCTGGACTTGGTTCTGGACTAGGTGCTCTTGCAGTTTCTCGAGGTCCTTGTTGCCGGGAGGGTGAAGCAATGTTGGGCAATGAGATTATTTGATGAGGATGAAGGAAAGAGCACGAGCTTGGAGATCAGGATATAGAAGACGACCAGAGAGTGTGAAAAATAAGTTGGAAACAAAGGTGAATTCTCTTTCAGGAATAATAGCAGGAATATGTTGTGCAGGAGTGGGTACAAGGGTGTTAAAGAGTTGAGTGATGCAAAGGTGGCCCTGGTATAGGATAATGGTGACAGAGGGATCTGTGAATTCAAAGACCCTCACTAGTAGGTACTGATTGTGGAAAGTGGAGTCTTCACCTGAGGCCCACACTGCACGGTGTGTATTAACCCAGCAATTGTTATATCTCTCAGGACTCCAGAGTATTCTGTGACCAAGTTCTTCATGGTTTAGGGTTCTGCTAAAGAATGGGGCAATCCCTGGGTAGGGGTATGCGTCAATATGTGCCAGTGTGCCAAGAAGGTGGGGTGAGAGTAAAAGGAGCTTGTCCAAGTGTCACAAATGGCCTCTGTGGAGAAACCTCTCAAGCCACCTGAACTCACTCAGAGATAAGACTAGTTGATAGAAAAGTAAAAGAGTAGATTGAGCAGCCAAAAGCTCAACCCAGCACAAGTGCTACAAGTGGTGGGGAGACAAAGTGGACAAGCTGGGAAACTACCTACAGAGACCATGAGTATATATGAGAATATGCATCACAAGGAATGAATGAAATGATGAGAGCTGTCAAAAGTATCCATGAGAGAAAAGTGGGGAAGTCAAACCAAACATGTATAGTTGTAACCAATGGTAAGGTATGAGAAAGAGATCAAAAGGTGATTGTTCTATGATGAAAGACCAAAATAACTGATATGGCTCAATGAGTAAATGAGGATGACAGGTGCCAATGCTATGTCGATGGGAGAATTGATTGGAATGACTCTGGTGATGGTAAATGGCAAGATCTGGGGAAGTAGGGCCGGCACCGGGGTGGACAGGACAAAAGAATAGTGGCAGTTTGTGACACTGCTGACCTACCACTAGACATACTGCCTGTCAGGCAATATGTTGATGTATCACTAGTTACTTTGCATGTGGTGTGATACAATAATCTTGTCTACAGTTTATATCTACCTAGCTATAGGGACCCCTGTCCCTGTTTGCCCTCATCCCAAAAGCCTCAATGACGAAGTAGTTCCCCCGCTGGTCCAAAGTGTCCTAGCTCTGTTTTTGTTGGCAATGAGCAGTGGTAGAGGGGTCCCAATTCATTGTGGCATCACAATGGACAGTACAGCAAGTTCTGTCTCTTGCCTAGAATTCTCCCTGTTTGCTGAAATTGTGTAGGTCTGATATGGTATGAAATTGTCATCCATGCTTTTGTTGATAGATTCTCTCAGAAGGTGACAGGTATTCAGGCTAGCAATAACAACTGTGCTGCCACAGTAGATGTCTTTCTAGAGGCAATCCAGATACACAGTTGTCCAAGCTGCATTTGTGGAGACCATGGAATAGAGAATGATATGATCTGTGAGTTTATGGAAACCTTGAGAGGTACAAGCTGTGGTTTGTACCTCTATGGAAAGTCAGTATTGGTTTCTAGCTATGAGTGAATATCTTTATTAATGACATAGAATACAGAAGTATCTACAACATTTGAATTGAATGTCTATGGTGTAATGTCATTCTGGGGCTTGGAGCAAAGTGGAAATACTTTTTCCAAGACCTAGAAGTGAATGAGAGTCTTGACATCTTTGCATGATCAACAATGATGCCAGAGTATGGGCAGAGTCTTAGAACTGTCACTCAATCACTCTATGACAGCAGTGTTCACAATCCCCTGCAGAAATGTTTGTTTTTGGGATGATAGAAAATAGAATGCAAGGCATAAAGGAGATCACCAACCTCAACAATGACCATCTTGTCAACCTCTGCATATGAAGATTGTGATGCCTACAGAGTTGACTGGCAGGAGATGGAAAATAACATCATGGTTGATGATAGGGCTCTGCAAGAGTCTGGCACAAGTATAGAGGTTTTTGTTGAATAGCCCTTGATCAGGGCTTTCCAACAAGCCCAAGAACATCTCAAACAGATGAAAACTGACCAAGATATGTGCCTTACAAGTCTTGAAGGTCCCTGGTCAAAATTGACTCAACTATGCACAAAACAAGGTCACAAAACCTGGGTTTGGCCATATCTGGATTTGGTGTGGATTTTTTGCAATTTTTGACACCAATTTTGACTGGGAACCCCCAAGACTTGTAAGGTGCATATCTTGGTCAGTTTTCATCTGTTTGAAATGTTCTTGGGCTTGTTGGAAAGCCCTGATCAAGGGCTATTCAACAAAAACCTCCATACTCATGCTTGACTCATACAGAGCCCTAAAGTACTGCCTTTGAAGTACTACTAGATGCCTATACTTGTTGAGCTACCCAGCTGTTCATAGCCAGGTCAATGTCCCTTCTTTATCATGGATAGTTCTGAAGCCTTGCCATTCATTCAGAGGCCCCACTATATCCAATCCTTGTACCTTGAATATGAGGTAGTAGTTCAACTGTTCAGCCAGAACTTTTACTTGATTATACAGTATGCTATTTCTTTCTCTTCTAGTCTTTAGCCCTCCAGTACAGTTGAGTTCTGCATTCTCTAGCCAGTGTCAACTACACCTCTATTACTGTTGATATCTCACTGTACAAGTAGTAGGAAGGTTTGTTGAAGGTGCAACACCTCTGATCACTCCTCAATCATTGTTTAGCACCCAGTGCCTAGTTTGGGTTCACACCTCCAAAGTACTAATTTCCCAGCTTCTGAAGTAAAATTTCCACTTCAGCATCAAGTCCAGAGGTAAGCAAAAGCAAGTACTAGGTTGACCCAATTCCTTGCTTACTTTATCTCCTGAGCGCACCATGGCACACTTGCATAACATCAAAGATCACTTCCACCACTTGCTCTATAGTAAGTCTTTCCATTTTCTAGGTTCCAAAGCAGCTTTCTGATCTTTCTTTCTCTTCAGAGTTGTATAAGCTCTGGTGGTATTCAGAAGACTACTCTGACAAGACCAAAAAGTGCTACATCATTCTGCCCATTTCACTCAATGAGTATCCCTAATATACTTAAATCAACATGCTTCTAAAAGTACAGATTCAGATCTTTGCTATGAAATATGAAATAGACCTGCCTATAGGCTACAAAAAGAGCATGGCATACAATAACAGATAAGCAAACAGAATCTGGTTATACCTTTCCCTAGGCTGCTTTTTGCTGGCCTTTGGCCAGCTCCTCACAGCCCAGCAATATGTCACAACGCTATCACAAAGTCCTTTTGGTTCAGGTGACTTTGGGGACCAAAGCTACATCATGCTTCGCAATTTGGCCCTAAAGTCACCTGAAATAAAAGGATAATGATCAGAGCAAATTGAATTTAGGTAGGGAAGTGGACTGAATAAGGTATAATTGAAGCAAATTTGACCTGGAAAGTGTGAGTTTTGGCAGTAATGCCAATCACAACAGGGGACACAATAGATTGTGCTACATGGTTCTTGTAAGAACATATTCTATGTAAACTCCAAATCTGTAACAAAATCAGCTAATGAATCTCATCAATATAAGCAGAGGAACGCTGCTTGTTGCCCAGCCTGTGGCTGGCTCCTCACAGCTCATAGTCAAGCAAGGATGTGGCTATGCAAGAGTCCAATAGAAATATTCCCTTATTTAAAATGTTTTACATGATAACTGCTGCAAGATGAGCCAAAGAACTGGTTAATCTGGTAAAAACTGATGAAGTTACAATGAAAACAAGGTTTAGATTTTCTTAGCCAAGACTCACAAATTTGGATTTTTATATGCCCACTATGTACTTTACACTGTAGACACGCAAAATAAGACATATATCTTCTCTACACTTCTCCTCAACAAGTGTGTAATAAACAACTAATTCAATGAGTTATCAAAGACTGTATAGTCTACTGGTAATTTTGCTGAACTCCCTTGGTGCTCAACTTAGGGGCCAACAGTTCAAATCCTGGCAATGCCACAACACTCAGGTACAACAATATAATTAAGTTTGCTGAATTCTGATTGGCTAACCATTGAAATGTCCCCAGTTCCAAACAATAAACTGGCAGGATGTCAAGTTCACACGCCCTGCAACACATAATGCACATCTGTGAGAGTGTGCATCACATGTTGCAACCCTAGCCACAAGAATGTGTCTTGTTCTATGGTAGCTTGAGTATTGCATATCTCAAGAGCAGCTGTACATATAACTGAAAGGTAACTTGTCCCATTTCCAAATAATGTATGCAAACAATCTGAGCTCCTATACACAAGAAATGAATGAGAAATCACCTAGCTACCCTATAATTTCGATGTTTTTCCCTTCCCCGGTACCATCTTCCTGCAATATCTTCTGAATGAGTGGTGCGGCGACCTGGTGGTGAATCGCAACATGTAGGGGTAGTCTAAGCAAACACTTTGAGCTCCTCTATGTTGAAATCTGATGAGAACTCACCTAGATACCTTATAGTTTCGATGTTTTTTCCCTCCCTGGTACATTATTCCTGCAGTATCTTTTGAACAGGTGATGCGATGCCCAGCAGTAAGTTGCAACGTGTAGGGGGAATTCACACAAACATTTTGAGCTCCTGTACACCCAAATCAGATGAGAACTCACCTAGATACCTCATGGTTTTGATGTTTTTCCCTCCCCAGTACATTGTTCCTTTAATAACTTGTGGACAACAAATGTGGTGACCTGGCAGTGAGTTGCAAGGTATAGGGGCAACCTCTACAGAAATTTTGAGCTCCTGTATGCCTAAAACCTATGAAAACTCACCCAGTAGCTCTATGAATTTGTTGTCTCCCCCTTCCCCAGTATGATGTCCTGGCAATATCTTCTGCATATTTTGAGGAACATTACAGGCTGATTAGAAATATGCTGCTCTGCACTCAGGCTACTAAACCTGACATTTTGAGCATGTAAACATGTAAAATACATGATAACTCACTTGACTGCCATGGAAGAACAACAAAGACAGAGTCTGACAACTTTGTCACATAGTGCTTGTTTCCAGCATGTACTGTGTAGCCTATGTCCTACTCACAGTCTATCTATCTTTCTTTGCTCCCTTGACCTTGACAATGACCTGAGGGGCTTCCTAGTCACTTGCTGCGTTCCTGACACCCCTGTCTTTCTCTACTAGTATGGGTCTTTGTCAGGTCTGATTATATTATTCTAATCCTGAGTATGATACCTCTGAGCCACTGGAGATATTATTCCCTTGATATGACTACAGGTCCTAGTTGTGCCTCCAAAGTGATACTTTCTAAGGAGAGGCACCTCCAAGGCCCTATTCTCTCCTTATGCTAGGATCTGAGCCTTTTACTAGCTGCTCGAGACTCACTCTAGTACTCGTATTACCTAGTCATTTATTATCAGTTTTATGCTAAAATCACATAAAAACAAGGCTCTGAAGCTGCTTTTTATTAGCAGGCACTACAACATGATGATAAATGATGTTGTATGTGCTGTATAAAACTGTGAGAAAGTTCATTGGTATGAGGGATGACTTCCAGAGGATATGCAGAGCAGAAACTAATTGCAATGGGCTGAAAACAGGCATGATTTGGCTTGGAAAGTTTATGAATGGCTTCCACATGTCAAACAGACCATGGAAATGGATTCTACAGGTATGGAAACCCCAGAAAGCATATACAATAGTTGGAGTATTTATGAGGGACCAAGGGCAATGCAAAAAATATGGTGGAAAAATCCTGAATGTGAATTTTGGCATTTGCCAGTATTGACTAAGATGTTGAGGCAGAGGTCCTGCCCACGCAGTGGCAGCATGGGACAGACTAGCTCACTTGGAGATAGGCTTAGAGGCAGCAACAAGAGTAGTAAAAAGTACTGGTATTGCATGTAGATACAGAGCTACTTATATACTATACAGAGGTGGCTGTAGCTACTATAACGGGAGTGACTAGGAATAGCATAGATCATAGTGAAACGATTGAAGCATAGATGCGGCCCAATATAACAGTCCATATATCTGGTAGTCCAGATTCAACACTCCCTCTTGCTAAGTGCAGCACAAGTAGAGCACGAAGCGTCTATTTGGACAAATAAAATTCAAGTCCAAGATGTTCTCTAAAAGCGGAGAACTTGACATGACCCAAATTCTTGGTAAACATGTCTGCAGGATTGTAGGCACCATCAATAAAGAAAAGATCGACCTTGCGGTCTGAAACACATTCGCGAATGTAATGATAGCGAATATCAATGTGTTTGGTGCGACGTTCTTGAACTGGGTTAGAGGCGATGAAAATTGAGCCTTGATTATCTCCACATATGGGTACGGGAGTCATATCAATCCCAAGTTCAGAGAGTAACTGTCGAATCCACACAGCCTGACAACTACAGTTGGATAGCGCCATGTATTCAGCTTCAGTGGATGAAAGTGCAACAGTCTTCTGGGCACGTGATTGCCAACAGAAGATGCCACCTGCCAATTTGAAGAAATAGCCTGTGATCGACCAATGTTTGATAGGATCAGCAGCCCAATCAGAATCAGTGAATGCTAGTAAACCTCCATCAGAGGCTCCATCATAGACCAATGCATAGTCTGGGGTTCCTGCAAGATAGCGGCAAATATAAAGCGCCTTCTTCAGGTGATCCTCCGATGGATTAGCAGAAAATTGAGAAAGCTTTGTAACAGCGTAGGCAATATCTGGACGAGTGCCAAGCATGATATACAAAAGCGATCCAATCACTGATTGATATCGAGCATGACGTTCGGGATCAACAGGACCTTTGTTGGGTTGTGGAATATAGCCGGCGGGAAGAGGAGTATCAGCTGCTTTTGCATTCTGCATGCCAAATCGCTTCAAGACCTTCTTCAAGTATTCAGTCTGGTCAAGAAGGATCATACGGCCTCTGCGACGAATACACATGCGCAAGAACTCTTTAACTTCTCCAGGATCACGGCATTCCCAACGAGCCATAAACTCGGCTTTCTTCTTTTCGACAAAGGCTTTGTTGGGTCCAAGGAATAATGCATCGTCAACATAGATCAAAGCGATACATTCTTCACCAGTCTCACAATCTTTGCAGATGAAGAGACCTGCATCAGAAGTCAAGCGTTTGAAGCCCATTACTTCCATGGACGAGCTGAGGGCACGTCACCACTCAAGAGCAGCTTGCTTCAGTCCATATAATGCACGGCGAAGGCGATAGACTTTGCCTTCCTGACCCTTAACCTTGAAACCTTCAGGTTGATCCATATAGATCTCTTCTTTAAGTTTGCCATAAAGGAAGGCGTTCTTCACATCCAATGCCTGAATGTGCCAGTTTTTGAGAGCTGCAAGTGTGAGCATCATCCGTACAGTTTCAAACCGCACAACTGGTGAGAAGATCTCATCAAAGTCAACTCCTTCGACCTGAGAGAAACCCTTGGCAACAAGTCGAGCTTTCTTTTGACCATCTGACTTAACGTCAAACACCCATCTGTTTTTGACAGCCTTGCGACCTTTAGGTAGGTCAACCAATTTGAAGACCTTGCGCTTGCGAAGAGCCTCTAGTTCATCGCGGCAAGCGGTCTTCCATTCTCTCTGCTGCTCAGCTGGCAGCTTCAGTATGTCACGGAGAGTCCACTCTCGAACGTTAGACATATTGGTGAGGTCGTCGTGAACAGGAACTGCCCGATTTAACAGATAAATCATGAAACCTACTCCCCCTTCCTGGGATAATTGTTGCACTAAGCTATCGGGCTGACTCCCCCTGGAGTTACACATGGTAGACAGACTGGCACGATTAGTCCCAGGAACCTTTCTAGGTCTGCCTCTCCTACAAGTAGTAGGTGGATCCATGGGTTCTCTATCACCTGTGGCATCTCTCCATGTAGAATTTTTCTCCATATCACGCACAATGCGTGAGGGATTATTTGGGTCTCGTTGTTCACCAAATACATTATCAGGTTGCTTAGTACCCATCTGTTTCCTGCCTGAATGCCTTGGCGGCGGAGACTGCTCTTGTCCACCCACTGGTGTAGGTGGCCTGGGAGGCTGGAACGGAGGATCAGGATCAGGATGTTGACGTTCACCCTGAGGTACAGTACCATCTCCATCATCGTCATGAGGAGATTCCGATCGCTTTGGAAGGTTCTCAGGAGGATAAAGATCATCATCAGACAAATCATCATCACTATCCGAAGGGAAGTTGGGATTTTCACCCAATACCGGTGGTATTTCAGGGATTTCACCCACCGGGGTAAAGCCACGAGGTTTCTTATCAGAACACTTTGGGAACAAGTTTTCATCGAACAGAGCTGTAGCGCTTTTGAAGATAGCATTATTGGACATCTTCATGAAGATATATCCTTTCATGCCTTCCTGAAAACCAATGAAGGTCATCAGTTCCAAACACGGAGATAACTTGTTAACTCAACGCTTTTCTGGAATAAACACATACGCTGCACATCTGAAGACTTGGAGATCTGAAACATCCAGTGCACTGCCATGCAACTTCTCATGCAGGGTCAACCAACGTAAACGCTGGGACAGCGTCCAATTGTGAAGTGCAACAGCGTGCAACACACAGAATTCCCACCAAGAAGGTGGAAGACAAGCATCAAAGCGAAGAGCTTGAGCTTTCTTGACAATGGTCCGATTGAACCGTTCTGCACGACCATTCTGTTCCGGCGTATATGGAATGGTGGTCAGAATGTTGATACCGTGCTCCTTCAGTACATCATCAAAGGCATCTGATTTGTACTCTCCCCCTCCATCAGACATCCATTCCTTAATATCAACACCAAATTGCACCTTTACCATAGCGGTAAAGTCACGGAGCATCTTGACATCGTCAGATTTGCGTCGCATGAGCATTGTCCAACCATGTGAAGTACAGTCGTCAACAAACAACATATACCATTTGTATTTGTGGTACGACTCAGTGGGGAATTGTTTGAGGTCGGAGTGGATTTTCTCGAAGGGTTTCGAGGCACGGGTAGTGGAGTCAGGGAACGATCTGGAGTGCATCTTTCCTTCTGCACATCCTCGGCATAACCGAGTTTTCTTCGGTTTTCGGTCGAATTCCGGGAAGTTCTTAGTATGCTTCCGAGCTTTATCCAGAGCCTTGTCTGAACAATGTCCAAAACGTCTGTGTAGAACCTTGTAGTCAACTTTATCCATTGTTGACTTGGCCATTAAGCTACGAGCAGAGGCTTTCTGCGAGCTAACCCAAAAAATGGTTTGACTAGGCATAAGCGGATACGATACCAATGATTGGCGTCGACCCTTGGGATAAAAAGCCAATTTGCTAGACGATCTGCGTACTTGCAGACCACCTTGCAAGAGTTCTCCAAGCAAGAGAAGTTGAATTGACAGAAGCGGAACATAATAGACAGGATAGAGTCGCGTAATGCGTTCCTCCATACGACTGTCAGATCGTTCAACAGAATGAGAGATGAACACAGTCCCTTTCCCCTTAAATTGGATAGGGTTGTCCTTCTGCACAGTATTAAGCTGCGGTCCATTGTTCATGGGTTCATACTCGGCAAAATCTTCGAGATCATAAGTGAAGTGCAACGAAGCACCTGAATCGACGATCCACTCTTATGAGCTTCCAGTTGCCTTCTTTCCCTTACAATTCGCACATGTGGCAAGGTGATCACCAATATATTGCGCAAATTTCATACGGGACACGATATCCGAACTACTACGTTTAGAAGCGGCTAATAAAGCGGCGCACTGTAGGTTCGTATCAGCGTTAGGAGAAAGACTGAGATAAGGCACTTGCCTGTCATTGTCAGATTCCTCAGATCCGATGGAGACCGAATTGTACTCAACATCGTTGGAAAAACCAGCGGCATCTGCAATCTTGCTGTCAACGTCCATGGCACTTCCACTCGCAATCTCCGTATGCAAAGAATTGTTGACAGCATTCAACGCGATACGATCCTCACCCTCAGAGTCGGAGTCCTCATAGAAGGAATCATAGAGGTCATAAACCTTCTCAATGCTCTTAGCACGCTTTGCAGGTGGAGCAGTAGAGGAGGGACCATCAATACAATGCTTAAGGGAGGAAGAGGAAGCAGCTGCATATCCCTGTTCCATAGGTTCAAGGACATGGCCATACTTGGGAACACCAAGACGATCGGCAAGACTGCAAGCAGCCTGAGCATTCTCAAAAACAGTACCACTAGAGGTAGCACCGGAGAAACGCTGCATGTGGAGTGGATCCCGGGATCGGTCTGCGGGATGTATGACAGATGGAGTATCAGGAACGATGGGGTGAGGAGATGAACAAATGAGCTAGGGACGCAATATGAGATGACCCTTGTGAGAGGAGTCACCCTTGTTGTCCTGAGAATCACCCTTCTTCTTCCTGCCACGTTGGTTGTTCTTCTTCTTCTGGTTGTTGTTGTTTTTAGACTGGTTGTTGTTGTTAGACGACGACGAAGGAGGATTACACTGCTGGTTAAACTTTGGGTCCTTGTCCTTCTTCTTAACAGAGGAGATGCGCGATGCGAGAGGAGTGGGTTTCTGAGCTTCATAGTGGTTAATGACGGCATCACGAGCCACTTCAAAAGTAAGATCAGCTGGCGAGTTACCATTGGTAGCAAATTTCCGAGCATTCGACCAGCCCTGTGGTACGGAGAGGAGGAGCATGGCTTTGATAAGATCAGGGAGACCGATATCGGCTTTGTGGAGCTGTCCAAAAAGGAGTTCGAGTCGAGCTATTTCAGGAATGGGGTTACCACCAGACAGACGGAATTCCATAATGGACTTGAAGTCCGCCCAAACAGAGACGGAAGTCTGCTGGCCATAACGAGCCTTAATCTTCTCCCAAGCGTTCCAAGCCGTATCATCATCCTCGTTAACACTCTGCACGGCAATGGTGGTGGTGGCACGTAGTGCACCCATGGCCTTGAATTCATACTTCTTCCAACGTCGATGGTCCTTCTCGTGCCTGAGAAGATCCTTCTCTGTTACATCCATGCATCTTACCCTGGTCTATCTCACCTGGTCACATCACACTTGGCTAGTCACATCACCTCCGGACCCATTCCGAGTATTTCCGGGTATTTCCGGGCTATTATTCTAGCTCATTCCAACACTATTCCATCCCCGGCACTCAACCCTCACTTCCGCGGTTCAGTCTCTCACACCAAGTCCATCCCCGGAACCTCTGCCATTTCTGCCTCCGCTTCCGGGACTACTTCCATTCTTCATTCTGACTTATTCTGACTTACTTATCTCCGACTTCCGAGATATTCCCACGCTCACTTATTCTGTTCATATCTTCATTCCATCACGCACTTATTCATTTCCGGTTCATTTCCCTTCCGGTACATTTCTCCCCGTATTTGACTTCCATATGATACATCAACCTTTCCCGCACTTGACTCACTTATGATTCATTCATTTACTATAACCCTATATAAGCTCTATACTTCTATCCTGTATCTTAAGACTCAAAATCAACCAGAATCAACCAGAATCAACCAGGTTTCAATCTGGGTCAATCCCCATCATGACTCTAATGTCTTTTCTTCTCTCTCGCAACTTGTCCTCTTAGTCTAGTAGAAGGACAGCTCAGTTCATGGTGCTGTTGGCAAAACCTTCAGCTACTGTCTGCTCTAGATCCGTTGCTCCCACACTCCTTCATCATATCTCTTTCCTATCCATCTATCCGACAGCATATAAAATCCCATATCTTATCTTATCCCTATCTGATCCGCACGATCCTAACATTCTCATACCTTTCCAAATCCTTAGCATACTGCTCAAGATCGGTAGCGTACTGCTGCATCTGCGCGTCAGTAGGAGAGACCGTCTCCATACGTGTAGTTGCTTCAGTTGTAGTTGTAGCAGCAATAGTGACAGTGCGAGTAGTTGCTTTAGGTTTAGTAGGTTCTTTAGGTTTCTCAGGTGCATCAGGTTCAGGTTCGTCGTTGGTGTATGTTGAACATGATGTATATCATGTGATACACTGTTGACGTGTTGTTTACGCGTCACACTATTTATAGAGCTACGCCTCTAGAACACTTGCGTCCTCATGCAAGTACTACGTCTCTGTCTATGTATCTTACTACGTACATCTAGTTTCATCATATATGACACTATAGACAGTCGCTATCCAATAGCATATGTAGAGCCTCCAATACATGAGGCAAACACGACTATGCTCACCAAGCATACTACCATTCATGGTAGAAGTACTTACACAGTACTAATGTCTTTTACGCCTTTAGGGCCAAATACCTACTTTTAGTAGTAGTTTCAGTTAGTGTAATACTCATTACATGTACCAGAAACTTATGTATAAAAGACTGGACGAAAGGCCTTAAGCCTAAGGACAATCTACTTGATTATCACCTCTTCTCAAGCATCTCAAGACTACAAGAACACTCTGTGTATTACCCATGTGAGGTTTACTTCGTTATACCCACTGTGCACTTTAACTATGCTGGCTCATCAGTGTAATGGTCGTAGAACTCGTTGATCATGGCATAGGTACCAAGACCCTTGGACCACTTGCGCCAGTTGACACCGCTGAAGACCTCAACGGTGGGGATAAGGGTAGACATAACAGGAGCCATAGTGATCTGGAGTAATAAAACAACGATCAGCATATGTTCATCATCATAGGCAATGATAAAAGAAATCACTGCACGATCAACAGCAATAGCCATCGATTGTTGTTGAGGACACAGTCCACCATTGTCAAACATCAATGAAGATGTTGACTTCACAGGTCCAGAACCGGTGTTAACGGTCTGCCCATCACGACAGCGATTAAGCAGTCACAATGGTTATCGAGTGCAACGACCACAACAGCACATCATCATAGGCAGCACATAACAAAGGTGCACATCCTAGAGAGCTGCCATTGCAGGGCACATCAACAGGGCACCGGGGCCCATAACCTGTTGAGGCAGAGGGCCTGCCCACGCAGTGGCAGCATGGGACAGACTAGCTCACCTGGAGATAGGCTTAGAGGCAGCAACGAGAGTCATAAAAGTACTGGTATTGCATGTAGATACAGAGCTACTTATATACTATACAGAGGTGGCTGTAGCTACTATAACGGGAGTGACTAGGAATAGCATAGATCATAGTAAAACGATTGAAGCATAGATGCGGCCCGATACAACGGTCCATATATCTGGTAGTCCGGATTCAACAGACAGCACTGGGGGTGCGAGCAGTTTTGAAGTTGAGTAAATTGACTCAAGCTATAGATTCAGCAATCATGTCAATGACCAGCCTGATGATGTGAAAAATGAAGTGGTTGAAAGTGTCCTCGCAGAAATAGACTTCATCCTGGATCATGTTGTAACAAATCATGTAGCCCCAGTAGATAAACCAGTGGTGACTGAGGAAGAAGTACTGGAAGATGATTCCAAGGATAGCTTCTCATTCAGCATTGAGTGAAATGGGCAGAATGATGTAGCACTTTTTGGTCTTGTCAGAGTAGTCTTTTGAATACCACCAGAGCTTATACAACTCTGGAGAGGAAGTCAGAAGGTCGCCTCGGTATTTAGAAAATTGAAAGACTTACTATAGAGCAAGTTGCAGAAGTGATCTTCAATATTGTGCAAGCGTGCCATAGTGTGCTCAGGGGAAAGTAAGCAAGGAATTGGGACAACCTAGTATTTGCTTATACTGACCTCTGGACTTGCTGCTGAAGTGGAAATTTTACTTCGGAAACTAGGAAATTAGCGCTTCGGAGGCGTGGATCCGAACCAGGCACTGGGCACTAAACAATGATCGAGAAGTGATCGAAGGAGTTGTACCATCGACGTACCTCCCTCGTACTTGTACATTGAGATATTGACTGTACTAAGGGCATAGTTGGTGCTGGTAGCAAAACACAGCGCTCAACTGCACTAGAAGGCAAGGGACTAAGAAAGAAAGGAATGGTGTACTGAAGAATCGAGTAGGAGTTCTGGCTGAACCATTGAACTATTACCCGGTATCCAAGGCACCAAGATTGGATATAGTGGGGCGGCTATATGGGTGGCAGGAAGTCAGAATTATCCAAGCTATGGAAAGGATATCGACCTGGCTATGGACGTCTGGGTAACTCCATGAATATAGGCATCTAGTAGCACTTCGGAGGCAAGTACTTTGCTTCAGACGAAGGGAGTATATGCTTCGGAGGCAGACAGAACAGGATGACCTATGACAATTGAAGAGTCTAGAACCAGAGAATCAATGCTGCGGAGGCAGATAGGCAGAACGGAACCATCGATAGGAGAGACCTGGAATAAAAGAATGTTAGAGAATGTTCGAGGCTGATGATAGTTCCGAAGCAAATTGTTGGTTTTGACTTTGGGGTTCAAAAGCGTAGATTAAACACAAAAACTCTCCAAGTATATTCCAAAGTAGGTAGTTTATGCCTCCGAGGCATGGTTTATTCGATAGTGGTACAATTCGGTAGAATTAGAGCATCCTAGGGTATATAAGCAGTGGGGTTTTCATCAGGAATCCCCAAGCAATCTGTACGATTAGTATTCAGAGGATACGAAGCTATTCCACTTGTTGGGTAGTTAGTTGACTTGGGAGCGCTTCTGGAGAGACATTAGAACGGAATAGAACTTTGTTTGCCCAAACCTAGAAAATCCCTTGAACACTTGCTTGACCTTGACTTTGCATTGTTTGTCTGTGATGCTGACTTGACTGGCTGAGCTATTGTTGAACTTCCGAAGCTAATTGGGCTGAGGATATTGTTTGCCGTTGACAGTTGGTCTTTGGTTATTGACAGACTTGATTGGAGTCTTATTGCCATTGTTTGATTTGATTGTCTTGTTGCCCCTCGCTGTTCGAGTGGTTCTGAAGCTAGTTGAAGCCCAAGAACGCACTTCCAAAGCACCAAACAAACTCTACACTCCCCGAAACAACCTATAAACCTCTCTTCCGAACCCCACTTTTGACCTCCGAACTGGTTTCAGAGGCGAAGCTACCTTAGTTGGATAGTTTCTTGAGTCAGATTTCCTTCAGCCTACTATTGCAGTCTGGCTAAGAGCGGAACCTACGATCAATGCCGATCCCCGATTCCCGCACCCTTCAGCTACACTCTTGAGTGTTGGGAGGATTTGACCTACGAGTTAGATTTTATTATACACTGCGAGTGGCGCTTTACAACGTTGAGCTCTAGCTCCGACTTATTCTTCACTACTCATCAACTCCATTGTGAGGCCCACGGCTTTCAAGTCATCTTCTTTCCAAAATATCACTGCAAGCTCAATTTCATTAAGCAATGTTGGGGTTACGCAAAGAGAATTTACTGTGAACTTCTGGAATACACAAAAGATGCAGATCTGGAGCGGAACATGGTTCAGAGTGTACATTCAGTTCCTGTTGATCTGATGAAAAAGTAAGTCTGTTATTCTTTTTTCCTGTCTATATCGACTTACTTTGGCACCTAGGTTTGCAACTTGCTCAGATAGATTCATGGATGCTTATTGGAAGGGTCTTCCTGGTGTCCAAGCAGCATGGGCAGCAAGAAAATACCACGGCCATCATGTAGTGCCTGATATAATCTTGCGGGAGTTTGATGAGGCCCATTCTTCTAGTGTAGAAATGTAAGAAAATGTATTCAGAGGTAGAGTAGGACTGTGGATATATGATACATGAGGGAAAATGGTAGACAGCGAGGCGACAGGATACAAAAAAATTACTTTCCAAAAATTGTGCTGTTCCCATGCCCCACGTGACCTCGGCTAGCAGTTGATGCCTGTGAAAGTCACCCACCTTAGAAGAAATTGAGATAGAGAGCAAAGGAGACTAACCTTTGTAGACAGCTTGGAAGCAAGACAAAATGCAAGACAAATCCATTGCAAGATTGTGGTAGCAGATTAAGAACCAATAGTGTAAAATTTGTACCACCAGAGTTGGAAACTAAGTGAGCTGTCTTATTGATGAAGGAGAATCAGACCAATAGAGGTCTACATTTTATTGAGGCCTACTATGGAGCTTGTACTACTCTAGTAACATATTGAAAAAGTGGTGATGTCCATTGAAAGGAAGTACCATCTTTTGAGCAGCGTCCAGGAAGACATTGTTACACCATGTTTCTGCATACTGGGGCATTTGAGCCATAACCATACTAAGGAATCCAACCTGCATGATAGCATGGGCATACTTTTCTACTGGAGGAGTAATTCTGCAGAGCTCATTGTAGGTGTCCTGGGAAATAGCCATAGGTTCATATAAAAAGGCCTGTGTGCTATCTGCTTGGGATAAGAAGAAGACAGCCACCAGACAGGTGTGTAGAGACAGCACAAAGTGCTGGAAGAGTAAGGCCATAAAGTCATCAGGAGAGATGATAGTAGAGCTGAGCAAAGCTAGCTGCCAGAGCTGATGATATGGGAGATCACCTGTCATTACTCTGTTGGGGTAAGCAGAGTAGATTTCTATAGAATAACAATTAGACTATTAGAGTTTTCAGGAACTCTTGTAAGACGATCATGATGCACCTTTGTAGAACTCTTGAACCAGTTTTACTATGGGCCATTGACTGTCAGGAGCTCTGTCCCAAAAAATTGATGCAAGCATATAGATGATTGTGCTGCAAGTGTCTTCAACAATTGGAATGAAAGTAGAGGGTAAGAGAAAGAGAGATATGCCAAGAAGACCAGGACATAGAACCCTTCACTTCCAGACATCCAGGATGACTGAGCAAGAAAATTGCTAGAGCCAATGAGAGAACGTGGAATTGTGCATATAGTTCCACTGGTCTGACTCATACTCAACAGCAGAGCTATAACCATCCAAGTAAGAAAATGATAGTCTGGACAGACTGAGATTAGTAAGAAATATTGGTCAACAAGACAGGAATTTACCTCTTCAGGTGATATTCCTGCAGAAACCTAGAATAAACAGGCAGAATACATAATTGGTATGGTAGATAGATAGTCTGTAGAGTATATAAGGATGTAGGATTTATGTAGGTTCCTCAGTAAGTACTATCCCATGCTAGTAGGAAAGTTCAGAACATTTGCTCACACACATTGGAGCATAAAGCAGTATTGTATCCATCCAGACCATTGCCTAGTTTCTATAACAAGTACCATGTTTGGAGAGAAATCTAAAGAGCTTTGAATCAGTGAAGGATCACAAACACGGTATGACTAACCTTCTTGGGCTTCTCGGCACAACTCATTGAACATAGAAGAACATAGTAGAATATTCAAAATGACTTCACAGTAATGACTGATCATGACTCATACTGATCTACATAGTATATAAAACTGTTGCAGTAACAATTGTAACCTTACCTTACTTGTAATTCAACCACTATGTCTATCCCTTACCTGTCACAAGACTGTAAGATTTCCCTACTAACTGTTTGCCTAAAGTCTCAAGACTCAACAGTTAGTTGTCTGTTCTATTTCATCAAGTCTTAAGACTGAGATAGGATAGACTCAATGTAAGGTAAGATTATTCTAGTTTAAGGAACTTACGTGAAAGTACCAACAGTCTTTTACACTGGTGGACACACTGGGAACTAGTAGTAATCTTACCACCTGAATTATTAGTCATTTCATTTCAACACTCTCATCCTATCACACATCAACAGCACTCTTCTCTTTTATCATCAGCATCCTTCAGTTATGGTCACTTTGGACAAAAATCCTCAAAGAAGATCACCAGGACTACAACCCAAAAGCTTACAGGAACCAACCACTACACCCAACAAGGCCCCACTATTCATTGTTAATAAAGAATCAAATCATAATTAACAAACTAGAGACAAACCCCCACATCTTCATCAGAAACACATATCCATACGGTGGGAGAAGATTGGGAGGCCAAGGAATGGATCAAGCCTCATTCAGAAAATCCGAGTACTGCGCTGTGAACGTACCTGGTGGAGACTCAGAGTGATATGCCGCCACCGGCGTTTCCTAGGGACAATTCCAACATTTCTAAAAAAACAATGCCTAAGGATAAGGGAGCCAGACCCTATCGTCATGGTGGGAGTCCTCTCCATTGGGATAAAGAGTGCAAGTATTCAAGCCGGTGGGCAGCTAGAACAAGGTTATGCGGGACTTCAGTGGTAAATCTGCAGGCTCAGGATGAGTAATGACAACTTGTTTGATAGTCTGCTCTCTGAAAAGGAAGATTTTGACTGTGCCCTTCAGGTTACCAATCATGAGGACAGAGCTGTCTCAGTATCAGCCCTGAAGGGCAACAAACCTTCAGAATGGAGCAGAGAGGATATGGATGAGGAGAATAGTGCACCTGGCCCATCACCTGCACCTTCTTCTACTGCTTTCTGAGCCTCCTCTCATAAAACACCCTTGAAACACCCTTGAACCAGCACAGTAGGCAACGTCTAGCCCAAGAAGTCATGAGGACAACAAAGACTTTCACGGTTCTAGGGAGTAGGGGGGAGAAACCAACTATAGAGCTTAAAAAGAGAGCAATCACTGAGTTGTATGTTCCTAGGTTCGCAGGCTACCGAAACAATGGTAACAATGAATGGCTTGGAGGACAAGCACTCACTGATTATTGACTCGGAATCAGATATAACCTTGGTATCTTGTCAAACTCTGGAGGCACTGCAAGTGAAATCATGAATCAAAGTCAGACAAAAGATCAACCTTATACAGGTTACTGGAATGTCCTCAATCAGTGGGTATGTCAAGCTAGGTCTTTACTTCCATACCGAGGAAGGACCCGTGAAAATCAATGTTGACACATAGGTGGTCAATGGGATGAGCACTTCTTTGATTCTACTAGAGGAAATGATTTTCAGGATCAGTACGATCTCTCAAAAGAACAGAGACAAGGGCTCACCTTTTTGGTTTTTGGGAACTCTGGCAAGGAATTAGAGGTTAGGAACTTGCTAGCTCCAGGACCCACAGATTCAAAGGGTCCCACCTTTCTAGTAAAGAAGGATAAGACCAGCGGTTCAAAATTACCTGGGCATGCTCAGCATCAAAAGGCTCAGAAGTTACAATGGAGAGCCAAAGGAGATCCAAGAACGGCGAAGTTCAAGTGTTAGTTTGCACTGTAATCCCCCCAGGGCTCTCAAGGCAAATTTCGGTTGGCTTGAACCTTCCATATGGTTATAAATCGGAGTTAGCTTTTGTCGAACAAAACTTTTTTGCAAGAAACAGGCCAGAGGACATCTGCAGAATCCCAGACTCCCTGGTCTCAAGAGCAGATCCGTCCTTGGTAGTAAACAACTTTGCTGCCATACCAGTAGTCCTCAAGAAAGGCAGGCTCCTTCCCACCCACTCTTGTGGCTTACAAAAAATTTTGCCAGTCTTGATATGAGGGGTTCAGACGCAGTGTTTTGTATGAGGGAAATTGCCAGGGAATTCTGATATATGATGTTGTGCTTGATTTGAATAAACCTTAATTTTTCTGTAAAGCCACAAGAGCAGCTGGCATAACTTGCAGGGGTTTGTTTGGGTTCTGTTTGGCAACCTTCTCAATCTCACCGCCTCCTGCTGTGTCAATTCCTGCTCAACAGCCTATATTATAACAACCCTGAAGTTGCAATCAACGCGGAACATGACTGGTGGCCTTGGGCAATGGGATGCCATGAATAAAATGCTACTCCCATATGGACAGTGGGGGGAAATTCATGCGAGCCAGGATAGGTGTGCCAAACAAGACCCAAACAACTGGAGCAAGTTATGCCAGCCGCTCTTGTGCGTTTACAAAAAAAATAAGTTCAAGAAATTCAGGACGACGTTACTCCATCAAAATTTTTCAGCATTCTCCTCTACCCTATATTCCCTCAGATTGAACCCTGCGGTTTTTTTTGTAACATGCAAGAGTGGATGGGGAAGGAGCCTGCAAAAAAAGTGAAGTTTTTGGGTCATTAAGGAATCCTGACTCTTGGCTGGATAAAGGGCACTGTTTCTCTACCAAGCAGAGGCAAAAGGTTGAGGCCCATGCTGCTCTGGTGAGTTTGCTAGCTAACTAGTCTTTAGTAAGAGCCAAGACCATGTGAAGTGAGACCAAGATCTCGTCGAAAGCCCAGAGAAATGCATTTGGTGACAACAACCCAACAGCAGAACCACCTGTGGAAGGGGGTCCAAAGACAGCTGAAGTGCACATTGACGAAGTGGCTAAGGGACAACTCTTGAAGGAAGTGCAGATTTCAGAACAACTCAACATGGACCAAAGAATCAGGTTGGAACAATTAGTATGGGATAACCAAGAGGTATTTGGTCTGGACGGTAGACTTGGGAATCATCCAGGTTTAATAGACATACCAATGAAGGAGGGGTTCAAACCGGTATTGTTACCTGCTTTTCCGGCATCACCTGCCAATCGGGAGGTCATGGACAAACAAATCAACTCTTGGTTGCAACTGGGAGTCATTGAGCCATCCAGAAGTCTGTGGGGAGCACCTGTAATCATTGTGTATAGGAATGCTAAACATTGAATGGTGATTGATCCCAAGAAGCTGAATTCTCAGGTTATTCTGGACAAATTTCCTATTCCACATCAGGAAGATGTTATGCAAACTGTGGCGGGAGCATAATGGTTGTCAATATTAGATGCGCTATCAGGATTCATGCAGCTGACCATGAGTGACAAAGCATCAGAGTGATACGGTAGGGCACGGCTAGCATCCTCTCAAGTCACTTCCTCAAGTGAGGGTGAGGTTCAAAGGTCGAGAGTCAGGGGTCAAGTGTCGAAGGCCAAAGGTCAAGTGTTGAAGGTCAAAGGTCAAGTGTCAAGGGTTGAAGGTTGAGTGTCGAGGGTCAAAGGTCAAGTGTCAAAGGTCAAGTGTCAAGGTGGGGTTTCACTGGTGTATTAAACAAGTTGTTAAGCTAAGGAAAGGTTGTATGTACATTGGGTTTATATACTGAAATCTGTCTAGGTCTGGAGTTGTTTTGAGTTGCGCTGAGTCGCAGGCGTGTGAGTTGTTTGTAGTTGGACTGAGTCATTGTGGGAGTGGCTGTGCATATCATGTGAGTTGTTGCGGCTGTTCATATGTTATGACTCGGGGTGGCATGTGGAGATGTCTGCTGGGCATGGTCTGGAGCTGTGGTCTGGATCCATAGCTCCACTTGCTCCGCGGAGTTGTCTATAGAGATATTTGAAAGAGTGGGAAAGGTGGTAAGGAAGGGGTGAGTTGGGCTGGGAAGGGCGTCTGTGTGGGCACTTGTTGGTGGGAGTAGGGGTAAATCGTAAACAGAGAAGCTCGCTTTTCAGTGTCATAGGGGGTTATTCCAGTTTAGGCATATGCCTTTCGGATGTCGAAATGGACCAAGTGTTTTCCAAAAAGTAATGCAGAAAATCCTGGCACCATTTCTGTGGGTATTCGCCCTAGTCTATATCGATGGTATTGTTATTTTCTCACTAAGCCATTGCCACCACTGCCTAATAAATGCCACCTGGCCTATCAGTCATTGTTGCTTTTGGGACAGAAGGTCTCTCAACTAGGTATGTCTACTCACAAAGAGAAGGTGGAAGCCATTGTGCAGCTATCCAAGCTACAAAATGTACAGAAGTTGCAAGTCTTTCTTGGGATGATGGTGTATTTTTGTCCTATGTTCCATTCTACGTGTGGATAGCTCACCCTCTATTTCAGCTGTTAAAGAAAGAGAACCGTTGGGAATGGAAGGACTTACATCAGGAAGTGTTTGATCTGTGCAAACAGGCTTTAACTTCAGCTCCAGTATGAGGATATGCTCAGCAAGGAATGCCATACTGCCTCTCTACCGACGCATGTGACTATGGGTTGGCAGGAGTTTTGCAGCAGGTACAGCCTATTTGGGTAGGAGATCTGAAGGATATGAAACTGTATGAGAGACTGGAAAAGGCTTACCTAGCAGGTATAGAGGTTCCTTCCCTTGTTCTGCGTATATCTAAAGACTTGGATGACACTCCATGACAACCGAATGGGGGAGAATGCTGGACGAGACTATTGTCCATATTGAACAAGTCATCTGCTATTGGTCTCGGGTTCTCAGGTCTGCTGAGCACAATTATTCAGCCACAGAGCAAGAAGCCCTTGTGCTTAAATAGGCTTTAATTAAGTTCTAGCCTTACATAGAAGGAGAACAAATCCTCACTGTAACTGATCATGCAGCACTGACATAGAGTACAACATTTCAGAATGTTAATAGAAGACTACCTACTTGGGGCACTATCTTTTCACCTTATCCCAACTTACAAATCATTCATTGAGCTGGTAAAGTACATTTGAATGTTGACCCAATTTCCAGATTGCGCCAAAGGGTACCATTGCAGAACAGCCTGGACATTTCAAAAATTGCGCCTATTATACCACCAGCAAGAGAGGATCCCATACCGGATTTCTATGACCACCTGGGCAAATGATTTGAGGAGAAATTGTTGACATTGCATCGGAATTTTGTGAGGATGAAGTTAGGGCAGACTCTACTAAGAGCCTTCATGCCACCACTTTCACAACGGAATTGGTAGCGTTGGACGCTAGTTATGCATCCTCATCCTCATACAGCGTTTTAGTGGGAATAACGCCAGAGGAACTTATATATTGGCAAACGGGGTATACCTTGGACACCAGGTGGAACACAATCATTGAGGATTTGCGAAGTGATTCAGAAGAGAAGCATACCACGCATACCCAGTACTACCTCATGGACAATGGTCTTCTGTTCTTTGAAGATTGGCATGGGAATAACCACTTGTCCATTCCCCAGACAATGAGAGTCTGTCAAGAACGAGGCCAGTGACTAAGAAAACCCCTCAGACCATCAACAGGGTCAAGAGTGCGAAGGAGAGAAGATAGATTTTGAGCAGAGCAAGTGTATGATAGTACATGCTGGAAACAAGCACTATAAGATGAAGTTGTCAGACTGAGGAACTATCTAGAAGTGTCCATGATTATATATGACAGAGCCAAGCTGTAGAGATATTGGGAACGAAGGTAAAACAGGAAAACTGAAAGAACAAGTGATAAGAATCAAGGGATACATATGGAAACATTGTCATGATGGAAACCATATGGTATGCTGGGAAAATATCTGGAAACAATGTGGAACACCAGGTAGTACCAGGTAATGATATGGAGGCCAGAATGCAATGGTGAGAACATGTAACTATGGGAAATAAAGAGAAAAACATGAGGAAAAAGTACCCGGAGACCAAGGGAAGAGAAAACAGTGGGTGGATTCATAACAGAGTCCGGGTTATGACTGAAGTACATGAAACCCTGACTGAGTCCATGCATGGGGGGTACCACTGATGTTACAGCCATTTAGCTGCAACATATTATTGGCTGAAAATGTCTAGGGACCTCAAATCATCTGTTACTACCTGTGACCTTTGCCAGAAAACAAAACCTCGACGGCATGCACCAACAGGGCTACTTCAGCCAATTCCAATTCACAACCTTTCGAAGTGATTAGCATGGACTTTATTCTGGAGCTACCTATGATGGAGAATGGCCATGACAATGTTCTGGTGATTATTGACAAACTCACCAAGTTCATAACCATTATTCCATGTATGACTGGCATCAGTGAAGTAGAAACCGCACAACTATTCTTCCATCACATCATTTCTAAATACAGTATTCCCCAACAGGTCATCACAGATCGAGATACAAGGTGGCATCAGGATTTTTGGGCTGAGGTTTGCTGCCTGATAGGCAGGAGGCAATCCCTCATGACAGCTTATCACCTGCAAGTCGATGGACAGACAGCGACTCTGAATATTTTTTTTTTTTTTTTTTGAATCATATTCTTATATACCGGTGTACGAACACAGTCCGGTCGCTATCTACAAATGCAGCATGCCACAAATGCGTAATAACTAGATCCCCCACTAGAAAGGAGGTCCGCCCCCCTAAGGAACCGTACCTCAGAACGTGTCCACAGTGTTTCATCACACTACGTGGTAGATGAGGCTATATCATCCTGGGCTATGACGCACTAGTGCCCCCTGCTCCCACGTCCTTCACCCCCACCGCCTAGGCCCGGCAGCAAGAGCCCGCACACCCCTCCGAAGAGTCTACGGGGAGCTAACTCCAGCACATCAGCCCAAGAGACTTACCCAACTCCTTCGGCTTCTGCTTGGGAGGGGAAGGCAAACGCCCGAGGGTTTGCCTTCAAATAGGCTATCAGGCCCGGAAGCCGATGAAGCGAATTTCCCCGCTCTAATTCAGAGCATCTGTGAAGTACGTGCGCCCTGGTCCCAGGTTCCACACCGCAAAAACAGGCTAGATCTGCCTGAATATTGAACCGCTGGTAGTACTCTCCAATTGGTGCGTGCCCCAGAATGCATCGGGTCATTCTGGTTGTCAATGAAAGCGACCCTGCGGCCAACTTTAACCATGTTCCTCCCTTAAGGTACAATGGCTGGAGAGGGCGATCTTTTAGATCTTGTAGCTCGTAAAAGTGCCTGCCTCTATATGATGGGTCTTGGAAGCGTGATACCCACGCATCCTGGCCCGCTTTTGTGGCTTCTTGCCGAAGCCTGTCCAGCGATGTTTGGGGTACTGCCCCCACGCCTACGGGGGGCAGTCTTCTGACAAATTCATGAGCGACCTGGTGGATGCTCCATTTCGCTTTCGAAGGTACTTGGATGAAGGTCACCTTGCGGTCATCTCCTCCTGCAAACCAGTCAGATAGCGCCCTACACACGGCCAGAGAGTGACTCTGTCCTGAGTGTATGGACAGGTCAATTGCCCGCTTTGCTGCAGCAATGCAATCAGTAAATAATACAAAATGGTTGCTTTCCCCGCATGACATAGCCATGTAGGAAATTGCCACCCGTATAGCATAAAGCTCTGCGTCCGGAGCTGTAACAACACCTGAAGCGTACCTGGTCTGATGAACTAGGTCTCTGCTCCTGTATATCATGGCCGCTGAGACAGCCTGATGTCTGGGGTTTTGCGGCACCGAGGCGTCGGTAGCTGCAACAACCGTGTCAGGATCGTCTTCGAGTAACTCGAGTTTCCGATCAAGAAATGCTATCCACTCAGCTAGGCTTTCGGACTCAGGCTTCTCCTTGTCCTTGGCTTGCTCAGTGAATGTGATGTGGTCAGGATACCTATCCCGCAGTCTATTGCCAGGGTTTGCATCCTCGTGGGTGGGATCAAACTCCTCGGTAAGCTTGGTGGAAACCTTGTTGATCTCCATAACGGTGCCTTTGACCTTCTTTCGGACTGCCTCCGTCAGAGTGGCCAATGACTTGGGATGCGGGGTGGCGCCTTTGACTTGTGTTCCCCTAAGTAGAGATCTTGTCGGGTGTGTGCTCGACAAGGTGGCTACCCTGTAATCCGCCCTGATGGCAAGTTTACGTAGGTGGATATGAACTGGGATGAGTCCCGCAAGGGCTTCAACTCCGCCTGTAGGCGATGTGTGAAACGCACCTGTCACCCATATTGCTGCTTTACGCTGCATAGTGTTGAGGGTTTTGAGGGCGGTTTTGCTCCTAGACCCTTCCAAGAACCATAGTCTAAATCCGTATGTGGCGATTGGTATCACACATGCACGATATATAGAAGCCTTTTATGAAGGGCTGAGAGCCCCCTGGTTGAGTTACCGAGACAGCGACTCTGAATAAAACATTAGAAATTGTATTACAAGCCTATGTAGGACCTTCCCACATGGTATTGCGCTTAAAAATAGAATGAATAGCGGTAAAAACAATAAGTTTTCATGCTATTAAGTGCAAAACAACACCAACAGGACTCAATCTAAGTGTCTATTATACTTAGTATTGTACCGGCGGACGCTTCTTTCTCAGGTGCTTCCATCATCTACCCGTGTGAACTACCAGTTGCTGCAACCCGAAAAACGTTCTACACTACACAGATCGAATCTGAACAATCAGAAAGCACCAACCAAACCCGAATAACCATATGTCACTGCCTGGTAGCCGCCAGGGGCGGGGAGGGGTGCGATCTCGCCCCCGACCCGCGCAAGCACTCCACACCCACAACCCGAATCCGATGACCCTCTCCTTGCCAATGCCGGGGAGGGATCCACACCTAGTGCCCAGGACAGATACCTAACAAGTGTCCCTGCCCCACGGCGTGCTCAGTCCATGAGCAGCCGTAGATCTGCCTCGGCTGCTAGCCCCCGAGAGCAAACTCCCATGCTGCAGGACGAAGAAATGCCACTCCCTCCTCGCGACACTGCATCACCCGAGCCGCCAATTGAATCCTCCTTCTTGAGCCTAGCAATGTCTCCTGGAGATGTAGGGGGGGATTTCGAAGTAGCCGCGCATGCAATCACTGCCATCACAGACTGGATCCAGTTGTCTGAATCCGAGCCTGAACTCCACATTGCAACCTCGATGCTGCGACGTCTTCACAGCAGTACCACATCCTTATCCAGCCTCATTGCAGGCCGGATTCTCGAAGAGGCCACTATCCGGCAGCAATCTCGCATCCTGAACAGCTCTGCGCTACCCCACAGCTCTTCCCCCCTGCACATCGACCACCAGACAATGGAGGAAGATGACACAGTCCTCATCCCATACAGAACCGAGCCCACTGGTGATAATAGGAAGAAACCAGTTCGAACGGGCCCAAGGCCGCTCCCGAAACGTCCTACAGTGCCATTCCAGCGTCCTAATCCAAGGGGACCTCCCCCGAGAATCAACTTGGCCACTAAGCCGAAACCCACCACTCCATACTCCTTTGCTGCAGCGGCGAGAAGGGGAAGAGAACGACGAGCACCTGCTGCGCTGGTGCAGGCGAACACGTCAGCGTCGGCCGAGACACCGGGTAGGCCCGGACCCGCCATCTCCGGAAACCCTGTGCCCACCAAAAGGCCCCGGACTACTCCGAAATTCACTACACCCGGACCAACCCGGAAACAGGTCCTGGTGTCGTTCCCCAAGGATGTTGGAGTGCCAGAAATGAGCCTCAACCTCCTCACTACTACTGTGAACGCTGCACTGCGCAGCGCGCGGCACTCTCTTAAGGTGCTGGCCACAACTCGTGCATATGAGGGCTGGGCACTTGCTACAAGCAGTGTTGCTGATGAAAGCGCACTGAACATGATCCGCGGGAGGGTTTTAGACCTCGTGCCGGACAGATACAAGGAGTCCCATTGGGTTGGGCTCCCTACCTCGACGTCGTATCTCAAGATTATCTTCGTGCCCTACTTCGAGGACATCGTTTCAGGTGACCGCATCACTGCTTCAGATGTGAAGAATGCCATAGCGCAATCGCCTCTGAACAACGACTTCACATTCACGGGGCTGCCTCGAGTGGTCCGTAACTCTGCTTAGAGCACCACATGTACGGTGTTCTTCAACATTTGGGATTCTCAATCAGGAACTCGTGCAAAGCGTCTCTTGGATAAGCCAATACACATCCAAGGACGCAATTGCTTGGTTCGATCTACTCCAGCCAGTCCAGGTGTCCCCCTGTGCCAGAGATGCTACAGGTGGGGCCACCCTAGCTCTGCATGCCGCGCTCCGCAGCAGCGATGTTCCAAATGTACCAAAAGGCCCCGGACCACTCCGAAATTCACTACACCCGGACCAACCCGGAAACAGGTCCTGGTGTCGTTCCCCAAGGATGTTGGAGTGCCAGAAATGAGCCTCAACCTCCTCACTACCACTGTGAACGCTGCACTGCGCAGCGCGCAGCATTCTCTTAAGGTGCTGGCCACAACTCGTGCATATGAGGGCTGGGCACTTGCTACAAGCGGTGTTGCTGATGAAAGCGCACTGAACATCATCCGCGGGAGGGTATTGGACCTCGTGCCGGATAGATATAAGGAGTCCCATTGGGTTGGGCTCCCTACCTCGACGTCGTACCTCAAGATTATCGACGTGCCCTACTTTAAGGACATCGTGTCAGGTGACCGCATCACTGCTTCAGATGTGAAGAATGCCATTGCGCAATCGCCTCTGAACAACGACTTTACATTCACAGGGCTGCCTCGGGTGGTCCGTAACTCTGCTAAGAGCACCACTTGTACGGTGTTCTTCAACATCTGGGACTCTCAATCAGGAACCCGTGCAAAGCGTCTCTTGGATAAGCCAGTACACATCCAAGGGCGCAACTGTTTGGTTCGATCTACTCCAGCCAGTCCAGGTGTCCCCCTGTGCCAGAGATGCTACAGGTGGGGCCACCCTAGCTCTGCATGCCGCGCTCCGCAGCAGCGATGTCCCAAATGTAGCGGTCCCCACAAAGCTGATGAGCATCGGCTTGTTGCGGGCTGCTGCAAGGGTAACCTAAAGGCCAACCCGCCTATTCCTCCTACCGACGAAGATGAGCCTTGTCCTCATACGCCGGTATGCCCTAACTGTAGGGGCAATCACTCCGCAACTGAAAGGGCTTGCCCCTTCTGGCGCCATCGCTTTGACCGAGTTTGGATCGAAGCTAAATATGCTGAGGTACGCGAACGCAGTTCTGGTACAAGGCCCATCACTCAAACCTCACGTCTAGCTTAATGTCTGAGACACAAGGGATAAGAGTCTTAAGTTTTAACATCGCTAAGAACTATATGTATCTTGATGTGCTGCTCGAGGAGTTGAAAGATCGTTTTGACATCCTGTTTATCCAAGAACCGCCTTGGCGTCTCATAAGACACGCACCATCCGCTAAGGACCCGGAAGGGGAGAGAGTGGTGGGCGCACCAAACCACCCATCTTGGACGGTAATGATCCGCCCAGAGAAAGATGAGGGAGATCGCCCGAGAGTAGCCACGTATGTCTCTAAGAGACTGGCTGCCCTCAGGCCTGCAATGCGCAGGGATGTCATTGACCACCGCGATGTACTAGTCATGTCTCTGTTCTACAGAGGTGAGACTGAATGTCTAGCCAATGTCTATTCTGATGACAATGGGACCGCTATCCGACTTTTGCAAGATAAAGCGGGCAGCATACCTTCACTTTCGCTCATGGCGGGTGATTTCAACTGCCATTCCCCGGAATGGGACCCAGGCGTCTCACAGCGCCGGGGCATGGTGGCAGCACTGCTGGAAACAGCGGGGGAACTTGGAGTGGCCAGGGCCGGGTATATAAATCCGGGGCCAACCTTCATACCACGGACACAAGGTCTTAGAGAGTCTGTTCTAGACCTAGTGTTTGTCAAATCGACTCTTTCACTGGCAATTGTGGCCACGAGGGAGACAGAACTGCAGGGACCATCGGACCATATTCCGGTTTCTGTAACACTAGACATGGGAGATATCCCAGAAATACAGCGTCGGATCCTCCCCAAAGGGGGGGAGGAGGAAGATAAGTTCCTAGCCGACATAATTGATGGACTCCAGGCATTAACGTGGCTGGAGCCTCAAACAGCAGAGGATGTATCAGCCATGGCAGCTGAAATGGCCTCGGTATTCTCAAAAGCATGGGATGCGCACTCAAAGGCCTCCCGTGTTACAAAATTCTCGAAGCCCTGGTGGTCCGAAGAGTGCTCTGATGCTCTTCAGGCCTACAGGGACGAAAGGTCCCAGTATAACTGGACCGAGTTTAGGAGGATCATTCGAACCTCCAAACGCAAGTTCTTTGACTCTAGAATCAATGAAATTGCTGTATCTAACAAGCGCCCTTGGGATCTAATGGAGTGGATCCAACAGCGCAAGTTACCACCAGTGGAGGCCATCCAGTATAATGGACAGCCGTGCCATGATCTTGATGATCTGTGGAGAGGGCTCCATGGGACATACAACTCTGCATCAGGAAGGGAAGTAGACCTGTCTGTGCTGGATCAGTTAGAATCTATGACAGAACGAAGTTGGTCTAGATTCAGCAATGCAGAGCTCGGGGATGCGTTACAGGCATGCTCAAGCATCTCGTCACCAGGGCCCGACCATCTTACATGGGCCCACCTCAAAGTCATTCTGTCGCAGCCAGAATGTGCGCACCGTATATTAATGCTTGCGGATGCATGTATCAATATCGGCTGCTGGCCAACCCACTTCAAGGAGTCGGTCTCAGTCATCATCCCGAAGCCTAACAAGCCTTCATACTCTACCCCAAAGGCATTCCGGCCTATTGTGCTTTTGAATACCGTGGGCAAACTTATTGAGAAGATGATTTCCAATCGTCTTCAATTCGACATGATCAAGTTTGATCTTGTTCACCCCAACCAGTTTGGGGGAGTCCGCCAACGATCCACAGAGGATGCAGGCACCTATCTGACCCACCTAGTGAGAGCTGGGTGGGCAAAGGGGGAGATGACAAGCGTTGTCGCTTTTGACATTGCTCAATTCTTCCCATCGCTCAACCATGATGTGTTATTACACATACTGAGCAAATTCGGATTCTCTCACAAACTGATTGGATTCCTTACCTCCTACCTTGTAGGGCGGTCCACCAGATATAGGTGGAACTTGTTTGAATCAGGGCCGAACGAAGCAGATGTGGGAGTGGGGCAGGGCTCTGCCCTGTCTCCAGTTCTGTCATCGATATACATAGCACCTATAATGAAGGTGTACGAAATCAGAGCTCGGGAGGTGTCACTGAACACCACCCTCCTCTCTTATGTGGACGATGGCACAGTGGTAGCCCAGTCCAAATCGCTAGACGATAACAACCATTCCCTTAAGAGGGCATATGGGATCCTATTTGCCTTGTTTACGGCGGTAGGGTTAATACTGGAGCACGATAAAACCGAACTCTTTCACTTTAGCAGGGCTAGGGATCGATACGACCCACCCCTAGATCTTGAGTTTGCCCCGTATACGGGAAATACTCCGCTTCGACCCAAAGAAACCTGGCGGTACTTGGGGTTCTATTTTGATCGCAAATTGCTGTTCCACGAACACGTGCGATACTATTCTACCAAGGCTCTCACTACTGTACAGTCGATGAGAATGCTTGGCAACTCGACCAGGGGGCTCTCAGCCCTTCATAAAAGGCTTCTATATCGTGCGTGTGTGATACCAATCGCCACGTATGGATTTAGACTATGGTTCTTTGAAGGGTCTAGGAGCAAAACTGCTCTTAAATCCCTCAACACTATGCAGCGTAAAGCAGCAATATGGGTGACAGGTGCGTTCCGCACATCGCCCACAGGCGGAGTTGAATCCCTTGCGGGACTCATCCCGATTCACATCCACCTTCGTAAACTTGCCACCAGGGCGGACTACAGGGTAGCCACACTGTCGAGCACACACCCGACAAGATCTTTACTTAGGGGAGCACAAGTCAAAGACGCTACCCCACATCCCAAGTCATTGGCCAATCTAACGGAAGCAGTCCGAAAGAAGGTCAAAGGCACTGTTATGGAGATCGACAGGGTCTCCACCAAGCTTACCGAGGAGTTTGATCCCACTCACGAGGATACAAACCCTGGCAACCGATTGCGGGATAGGTATCCTGACCGCATTACATTCACTGAGCAAGCCAAGGACAAGGAAAAGTCCGAGTCCGAAAGCTTAGCTGAGTGGGTTACATTTCTAGATCGTAAACTCGAGATACTCGAAGATGACCCTGATACGGTTGTTGCGGCCACTGATGCTTCGGTGCCGCAGAACCCCAGACATCAGGCCGCTTCAGCGGCCATGATATACAGAAGTGGAGACCTGATTCATCAGACCAGGTACGCTTCAGGTGTTGTTACGGCTCCGGATGCGGAGTTGTATGCTATACGGGTGGCAATTTCCTACATGGCTATGTCATGCGGGGAAAGCAACCACTTTGTATTATTTACCGACTGTATTGCTGCAGCAAAGCGGGCAATCGACCCGTCCATACACTCAGGACAGAGTCACTCTCTGGCTGTATGTAGGGCGTTATCTGACTGGTTTGCAGGAGGAGATGACCGCAAGGTGACCTTCATCCAAGTACCTTCAAAAGCGAAATGGAGTATTCACCAGCTCGCTCATGAATTTGTCAGAGGACTACCCCCCATAGGCGTGGGGGCAGTGCCCCAAACATCGTTGGATAGGCTCCGTCAAGAAGCCACCAAGGCAGGCCAGGATGCGTGGGTATCGCGCTTTCAGGACCCATCATATAGAGGCAGGCACTTTTATGAGCTACAAGATCTTAAAGATCGTCCTCTACAGCCATCGTACCTCAAGGGAGGAACATGGCTAAAGTTGGCCGGAGGGTCGCTTTCTTTGACAACCAGAATGACTCGGTGCATTCTGGGACACGCACCGATTGGAGAGTACTACCAGCGGTTTAATATTCAGGCAGATCTATCCTGCTTGTGCGGTGTGGAACCTGGTACCAGGGCACACGTACTTTACCGATGCTCAGAACTTGAGCGCGGAGCTTCGCTTAACCGGCTTCCGGGTCTTATAGCCTACCTGAAGGCAAACCCTCGGGCGTTTGCCTTTCCCTCCCAAGCAGAAGCTGAAGGAGTTGGGTAAGTCATCTGGGCTGATGTGCTGGAATTAGCTCCCCGTAGACTCTACGGAGGGGTGTGCGGACCCTTGCTACCGAGCCTAGGCGGCGGGGGTGAAGGACGTGGGAGCAGGGGGCACCAGTGTGTCTGAGCCCATGATGATGCAACCCTATCTACCACATAGTGTTGGGAAACACTGTGGATACGTTCTGAGGAGCGGTTCGTATTGAGGCGCACCTCCTTTCTAGTGGGGGATCTAGTTATTACGCATTTGTGGGATGCTGCATTTGTATATAGCAACCGGACTGTGTTCGTACACCGGTATACAAGAATATGATTTAAAAAAAAAAAAAAAAAAAGATGTTCCAAATGTAGCGGTCCCCACAAAGCTGATGAACATCGGCTTGTTGCGGGCTGCTGCAAGGGCAACCCAAAGGCTAACCCGCCTATTCCTCCCACCGACGAAGATGAACCATGTCCTCATACGCCGGTATGCCCTAATTGTAGGGGCAATCACTCCGCAACTGAAAGGGCCTGCCCTTTCTGGCGCCATCGCTTTGACCGAGTCTGGATTGAAGCTAAATATGCTGAGGTACGTGAACGCAGTTCTGGTACAAGGCCCATCGCTCAAACCCCACATCTAGCTTAATGTCTGAGACACAAGGGATAAGAGTCTTAAGTTTTATATTGCTCGAGGAGTTGAAAGATCGGTTTGACATCCTGTTCATCCAAGAACCGCCTTGGCGGCTCATAAGACACGCACCATCAGCTAAGGACCCGGAAGGGGAGAGAGTGATGGGCACGCCAAATCACCCATCTTGGACAGTAATGATCCATCCAGAGAAAGATGAGGGAGATCGCCCGAGAGTAGCCACATATGTCTCTAAGAGACTGGCTGCCCTCAGGCCTGCAATGCGCAGGGATGTCATTGACCACCGCGATGTACTAGTCATGTCTCTGTTCTACAGAGGCGAGACCGAATGCCTAGCCAATGTCTACTCTGATGACAATGGGACCGCCATCCGTCTTTTGCAAGATAAAGCGGGTAGTATGCCTTCACTTTCGCTCATGGCGGGTGACTTCAACTGCCATTCCCCGGAATGGGACCCAGGCGTCTCACAGCGCCGGGGCATGGTGGCAGCACTGCTGGAGACAGCGGGGGAACTTGGAGTGGCCAGGGCCGGGTATATAAATCCGGGGCCAACCTTCATATCACGGACACAAGGTCTTAGGGAGTCTGTTCTAGACCTAGTGTTTGTCAAATCCACTCTTTCACTGGCAATTGTGGCCACAAGGGAGACAGAACTGCAGGGACCATCGGATCATATCCCAGTTTCTGTAACACTAGATATGGGAGACATCCCAGAAATACAGTGTCGTGCCCTCCCCAAAGGGGGGGAGGAGGAAGATAAGTTCCTAGCCGACATAATTGATGGACTCCAGGCATTAACGTGGCTGGAGCCTCAAACAGCAGAGGATGTATCAGCCATGGCAGCTGAAATGGCCTCAGTATTCTCAAAGGCATGGGATGTGCACTCAAAGGCTTCCCGTGTTACAAAATTCTCGAAGCCCTGGTGGTCCGAAGAGTGCTCCGATGCCCTTCAGGCCTACAGGGATGAAAGGTCCCAGGATAACTGGACCGAGTTTCGGAGGGTCATTTGAACCTCCAAACGCAAGTTCTTTGACTCTAGAATCAATGAAATTGCTGTATCTAACAAGCGCCCTTGGGATCTAATGGAATGGATCCAACAGCGCAAGTTACTGCCAGTGGAGGCCATCCAGTACAATGGACAGCCGTGCCATGATCTTTATGATCTGTGGAGAGGGCTCCATGGGACATACAATTCTGCGTCAGGAAGGGAAGTCGACCTTTCTGTGCTGGATCCGTTAGAATCTATGACAGAACGAAGTTGGTCTAGATTCAGCAATGCAGAGCTCGGGGATGCGTTACAGGCATGCTCAAGCATCTCGTCACCAGGGCCCGACCATCTTACATGGGCCCACCTCAAAGTCATTCTGTCTCAACCAGAACGTGCCCATCGTATATTAATGCTTGCGGATGCATGCATCAATATCGGCTGTTGGCCAACTCACTTCAAGGAGTCGGTCTCAGTCATCATCCCGAAGCCCAACAAGCCTTCATACTCTACCCCAAAGTCATTCCGGCCTATCGTGCTTTTGAATACCGTGGGCAAACTTATTGAGAAGATGATTTCTAACCGTCTCCAATTCGACATGATCAAGTTTGATCTTGTTCACCCCAACCAGTTTGGGGGAGTCCGCCAACGATCCACAGAGGATGCAGGCACCTACCTAACCCACCTAGTGAGAGCTGGGTGGGCAAAGGGGGAGATGACAAGCGTTGTTGCTTTTGACATTGCTCAATTCTTCCCATCGCTCAACCATGATGTGCTATTACACATACTGAGTAAATTCGGATTCTCTCACAAGTTGATTGGATTCTTTGCCTCTTACCTTGTAGGGCGGTCCACCAGATATAGGTGGAACTTGTTTGAATCAGGGCCGAACGAAGCAGATGTGGGAGTGGGACAGGGCTCTGCCCTGTCTCCAGTTATGTCATCGATACACATAGCACCTATAATGAAGGTGTACGAAATCAGAGCTCGGGAGGTGTCACTGAACACCACCCTCCTCTCTTATGTGGACGATGGCACAGTGGTAGCCCAGTCCAAATCGCTAGACGATAACAATCATTCCCTTAAGAGGGCATATGGGATCCTATTTGCCTTGTTTACGGCGGTAGGGTTAATACTGGAGCACGATAAAACCGAACTCTTTCACTTTAGCAGGGCTAGGGATCGATACGACCCACCCCTAGATCTGGAGTTTGCCCCGTATACGGGAAATACTCCGCTTCGACCCAAAGAAACCTGGCGGTACTTGGGGTTCTATTTTGATCGCAAATTGCTGTTCCACGAGCATGTGCGATACTATTCTACCAAGGCTCTCACTACTGTACAGTCAATGAGAATGCTTGGCAACTCAACTAGGGGGCTCTCAGCCCTTCATAAAAGGCTTCTATACCGTGCATGTGTGATACCAATCGCCACGTATGGTTTTAGACTATGGTTCTTTGAAGGGTCTAGGAGCAAAACCGCTCTCAAATCCCTCAACACTATGCAGCGCAAAGCAGCAATATGGGTGACAGGTGCGTTTCGCACATCGCCCACAGGCGGAGTTGAAGCCCTTGCGGGACTCATCCCGGTTCACATTCACCTCCGTAAACTTGCCACCAGGGCGGATTACAGGGTAGCCACCTTGTCGAGCACACACCCGACAAGATCTCTACTTAGGGGAGCACAAGTCAAAGACGCCACCCTGCATCCCAAGTCATTGGCCACTCTGACGGAGGCAGTCCGGAAGAAGGTCAAAGGCACTGTTATGGAGATCGACACGGTCTCCACTAAGCTTACTGAGGAGTTTGATCCCACACACGAGGATGCAAACCCTGGCAACAGATTGCGGGATAGGTATCCTGACCGCATTACATTCACTGAACAAGCCAAGGACAAGGAGAAGTCCGAGTCTGAAAGCCTAGCTGAGTGGATAGCATTTCTTGATCGGAAACTCGAGTTACTCGAAGACGATCCTGACACGGTTGTTGCAGCTACCGACGCCTCGGTGCCGCAAAACCCCAGACATCAGGCTGTCTCAGCGGCCATGATATACAGGAGCAGAGACCTAGTTCATCAGACCAGGTACGCTTCAGGTGTTGTTACAGCTCCGGACGCAGAGCTTTATGCTATATGGGTGGCAATTTCCTACATGGCTATGTCATGCGGGGAAAGCAACCACTTTGTATTGTTTACTGATTGCATTGCTGCAGCAAAGCGGGCAACTGACCCGTCCATACACTCAGGACAGAGTCACTCTCTGGCCGTGTGTAGGGCGCTATCTGACTGGTTTGCAGGAGGAGATGACCGTAAGGTCACCTTCATCCAGGTACCTTCGAAAGCAAAATGGAGTATTCACCAGGTCACTCATGAACTTGTCAGAGGACTGCCTTCCGTAGGCGTGGGGGCAGTGCCCCAAACATCGCTGGATAGGCTTCGGCAAGAAGCCACAAAAGCAGGCCAGGATGCGTGGGTATCACGCTTCCAAGACCCATCATATAGAGGCAGGCACTTTTACGAGCTACAGGATCCAAAAGATCGCCCTCTCCAGCCATTGTACCTCAAGGGAGGGACATGGTTAAAGCTGGCCGCAGGGTCGCTTTCATTGACAACCAGAATGACCCGATGCATTCTGGGGCACGCACCAATTGGAGAGTACTACCAGCGGTTTAATATTCAGGCAGATCTATCCTGCTTGTGCGGTGTGGAACCTGGTACCAGGGCACACGTACTTCACCGATGCTCAGAACTAGAGCGTGGAAATTCGCTCCATCGGCTTCCGGGCCTGATAGCCTATTTGAAGGCAAACCCTCGGGTGTTTGGCTTCCCCTCCCAAGCAGAAGCAGAAGGAGTTGGGTAAGTCATATGGGCTGATGTGCTGGTATTAGCTCCCCGTAGACTCTACGGAGGGGTGTGCGGGCTCTTGCTGCCGAGCCTAGGGGGCGGGGGTGAAGGACGTGGGAGCAGGGGGCACCAGTGTGTCTGAGCCCATGATGAAGCAACCCTATTTACCACATAGTGTTGGGGAAACACTGTGGATACGTTCTGAGGAGCGGTTCTTATCGAGGCGCACCTCCTTTCTAGTGGGGGATCTAGTTATTACGCATTTGTGGCATGCTGCATTTGTATATAGCGACCGGACTGTGTTTGTACACCGGTATATAAGAATATGATGCCTCATCTACCACGTAGTGTGATGAAACACTGTGGACACGTTCTGAGGTACGGTTCCTTAGGGGGGCGGACCTCCTTTCTAGTGGGGGATCTAGTTATTACGCATTTGTGGCATGCTGCATTTGTAGATAGCGACCGGACTGTGTTCGTACACCGGTATATAAGAATATGATTCAAAAAAAAAAAAAAAAAAAAAAATCAGCTTGAATGACAGGTGCTTTTCCAAATCTGGCTGCAGTCGCATCTGGCGTTAAGGACCAGACGTTACCGGATTTCGAGGTGGTGTGATAAGTGCTCGAAGTTGGCATTGACCAAACGAGGGAATCGACGGGTACGGTTATCACCTGTAAAAGGGTTTTAAGGACCTCTGTACCTTGTTTGAGGGAGAAAACAACCTTACTACATCATGCGTGTCATTTACAACGTGAACAGAGACCATGTCGCTAGTTTTGGAAAGACCAGCATCAATCACGAGGCCTTCAAGTCCTTCGTACCAACCTCCCCGCACCGTCACACCATCGCCCTGCTTGAAAACTTTCCGTATATCCCACAGATCAGCCTCTTGACTCCACAACCTTTCCAGCAGTTGTTTCCCATCCAACGTCCGAACACGAACATTCTTGCCATCTACCCGTACAATCTCCTCACCCTCAACTACTACGTCGCAGGTAACGACACATCGTCTCCCGAGTATTTCGGTGATCGTTCCTTGTGGATATGTTTTGTCGGCAATCATGGACATGGTGGTATCCTTTTGCAGGAGGTCTGGCTCTACAGGTATATGGCGAAGCACGGAGACTACTTCTCCAATCTCAAAGTGCCAATTGTTTGGTGTCGGAAGTTTGTGGAGATTCTCTTTGACGAACGGGTGGTTGGATAGGTAGAAAGGGTCGTTCGGTGTCAAAATGTACGTCCTGAGTGGACAGATATCAGTAACGAGTTCAACAGTTCACGACATATTGTGGTTGATAATGTGATTGCAATACACATAGAGGTAGTGAGGGCATACCTCCCAATCTGAACATTCATGCTCCTCGCAAACCCAATGCCAATCACTCGGGTCAAAGCCGGGGCTATTGTCTATATCGTTCCACCATTGAAATCTCTCTCGGGTTAGACGAGTGGCAATCGCACGAGATTGCTTGAGCGTGTTAGGTTTGGCGTTCTGATCCTTTGTGGTGGGTCGAAAGAGACGCGGCACCACTACCACAATGACACGCGGGTGACCTTTGGACTTATGCCTTCCTTGCATGGGTCCTTGGTTGTATCAGGACGGTTTATGTCGCCCATCAATGAGCCCCACATCCCCTTTATAAGGCCCAGACGTGATCATGACCCATGATCCAGGTGTACAGTTCTGCCAAAGTAAACTGGTCGTGGTGAGGGCGGGAATGATATCTTCTCTGTTCAAGATGGTGAAATCCAGATGTCCCTTACGATTTAGGAGGGGATTGGTAGTTCAAAAATCATGTATTTTACTCGACAGACAGCTATAATACCCAAGATATTGAGATATTCAAAAAACCAAAGCTTACGCTGAGTGATTGAAGCCCACTGAAATTCGGCCAGAGTAAGTACTTGAAAACCGCTACTAACGATAAACTACTGTATGAACTCGACAAAGCGCCCAGGGAGGGTGTGGATGAAGTCGACAAGACGCCCGAAGGCAGGTGTGGGGTAAGCGGAGATGATGGTGGTTCAGGTCCAGGAGCCAACCGTGTGAACTTCGAGGCCGCATCAGCCTTGGCCTCTGGTTGAGAAAATTCATCACCTGACACATTTCCTCAAACGAGGACCAAGGCTGACGCGGCCTCGAAGTTCACACGGTTGGCTCCTGGACTTGAACCACCATCAGCTCCCCATCGGAGTCAACGGCAGCCTCCTCGTTATGAATCTGATCTAGTAAGTGTGATCTCAGTTTTTTTTTTTCATTTTACTCATGTCTGATTAACGGTCTGTGGTCTGAAAGCATAGGAAACCGTACAAAATGACGGCGATGGCGACCAGAGTGCAAAGCATGAGAGATGGAATGTCGGGGGTAGGTAAGTATTTCTTTCTTTGTTTGATATGCCGCCGTTACTGATTGGCCATTCGACTAAGAACTCAGCAATCTTGACGTTCCGTGCTTGACAGTCCCATTGTCATTGACAACGAACACCACACCACAGCGCGTATGTTCATTCATTCTCTTGTGATATTAATTGTGACTGATACCTCAATTTCAATGGATTAGCCATGGCTGATATGAGGCAAGTTATTCACCTGGACAGCAACGAAACGTGGGATTGAGATGAAAGGACCACCAGGATAATGAGTATGTTCTGCAATTGTTCTTTACGATTATCTGTGCTCATTCAGATGATAGCCCTATTTTCAATTTGGCGAGTAGTCACCAACTGTTCGGGGCAAACGTGCAGCTCAACAACAAGCCTCACCTTCAGAGACGGAGACGGTGCAAATAAGTGGGGGTTGGAACGTACACCTGGGTAGAAGAAAATAAAGAATACAACTGATGAGGCGTGGCAAGGGTGGAGCTCGAGAAGACGGGGGTTGTACTATCGAGTGTGCCACAACCATGGACTACCTCGCATAGGTGAGTGAAGACTGTGTATGTTTGGTTTCGGAGGAGTCTAACGTTCATTGCGGTCCCAGCTTATTTGTTCCATGCAGCTGTTGACCACCAATGTAATTGCTTGCGAGTTGATTTTCTATTACAACCAATACATAGTTGATTTTCTATTACAACCAATACATACGTTACAGATTTTTGGTTGCACATACTGAAGGAATGCCCATGATAACCAAGTGGCTTGGGAACTGTACAGTACCTCGGAAAATTCCGAGTGGCTTGGGAACTGCAGATCGGCAGGTTCTGAACTCTGTTTTCCCCAGGTCGCTTTGGAACTATACAGCCACTCGGAATTTTCCAAGTGGCTTTGGAACTACACAGTCACTCGGAAAATCCCGAGTGGCTTGGGAACTGTAGATTGGTAGTTTTTTTTTTTTTTTTGAATCATATTCTTATATACCGGTGTACGAACACAGTCCGGTCGCTATATACAAATGCAGCATCCCACAAATGCGTAACTGAGAGCCCCCTGGTTGAGTTACCAAGCATTCTCATTGACTGTACAGTAGTGAGAGCCTTGGTAGAATAGTATCGCACATGTTCGTGGAACAGCAATTTGCGATCAAAATAGAACCCCAAGTACCGCCAGGTTTCTTTGGGTCGAAGCGGAGTATTTCCCGTATACGGGGCAAACTCCAGATCTAGGGGTGGGTCGTATCGATCCCTAGCCCTGCTAAAGTGAAAGAGTTCGGTTTTATCGTGCTCCAGTATTAACCCTACCGCCGTGAACAGGGCGAATAGGATCCCATATGCCCTCTTAAGGCAATGGTTGTTATCGTCTAGCGATTTGGACTGGGCTACCACTGTGCCATCGTCCACATAAGAGAGGAGGGTGGTGTTCAGTGACACCTCCCGAGCTCTGATTTCGTACACCTTCATTATAGGTGCTATGTGTATCGATGACATAACTGGAGACAGGGCAGAGCCCTGTCCCACTCCCACATCTGCTTCGTTCGGCCCTGATTCAAACAAGTTCCACCTATATCTGGTGGACCGCCCTACAAGGTAGGAGGTAAAGAATTCAATCAGTTTGTGAGAGAATCCGAATTTGCTCAGTATGTGTAACAGCACATCATGGTTGAGCGATGGGAAGAATTGAGCAATGTCAAAAGCGACAACGCTTGTCATCTCCCCCTTTGCCCACCCAGCTCTCACTAGGTGGGTTAAGTAGGTGCCTGCATCCTCTGTGGATCGTTGGCGGACTCCCCCAAACTGGTTGGGGTGAACAAGATCAAACTTGATCATGTCGAATTGGAGACGGTTAGAAATCATCTTCTCAATAAGTTTGCCCACAGTATTCAAAAGCACGATAGGCCGGAATGACTTTGGGGTAGAGTATGAAGGCTTGTTGGGCTTCGGGATGATGACTGAGACCGACTCCTTGAAGTGAGTTGGCCAACAGCCGATATTGATGCATGCATCCGCAAGCATTAATATACGATGGGCACATTCCGGCTGAGATAGAATGACTTTGAGGTGGGCCCATGTAAGATGGTCGGGCCCTGGTGATGAAATGCTTGAGCATGCCTGTAATGCATCCCCGAGCTCTGCATTGCTGAATCTAGACCAACTTCGTTCTGTCATAGATTCCAACTGATCCAGCACAGAGAGGTCAACTTCCCTTCCTGACGCAGAATTGTATGTCCCATGGAGCCCTCTCCACAGATCATCAAGATCATGGCACGGCTGTCCATTGTACTGGATGGCCTCCACTGGTGGTAACTTGCGCTGTTGGATCCATTCCATTAGATCCCAAGGGCGCTTGTTAGATACAGCAATTTCATTGATTCTAGAGTCAAAGAACTTGCGTTTGGAGGTTCGAATGACCCTCCGGAACTCGGCCCAGTTGTCCTGGGACCTTTCATCCCTGTAGGCCTGAAGGGCATCAGAGCACTCTTCGGTCCACCAGGGCTTCGAAAATTTAGTGAGACGGGAGGCCTTTGAGTGCACGTCCCATGCCTTTGAGAATACTGAGGCCATTTCAGCTGCCATGGCTGATACATCCTCTGCTGTTTGAGGCTCCAGCCACGTTAATGCCTGGAGTCCATCAATTATGTCGGCTAGGAACTTATCTTCCTCCTCCCCCCCTTTGGGGAGGGCACGACACTGTATTTCTGGGATGTCTCCCATATCTAGTGTTACAGAAACTGGGATATGATCCGATGGTCCCTGCAGTTCTGTCTCCCTTGTGGCCACAATTGCCAGTGAAAGAGTGGATTTGACAAACACTAGGTCTAGAACAGACTCCCTAAGACCTTGTGTCCGTGATATGAAGGTTGGCCCCGGATTTATATACCCGGCCCTGGCCACTCCAAGTTCCCCCGCTGTCTCCAGCAGTGCTGCCACCATGCCCCGGCGCTGTGAGACGCCTGGGTCCCATTCCGGGGAATGGCAGTTGAAGTCACCCGCCATGAGCGAAAGTGAAGGCATACTACCCGCTTTATCTTGCAAAAGACGGATGGCGGTCCCATTGTCATCAGAGTAGACATTGGCTAGGCATTCGGTCTCGCCTCTGTAGAACAGAGACATGACTAGTACATCGCGGTGGTCAATGACATCCCTGCGCATTGCAGGCCTGAGGGCAGCCAGTCTCTTAGAGACATATGTGGCTACTCTCGGGCGGTCTCCCTCATCTTTCTCTGGACGGATCATTACTGTCCAAGATGGGTGATTTGGCGCGCCCACCACTCTCTCCCCTTCCGGGTCCTTAGCTGATGGTGCGTGTCTTATGAGCCGCCAAGGCGGTTCTTGGATAAACAAGATGTCAAACCGATCTTTCAACTCCTCGAGAAGTACATCAAGATACATATAGTTCTTAGCGATGTTAAAACTTAAGACTCTTATCCCTTGTGTCTCAGACATTAAGCTAGACGTGGGGTTTGAGCGATGGGCCTTGTACCAGAACTGCGTTCACGTACCTCAGCATATTTAGCTTCAATCCAGACTCGGTCAAAGCGATGGCGCCAGAAAGGGCAAGCCCTTTCCGTTGCGGAGTGATTGCCCCTACAATTAGGGCATACCGGCGTATGGGGACATGGCTCATCTTCGTCGGTGGGAGGAATAGGCGGGTTAGCCTTTGGGTTGCCCTTGCAGCAGCCCGCAACAAGCCGATGCTCATCAGCTTTGTGGGGACCGCTACATTTGGGACATCGCTGCTGCGGAGCGCGGCATGCAGAGCTAGGGTGGCCCCACCTGTAGCATCTCTGGCACAGGGGGACACCTGGACTGGCTGGAGTAGATCGAACCAAACAGTTGCGCCCTTGGATGTGTATCGGCTTATCCAAGAGACGCTTTGCACGGGTTCCTGATTGAGAATCCCAAATATTGAAGAACACCGTACAGGTGGTGCTCTTAGCAGAGTTCCGGACCACCCGCGGCATCCCCGTGAATGTAAAATCGTTGTTCAGAGGTGATTGCGCTATGGCATTCTTCACGTCTGAAGCAGTGATGCGGTCACCTGACACAATGTCTTTGAAGTAGGGCACGTCGATAATCTTGAGATACGACGTCGAGGTAGGGAGCCCAACCCAATGGGACTCCTTGTATCTGTCCGGCACGAGGTCCAAAACCCTCCCGCGGATAATGTTCAGTGCGCTTTCATCAGCAACACCGCTTGTAGCAAGTGCCCAGCCCTCATATGCACGAGTTGTGGCCAGGACCTTAAGAGAATGCTGCGCGCTGCGCAGTGCAGCGTTCACAGTGGTAGTGAGGAGGTTGAGGCTCATTTCTGGCACTCCAACATCCTTGGGGAACGACACCAGGACCTGTTTCCGGGTTGGTCCGGGTGTAGTGAATTTCGGAGTAGTCCGGGGCCTTTTGGTGGGCACAGGGTTTCCGGAGATGGCGGGTCCGGGCCTACCCGGTGTCTCGGCCGACGCTGATGCGTTCGCCTGCGCCAGCGCAGCAGGTGCTCGTTGTTCTCTTCCCCTTCTCGCCGCTGCAGCAAAGGAGTATGGAGTGGTGGGTTTAGGCTTGGTGGCCAAGTTGATTCTCGGGGGAGGTCCCCTTGGATTAGGACGCTGGAATGGCACTGTAGGACGTTTCGGGAGCGGCCTTGGGCCCGTTCGAACTGGTTTATTCCCATTATCACCAGTGGGCTCGGTTCTATGTGGGATGAGGACTGTGTCATCTTCCTCCATTGTCTGGTGGTCGATGTGAAGAGGGGAAGAGCTATGGGGTAGCGCAGAGCTGTTCAGGATGCGAGATTGCTGCCGGATAGTGGCCTCTTCGAGGATCCGGCCTGCGATGAGGCTGGATAAGGATGTGGTACTGCTGTGAAGACGTCGCAGCATCGAGGTTGCGATGTGGAGTTCAGGCTCGGATTCAGACAGCTGGATCCAGTCTGTGATGGCTATGATTGCATGCGCGGCTACTTCGAAATCCCCCCCTACATCTCCAGGAGACATTACTAGGCTCAGGAAAGAGGATTCAACTGGCGGCTCAGGTGATGCAGTGTTGCGAGGAGGAAGGGGCACTTCTTCATCCTGCAGCATGGGAGTTTGCTCTCGGGGGCTAGCAACCGAGGCAGATCTACGGCTGCTCATGGACTGAGCACGCCGTGGGGCGGGGACACTTGTTAGGTATCTGTCCCGGGCACTAGGTGTGGATCCCTCCCCAGCATTAGCAAGGAGAGGGTCATCGGATTCGGGTTGTGGATGTGGAGTGCTTGCGCGGGTCGGGGGGCGAGATCGCACCCCTCCCCGCCCCTGGCGGCTACCAGGCAGTGACATATAGTTATTCGGGTTTGGTTGGTGCTTTCTGATTATTCAGATTCGATCTGTGTAGTGTAGAACGTTTTTCGGGTTGCAGCAACTAGTGGTTCACACGGGTAGATGATGGAAGCACCTGAGGTAGTGGTGTAGATTGGTAGTTTCCCCCCGGTGGCTTGGGAAACTACACAGCTGTTCGGGTAACTCCGAGTGGCTTGCACGCTATTCGGTAGCGATCTCCCCATATCCGCTGTGGGTCCCTGTATACAATAGCTCCAGGTAACTTTGTCTCCTCCGCTTCTCTATAACTCGCTGGTCCTCATTCATATTATAGATGCCCAAGTCTAGGCGGCAAACGAAACGGGACTGTGTCGCAGGGCAGTGCCACCGTCGGCACCGGGAGCAAGACAACTGCAACTGTCTTACTCATTGGGCTTCACATTTTCTGGACTGTCTGACATGCACGTTTAGCCAGCGCGTTCAGAGCGCTTTTGAAGTGGATTGGACAACGTCCCGGTACTACGTTCTGGACACCCTACTTTCAATTGTATGCAGGGCCTTCCCGAGCTTGGAGAGTCATCTTGGTTGTGAGTGGTTGCGATTGGCCCACCGCTGTGTTATCCATTGGGAGAATGAGAATCATTTGGAACTACAGATTGAGCGCATGGACTTGGATAAGGTGAGTGTCAGTTCTATTGGTTTTTGTGCACACCCTCCTTACTGAGTGTCCTTGTAGTGTTTCTATTTGTGTCCCAAGAGGCTTTTCACAATTAATGGCCACATCGTGGCCTGTATATATGAAGGCTGGCGGGTATATGTGGACAGCACAGAAGCCAATAGGTACACGAATGTGAGCTGGCAAGAAAACATCCTCATTGAAAGCATGTATTGAAGTATATTGTTATAATCTATCACCAGTGCGAAATTTATGCCCAATGAAGTCTACCTTGAGAACCCTAATAACAAGTGAGTGAATCTGTATTTCAGTCGACCAAACGTTTGCTCACGATGCAGTCATAGATTCTAGCCCAAATGATCTGGTCCCATGCGCTGAGAATGCAGCTGGATTGATGCCAGGAGAAGGTTTCAAGAACTGATGCGCAGTTGCAGGTGCTCTGCCCGAAGGTCAGCATTTTTTATCTGATTAGGAGCACAGTGACTCACATTGTTGACGTCTCGTCGCTCGACTCTCAGGACTGCATATTCAACCCCGTGTATGGACTCGAGGATTCTTTCTATGGAGTAGGTGTGGTAGCTGGTCATTTGCGGGCAAACCACCTTCTCATTAAGGCTGGGAATTAGCTCAGTGACCAAAGTGATCATGGCGGCGTTGTTTGCAGTTTCCAATGTGCTTCCAGTCTCAGGGAGCTGAAACACATCGCAGATGATGTCGTCAAGTCCAATAGGCTCATAGGGATCAAAGTGAGCTATCCAAGTATCGAGACAGTGACAGGGTGCTTTGTCGCCATGTTGGAAGGGAGGGGGGTATGGAGGGGAGATATGTGGGTGGCGACAGTATCCTTCACAGTCGGGGGAACAGTCCATGTTATGTAGAGTTGGTCCGTCAAGGTAGTGTTATATAATGCAGCGGGCCTTTTTTTTTCATGTCCAAGTCCCGACCGGGCCGTTTGTTACTGAACACAGCGCTGGCTTGGCGCTCTGAGTCACTGTGTCATGTGTTCAATTTCTTCAAACGGCGGCTTTCATTGGGATTTCTAAGTGTCCCACGCTTCCTTTCTTTTCCCTCTACCTCATTGTTCTCACATACACTTTCTCACTGTCGCTTTTGAAGTCCAATTAGATCTTGCCAAAGAAAAAGTATGTGGCATCAACTGAATGTATCTAATGACATGTTTCTGAGAGCAAATATCAGTGGCTTCCCGTCCGCGTTTCACAGTTAAATTTAGCAAGCAGTTCGATCATCTATCAACTCCTGCCCATAACATCAACCATCCGGAGAATGGTACACCCATGGCAAAAGGCCCTTTGGGAACCAGTCAAGGGGTATCCTTTGACATGTATGATCTGCCTTACATAGATTTGGCAGAGAACCTGTTTGGACGTGAGGGTTTGTCACGCCATCGTCGAAAACGATTCAACCAAGCTCTCCATTGGAATCAAGAAGTCATCCCAAAGATAATACCATCGTACACAAAGGTTCTCTATAAGATCAATCATTTTACAAAACCACCAGAGCTATCTGAGTTGACGTGTACTTGCACGAGTAAACCAAGGCAGTTGACTGTAACTGTTGTGAGATGGGATAGTATGTGACAGATGATTTACATTGACTTCAATGATCTAACAGAATTGTAGGACTAGATTGTTTGCAGCTCCGTGTTTGCAAATGTTGGAGTGCAGCTGAGCAACTGGTATGCCTGGGTTTATTCCCATGTGCCCCTTTGCTTCCATCGCTTGCTGTGGAGATGAAGTTGCTGGAGTTTGTGACAGGGCTGTTTGTGCGAGTAGCACCCAATCAGACAGCCTTCTGTGGTGCATTAGAAGAGTTTTTAGCCACTCGGGGATATCATTTGGCTGGTGAGGTATGTAGTATGTAATGGAGCAATTTTATACTAAGTCTATCACTGTAGGATCCACTCAGGCGTAGATTTTCCAGTGCGCTGGAATGGTACAATGCCATGCAGGACATGGTTAATGTTCAACTCGATGAGCAGATCACAAGTCAGTGACCAGGACATGGTGGACCACCAAGCAGTGTGGGCCATTTGGATCATATACTTGAGACATTATCAGGGTCTGATGATGATGACGAACATGTAAAGCGACCATGAGAGGGCATTACTGCACCACTGACAAGGCCGAGTGATTATTTACGCTCAAGATGTCCATTATGCTTTGGTGGCAATTTTCCAGTGGAAGATGGGTGTGTAATTTGCTTAATTGGCTGACTATAATTTATACCTCTTATTAGTCTTGATACTATTGTTTGCCTGGACGCTTGTTTTACACAAAAACACAACAAGCAGGAACGCGATCCTGAACAATTCTTTCCCAAGTCAGTGTTTGTTCCCGAGGAGAAGCTTGAAGCAGCAGAAGAATATGTCGAACGACTCCGTCCCAGTCGCCCAAAGTACAGTAATCAGAGGAACTCAGGAGAGTCCAACAGTGATGAAGGTCTCCGTGTTCCTGGACCAGTCCTGGATGATTGCCAGGCAAGCTTCACAGCCGCAGATGAGCGTCAGGAAAAGGGGAGTACAAAGTATTTTGACTGTACTGCACTTATGGGACTTCTGTGCTGTCATGATTGGGTCCTCTGGCTGGCCAACATGAAGTCTGTGGGAGAGAAGCAGTTCTATGTTATTGCACTCTTGGACTTGCTGTTTGAACACCTTCCTCTGGACTTTATTGTTGGTGTGCTCTACGACATTGGATGTACACTCCATAGAAGCTGTCTCAGATATGGCTTCCTGGAGAAGTATATTGACCAGATCGCATTTGGGGTTTCGGTCTTCCATGCTTTTGGGCATGAGTGGGCTTGCCAGCTTATATATCATCCCTGGAAAGCTGGCTCAGACTCAAATACCACCAGGTAAGTGATTCTTTATCTGAATAATCACAATAACAAACTTGCTTGTATCAGCACGGCCATTGGCCAAAGTCAAAGATATTGTTGATAAGGTTGTAAGGCTGGAAAGGGCAAAGGCTCTGTTGGAATGTCAACAGAAACAGCTGGAGGAGACAATCATCAATGTTACCTCTGATCAAGTAGATGTGGCAATGGCTGAAGATGTGCTGCCAGAGATTGAGACAAAGCTTGATAAGGTTAAAAAGGACCTGAGTAGCAAGCGGCGTCTACTGGGAGTGGATGATGAGCAGCGTGTTCGCCATCTATCTCAGAGTCCATATCTTGAGGCACGACTAAAGGCAGCAGCATACAAGCAGCGACTACTGGAGAAACTGAGAGCACGGAAGTTTGAGTGAGACCGGCTAGAGCGCTCCCATTGTATCAGTCATGGCGGTAGGATAAATAAGCTATATCCTCTCATTACTTTCTAATAATTTGATTGATTATAGAGTCAAGGCTTCACAATCAGATTGAAGAGGGGGTCAGAAAACGCGAGCCATCAATACAAAAACTTGCCAAGCAATATAACAAGACAGTGCAGTATATGGCCACATTAAAGAAGCATCGCCGTTGTCCTGCAAATGCAATTCCACCCCCAGAGATTCAGATATCTGACTTGTTCAAATTAGATGTGGATGATGTTATCTGGCAAGATATTGGATTGGGAGATGATGATGATGTGATACCACCCCCCTGGATGGCAGATGAAAATGTGCGGAAAGGGATTCGCAGCTTACTGGAGAAAGATCAGTGTCAAGAGGAGATTACGCGGCTACAGCATGAGCGGAACTCAATCCAGACATGGTTTGCTGAAGAGTGGCAGGCTCTCACACAAGCCATCACCAAGTGTAGTAAGTCAGATGGACTTTGAATCCAATAGTTTGTTGAACAGATGTTTAAGTCAAGATGATATCAGCTACCTGTTCAATGCAAGGAAACAGAAGTTGGTACAATTGTGTACAACTTGGCAAAATGCACTTGGCTTGCTGCATGCATCAAAAGATACAGATCCATGGGGTCCAACAGAGGAAGAGATTCAGGGAGTCAGGCATAATATAGGGGCCACAGTTGCAAAAGAGATGGAAACAATCCCAGTTAGTGTAACATTTGATTCAACCCAAGATGGAGGTGAGGAAGACATAGAGGACTTGGATCTAGACTCAAATGATGAAGTTTTTGATCTGGGGTTTGAGGATGAGGTGGATATGGGTATTACAGAATATCTTGATACTCTTCAATTAGAGGATAGAGGATAGTTCTGGAAGTAGCAGCGACTAATGTATACCTTCAATATTGACAAATGCTTCAAGCTATTATGAAGACAGACATATCCACATTAGGGGTCTGGATATATCCACTGTTGTGGACCTGGATATATCCACAATGAGTGAACCTGGATATATCTACTGTAGGAAGACTGGATATGTCCACAATGGCCAGGCTGGATATATCCAGCACAGTCGTGTGAGATATATCCAGGTTGCCCTGAACTTGTTACTCCACCACTATCTAGTAGGCTTTGTGTTTACAAGGCTGGAGAAGGTAGATATATGGATAAATATACATTGCAAAAAAAAACAGAAAACTGGGTGGAAGTTTCAGGATCAGAGCATGAGTGGGTAACCAGGTATTGGTAAAGCAGACCTATATGGCTATTGACATTGATCAGAGTCAAAGTGTGGGTGTGCCAGACAGGGTGCAGAACAAGCCTTCCTATGTACCTGATCATAGTAGTAATTATTTGGGGTATTGTAGGCTCATGAATGGTATGCACTGTAGTATAACTGCAGTATGTCATGTGCAGCTTTTGCAAGTACCACAGTACATATGGAAGTAGATTTGGTTGTATGCATGATACAAGAATGTTGAGAAGGTAAATATCATGAGCACATGTTCCTCACAACCCATTCCAATGAATATCCTAGTCCATACCAATGCAAATAATGCAGAGCTACTGTACACACTGGGGGCTGGGATATATCTGGAAGCACTAATACTGCTGGATATATCTATGGAGACCCCTGCCACCCCGAGTGTCACACGCACTCTAAGTGGATATATCCATGGATAGGCTGGATATTATCTGGATATTATCACCTGTTAGGTAGCATAATTTGAGTGGAGCAATGCTACCTAACTTGGTCCTAGATAGGGCTGACTGGGGTGCCAGTGCAACAAAACGCATGTGCCTTGTCAATGGTGACACTGGTGTATCTTTGTTTGAAAAGTGTCTTATTAAGCTTGTAAGTGGGATCAGGCATCTCCCAGGGCACATCGGGCTTCCCTAGAGGTGGGCTACAAGACTAAGGGAACTCCTCTCAAAGCAACTACAGCATAAGTTAGTGATTTACAGTGAAGTCATATTAAATCACATGATGACATACAGACATACAGAATGGGAGGTTATAATGATTTGGCAATGGAGTGGTTGTTTTAAAGTTTTGAACAGTCCAGTCTTGCTCTAAAACTCTTCATTACCATGCTTCCCATACTCATAAACCATAATGTTCACAGAGTGGGGTTGGAGGCAAACCATGATAAGATGAACAGTCTATGGAGTTAACATCATGGGTACCACCCAGAGATGGAGTAGGTCTTTGAATTCTTGGCCACCTTCAAGGAAGCACCCTCCTGAGATCAAAGATAGCAGCAACCTAACTAAAAACAGGCATTAGAAAAACACATACTAATTGCAGGCAGTAGTGCTTGCTCCTCCTTGTTGAAAAACACAATCAGGATAACCAAAGCCATCAACTCTATATTATGAGGTGGGTCTTCCCCAGACTGACCATGTCTGCTACCAGTATGAACTTGTGATGGGGTGAAAATTGGGGTCCTTTGTGGTAATACTGTAGGGCAGCAAGAACACCATTGTCCTAGTGTAGATGGGATATGTTTGGCTCCACAGCATCTGGGGTAGAAGCTTCAGGGTTATCTCAGGCTGTCATAGGGCTCTGCATGAGTCTGGCACAGGTATGGAGGTTTTTGTTGAATAGCCCTTGATCAGGGCTTTCCAACGAGCCTAAAAACATCTCAAACAGATGAAAGCTGACCAAGATATGTGCTTTACAAGTTGGTCAAAATTGGTTTCAAAAACTGCAATAAACCCACACCAAACTTGCAATCTTGTTTTGTGCAAGTTAAGTCAATTTTGACTGGAGACCTTCAAGACTTGTAAGGCACATATCTTGGTTAGTTTTATACTTGTGCTGGAATTGTGCAGAGCTCTAGGCCATCAAGCCAGCCTTGTGTTGAAGCACAAAGAACAGCAGAGGGATGTTATCAGCCCCCATCCCAAGGTGGTGCAGACTGTGAGTTTATCTAGGTTTCCTACTACATCAGGGGGGGGGTCATTGTCATTATCACTAACATCATCAACAGCTCATCAACAGCTCAGTGCCAATGAGGAGATGTTTGTCATCACAAGGAGCTCAGAGGAGATCCTGGTAGAGGTTTGCCGTGTCATCAACATCCTGTTAAGTGGCAAGTGTGAGTTTCATCAGCTTGGTCCCTGCTGAGGAGCTCACAAGCGTATCAGCAGCATTAAAAATCAGGAACAGGTGTTGACATACCTGAAGACTTTTTGAATTTGACTCTGACATTCTCTAACAGGCCATTTAAATTCATCAGCATAGCTTCTGCCTCATCCAGATGCTTCTCAATGGAATAGATGCCCAGTAACTCTTTCCATTTTGCTACAGCTCAAATAACCTTCTTGAGCTCTGTCTTCTAGGGTTTGAGCAATGTAACTACCTCTTAGGATAAACAGTGAGTTACCCAATCCAGTCATTGAACAATCATAGATAATGCACCTTCATAGGCAGCCTTAGCATCAGTAGCCAGCATTTCAAACCTCTTTTGGTCAGTGTCTGACTTCTTCTTCAATCAAAGTTTGGTGAAATGGAAACTTGCTCAGTTACTCTGCACCAACCTCACAATCAGGACCTTTCTTGAAAAATGATGGCATTTTTACTCTCTGAGAGAAGCACAGACTTCATGGTATGACTCCATTTGTCCCAGTTTTTGGTTACCCACTGCAAAAAGAATTCCTGGTCAGGCTTACTTGAGGACCTCACACATTTCTCCTTCTCTTTCATGTTGAGAATCTTGTTGTACCCCTTGAACCATAACAGCATATTGTTGGTGTTTCTCTAGTTCTGACCAGTGGGAAGATCTTTGTTGAATTCAGGGAACAGACCATGATAGATTTGCATGTGTTCCTGCCAACTCTTAAAGTTCCAGAGTGCACCATCAAGGCTTTTTGCTAGGCATGATATGAAGTGAAATGAGTATGAGGAGGGAGGAAGAAACAGAGTGAAGCTAAGCTCCTACTTAAGTATATGGGAGCCTTGTAATCATGTTCAATTTACTTACAAGGACAGTTCTCCAAGAATCGAGATCCAAGTTCTATTGAGGGAAATATGGAATACAAAATTTGTGAGAAGTCTATAGGACCAATAAGCAACATGAATAGGACCTTTTGTGAAGTTGTACTGAGAGTTACACAATGTGTACTCTCCTCAGACTATTCTTTTGGAATAATTTGAAATGCAAGAAGCAAGACTACAAGTCCTGTACAATTATTGCATGGAGTTTGATAATCAGTGGAGACAATTTATCATTGCCTGATAAGTCCTTTGAATCATGCCAGTGGTCCAAGACTCAAATAGCCATTGGAATCAGAACTGCAACTTGTGAATGGAGTCCTTGTTGTAATACTTGGAATACTGCTAGCTCCATAATCCATTAGAATCAACCAAGACACCAATCAATCACCAGGCAGAGCACAAACATGTAGGACAAAACTTGAGCCTGAGTTGACTATATGAATTTTGTGTTGCTTGGCTATTTACCCAACATGTGTGCAACTTTACACAGGTGTCTGCTTCAGACTTCTCTACTGCTCATCAGAAACTTATCTGAGATAACCACAGGAATGAGTTCAAATAATCTCTGAAGGTGAGGCCCATGACATTGAAGGGGGCTGTATTGAGTTGGTTTTGGTTGTTGTTCTGTTAGGCCAACCTTGCTGTCACAAATGGCAGACTCAAATCCACATGAGTTCCAGTCCTCCTTCCTGATTCCTCAAATTCTTTTTGCCCAGAGGAGAAACTATACAAGTGCAGTATCACTTGATTCCCAGCTTTTTGCTCACATACTGGGGCAACTGTTGCTAGAATTATATTTTTTCCCCCAAGCTCTATGACCACAACAGTCCTCACAGTCTTGGCATAATCCAGGCACAAGTAGCAGAGTTCTATGCCAAGGGTGTGCAGCCAACATTCTAGAAGATGCTACACCACTGAGGTCTTCTGAATAATTTGTGCTACTGGTAGGCTGGCATATAGCTCAAAGATGCTTCTCCAGGAGTTGAAGGAGTTTGTAGATGCTCTACAGTTGAAGTTAGCAGGAAATAAGGCCTCCTGAGCTGCAGAGTTTTGTTTTATGCACAGCATTAGAGGTGTAAAGCTCACTTCCTTCCACAATCCCAATTCTGAAAGTGCTGCTTTCAGGAGCTTCTTTCTGAGGTATCATTATCCCAGGAGGCCACATCTCAAGGTCACTGGTACATTGATGTTGCTCTTGAGGTGCAGAGTCGGAAGAAGGAATGTGTCAGAAATGCAGCAAGTGACTAGGAAGCCCTTCAGGCCACTATAAAGATCAAGGAAACAAGGTAAAATAGATAGGCTATGAGCAAGACATAGGCTACACAGTACATGCTGGAAACAAGCACTATGTGACAAAGTTGTCAGACTGAGGAATTATCTACAGAGAATACAAGTATATATGACAGAACCAAGCTGTAATATGATCATGGGAACAAAGGTGAAAGAGGATAAATGAAAGAACAATGATCAAGATCAAAGGAATGCTGTAGAAACAAGTAGAACATCAAAGGATAACTTGTACATCAGTATCAAGATGGAAACCATATAGAGTGATGAAGGACATCATGGGATGATCTTCATGAAACAAAGACCTGGAACCAAGGAAAGGGAAAAACAGTAGAGTGATTTGTAACAGAATACCTCTAGTGGATGACCCATTCCCATCCCACAATTGTTGCTGCTGTCCTTCAAATCTTACAAACTAAAGCAAACTGGATGATTGTAAGAGGCTAAATTTCTTGCCATCTCATTTCTGGGACCCCTATCTTTTTACCCACTTCTACACCCCTCTGTACCCTCCCCAATTATACCTTCTCCACCCTTCATTCTCATCCACTGCCTATAATTCTCCATTCTATTTCACTTCTACCCCTATCTATCAGCCTCTCCAACCATTTCTTCGTTCCCAATAAGTCTCTACTCCTTCCCAGCATGTGACCCCAGCATCCTGGAACCATGGACCAGTCACCTGCTCATGTTTACAGCACAGCTGTGTTCCCAGAACCTTGCCTGGGATGAATGTGGAATATTCCTTGCAAGATCCAGGATTCACATGTGGAATATCTATATGTACAGCTGTTTTGTGAGTATATAAAGTACATGTAGAACCCCCATGTACTTTGAATCTGTTGTTTTGTCTTATCCAGTCAAGTCATCAAGCTCCTAAGCTGAATATTTTCTTAGTCTGTGATGTACTAATCATCTCTGTGTTAGCACTGCACAAACCCACAGTGCCCCTTGTCAATTTAGCTTCTAGGTTTAAGGCTACCTTGATTCACAACTGTCCATGTACCGAAAAGGACATCTTTCCCACAGTATCGCTTGCAGGAGCTTGCAGTATTTTCTCTGCTATCCCAACTACTCGCTGGTGCTTGTAGTTGCTGTCTCCATCCCCTATTCTCAAGTTCTTATTCAGGTGGTCCTGAGTTCAGGATACAAGATTCCGCCAACCCGGTCAAGGTCCTGAAGACTTTTGTGGTTTCTTTGGCCTCATTTATTCTGCCATCCCCATCCTACATTTTAACCCATTGTGACTGGATCTGTGGCCCAAAAAATCCACAGCCCTTATAATGATAGGCTTGGGAAGCTCTTGATATCAATGAAATGATGCTCACCTGACTGCCCTTTCTGATTGCTGCAATGAGCCACATTCCAGATCTGATCCTCTGGACATTGTTTATGTCCAGCTCTATATGACAGAGAAGGTAACAATATACTGTCCTGAAGGTGAATTCCATGGAAAGGCTATCTCCATGAAGATGGCTATGAGTTATAAGCGGCCAGTTTTCAGCCAGTTTTGTTCCTCTCCAACCTCATCAAGTCCTATATCAACTCTGTTGCCATTGCCTCTCATGCCCGTGTTGAAGTGCCATTTGTACACATACTCACTTTGCAATGTAGCATGTAAATTTACATATGCTACATTGCAAAGTTGACCATACTTTTACAGAGAGTGAAAAATAGCTACATTATTCAGAATTATCCCCAAGATAGGTAAGCAGGGGTCCCTACCATTGCCAAATAGGGTACTGATCCACTTTCTAGACATTTTGGCAGGTGGCAGAGCCTGGGGGAGGGGGAAGGAGGTCAGGATCCACTTTAGAAGACCTTTTTTGGGGAATTATGTCACTATCAGGCACAGCATCAGAGACTAGTGTAGAGTAGATGTGGAGATGTTAGAGTAGGGTCTAATACCACTCATATCTCAGCTGGATTGGACCTGATGGTGAGCGAAAAGAGCATAATGTTGCTTTATTGCTTGAAGTACTACACTGATAGTTGTGTTGACCATGTAGAACTGTATTTTAAGAATATAGACCTAAACCCATAAGAATTAGTAGCTTGACTGTTCTATAAACAATTCCATACATTTTTGGAGTCTCTGATGACTAGAATATCCATTCCAATACCATGTATACTGTCACTGGTAACTGTTACATCCATGCTGGTTCTGGGGTTTCCGAAGGCTTCTATCCACCTTCCGGAGATTCCGATACTCAGAATCTACTTTATGTTTCTCTTCCTTCACGATCCTTTCCGGAACATGACTTCAGATTCCGACGTCGTGTCCCCGGTACTTACGGATCAGAGATACATCTACTGTTAGGATCGTGCGGATATGACAGCCCGGACGGAAGTCCGAGCAGAAGAGACGGAAGCCGACGTGCCGGAATGGACTAGTCAGAGTTAGAGAGATTCCGACGACCGGAAGGCCGAACGGATGGCTGGACAATAGTTGAAGGTTTCACCAACGACACCGTTGAGTTGAGTTGTCCTTGACCGGAAGGAAAGGAAGATAAAGATGAAGAGGAGATGGAGATAAAGAGACAGAATGAGACGAATGAGATAAAACGGAAACCAAGTTGATTTTAATTCTGAGCAATACAAGTCGTGAAGTATCTAGTTTATATATGTATCGATCTCTGAGACCTCCGAAGGGGTTTCGGCAATCGTAGTACCGAAGGTGAGTCAAGAGCGGGAGAGAATGTATGTACAGTACGGAATCCGAGACAGAGGATGAAGTCCCGGAGTCGGAGATGAATCGGAAATGAAGTGTCAGAATGGAATGTATGGGATGAGTCATAACAGAATGGAAAGCGGAATGTCAGAATGTAGAGTAAACGTACTACTCGGAAATGAACGGTGTATATGTATCTCCGATCTGTGAGTATCGGGGACAAGACGTCGGAATCCGAAGTCATGTTCCGGAAAGGATCGTGAAGGAAGAGAAAGCATAAAGTAGATTCCGAGTATCGGAATCTCTGGAAGGTGGATAGAAGCCTTCAGAAACCCCGGAACCGGCATGGATGTAACAGTATCCCCCTTTTAAGGCTCTTGCCTCGTGAGCCGCGGAGGAAGTAAGAAGAAAATCGTAAGACGTAAAAGTTCAGAAGCGATCGGAAAGAAGACATAAACAATAGAAACGTGATGAGTTGATAGAACGTTCTGGAACATGAAAGAATATTCTGGAAAACCAAACAAGGAACAAATAAAAAAAAGATATATAAGAAGCGCACCAAGCGAATCCCAACTTCATTTCCCCAATTCAAAAATGTCACCTACACCCTCTCGTTCACCAACTCCTTCTGTTCTTGAATTCACCACTCCGCGTCCGGACGACACGATTCCGGAATACCTTATGAAGAAACTGAAGGTCCTCGAATACCTTGGTCGATACTCGGAAGATGAGGAAGAAAAGGCAATAGCGGAGTTCAAGTCCGATGTAGAAGCTTGGACGAAGAAGCGGAACGAATGGAATGCGGAGCAGCAGGAGGAAATTGACGGAAGGATTGCGGATTGGGAGAAGGAGAAGGCAGATGCGAAACGGAAGCTGGCGGAATGGCGAGCGGAATGGGACAGTTGAGCGGAAGCAAGGCGGAAGCAGAGGGAGACAGAAGAGGAGGAAATTCGAAAAGAGACGATGGTTCCGGAAGAGGTGAAGTCCGAACCCTTCGACTTTTACTTCTCCGATGCCAACAAGCAGTCTATTGATATGGACTGGGATTCGGTGTGTCCGACCGGATCAGATTTTTCCTGTTCCGAATTTTTTAACTTCCCCCTAGTTCTACTTATCGCTGACACAACCTCAACAAATGGTTTTTCAGTCCGGATTCGCTGTGGGGAAGAAAGCGTGGAGAAAACCACGACCGGAGGCAGAGGTGCGAGGAAGAAAGGAAAGGCGAGGGAGTCCGGAAGGGAGACCACAGATCTGGAAGAGGTAGGATTGGGGCCTCTCCTTCCGATAGGTGAGTTCAACTTTTTTTTTTTGTCAATTTTGTCTAAGTCCGTTATAGCTTGCAATAGGTGTTCTGCGCAGGACGCGGAACGTAGGATCAACCTCTCCGCTGGTATGAACTTTCGGGGAAAGAGCAACACCTGCTTCCGGTGTCGGAAGAGGAAGTCAAAGTGCGTGTTTCCGGACGGAAGCAGTGACGGAGGTCGATTGGATGCCGGATTGATGACGTCAAAAAGCTTGGAAGGAAAACGGAAGGCTGCAGGAGGGAAGCCAGTCCACTTGGTGCCGACAGTGGAGAAGGATTTGCGCCAGATCAATCGTGGAATCCAACTCTTGTTGGGCGTCTGGGAAGTGGACTTTCCGGATAGCTCGGATGAAGGTGAAGCGGACGTGGAAGCGGATGAGGAAGAGGAAGAGGATCGGGAGGAAGGACCTTTGTCGAGGCTGAGCAAGAGGCCTGCTTCTCAATCCCCCAGGAACCTTCGGAAGAAGATGAAGAGTGCGGAAACGATCCCGGAGAAGGAAGAAGAGGAAGCGGATAAGGATAGGATGGAAGAGTGAGGGAGATGGAACGTCCGGAAGCCGGACAATTTCTTGAATTTTGTATTTGTAGAATAGTCTTGAAACGTTGCCCGGCCGGAAGGCCTTTCTCGGAATCATGAGTGATCGTAAGATAGTTGGAATCGGAGTCGGAATGATGAAATGAACTTAGATAGAATCGATAGGTCCAGGCTTGTGAGGATAACGTTCGTGGAATGCTCGGAGGAGGTCTGGAGCGTTGAAGTTGTCTGCCGTGACCCAAGGAAATTCCTCGTCGGTGCCTTCATATCCGAGCCATCGGATGCGATATTGTAACTTGCACTTGAAATGACAGTCGATCTTGGAGTCTAGGATCTCGGAAATCTCGTAATGACCTTACTCTCCGGTGTCGAGTTCGACGGGACCCGGAGGAGGCTGGACACGATTCGGAATGGTGTTCAGAAGGATGGATTCGAGTTGGGAAACATGGAAAGTTGGATGGATGGTACGGAATTCAGTCGGAAGTCGGAGGGTATAAGCAACTGGAGATGGTGTAGCAATGATTTTGAAAGGACCTAGGAATTTCTCGGAGAATTTAGTGGTAGGTCTGGTCGTTTTGATGTACTTAGCGGAGACCATAACTTTGTTGCCAATCTTCCATTCCGGCTGAGGCTGGAGATGTCGATCCTTCTGTTCCTTCATACGGGTTTGGGCGTGAGTAAGTTCTTCTCGGAGCATGGAATGAAGCTCATCTAGATCAACCACAAACTCTCGTGCACGGGCGGAAGCCACGTCTCGTTCCGGGTGGATGGTGATGTTCGGATGATAACCCTTGTTGGCAAAGAATGGTGAGATTCCGGTGGAAGCGTTCGGAGCATTGTTGTAAGCGAACTCGGCAAGAGGCAGGAGTTCATCCCAGTTGTCCTGCTGGTAAGAACAGTAGACTCGGATATACTGCTCAAGCGTCTGATTCGCCCGTTCAGTCTGTCCGTCGGCGGAAGGGTGATAACCGGAAGTGTAATGAAGATTCATGTCAAGGGCTTTCCTGAGGTAACACATGAAGTGGGAAACGAATTCGGAACCACGGTCGGAGGTGACGTGCTGAGGAACTCCATGCTTAGAGAACACATGGATAACGAAGAGTCGAGCGAGTTGTTCGGAAGTGATATGGATGTCTGTAGGAATGAAGATTGCTTGTTTCGAAGCGCGGTCGATGATAACTAGGATGGAATTGAAACCGTTAGAGTTCGGAAGTTCCTCGATGAAGTCCATAGAGATAGAGTCCCATGGTCGTGCGGGAACCGGAAGAGGTCGTAGAAGTCCGTATGGCCGATGTCGTGGAGTCTTGTTCCATGCACAAGTTACACAGGAGCGAACGTAGTCTCGCACGAACTCTCGGATGAGAGGCCATGTATATTGACATCGGATGGTTTCTAGAGTCCGGTTCTGTCCAAAGTGACCAGAGATGATATGATCATGATATTGTTGGAGGATTCTAAGTCGGAGGTTGTTGGCTTCAGGAACGTAGATTCTGTCATCTAAACGGAGGAAACCTGTCTCGTCGACAGTTCATCTAGTCTCGTCGGAAGTGTTGGATGCGGATCGGAAGTGTTGGATGAGGGAGGAATCTTCTGTCTGAGCAGTTCGGATGTCTTCATGGAGCTGCTCGACGTCCATGATAACGCTTGCGCGAAGAACTGGACCTTCAAGGAATGTAGCGCGGAGGGAAGCGGTGAGTTGTTCCTGAGTGAATACAGGTCGGAAGGTGTGTGGATTAAGATGGGCGTAAGGTGTATCCCCCTCTTTAAGATAGACGTCCCATTGTCTAGTCAAAGCATCCGGTTTTGCACCGAGCTTGCCAGGACGGAAACGGATTACCATATTAAAGTGAGAGAGGTACTCGGACCAGCGTACTTGTCGTCGGGTGAGAATCTTCGTAGTGGTGAAGTATTCAAGATTTTTGTGATCCGTTACCACGTTGACCAGATTCTCGGAACCTTCCAAGTAGTCCCGCCAACGTTTGAACGCCTCGAAGATGGCGAGAAGCTCTTTGTCGTGCACGTTGTAGTTAAGTTCTGGAGGAGTGAAAGTCCGGGAGTGGAATGCGATGGGATGGATCTCACCGTCGTCGGCCCAAATAGAGAGGATAGCTGCCAACGCATAATCGGATGCGTCGGTTTCCACAATGATTTCTCAATCAGGAATCCAGTGCGTGAGGATAGGAGCATGAGTGAATGCCTCTTTCAGAGTATCAAAGGCAGCCTGGCATTCCGGGCTGAAGTTCCAACAAATGTCTTTCCGAGTGAGGCAGGTTAAAGGAACAGTGATGGCACTATAGTTGAAGATAAAACGCCGATAGAAGTTGCAAAAGCCGAGGAAAGATTGAATATCCTTAACTTTGTGTGGTGTAGGCCACTTGGTAATAATATCCACTTTGGACATATCCATTTGAAGACCGTCCAGCGAAAGAATGTACCTGAGGTATTTGATAGTATCGGTATGGAACTCGCACTTGGAGGCTTTGCAGTACAACCCGTTTGCCCGGAGGCGTTTGAGAACCTCCCGGACATGCTTCTTCTGAGAGGAGATGTCGTTGGAATAGATGAGGATGTTGTCTAGGTAAACTAAAACGTTAACATCAAGCATATCAGAAAAAATGTTGTTGACGAAGCGTTGGAAGACTGCAGGTGCGTTGGATAGTCCTTCCGGCATAACCCACCACTCAAATGAGCCGTAACGGGTCCGGAAAGCGGTCTTGTATTCATCACCGTCGGCAATACGCACAAGGTGATAAGCGTGACGGAGGTCAAGCTTGGTATAGATCTGAGCCTTCCGCGGAGCGTCGAGAAGGTCAGAGATGAGAGGGAGCGGATAGCGATCCTTTTTGGTAATCTTGTTGAGACCCCGGAAGTCGACGCAGAGTCTAAGATCACCACTCTTCTTCTTGACGAAGAGAACGGGAGCGCTGAAAGGAGATTTGGATGGAGTGATGAGCCTGGCCTGGAGATGTTCATCGATAAATTCTCGGAGAGCTGTGATCTCCGTTTGAGAAAGGGAATAGATCGGACCGAGAGGTGGTTCCGTTCCTTCCTCTAACTGAATCTTCATGTCGTCTTCTCCCCGATGCGACGGAAGCTGTTTCGACATTTCTGGACTGAAGACGTCAGTGAATTCATGATAATCAGGCGGAATGATTGCCAAATCTTCCTCGGAAAGTTCCGCCGCATGTCCGGAAACCGTGTCAGAAGGCGTCATCTGGATGGTGAACGCCCGAGCACCGGATTCGGACTTCGCTCGGAGGTAAGCGCCAGCGGATATGAGGGAAACCTTCGGAGCTATAGCAGACAGAGCTGTGAGAAGATCAGCGTAGGAATAGATGGGCTCGAATGGATAAGATGGAGACTTAGCCTTGCGCCGAGGCGAACTAGGCTGAGGAGAGACTTCCGAGAGCTCGGAAGAGCGAGTTGGAAGGGCCGGCTGAGACGGAATAGGCTTTGTCCAGAATTCGATACTGTTGTTCGACCAGTCAACCAACAGGTTGTAGCGGTGAAGCCAGTTATATCCTAAAACTAGGCTGCAAGCCGAATCAAGGTGAGTGACATAAAAGTCAATCAGAAGGATGTCTCCGGAAGAAAAAATGATAGGTAAAGAGGCCATGTGCGAAATAGTGGAACCATGAGAACCATTGAGAAGGCGAAGAGAAATAGGTGGTATTGGAACGGTAGGTACTTGGTTACGTTCCACATACTTCGTATCTATAAAGCAGTGGGATGAACCGGAATCAACGAGAGCAGAAAAAGATAATGGTACAGTAGTAGATGACTGTTCGTGTGTATTGGAAGAAATAGACATATTTGAAGAAAGAGTAAGGGTAAGAGAATTAGGCAAAGAAAGAGCGGCTGCGTTGAGAGTTACCTCGGTGGAACGATCCGGCTCAACGCAACTCCGAACTCGTTCCGGGGGTTCGGAGTTGCAGACTATTTTTTCGCCTCATCCGTTTTGGATGTAGAGGCGTCCGAAGTAGCCGCAGCACGACCTTTAGCCTGAGAACTGGCCGCAGGTCGCTTCCTACAATCATCTGTCTTGTGCTTTCCGCCACAGAACATGCACAAGTTGTTCTTCTTCCGACGTTCCTTCTCTTCCAGCTTCAACTTTCCGTCCTTACCAAGATACTGGGCAACCGGGTTGGTAGTGTTGGAAGTCGGATTCGACCCAGAGTTGTTGTTGGTGTTGGACTTGTTGCTGGAGGAGTTGCCGGAACTCTTGTTGGAGCCACCAGAACTACTGGAACCTCTGGAAGAGTTGTTTGAACGATTTCCGGAGTTGTTGTTGGATCGGGAGTTGGAATTGGAATTGTTGTTGTTGGCTCGTTTTGCCGCTTGGCCCTCTCGGGATTTCTCCCCTTCACGTACCCAGTGCGTCCGGTTGTATTCCCGGCACACTACACGCAACTGTTTGAGAGTCGAAGGACAAGCACCAACGTTCGGAAGTAAATCTTTGATACACTTTGGCATAGCGCGATAATAGGCATGACGGAGAGTGTTCTCGCCGTAACCAATCTTGGCTGCGAGAGTGTTGAAACAAACCTCAAACTTTCCGATTTTCTCCCCTTCTCCCATCCGGAGGTTGTCAAACTTGTCTTCGGCTTCCTCTATCGTATCCACCTGTCCAAAGAACATTTCGAGTTCATCGAGGAATGCTTGGAGGCTGAACATCCAAGCGGGCGGATCAGAATTGGTTTCATAGGATAGGATTTCGGGTTGGAAATATTCAAGGCACATGCCACGGAGGTAGGAAATGATGTAGTGGATTTTATCGGCATCGGTAGGAAAGTCGGAGGGACGGTGATTGAAAACGATCATACATGAGACGATGAAGCTCGGAAGTTTGTCAGGTTGAGTTCCGTCGAAGATATCAGGTTCCTTGACGTTCCCCTTCTTTTCCGGCTTCTTCCCAAGGAGCTGGGCAATGATTTTGTTATGCTCAAGCATGGATTGTACGAGTGCCATCATATTGAATTGGTAGAGATCGTTTCCAGGACCTCTAGGGAATCCAGGTCCCCCACCTCGTCCACCGGAGGGTCCTCCGCCAGGAGGTCCACCACCAGGTGGTCCGGGGGATCCGGGTGGTCCGGAATCACTGGGTTCGTGATCGGATCCATCGTCACCTTCCGGCTCCATATCCGTGTCTCCACCCCTGTTACTACCTGCTCGGGATCCGCCCCTACTGCCACCTCAAGAGCCCTTGGGTTCTTTGACCTGTTTATGTGGATCAGATCCTTCGGGTAACGCTGTCTCTGTTGGTAGTTCAGTATCCCGGGGCATAACCGGAGCTGTAACTAGAGGAGTGGATAAATGTTCTTTGTCAACGGCGGCATCGAAAGTAAAGTCATCAATTATCCCCTCATCGGCCTTGCTTTTCCCCTTAGCTGTTTTCGGAGGAGGTTCATTATGAGCCTTGTCAAGTGCTAGTGCTAGTTTTGCAGGATCAAGCACCCCTTGAGGATCTTCGATAGTAGCTGGAGAGAAAACTTGACGGGATGCGGGTTTCGGAGGTGGAGGAGGACGACTGGGAGTTTCGGGTACCTTGTCCCCTACATAGATGGTTCTGCCGTCCTCAAGTGTCCTGTATTTCGAAGCCATTGTTGTAGGACGTCGGAGCTTGCTAGGCGGAAGTGGTGCAACGGTATTAAGTGTGCCGATACGTAGAGTTGATTGTGCGTCAATTTGATATTCGGAAGCACGGACGCTGCTGCCGAAAACCGCTTGTCGTTCTTTATGTCGACCGTAACGGTTGGTTGAGATGGATTCGGAAGCAGAGATACTTCCTACGAATTGGTTGGGTGGATCTTCGTCGAAGTGTCCAGGGAATTCAGGATTGACTTGTCTGGACATTCAGTAATTTCAACTCAAGGTTCGAGAATTAAAATACTGTTAGGATCGTGCGGATATGACAGCCCGGACGGAAGTCCAGGCAAGAAGAGATGGAAGCCGACGTGCCGGAATGGACTAGTCGGAGTTAGAGAGATTCTGACGACCGGAAGGCCGAACGGATGGCTGGACAATAGTTGAAAGTTTCACCAACGACACCGTTGAGTTGAGTTGTCCTTGACCGGAAGGGAAAGGAAGATAAAGATGTAGAGGAGATAGAGATAAAGAGACAGAATGAGACGAATGAGATAAAACGGAAACCAAGTTGATTTTAATTCTGAGCAATACAAGTCGTGAAGTATTTAGCTTATATGTATCAATCTCTGAGACCTCCGAAGGGGTTTCGGCAATCGTAGTACCGAAGGTGAGTCAAGAGCGGGAGAGAATGTATGTACAGTACGGAATCCGAGACAGAGGATGAAGTCCCGGAGTCGGAGATGAATCGGAAATGAAGTGTCAGAATGGAATGTATGGGATGAGTCATAACAGAATGGAAAGCGGAATGTCAGAATGTAGAGTAAACGTACTACTCGGAAATGAACGGTGTATATGTATCTCCGATCTGTGAGTATCGGGGACAAGACGTCGGAATCCGAAGTCATGTTCCGGAAAGGATCGTGAAGGAAGAGAAAGCATAAAGTAGATTCCGAGTATCGGAATCTCTGGAAGGTGGATAGAAGCCTTCGGAAACCCCGGAACCGGCATGGATGTAACATCTACACCATTCATTTCCAAGTAGTATGTATACTCTACATTCCGACATTCCGCTTTCCATTCTATCATGACTCATCCCGTACATTCCATTCTGACACTTCATTTCTGATTCATCTCCGACTCCAGGACTTCACCCTCCGCCTCGGATTCTGTACTGTACATACATTCTCTCCCGCTCTTGACTCACCTTCGGTACTACGATTGCCGAAACCCCTTCGGAGGTCTCAGAGATTGATACATATATAAGCTAAATACTTCACGACTTGTATTGCTCAGAATTAAAATCAACTTGGTTTCCATTTTATCTCATTCGTCTCATTCTGTCTCTTTATCTCTATCTCCTCTACATCTTTATCTTCCTTTCCCTTCCGGTCAAGGACAACTCAACTCAACGGTGTAGTTGGTGAAACCTTCAACTATTGTCCAGCCATCCGTTTGGCCTTCCGGTCATCGGAATCTCTCTCCAACTCCGACTAGTTCATTCCGGCACGTCGGCTTCCATCTCTTCTGCTCGGACTTCCGTCTGGGCTGTCATATTCGCACAATCCTAACAGTAACCAATCAAGTATCCAATGAATTTCCTCCCCTGCATCTTGAAGTTCCAACAATTCCTTCCATGCCAGTCTGAAACTGTGTATCCATAACCAATGCCAGCATCTTGACTCCCAGTTCCAAAACCAACACCATTGGAACTCTACTAGTCAATTGTGTGAGTCACTCCATAACAATTCTTTCACAAGAATGTCAGATTATGTCTTGGAAACTATTTCTATGAACCACTCCAATACATTATATTGAGCCATCAGGGCCACCTTCTATTGAGTTATTTAGAAAAGCCTTAGATGTGTTGTGACCAATTGTGCATTCTCAAAGAAAGAATGGTATTGGTTTTGTATAGAGCTCTGCATGAGTTTGGTGGAAGTATAAAGGTCTTTATTGAATAGCCCTTGATCAGGGCTTTCCAACAAGCTCAAGAACAACTTAAACAGATGAAAACTGACCAAGATATGTGCCTTATAAGTTGAAGGTTCCCAGTTAAAATTAACCCAACTATGCACAAATCAAGGCCACAAAACCTGGGTTTGGCCAAACTCCAGTTTTATGCAGGTTTTTTGCGATTTTTGAGACCAATGCATATTAAACCCCATATATTATCTTATCTCTGCCCAATCTGTACAATCCTAACCCTAGCAGATATGTGCACTTTTCTGATTTCATCAGTCCCCTTTACAATTCCACTCATTTTGGTTTATTCCAGCTTCTGACAAATCTCATGTTTTCAGTTTTAGTCATATATCAAAAGTTCCATGGCAGTTTCTGCTTTCATACCTACCATAACACTTGCACCACACTACCTTCCTCTCATTCCTCCCTCCATGTTGCAGAGCACTTTTTTTTTTTTTTTTTTTTTTTGATCATATTCTTGTATACCGGTGTACGAACACAGTCCGGTCGCTATCTACAAATGCAGCATCCCACAAATGCGTAATAACTGTATCCCCCGCTAGAAAGGAGGTGCGCCTCGATAGGAACCGCCCCTCAGAACGTATCCACAGTGTTTCACCAGCACTATGTGGTAAATAGGGTTATATCGTCATGGGCTATGACGCACTGGTGCCCCCTGCTCCCACGTCCTTCCCCCCCGCCGCCTAGGCTCGGCAGCAAGAGCCCGCACACCCCTCCGTAGAGTCTACGGGGAGCTAATTCCAGCACACCAGCCCAGATGACTTACCCAACTCCTTCTGCATCTGCTTGGGAGGGGAAGCCAAATGCCCTAGGGTTTGCCTTCAAAAAAGCTATAAGGCCCGGAAGCCGGTTAAGCGAAGCTCCGCGCTCAAGTTCTGAGCATCAGTACAGTACGTGTGCCCTGGTGCCAGGTTCCACACCGCACAAGCAGGATAGATCTGCCTGAATGTTGAACCGCTGGTAGTACTCTCCAATCGGTGCGTGTCCCAGAATGCACCGAGTCATTCTGGTTGTCAATGAAAGCGACCCTGCGGCCAACTTTAACCATGTCCCTCCCTTGAGGTACAATGGCTGGAGAGGCCGATCTTTTAGATCTTGTAGCTCGTAGAAGTGCCTGCCTCTATATGATGGGTCCTGGAAGCGTGATACCCACGCATCCTGGCCTGCTTTTGTGGCTTCTTGCCAAAGCCTATCCAGCGATGTTTGGGGCACTGCCCCCACGCCTACGGGGGGCAGTCCTCTAACAAATTCATGAGCGAGCTGGTGAATGCTCCATTTCGCTTTCGAAGGTACTTGGATGAAGGTCACCTTGCGGTCATCTCCTCCTGCAAACCAGTCAGATAACGCCCTACACACGGCCAGAGAGTGACTCTGTCCTGAGTGTATCGACGGGTCAATTGCCCGCTTTGCTGCAGCAATGCAATCCGTAAATAATACAAAGTGGTTGCTTTCCCCGCATGACATAGCCATGTAGGAAATTGCCACCCGTATAGCATAGAGCTCCGCATCCGGAGCCGTAACAACACCTGAAGTGTACCTGGTCTGATGAACCAAGTCTCCACTTCCGTAAATCATGGCCGCTGAGACGGCCTGATGTCTGGGGTTCTGCGGCACCGAAGCATCAGTAGCCGCAACAACCGTATCAGGATCATCTTCGAGTATCTCAAGCTTACGATCCAGAAATGTAACCCACTCAGCTAGGCTTTCAGACTCGGACTTCTCCTTGTCCTTGGCTTGCTCAGTGAATGTAATGCGGTCAGGATACCTATCCCGCAATCTGTTGCCAGGGTTTGCATTCTCGTGTGTGGGATCAAACTCCTCGGTAAGCTTAGTGGAGATCTTGTCGATCTCCATAACGGTGCCTTTGACCTTCTTCCGGACTGCTTCCGTAAGAGTGGCCAATGACTTGGGATGCGGGGTAGCATCTTTGACTTGTGCTCCCCTAAGTAGAGATCTTGTCGGGTGTGTGCTCGACAAGGTGGCTACCCTGTAATCCGCCCTTGTGGCAAGTTTACGAAGGTGAATGTGTATTGGGATGAGTCCCGCAAGGGCTTCAACTCTGCCTGTAGGTGATGTGCGAAAGGCACCAGTCGCTAGACATTCAGTCTCGCCTCTGTAGAACAGAGACATGACTAGGACATCGCAGTGATCAATGACCTCCCTGCGCATTGCAGGCCTGAGGGCAGCCAGTCTCTTAGAGACGTATGTGGCTACTCTCGGGCGATCTCCCTCATCTTTCTCTGGACGGATCATTACTGTCCAAGATGGGTGATTTGGTGCGCCCATCACTCTCTCCCCTTCCAGGTCCTTAGCTGATGGTGCGTGTCTTATGAGCCGCCAGGGCGGTTCTTGGATAAACAGGATGTCAAACCGATCTTTCAACTCCTCGAGAAGTACATCAAGATACATATAGTTCTTGGCAATGTTAAAACTTAAGACTCTTATCCCTTGTGTCTCAGACATTAAGCTAGACGTGGGGTTTGAGCGATGGGCCTTGTACCAGAACTGCGTTCACGTACCTCAGCATATTTAGCTTCGATCCAGACTCGGTCAAAGCGATGGCGCCAGAAGGGGCAGGCCCTTTCAGTTGCGGAGTGATTGCCCCTACAATTAGGGCATACCGGCGTATGAGGACATGGTTCTTCGTCGGTGGGAGGAATAGGCGGGTTGGCCTTTGGGTTACCCTTGCAGCAGCCCGCAACAAGCCGATGTTCATCAGCTTTGTGGGGACTGCTACATTTGGGACATTGCTGCTGCGGAGCGCGGCATGCAGAGCTAGGGTGGCCCCACCTGTAGCATCTCTGGCACAGGGGGACACCTGGACTGGCTGGAGTAGATCGCACCAAACAGTTGCGTCCTTGGATGTGCATCGGCTTATCCAAGAGACGCTTTGCACGGGTTCCTGATTGAGAATCCCAAATATTGAAGAACACCGTACGCAGCATTCAAGGTAAGCCAGACCTACCATGTTCGACAGCAATGCGAGTCAGGAATATTTAAATTTTCGACACTATCACTCAGTATTTGAGTTTGATTTAAGTACCCCGGCAGTGTCCTAAACCACCGACCTGTAAGTACTGTATCTGGGGCGGTCTGTATCTATGCCAGAATCATGTCTATTGTTGTAATATCACCTTGATTGGTAGATCAGGATGTACTAATACTATCAACTTGAACTGTAACATGGACATCTTACCAAACATCTTTTTTGTAGGTGTACACCTGCTACATCTTTCCTGCGTGTGAACATCTTTGCTAACATCTTGTTTTGAAGGGACAATTGCCGCATCTTGGAACGGGATATACAACCTTTGCAGCAACATAGTAAGCTACTGTACAGTATCTCCCAGCGTGACCGTGAGTGGCCACCTCATACCTCCTTGGGACCCGCCTTTGAGGTTTTGCCGATGCGTACTCCTGGAGCCGTCAACACTTGGATCGACACTGTCATCAGTTGTGCTGAGTGCCCAGCACCTCCAAAGCTTGATTATACCAAGCTCTTGTTCTTCAAGTACTCCCCTGTCATGGGTTGTTGGCTTTCTCAATCCTTCTCTTTCTATAATCCTATCTTATGTGATCCATTCTATACCGATTATCTAGATCATGAAACCTTCATTGATTCTTATTATCCTGAAGACTCCAACGTAGATAATTACTTCGGTTGGGACAAGGTAGCTCTAGCCAATATGGGTGACTAGCGTAACTGGTAGTATACTTAGTATACTTGAATCAATCATGCCTCCGAAGTGAAGCCTTGACCTGATACCAAGCTTCTGAGGCTCGACTTAGTCTCGCTTTCCGACCACCCATGCTTCCACAGTGACTTCCTCTGTCTAGCTCTACTAGTACGGGTCTTCGTCAAGTCTGATTATATTAATCCTTAGTAAGATGCCTCTGTGTTACATCCATGCATCTTACCCTGGTCTATCTCACCTAGTCACATCACACTTGGCTAGTCAAATCACCTCTGGACCCATTCCAGGTATTTCCAGGCTATTGTTCTAGCTCATCCAGACACTACTCCATCCCCAGCACTCAACCTTCACTTCCGCATGTCACGAAGTGCTGAACATCTATCAGAGACAGCAGAGGCAGAGAGCGGTGGTAGCAGGCTTGGAGAGGAGCAGCGGGCTCGACTCAGACAGAGATAAGGCAGAAACTGGTCCCAATGACAAGTTAGATCTATTGTAGAGAAGAAAAGCGAAGGAGACTGTACTACTCACCTGGTCCCAACGACAAGAGGTCAAGATGAGGGACCAGGTGAAGACTAGCTAGTCTATATACCTATCCTACGGTCAGAGCTGGAGTTGGAGTGGCGTCTTCATGACACCGCACTTCAGTCTCTCACACCAAGTCCATCCCCGGAACCTCTACAGTCGGTAATGCCCATTTGGGATATGATCATCATTTGGGACAAACTGGCTTGACGGTGCAATCCTCCACTCTTTTTCGTCAGACTTTTTGTGGAATCATTCTTGACCTATGTGTGCTTATACTGAGCCAGCATAAAGAGGTGGGGAGCCCTATTTGCTGAGATATGGAATAAAGGATGGTGATTTTGGGCACAGGTCAAATATTGGTACAGTGATTATGAAAGCAGATGTCATCAGGAGACTCTTGGTATTGGTAGGCTTGTTTTGCATGATAATAAGAGCATTTTCAGATACCTAGCAGGGGCATAGCTGGGAGTAGGGAGGAGTAATGTCGAAGCCGGACGAGATGAGGGCGCGAAACTCGCGAAAGGCGGTGATGGAAGTCATCGAATGTGACGGGTTTGGTAAGGCTTGGTGATACCCAGTGTTGCTACGCATTCAAAACATAGATTATCAGCATGATGATGTCACATCCCAAATGCTGGTTCCGCGCTGATAACGAATTTTCGAGCTGATAAGAAGATCCTTCACCCACTACCCCCCTCAGTGGTCAATATGAGTTGATATATATCTTAAGCCAATGTATACATACCTTCCTAGACAGAAAGAACAAGGGGAAGGGGCGGTTGATATCTCTCAAAACCCCCATCAAGATTTCACCGTCCCAAATGAGCATCACTGACTGTACTACTTCCACCTCCGCTTCCGGGACTCTTCCCATCTTATTCTGACTTATTCTGACCTACTTATCTCCGACTTCCGAGATATTCCCACACTCACTTATTCTAGTCATATCTTCATTCCATCATGCACTTATTCATTTCCGGTTCATTTCCCTTCTGGTACATTTCTCCCCGCATTTGACTTCCATATGATACATCAACATTTCCTGCACTTGACTCACTTATGATTCATTCATTTACTATAACCCTATATAAGCTCTATACTTCTATCCTGTATCTTTAGACTCGAAATCAACCAGGTTTCAATCTGGGTCAACCCCCATCATGACTCTAATGTCTTTTCTTTCTCTCTTGCAACTTGTCCTCTTAGTCTGATAGAAGGACAGCTCAGTTCATGGTGCTGTTGGCGAAACCTTCAGCTACTGTCTGCTCTAGATCTGTTGCTCCCACACTCCTTCATCTTATCTCTTTCCTATCCATCTATCCGACAGCATATAAAACTCCATATCTTATCTTATCTCTATCCGATCCGCACAATCCTAACACTCCAAGCCACTGGAGATATTCCCTTGATAAGACCACAGGTCCTAGTCGTGCCTCTGAAGTGAAACTCTCTTCAGTTATACGACTCCTACAGTTTTCAGAGATAAGGAGAGGCGCTACTCTCTCCTTATACTAGGATCTGAGCCTTTTACTAGCCACTTGGGACTCGCTCTAGTACTTGTATTACCTAGTCATTTTTTATCTGTTTTTATGCTAAAATTGCACAAAACAAGGCTCCGAAGCTGCTTTTTAATAGCAGGCACTACAACGTGAACATCTTTGCTAACATCTTGTATTGAAGCTACATCCAACACATCTTGACACAGGGTATACAACCTCTGTAACAACATATTAAGCCACTGTACAATATCTATCAGCATGGTTATGGGTGGCCACCTCATACATCCTTGGGACCCGCCTTTGGGGTTTTGCCGATGGTTCCATCGATGGTCTACAATTTGGAGGTTTGCTGATGCCATGTCACACTGTGTCCAGGTATGAGCCTGATCTATCATACAGTCTGGATTCATGAATGGGCAGATTGATTGAGCATGCAGAGATATAATATGTACAGAATGGTAAAGGGGGGATGGAGGGCACCAAATCACTGAGAAACAAGCAGAGAACTGTTGGTGAGCGACTACTGTGTGGATGTTGTGAGAGGAGGGAATGGTGCTGAGTCATCATTCCCTCACTTGCTTGGAGTCTGATGCCGGTTTGTTCATCTTCACCTCAGAACCTTGAACCTCTCAAGTGGCAGTGAGTAGACTATCAGCTCTATTAGCATGAATATCCTGGTTACAAGTCCCCACATAACCATGGGCCAATTGCCCATGCCCATGACTATGTCCATGGTGTTATTTACTGGGTCATATCTTCTATATATCAGTGAATTGGTAGTACAGAGGCAAACCTAGATACAAAATGTTTAAGCAAAGCTGTCCTGTTCCTTGGCCACATTGTTGATCCACCCTCTTTGAGGACAAGCATATATGGGTACAAGGACCTTGTCAGAATTTCTGTGTGATTTTACAGGATGCCCTGCATGAGTCTCACAACATTGTATGTGCTGGGCACAAAATCAACAAAGAACCCGGATATAAAAAATCACGTGCCCCACCAGTTTTGGCACTAAGTGCCCACAGCAACTTGCCTTTCTTGTTAGTCTCCCAAAGGCAGACTATAGTGAATGCGACACCCGTTCAGATATAGTCTGTGTTGAATCCGGACTACCGGATATATGGACCGTTGTATCGGGCCGCATATATGCTTCAATCGTTTCACTATGATCTATGCTATTCCTAGTCACTCCCGTTATAGTAGCTACAGCCACCTCTGTATAGTATATAAGTAGCTCTGTATCTACATGCAATACTAGTACTTTTACTACTCTCGTTACTGCCTCTAAGCCTATCTCCAGGTGAGCTAGTCTGTCCCATGCTGCCACTGCGTGGGCAGGACCTCTGCCTCAACAGGTTATGGGCCCCGGTGCCCTGTCGATGTGCCCTGCGATGGCAGCTCTCTAGGATGTGCACCTTTACTGTGTGCTGCCTATGATGATGCGCTTTTGTGGTCGTTGCACTCGATAACCATCGTGACTGCTTAATCGCTGTCGTGATGGGCAGACCGTTAACACCGGTTCTGGACCTGTGAAGTCGACATCTTCATTGATGTTTGACGATGGTGGACTGTGTCCTCAACAACGATCGATGGCTATCGCCGTTGACCGTGCAGTGATTTCTTTTATCATTGCTTATGATGATGAACCTATGCTGATCGTTGTTTTATTACTCCAGATCGCTATGGCTCCTGTTATGTCTACCCTTATCCCCACTGTTGAAGTCTTCAGCGGTGTCAACTGGCGCAAGTGGTCCAAGGGTCTTGGTACCTATGCGATGATCAACGAGTTCTACGACCATTATACCAACGACGATCCTGAACCTACTGAACCTGATAAACCTAAAGAACCAGCAGAGCCCAAGTCAACTACTCGCACTGTCACTGTTGCTGCTACAACTACAACTGAAGCGACTACACGCACGGAGACGGTCTCTCCTACCGACGCTCAGATGCAGCAGTATGCTAGGGACCTGGAGCAGTATGCTAACGCTTTGGAGAGGTATGAGAAGGAGGTTCTCAGGTATGAGAAGGATAATCGACGTTGGAAGAAGTATGAATTCAAGGCCATGGGTGCACTACGTGCCACTACCACCATTGCCGTGCAGAGTATTATCGAGGATGATGATACGGCTTGGGGCGCTTGGGAGAAGATCAAGGCTCGTTATGGTCAACAGACCTCTGTGTCTGTTTGGGCTGACTTCAAGTCGGTCATGGAGTTTCGTTTGTCCGGTGGTAACCCCGTTCCCGAGATTGCTAAACTCGAACTCCTATTCGGCCAGCTCACTGAAGCTCAGATCGATCTTCCTACTCTCGTCAGAGCCATGCTCCTCCTCTCGATCATTCCACAGTCATGGGCCAACGCTCGTGAATTCGCTACCAATGGTAACTCGCCAGCTGAACTTACTTTCGAAGTGGCTCGTGATGCCGTCATTAACCACTACGAATCCCGCAAACCCGCTCCTCTTGCGTCGCACATTTCTTCTGTCAAGAAGAAGGACAAGGACCCGAAGTTTAACCAACAGTCTAATCCTCCTTCGTCGACGTCTAACAATAACAACCAATCTAAGAACGACAACGACCAGAAGAAGAAGAACAACCGACGTGGCAGGAAGAAGAAGGGTGATTCTCAGGACAACAAGGGTGACTCCTCTCACAAGGGTCATTCTCATATCGCTTCCCTCTCTCATTTGTCCATCTCTTCACCCCCCATCGTTCCTGATACTCCATCTGTCGTACATCCCGCGGACCGATCCCGGGATCCACTCCACATGCAGCGTTTCTCCGGTGCTACCTCTGGTGGTACTGTTTTTGAGAATGCTCAGGCTGCTCGCAGTCTTGCCGATCGTCTTGGTGTTCCCAAGTATGCCCACGTCCTTGAACCTATGGAACAGGGATATGCGGCTGCTTCCTCTTCCTCCCTCAAGCATCGTATTGATGGTCCCTTCTCCACTGCTCCACCTGCAAAGCGTGCTAAGAGCGTCGAGAAGGTTTACGACCTCTATGATTCTTTCTATGAGGACTCCGACTCTGAGCGTGAGGATCGTATTGCGTTGAACGCTGTAAACAATTCTTTGCGAACGGAGATTGCGAGTGGAAGTGCCATGGACGTTGACAGCAAGATCGCAGATGCCGCTGGTTTTTCCGACGATGTTGAGTACGATTCAGTCTCCATCGGATCTGAGGAATCTGACAATGACAGGCAAGTGCCTTATCTCAGTCTTTCTTCTAACACTGATACGAACCTACAGTGCGCCGCTTTATTAGCCGCTTCTAAACGTAGTAGTTCGGATATCATGTCCCGTATGAAATTTGCGCAATTTATTGGTGATCACTTTGCCACATGTGCCAATTGTAAGGGAAAGAAGGCGACTGGAAACTCGCAAGAGTGGATCGTCGATTCAGGTGCTTCATCGCACTTTACTTATGATCTCGAAGATTTTGCCGAGTATGAACCCATGAACAATGGACCGCAGCTAAACACTGCACAGAAGGACAACCCTATCCAAATCAAGGGAAAAGGGACTGTGTTCATCTCTCATTCTGTTGAAGGATCTGATGGTCGTATGGAGGAACGCATTACGCGACTCTATCCTGTCTATTATGTTCCGCTTCTGTCAATTCGACTTCTCTCGCTTGGAGAATTCTTGCAAGGTGGTCTGCAAGTACACGGATCATCTAGCAAATTGGCTTTTTATCAAAAGGGTCGACGCCAATCATTGGTATCTTACCCGCTCATGCCTGGTCAAACCATTTATTGGGTTAGCTCGCAGAAAGCCTCTGCTCGTAGCTTAATGGCCAAGTCAACGATGGATAAAGTTGACTACAAAGTTCTACACAGACGTTTCGGACATTGTTCAGACAAGGCTCTAGATAAAGCTCGGAAGCATACTAAGAACTTCCCGGAATTCGACCGAAAACCGAAGAAAACCCGCTTATGCCGAGGATGTGCAGAAGGAAAGATGCACTCCAGATCGTTCCCTGACTCCACTACCCATGCCTCGAAACCCTTCGAAAAGATCCACTCCGACCTCAAACAATTCCCCACTGAGTCATACCACAAATACAAATGGTATATGTCGTTTGTTGACGACTGTACTTCACATGGCTGGACAATGCTCATGCGACGCAAATCTGACTCTGTCAAGATGCTCCGTGACTTTATCGCTATGGTGAAGGTACAATTCGGTGTTGATATTAAGGAATGGATGTCCGATGGAGGGGGAGAGTACAAATCGGATGCCTTCGATGATGTACTAAAGGAGCATGGTATCAAAATTCTGACCAGCATTCCATATACGCCGGAACAGAATGGTCGTGCAGAACGGTTCAATCGGACCATTGTCAAGAAAGCTCAAGCTCTTCGCTTTGATGCTTGTCTTCCACCTTCTTGGTGGGAATTCTGTGTGTTGCACGCTGTTGCACTTCACAATTGGACGCCGTCCCAGCGTTTACGTTGGTTGACCCCGCATGAGAAGTTGCATGGCAGTGCACCGGATGTTTCGGATCTTCGAGTATTTGGATGTGCAGCGTATGCGTTTATTCCGGAAAAGCGTCGAGTTAACAAGTTATCTCCGCGTTCGGAACTGATGACCTTTATCAGTTTTCAGGAAGGCATGAAAGGATATGTCTTTATGAAGATGTCCAATAATGCTATCTTCAAAAGCGCTACTGCTCTGTTCGATGAAAATTTGTTCCCGAAGTGTTCTGATAAGAAACCGCGTGGCTTTACCCCGGTGGGTGAAATCCCTGAAATACCGCCGGTATTGGGTGAAAATCCCAACTTCTCTTCGGATAGTGATGATGATTCGTCTGATGACGATCTTTATCCTCCCGAGAACCTTCCAAAGCAATCGGAATCTCCTCATGACGATGATGGAGATGGTACTGTACCTCAGGGTGAACGTCAACACTCTGATCCTGATCCTCCGTTCCAGCCTCCCAGGCCACCTACACCTGTGGGTGGTAAAGAGCAGACTCCGCCGCCAAGGCGTTCAGGCAGGAAACGGACGGGTACTAAGCAACCTGATAACGTATTTGGTGAACAACGAGACCCAAATAATCCCTCGCGCATTGTGCGTGTTATGGAGAAAAATTCTACATGGAGAGATGCCACGGGTGATAGAGAACCCATGGATCCGCCTACTACTCGTAGGAGAGGCAGACCTAGAAAAGTTCCTGGGACTAATCGTGCCAGTCTGTCTACCATGTGTAACTCCAGGGGGAGTCAGCCCGATAGCTTAGTACAACAATTATCCCAGGAAGGGGGAGTAGGTTTCATGATTTATCTGTTAAATCGGGCAGTTCCCGTTCACGATGACCTCACCGATATGTCTAACGTTCGAGAGTGGACTCTCTGTGACATACTGAAGCTGCCTGCTGAGCAGCAGAGAGAATGGAAGGCCGCTTGCCGCGATGAACTAGAGGCTCTTCGCAAGCGCAAGGTCTTCGAATTGGTTGACCTACCTAAAGGTCGCAAGGCTGTCAAAAACAGATGGGTGTTTGACGTTAAGTCAGACGGTCGAAAGAAAGCTCGACTTGTTGCCAAGGGTTTCTCTCAGGTCGAAGGTGTTGACTTTGATGAGATCTTCTCACCAGTTGTGCGGTTTGAAACTGTACGGATGATGCTCGCACTTGCAGCTCTCAAAAACTGGCACATTCAAGCATTGGATGTGAAGAACGCCTTTCTTTATGGTGAACTTAAAGAAGAGATCTATATGGATCAACCTGAAGGTTTCAAGGTTAAGGGTCAGGAAGGCAAAGTCTATCGCCTTCGCCGTGCATTATATGGACTGAAGCAAGCCGCTCTTGAGTGGTGGCGTGCTCTCAGCTCGTCCATGGAAGTAATGGGCTTCAAACGCTTAACTTCTGATGCAGGTCTCTTCATCTGCAAAGATCGTGAGACTGGTGAAGAATGTATCGCGTTGATCTATGTCGATGATGCATTATTCCTTGGACCCAACAAAGCCTTTGTCGAAAAGAAGAAAGCCGAGTTTATGGCGCATTGGGAATGCCGTGATCCTGGAGAAGTTAAAGAGTTCTTGCGCATGCGTATTCGTCGCAGAGGCCGTAAAATCCTTCTTGACCAGACCGACTACTTGAAGAAGGTCTTGAAGCGATTTGGCATGCAGAATGCAAAAGCTGCAGATACTCCTCTTCCCGCCGGCTATATTCCACAACCCAACGAAGGTTCTGTTGATCCCGAACGTCACGCTCGATATCAATCAGTGATTGGATCGCTTCTGTATATCATGCTTGGCACTCGTCCAGATATTGCCTACGCTGTTACAAAGCTTTCACAATTCTCTGCTAATCCACCGGAGGATCACCTGAAGAAGGCGCTTTATATTTGCCGCTATCTTGCAGGAACTCCAGACTATGCATTGGTCTATGATGGAGCCTCTGACGGAGGTTTACTAGCATTCACTGATTCTGATTGGGCTGCTGATCCTATCAAGCGTCGGTCGATCACGGGCTATTTTTTCAAATTGGCAGGTGGCATCTTCTGTTGGCAATCACGCGCCCAGAAGACTGTTGCGCTTTCATCCACTGAAGCTGAATACATGGCGCTATCCGACTGTAGTCGTCAAGCTGTGTGGATTCGACAGTTACTCTCTGAACTTGGGATTGATATGACTCCCGTACCAATATGTGGAGACAATCAAGGCTCGATTTTTATCACCTCTAACCCAGTTCAAGAACGTCGCACCAAACACATTGATATTCACTATCACTACATTCACGAATGTGTTTCAGACTGCAAGGTCAATCTTTTCTTTATTGACGGTGCCTACAATCCTGCGGACATGTTTACCAAGAATTTGGGTCATATCAAGTTCTCCGCTTTTAGAGAACATCTTGGACTTGAATTTTATTCGTCCGAATAGATGCTTCGTGCTCTACTTGTGCCGCACTTAGCGAGGGGGAGTGTTGAATCCGGACTCCCGGATATATGGACCATTGTATCGGGCTGCATCTATGCTTCAATCGTTTCACTATGATCTATGCTATTCCTAGTCACTCCCGTTATAGTAGCTACAGCCACCTCTGTATAGTATATAAGTAGCTCTGTATCTACATGCAATACTAGTACTTTTACTACTCTCGTTACTGCCTCTAAGCCTATCTCCAGGTGAGCTAGTCTGTCCCATGCTGCCACTGCGTGGGCAGGACCTCTGCCTCAACAGTCTGCTAGTTATCGTGCCCACCTCCCTGTGGGAACTTTTGCACCCAATTTCCCACAGCCTTTGCTCTCTGGCCACACAGATGATAGCTATGTTCTGCGTCTCTTTGCCTCTGTGTGGTCTAAGCTTTGCTCAAAAGGCCTTTAGCAGCCTTCTCACAGGCTTTCATGAAGCCAGCTGGCGTAATCAATGAGGATATTGGGCCCATTGGGCTCGGTAGCAGGTAGAGCGAGCGGTGAGTAATAGGTATTACGTTTGACATTACTACGTTGTCCAATCAGATCGGGGGACCGAATGGGTCGAGTGTGGGGGCTGCTCACTGGAGTTCGTGCATTATTTGGTGTGGCTGAAGGACGTTATCAGTTATAAGAGGCTGAGTGTACTGCTAGAGTGCATATAGTCGCACTTATCAGAGCAGAACGCGTTGATTTTGCCCTTCCTGACCCAGCTTGCGACGCAACGACACCGAGTTGAATATTACACGTGATATAAAAAAAGTTCCCACCAGGACAGTGGGGGTTTAACTTATAGACTACTTTCTTGTTGCCTCCATTGCAGAATTTCATTCCTCCGCCCACAGCATGCCTCACTCATCAAATAAAAATGGCTGTGAGGGCTTGATGAAGCTACAGAAATATAAAGAAGATAAAGAAGCTTGAAATACTGTAGGTATAGCCCATTTGGGGCAATTTTGACCAATTTTCCAGCATGTTTGATTTTTTGGGAGGCAACAAGACCACGCATTACTCAGACGTGTTGACCATCATATTCGGGATATTCAACAACTGTATCATTTTTTAAAAAACCGCTTGAAGAAATATACCCTAGCGAGCTCAGAGTTTGGATTTTTCGTGTCCGGGTTCGCCTCTGTACCAGGTGTAGGTATGATGCTTTATACGCCATAAGCCGAGAATTTTGGTTTTCTCACCAACAATAGACACATGCCATAAGCCCCTAATTGGTCTTCACTTTCCCGCCCCCAAAGGCCTTTCTCCTCTGCTTAATCATATGGGTATACATCACATACAAACCTGGAAAATAGAACATCGTCAACACGGCGAGAGTCGATATATCAAAGGGTTACGAGAACATACCCGGCCACCAAATGAGAAACAAAACACCTCTAAAGTAGTCGTACAGACTCCACTTTCCTTCTAGAGGCGACGAGCTCGGCAACGAGGCGAAGTTGATGAACGCTTCAGAGCTTGCCCCGAGGGGGTATAGGACATAAAAGGTCGTGTATCGTAGGTACGTCAAGAGTTTGGGTGGAGGATAGGTAGGCGCCGTGAGGGAAAACGCGTAGAACGAGTACCGGATGACCTCGGTCAATGACCACGCGAAGACCATGGATGTGTAGAGGGGATTGATCCGGACCTAAACGGATACAAAGTGAGTGATTGATAAGAAAAGAAGCGTCAAGAGTACGCACGGAGGGATATTGTGCCACCACACCCCAAACCAAAAACAATCTACTCGACACCTGCATAACCGTTGTGGGTAACGGGCTCCGGACGAAGCCGAGCATGACGTGAAGAATTTCCAAGACCGCAGCCGATTGCACGAGGGCGGTGGTCTCACCAACTTGTGCGTAAGTTGTCGCGGTTCGGTAATAGGCTGGTAGAAGGAATTTGGGGATTTGCGACTCGAAAGCATTGTTCAATGGCTTGAATTTAGGTTTTGACCACGAAAGGAACGCTGGAATGAATCGAGAAAAGGAGGATGAGGGCTCCGTTGCGGAAGGGAAGAAGAGGTGAAGCAAGGTAACAACGAGGACGTATGACCAGCCGAGTGTTGAGAGGACATTGTAGGCAATGAGATAGTATTTCACGAACGGTTTGGGACCTTTTGACTTTGCGGGAACGGGAGGGGGTGTGGCATTCTGGGTGTCCTTGGACTTGGCCATGGTGGTCACGGCGAAAAAGATTTTCTTACGGTAACCAACCCAAATTTCGTTGCTTGCTCAATTGTTGAAACGTTGATTTGTTGCCAGGCATAAAATAGACGAATGTATTCAGGCCAGTATCATGATTGTACTGCTATGATTTTTTATCCTTCTCCTTCGCAGAGCCCTTTTTCTTCTTCTTCACGCTCGTCTCCTCGTCCAAATCCGCATTCTTTCGCTTCTTTTTCTTCTTCTCCTGTCCTGCCTGACGTTCAGCCTCAGCTTCCGCCCGTTTCTTGGCTTCGTCTGCCTTCTTTCCGAGTGCCGCAAAAGTATCTTTATCACCATCGCTATCAAGTTCATCGCCCTCCTCCTCTTCGGGTGTCAATTCACGAAGTTGGCTGTCGACCTGCACCTTTTCTGCGTCCGAAGTTTCCGAAACTTTCCCTGTCGGTACATGTAGCGGAGAGAATGGATCGTCTTGTATGGATCCCAACAATGACAACATTTCGTTGGCAATAGTGAGGCTACATCAAGGTCAACTTGAGTCTAAGAGAGAAAATGGCCACGACGTACCCGACGACAGTAAACGTTAACTTTCCATCTTCATCGCCCAGTTGAGCATTTGTATCTTTGCGTACCCACCTCCCTCCACTATCTTCCGCTTCTTTCTCCTCATCGTCGGCCCCCTCTTCTTGTGCAGCACCGCCAAACTCCGGATCATTTTCAGCCGGCCCATACTCAAATTCATACTGTTCGGTGGGTATATGGTGTCGGGGTATAGATACGTTGAATGTTTTGTGGACCAGTAATGAGACGTGATCCGGCGAACACAGATTTATCTTCCCAACTGAAAGATGGGGGATGTAAATCGCAGTCCGAGCCCAGTAACCGATCAGACTCACCGAGTTTCATTCCCATTCTCGGCCTCCAGACAGTCGCGTCGAACGATATTTTGCATATCAAGAAAGGGCAGTCGCCTTTTATACTCGCCGTCTGCTCCAAGAATTCCAAGTTCGAGTGGGAGAGTACCACGCCCTCAAACGCGGGGATATATCTAGAAATCGCGGTTGAGTAAAGAAGCACGGCCACGCAGTGAGACGAGAAGAGTACATGCCTCATCAGCATAGAGTCCAGCATCTCTGCCACGCCCGACTTTGGATCGATGCTGAATATCGGGGGAACAGATACCGCAAGCGAAGCCTTCACTACTTGAAACTCGGTCTCCTTTCCTTTTCCCTTCTTGTCCGTCTTCGTCTTGCCTGAATGCTTGATCTTTTTTGAAGGTGCATCTGCGCCAGATTCCGAGTGTTTTCGCTTTCTAGTCGAGTGTGTAGTGTGAGGCATGGTCAAGGGTGGAGTTGTAAGTAACTTGTTACCGAGGGAAAGTCAGATTTTTTTTCGCGCACGTGCCAATTACCGCGACTTGTGCAGCTTTGCCGTTTGCCTCCACCATGGTCAGTTTCGTTTGTCTATTTTTCTGTCTCGCTGCCCTACTCACTTACTGGGTCTCAGGCTTCTCCTCGTGTTATAGTCCAAATTGTGCTTACAGGATCAAAAATCTTGGGCAAGGCATTCCTTGAAGCTGGACGGCAGGCCGTAAAAAGTACGACAACAACTCAAGCTCCTTTGCTTTTGCTCATTGCCTCCATACAGATGCAAAGCACAAGCCTGCTGGTGGAATAGCAGGCTCTGACGTTGCTGGCGTCGGGAACGCGACCACTGGATCCATGACAGACCAGTTGACACGGCAGCACAGAATGACTCTTGACGAGGCTCATTTAATTCTTAATGCCAAACGAGGAGAGGAAATGGAGAGAATATTAGCTGTGAGTGCTCTATTCCGTTCTTTTTCTCTCACAAATAGCTCACAAGCCACCAGAACTACGAACATTTGTTCAAAGCCAACACCGCTGCCCCTCCGCCTGCACCCAGTCATGGAAAAGCAAAGGCACCTCCGGCTCATTCACATTATGTCCAATCCAAGGTCGTCCGTGCTAAAGAACGAATAGAAGCCGAACACAAAATTGCCAACGAAAAGCCGGTAGAGAATACCTCCACCCCGACACCCGACTCACAACCTCCGCCTCCCTCACAGGGTCCTGGAGCTTCCAGTTAACGGGTTCATGTGCACTGAGAGGACCTAGATTAGATCTAATGTATCATACCATTTACTGCATAATATAACGCCCCCATTCACGGAGTGACAGGTCTTCCGAAATTACAGTAACAGCTCGGGGCGGCGTCAGAGCCACACCTATTCCACAGCTTGTCTTCTTACCATGACCACGAATCCATCCCACATACTCATAGCCCGCAACTCAAGAGGACCCAACAACCCGTCAGCATCGCTCAGTTCTCCTACTGAAACTCACGCTGCAGCTGCTGGCATCTTCCGATCTTCAGGCTCGCCTCCCTGGTTACTCGAAGAATGCGAGACCGACGATATTGTCTCCGAACTCAGCATAGACGAAGACGACGAGGCCATCGAGATTGACGAAACGTTCACTAAACATGCACCGTTTCCTGGGACTGTGAAGATCGTAGTTGAGAGCACAACATTTTGGTACGCACCCCAATGCTCCCCTTAAGCTCATTTAAAACGCGACTGCTTTCGGTTTCGCTTCAACGCTTAATCTCCCCGCGGCTAATGAACGTCAATCCCCATTTCTCGTTTCCAGGGCTCACAAAGAAGTCTTATTCTTCGCATCTCCGTTCTTTGAAGCAGCACTCAGCGGCAACTGGGCAGAAACAGGCCGTCCTCCATCCATGTCCTCGGTAATCACCATATCCCAACCTCCCACAGTCCCAAACGCCAGTAACAGAACACACGAAATCCCACCCGAAATGACACTCGCACCCATGGAAGAAAATGACGATCTAGAGGTTGTCTCGGATGGAGAAGTCACCAGAACCGATCTGCCTACAGAGAGCGGTATGGTAGTCAGCGACTCTGAAGGCAGCGTCAGCGACGACGAGGAAGCCAAGCTGAAGGCTCGCGATCACAGTCTACAAAAGCTACAGAGCGTGAACGGTCGGTCTTCACTGACACTATCGCCCTCAGAACCCGACACCACCATGTCCATTCGAAGTCAGAGTACCAGACCGCCTTCTGTCAAGAGACCGGTCAGGGCGGCTATCAAAAGGCTACATAACAACGGTCCCGACGCGGTTATCGTTCTGAAGGAAGAAAGAGTACGCCAAACGCCTCGAAGACATTCCTCATCCTAATCGCCTCCGCAGGCAGGAACGTTTCACGATTTCCTCAAATTCGTGTACCCTCAGTGAGCCCAGTTTGCCCCGTTATATCATCTATCACTGACGCGACGTAGTCTTGAATGCACCATAACATGGAACAACGTCGAGGGCCTCATGAACATCTCACATAAACTCTGCGTCCCCTCGTTACAACGCGAATGCCTCAAATTCTTACTCACCCACGCAGCAGGCAAGCCTATCAAGGCGATGCGGATAGCAGAGTTGTTCGAGGAAGAGGACCTATACCGAGAAGCTAGTAGATTTGTTTTGGACAATCCGGGAGGTTGGTCGGAACACGAATTGAACACTCTAAGTCAGGAAACATTGTTAAAATTGGAGAAGAGGTGAGACGAAACGGAATGGGCTAACCTACACGTTCGGCTCACGACCCCAATCAGGCGGAGTTGGTTTCTGGAAAGAGTTCTGAAGATCGGCTTGACGATGGTCGCGAAAGAGTACCAATGTGTATGTATCCTCCCGTCCTTTTCCTGCGACACCCAGACATTGACGCTTGCTTCTAGTGCGCCACTTGTCCCGACTCTCCGAATTGCGCTCGCCTACTGGAGGAGAAATGGCGACAAGCATACCACGCCGTCTTCCGTTTCGGTACGTGTTGCCACAGTCATGGGAAGTCGTCGGTCTACTCACTTGCATTTCACAGGTCCCCCGCAACCCTCCATGGTTTACCGCTACCTCCGAATGCTGGAAGGTGTCAGTCCACCGCTTTCACTCACCCACCTTAGTTGCCAGACTACAGCGAAAGCATTCATAGCCACCCGTAAGTCTGGTTTCCTCCCCCTCTCTCAGCTTCCATGACCTCAACTATGTATACTGCGTAGTCTTCGATCGAATGTTCTCATTAGGCGTCCGAGGGAGCGGAACAGGCGACTCTGCACCCCTTGGATCCCGTGTCGCAGCAGCCGTAGCGTCCGGGAGCACCAGCGGACCCAGACGACATTTCCTGTATTGCACCCTCAAGCCCGAACCCGCTCCCCGACCTCGGCGTTCTCGTGAACTGCTCAGTTAGGCCTACACTTTGTTTTACTTGTGACCTGCTTCACTTGTATATGTGCTTATGTGTTTTATTACTTGCTATGATCATCAACGTGTGCGTCCGGGGCGCGTTTGCATGATGTTCTGAAAAGTTGTAGTATGTTCTTTACGAAGATACATCCGACGAGGTGTGAGAGGAATCCAGGGAGAAGAGATGAGTAGGACATATGAGGGTATGGAGAGCGGAGATGAATGCAAGTGGAAGAATGAGGAGGAGAGTAGAGAGAACCAAGATGGCGAGAGTAAGATAAATACGTGAAGGACGAACGAGAAATAATTATATATAATCCTACGACACAGCCCATGCTAGTGAAAAAACCTGGGAACGTAAACGAGCGTGAACCGTGAAGCCAAAAGAGACCACGCGAAGAGGAAAAGATACAGTAGATAAAAACACACGACAGGAAGCAGATACAAAGCAAAAGGCTCGGCGACTATGTAAAGACACTTGTCGCGTTGTCGACCATCCATTCCACCGAGAGTGCCTTTCCAGCCATGTCACTGAACTCTGCGCCAGGAGTGCGGGATCGCATTAGTGTAGCTAAGATACCCGTCAGTCAGTGTGAAGGAACATTCGGGAACAGGAGTAACACTCACGCCCAAAGACCACACCCAAGTTACGAGCGTTCATCAAGTTGACCTCAGCACGATCACGCACCCTTCACACATAGGTTAGAGACCGAGTCATGGTGTCTGTGACAGACAGCTAAATAGACGTACCGGCGCAAATGAAGCATGAGCATTCGTAGGGTGTGGTAATGTTCAGGGGGTAGGTTATTGATCAGCTCCGTCAGAGTCGAGTTTTTGGTAGGGACGTCTCGTATCTCGACCGCGGACATGAAGTGATCGTGAAGGTCGTGGGTCAACAGAGGGGTCGGCAGAGAGCGTAGATAAGTCTTCAAGACGGAAGTGACACTGCAAATGTCGTTGAACTTTTCCTCGTCGCGAAGATCAAATCCATCATAATCTCCACGTTCGAATAGTTGAGTTATCACCCTGGATTGTCCAGAGCCCCCGCTCTTTCGATAGATACCTTCATAGTCCATGCCTAAGAGATTGAGATGTAAGACAATCTGGAGACGTCAAGATAACTGGCCTCATACCGAGAGCTTCAACCGCCTCTATACACTTCTCCACGATTACAGGCACCTGACGCGAACCACCTTTGGCATCGGAACGCACTTGTTCGGTGAGGTCGCGGCCAAACATTGAGGGTGCTAATTGAGGAGACAGGAAATCAGACAATCATTCCATGTAAGCATGTAAGGGAAATATAATGCTCACGTAGTGGCGCTGAATCATCCTGCGAGTGGTTCGACTGTTGAGTACAGTATGACTGGACGTGAGTGACACAACGAGTGTGTACAGAGATGTTGCAGCCTGTACAACGAAATGAGCTAAATGAATACCAAGAACTGCCATACCGTTTGCCCACCTGTGCATCTGAGCTGCGATCCCCACATCTTGTCGCCGCAGTGGTCGCATCTCGTAAAGCGCAACAAACTGAGAGGTTGAAAGTTGTGCTCCAAGCTTCCCTTGGCCTTGTTATCGGAGTGATGATGGGGTATAATGGGATCTTTCGATCGCGAGCCCCATTTCAAACCGAATTTGGGGCCTTTCGACGGTGTACCATCCTTTCCGCGAAGTTCAGGAATCTCGTCACTGGCCTGGGGCAAATGGAGTTGAGCAGGTGGAGGGGGTGGTTGATGGACATGAACAACCGGAGGAATTGGGGGGTGAACTGGTTGCTGGGTCTGCACTGGCTGAGGGGCGGGAGGCTGAGATTGTGAAGGAACAGAAGGCTGAGGGAGCTTGTCATGCGAAGAGTGAGAGGGTTGGGGGAACTTGTCGTGCGAAGAGTGATGTATCGTTATCGGGGGAGGTCTTGTCTTTTCCTTGTGAGGCTCTGCCACAACGTTCTGCTCCTTGGGGCGGAGATCTTGGGATTTTGAAGGCACGTCGGGGCCGCCTGGCATTCGGCGAGCATATTGAGCACTCAGCTGAGCCAGCTCTTCGTTACGTGCATTCAACACTGTCGTTTCCTCCAAGAAAATGTCACGGGCTGCCTTTAGCTCTGCGATTTCCCTCGCCAGGGCCTCCCGTTGCTGATTCAAAGGAACAAGCTCTCGCTGATATTGAGACTTGAGTGTATCCAGACGTTTCGTCAAACTTCGGCTGAGGGTGGTTGCAGGCTCTGCCGGCGAGGATGTGCTGCAAGGAGGGCATGTAGATAAGAAATGAATCAGAAAGACCGTGCTGCTACACTTACGTCTTGGACGCTGACAATTCCTCCATCTCAGCCAGAGTCATATCGCGCTCAACTTTCAACTTGGATAGATCTTGCTCGAGCCCACTGAGGTTCTTGTTCAGTTCCTTCGTCAGTTGTTGACGCAGTTCTTGTCTTCGCGAGTCGCCCGATAATGCTGTCAGGCGTGCCGCTTGTCCGGATAACAGGACCCGCAACCGGGTCACTTCGGCTTCGAGTTCGCGTCGCTGCTTCAGCTCGCGATCGTACTCTGTCTGCGCAACCGTCAAGCCATCCATGTACTGTTTGCTGGCTCTCTGATGACGAAACCACGTCAATGTCTATAGTGAAACGAACAATGTTGCAAAAAACAGACCTTTACACCATCCAAGTTGCCCTTGAGCTCCGAGTAATCTGCTTTACGAGCAAGCATGGCCTTGATGATTGCCTCCACAAAGCTCCGGTCGAACTTCAGTTGTTGCGCCCCACGATCCTTTGCATCAGACAACACTTCCTGCAACCTATGCAACACAATCTCTGCCGTTTCCTGCTGGACCGATTTCTCCTGGTCATCTCCTGGAGGTGGAGAAATGGTTATCTGGGTTGGTTCAGTACCAATGGTAGCCAGAGAGGCTTGAGAAGACATTTTCGAGGGCAAATGTTCGCGTCCTTCGAATGAAGCACGACCAGTGGAAGACCCAGAACTGTTCAGCTGAGTAACCCTGTGAAGACACGAATTGGGCTTAATGATTACGAATAGACGACCATTTCATTACTCACCGTTCCATCATTGAAGTGCTACCCTCAGTTGTTCCTCCTAACGTCTGGTTAATGCTGGCAGAGGGCGGAGGCGTTTTGGGTGTTGGGTCCTCGCGGTCCAGCTTCTGTTCAGAGACACTGGATAAGTGTGCAAGTTGTTGCAAGGGAGGAAGTCCACTGACAGAACTAAACAAGTCAGAGAAGTCACCGGCGTTCAATGAGAAACGGATCGGTGGGAGAGCGGGTGCGATGAACGTGGCATGAGAGGTTTGTTCGACCGGGGAGGATTCGGACGTTTCGTCACTGTCTGGCTGTGACAGCGTGGATGATTCTTGCTCGTCACTCTTCAGAGAAAGAAGATCGGCTAATGGATGAACTTCGCTACTACTGTCCCGAGTCTTTCGGGCTACGCTATCTTTGGGAGGAGGGGCGGGGGGTTCGATTGGAGAGGTTCCGCGATCACGGATGTCATTCTCGTTTTCGCTTTCTGTAGAACTCTCGATTCCATGAGGAACATCTGCTCTCGAGTTTGGACGAGACCTGCTCGCCGAGCGAGAACGCGTGAATATAGACGAGTGTCGGCGCAATGATTCACGAGAACTTGGCCCTTCAGAAGCTGTTTGAAGGTGAGTTGGCGTGGCCGAAGTTCGCGACGAGCCAGACTCCGAGGTGGCGGATCGAAGGGGAGTAGGACGTACAGTGATCGTCTGATCTTCGGACCCTGTGGCTGAAGTAGAAGATGAGCGCAATCTGGATCCACCGTTGGAGTGAAGAGAGGATGCAGAGGAACGCGAGGAACTTGGACGAGATTGACTCTCCGATGAGAAACGATCTCGAAAAGGTGACGAAGCGCGGGGATGGTCGTGACCATTTTGAACTGGAGGTGTTGGTGAGCGAGTGTTTTGCTTGCCCGTAAAACTAGCGGACAAGGGAGAGAGGGAAGAGGGCCCGTTGGAATTGGCATTATCGAGCTGCATTTTGAAAGTGTTCAAGGCCAGCCCAGGATTGATGGACCGGCGTTTCTCAGCCCTGGAAGTAACGGTAAGGCCCCCAGAACCATTAGTAGGTGGTGGCGGTATGTAATCATTGTCGACGCTGCCTGTGCGCCGGGGCTGCAGGTCTTCCAAGGAAGAATTAGAGTTGACCGGGGCAGTGTTTTTCTTTAGCGGAGTTGAGCGATCCTGGTCGACTGAGGAAGTCCGAGGAGGGGGTTGGAATACGACGGGAAGAGATGAATCATTAGGAGCTTGTTGGATGTCTTGGGGAGGGGCAACAGTGACGGATATGGGATGTGTCGGAGCTGGAGACGAAGGATCGGGAGGAAGTCCTGCATTATTCTGGAAGGCGTCAACCACGTAGCCGCCATTGTGTTGGTTTGGTGGCTGTTTCACGCGGTCGGAAATGCTGCCCAATCTGGATGACAGGCCGTGGGCAGACGCTGCTGAATCTGGGGGCTCTGCTGACGACTATAATGGCGGATTAGACGAAAAAATGAACGTATTCTATAATAATCGGAAACGCACTCTGTCTTCGCGCAACCTGGCCTCTCTGTCTCGGGAGGAAGTAGTAGAACTAGTCCCGTTGAGGGCATTTCTCTCCCTCCCCTTCTCTCTTTCTCGCTCTGCCTTCTTCTGGGTGTGCTTCCGAATCCGTATCATGCGCTCGTTATGACAGTTCATGCAATATATGCCCTGGCTCGTTTTGGCGAATACAAGTTCGTCGATGCGGTTTTTGCAAACCTTGCATTTGAAACAATGGGCGTGATATGAGTCGTCGCCAGTCATGATAGCCTCGTCAAGGATGGGAAGTCTGCACACATTGCAGCTATAAGAGCAATTGGCGCAGATTGGGGAGCCGTCAGAAAGGAGAAGGAGGTTGGTGTCGGCGGTGACTTTGTTGCTACACTTGGCACATCTGAAGCAGTCGACATGGAAAAAAGATGAGCTGTAGATGGGAAGTAATCAGCACCATTCTGAGCGGTGAGAATAAAGAGAAACAGCACAATATCGATATGTAATATGTATAGGTAAAGTATTGGGGAAAGCAGAGATGGAAACGCACCCAAATGCAACAACCAAACCGCCTTCCTCTGAGACAGCTGACAGCTTACAGCCCGGGCATATCCTATCCTCTCCCAAAGCGAGGTTATCTGCAAACTGCTGCTGGGGAGTATAACTGTCGCGGACGCTGTGCTGGGTCGCGAGCATGTTGGGGGAGGACAAGCGCGAAGTAAGGGGCTAGAAAGAGAACCCGCCAGGACTGGGTTTAGATTACTGGAGAGAACTAAGCTCAATAAATGAGAGAGAAAATGCTGAGGAAGGAGTCAGAGAAGGAAGGACTAATGGACTGTAACCTGGGCAAACTGGGAGTGCACAACCAGCGGCAGTGGTAGCGGCAAGAGTAACTGTATCAGTCCCAGCAACCAGATATCCCTGAATCAGAAATTGCCTGGGAAACAGCAACAAATACGGTTTACCCCCGACAGCCTGAGCGCTTAACACTCTTGCATCGTGACATGGCTCTTATAACGATCTCTGGTTACCCTGCCTCTGGGAAATCAACCAGGGCCCTTCAAATAAAGCAGTTTCTTGACCAGAAACTCGCTGAGGAGACCCAGCACTCTCATTTGACGACCTCAATACTCTCAGATCACTCCCTCAATATCGCTAGGGATGTCTATAATGGTCAATTTCTCCGTTTTTCCCCCCATTCGGTTCCCTTGCCTAACAACAAAGACATGTTATAGATAGCCGTTCCGAAAAACCTGCTCGGGCTGCTCTTTTCACCGCAATGCAGCGGCAAATGGGCTCCACCACCATACTGATTGTGGACGCACCTAACTACATCAAGGGCTTTCGCTATCAGATGTACTGTGCAGCACGCGAGCTCAAGCTCCGCATTTGCACTGTGAGTACCATTTTTCCGCTCAGTTTGCGTTTATCCGCGATTTGCATCATATCTGATGGAATAACGAAAAGTAGGTCTATATCGTTTCCCAGAAAGAACAATGCAGGGATTGGAATAACACACGATCAGACCCAGAAAAGTATTCCGAGGCAACGTTTGTGGCCATTCCGTGTTTTTCTCTCTTTTCCTTGATTCACCATCCACTTTTTGTTTGCACTTTAAGGCTCGAAAATCTGTTTCTCCGCTACGAGGAACCCTCCTCCATGGTCCGATGGGATTCTCCGTTGTTCACTATACTTTGGACAGATGAACAAATTCCTGGTCAGCAAATATGGGAGGCTATAACTTCAGGAAACATCAAGCCGCCGAACTCAGGAACCCAGGCTGTACGTCACCTGATATTCGTTCCTGCGTTATCCATGCCTGCGCTTTTAATTTTGTCAAACGTTAACGCTTCCGAAATCTCCGTCAGGTCGCCAAGGCTCCGACAGATGCCCTACTAACGCTGGAAAAGATGACACTGACCGTCGTATCCGCAATTATGGCTGAGCAGTCGCAGTCACAAGGCGGAGTCGGAGGCGCAACAACCCTTCCCCTGACCGCCGCACTCAAGCTCCAAATCACTTTGCCCTTCCGCCACCTCACCCTTTCGGAGCTTCAGAGATGTAAACGCCAATTCGTCACCGTTCACAAAAAAGCTATCACGCTGGGGACTACAGAGAAGGGACAGGTGGACTGGAGTGAAGAAGCGGTAGCAGAAAAGTTTGTCGCTTATCTTGAAGAACATCTGAAGAGTTGAACTTCGAATCGGCGGAGACGCGCGGATGTAATTCTTTTGTTGACCCCTCGAATTCAAGACTTTCTCCTGACACACAACCTAGACTTTAAACCTCCGCCGTCGTACCATCTCTGTTTGAGTTCTCAATCCCAGACAATCTTTGTCACGTGCTAGAATACATCCATCCCCTTTAAAGAGATGACTTTCTCGCTCCCAGTGAGACATTCGTCTCGTTGCACGGGCTTCCGACTTCTGCACCCTCCTACCATGTCCTGTCGACCCAGTACAAGTCCTGACTTCATTCAAAGTCTACCGGAGCTCCCAACGCTACAGGACACACGAGGCTTCCGTATAAAAAGGAAACCTCCTCCAACACTGTATGATTATCCTCTCGATGTCATAGAAAATATGATCACGTCCCATCCCGAAGACTTCATTGACCTTCTCCCACTCGCGGCCCCGGAGGAAAAGCCCTTCTCGGCGAGTACATACTCACTTCCAACCACGGTTCGCAACTCTAGTCTCCATCTTGATTACTGGAATGACGACGAGTGGCAGGTGGTTGCACATCCTTCTCCCCCTTTTCTTACCTCTGAGAAAGAAGATTCACTCGAAGAACACGTAGCAGACTCTCCTCCGGTTCAACGCCGCCGTGCATTGACCGTGCCCAACACGGGCTACGCCACTCCTATCATCTCCCCAACTCTCCCCAACTCGGTCGAGCCGCTTCATCTTGCCAGTACTGCTATGTTAGTGAACCCACTTCGACCTTTCTACCAAAATTCCTTTCCATTCGTACAACCAGTTCCCCCGAACGACTTCGAACAGCTGATGTCCAGCAGACCAAAGTCCTGTTCCATGGACGTTAGACAGCCACCTTCTGTCCCGAAAAAGGACTCCTCTGCGAAGGCCCTCAACCCCCTAGCGATGTCGTCGTTGCCGACATTCTCCTCTTCAAGAATCTCGTTTGACGGTGATGGACGCTCTTTGTTTGGCAAGAAAAAGGACAAGGCGTCGGATGAGGCGAGCTTCGAGGAGTTCTGGTCTGAGGGATTCAGCGACGCCCGCACAAGCATAGATGACGAAACATCTGGCTTCCATAAAAGTCGTCGTCCCTCGGGTTCAAAGTTGAACTCCAAGTCTAAATCTAAACGACAATCTCAGGTTCGCTTTTCCTTTTCTTCGACGGTACGCGGTGCAGCCGATTTTAACGAGTACGCGCCACCAACACGGGAGCAGCTGGAGGAAGCGTCCAACCTTTTTGTGATAAGCGAGTCAGGCATTCGAACCCGATTCGGTCAATTGTGGCGAGACCAAAAGACGATTGTCATCTTCATCAGGCATTTTTTGTCAGTTTACTACTTCCTATTCCTCCATATATCGGCTTACGCTCATCGTTACTCCCAGGTGTCCTCTGTGTCAAGATTACATGATCTCGATATCGAGAAACATTTCCCCGGATGTTCTGAAGAATGAGGGAGTCAAACTTGTCGTCGTTGGTAACGGTCACTACGATTTGATCAAGCCCTATCGCAGTAAGTCTACCGGACCCTCTTCTGCTCAGTGCTCACCGTACTGAGAAACGATCCCAATAGGGATATTCCGGACACCGTTTGAAGTTTACACAGACCCTACTCTTGAGACTTACGTGGCTCTGGGAATGACTCTCTGCACCGTTGAAAAGGGACCAAAGGCCCAATACGTGCGCCATGGTACGATTGGAGGTGTGGGGATGGTGGTTGCTAATGCCATCAAAACCGGGATGCCAGTCTGGAAGGACCATGGCAAAATCGCTCAGCTAGGTGGAGAGTTCATCCTGGGACCTGGGTAGGTTTCTCTGCTGCTCCTCTACGCGATCTCTGATCTCTAACCACCCTTCGCAGGTTGGAGTGCAGTTTCTCCCACCGGATGCGCTTCACGCGGTCACACCTCCCGATTCTCGATGTTGTCAAGGAGGCGGGTGTGGACATGGTCACTCCACTCAATGTCATGACGAGGACCACCGGGAAAACTTTCCTCGGAGTGAACATTGAAGGCGAGGCCACTTGGATGGGACAGCGGAAGAGGGATTTGCAGGCCATCATAACCAAGGGTACCGATCACAAGGGCGGACGAAAGTGGGACGGGAGCAAGGGTTTGTGCATCTCGAGTCCGATAAGTCCCCCCTTCAGTTGCTCAGAGGCGACTTGTCCTCTGGAGCAAGTGCCTGAGGAGAGCGATTGATATAGTACTCTCTCCACCACCAATGAGTGTCCTTTGTCGATCACTTCTCTTTGGGCCGGATTCGCTGCAGGTCCTGTGTTTTCATGGGCTAGGGTTCACTTGGGATTTAGGTCCATATGTTCTATCATTACTTCATACCCGTTTTATACATAAAATCGTCAATTCGTAGATGATTACACTCGCTTCTCATAACTTCACGGCCTTCCAGAAGGAGGCATACCTGTATCATGGTGTTAGCACTTAACTGTGAGTTGTAGGAATTCTCTCACATGTTGACCCGGTCCAATGCAACTTCAGGACCTTGTCGCACGCCCAGCGCCTCCAGCTTGAACCCATAACGTTCAAAAACTATGTTGTACCACGGATATTTGGAGGCGGAGCGCCAAAACACAGAACCACCCGGGCCCATAACTCTAGCGAACTCCTGGACCTCACAATCGACACCCTCAGAGTTCACCGCGAACCAGTCAAGGTGGTCCATGATAAGAGCCCGCGTGAGGGTCCCCGACGAGAGACCTCGCAACACGCTTTATCCCGGTGTCAACATCTACATTAAACGTTTCAGTTGAAAGTGCTGGTACTCACTTCAATATAGAGTCAGTATGGAGCCTAAAAGTGTCTAACACCTCTGCATTATTGGCTTTCAGGGCGGCGAAACCAGAACGCGTGAGGTAGGATGGACACGATTCAGGGGTGTAATGACCCAGCAATGCCTGTTGAAGAAAAGATTTAAGTAAGAGCAAACGTCGATCATGGAAAAGAGATAGAGCACTCACTAGAAGGTAGAAATAGTTACTTGTTCTGAAAAGGTATTTTGATGCCAGAGGCTCGAATGTGTCGCGTAAATAATTGTAGACTCCGCCTAAATGCATTGTTAACCCTGAAGTGACGGAAGAGGACACAGAGGCAAGACGTACCCTCGTCTAGTACCATCTGCCTCTGATTCATCGGAACGCCGAGAGCATTCCAACAAAACACAGGGGAATGCGACAAAGCGACAACGGCAGGGTTCATTAGCACAGGTCTTATCCTCGTGTTCCAAATCTTCTTCTGCTCTTCTAGGGTCTTGCTCTCACAAAGACGTTTCACGTCGCTTTGACGGCCCGTCAAGGTGAATATCCAGCTGGCAAGGCGTAATGCCCAGCCGCTGTAACCATGCAGATAGAACGACGATGAAAATGCGCTTGCATTGATCCTCCAGAACTGGTATGCGCTTGAAGACAGATGCGGCGCCAACTTGGCATCCAACAAGCCCCGGAAGTCCGAGTGTCGACCTCTTCCAAAGAGGGCAAAGAAATCGTCATAGTCCAAGGCTTTGATCGCGGCGAGTTTCAATTCCATGAGATGACCTTGACTGTTGTGAATGGTTCTCGTTACTGTCGACACATCCGGAATAGGTAAAATGGCCATACCAGGGGTTCATGTCGACGCAGTGTATCTATCAGACGGAATCAGTCAGGCAGTTCTTCGAGGAGTACGGCTCGATATATCTTACACGCGATGGAGCAGCCGATAGCGCGTAATGAAGCGCGTTGTCCCCAGCAGAGGTGATGACCAGCATTGAGTCCTCCTTCGTGAGGTTGAGGTGCATCATGTCCACGACAGGGTCCTCCTACCGTACGAAAATAGAGCCGTGAGGGAACGTCCCAGCAACGTAGCAGTGATTCTCACCCAGGTAAATGAATAGACGAAAGTCCTAAATTCCTTGTGGACGGGGTGTTCGTAGTATGGTAACCGCCAGGGCTAATCGTTCAAAACTTAGAGCCACGAACCAGTTTCCTGGAAATATTGAACTCACCGAATTGATGTGATAGTGGAAAGAGCTGAGAGGAGGAGTGACATTGATGATGATCGCCCCGGACTTCCCTCCGCCTTGGTTGTCCATGATCGCATTACCCAAGTCCAACGAGGGAATCACCTCCGTTTCCCGTACGCTGTCAAATTTGACCACTGGAGAGAAATTACCGACCATGTTGCCTCCGTCAACCTCAAAGGCGTAACTCTGTCGGGATACATCTGCCGCCCGAGGACGACCGAGCCAGATGTAGTAAGGGCTTGAAGGCAGAGACTGAGATGGATCGAATGTTTTGAAGGACATGAACTCACATTCGGACAATAAAAGGCAATACGAAGCGATTTCGGCCGTTGTAGCTCTTCACCTGATGCAGAACGTTAGTGATATTCGTAATGGTCGTGCAGCCTACGCACTGTTCCAAATCTGTACTCCAAATACGAACGTCGAGCAGGCCCCAGATGCACCTGTAAGTCGGTTCGGACACATGGTTCGAACATCGAAGGTAGCACCTTCACTTACATTGTCAAACTAGATGAAATGTGTATCATTGAGCACCCCTGTCGTGCGCGATGTTCGAGAGACCGACTCACGTCGAACCAAATTTGCCAAAACCACCGAGATATCCACCCGCATTCCTTTTTCTCTCCACCAATCGCCTTCTCGTGTAAGGCTGACTGCTTCCCAGCGGTGTAGAAATCCACGACACCGAGAAGACCGTCCTGTGGAGAGAGCACGTAATCGATACGATCCAGTAGGGTATAGAAATTGGGTATCTTTATGACGGAAATGATTGGATGAGCCTTGGGAGATAGAACGGACCACTCACCATGGACAATGAATAGCTCATCGTCACAAATCCGACGCTCCCTTTTGCATCCACACCCTCGGACCACTCTGACAAGCTGAAATCGGACGCATCTTGACAAAGAATTGTGATGTTAGTCCAACCCTTTTTCGTGAAACGCTTCCGAGCAACTTGGAGTAGTGGCTCGCAGAGGTCGATGAGGTAGATATGATCAAAATTAGACACCTCATAGAACTGGTCCATCAATTCAATGTTGTGCCCTGTACCAGGCAGTGAGCCCAAGAGCTGCAAGGTAAATGCCTCAAGACTCACCGGTCCCTCCACCGATGTCGACCCAAACGAGACGCTTTGAGGGATTCGACGCGCGAATGCTGCGCAGGTGGGCGGCTGACAGGTTGAGCATGGTCTTGCGTCCACGTAGAAGACCTTTCCTGGTTGTGTCGTATACATCAGCCTGCCCTTCGTAGAACTGGAGAGCATGATGAGCCCATCCACGACGTTGGAACTGATCAAAATTACTCACCTTGTCTAGACGGGATTTCTGATGACCGTGGGCGCCTAAGGGCTTGATGAAGCAGTACCAGATAAACTTGAGCTGGGGTGTCAACGTTGAAAGAACAACGTAGATGAGACATGTAGCCACAACTAGGGCTGCAGTCAGACGTATAGGAGAGTCGATACTTTCGAAAGTTTGGCGAAGGAGAGCCATGTTGGTGTCCTGAGTGAAAATTTGCCCATCAAGCAAGAGAAATTATTTATATGAAAAGAAAAGATAGAGCACTTCCCCGCACGTTGGTACAGCACCCCGTACATCACGGTTTTCGAGTAAACGATTCTGCATCTTGAGAGAAGTTTATCCGCCCCTAAACCACAAATGAAGCTTGGTGGAGAACAATCTCGACGAACGTGCGGAGGTGAACGACCTTCGGTCCGGTTGGTTGCACTTATCCCTCCCTCCGAACGCCGTCTAGAAAGGCCCGGGGGTCGTGAACGTTCAAGGAACATGCGTGGTCGTTACGGCTATCGATCGCAAGTTATTATACAACCAAGTACCAAGTACGTACTGAGAAAAAGTATACAAGCAGTCATCCTTCATGTTCAATTATCGTCATCATCTTCGTATCCGTGTTCAAACAAGTAGTTTGCAGCCATGGTCTCGTCCTTGTCGCAGGCTAGGTAAGCCTCAACCACTTTGTGTCGAGGGAATCCGAACGCCTCCAACTGATAAGATATCATCAGTCAATCAGTGATGAACGTTCTACTTACAATCAGGAGTATAAACGTACGCGTTCAATGGCTGCCCTTTCCTCTTCAGTGACATTGATCACCTGGGCACCTGGCGGTGCCATGCTTTGGGGGTCAAGGTCCAAAAGTCTAATGAACGCATCTGGGTTTTGAGCGAAAGCTTGTATTAATTGAGGGTATTGAGCTGCAAGCTGCTGGATAACGGCTTGAGCGGATTCGGGATTAGATTGGAGGTGCTCGCGCAGCTGCTGGATCTGCGGGTTGTTCCGTAGGGCTTCGATATCTAAATGCTGTCCTGGGGCGGACGTGAAGCCTCCTGCGCTTCCACCACCGCCTTGCTGCTGGTTCTGAGCCAACTGCGAAGTATCCATCCTCAGTACAACGACCATGATCTCATCTGATACAGTGACTCACTTGGAAGAGGTTCTGGGGTTGGTTTGCGGCAGGGACGGCGGCACCGGCGGGTGCTGGGTTTGCTGCTGCTGCTGCTGGAGCTGCGCCACTTGCAGCTTGGGCACCACCTGCAGCTTGGGCACCACTTGCAGCTTGAGCACCACCCGCGTTCCCGGAGGCTTCAGACTCTAGGTGACTGGGAATACCCTGCATCCAAAGGAGCTGTTAGTCAAACCCTTCCACTAATAACGGTCATAAAGCGGTGCGCACAGTCATCAAGTATTCCACGGCACGATCTGGGTTATTGAAGCTGGCTCGCATCGCTCGAAGGACCTGTTCTTTCGGAAATCCCATCTCTACCATGTTGTTGACCGTCTCTTGTAGGGCAGATCCGGATAAGAATGACGAAGTGTCGCCGAAAGCACGCTGCTGTGCGGGCTCAGAAGCGGGTGCTGCTGCTGCTGCTGGCGCATCAGAAGATGCCGCTGCCGCAGGCGTTGACTCTGTCGCTGGTGGCGCAGCCGGGGCTGCTGGAGCTTGCGCGGGGGGAGCTGGGGCACTTGACGTCGTTGCAGCTGGCGTAGGTTTGGGCTATCACACGATTTCTCAGCGACCTTCATCGCACGAGGTAAACTTGACCACACACCTTTGAAACCATCAGCACCAGGAAATCCTTTTCCTTGATCCCACACGACTCAACAGTCTTGTCATCTGCTAATATTTTACCTGTATAGAGTGAAGCTCATTTGAGAATTCCGGAGCGATATGAGTGGTCGATGCGCTCACCAGAGTAGATGATCTTCTGTGAAGCGACAGGGTGGCTTTGCGAGCTCTCGATCTTGCCCTTCAGAACACCGACGGTGTCTGTAGGTTCAGCGTCGATCTTAACGGAATGTAAATATTCAAAGCCATCGACCACGATAGTAGCAAGAAACTGACCTGGAAGACCTTCTGCTGGGTCGTTTTTACTGTGATCTTCATGGTGGAGGTGAATAGGATAGACGCGTAAGTGTGACTGTGACGTAAATCGCCAGTGACAAGTGCTCCGAGGCGCGAGTAACGTTAATTCAGAGCCGCCAGCTGCTCGACACCAGTATTGTTGAGGTCATTGCCGGTGAGTGGTTCACACTTTTTTTCTTGCTCTTCACTCAGTTTCTCCTGCCCCAGAATTATGCAAAACGAGAACGGGGATGATTATATTCGTCGAATATCTACCTTTATCCGAACTAACGAACGTGGTCTTGCGGAAGCTGTCGTAGCACGCCCTCGTCGTGCACCAAGGCGGCAAGCGACCCAAACTTCAGTTTTCAATCCGGTGGGATGGTTCTCCTCAGAAGGAACAGCGCCTGCAGGACCAAAGCCTATAGTTCTATCCATCGACATACACCACCTGTTCTATCTCCTGATTCGCCTTGAGGGTATCGGCATCGACGTTGGTACTCTCGACGTCCGTATCGACAGCCCGTCTCGCCCAATGAGCTACATAAATGTCTTCACGGATCCTGACAAGTCCGACACACTCTCACTTTCCTCGATTCGAACCTCCCTTTCCGTGGTTTCCAGTTTATCGCTCGGTGCAGGATGGTGGTCTCGTTCAGCACCGGTCAATATAGATACAGAGCTCAAGTATCTATTCAGCAGCTTTACCAAGCTACCCGCCCTTACTGTTACTGCCCCTGGTCCGAAGGTCATTGCGGAGCTCGCCAATGAACCGCCAAACGAGAATGCTATCCCCATGGATTGCTTCAGGAACCTGCAGTCATTGGAGTGTATAGATATCGACCCTCGGACATTGTTGGGGTGGGATAAGCTTGCGGAAAGCCTGTGGAGTTTGAAGATAAAGAAGAGCGGGTTGGAGGATATTTCCGACATCTTTATTGGCGCAGTTCTGGACGACCAAGCCAGGCGAGAAGGGAGTGCTAGTCGCAAGCGTGCGAGGAATATTGTTCGAGGACCAACCAGACAATCATCCTTCCACGCTTCCCAACTTCCTGAATCTGTACCAGAAGACGAGACCGGCGAGCTGGCTTCAGAAGAGCTGGAAAATGATGCTCCCAGAATCTCCTCTCCCTCTCCCCCACCGTCTCAACTTTCGCCTCGAAAATGGGAATGGCTGAAACATCTATCTCTCTCCGACAACGCACTCACCTTCTTCCCCTCCGAGCTCACTACTCACCTCACGTCCCTTACTCATCTCGACCTTTCCTCCAATCTACTGGTCTCTGTCCCTCAAGGGCTTGGAGCTCTACACAATCTCATCTCTCTCAACATCTCCGATAATATGATAGATTCCGTCCTGGGAATATACCAGAACCTCGGTCAAGTGTTGTCCATCAATCTTGCCCATAATCGGCTCGAATCAATATGTGGGCTCGAGCGGCTGCGTGCCCTTGAGCGGGTGGATCTACGCAACAACCTGATAGAGGAGGCTGCCGAAGTTGGACGCCTGGCAACTCTTCCTAACATCAAAGATATACGAATAGAAGGCAACCCCTTGGTGGAGATCGAGGAGGCATATCGCGTTGCTTGTTTCGATTATTTTTGGAAGGAAGGGAAGAGCATCCATCTGGACGGTACCCCGCCGAGCTTCTACGAGAGGCGCAGCCTCACTATTCCCCCATCACAACAAATGACCTCGTCTCGTCCAGTATCTATTGCACACTCCCCACCGACTATTGCCGTTGGTCATCCACATGCTCATGCTCATTCTGTTCCTGGGTCTCCGCCCGTCGAACCTGCCGACAAGCGACCCTCTCCCAGTGGGTCCTCCAATCCTTCGCCCCACCTCGGACCCGTTGGGGTGGTAGGCGTCAGTGCCAAAGGGCGCCGAAAGAAAGTCAAACGAATTGTTGACTTGGACGGGGACCAAAGCGATGGGGAAGCTGCAGGACACAGGAGGACGGCGTCAAATGGGTCTGGCAAAGCCAAGTTGCAAGTCTCCCCCAGGGCAAAGGACACCAGTCCTCTTCGTCCCGCTAAGGAGTGGGAGCAGTTTAGTGCACTTCACAACGCAAAGGGGAAGGCATCGGAACTTGCTCAAGCCAACGATTTACCTAGCCCGCGCGTCACCGACACACCTATCACTCAGGAACCAGAGCAAGAGCCCGAGACAATATTTACTCCTCCTCGCCGTGGACACCATAGTCGCTTCCAGTCCGAATACACTCCATCTCCTACTGATGAGGCTTCCTTCGACCTCTCAAGTCAGGGAATACAGGGCTTTGGAAGACCGCGAAACTCGCGAACATTGTCTTCCAAAGCAGCGGCACGCAGGTCAAGAGTGACAGCATCGGTTTACGAACCATCGGCCCCCATTGCGGAAAATGATAGTAGCCTTGACGAAGCGGAGATGTTCCGGAGACGAATCGAAGCACTCAAGCAGGATATGGGAGACGGCTGGTTGAAAGTGTTCAGTCAGAGTCAAATGAAGACACCAACGCCATCGTAGCCTCTTTGGCCGGTTTGATTTCTCGCATGCACGATTTCATGGACACTGTTGCTCACGGAATATTCTACCATCCATAATTATATACCCACTCCTCTATCATTGAATCTCGGCGCCCAGGATGGACCTTCACATTCACGGTTGTTCGGTTACTGTAATTACTTACCTTATGATTGAGCACTGTTTGGACACTGACAATGCCGCCGCTGCGAAAATTAAAATCACGGCTGTTGAGGCCGTGACGAGCGTGTGACCGAACCATTCCTTCAACGTTTTCCGTTTCCTTTCACCAGCTCCTACCTAGCTGCGACAGCCAGCCCACCCACAAGTCACTCCTTACCTTCTTCTGTTGCTGAAACTCTACAAAAGCAAATTCATAGCTGGAAATGGGTGCGAATCTTTCAAAGGCGTTGGGTGCGTTGTCATTTTTGTCGTATATGTCCTTTCCGAAGCTAAATGGCAATTCGACCACCTGCAACACACCACTACTCTGTTTCATCTGCTTTGCTGGCTACAGGGAAGATCTTTGGGAACAAGGAAATGAGATTGTTGATGTTGGGATTGGATGCTGCCGGAAAGACCAGTCAGTTTTTCCAACCGAAATCGTATGATGTCCCAGACAAGAGCTAACAACTGCTGTGCTTCCACAGCGATTCTCTATAAACTCAAGCTGAACCAATCCGTAACGACCATTCCGACAGGTTCGTCTTTGTGACTTGCTAGTGCCTCTCATCCCTCCCTCGCCCTCTTTCATACCCTCCCCGCTCGATATCACAAACTAACGCCTCATTGCTTGCAGTTGGCTTCAACGTGGAAACTGTAACGTACAAGAATGTCAAATTCAACGTCTGGGATGTCGGAGGACAAGACAAGATTCGACCGCTATGGAGACATTACTACACGGGAACACAGGGCCTTGTGTTCGTTGTGGACAGTCAAGACAGGGAGCGTATTGACGAGGCGAAGCAAGAGCTTCACCGTATATTGGGTGACCGGGAAATGAAGGATTGTTTGTTACTGGTGTTCGCCAACAAGCAAGATTTACCAGGAGGTAAGACGTCCACTCTCTGCAGAGTTAGGGGCTGTCTTACTGAACGTCCTTGACCATGATAGCGATGTCACCAGCGGAAGTCACGGAGAAGCTGGGGTTGCACAGGATGCGGGACCGGTCGTGGTATGTTCACCCAAGGTGAGCGTCAATGTTATGCAATTCAGCACGCCTTGTTCTCATGGAATGTGTTTAGTTGTGCTACAACTGGTGAGGGTCTCTTTGAGGGCCTGCAATGGCTCTCTCAGAACGTCAAGAAACGGCAGCAATAGACAGGCCACCCAGCCTTTCTTGTTTTCCTTTGCTGCGGGCTCCCTTGGAGGATCGGAAGTACCAAGGCAGTCCTACTTAATTTATCAGAACGTTCTCTCTGATACCCGTCCGTACAATCACCCCGTCCGCCTCTACCACTCAGACCCACCGCTCTGCTTATGGCCACACATGGAACACGCAACGCCCACGTCGTCAAATGGACATTCACATCCATACGTCATGCCTCTCGTTTCTTTTGTCTTTATATCTGAATTTTGTCGTTGCTTCGTACATACCCGCCCCCGTATTTGGTTTTTTCTCTCTCTCCGACACATTCCTCCCTTTTTATAGGTGGCTGGTAGTAATTCGCGCTAATGGATGGTCATCTCACATATGCACTTATGCTCTCTCTCTATCCTAATTTGCTTGCGCTTCCGCATGAGGCTGAATTCTGATGAATCCCTCGTGTCAAAGCACACTTTAATGCGAGTCTCGACTCGAGGACTTGCGCACGAAGTCCACATAAGAATTAGCTAAGGATGTCGTGCTTGTAATGTGTAATCTCATCATACCAACTTATAAAATTAGGTATGATGCCCGAACGCCGTTTTCTCCTCTAGCAGCTATGTCAATGTCAATCCTCTCTGCAGCTCGAGGATCTCTATTCCGACGGACGTTTACTACAGGATCTGTCGAGGGATTCAATGGGGCCGTCGGGAACACTCCACTGGTCAGAAGGAATTGACCTGTCACGCGCTGTATTCTTGACTGATCCCAGTACCACACAGATCTACCTCAAAGGGCTCTCTGAAAAGACAGGCTCACACATTTATGGCAAGGCAGAATTCCAGAATCCAGGTGGAAGTGTCAAGGATCGTGCGGCACTAGGTGTCATCACCGACGCAGAACAGCGGGGCTTGTGAGTCCGTTCGTAGGTCGTGTGGGTTCTTATGAATCCCCTAACTGTGCGCGCAGGTTGAAGCCAGGAGGCACAGTAGTTGAAGGAACAGCAGGAAACACTGGAATTGGACTCGCTCACGTCTGCAGAGCAAGAGGGTACCGTTGTGTGATATTCATGCCCAACACCCAGGTTCGTCTGAATGCTTGCTACATATCGTTCTCGTTCTTTGCTCATCCATTTCGATTCGTATCAGAGCCAAGAAAAGATCGACCTTCTGCGTATGCTTGGTGCTGAGGTTCATCCTGTGCCCGCCGTTGCCTACGACAACCCTGCAAACTACAACCATCAGGCAAGGGACTTCGCGAAAGACACCCCAAACGCGGTCTGGACCGACCAGTTTGACAATACTGCCAATGCCGCCGCTCACTACAAATCGACTGGACCAGAAATATGGGAACAGACAAAGGGAGAGCTGGATGGGTTTATTTGCTCAACCGGGACAGGAGGAACGCTCGCCGGCGTTGGAAAGTTCCTCAAGGAAAAGAGCAATGGAAAAACCCAAGTGTGGCTGGCCGATCCCCCGGGTAGCGTATTGACGAGTGAGTAGCCTTCCTCTCCTTTGTTTCTGATGCGTTCTCGTTTCATTTACATGCTGTCGTTCAACAGGTTATTTCAATAGTGGAGGGAAATTAACTGAGAGGTCAGGGAGCTCAATAACAGAAGGTGGCGCTCGAAGTTCATTTCGGCGGGACTGATTATGCTAACAGCGCTCTCTCTCTCAGGGATCGGGCAAGGCCGCATCACGAACAACTTGGGGACTTTTGTGAACGATCTGGATGGTGCTTTCACGGTCCCCGACAGTAAATCAATAGCCACGCTGTACGACCTACTTGCGACAGAGGGACTTTACCTCGGTGCCAGTTCAGCACTGAACGTTGTTGCTGCAGCAGAACTGGCTGTCAAACTCGGCAAAGGTGACGCATTTTCTTGTGCTTCAGATCAACAGAACCTTGTGTACTGATGTCGAGCGACGCTACCAGGGTCGAGAGTAGTTACCATCTTGTGTGATGGTGCGTACAGGTACCAGAGTCGACTGTTCTCCAAGAAATGGTTGGAATCGAAAGAGCTATGGGACTCAATACCCCAGCACCTACAAAAATACGCTGTACTAGACTAGTATGATACCATAGAACAATTGACAATAATCACTACTCAATTTGGACAAAGCACCTACAGACGAGTCCGAGTCGTGGGGGCCGGCTGAGGCACGGGTCTTCCAGTGGCACCCTCGGTTAAGTTTGTTTGGCCGTGCTTGGGGGGTGCTACCGTCCGAGTAAATTCCCAGAATTTGGACCACAACTTGCTCTCGTTTGCTGGCGCCATGGATCCTTCTCACAACGTCGTCGCCGACAACGACGCTAAAGGCGCCAGCGACGTTGCCAACGACGCCAAGGACGTTAACAAGGACGCGTCCCACGAGCCCAGCAAGAACGAGCAGCCCACTGAATCCCCTCCAACCGACCCCCAGTCACGTCCAGCTGAAGATACCCATCCACAGCCCAACGGCAAGGACAAGTCCTCAGAGAAGACCAAAGAAAATCCTTCTGCATCCCAGAAGCAGTCCCAGAATCCCCAGAAACCGTCTGCCTTCTCCAGATTCATCCGGAAACTCATCCCATGCATACCCTCGTCTCCCAGTTCTCAGCCTTTTGAAGTTGACGAACCTGCCGCTTCGCACGAAAAGGGCAAGCCTTCTGAAGTCACGACGAAGGACTCGGAGACTGCACCCTCGGACGCTCCCAAACAGCCCGAGCAGGCTGCTGAGGGTGCTGAGCAAACCGCACAATCTGGTACAACCGAACCAGCATCACATTCGCTTCCTCCATTGACGGTACCCCCCGCAACTTCCTCGGATGTCGACGTACTAGTGCCCCCGACACCTACTACCCTACTTTTACCACCAAATGAGACCGAAGGTGTCACTTCAGGCGCCGTCGTACCTCCTGGCTCTAGTGGCACGGTCAATAAACGACATTCTCATCACTCAACCTCCCCGACAAACGGCACTGCACCCGACGGGAATGAGGACTCGGAAGGCTCTAGCTTTACCGAAGACGACGACATCGAGGACCCGCACCACCTCGATGAAGTTGAAGATGAGGAGGAGAGATTGATCCTGAACGGAGGAGCAGGTATCCCTATTGGTCCCGTATGTGTATAAAAACTTGCCTTCCACACGGTTTTGCTAAGCTCTTTGCAGGATGGTGTCCCTAAACCCCTTCTTCCTCCCATTGCTCCCCAGCATGCCGGCAGAAAGTGCCTGGTACTTGATCTGGACGAAACCCTCGTGCATAGTAGTTTCAAGGTACGTGTCGGTCTATATCTCAACCATCATATGAAGCTAACAACGGATGACAGTCCATACAACACGCCGACTTCGTTGTGCCGGTGGAGATTGAGTATCACTGGCATAACGTGTACGTTATTAAGCGTCCCGGTGTGGATAACTTCCTCAAGAAGATGGGAGAGATCTACGAAATTGTTGTCTTCACTGCCAGTCTGAGCAAGGTGCGTCACACTTCCGAGGCGGCGCCCAACAGGGAACTTTACCAAACCGTTTCTTTACAGTACGCAGATCCCGTGTTGGATAGGCTCGACATTCACCATACAATCACGCATCGTCTGTTCCGAGAAAGTTGCTACAATCATAGAGGGAACTACGTTAAGGTTAGCCTCAGGCTTTTCGTTACCTTTCGGGCTTTGCGACTCACGTTGGCGCGTAGGACCTCTCCCAGCTCGGAAGGCCCATAGGCGACACAATTATCCTCGACAACTCCCCCGCATCTTACATCTTCCACCCCAACAATGCCGTGCCAGTCTCTTCCTGGTTCAACGATCCGCATGACACAGAATTGACCGACCTTGTTCCATTCCTCGCGGATTTGGCTACAGTTGACGACGTCAGAGGCGTGCTCGACGGCGCTCGTTAAAATTTAGGTGGCGGTCGCCATAGATTGGTGGTTTTTCCTAAGAGATGGCACATGGGGAAGGATTGCTCATGGACCTGCTTGACAGCATCACTAGGTCCTGGTTGATTTGCCCTGGATGTCCATTGAAAGGGGTGAGACTGTTGAGGGGTACCTCGTCTTGGCAGAACTCGCCATACTTATTTGGTTCGCTTGTCGCCTTAGCACACATCTGTGGTGTTCTTTTTTCCTTCACTGTCTATTTGTGTGTCCGCGGCTCAAATTATACATTGCACTCTTAAAGATTCGTATACCCCCATCCACCTGCGTGAGCAACACTCCCACCTTTTTTGCATTTTCATCTCTCCGATACTCGATGCACGTTGTAGATTCTTCTCATCTTTTACGGCAGATACATTCATGGATACCAGCATCAGTTATCCATCCCACTTCACCCACGCTCGTTTAACCCGTTTCACCTCTTTCTGACTCCCCATTTCAACTATTCTACTCCCTCGGCTTTTTCCTGGACTGACATTATACATTGAGCAATGTTGTCGATGCTGTTTATTGCTTTGATTCCGTTTAATTCGTGCAGTTTTCCTCTTTCTTTGATTACGATTTTGGTACGAAAATAATGAACGAAAATGAGTTCATGCGCCACACATGTTGACTGACTACACCCATAGGCCCAACCAAATGTCTTTAAACTTTCCATGCTACCCTTCGTTTACCTGAAAAAAACAAAACACGATTTTTCTGAATAGATAATATATATTGCAACAGAGGACTTTATTTAACAAAAGCTACCACAAAAAGTTGTCATGAGCTACCGCACCTTTCGCTACATCAACCACCAACTCTTCAACTCTCGACTAACTACTACTTTGTTACAAGACGAACCTCAAGAACTGTTTTGGTCTCTTCTAGATCGTGGAAACTGATAACACTATACACCTTCAATGAAACGATCAAGAATGGCGACCACCCCCATCGTTCACTGCCTTCCGTTGCCAACAACCCCAGCGGATGTGGCCACAGGGGTCGTCGTCTCTTCATCCTCCCAAGGGCTGAAGTTCGGCTTGCGTATGCGAGGTAAACTCTGGAGCCAAGACGGGATTTTGCTCGATTCCCGTTGAGTTTGAGCGGCGACAGCCTGAGCGTGAACGTGGTTGGGAGAAGAAGGAATACTGCCTCCCACGTCGCTCAAACTCGGAAGGCGTTCCAAACTCGCGTTGGTCGAACCTCCGAGTGCACGGTGAAGCGCCTCACGCTCTGCAGGCGAAGGTGCAAAAGCACGGAGAAGGGTACTGCTATCCGAAGTCGTAGATAAATTGAGACCAGACCCGAGACCGGTGGGGTTCAACGCGTCGTAAATAGGTTGAGTATTGGCGGGCGCAACAGGTTGGGACCTGCGGAAGATGTCGAATACTTTCGCGTCTGGATTCAGACCCTTTCCTGGCCTGTCCCTCATCGAGAACCATCGCTTGGGGCCGGATTTTTCCTCCTGCACTGAGTCGATTTCATATCCGGATGAGCCATCTGAATTGTTGCGATGAGGGTAGGGCCTGTCAATACCACGTCCTACAAGCCAGTCGCGCTCGTTAGGCGGATAGATCCGTACTTCAAAGGGATCGTGCTCGAAGTCTTCTGCAATTGGCGACGAAGTGACCGGGGTCTTGGTAATGCTATCCGAACGATGATTAGCACTATCTTTGGGGCTTTTATCCTTCCAATCTCTCTCCAAGAAGATGTCGCTATCAGACTGGAACGAGCGTGATAGTCCATCAACATTGTCAAGCGACGAGATCAGAGCGCTGGGGATCAAAGCTGAACCGGTTGAAGGTGAGATAACCACGGCAGGAGTCTGGGGTAAACCGTCGATCTCTGCGAAAGGTGAAAAAGTGCCGACGTGTGGGGGCCGAGTACCGTATGGAACCAGAGGTTGATCGAAGTAACCAGTGCCGCGCTGGGTGGGAAGAGCTTCGAGACTGAAGTTGGACAAACCGCCAAGCGCCAACTTTGGACGGTTGGAGGTTGGTCGGTCTCGCGGATCGGATAGTCGTCTTGTTAAGAGTCCATTGCCATTGGATAGAAGACCTCCATGGTGGTGGTGGTGATCAACTGGGTCCGAAGGCGGGAGGGAAGATTTAGTTGGCGAATGATCTATTCCATTGACCGGCCATGGGGTAGCGGAGGTGTCGGTGTCGTTGGTAACGCGGTCTGACAACAAGGCGAGGCCCCGTTTTCGCGCATTCTCCTGCTCTCGCATGATATGAAGACGCTCAGTCTTTTGGTTAAGTCTGTCTTCGAGGTCCCGTGCGCGATCGTTGAGTGCTGCAATGACATCCTCCGCAACCTTGATTTCCCGCCGTTTCCGCTCTATTGCCTCCGTAACCTCCCGCTCCTCTTCAGATATCGTCTCACGAGTCTCTTGAATTGAGTTCTCGTCATCAACAAGACGTTGTTGGAGGGTCGAGATTTCGTTGTCGAGGTGTTCCATGCGCCTCAAGGCATCATCGCGGGCAGACTCGGCGGCGCGTAGCCGCTTTTCTGCATCACGCTTTGCGCTTTCGGCAACACGTTTCGAGTCGTCCAAGGCTTTCGTACGAGCTTTTAGGTCATTGCGAGCATTGTCGTCCTGTTTCTTCTTATCCCGACAGCCATCAAGCTCCTGCTGAAGTTGCGCATGCGATTGATTTGCCGATGACTGATAGTCTGCTAATTGGCCGCGCAAATCCAATATGGAGGTATTCGAGAGTGATATCTGATGGAGAAGTTCGACCACACGAGGTGATTGATCAAACGACGTGGGTTGAGCCGTAACACCGGGACCGAGCTTGTGTTGCTCTTCAACAACGGGAGGAGCGGTCTGCGCGGGGGCCGGAGGCGTTGGGGCCTGAGACGGACGATCAAGGTTTGATTGCGACGGACGTGGAGTATGCAACGGCAAAGAAGCGCTCTTTGGAAGAGGAGGGGGCGTTGAGCTGCGGGGATGCGATAGACCAGTACGTTGCGAGGACTTTTCACGGTTACGTAGCCGAGGTGGGGATCCTCTCGAAAGACCATGGGGTGGAAGGTTTTTCGTGGAAAACGGTAGTCCAGGCAGGGCTTGATATGTGTCACGAAATTGAACATGCAGCTCTCCACTATGAAAGACAGCCTGAACTCACCATTACAGTCGTTGAGCCTATCCAAAGTCTTCATACCCATGATGCCAGAACTCCAACTCTCCTCGACATTACCCGAGCGGGCGATGACATCCTGATACCAAGCTTCGAGCACGCCACCTCTCCACCACCTCCCAAAGGCACCAATAAACCAGGAATCTGATATCATCGACACATCGCGATGATCGTTTACAGGGCGATCGGATTTGACGGAGGGAATAATTGCAGCAATCGTGAATATACCAAAGCTATGAAAGACGTGTTTTGGGGTTCGAAGTGACACCGAAGCACGGTTGGCAAAATGAAAAGGCGAACGATTCTCGAAAGGGAGAGTAGTATGCGCTTTAGCGGCACCGTGTCTGAAAGATACATGATTTGAACTGTCTTCCTGCTGGGCATCGGTATCTTCATCGATGGTATCGAGACGACTGAGATGCTGGCGGAATGATAGCTCGGTAAGATATGCCCGGAAGGACGTTTCAGAGGGATTTGTGAGATATGCTGAAAGGACGAGAAAGGTCAGTGAGATGAAATGAGAGCGCGAGACAATGGACATGAAAAACGAGAACACGAGCCAAAAAAACGAGGCAAAAGAGTGTGAAATGATTTGAAGAAAAAGGGAAAACTCACCCAATACAAGAAAAACGATAGAGAAGACGACAATGCAGAATATAGATTGTATGTCGCCTTTGCCCAAGACAGTGCCAACCAACTCCGCAAACGGTCTACGAAGGGACATAATGCCCAGGCCACCGAAAGAGATGCTCATGAGGAGAAAGAGAGAGTCCCTCCGGGAAGAGTTATGGAGGCTAGAAGACTGGCCTGGGTGGGCAAGCGGGCTGCCAGAATCTACTTGAACAGACAGGTTTGCAACTGGGCCGCTGACGATAGCGACCTCAGTCCAGAATATCGAGGAGAGAATGAGAGAGAAAAAGAGGAAACTTTGGATGACTGGCGGAGGTGCTCGTCGATGAGCCCAAAGCTGCGACGAAATGGCAGAACCAAATCCCCAAATTGTGTGACTCATCCTGTCACACACCATGACTATCAAATTTGCTATCCGAGGCTTGTCGGTATCGCCTCAACCTGTATACCAATTGCCCTGTACTTGAAAAACTGTTCAGATTCTATATTTTCTTGGGCGCAGAGTGACAGCGCAATCAATCATCCATTAGAGCTATGTATAACCACAGCAACCTCAGTACAGACCCACAGTCTGCGTTTTTCCTCTCCGTACGGCCATCAACGAACATACACATGACGCGGTCACACCGGCCAATTCATCCGGATCTGGCCGTCGCGAAGAGGACTGCCGCCTCTTGAATTGTTTCAGCACCAAAGAAGTTCGAACCTGAACATGTGTACATGGATTCTGTAGACAGATTATCAACGGTCTGTCAACAATACATACTCGCCCTACTTCTTCAGCCTCTGTACCCGTTCTCTCCCAGTCTTCAATAGAATCGTTCCCAGTCGTTCCCAGCTCATCTTCCACGGCTCGTCAGCTTTCATCCCTTCTAGGTTCAAAGAAAACCCGTTCAACTTGCGCCTTCCCTCGGTGGAGTCATGACACCCTCGTGCAGGGCCAGCATCGTGTTCCACCCGGGTCCTCTTGAACCTCGCAACATGCTCGCTCACATGTTCGATGTCGTCAAACGCGTCCGTCCTTGCACGCTTCTTCGGTTTCGAGATAGCGGTGGATATATCATTATGATCGTGAGTCTGTATGCGGGGCTGAGCAGGCACAGCAGCACCGATATCCTCGCGACGGGACCTGCGGCTTGATGAGCTCGCAGCAACCGCACTGCGTTGATCTTGATGGACCTTTTTCCTTGCCTCACAAGAGCCCATAAAGCTGGGCTTCACCCACTCTGCCGGATCATAAAGAGCCTCCACGCCCCCCCGTCCGGCACCGAAAAGCGACTCCAATGTCTGTTCATCGTCGACCTCATGACCAGCTTGAACTTCCCCAGCTCCCTTCGGATATCGCTGGGAAATCTCCGTCTTAGCTTGGCGATAGAGCCGTTGCCGAGAGACACGATCAACAGATTTATCATGTTCGTCCCGCGGTTGATCTCCAAGATCATCTTCCTCATCTTCTTCTTCCTGGCCCTCCGCATCCACATTAGGCAACGCAAAAGTCCCGGGGTGAACAACCATTGAACATTCCTCGGTGCGGGTATCTCCAACCTCTACCTCGTCCTCGTGACGGACTTCGGACTGAGAACAATCAGGTTGTGTCTCGGGGATGATTAACTCCTCATTGGGCTTAATCTTCGCCGCCGCGGGAGCGGGATTGACATTGATTGGTAGCTGTGGTTGCTGTATTTGTTGTGGTTGTCGTTCAACACGCCGCGACTCATTCTGTGATCCCGCTTTGTCCTCAGCGTCGTGCTCCAAATTGGTTTCCTTAGACAGTTCATCTCCCCAGCCTTGACTCCGACCTTGACTCTGCTCCTGGCTCCCACTTGTATCCGAGGGCGGAGCTAAAACAACTGGACGCTCCGAACGCGGCAAATCGACCGGCTGGCGTGGTGGAGGAACCCTTCTCCGCACATTCATACCCATATCAAACGATGACGACAAGTAAGCCACAGTTTGCGTTCCCGGGACGTGTGACACCAACGAGGAGGGAATCGAGAACTTCACAGGGGACACTGATGGTCGCTCTCTATCATCCGAATGCAGGTCTTTGGGCATTTCGGGAGACGATACGATAGGGAGACCGGATTCTTCTTCCGTGTCAATTGGATGTATATCTTGTGTGGGAGGAATGTGAACGCGTCGTCGTTGGGCAGGGGTAGGAGCCGTTAAGGAGGGAGGCTGAGGAGGAGAGGGTGATGAACGTGTAGGCTGTGAAGACGACTCTAAGACAGGGGCCTCTCCTTGTTCTTCCTCGTCATCCGTGTTCGACCATTCCTCTAAAGGCGTGGCTGACCGGTCCCTCGACGGCAGGTGGTCGGGCTCTGAGGGAGGCGGGGTAGCCTGTTGGGATGGCCAAGATTCAATGAGGAAGGTTTCGTCTGGCTCTGCTTGAGAGGCCGTGCCGGTGGAATCTAACGAGCGAGGGTAGTAGTTAGACCCCTTGAAAACGGCTCGCTTCAAGGGGAATACCGACCTTTATCCTTCTTCGAGTGTTCCACTGGTGCTTGATCTAACGGTGGTTGCGCTGGCTGAGAGGACCCTAGGTCTAGCGGGTTGAAATCTGCATATGAAATGTGAGTAACGAACCAGACTAAAAACGAAATCCATGACCTACTCTGCGGTTTGGGATTTGCTGCAGGCCGTGTTACGACACCAACATCGATGTTTTCACCGTAGATCAGTTTTGAATTGGCGATAAGCATTTATTCATGTAACAGACAAGTTGAACGCACTAGAAAGCCCATCTGCGATCTCCTTCCACCCTTCGGGGCGCATCGAATACCTCCGAGGATACTTCTTGTAACGCTGAAGATACCCACTCAGTCACGACGCGATGCCTAAGCCACGATATCGCACGTACCTCCCATCGTCGTTCGCGTTTCCTTGCAAAAGTATCTTCGGTAACCTCCTTCATCTTCCCCTTGCCCTTCGAGATAGACGCGTAACCTTTGATGGACGATGCCTCTTTCCTTCGCGCGTCTGGTTGTGGTTGGGGGCTAGGAGACCCATGTCCCTCAGGCAGCATAATCTTCACCTGCCTCTCGCAGCTCTTCTGCTCTGTGACATTCACCCGGTCTTTGAGAACATTCCTAAACAACCCCAATAAGTTGCCAGAAGTTGAGGAACCAAATCGTTCTTGACGTACCCCTCTCCTCCTCCCTTCCTCAAACCTGCAGCCCATTCCTTGACATCACTCACGGAGTCTTCGACTGCCTTCGGGTTCTCCCACACATCTTCACCGCAAGAACCTATTAAACAAAATTCTGTACAATCCAAGGCCAACCTTGGCTCCGCTGATAACTTGCTTGGACCCACAACCGGGATACGTGTGTGGATGAGGCGGTATTGCTGTAGGGTAATAAGAGAGGTCTTATTCTCTGTGAATCGTTCATTATTATCACTGAAGCAAGATTCCTACGTTAGAATTAACCACTTGAACGCGTCCAGCACACGTACCGGCGATATTTCGCTATGCTTTCCTGGCTAAACTTGACTGGAATGTGGTGTTTCTTGTCCGATACCACAGCCCATATAATAGAATCTTCGTCCAAATTCGTCGATCCGTAATGTAGAATCTGAATTGCAGAAAGCAGTTTTGAGTTGCTAGTAATTCAAGACTGCACGCATCGCTGGTTGTTGTCAACCTACCCCGATGACCTGCACCTTCTTCTTCTGCTTGCATACTTTAATTGCGCTCGTATTAGCACCGTGTTCTTGAGCGACGTCTATAAGATAGTTTGCGATCCATGCCGGAGACACGGATTTCGACATGGTGAGAGGGGGAAACAACTGTGGGAAGCGCGTCGCGAAAGCGGCAAACGACACGTGCCAAAATTGTACCGCCGGCGCCTAATTATAACCAGGGGGGCCATGGACCGGTGCTCCTCTAGATCTGTGCTTTCCGACTCTCCGAGGGTTGAATTGGAACAAAAGAGGTGCGATGCTACTAATAGCCACTCGAAGGGCGCTGAAGATTCAGATCTGCTCGATCGCTTTAACGAGGTGCTTATGTCCAGCTGTAACGCTGCATTATCCGTTCTACAGACTCTCCAGAGCTAAGTTCGATATCCAGTCATAACTCCGTACGACCCGTACCATAGCATTTCAGACTTCCAATTGCAAGTGTAAGACCACAAATATAGCTCCAGCTTGTCGCCTAGTACCTACAAGTCCACGGTTTGCTGAAGTAAGAGTGCGCCGAGCATCATGACAAAGACGTTGACAAAGAACATATAAAAACGGGTTACATAAAGTTCAATACTTGCTTTTCGACTTTGACGATGTCAACGACGTTCGTCTCTACAGCTCTCAGACGACCCAAGAATGACTTTTTCACTCAGCGATGGGAATCGGGGCATGGGGGGTTTGCATATTCGAGAGCTATAATCATACACACACACACACACATTCGACAAGTACAAGTCCGACGTTACAAGAAAAAGTCAGCGCAGGAAAATGGAAAACGAAAACAGAACACAGGGAGCGGTCGGAAAAAGTACGTGTCCAATGATAAGTTATCTAGGCTGACTATGACTTCAGTCGTTACGTCTTTTTCTCCTCTTTCTTCTCGCCATCTTTCGATTGGTCTGCAAGCTGCTGAGGCTGAACGGTGGATGGCAGAGATGGCATAACCTGGGAGTGCTGACTGAGCGCAGCTCGGAGGGTGGCATTCTCAACCCGAAGCTGGTCGACGAGCGCACGACATTCCTCCCAACGGCGATTGGCTTCATCAGCCGAGGCGAGTGCAGCATCGAGGAGCTGGGAACGGGACTCAAGAGCCTTGACGTGTCTAATCATCGATTGGATCAGAAACGACGCGAAACGATCTCACAGGAACCAAGGAGACTCACTGGTCACGTCGCTCTCTAAAGGCGCGCTGGGCTTTACGGTTCTGTTCTGCTCGTTTACTGTTGCTCAACGCTCGGCCTGCGTTCGACCCGGCAGCACCCTGATCCTGCTGTTGAGATGGGTCCTGTTGCTCGCCTCCTGGAGGACCTGGAGGAGGAGGACCTGGGGGCGGCATGCCGGGTGAATGATTCGGATTGAACTCGGGAGCAGGGAATGGATAGTGCTGCAGCAGACCAGGATGGGTAGACAGGACGTGCTGGGGAGAAATCTGTGGAGGACCTGCAGGAGGGGCTGGAGGAGGAGGCTGAGCGGTCGCTGGACTGTCTTGGGTCATTGACTGGTCAGCAGGAGACTTTCTTTTACGCGATCTGGAGGTCGTCGTTGGCTGAGCTGGCTGATTTATTGGAGGAGGATCTTCTCTCAAACGCATAGTCTGATTTGGCTGCTGCAATAGCTGAGGCTGAGCTGTCGCATTTTGCTGGTTAGGCTGCTGGCTCGGCTGTTGGTCGAAACTCAACATCTGGCCTGGCGGGGGAGGGGGGCTTACAAACGATTTGTCTTGGTAAGCCCGTCTTTATTAGTCAGATCTCATGTCACCGTCACACCAATGTGACTTTTTCCACGCACATGCCCAAGCGCTTTGGCCAAGGCTTGTCCTTTACACAGCGTAAAACGGCGAGAATTGATTGACGGCGAATTGTGAGAAAATCCAGATTTTCCTGGAATTTGCTGGGAATTTGCCGGCTGTCATTCTTGAAGCTCGCGCATTCTCGTCTCTTTCTCATTTCTGACAATTTCTCAGCATGTACCAGAATATACCGAGAATATACAACACTTATTTTTCGTACACTCGTACTCGCGGACTTAGACTTCTTCAACACTTTGCTTCCTGACTCCGACCACTCCCGCGCTCGAGATACGTGTCAAATTCTTGCTCTCATTGCGCCTCTATCCTCTCTCTGCGCCTACGGCTGACATCTTCATAGCTTCTACAATTTCTCAACGGGTTGACAAAACCTGAAAAGCCACGAAGCATCAACAAAGCAATGTCAAGAAAGTGCATGGAGCTATCTAAATCAAGCCTACATATCTCGAGTGGCAAGAATAGTACGCTGCAGGGACAAGACGAGGTTCGGGAGGCTGTAGATCATGGAGATAATGGAGGAGAAGATGAGTTCAGGATTATTGAGGAGGATTGGATAGAAGTACGAGATGATGTGCTTGGACCCTTGGACTTCGGGGTTTGACAATGAGGATGGATGAACATACCGATAGAAGACATCCGGCAGCCTCTGTTGCCACAAGTTCCTGAACAATCACTGCCCTCAGTTGAACTTCTGAATAACCTTTGGTCGCGAATACAAGCTCGAATGTACTGTGAAAGGCAGCGGGTTAATCAACGGCTCGAGGTGAGTTTCCTGCCGAGGTGAATGGCCTAAACAATGCTGATCTTTCGAGTGATTGAATAGGGCGCAGGTCCGGAGCTGTGAAGGCGACAAGGTGAGCATAAACTACAGAATTTCAGGCTTAACACTCACTGGATGGGTCTCCTACAGTAGTGTAGACTCTGGCATGAGTCATCGCCCGGATATGTATCCAATCGTCCGGTTGAGGGTCGTAGAGTGGTGCTCTAGAGCCGGGTCGCCGCGTAGTATGAGGATATTGGGAGGGAGATATCAACTGAAGCTCTATACTTAATATCTCCATCATCAATGTTTTCTTCTATGTGGTAGACCGTAGTGTACTGCAATCAATGACAATTCAATGACCTGGATGCGGGGGAGGAGGGGCAGGGAATAGTGATCCGCAGATTGTTTGTAAATTGTCGGATATTTCTGCATGGCGAATTCTTGCCTTTTCTCGAGAAATTGCCTTGATAATTCTCGGTGGATTGTCCGTGAATTGCGTGAAATATCCCAGAATTCGCCAATCGTACAATTCTCAGCAGATTCTCAGCGGATTGTAAGAAATTCTCATATTCTTCACACAATTTACCAATCGGCGAATTCTGCCATTTCACCCTGTGTTAGTCCAAGGTTCCTAGCAAAGTCGAGAATTGGCTGTGGGCCAGTTCATTTGGCCCTCGAGGATGTAAAGCACAGTACTCTAGTGATCATTATATGGCTGTCGGAGTGAAATGTACCGGTACCCTAGTATATGGCACGATATCAAGTGCAAATTGCTGTTTGACAGAATTATCGTGGGAAGAACCGCGCATCACCCGAGCCGTGCGACGTGCAGGCTGCCAGAGTCCTATCCGTTGTACATTGTCGTCGTCGTCGTCAACGTCGCTGAGCTACATGGCCTCCTCATCATCCTCGCCGTCGATCAGGCAGCGTCTGCTTTCCCTCTCGTCAAGAAGGAGCAGCACCTCGAACCCGCCTACATCTCACCCACAAGAATCCACAGAAGCGACGACGTCTACTTCTGGTGCGTTACTAAATTCGTGTCGCTTGCACTTCTTTTCAATTCTCGCTTTTTTTTCTCCAGCAACGTTGGCACCTCCGAGCACCAGTACACCTGCCTCGGCTACGACCCCAGAGGATGAGGAGAGCAACTCCCACAGCCGAGAGCAGGGTTCTCTCAACGACAATTCTACTCTCACTAGTTCTCAAAACAAACACTCCAGTAAATCGTTCTATAGGCGACGAAATAAATCCTCAGAACAATCTTTAGGAACAGAATCTAATCCTCATCCTACAAAGGCCTCTAAGTCATCATCCAAATCATCCCCTTCCCAGTCAAGATCAAAAGCAAAGTCCAAACAGCGACCTTCTCTTCTCACACGAGTCGTCTACAAGGTCGTTCCATGTGTCGGCTCTCAGCAGCTAGTCACCCCAATAGAGGCCGACCCCGCCAGCCAGCGTTCCGCCGATGTCAAACAACCCGTGCCTCCACCCAGCGCCAAACCCACCGCTTCCCAATCTGTAGCTGACCAGAATCACGCTTCTACCGATACACCGATGCAGGAAATTGCTTTGACACCTCTTACTCCCCCTGCTGCGGCCCCATCACCGACGACAGCAACTCCGGTGGATCCTGAGGCGGACATTATCATCCAACCTCCCCCTTCTGCACAGCTGTTACCCCCAGAAACAACTGACGGTGTCACGAGTGGTGCTGTACAACCACCCGGCTCGACCGGTTTGACGCCCGCAAATGGGACGTCCCCGCTGCCAACGACACCTGATGCAGTCCTAACAAGGACGACAACCCGCGATACCCAAGAATCTGAAGAGACACATATGACAGAATCAGTTTCGGCGATTGAAGACGAGGAGGAGGAACGCTTGATAAGAAATGGAGGCGTTGGCATACCTTTAGGCCCAGTGAGTGCCACGTCTTTGTTCGCTATATTCTGCCCGCCATGCCCTCGGCCCCACGCCCGGCTTCTGTTGTCCTCCCTTTGTTACATCAGTTCACCCTCCTAACACCTCTTCTTCGTACAGGACGGGACACCGATGCCTTTGCTACCCCCGATAGCGCCTGAACACGCAGGACGGAAGTGCCTTGTGCTCGATTTGGATGAGACTCTCGTTCATTCCTCTTTCAAACCTATTCCCAGTCCGGACTTCATTGTCCCGGTCGAGATTGAATATCATTGGCACCATTTCCACGTTTTGAAGAGACCCGGTGTCGATCTGTTCCTCCAGGAGATGGGAAAAGTATACGAAGTGGTCGTCTTCACAGCGAGTCTGAGTAAGGTACGCCATCTTTCCTTATTGGACGTGGCAAGCGCTCCGACTCATCTATTTATTCTACGTCCAGTACGCAGATCCAGTTCTAGACCAACTCGACACATCCAAGGTTGTTGCACATAGGTTGTTCCGAGAAAGCTGTTATTCTCACAAAGGGAACTATGTAAAGGTATGTCCCTCGCACCCCTTCCCCTGACTGACGTTGGGCTTAACGTTACTCGCCTTGTGTAGGACCTTTCTCAATTAGGTCGACCACTGTCATCGACCATCATTCTCGACAATTCACCTGCATCTTACATCTTTCACCCTCACAATGCCGTCCCGGTCTCCTCTTGGTTCAATGATCCTCATGACGCCGAACTACCAGATCTGATACCGTTCCTGGTGGATTTGGCACCCGAAAGTGTCGGTGACGTGAGAGGGATATTGAACTTGGCTAGGGAATAAAAGCTTAGCTCCTCGTTCGTTCCTCTTATCCCCATACGTGGAGCTACCAATCCTGTTGGCTCCCCGATACCCGCTCTAACTGCAGCACGCTCCCCACCGCTTCCAGGTAAATTGCGAAGCCCCGAAACCCAGATAATTGCACGCCACCCATACCTCATCCTTACCGCTTCTCCCGTGTGCACGGATACATCTACCCGTGTACAGCTCGCCGTCTTTCGTCTGATCTCTTTTATTTCATTGCTTTGGCTGTATTGAAACCCCTTTTCCTGCATTCACCTGCTTTCGCGCTAAATTATCACTTCTCTTTCCGCCAGACCTGTGCCGTCACTCGTTTCTTCTGGGTTATGCTCTTCTCGTTTTTCACTCTGGTCTCTAATCCACATACAACTTCTCTTCCATCCTCCCCCCTCCCCCCTTCACTCGTCCCCTGCTCAAAATCATATCGGTCTGGTATCGGTGTTTTCGTGGCCGTGCATGATGCTGTTGCAACATACCATTCTTCTTCTCAAGGTGTACTCTATAACTTATACCCACCTCACCTCCGATCTTTCTTCTTGTTCTTGAATTCACGACATTTACGAGGACTTGGTCAGGAACACTAGCTGGGATACTCCTCATTCTTTTTTTCCACATCTCTCATCGACATATACATCGCTGGTTTACAAGTATCATACGGAATCACATCCTATCTACTACACACTCATTTGCACCGTTCATTGTTTTTCTCTTTTCTTTTTTCTGCGTCTTGCTGGGTTGCTTTTGCGTTTTTCTTTGCCACACTCGACTACTCACTCATTCTAGTTTCACTTCTCCGTTTCGTTTACATAATGGGTCTCATTCCTTAGAGAGGATAGTGTATACATTTCGAATGGAATGGATTCCCCTTTGCATGTTGCACTTGCACGCGTACGCCGATGTGATTGCCTACTCTACTCCGTCGTTGGAACAAACGGAAAGTATAGATCCCAATACTGACGAGTCGGTGTGTGCAGTCTTACTTTCCGATTGACTTTGCTCACCTCTCCTTGTGCAGCTATTTCTAGTATGAGCCGCCCTCCCACCCTCGACTTGGATCGGTGCAACGAGCTAGAGTAGCAGCTCATGTGGTTCCGTTTCCCCGAAAGACAGCCTCTCCCTCTCAAACTCGAGCGGTACCGACGGTACAAGTCAGGGGGCAGGACGCATCTAAAATCCCTCACACTAATCAACCATCGTAGGTAGAAAGTCACCGCATCGGCTGCGGATCCATAATGTCGAGAATGCGGTGGGTTAAAAATACATTCCCTGTTTCTCGATCCTAGGAACGTATTGACCCTATCGGTGAGGATAAAATGACCTAAACCTTCAGCCAGGGCCTTTCCAAATTCTCCCTTTCTACCTCCTTCGCCCTTCCCCTCGACTACACGCTACCCAATATGATAAGGGACCCTCCAGCTCACCTTACGGTCAAGCCCGACCAGAGAGCTTTCCGTCGACCAGCAGCCACATCCGGGTGTGCCTACTACGCTTGGCGGATAAGAATGTGGGTAGAGGGAACATTCGCGTTGAGCGTCATGGAACCTTGGGAGAAGTATCTCGTCTGTAAGTTCTCCAACCTCGTACACAGTCCTCAGTCCTAGAACTCACAAACTCCCTCCCCGGTCATCCAGTGTCAATATTTTTTCTCGTTACCTTCCTTGCCCTAACGGTGGTCATCCGCGTTTTACCGTTCCATCTCATACACACCCTATACCAAACGGTGGTCTCAGCCAACGTCTGGAAGTGGCAGCTCATGTCGCACAAACCGTCATCTTTCTCCCCGATCGAACGGCAAGCACCGTTCACCATGGTTGTCGGGAACTACAGCGCTCGTTTACCCTCACCCTCCAATCTGATCTCTCACTTTCTGGTACGTCTATTCTTGATACACACCCGTACTATTTTAACTACCGACTGACATCGACATCTCAACAGCAAAAGTAAAAGCACCCCCTATCTTTGATTCGGACTATATTTAACTTGCACAGACTGTCCAAGTACAGCATACGCATATACTTATACACCCCTCGTTAGCCATTTATACCTACAACCCAGAGATTGGTCGTGTGCCGAGAGCTGAGCGTTAAATTCTGTACCTTGTCTGTTTCAATGATCCACACAACACTGCGGACCCTCCGATTCACGAGCCCTGTTCACCAACTCCGCTTGCAGCTTGTCTTTCCGCCGCCTGAACGATTGAATCTGCCTCCGTCAGGGGATGCCTCCCAAACGTCCTCATTAACGAGGTTACCGTATAGCATCGCAATGAGAATACTCAGCGGAACACAACACCAATCGACACCTTCCAGATGCTTCCAGATCAATATTGCAGGTCTTTGCGTGTATAGTCTCCTTCGAGCAAACGTCCAAATGGATGATAGTGCGCAGTTGCTTGGGTCGACCCTTGTGCAAGGGCGAGTATTAAGTAGCCACAAGTACGACAGGGTGGGAAACCTGTGAAGATAGATGGCTTGGTAGGCGTCCGGGATCGGTGAAGTAGTCGCTTCTGGTTTAGTTTAGAGCCTTGAGCCAGCGCTTGTACGAAGAACACCTGACTACGAGAACCGAGATGAGGCAAACCAGGAGACAAATGTAGATCGCGAGAATGGAGCGCAAGATGAAGAGTGTACCGCTGAGACCGACAAAGAAGGCGAACAGGACACAGGCAGCAATTGTGATGATATGAGGGTATCACGGTATACCATTGGCTTCCGCTAGCTTCGAGATGACTAGTGAAGAGCGAATTCGTGTGATTGAATCAGTCAATACGACACCGCGAGCATCAGCACTGACAAACTATTCCTGAACATAGTGGCCACCGGAAGCAAGGGGGACCCCTTGAATCCAAGCCATTGACACAGTAAGGCCAGAAATTCGTCCCAAGCCGGCCAACTTCTGCAAGCCTTCTAATCCCATCTTTTTATGCCCATCAAGGCAATCTGGCAGGAGCCTTCCAAGGAAAGAGTGTCTCTTGACGAACTGAGACTAGAGTCACTTAGCTTTAATTTTGAAGCCATGCAAGTTGGTCGAGTTGGTAGGAGGAGTCACGGTAGGTCCCGGTTTGTCCAAGTTTCGTCCGTTCCAGCACGTGGTGGTATTCCTCGGACAGTTCCGACTCCCAAGTTTCGCTCAATGTCTCGACCCGCTCGTGATCTTCCACCAGTAAACAAAAGCAGGTCTCTGCAGCAAGCTGCGACCTGCCTGCACCGGATCCTGAGGCACTATCGATATACCCTCGCTGTCAGCGAGGCGGGTAACGAACTCTATCCAGAGTTATGCGCATGATGATCGGATGAAAACCTCGCCGTCGTGGTCGAATAGTACTTGTGTGGACACCCGGACGTCCTCGCACGACGCTGGGCCTTGCCGTGAGCTCTGACAAGACAGAGAGGAGCCGGGAGTGGAGATTGGAAGGCATAGTGAACTGGTAGTCTGATACTTCGATGCAGGTGAGTCTCGAGAGTCGTACTCTGTCGAGTGCTCGAGTACTCATCCCCAGTGAAATCCGGGGTTGAAACATTTATTTTAGGAGGTCGTTAGGACGATTAAATTGGTCGGATTTTTAGGAGAAATTTCAGATTTTCCGCATCCCGCATGTTCATCTCTCCCGTTTAGGTACTGTATACCACAACGCTCATTACACATGGCGCACATCCGTAATATTGAACTTCATTCACTGCTAGCCGATTTCAACCGTCGAGAGCAAGGAGGGTAGGGTTTTCCCCTCAGCACACCTCCATGCAAAATCCAGTAGAAGAGGAGAGAGGCGTGCACAAACTGATCGAGTTCAGTCATCCTGCCGTTCAAGGTGTTTTCTTTCTGGTCTCTTTGAGTTGCTTTTCAGAACTAATTCCAAATGAAAAGCGCTTACAACATTCCTCACCTCCCTGGCCATTCCCCTCACACTAGCTCGCTTGACACGGCGATTTCGCATCCGACTGTCATGGGATGACGCATGGGCTGGGCTGGGCATGATGCTCATAGCTGTGTACTTGGGTATGTATTGGGAGGGGGACAAGCGCTGTGAGTAAGCTTCCCATCCTTTGCGTATTTTTTCTCATTTGAGACCTTGGAGACAGTCATAAATTAACAACCCCCCGACACACATGAGTACCGGACGTGGTCCCAAGTCATAATGGGCTTATACACAACCGTAGTTTGGTAAGGCTCCTCTGCCTCTCCGTAAGCTTCCACGAGAGGCTGAAGAATTATAGGTGTTCCCGAATATCCCTCTCTCTATTAATCGCTCGCATCCTCGCTCCCAGTTATCTTCGCAAGTTCACCGTCTGCCTAGCGATATTCTGTTTTCTCGCAGGTGTCACCCTCACCTTCCTCAAAGCCTTCCTTTGCACAATTGTCTATGAGCCGCAATCCGACCCTACAATTCTCTCCGCAACCGATTTTTGCCCGGGAGCGACGGGAACATATCTAATCGCGTTTCAGGCCACTGGTGGGTACCATTATCTTGCTGAATGTAACCAGAAGGAGAGCCTCTCACCCTGACTTCATCACCTCTAATAGGCGACGTCCTGTCATCTGTTCTCCTCGTCGCGATACCCATATACTTCCTCCAACCCACTGACCTCCCTAATTCCGAACGGCGCCTCATTTTGACGTTGTTCACGAGCACCGTTCTTGCTCTCGCAATTTGCATATTACATGTGGTGTTTATCTTTGAGGAATCCGGAGGTGCGGCATTTTCGACACAGCTAGAGGTATATCTTTTGCCTTCAGGTTATCCTATTTGTACAACTCCAGGCCGTCGGCGAGGCTCGAGGCTCCGGACACTGAACTTGTCCCAAGCGTCAATATCCCTCATAATTTGCAACCTCCTCATCGTGGTCACGGCTGTATACCGTCTTCTCCCATGTCGAAAGTCACCTTATGATACTGCATCATATCCTGAAACGATGACCCGTCCCCGGTCGTATTACAATATAGGAGAAGACCCAGTCACGATGTTGACTTGGACACAACCATCCGCCCGCCTCGACTCTGGCCGAGACACTGACTATGAGTCGCGCACATTTGAAGTAACAGGGACGAGCGACCATCATCGTTGCCACTTGGAGAGGTCCTCGGTGTTCACAGAGCTGGAAGAGTCGCGGACGAACTCGTTGAGATCCGTTGAGCTTGCCGCCAGTAGGAGTACAAAGTGAGCAAGGGTTCGTTGATGAAGATCTTTCCGACATATGGATGGACTGATTTTCGCGGTCTCGGAGGGGGAGTATGAGTGAACCCTTTTGACGCCACATCGGTATCTACTACCAAGTAACCAGGTGGCAGGCCGATTCACGCTGGCACTACCTCGTGCCAAGATGTATCCAACATGATGAATCGGACAGAATCGTAATACCTCCTGTAGGCTAGCGCCTTGCGCAAGGACTAGGCGTTATTAATCACCATACCTCGACTTTGGGCCCAAGACTGATCAACGCGAGCGATCGGAGATTGGGCGCGTAGCCCAGACGAAAGTTGACCTTATCTATGGAAGCATAGGAACAGCCAAGGTCGTCTTGATGCGTTGAATATGGAGGTTGTATGCGACAAGTCTGAGGAGTGGCTACCATGTCATAATGGAACAGCCTGCATCGATGCAACTGCTATTCAGATGCAAAACGGCGAGGAATTGGCCGTTCCGGCTATTCTTTCAGGATAGAGCACCCTTCCGTTCGATTGACAATACCACTTGAATGCCACCCGCCATAGGGGCCTTCAAGGGGTCCGGGAATCGAATTTCTCCGAGTGAACTTGTGGTCCAGTTCGTAAGGCATGTCATTTGTACGAAGAGTTCCCGACTAGGTGAGGGAAGGAGCGAGGAGGAATGCAGTAGACCACGAGATTGAATCACGAATGGGGTACAAGTTGAGGAGAGTACTGCGCCGCTGAGATCGGGGAGGGAAGTGAATGGTCAGCGATTGTGATTGAAACGAGAATATCATTGCGGTCTTCCACTTGATGATAAAGGCGTCAAAGATGACATTGACATCAGCTTTCTTTCCATCCTCAGCAGAAGAACAGCACGTTGAGCTTGTGGTATGTATTTTGGCACTCACTCGCTGTGAACGTGAGAACCGACAAATCGCCCGGAAAGACAGCGACCACCGAAAACACCATTTGAGCCGTATGTACTCGTAATCATCCATCAGTAAGTTAATTCATTTCGGTCCGGAGGCACTGTCAATCAACAACGCGTTTCGATTTAGAGTTGCGCAATTGTACAGAGTTGCTTGCGTACAGTGACAGAACTTTGACCTCCCAAGCTCTCAAGAATATTGCAAAGCCCACTAAAAAGTTGAGTACTCGTCCCCAATGAGGTCTAGAAGCTGTATATTGTATGCTCAAGGAGTTTGTTTTAGGATGTTGTCAGGATAGTGAATAGGACCATTGAATTCGTGGGGATTTCACGGGAAACGCCAGGTTTTTTTTGCTCCGGCGTTTTGGTGCTGTATACCTCAGTGACAACACTCCTTACACATGTATTTACAATATATAACTGCTAGCTGGCTTCAGCTAATGAGGGCGCAGGTCGGGCTTCCCCTCAACACGTCCCATGCAAAATCCAGTAGAGGGCGAGAGAGGCGTGCGAAAACTGATCGAGTTCAATCGCCCTGCCGTTCAAGGTGTGTTCTTTCCGGTCTCTTTGAGTTGCTCCTTGGGACTGAATATTCCAAATGGAAAGCGCTTACGACCTTCTTCACCTCCTTAGCCATTCTTCTCACAGTAGCTCGCCTGACACGGCGGTTTCGCATTCGACGACTTTCATGGGATGATGCATGGGCCGCACTGGGCATGGTGCTCATAGCCGGGTACTTGGGAGCGTACTGGGAGGGAGACAAGCAATGTTAGTAGGCTCCCCCGGGTTCTTTGCAGAGTTTTCTCATCCAGAATTTTGGGAATAGTCACGAATCAACAACCCCCCGACATAAATGAGTACAAGAACCGCTTTAGAACGTGGTCTCAAATCATGATGGGTCTATACACAGCCATAGTTTGGTAAGGTTCCTCTGCCTCTCCGCAACCTTCCGTGAGGGGCTGAAGAATCCTAGGTGTTCCCGAATATCCCTCGCTCTTTCAATCGCTCGCATTCTCCCCCCGAGTCGTCTTCGCAAGTCCACCGTCTGCCTGGCGATATTCTGCTTCCTCGCAGGTGTCTCCCTCACATTGATCAAGGTCTTCCTTTGCAAGGCAATCTACGAGCCGCAGTCCAACCCGACGACTCTCGCTGCAACCAATTACTGCCCGAGACCCACAGGAACCTTTCTAATTGCATTTCAGACCACCAGTGGGTACTACTTTCTTGCAAATTATAACAGGAAAGAGGATCTTTCACGTTGACTCTACCTACCTCCAATAGGCGACGTCTTGTCATCCGTTCTCCTCGTCGCGATACCCATCTACTTCCTCCGATCCACTGACCTCCCTACTCCCGAGCGGCGCCTCATTTTGATGCTGTTCACGAGCACCGTCCTGGCACTCGTAGTATGCATTTTACATGCGGTGCTTATCCTTCAAAATTCTCGTGGCATGGTGTTTTCAACCCAGCTGGAGGTACGTCTTTGGCCCTGTCTTCTCCGTATAACGCCAGTCCATCCGCAAGGCTCGACCTAGACACTGACTTCATCCTAGGCCTCAATGTCCCTCATCGTCTGTAACCTCATCGTCGTGGTCACAGCTGTATATCGTCTTCTCCCGTGTCAGAAGTCAACTTACGATACCACTTCATTTCCTGAAACGACCCGTCCCCGGTCATGCTACAATACGGGAGAAGACCCAGTGACGGTGCTGACTTGGACACAGCAAACCACCCACCCTAACTCTAGCCAGGACACTCAGGGCTTTGAATCACGCACATTCGAACTGACAGAGACCAGCGACCATCAATACAGGCATTCCTTGGATAGGTGCTCGGCGTTCACGGAGCTAGAAGAGTCGCGGACGAACTCGCTGAGATCCATCGACCTTGCCGACAGTTGGAGTACAAATTGAGCGCCAGGTCGTCGACAAAACTTTCTTCGACACAGGAATGGGCCGACGTTTGTGGTCGCGGATGGAAGGGGACCATGTGTGATTGAACCCCCTGGTGCTACGTCGGTACTCACCACGTAATCAGACCGATTTACGCTGGCACTACCAGGATGTAGTCACTCAAGTATGATGAATCGGAAAGGATTGTGATACCTCCTGTAGGCCGGCGTCGTGTCAAAGGACCAAGCGTAATGAATCAACCATAACTCCACTTCGGCGTCGGGACTGATCAATTTGAACGACCAAAGATTGAACGTGAGCTGAATGGTATGACGATCTCCATCGTCTCTCCTGCAGGCAACGTTTTAAGCTGTGGAACGGGCCCACACTCGAGGAGCAAACATGCTGGAGATTTCTGGTAGAAATGAGAACGAATAGCAAGTTTTCAATGGAAGAGAAACGCGCGTAGGAGGTCCCCGACTCGACTGAGCGTGGGTTGGGGTGCAGTGAGCTTTGAATTCCATCGAGTTCACTCGAAACCATTCACTTCACCGCCCCACGTACCTCGGCAATAGCGAGGCACGAGTGCGGCAGTGGGTGACCGGTGAATGGCCTTGAGTTTGAGATGTGAATAACATCGGCTTTCTTCCACAGTGCTGGATAGACAAAGAAACCGGCCCTTTGAGACGGCTAGCTCGTGGTAAGTTGGGTTATTCATTGCGAGACCATTAACATCAGAACCGACAGACCACCAGCAAGGACAGTGACATTAACCGAGAGCAAGAGCCTGCACCACTTGCATCCAGTCCATCAATAATTTAATCTGCGGCCATAGAATTCGTTCTGAAACCACCACCTTCAAGCCCTCCGAATTCGATCCGATCCCCTTGAACGCCCATCAAATACAATCTACTAGCACTGAGTAGGTGTCTCCAAGAACAAAGCCATCAATTCGACGCTTGACATTAGTACCGAGGCTGAGAACCATCATTCGCTACTAGCGATTCTGACGCCGCCTGAGTAGATCCCGGGACTCGTCCAAGGTTTCATCTGTACTAGCTGAGACACCCTATCGTGCTTTCCTCCAATGACCTAGGTAAAACCAAAACCACAAGCAGGAATAGCGGCCGAGGTTTGGAGGGTATCAAGTCCCGAAACTCGCAGGTCTGGTTGATGCTGTTGCGATTGACGCTCGTTATCCCGAGCCGCCCATTTAGTTCTAGTACCCGCCTGAGAACATCGGGCCAAAGTCCCTTCAAGCCACAAGCCACCTAGGCCTCTGCATCAGATCCTAAGGTGCCCACTGTCAATCAAAACACGCCATTCACTAGAGTACTGTCAGCGTGGCAGGGAACAAAACTCGATCCATAGCAACCCCGTATGATAGACCCCTTGCTGTTGTGACCGAATGATTGTGCTCGTACGGGTGCGTGTAAACGCCGTACGATACTGTGCCGTACCGTAGATTCTGGCTGAAGAGAGGGTGAAGACTGTAGCGCTGACGCAGGTGAGAGATCAAGATCAGGAGTCCAATGTCCCTTGGAGTCTAGAATCTGAACTCAGTCTAGACCGAACCAGGGACGTTTCCCACGCCACCCAATTCGCAATTTGACTGAAGCCTCAAGTTTCCGCGACGCGTTTCTTTGATACAAAAGTGTTGTTGTGTCTGTATTGAAATGCAACCGTGAATATGCGTGAGTAAGTAATGTAACAATGCTGGATCTACCTATAATACAATTGTGCCATGAACCCAAAGTACAGTGATAATGCTGAATATGATAAGTGAACAATGTCGGAGGTTTTACCGTGTAGTATAGGCTCCTTCCTTGAGGTGAGGTCTAATATAAATATATAGTCCTTCCTAGGATGCAGAGTCCAATATGATGGCCAACCGCCTATCAACAACCAGACGCTGTGATCTGATATCCAAACGCCCCGTTCGCACTCGTCCTGATCGTGCCTAATTTGGTCGTGGCAGTCGGGGAAGCAACCTTTGGGAACTGTACCACCAGCAGCGGTAACAAATCCGGTAACGACCCAAAGTCGACATCCTCGCAGGTATCCCCAAAGCTGATCACCACGGCCGACGTAGCGATGCCATGGCGTACCGCTTGTGCAGAAGATGACGCCGAGAACACCGGGATATAAATCCTCCTCCTCGAATCCGCCAGAGCAACTCTCTGTGACAGCGCCGTGTCAAGCTGAGTTCCAAGCGACTCTTTGTCGGACGTTTCATCCGCGCGTAAAATCCGAGCGAGATGAACCCACGCATTCCGGAACGTGAAACCGAACATGGGAAGCTCCGTAACCGTGGCTTTCGACAGCTCCGTCATCTCCTCTGGTCCGAAAAAGAGTTCGAGGAGGTCAAGTAACCGGATCGGCGTATGCTGAAATCTCGTAACACAGTCGTCCAGAGAATGAGCCATTTGCTGCAGCCACCGTTCGTCGTCCGTAATCATGTTGGACATTTTCACCTCTTCACCTCCGTAAGGCGGCGGCGACAGGGTTTCGTCCTCCTCGTCATCTTCCTCGTCGTCGTCAACAAGCATATCTTCGCTGTTGGCAAAGTCCGCGGGAGGGGGTGAGCGTAATGAAATGTGACGGAGCTGTTCGCATGGAGGGGTACCGTCCGAGTCGTCTTCCGCAGGCGGGGCGAACATCTCGATGTCTCCCCGACTTTTAGGAATCCCGATGGGGCCCGAGACGGGGGTCCGTCCGAGCGACTCGTCAGGGTAGGTATCGTAATAGATAGCTCTCCAACTGGCAAGGACTGTGAGTATACGGAAGGTAAAGAGCGAGCGTACACTTACAGCATGCGGCCACTAAGGAACTCCCAGAGGTAGCTTGACCGGACCTCTAATGGCATGTCCAGAGGCAAAGGGACAAAAGCTTCAGAGCGAAAGTATTCGCCAAGGTCTTGCAATTCCTCAGAATCATCTAATGATTCCTTGAAAGTAGACTTTCGAGGGGTGAGATGCAGGAACATGATGGGAAGATGGATGAACAAATGCGAAGTGACCACAATGGGATACTCGGCGGGTCCTAGGACACTAGCGTCGTTGAAAAACACAAGGACCTGTATTTTGCCTCGAGAAGAAGGCGTTTCGCCGGTCATTCGACATATTTGGAGTATCAAAGCCTCTGCAGCATTCTGTGCCTCTTCTGATGCGTGGCAAGTTAAGTATGATAGAAGCTCGGGACTTTTAGCGAAAATATACTCACTTTGTGATTGCGATCGGGTGCGGTCTGCCCGCCAAGGATCGGCGTCGACGAACTGAGCCTAGATTGTCTGTCGTTTAATATACAGTGCCGGGGTCTCCGGTAAGGACTCACCGCTGTCGACATGACGTCCTCGAAAATCTTTTCGCGTCGTGACCAGATAAACTCTCGCCATAGTTCAGCTAGCTTGAGATAGCTGTTGTGTCTATGGCAGCGCATCATGGCATCGCGTATCTTTGCGAATAGGGCCACGAACAACCATGCGCAGCGCACATAGCGGCTGGACCCATGCTTTTGGTCGTCGAGTCTGAGGAAGTCGAGGATGGCGGTATCAGAGGGATTGTGAGCTAAAGGGAATGTTCAGACAATGTATAGATAGAAAAAATTGAAGGGAAAATGGACATACGGGAAAAGGTGAATGGAATTAGGAAAGCTGAGCTAGGCTCGCTAACAGTATGGGCATTCCCAGATGAGAGACTCTCAGCATCGCAATTTCTGAGTTCAAAGTGACGGGGAATTCGAAGGGTATTCATGGGGGACACTATTTAGCAGAGACACTGGACATGTTTGATATAAGTAGTGTACGATTGAGAGTATGCGAATGGCTTGTGGCCGCTCGCGATCGCGCGCCCCCCAGTGTCGCTCCGATCGAGTACTCCTGGAGGGCCCTGCTAGGGAGGCGAATCGCAGCGAATCGGACATTCCGGCACGACGAATACGGAATAACAATATCATCCCAGCTGAGATGTAAGCTCCATGGAAATGATGTACGATGAGAGTGGCGTACAGTGCGTCACTCAGCATCGAATCATCGTCAGGGCCCCCTCCCGCGAGGGTACTGCCACCTCAACAGAACAGGCCAGACCAGGGCAAGTGTGTGTGAGAGTATAATCCCATCTATGTAGTGTCAAATCCGAGTCAAAGCAGGTCAAAGCTCTCCCCAGAGCCGCGCTTAGTGAATGTACAAGCGTTCAATGCATCGATGATGATGGTCTCAAGCTGAGTCATGAGCGCTAAATTTACTACCGGGCGTTTAGACGTTACACTCAACTTCCATGTTCAACAAACGCGTCAAGTCCAAACCTACTCAACGAGCAAGAGCAGCGTCCCCAGAAGAACCTGAAGAGAATGATTCGGCCAACGCTAGCACAGAGGAATCACCATCTACAATCGCCAAGAAATTCAAAGAAAAATCGAAACGCAGCAAGCCAAAATCTCGACTTAGTTTTGGCGGCGACGTGGAAGATGAAGAACAGAGTGGTGAAGCCTTTCAGGTCAAGAAATCTAAATTGAGTCGCAAAGTAGCATTAGGGACACATCCATCGTGCGTGTTGTTCGTATCGTTTCGCGTGAATATATCCTCTTAGCTGCATCTTTATCTAGTATTCCTAGCAACCTCGATCAGGCTACAATCTCATCAAGTCGTCCAACATACGACCAGGCATCCCTCAACGAGCTTAAAGCGAGCACACCATCTTCACGAGCACCACCTCCTGCTATCGATTCATATGATGCAGACTCGTCTATGATGGATGTGGAAGACAACGGCTCAGTCCAAAGCATTGACGTGCTTGGTACGCCCTGCAGTCATCTCATTTCTACCCCTTCATCTAACCCAATGAACAAGATAACTCCGAAACAGTCATACCAGCAGAATCCTCTGTGAAAGCCGCCAAGGAACGAAGGGATCGTATGCGAAAGACCTTGGCTTCCGGTACCGATGACTATATCTCGTTGTCACTTACAAAGTCAGAAGACCACGGTCCTCATCCTGAAAGCAGGCTAGTCAGAGAAGAGGATGAACTTGGAGAAGCGGACGATGGTGTGTACTCGTATCATTACCCCGCTGCCGACTATTCAAACATCGTACAGAATTCGCCGAGTACACGGGTGCACAAGAGCGAATAGGGCTCAGCAAAAAGTCGAGGAAACGTGAAGCTAACAAACGACGTGGAGAAATTCAAGAGATGATCGCAGACGCGTGCGTTCTTTACTTCCGAAGGGACATCACCTTCTGACCTCATATATGCAGTGACGAACAAGACGAAGAAACAGCAGAATGGGAGCAAGAACAGCTGAGAAGAGGTGGTCATCTGCAGAAAGACACATCCTCCTCGAAACCTGTTAAACAGACATACAAACCCGCACCAAGTGAGCTAAAATCATTCTTGAATAGTACGACCGCGTTATTCATCAAAGCAACAGTTCCACCAGTGACCGCCATCCCCACACTCAGCCAGTCCATCGCGCGTCTGACTCAACAGATGGCCTCACTGACAACGTCTCATTCCCGAAACACAACTGCCTTGACGTCTTTAGCTCAAGAACGAGAACAAGTCGACGCGCGAGAACAGGAGATGAGGGAACTCATCGGAAAAGCCGAACAGAAACGTGCATGGTTTGATTCGTTCAGAGAGTGGGTTGAAGGTGTAGCTGGGTTCTTGGACGAAAAAGTACGCTGCTTTCGTGCGCTTACTTACATACCAATTAACACGACTTTAACCAGTACCCTATGCTTGAGAAACTCGAAGAAGAGCATGTATCTCTCGTCCAAGAACGATTCGACATGGTCAACAAACGCAGACAGCAAGACGATGATGACGATCTTTCTACCTTCCTCGGATCCTTACCCGTAGAACCTACCAATGATGACTCCTTAGAAGAAACCGACGAACTGGGACGAACAATCCCAAAACCCGATCCAGCAATTCAAAAACGCCAGCGTCGAATCGACCGTCTGACTCGTCACCAACATCGTCAGAAGAACGAAGACGAAGGGTTCTCGACAGACTCTGAATTACCTCCCCACGACGAAGAAGCTTATCAAAACGCCGTCGAGTCCGTCATCAAACGGACAAAGGACGTTCTAGCCGACGTCAAAGCAAAAGAATTCCTAGATCCAGGGAAAGGTCAATGGAGCGTCTGGCGAGAGAAATACGCCGATAGTTATTTCGGCGCTTGGGGTGGGCTGGGTGTCGTCTCCGTGTGGGAATTCTGGGCGAGACTAGAGTGTGTGGGATGGGATCCCATCGCGGTAGGCTCATTCATTCCTCCTGCTCCCTGTTGTTTCACTTTTTTCTCATTATCTATCTATCCATTCAGGAGCCGAAGAGTCTAGACGCTTTTCGGTGGTATCAGGGTTTACATGACTATTGTCGACCCGGGGATCTCGGGGACAACGCTAGAGAGTTGGGTGATGATGGCGATCTGGTGTCGTCCATGATCACAACAGCTATTATTCCCCGAATATCTAAGCTAATCGAGGGTGGAGCGCTGGACGTTTATTCTCAAAAACATATCAGGAGGGCGATCGACCTCGTGGAAGAGATTGAAGCCACCGTTGAGGAAGGGAGTATCAAATTACAGGTCCGTCCGTCGTCTCTTTTTTCTCTCTCACGCATACCATTCCGCCTCGACTGAACCTTGTCCCGGCCTTGTTCTAGATTCTTCCCAAATCGGTCGCGTTGTGTTTCGAAAAAGCCATTTCCGCAACCGAGGGACAGCTCACTCGATACACATCCACTGCGGGTACCAGACCAGTACCCGCATTTGACCCCGAATCGGTGCCATCGAGGCAGCGTTACCTGACTCGACAATTGAAGCTCCTAACCAACCTGCTTAGATGGCGAAAATCGGCGGGTGAACGTTTCGGGCTAGGTCAACTGGTAGCGAGATTGGTTGATGGCGTTATCGTGGTAGTTTCGGATAGTGGATGGGACGTTGGTGGCGCAGATGTTGTCCAGACGGTTTCTGGGATGCTCCCCCTGGATCTCGTCACTCAAGGGATCAGGTCGAGGTTGACTAGACGATAGAAACACAGCAAATGCATTTGTGTGAAAGTGCTACACGTCTATGCTTTCGAATTCTAGGCATTCAATCATGTTCATGTTGAGTAGTTCTACGCCCGAAACGTTCTTCTCTCCAATCAACTAATCCGGCACCTTGAATCAAGAGTCCTTGCAATTTGTCCGTCGAAGAGATACATTGATTAGTTAGCTAAAGGCTACAGCCATCTGCCCGCCCTCCATCGAGGCAGACCTTTCAATCAGCGCTCCCCAAACCGCTGCAAACCCACACGACGATCCTCTTTATCGTCTCTTCAACTTCGTCAGTGCTGCAGGGCTGATCGACTGGTGGACAATGCAAGAACAGGACCTTGGTCGTCTTGTCCTGCTCGTAAGGCTTGCCGTGCCTCTGTGCTTCAGCCAGAGAGCAATAGTAGGTAAAGTCGCAGAGATAGTGGCCCGCGTCCATCGACGGAGTCACCGACTGAAAGGGGAAGAGAATTCGCAGGTTCAGCGAGATGAATGTATGTAAGGGAAACCCACACACCTCAATTCCACACCGCTTCAATACTCGGACCAATTCGAGGACATCGATATCCGAAAGCAATTCTTCAGGGAACCTCCTGTACCCATCCCCAAAACCTCTCGCCGGTCTCCCACCAAACCCGAAGCTGTTGCCTCCAATGTCCTCCACCATATTCGCACCTAGACGTTCTCGTTCAGCAGCCTCAGCCACAGATACAGCGCTGAAGACACCCGGACCCTGGGTCTGTGTCAATTGCTGTTGAAATTGACCCTCCGGATGAGGTAGAACATTCAGACCGCTACCGTTCAAGCTGACGCTAATGCTCCCTTGACCGTTATTCCCGTTCCGCAACGGTCCTTCAGCATCAAGTACACCACCAGACGCTGGGGACACGATCGGCGCCAGCTCTCCCGTAGCATCTTTCATATGGTACCCCAACTTATGCGCCATCTTCTCCACCCGCATAGGTCCCCGACCCGCAACGCCAACATGGAGAATCAAATCGTATCCCAGAGGCGGTGGATTCGCATACAACGGATCCGAGGACGGATCTGGGAACTCGGGTGGTTTCTGGTGTAGACCCGGTACAATTTCGAGGACTTTCTTGTAAACGACTGGGATCTGCAGCGCGGTGACCTTGACATAACATTCCTGGCTGTCCGTTTGGTTCGGGGGTCGTTCGTCGACTAGCTTTATGTCCTCTACAAAGTCGGCCTCTCCGTCTTGGCTATCTTCGGACGGGTCTCTTGCGCCGTAACCTCTAGGTTCTGGATGACTCGCTCTCGACATCACTACCTGTCCATCGGGAAGCGTTATGGGGTCATATGGGTCCAAAGGAATGATCGTGTTGTGGAGGCGCTTCACAGCTAGCCATGATGGATTCTCATCATAATTTCTGAATGGCTGCTAGAAAAAAATCGTCGGAGAAAATAATGAATTGCATTCCTAAGAGAGTGAGAAGAAAACAGGGTAAATTTCTGGTTCGTAAGAAGACGTACGCCAAATCCAGTTATGAGAACATTAAGCATGCGATTTCTTTCATTAGAAGAGCTTTGGTCGCTATCGCCTTGCTGCTGGATGGTGGGAGGAGGAGCCATGAGGGCGTTCTCGTTGTCGATGGAGCTCCCATGATGTCTACAGGCTGGGCAGTCCAGGCATTCGTCGGGCCGCCGGCATTGGGCACTGGCGGCAGGAAACGTTGTGGGTCCACGTGATGACATTGTTGTCAATCATCCGAGTCTCCTCGGACTCGTATTCCGAACTCGCGATCGCATGCTCTGTATACATTTTCCCTTGTACTTCGTAAAAATGTGTGTTGACGGCACCTCGCAAGTATCCCACCTCCGAAGGTCCGCCACGCAGGTTAAGGTTTCGAGACTCAATAGCCTATCCATAAGCAAAAGTGGCTATCGCCACTGTCGTAGATCGGTCACTGCAGTCAGGGTCGAGCTAGGGCTGAAGGTGTCCGTCCACGATTCAAGAAGGGTAAATTGAGGAGAAGACCCCGTCGTACCATTGCGCCCAAATTACAAGTGATGTTACGATGTACAATGTCGTCCGATGTAGTGTCCAATACAAAGTCCTCGTATTCAAAGAAGCCGGTTATTGATACTTGGAGCGAATCCCACTCGTCCTCCAGAAGAATAGTCGAATGTGGCGTACCCTGAATAGTCCAAAAGATTTGTCAGTGTCGTCCTTCGAGTCAACAGACAAGGCATAGTAGCGCACGTACATGATTTCAGAAACTCGTCCCCTGGGATATAGGGGAAAGACACAGATCAGCGAAAGAAAGCGGATATCGGAGTCCCACTTCGCACCTACGATCGCCAAATTGGATGGCCAAGAGTCGTCCGGCATCGCGAGAATGCCCCCAACGCACCGGCTAGTACGATCGAGGCGTTAGAAGAGGACCCGAGCGTTGGTGGCAAGCTTTCTATCGAACCTGGGATCTGAGCCAGTCACTCCTGTAAGGTTTCGATTCGGCCCCATCAGTACTCCAACCCCACGAAAGCGAGACTTCTGACCTTGATTAAAATCATCCGGATGGATGGAATGAGGGCGGTTATCAAAAACGAGTTCGATCTTCACATCACTATTGCAAGGGTAGGTATAAAACCCTGCAAGATGGGGGGTCAATCGGCGGGAATTATTTGCAATCATTGTCAACTCACCAACACCATATTCAGTTGCATTTCTCGCCCCTGGTATCTAGGAGGTCTTGTCAGTCAGCAGGGTGAGTTCACGCGATGTTGAGAACCTTAGAATAAAGCTGTTCTGCAGCATTGTTGGGGAGGTAGATGAGTGTTGTACCCGTGTCGATAGCCTGGTCATTGTTTAGCATGCACTACCGGAGGAAAGACGGAGACGAAGCTCACGTACAGCGGAGAGCTTCATCGAAAAGAGGTGCCATGAGCCATGAGCTGTGAAACCCTTGAGAGATATTGACCAGTACGCCTAAGATACGAGAGGTTCAGCCTCATTCCCAGCTTGCAAGCATGTTCGTACCCGACTGATGACTTGATTCCAGGAGGGAGGTCCAAGGGCCTTCGAGGGGTCAAGGCATCCTATGCACAGCTGGAAATATCTCTCAGACAGACCACAATATACCTCCTTCGGACTCACCTCCGAGCCTTCCTGGTGGCCTCTCTCCAGGTGGACTGAGAACACTGGAATGTTCACCTTCTTCTGGAGTATGGCGTTTTCCACAATAGTATACTCGTGGCACTGGGCAGTCGTGGAAAACGCGAGACCAAGAATTCCGTCGTTTGAATACGAATCGAAGTCGGAGCTTTTATGGCTGATTGCTGCGAAAGTCTGGTCTTCGACGACAATACCGGCGACTTGAACCCTTTCGACAGCGGTTGTACCATGGACCCAGCCCGTGCCCTAGAGCACAGAGCAAAATCAGCGAGCACTAGAGCGATGATAACGCGAAGCTCCTACATAGGTCACGTCGAATGGGGAGGCATTCTTCCGTCGCCGGTACGTTGAACTCTTGTGAGGTTCGTACTGTTTTGACCAACAGCGATCGCAACCACAGGGTACCCAGAGGTCAGCTGAACCAGTGTCGATATCCATACCAAACACCTGTGCCGGCGTGCCTAACCCAACGTCTCCATAGTACAACAAGTCAATTCCCTCCTGGATTTCGTCGACGAGGGGAAGAGTGCCGTTGAGTGCTGGAAAGACAGTCGCTTCTGTGACCTGAGCAATCTCATCTACGCTTCCTACAGCCAGCATCCTGTCAATCATACTATCCACGTCTGGATAATTGCCATCGACGAAATCGGAGATGTCGTTTTCTGGATTGAGAAGGATAGTGTGCTCGCGGACTAGTCTGTATTTCCGAAGGACGCCTTGCAATTCAGAATGCTAAAAACGCGACATTGAGGTCCATTGACACGGGAACGTAGATCTCGCTCACCGTAAAGTCAAAGTTGAAATCGTGAGTTCTGACTGGATGGTTGAGAGCGCGACGGTTTACCGGCAGGATGTATCCAGTGCTAGTAGCAGAAAGTGTAGGATAAATGAGAGAAAATGAAAGGAAAAGTGATAGCCTGGACATGATGGTGGTTAGAGATCGAGAACTAATTGTCTAGCTCAGAGTCAGTGACTGAGTTTGTAACTGCAAATGTGGTGGTACATGTCAATGAGCGTACATAAGATCAAACGAAAGGGACCCTCGTTGGACGCGTCTAATATCCGGCGTTCTAATCACGTAAACATCGGTAATCAAAACCTGTCCAATGACCGCAATAGTCGCCGATTCTTTTTCTCCTCGGCCTTGTCGGATTTAGCCATCCAGATTTTCCCATCCGCCACCCCAAACGAGAATCCGTCCTCCCTCCGTTCCTCCACCTTCAGTGTACTAGTGTCCCTCCATCGTGGCGTGTTATCAGTGCTCCTAATGTAAGCCCGTTTCCTCAGACACAAGATGAGGAAAATGGCGAGGATGGGAATGATCACAGCTAGGCAAGCGGCGGCTGCAACCCAGAATAACATTTCCCTCTGTTTGTCACCACTACTGGATGATTGACTCGCTGCTCCCAAGCTAGTGGGCTGCTGACCATTGATGGTAATAGGCGTCGAAGACGTCGTGGCTGAGGCACTTTGGAAGGGGTAGAGTGTAACTGTTTGCACCTGGTATACCGTCGTGCCGGACTCCACGCGAGCAACAGTAAATGTCGTAGGAAGGACTACATTCGAGAGTGCTGAGACTGTATTTGCCTGTTCTGGTGGAGTGGCCAAGCCCAGCGTGTGGAGGTGTCCGGGGAACGTGGTGATTGAGCTCTCGTCCTGCTGTCTGGGAAGGACGAGCCTTCCAGCGGGAGCTGCTAGCACCGTCCTCTGCCCAAGTAAAGCACAGCAAAGGACGGCGAAAGAGAGAATGGAGTACATGATCAACTCTGATTCTAAGGGGTCCTGCCCCGAAGTTTTGGCAGTTTATAAAGAATTGAACGGTCGACGGACGAGACATCGCGGTATGGAGATCAATCGTGAGACTATCACCCCTCCGACACAGACAGGAGTGGTAAGGACCTATTAATATTCTGGTCTTGAAAGCGACCATAGACGTATTGATGTTACAACAGGCAGATCCATACATGAAAGTGTACACAAAGGATAACGCAGGGACGTTAACGAACGAAACGGTAGACTTTCCATCCAATGAAAACCGTCATTACGGAGGCAAAAATCAGAACACCAGCCATTTCGATCATCACCTGCCGAAAAGCCACTGTCGCCCTCTTCGTCAGTTGCGGATCTGCCTCGACCTTCTCATCATCCCAGCTCGGTTTCTCTTCACCGCCCGGTCTGAACTTAGTCCTCCTCATCCCCAGATAGCCTCTAACAGTCAGAACCATCCCAATCGCATAGACCCATCTCCGTTTCTCCAGCCAACCCCTCCTGATCGAGCGGCCGTAAGACCGGGAAAACAGGACCGGAATAGCTTGAATCGCAAGGACCAACCTGGCCTTGATATTCATTTTCCATGACGGTTCTGGAACCTTCAGGTACGTTGCCAGCTCGTGCCCCAATAGCCGATGTGTCACAGCGCAATTCCACTCCAGGGTATTCCGCAACGGAGGACGACCAGTGGTAGCTCTAAGGATCGGCATGGTGGGGGCATGGAATGAAGTGTCGTCTTCGACGTCCGGCGAAAATAGATGGATAATAATGGAAGCCAGGAACTTGTCTGAGACCTCTACATCGCCAAAGTATCGTCTGAGGATAACCGGCGACACCCCCATGTAGAACCCAATATGTCTCCATATGGCGAGAAACGCCTGAGCGTCTTCCCGTGTTGGTGTGAGCCCTAGGGCTGTGAGGGTCCATAACGATACCGTAGAGAATGACGCCAGTCTAAATCACCAACGGGATAAGCAATTTTGCGGAAGACGGAAAGACGGGAAGACCACTGACGTCGCACTCATATCTTCCTGACTGATCGGTACATCATTGACATGGGGATCGTCCGGTGCACGATGAGTCTTCGCCTTAACTCGTGCTCTAGCGACTCCATGAAGCATCCGCACGCGAATGATGCTCTTCCAGCCCTCACCTCCCGGAAGTATGTGGCTCGCCCCTCTAGCATCAGAATCGGGGGCGTAACACCGCATGACATCTAGAACAAACTGAAACGTTTCTAAGAGCCGACGATGAATTCTATCATTGGATGCTGCTGTAGCTTGCTGTTCAGGCGGCGAAGGGACAAGATAAGATACTGCCTCAAGGGTTCGAACGATACGAGGACTACATGAGACGATGAGCCATGAGTCCAGGGGGGTGAGAGATACGAATGAAATATTGACCTTGCGAATCCGCCTGCCAGACTGTAGTAGAGCAGAGATTGACCGATTTGGATGCTGTTGTCTAGAAATAGTGCCCTGCCCCGTTCGAACTGTTCGTCCGTTACACGGATGTCACTCGGTGGTATGTCGGTAACAGCTTTCCAGAACGTGCTTGCAGGCGACGCGTTGTCGTGAGCATCGAGTTTCGCAACAAAGGTCTGTAGCTTGTGGTACAGGTCCATTCCAGCTGGAGAGTCATCGGACAAGAGGTGAAGAAGAGCTGCGTCACAGAGAGGATCCCCTTCCATCCTCCATCTGCTTGGTGATGAATTCTGAGGTGATTCAGCGAATATAGGTCAACTCACTTGAGAACCACTTCCTCCGATACACAGTGCTCGTCCCAAGCCATATGATGACCATAGAACTGGATTACATCCCCAGGCTTCAGGGTCGCTGTCTGCGAAGAATGCTTGATGCGGTGTATAGGTGTATCGGAGTCAATTCTAAGGCTTGCGCCTGTCGATGAGGGAACGTTGAGTTTGGGAGAAAGCATGAAAGAGTATAAGATGCCATTGGAGTCCTTTTAACCAGAGGAATGTTTCTTGTGATAAAGCCAATTCATACGAGGGATCATCTGACCATCCCGACGCTTGGGAGCTCGCTTGGGCCGCTCGCCAAGTGCTCATCATTATTGTCGGTGATGGCCGAGCCGATATTTTGCTTGTCATCGTCAATGATATCGAGCTCATGTTCCTCGACAGCCTTCGAAGCTCTTCAAAGATATCAATCCCCAGCCTGCCGAATATCTAAACTATCACATTTCTGTGTTCTTCGTCTACATCGTTACTGCTCCTCCGCCAACTACCATTTGCCATGAGCGATTATGCAGCGTCTGCGACATAGGCTGGCTCCTGGAACGTCGACGAGAACGAGTTGACTATCGAAGGACTGGGTGAAGAATTCGAAATGCAAACGCCTGACTGTTTGGACAGCTTTGTTGGTCACCCCCTATAAGAACGCGTTCAAGCGCGACTTCAACTTGAACTGGCTTTAGGTTCCCCTCAGATCTCCCTTTTCCCAACCGCCATGCTACACGCTCTTGCTGCTTCTTGTCTTTTGTCCGTTCTTGCCGTCTCTGTACACAGTTCCTATACTCTTCAAGACACCTATACAGGCCATGACTTCTATGGATGGAAGTGGGAGACCTTTGACGATCCGACCCATGGCAGAGTAAACTATGTGGACCAGAAAACTGCAATGGCACGGAATCTTTCCTATGGCGAGTTACTTGACATCACCTTTCGTACTGTGGGCTGATATCTGTTGAGCGTTGCAGTCACTTCCGACAATGCATTCGTCATGAAAGCAGACTCGACCTCTGTGGTCCCTCCTGGAAGCAGAGGTCGCGACAGCATCAGAATCACCTCGCTGACAGCCTACGACAAAGCACTTTTTGTCGCGAACATATCTCATATGCCTGTTGGCTGCGGTACTTGGCCAGCGTTCTGGACGCTCAGTCAGAAAGGACCGTGGCCCAACGGAGGCGAAATAGATATCATCGAAGGTGCGTTTAGATACCGTTTTTCAGTCAGAAGCCCGACTTAGATCTTGTCCAGGCGTCCATGCCAACTCGCTCAACCTCGCTTCTTTGCACACGATTCCCCAATGCACCATGGATAAGGATATGTGCGGCGATCGCTCCTCTCTTCACACTGGGTACGATATACATTTTTGAGTACTACGCGAGGTTTCCTTACCTACGACACCTACAGGCATCCTGTCTCGACCGATTGCAACACCGCTGTCAACTATAACCAAGGGTGTGGTGTCGAATTTGCCAAAGCGACTTCATATGGTCATGGCTTCAACCAGAACAAGGGCGGTTATTACATCTTGGAGAAAGGCTCGCCGATTCGAGTCTGGTTCCTTCCAAGGGGCGATCCCAAAATCGAGGAGTTGTTCGAGGGCGAGAGTCATTTTAAAACGATCAGCACCGACGACTTGCCGACAGTCCCAGACGCGATATTTCCGACTCGAACGAACTGTGACTACGGGGGTCATTTTGACGCTCATGCCATGGTTTTCGACGTGACTCTTTGTGTGAGCGTATTCATCCATTCTCGACGAGATCACGACTCATTCTTGCGCGAATTTAGGGCGACTGGGCAGGCAGCACCTTTTCGTCTGCTGGATGCGGGGCATCTTGTGTTGATTGTGAGTGCTTTAGGGTGATCGGATGAGTATAGCTAACTCTGTCGCATCTCTAGTCGTTGACAACAATCCTCAAGCCTTTGCCGAAGCGTATTGGGTAGTCGACTCTGTCAAGGTTTATACCAAGGACTCCGGCTATGATACCCTTCAAGCTCCCTTGTTCGCACAAGGCTCCGACTTGTAGATTTACACCCAATACCTAGACCAATTCATCATCCTTTCCTGTTTCCCCACGTTCTTCTCATTTCACAGTTCCCGCGGTGGGGGGTCCGGGTCATCGGTCAGGCGCTTGACTCCAGGTTCTTCAAACATCCGTGCCCCTCCTTTTACCCACGTAGACTGGGAAGATTCAGACAAACAAGTTAGTGACGAAAGAACGGTCACACGGGGTTTTGAAGTGCATATAAACCGGCTCGGGTGTGCGGGGTCGCTTTTAACCTTCCGCTGTCATGTCTTTCGTGAACAGGCTGGTCTTCGTTGTTCTTTTCTTCTTTACCCTAGGCGGGATACATTCGGTGTCGGGGCACTTGGAAACTAGAGATGATGGGCTACCTGCCCGCGTTCCTTACGTTTTCCCACCGCCAGGAACAAATCCCGTATGTTGCCACTGGTAGTGGATGGTTGTGTTTTGCTCAGGCTGACGGTGAGTGTATCGTAGATTGCGGACAAAATTCGCACTCGACGGGCAAATGGGACGCTGCTCGACTTGGATGGTGCATTGTGAGTGGGAATGTAATCATGAACGGACAAACAACTGATGATCATGCTGCCTGTAGGCTCAACGCGCCACTCGTCGCGTCTACATGGGATGGTTTCTTCGGCGTGATTCGAGATAACAACAGCTTGCCAGCGGATATGAGAGAATTGTTTGTGAGTATCCTTCTTCATGGAGTGTATCGCCTGCTCCTTCAATTGATAATCTTCTCAGATTCTCAGAATCGCGGTTCTAAATAACGCGTCTTACGAATGGTGAGCTCGCAAGCTAGACGGGGCAAACTGACCTGACGTTCCCAAATAGGATTCAGCATGAACCCGTCGGACGCTCAGCTGGTTTGACAACGGAACAGCTCCGCGCAATCCGATTTGCGCCTCCCTTCTCCCAAGAACCGGACTGTACTAGCGTCCTTGGAGAGACCTTGAGCGCTGCTCTAGCCTTCACAGATTGGATCACAAAGTCTGTCCGTGTTCCCGACGATGTCTTCAACAACCTTCATCGCTTCCTCAATGATACACAGATGGTAGAAGCCACTGCAACGACCGGTGGTTATAACCTGGTCAGCAGATTCGTCGTAGCGTTGAACGTCGACGGGAAGATGGACGTTCCTGTACCCATCCCCAACTAGGTGTACATTGTACGGAGAGCTCCAGGTCTGTGACGGTATTCTCGCCAGTGATTACAGTCTAAGTAGTATGATACTCATTAAATACTGCAAATGGTGTAGATTAAGCCCCTCCCGTCTCTATAAACGTTTGTGCTGAACTATCGAGTGCGGAATGACGCTTTTGAGACGCATGCCGTTCCGCCAACTTCTTTCCCTCCGTCACCCTGTCCACTGCTCTCTTGTAAGTTAAGGCTGTCGCCCGCTGGAATTCCGCCGTGGGCGTGTGCTTCATCTCAACCATCTCGGCCAACGCAATCTCGTATCTCTGGTCGCCTTCATATGCACATGTTTCTATGATCTTCTTGTAGGTGTGAGCCGGGGGAGTGAATCCAGCACCTTTCATTTCCTCCAGGAAGTAGAAGGCATCTTCGTACGAGTCTTGGGTTACCGCGAGGTCAATCAAAAGCTCGTATGTTCGTTGGTTGGGAGCAATGGATGCCTTTTTCATGTCGTCCAAGATCAAATCCCCGAGTGGGTGCTGCGCAGCGACGGCACCTTCTAAAAGGAAGTGGTATGTGTCCTGGTCTGGCTGGAGTTTGAGGTCTGGAGCGGACTTGTAGGCACCAACTGCTCGTTGTAAGTCGCGACCGGCGGCGCGAATGATAACATTGAGATCAGAGATGTGGACATCCGGCATGTTCTCGACGATGTTCCAGGCATTGTCGAGCAGTTTTTCGTCCGTTCTCAGTACGTTCGAGAAAGGCTCTATGGCTGTGGGTGATATGTGAATTCCAGAGGAACGCATGATTCTGAAGGTGGAGAAGGCCTCTTCAATCTGATGTCCGCGAGCGAAGGCTTCAACAAGAGGAACGAAGTGTTGTTCTTTCCATGGGATCTTGCTTTGCCTCAATACTCTGAGGACGTCCGAGGCAAGGTCTGGTAATGCATGTCGCCCGGCGGTTTTGAGGACAGCAAGGTATACATCTTCATCGAGTTTCAGCGCCTCATTTCGAAGGACTGCCTCCCAGCATTTTACCGTGCCTTCTTTCTATCAATCGTTTTCCACTCAGTTCAGGTCGACAGATACAAGATCGGGACACGTACCCACTCCAGAATCGCAGACGCCTTCAAGCACTCCTCCCAAACGTCCAGGCTGAGGGTTCTTACAGAACTCTCTTGATATTTCTCCAATAGGTCCAGTGCCAGTCGAGGATGCCCGGCCTTGGCTGCTAGAAGAACGATGTGTTCCATTGCTCCCAGCTCCGGTTCGAGTCCTTTGGCCCACATGTCATGCAAGTGCTTCAAGCACATCTCGAAGTTTCCAGCGTGTGCGAAGATCCGAAATATTGCGGAGTACGTGGCAGAGTTGGGTTCAATTCCTTTCTCTGACATGGTCTGCAGGACTGACCACAAGTGGGGTGAATTTCTATGTGCATTTGCCTATAAATTTGCGTCAAAGGTGAACATGCGCGAGAAAGAACGACACTTTGACCTCCAATAACAGGTTGTAGCTCGTGACATCTGGTTCTATTCCTGACAGAGCCATGTCATCCATAACCGCATAGGCTTCGTTCCCTGCGAGAGCGTCGGCCAGACATCGTAGTATGAGATGATAGGTTTTCAGGTCTGGACGGATGTTCTTGCTCTTCATTTCGCTTGTAATAAAGAAGCAAAGATTGGGTTGCCTAGAAGTTGCTGCATACTCCAAGCGGGAGTGAAAATTCTCCAATTCTGTGCCACCCTTGATCTTTTTGGTGTACGAGGTGTTGGGCTTATTTCTCCATGGTCTGGCGCGTAGGGTTGACTCCGACGGAGGGGGAGATTGGTTGATGTCGTGAGTAGAGTGAGATAGTTGAGAGACGGCGATATTACGCGTGGCAGGGCGACATTGCGGAGGGACGCGACGAGGGATACGGCGGATGGAGGAGGAGAGCATAGTGCGCAAGATTCCGGGCCCGTGTGCAGCTGAGAATTTCCGAGGTCACGTGCCAATCCCACGATATCAAGGCTACCGTGAAGTTTGAGTTCGAGAGTCGAAGGTAGTGAAGAAGCATTGCTTCTGATAACATATTTTCTTGGTGAGTAGCTAGTAAAAAAGTCTTATAAGCTCTGTGATAGGCGAGAAATGGGCCCTTTCTCAAGTATATGAGTTCATAAACGCGTCGACGCGCCTCGGACCACGTGCCTCTTGTTTCCAGTCACGCGATTCACTTGCCAAATAGAGCCAAATCAACAGGCACATGCGAGACAGTTTGTTTTGACGCGACGCGACACCTTTCCTCCCCCCTTTATCATCATGGTAGGCAATACTCGAATCTCGCCTTTTCAAGCTACTCAACATCTATTTCTCTCTAGTACGACTCGAAAGAGCTGCTCTCCCGGCGAGGGCCACTGGGGAAAGTATGGCTTGCAGCTCACATGGAACGGAAACTTTCGAAAACCCAAACACTACAAACAGATATCACCGAGTCCGTCGGTACGTCCCTATCGCCTTTATTGAAGAATAGGGTGACCAAGATATCCAACAGATGCCATCATTGACGAGGAAGTCGAGTTCATGGCATTGCGGTACAGCGGGCAACTGCTTCTTGGTGTTGTTCGAATCTATAGCCGAAAGGCGAAATACCTGCTTGATGACTGCAATGAAGCCCTTTTGAAGATCAAGCTCGTTCGTCTGCCTTTCATCTCAACGCCACTTAGTCTGACGAAATGCAATCCAGGCCTTCCGCCCAGGTATTGTGGATATGAACGAAGAACAACTCGTCGCCAGCCGACATGCGATTACTATCCAAGGAACCGACCTTCCCGACTTGGACCTATACATACCTGACATCAACTGGTTCGTCGATCAGCACATGGTTCAACATCGTTTTGCTCAAACTATCGTTTAGGCAGCAGGAGTTTGAAGAACGCCAGCTTAACAGCGTCGGACAGCACCAAGCCCGCATAGATGACATTACCCTACCCGCGACAGACAATTTCGAGCCTCTTGGATTCGACATGAACTTTGATATTGGTCCCTCAGACGGTATTGGTTCTCAAGATTTCGAAATCGACCTGGGTCTTGACTTCGGAGATGCGCCAAACCCGCAAGCAGAGGAGGAAGAAGAACACCTAGATTCGATGAGCGTGGACGGGAGCATTGGTGTTGGGCGTGATGCAAACCTACTCCGTGATTCAATAGGTGCCCAATTCGACGAGGGAGGCATGGACCTGGACCTGTTTTCGAATAGGAGCAAAAGTCGAGAACCCTCAGAACATGGTTTTGGTGCGGACATGAACGTTGATGTTGATATTCCGCTCGAGGGAGTGGATCTCGGCGACTTTGGCGTCGGTTTCGACGACATGAATGTCGACCCTCTTCCTGGCCTTCCTGCCGATGGCGAGCAAACTCCTGCTCTAGCCAGGTCACCTTCCCGTGCTTGTACGTTCAATGCACCCAACTTTTGTACACGTGTCTAACCTGTCCTCGTTGTCGCAGCCTCCCCTCTCAGCGATGTTCCTCCAACCCCACCACCCATCGAGGTCGAACTTCCCACAGAAGAGACACCTAAGGCTTCTAAACTCAAGAAGAAACTGAAAGAGAAGAAGCAGGTCATCGACTCTGTCACAGAATTGCAGGATGGGGGCCCTGGCGGGAAAGCAGGGCGACGTAAAGGCGCTTTGGGCGGCCCCCAGAACAAAGACATCAGCGACATTCTCATAGAGCCTCATTTTCTTCCCCGGTCGACCATCGTCATGAGGCTGATGGAAATACACAACGACCCTCTTTCACACTTCCTACCAACCAAAGTTACACCCAATGGGACCTTCCTGTGCGCGGCGCCTCCCGGTTTGGCACCCGAACTTACCGAGCTATTCATGCGCCCCGTAGGTGGAACTGCCGCTAAACGAAGGGGACAGTCACCGGGCAAAGGTTCCAACAAGCGGCCGCGACTCGACGAGGGCGTCAACGAGAACGAACCCGAGGAGGTGGAAGTTGGGAGGCGTGATGCGAGTCTTGCTCCGAGTGTTGTCGCTGGTAGCGAAATTCTCGGACGAGCAAGTGTCGGACCCGATGCTGCCCTCGAGTTCCCCGACCAGTCGATGGGCGTAGATGATTTCCAGTTGAATGTGCCAGAGTTTGAGGATGCTGGTGTGGAACTACCCATAGTTGAAGAACGAGCTCGGTCCAAGTCGGCTGCACCTTCGGCCCTCAGTAGGATGTCGACGCCTGGTCCTGGCGGCGCCATGTTTGACGAAGGAGAGGAATCATATGCTGATGCATCCTGTCCTATTGCCATGTTTGATTCTGGACCTTTGACCCAGACACAACACAGTGGACTGGAAGAAGAGTCTGTCGATACCGAGGACAAGGGGTATAGCAAGAACACGGTGAAGGCGCTCTCTGTCATTAGAAGGGAGCTTCGACCCGTCGATGGAGAGGAAGAAGAAAGATTCCTCAGTTTCGAGAAGATGGCAGGCAAGGTGCGAACCCTTCATATTTATCATCACCACCTCAAGAATCTGACGAGGGTCTATAGGCGTCTCGTCGTGCTGCTGCATCGTTCTTCTTCGAATTGCTTGTGCTTACAACAAGGGATTGTATCAAAGTTACCCAGGCGGCTCCCTTTGAGAACATCGAAGTACGTGCCAAAGACAAGCTTTGGGATCAACAACACCAGCACCGCGGGGAATCCGTTGCACCCTCGAGACTCCCTTCAGTAGCCCCGACTACCTCGAGTCGCGCGCCATCTGTAGCCAGATCTATTGGGTCCGCTTTGGGACTATAGAGTCATACACGACGATCTATTCCTTCATTTATATCTATGGACCAGTTACTGGAATCTATCAGACTGAGTCAGTAGGACAGTAGCAGTAGGAGAGTTTCTATTTCACGAAATTTGCTAGTAGTTATAGTAGTCTATCGTTATACGCCGTCTTGTTTTGCATGTATATTGTGTTTTTGTGTTGTAGGTAGTCACTTTATGAATGTTCATGAGCTCAACGGGACCGTCGCTTAGCAGAGACGTGTCCAAGCGAGTCACTGTCAGTGCTAGTGAGCGTGGGTCCATGCGGTACGCAGATAGCCGACTGGGCTCTTGAAGGGACCACCATCTTCCCCAGCTCTCCAGTATACGATCCTCGCTCAAACTATGGAGGAACAACAGACTCAACCACAGACGTCCTTGGATGCTCCCATTCAGTTATCGTTCCCCGCTATTCTGCGCAATCCCGGTGTCTCGAGTCGATTCGCATATTTGCATGGGTCTCGGGTCAAGGCTCCTCCCTCGGCCTCTTCCAGGATTCCTAAGAAGACAAGAAGAGATGAGAATGGTGGTAAACGATGGGTGAGAAGGAAGGAGAATGGTTCGTTTCACATCCGTTCCGCTTCCCGCAGGCCCTTCACAAATCGTCATCCATAGCTCAGTTCATCGGGAATCCCCATGTCGTTGCTGCAACAAGGAAGGACTATCATCTCCAAGCTGCATCGGTCAAACCCACATTCCCTGAACCTCTTCCTCCTTACCTTCCTCGCACTGCAAAAGTACCCTCCAGCAATGTTCCAGGTCTCGATCCAAACTCTGCGAATGCTGGGCGGTTCTCGATGAGCCTGAAGGGAATGAGGAGGGACCTTCGCAAGTTCGGGTATCGAGCTGAAGTGCTGGTACGGGATATAGAATCCGAAATTCTCATGTGGTTGGATGCTGGAGGGGCCGTCATCTCGCCTGATACCCGCGAAGACACCCTACAATCACCAGGAAGACCTATCGGAGACACCCAAACCGTCTCAGAAGTCTCTCGCACTCCATTACAGCTCGTTTGGGACACCTCTAGCGATGCTTTTGCTCGCTACGTTGTCCACTGTTGTGCGAGATTCCACAACGTCGTCAGCTTTGGTATGTTCTTCTCACCAGCTCTCAAGTATACGCGACTCACTGTACATGTGCGTAGGCAAGGACGTATCTGACAAACGGCTCACTTACTTACTGCGACCGAATGTGACTCGACCAGACCACCATGCTACCATCGGCATAGACACTCCGCCTGCAACGGATATCGACACCTCTTCACACTTTAGCTCGGATTCCGACTTTCTCTCCGACCGTGATACGCATTCTGATTTGGCCGAATCGGACGTTGAGCTCGAACATCCACGCAATCATCTGAAGACCATTCCCGAGAGGTCCACAACCTCCTCTCCTCTCGCCTCGCCCACTCTGACCGAAGACGAGAAATGGTCAGTTGTTGGAGGGTCAGACGTTGATGGAGACGAGTCCGAGCACGACGGCGGCCTGGTCGAGAGTATCGTTTCGCTGTCCATCCAAGAGGAGGAGGAGGATCCAGATAAGACCATCGAGGCCATCCCTACCCCCGCCATGGCTTCAATGTATCCGCGCTCTCGCTTGCGAGACAGACAACACCTACGGTCTACGTCTTCTCCCTCTCGTTCTCCCGCTCGTCGAGCCGCTCGACGTCCGCAGTCTGGTCTCAACACAAAGATTCGCCCGCCGAGGACCCTGTATAATACGATATATGGATCGTGAGCACATATGTTTCCCCACCTTCCTCGTCCATGTATGTACAAATTGTGCTGGTATCGTGTACTATGTAGTAGTGTTGAGTATATTGGTGTGTATAAACGTATAAGTAGGCATAAATATTCCGTGTCCTCATTTCCAAATCATGATTGCCTCTATTCACCCCGCTATCAATCTGACCAGGAGATACATAGTAGATCCACAGAATCGCTGTAGCAATGACGATTAGTGTATGTCTCAGATCAAGAACTCGACCAAGATACTCACAATCAAGTTGCTCAGCGTCGTAAAGACGAGTATGAATATAAGGTATGCCTTTGTCCGGTTGACGGAATCCGATACGTCGAATGTTCCTGATGGCTCTGTCCCTTTCAAGATGAGCACAATAAGGAGGACCTGACAAGCAATCATCAGCCTCAATACGGTCTATTCAGAATTCCGAACTCACATTCGAAATCATCCACGCAAGCAAGACCTTCGCGAATCGACGTAGGTAAGTCGTCTCACTTCCAAAGTGATCCAGTAGATCCACTCACATTCGTCCTAACGTTTGCATAATAGTCCTTCGCAGCCTCCTCCCTCTCCGCGTTAGTACGGTGCGACGGCTTTGCGGAACGCTTCTTGTCAAGAGCCATAGCTTGATTTCCCTTGACCTGAAGTTTCGGTGCAGGCGGTGGCGCGTTCCTCTTTCTCAAGTTCGAGATCGCCTCTTGATACACCGTATCCGCGTCGGGCATCGTCTCCGGGAACTCGGCATTCACGACACGAGAGCCCTCCTTCTGAACGACAGCTCCGAGGTCGTGCTCGACGACGGAGTCTTGTTTAGTTCCCCATGAGATCTAGTTCACGTCCGGAGGTCAGAAGGGATGTGACTCGAGCGGAGGGAAGGTTACTCACGTCGTCCAGGTTTGAAAAGGCATATCTGGAGAGAGGAAATCAGAAGGGGGGTATCGAGGATTGCGTGCAGTACCACGCACATATTCAGGACATTGATGTAAGTCGGGGAGAGGAGTATGTAGCTCACGAAACTCGTCAACATATGCCATGGGTCGAATGCAAGAATGCTCGCAGTCGCATACACTATTCGACAGCCGTAGTCAGGGTACTTGTAAGGCGACTTTGTAAGAGGTGCGACTCACTGCCATACGTGATAATGACGCTGAATAGCATCGCGGAGTTAGCTGCTCCTCCTTGTTTGCCTGCCGCTATAGCACACAGGATCGAAGCAAAGACCATGTAGAGCATCAAGATGCTGAAGAATATGACCGTGAGTTTGTATTTCCAGGGTGACCTAGAACCGGTAGAGTTAGTCCAAAACATGGAGGTAAGGATAGAGAAACGCACGCTCTAGGCTTGTTCCCCATGCAGAACAAGAAGCAAGCAGCAATCATTAAGACCAGTGAGTACTGTGAATTCGAGGCGTCAGGCCATCCAAAGCTCAACGACGCTTGTTATCGACCCACTTGTATTATAGTGTTGAAATATTCTATGCCGGTAAGTCCAAAGTAGTCGGATTCCAATGAGGATGATAATACAACCTATACGAAATCCGATCAGCTCCGCGTTGGTAGAAGCGAGAGGAAGAACACTCACAAAGAAGAGATAAAAGTTTCCCTACAACGAAGTCAGCTGGCGCCTCAACTCCTCAAAGGACAAAAAGCCACGTACAATCCCGAACCACGCAAAACAAAGATTAATGATATTATATACCGTCTCGATCATAAGCATCGTCTTCCGGGTGACACTATGCCCCGAACGCAAAATCTGCCCAGCGTGCGCGATAGCATAGGTCGCTGCGAAGAACGATCCGTTCAGCCACCGTCTGCGTTGACCGATGAATTCTGGGAGTGCATCCGGAACATCAGTTTCTCCGACCGCTCCTTTCACGTATTTGAGGACCCTATAAAGTCGCAATCAATAGATGATAGGAGAAAGAGAACGAAATGCGTACCAATTGGCGTTGGCCTTTGCAACTAGCTCGAAGCATAGAATACGCTGGATAGGCTGTGGGTATAAATCCCAGAAATTGGAGTACGAGAACTTACATCTTCCGCCAGATCTAAGAAGAGATAGGTCAGCCAGCGACAGATGATCTTTGAACAAAAAAGACGTACACATGTTCGAAGTGAAGATGTCTGTGTCACGACCGTGTAGGACTTCACCCTTGAAGTAAGAAGCAAGTGGACCGACGCCTCTATCGTCATTTTGGAGTGCGATATACCTGTACGCTGAAAAGGCACCAGGCTAAGTGCCCGAACGAGAACACTATTAGCAGCAGGACCATAGTTCTACAAGTGGAAAACATACCAAGACGCTGATATAGCCGAATAAGCTTTCCGTCGGTTTGTCCAGTATGCAACTGATCTTGTACTCGAAGTTTTGGGCCGCCACTACCAGATTATCAGACTCAGTAGAAGGGAAGGCATGAACTTATCCACACACCTAGTGGATTGAGCAAGAGCGACCAATTCTTTCCCTTGTATGTAGATATCTCGCCACATGCCCCAGCAACGTTCGAATGGGTATCGAACACCTTCCAAAGTCGATAAAGACTCTTGCTACTGGGCCGCGTCCCAACATCCAGCAGAACGCAGACGTTTGGCTGCAATGAATTCGCATCAGCGAGCAAGCCTCAATCATTTCTGAGGACCTCCCACCTGGAGCTGTCGTGCGAATGCATTGAAGGCCCAACGGTGACTGTTGATCTTCTTTTGATTCTTCTCCTTCATACAAAAGATGACCTGAGTGGGCACAATCCCTTTGTCTGGGTATTTGAAATGTAGATTAGGATCGAGACCGAATGATGTGGTGTATTCGAACAGATGGGCGGTGACTTCCTCTCCCAACACGGTGTTTTTCATGGGCCCCAGTTGGTAAACTCCGAGCAATGCGAGGCAGTCGAGAACTCTGGGGTGGACTTTCATTCGACCGTCCGCTACGATGCATACCACGACCTAAATGTTCCAGATCAGAACGTACCCAGACTCGATGAGAGGCAACTCAGCGCACCTTTTTCCATGCATCGGTACCCCACGTCTGGGAGTTTTTGCGCGTACATAAATGCTGTATGTTCTTCATGACTCCGTAAAGTGTGCGACAAAACAGTATTTCATCTTCCTAGAATCAAAATTTAATTCGGGACACCATGAACAGAAAGGACAGAGACGCACGTTGTACATTGTCACCACAATCAGTAGCTCTGTCCTCCTCCCCATATGCGTCTGCCGCAAGACATATCCTTCACTCTCGAAGTCATTCGGATCGCATGTCACCGCCGTATACTGAGTCTCCATCATCTCCTTCTCTCCTTTGCGTGGCAACACCAAACTGTCCGGAATGGGCAAGGCTTCCGAGTAAATCTTCCCATCTTTCAGGCGAACCGCCTTTTTACGATTGTGTCTCCGAGCAACGCGTCCAGCAGGGACAGATCCGAAATGGCGTGTCTCCAGCGGAGATGTCAAATGAGGAGATCTCGTCTGTGAAACGTCCATTTCCTGGTACGAATGCGGTGTTAGGTGACTATTATAGTTGTTGTGGGTATCAGCTTGACTGAGAGCCATCTTCTCTGGATCTGTATAGCTTTGTGGGTCTCCGGTGTAGTGAAAACTCTCGTCTCCGACGACATAGTAATCTTCATCATCAACTGCGGGTGTGGGTGACCTTGAACGGGCGTAGGTATGTAGGTTCGTGGCAGATGCATAGGCTTCTGTGTCGTGCTGAAATGGGTCAAGGGTTCCGTCGTGAGAAGTTGAATATGGAGAGGCATGAGAGTCGTAAGATGGGTATGACTGTGCGTAGGAATTGGAATCATAAGAAGCCCATGTTAATCGCGGGTCGAATGGATTACTGGGCGGTGAAGGTTGATCATTTATCTGAAGCGTTTCTCCAGTGTGGATCGTTTCGAGATATTGACCTGGCTGGTAAGGCTGCACTCCGGCTGTGTGCTGCGGTTGAACTGGCTCTTGGTAGTATGTGGTGGGACCAGGCTGACCGTACTCTTCAGGTCGCAAGGCTTGTTCAACTTCCATTGATTCATAATATTCTTCTGGAGAAATAGAGCTGGAACGAGCAGCAGCTGGATGGTGGTACATCGTGAATCGTGAAATCGTGAAACGTGATGGAAGTTGAGGACGTTTGAACAAGCTGCCGGATTTGCCGCGTCGCGTAACGGACAATAGCGCACGTGATCGTGTCACCTCGTGGCCTTTGCCCACAAAGTTTGTTCGCCTCGCGGTTCACCCCGGTCCGCTTCTTGGGCTCTTCTCCGTCCTCGAGGCAAACTCGAGGTCATTGTAACGTTTTCGGCTGCTAGCTGGTTTATGGCAGTGAGCTCGCATTATCTCTTCATTCTTCCTCTTCATCTCCATCGACATCTCCCATGGATATCTTAATATCGACAGCCTCTAGCTTCGTCCTCCGCTATGTCATTAGCAATGTTCTTCATCCGTCATCCTACAGCCCAAGCATGATAGTCCCAGTATTTCTCGGAGTCTGGGAGGGAACCTGGCTGCACATGCTGCTGCTTTCGATGCCGAGCTCATACGACCCATATCTAGCATACTTGCTGCGCCCTCTGGTAGATTTCTTCATCTCCGACGGGTCCGTCTCATACGTCTTCAGCGTCGTTCTGTGGTCGGTCTTGACTATGCTCGCGCTGGACGCTATGGGACCAAAGCATCGTCACGATACGCGCCGTGAAAGATCATCGAAACGTATCTCATCCAGGACAGGCTCGTCTCACACAGCTCATACAGTACTACAGCCGACATCCAGTTCCCAAAAACCGCGTCCTATATCACGGCGTTCGCGCTCACGGTCATTGACCTTCGTACTTCCAGTCAGCTCTCCGGAATCCCTGAACCAGACAACCTCACCACCTTCACAAGAGCAATCACAGGTGTCTGGTTCACTGTCATCTACTACCACTACTTTAACTGGATCCTCTTCTTCCTCGTCTACTACTCCCCAATATATTTCAACTGCCTCGACACCTACACCCACTAGAACGGAAATGACACCCTATTATCAACCAATTCCTCCCATTCAATCGCCCCCTCAACTGCCCGCCTTCAGCCCGAGGGCCGACATGGGCAACCAACCACAAGCGGGCCCGGTGCCCGCTAGCTCACCCATGTCCTCCATTCCCCTACTCCAGCCACCAGTGAGCTCTCGCGTAGCGCGAGAGCCAGTTGTTCCAGCTGTCGCAGAAAGTTCTCGCTCAGCTTACTCTCGTCCCCCTTACGCACCTTCGAATCCCTCATACGACGCTTCACCTTCGCCGACACTCGTGGTCTCGAATCCTCCGACGATTCCTACCCCACCTGAAGACCGGACTCCTCCGGCTCAAGCTGAGCGCGACTTGAGCTCACCCATCCCAGTTCCTGCCCCTGGATTTTTCCCTGCCAAAATCGCGGAGCCCGCGCCTCCCGTGCCAGCAGTCGCAGCAAGCAATCCTGCTCCCCCGCTGCAATCAATACCTGAACATCGCGATGAAACCGACACCATCCGATCACCCGTCCTCCGTGGCTTCGACGACGAGGTCGGAGTTGAATCGGACGTCGAATACGACGAACTCACGACCCCACCACACTTACGAGCACGCTCAGCGCCATCCTTCATTACCGCACTAGAAGGCGCCTTCGTTGAAGAACCCCCTGCAGTAGGCCGGTCCCTACTTCTCGACTCACGTACATCCAGAGCCACCATACCTTCGACCTCCAACGTCACTGCCAACGCATCTCCCGTTCCGATCCCCGTACCTGGGAATCATATTTCCCCGGCACTCTCTGCCCTCGACATCCTCTCCCCCGTTTCCTCATCCTCACTCGCCGACAGCATAATCTCAACTACAGACCCCAAGCAGCTTTTCGAACGAGCAGAAAAGCTCCGGAATAAAGCATGGAAAGAGATTCATGAGAAGTCCAAACTGAAAGCAGACCTTCACAAGGCTAGAATTGAAGGTAGAAAAAAGGATATCTTCATTCTCGCCGGCGACGTTAAGGAATCCGAACATCGAATTGATACGTTGCACGCACGGGCCAAGCGACGTTATTACTTGGGTTTGTGTTCATCTATCTTCTACGATACCACTCCATTCTAATGGCACCTATCACAGCCAAGAACACGGAGGAGATGTTGAACGGAGACGAGATCGACGTACACGGGCTGCTAGTCGAAGAAGCAGTCGACGCAACAGAGGCCGCTTTCCGCAAGATCCTGAAGGATGGAAAGGATAGTCTCCGCGTAATCGTTGGCAAGGGTAATCATTCAAAAGACGCCACACCTAAGCTGAAGCCAGCGGTCACAGCCGCGATGAAAAAGTTAGTACCGCAGATTGGTATTCGTCGTGACCTTTACTAATTTTGTCCCACAGCCATGGATTCCAATGCAATCCCGACCCTCGAAACGCAGGAGTCCTCTTGTTATCTCTTTAATGATCTTTGAAGCGAATGGCTGTTGCATCGTTTGTATTATCTGATTAGTTAGGACGGATTTAGTTGGAACATAGGAATACATTTGGAATATTGCGAGATCACCTTTACAAGGTTGAGTGCCACGACTAACTGCACCGGAGCTCGATAACAGTCCTCAAGTCCTTCGCCCTCTATTTCCAGTGTTGGGAGCCTTCCGCTTTCGAAAGAGCCCACTACTCCCGCTGCTCGTCTGACCCCCTCCCACTACAGGCTGTTCCTCTTCCTTCTTTACATTCTCAGCGTTCTTGAGAACAGGTGAAGTAGGCCGCACTTCCTCCTGGCCCTCTTCCTTCTTCAATGTTGTCTCACTTTCCGAGGCCTCAGCCTTCAAATTCTCCTCGCTCCGAACAGGGACTTGACCAGGGTCGGGAGCGTCATTTTGAGTTTCCTTGTCTTCCGGTCGTTTCCATTGGATCTTCGTCCACTTTGGTTTTTCGCTCGATTTCTGAGGTTCTCCAGTCGGTGCAAGGTTACCAGCCGTCGATGATTCCCCGGAAGTGTCTTTTGGTACTTCCGCGCCTGACTCATCCGCCTCTGTTTCCTTCTTCTTCGGCTTCAGCGTAATCACTCCTGGGTCGTAAATTTGTCCTAGACCTATCCCAAGAGTCCTCTTCTGCAACTTGAAATGACGCGTATCTTCGGGATTGACTGGTTCTTCCGCGGGTCGTTTTTGTGGAACAGCCGTATCCGTCCCTTCAACATCCGCAGACGGTGTCGAAGTAGATGATTCAGCCTCGTTTGTAACGACTTGCCACTCTCCAGCGACGCCTTGGGACTGTTTACGAGCTTGCTCTGCCGCGATTCGTTCTGCATCAGGGTCTGTATATCCCAAGGAAGCTGCTGTAGAGTAATTGGCAAACGGATCGGATGGTTTTGTAGCTGGCTTTTGGGAAGCACTAGAGCTCGAAGCTACCGGTGCAGATACAGCTTTCGCGCGACCAGCACCTACATCTTGCGAGAATGCTGCCTGTGCTGCCTAGAAAAGAAGAAATCGTCAGTCTATGCACAGACCCTGAACAGGATTCAATTCGGCGTACCCTCTCCACCCTAGCCATTTCTCGTTTCTCCTCTTCCAAATCCTTCTTCTTCTTCTCTCCTTCCTTGTACAGCCCTCGAATAAACCGATCCCTGTTTCCTTTATGCCGGAGACCATTTTCATGCTGCTGTCGCGAGGGGGCATCGTCCGCAATGTAAATATCGCAGTATTTGCAGAAATACCTCTTTTTCGAAACCCAGTACTCGCTCATTGTGGAGGAAGCCTTGTGCTTGTTGGTCTGATTCGGATGAGGAGAGGCGTGACAGGTAACAACCCATCGCCGCGTGTGACCGGGTTAGACGGCAGTTTCGCTGCAATTTGATTGCCGATCGCCAAACGAGGTCGACTCCCGTTCGCGGATAAGTATGCGGGGTGAGCTTTGCAACCAACCAACTGCTTCCATTTGATGCACCGCGGGAACACTGATAGGTGACTTCACGCCTTGTACTTATACTCCCACCCACCTCCCAAGGGACTCTTGTTATCATGAGCTCCCCTCCAGATTTTTCCAGCCACTCGATTGATTCGAAAGTATCCGGAGTTTTCGTCACCAGTGACGAGAAGGACAGGCTGGGAGTGCGCCCTCAGAGCCCCAAGGAGAGGGAGGATGGCGGACAGGAAACCGTCCAGGTTTACAAGATGTACCGCCGACGCTACGTTGGGATGGTTGGGGTGGTACGTACAGTTCTCTCCAGGCAGTCTGTCTCAGAGTAATCACATAACAACAGGTCCTCCTCAACATCGTCGGAGGAATGACCTGTCCATGGTTTGGTCCAGTCGCGAACAGCAGTACGATCTTGTCCACTACGATGAGCTACGGATCTTGTCTTACTTGGTTTGGGCAGTGGTGACAGACTGGGGTATCACGTTGAGCCAGAACAGTTGGCTCGGAAATATTGCAGCGTGCGTGTATCTCCCCGTGGCTCTCGCCATGCCCACGCTGTTCGCACGATACGGAATACGGCGATGTGTACGTTTTTATTTCTCTTGGGTCCCGGCTGCTCGTGCGGCGATGCTGAATATTTAACGTTAGTGCGATATCGGCGCTGCCTGCCTTCTTATTGGGGGATGGATACGATTTTCGGGGACATCCCCTGGGCTATCTAGCAATGCGGCCTATGCCCTATTTGTTCTTGGTCAGGTGCGTTAGCAGTGCGTGTGCTCTACCCTGCGACGTTCCTGAACTTCGTTGGTCCCAAATCACAGGCTTTTAGTTCGGTATCACAAACCGTCTTCCAAGTTCTTGCACCCGTGTTAGCTGTCTGATTCTGATTTTCCACCTTGCGTAACTGACTTGTTCTCCCCACAGATATTCTGAGAAGTGGTTCGACGTTAAGTCACGAACTACCGCCACAACAATATGTTCAATAGGTGGGTTTGATCAAATGTCAACTTCCAAACTGGTTATCACTGATGAACTCCTACTTGACTCCTACAGCCAATCCGATTGGTAGTGGTCTTGGACAGTTGATTAGTCCAATCCCAGGCGACACCAAGCAATCAGTACGTACTCTGATACGCTTTGATTCAACTTTAAACTTGTTGTGCACAGATTCTCGTTCTCGCAATCATATCCACGGCAATTGTCCCGTCCGTCTTCCTTGTGCAATCCGAGCCTCCGACGCCTCCAAGTCAGAACATGCTTCCATTAGCCGTAGTATCCTGCTTAACTCGACTTTGTCCCCTTTTCTCAGGTTATTCTGCATCCCACAAGCCTCCTTCATTCACCAAATTCCTGAAACAATTGTTCGGAAGATCCCAAGACCCCACCATGACGACGAGGAACCGTATCGACTTCTTTATGATCCTCATCATATTTGGCTTACTGGTGGCTGCGTTCGTGCATGCCCTATTACTATTTCTCCTCCCGAGCTAACGTCGTCACAACGCAATCAGGACAAACACCTTCGCACTTTTGACCTCTACTATAATGGTGCGAGCCGTTCAAATTCTGAACCCGTCGTAATGACTGGATCTAACGCTCGTCATTTCCTATGAAGGCACCTGTTGGATACGACGACGACACCAGTGGCCTCATGGGCGTATGTATGATTTTAACCGGTATCACTCGCGATCCTGACTCCACCGTTTTAAGGCGACTCTCCTCTTATCCGGAATCGTCGGTGCCTTCGTCATCAGCCCTCTCATGGACAGGGTCTTCACAAGGCATCTGGCACTCACCCTCAAGTGCTTCATTCCTTGTCTCGCCGGCGCATGGTTGTCCCTTATATGGGCTGGTGAGACCCAAGTTTGTCCATCTCAGGACCCCTTAGGCTCACTCGCTGTACTCTTTTGTCTACCAGTCAAGCCAAACAACACGGGTGGATTATTCGCCATAATGGCAATCATAGGCATTACGTCTATCACCTTGCTACCAGTGGGGCTCGAGCTTGGATGTGATGTGACTCAAGACGCGGAAGCAAGTTCATCACTTATGTGGTTCTCAGGAAACGCTTTCTGCATAATATTCCTACTCGGTAAGCGGTATACCTCTGCATTCGTGACGCCCCTTAACACGACCTTTCCTTGATTCAAGCTGAGGACGCCCTGCGTGCGCCCGCCGACGCTTCACCTCCCCTCAACATGCGGAACGCTATGATTTTCCAAGGAGTCGGAGTCACAATTGCCGCCATAATAACATTGTTCTTACAAGGAAAACAAGTCCGAAAAGAACTCGACGTCCAGAAGGCACAAGAGGCGGCCACGACCATTCCGATGAGCCCACATTAGTGTAGCGACCTTTGACCGTTTTTTGTATTATAGCCCGTGGACATTCTTCCTCTGTATACGTTGTACACACCCATGCTCGTGCTTAACTTACGCCATTCTCTGTCTTCTTGAACCCTTGGAAGTATTTTTCACGGAAATCCCGATGCGCTGGAACGTGGGTCGGCTCCTCGGTCTCTGAGGAAGGTGAGAAAGAAGGTGGCGGGTACCGTTCGGAGGTCGTCTTTCGAATTGTTACGAGCTGGGTGAGAGTCAATAATTGCTGACGCAGAGCCGCGAAAGAAAGTGCGCACCCTCCGTCCCCACGAGCCAAAATCCTGCAACGAGTTCGCTATAACTTCCATGCCTTCGCAAAGCATAGAGTAGATATCAACTTCCTCGTATTCGTCGTTTACTGTCGGCAGGAAGAATACAAGGCGCCCATTTGGTCGTAGGAGATACCGGGCTAGAATGACGAGGTCTCGTGCCAGATTCGATAACTCGTAAGGCTTGGTGGGAGGTATATAAGGAGTGTCTTCGCTGTAAAACCGTTCCCATTAGCCCGGTCGAGTGCAAGATAACAAATTGGAGGTCTTACGGTCGTGGGTTCGAGCGATGGTCGAAGTATTTGGTCATTCTTTCCGCGTCTAGTTCTTTCTTACGTCCCAGTCTTTTTGCTCCCGCTCGCACGCCATCTAGGTGGTGGTTCCTTGAGCTTTCGAACACCTCTCGGAAAATGCCTTGGGCACTCACAAGGTGGATCGGTCACAATCGCATCGAAAAGCTCTCCACATCTCCAGGGGTTGTTCGTTATGTCAAAAGTGCATAGATCGAGTATCCTCGATGCTACACCGTACTGCGAAGCGGCCCTAACAACTCCCGGAGTGTCGCCTGCAAGACATAAAGTTAATGCCTGTGAATATCAGCCAGACACTCCTTCAGAATACGTTTGAGAAGCCATCACCTTTCCCTCGCATCTGCCGTCCATCTATGTCCGACCCATAAACGTGAGCACCGAAATACGCAGTTGGCTATTGAGGGAATGACACCAGTTATGAAACTTTCGCCTTTTAAATGCGTAACATCCACACCCACATACGCCATGCTTCCGGTTCCCATGAAAGGATCGTATATCAGCTTTCCAGATGACGCCTGGCGGGGGAGTTGAGGAGGCGAGGGCAAGAAAGTCGCGATAAAGCTCACCAAAGACTGATTTGCCATCAACAGAGAAATCTCAGCCTCCATGCTTGTGTTCCCGAAATACGAACGTTTCTTGACATCGAAAACCGAGACCAAGGCTCGGGCAGAACCTTCCGCTATCTAGACTTCGTCACATCAAAGCAAACATTCATGAAAAATATACGCGTACCAGTCTACCAAAGTAAACCTGGCGGAAATTTGCGTCTCCTTCGTGTTTATCACGTATCTGACCTCGTCGATCGTCATCTACCAAGATACGGTTAGACAAGTTGCAACCAACTACCTGAATCAGCTCACACTCCTCAAAACAACCCATGGAGATCTCGGGAGTCTTCATGTCAATCTTGCCCAAAAAGCCCATGTAAGAAAAGTTCTCCACGACTTCGCGTTGTCTCCGTTGAGGTATTTTATGGTTATACGCCGACACGAAGAATTTGAAGGAAGTATCTTCGATATAACGTTCCCACAGATGTCGATTGTCTTGATTCCGATGGTGGAGTTCCTCGTAGGTATCGGCCTGGCAATAAAACTCGTATACGGACCTTTGAGAATTAATACCGTAGTGTATGAGCAATTATCTGGCATTGATTGTCTTTGAAACTCACTTGATTAGAATACACCGTTGAGCAAGTAATCGAGCATGATCCTCACTCTCCAATTTGAGGACCATGAACGGGCGGAGAGGGTCTTGATCTTCTGGTATAACCACTTGGAATCGATTCAGCTCCGAGATGGATTTGAGCTCTGGAATACGGAATTCATGATGAGCTTGAGCGAATACGAAGAGGAATTTTTTCAGGCTCATGATGGTGGGAGGATCGTAGGTCAGGGTCGTTGATCGCCTTACTCTTCTCGACCGTCACCACCAACCGCGCTGGATAACAATGCCTCAATGCAGCTTTCGACAGAACTCACTGCCTTGGTCGAAACATTGCTAGCAAATCTGGAACCCAAACAACGTACTTTCAGAGCACTTCCTTTGTACAAAGTTTTCTCCGGGCTGATACACTCAAAAAGCTCTATCGGAGGACTTTGTTCAAGCACTACATACCTTCCTCCCGGACTCTCTCATTCTGGCAGCTCTTGACTTGATAGACCGAGAATGCGGTAGATGCCTTTTTCGAGATTCTCTTTCATGCTCGCAACTGAATTTCACGCGTAGTGGTTAAGAATATCTCTCCATGGGGACACACAACATACGAAGTTCTGGGCTCAACTGCAACCTACACCGTTCTTATCGATTTATCCGTTACACCAGTTTCAACACATTGCACCTGCCCCGCCTTTGTTTATGCCGTTCTTGTGTCCCAATCTCACGTCATGGTTCGATTCTATGTTCCTCAAAGCCCTGGAACCTATTGACCTTTTTTTCGCAGTGCAAACACGTATTGGCGACCCGTCTCGCTGAGAAACTGGGCAGCTGCCTCGAAAGATCCTTAACTGTCGACGCAATGGCCTCACTGATAGTTCTTCGCCATGGTCATGAAAGGTCGTGATATTATGTAGTAACGATGAAGCAGGACGAGGAGATATAAGAAATACAGGAAATGAATAAGTAAGAAATAGGGTAGCATCTACTGTTCCAAAAAACCCAGATAGTTAGAAGATAATTATAATGACACGCTTCCGGAGTGTGGTATCAAAGCTAGGGAAGACGTCGAAGCTCGTCTTCTACTACCGGAAAATGTAGTCGGACAAAAGAGTAGAACAATCTATAGCATTTCCTCCTCTCCCTTACACCTCCACTCCAAGATGGTCGAATAATCCTGGAGATTCCTTACAAGGTTCTTGAGGTGCGTATTGGTGGCACCGCTGCCAGCTGTGGCATTCGCACCAGGGTTATCGGAATCCTCCGCCTTCGCGTCTAATCCATTTCGAATGGAGATCCAGCTTGCAAGTTTTCTAATCTCTTCAGTTTCCCAGAATACCCACCAACCCGGCTCGTCGCCTCCCTCAACATCCACGCCTGAGGGTTTCTTCCCCTGCACCGCCAGGAACCATGACCAAGATTTGAAGGTCGCCCGCTCTTCAGCCGATTTAGGGCGTCGAATAGGCTTCCTGACCTTCTTCGACTTGTTCGTTGCGGAGGCCGCAGTAATCAAGCTTTGAGCAAATTCCCGATCTCGTACCCCTGGTGACAACGCCCAGTAGACCCGACCATCATTATCGGTCCCAAGGGGTCCGAAGCGAGGTACGGTACCAGAAAGCACAACCTTCAAAGCGTTCTCGAGTCCCTGTACAGCGTCCTTGTGGTCCTGTCGGTCTTCCTTGATCTTAGCCGGAGCATCCTATATGCAATGTCAGAAACTATATATCAACCCAAAGATAATGACAATACCTCGGAAGGAAGAGTTTCATGCGTCTGCTTCAACTTTTCCCACTTTTCGTTCTCCCCCTTGATACCCTCGCGCACGTCGCGAGTGATCTCTTTACCATACTTGGTCCCATCCTCCAACTCCTCGCGAATGGTATACGATTCTATTACCGTTTCTATGAGCCCAACTATGACAGGAACCAGCTGATAAGAATTGACGATAGTGATAGAAGACTTGGCTTCGTTGGAGGTTGATGAACGGGTGGAACGCACAACGGAGTTGACTTGTGCATCCTCAGGCGGAGGGAGGGGGTCCGGGAACTCTATGATTATGCGGTCTTCCGAGGATTCCGAGTCGTCGCTGTGCGTAGATTTGTTATCATCGTCGGGAGCACATAGAACATCGCGCAGGTCGGCGAGGGAGCTCCAGATTCTCGTCAGGTTGACACCCGCCGAGCGGATTTCCTTCATTGCCTTCTTTATAACCTGCGAACCGCGAGTATATGCATTAGAGATAGGCCGGGTCATTGTACGATGGAGCGAAGTACCAGAGCAGCGCTGCTGTCTTCTTCACCAGCGAGAACCCCGAGAAGGCCCAAGATTACCGCCTTCGCGCAACCTTCACTAACCCAATCCATGGATTCTTCAGCGACAATGCACTCAAGCTCTTCAAAATTCGTCTTTCCTATACTCTTTCCAACTGTATCCTGGAATCGGAGGACGAATTCTCGAATCAGAATTCGGGATTCAACGTCTTCGGTGGAGATTGCCACGGGTAGCCTTTGCCAACTGAGCTTGGGAAGAGGCTTAACAACAGGTTTCTTCTGAACCTTGGGCGGAGCCGAGTTCTGGATAGGATTCGAGCTGGTGGTGTGCGACGATGCAGGGTGTGCCTTAACAGGGGGAGTATTGGCCGGCTTTTTAGCCTCTACGTTCTGATTGCTTTGAATCACATTGCAGGGCTGTTTACTGTACGACGCTGAGCCTCAAAGTGAATCGCAGAAAGAGCGGTGACGTACCCTAGAGGCTCCAGTCCTTTAGCCTTCCTACACTGGGAGCAATTGCAAATGCCACGACACTTAGGACACCTGTTTACGATTCGTTCGTCGATCTGCGGCATTGTACGCGGTGAGTCGAGACTCGACACTCACGTATAGTTGACGGACAACTTCTCCTTCTTGTTTTCGGCCGCTGTCATGCTTTCAGCGTCATGCGAATACCGATTCTTGATGCACGCCCGACAATATTTAGAATTACAGGTCCGCTCCTTGCCAGATTTAGTGACATTTTTACCAGTGCATATCACGACATCTATCGAGCAATGAGTTCAAGCCGTTGTACTACAGTATTGCGCTACGCACCGACGTAGTCTTTCTTTCTGCCACATTGATGGCAATTGGTGGTTGCCGCAGGATTGTTCGTAGTGCATTTATCCGCAGAAGATGTGTGTGCTGTCGCGTTTTCTTTGTGCGGTTTGGATGTTATTTCGACTTTTGATTTCTTGGTCGCCGGTAAAGGAGGATTCGATAACTTTCTCTTCTTCAATGTCGCGTCTTGTGCAATATTGCTCCTTGTAGGGGAGAGCGGCTGGTTCAGGTGCGATATTGAGCTCAGTGATACCGCTGAAGGTCGAGGAGTATGGAGAGGTGAAGGGGGTATTTCCACATAAACTTGAGATTTCATGCGGCGGATAGCAGAGTGCGTCGTCCTTGAGGAGGACATGGTTGTTGTTGTTCAAATGTTACGATTACATAATAAACGCAGGACGCGCTCATCACGGGATGTGGCGTTCACACACGTGTCTCGTGGGAGATTGTAAAACTTTCACCTTCCCGTCACCTTGTCCTTGTTTCCGACAGTCCCGCACTTCCTCTCTCCCCTTCACCAGTCAAAATGTCGCACGCAGACCACACCAGAGATCCTTGGTAAGTATGCAATGACCTTCTGTGAACATATTCGATCTCAACTACAACTCAACAGCCCTTGGGTCATCCTCAACGATTTCGGAGGTGCATTTTCAATGGGAGCTGTTGGTGGTGGCATATGGTACAGCATAAAAGGTGCCAGAAATTCTCCACGGGTATGTCTCCTACGCCTATCTTTTTACACCTCCAAGAAGTTCATGTTGTATTCAACAGGGTGAGCGTTTCGTCGGTGCTATATCCTCCATGAAAGCACGGGCACCAGTGACTGGCGGTAACTTTGGTATATGGGGAGGCATGTTCTCAACATTCGACTGTGTTGTGAAGGGAGTCAGACAAAAAGAGGACGCATGGAATGCGATAATATCTGGTTTCATGACTGGCGGCTGTCTAGCAGCTCGAGGTACGAAGTGTGCATTCAATATGTTCAAGTCGTGTGCTAACCTCCTCTTCAGGTGGTCCGAGATCTGCATTTGGCTCAGCGGTAGCTTGTGGGATATTGCTCGGAGTCTTCGAGGGTGTGGGTGTGTTGATGAGCAGGGTATTCAGTGAAGGGCAACGACCGCAGATGGCGCCGTGTACGTTCCTTTTCTATCTACTTTGTTCCCACGTCGCTGAATCATATTCTGCTCATTCTAGTACCAGCGCCAATGCCCGCTCAGTCGCAGCCGCCCTCTATTCCCGGACTACAGTAGATGTGCTCTCCATGGACCTCATATTCTATCCCGCTTTGCCTACAAAATTCACCCCACTTAATTGGATCTGTATAATTCAATGCATTCTATTCCGCATATTCCGCTCTCGGGCACGTGGCCTATGTGCATGATTCTTAACTAAGAATTGACGACACACCCTTTCAGCGAGCAACTCAACTGGCCCTCTTTGGAATTTATTTGGGCGGGAAAGTCAAGCTCACGGCGTCATGTCTGCGTCAATCGTACGTAGAATATGGCTTCATGAACTGCAGAAATGGAAACTGGTCCGGATCATATTGGGTGTTCTACCAATCTGCGTGTTGCAAACCTTCTAACCAGCTCGATAATTTACGCCAGTATCCTTCATTCGCTCACACCATCAAATCGGAGACAAGGGCAGAGTATTGGTCCCGCAATGATGGGTCGTTCTTTATCTCTTCGAGTTCACAGAGTGGCTGATCACAATTTTCTATCACTTTTTAGTCTCCTGCACGATGAATTCATGCTATGCAAAGGGCTCCAAAGGATCTTTTCCCCCTCGCAACGTGCATGAGCTAACAGTACCCGTATGTCTTCCGTCCTCTCATGGGAGATTCTGGCCTTCATCTTCAGGCTCAGCCAAATAAGCGATACTGACATCGACGACGGTAACTTGCGACTTGGAGAGTACAATGTCCCCTCCATGGAGTCAGAGATACCTACCGAAATCCATTTATCCCATGTCAGCCAACGATGGCGTCAAATAGCCCTGGGCACTGGCACACTCTGGACAACGATCTTCGTTCAATCCGGCACATCCCACGAAGCAGTGTCGGCGTACCTCGAACGATCATCAGGAAGCCCTCTCGATGTAATCATAATCTGTGATGGACTACCCTACGACGATGAGAGATCGCGCGCTCATCAGCAGACATTAGACCTCGCCCTTCTCCATATATCACGGTGGCGCCGTTGCTGGTTCGACTCGCCTCGGGATGACATTGACAGTCCTTTTTCATCACGTCTGGCTCCCGTTCATGCACCAGCACTAGAATATCTTTCCATCAGTGTCGAGAGTTCCAATCGCTTGCGACCTCCACAAAGGGACGGTCTCTCTGTCCACCAAATGTTTACCGGCGGTTGTCCACGACTTAGCTTCGTGTATCTGCGCGGAGTTGCTGTCTGTCTCTTTCGTCCCCCAATGTCAACCGTCACCAGCCTCTCCGTGGACCACACGAGGCGACTCCGTATCCGTTTTCCTGAATTCCGGGGTCTGCTCCACTGCAGTCCCCTGTTGGTAAACTTTTCAATCTCCGGTGACATACTGGGTGATCAGTCATGGCCCCAGTTCAGCGCCATCACAGTGCCCACCTTACGGTCACTGGGGATTTCTAGTTTCAGAGCGTCGAATTACAGCTCCATATTGCTGACTATCGACGCTCCCCGTCTTAGGAAAATCATCTTGAAGAACGCACAGGAACATGATCTCGACCCTTTTCTTCATTCTTCCCACACCTTCAAATTTCCTCTCCTCCGCTCTCTCGTTTTCTGCGATTCTCATTTTACCGTTCTCAAATACCGCATGTTCTTCGCGTCTTTCCCTTCAGTCTCCGAGCTTACGCTCTATGGAGATATTCATCTTCCCGACATTCTGAAAAGTATCTCAGATATGGCCCACCTTGCTCCCCAGTCAACTGGAAGTTTGTGGCCCCAACTGAAGGTACTCAACGTTGACCTGCGCCTCAGCACTGATGAAGGCTTGTTACCCAAAGATGGCCTCGAGCGCCGCCTGAATGCGGGTCACGGCCCGAAGAAAATGAGATTGGGAGTCGCAGTGGACGAAGAAGACGATTATGCGCTGGTGATGGCATGCAGCGATCCCGAGTGGTTGGAGGAACACGTCTCGATTGAGATCATGGAGGGAACAGGTCTTTGGCGTCAATGTTGCCGTTGATTGACGTCTTGACATTGACGAAGAAGAGCCATAACGGTATTTTTTTTACACACTGGGGCTATGGGGATTATCATGTTCATTTACAAGGGGTCGGAGATTTGGGAAATATACAACGGGTTTGGTCTTAGAGCAACGGATGGAATGCCTGGATTGACAAAGATGGCGAGAGTAAGTGGAATGAATGATCAACGAGGTACATCTGACTTTGTTGGGAGTTGATTGTGGGTGAAGAATCTGAAGATCAGCCTTGGGTGGATGCGATACCCGGGCCGCCCGGCGCATACAACGAGGCCAACGCTCTCTGCTTCACTATGAGGCCTTGAGGTTCGGTCTCCTGAGTCCTCAGGCCTCAGGCCTCATCTGCGTCATCTTCCATCGTAGCGCCTGCTTCATGGACGGGCCCGTTTTCAATACCCAGTCCGGGCTCCCGGACACGTACTCTGTCAATCGTCAGCTGTGAAGCTAGACGGGATCAAATGTTCTTGGGGGACATCGAGTCTGACACGGCTGGCCGTCGAGCACACCATGACTGCTTAGACCTTCCCAAACGTTCATTTTGGAGTCTTGGAGGATGCCCTAGGAGGTAGTGACGATACCGCTGGCGACATCGATGATCTCATTATTAATATAACTCGTCCCGAGCCAATAAAACGCGGTCAGTGGGTTTTACACCTTTCATGGGCTGCTTGGGACGGTCTGACGCCTCTTCAGGATGACCCCTTGTGCCTGTTTCTCCACCGGGCTGGAATATGTCGTCAATGGTGACCAGGGGAGACCCCGATTAGTACCACTACGAGTGCACCTCCAAACTTTTGAGTCCTTCATGACCATAACGACAGCGAGCGTCTTCGGTTCTTCCTCTTCTACGCCGTCGATGTCTAAGTCAAGCTCCAGCCCGTTCAATGCTTCAGCCTTGGGTGGGGGCTCGGGCTTTGCAACAGACAGAGATGAGGATAATTCCGCGTCACCCTCGACGCCTTTCGCACATCCGCCTGCTGGTGAAAGTAGAATTAGCAGCTTTGGCGGCAACATCGAAGCTAAAACCGACTGGATGCCTTTTACTTCCCCCACCAAAGCAGGTCTCGGAGCTGTGGCTGAGGTTGCTTTGAGAAGTCAAAGGGTTGCTGGCGAAAACCATGTACTTTGGAGGGAGGTAAAGATGGGGTCGTGACGAGCTGAAGAGGCATAAGGCTGGAAAGCAAAGGCGGGTATTATCTCGGAGCAGTAGCAACGGAAGGATTGTATGTGGCTAGCGCCTCTCATACCTTTTCCCGTATTCAGTCTTGTTTAGAACTCGGTTCGACAGAATTCCGACCTAGTTCTAGCCATCGAATCCTTGCCTTACCCGTTGACGGGCATGAGGGTGGGAATACCCGGGCATAAAAACAGACCAAGCAAAGACCAAGGAACAATGCCTAGGTCGACGGTGAAAGACGTGTGCCGACGGCTTGAAACGAGCACACCAAAGACCTGTCATCTTTCTCCCTTCCCCGCTCAACCAAGCCTAGCAAAATCCGTGGATATCAGGCTCCCCGGATCTCGCTCGGACACCATATTTGACTGGGTCAGATGCCAATCAGTTATGGTCTTCGATAGGCAACTGGTCAACCCCAATCGCAACTCTATCTTGACCACCAATCGCAACTTGCTGGGCAGCACTCAATATCACCAATTTCCTCCCAGACTCCACGATTTCTGCTGCTATCTTTCCTTCACCACAATCAACAGGATAGATCTCCAACTCCACAGAAACCGCTCAATCCTCATTTCTACGAGCCCAAGGTGGCTGACCATGATTGATCAATCTTATCCCGGGACCCGCACAATGATAAATTCATGCCATGCAAAGGATTCCGAATGCCCATAGACCTCCCCCGTTGCATGAGCACCCGCTAAATGTCTTCTATTGTCCCATGGGAGATTCTGGCCTCGATATTCAAGCTCAACCACCTGAGCGGCGATGCCGACATTGACGGGTGCAACTCGCAATTGGGGCAGTACAGCGTCCCCTCTGTTCAGTCGTTGGGCTTACCCTTCGAAATCAACGTATCCCACGTCAGCCAACGATGGCGTCAAATAGCCCTGGGCACCAGTACCCTCTGGACGTCCATCTTCATTAAACGCGGTGCGTGCTATGAAGCGGTTTCGGCATACCTTCGACGGTCCTCAGGAAGCCCCCTCGAGGTGATCATTGTCCACGATCGATTGCTCGACGACGATGACGACAGCGACAATGATGACGGCGAGGAGGAGCCTCAGGCTCACCAGAGGATATTCGAACTCGCTTTTCTCCACATAGCACAGTGGCGCCGCTGTTGGATCCACTCGTCTCGACTGAACATTGACAGTCCTTTCTTATCACGCCTGAAATCCGCCCGTGCTCCAATACTGGAATACGTCTCTATCGGGGTCGAGATTTCCGATCACTTGCGTCCTGCAAAAAGTGGCAGTCTCTCTACTCCCCGAATTTTCACCGGCGGCTGTCCGCGACTTACCTCTGTCTATTTGCGTGGACTTGCCGTCCATCTCTTTCGACCACCAATGTCGACGATAACTACCCTCTTCATTGATCACACGAGGCAAATTCGCATTTGTCTCCCCGAACTCCGCACTCTTCTCAGCTCCAGTCCCTCGTTGCTTCACCTCTCAATCTCTGGCGATGTGCTCGGCGACCAGTCCTGGCCTGAATCCAACACCATCGCAATGCCCGCCTTGCGCTCGCTGGGCATCTCTAGTTTCAGAGCGTCGAACTACAGCTCCATAATGCTGACCATCGACGCCCCCCGTCTTGAGAAACTCGTCTTGAGGGACGCACGCAAGCACGACCTTGACCCATTTCTCTATTCTTCCCACGCCTCCAAATTCCCTCTCCTCCAGTCTCTCGTTTTCTGCGACTGCCATTTCACCGTAGCCAAATACCGCATGTTCTGTGCCTCTTTCCCCTTAGTCTCCGAGCTTACGTTTTATGGGGATAGCTATCTCCCAGACATTCTCAGAAGCATTTCAGATACGACCCATTTGGCACCAAATGCAACCGAGGTACATACTTTGTGGCCTCGCTTGAAGGAGTTAAATGTCGATCTGAGTCAGACAGGCGAGGACGAGGACGAGGAAGAGGACGAGGAAGGCTTGTTTCTCAAGGATGGCCTCGCCCGCCGCCTAGAAATAGGTCACGGCCCGGCAAAGATAAAACTGGGAATCATGACGGATGAAATGGATGATGATTACGCGCTAGAGGTGGCTTGTAGTGATCCTGAGTGGTTGGAGGAACACGTCTCGATTAAAATCATGGAGGGGCCAGATCTTTGGTGTCAATGTTGTTATTGACATTGGCCGGTCGCAAGGAGGATGGCGAGAGTTTGCGAATGACCTATGGCCTTGCGAGAAAATGCTTCGATAGTAATTTTTACAGACTGCGTACATTTACAAACACGATCGGAAGAATGTGCATCGGAACGGGCTTAGTCTTCGAATAAAGGATGAAACGTCTAGAGTAGGAAACATGGTCAATGTAAATAAAATACACGAGCAACGACCCATACCTTAGATTGATTGTTGGGTGAAGATCCGCCTTGTGTAGGTGCGATCCCTGGGTCATCTTCAATGAGGTCAAGACTCTCTGCCTCAGCATCGGCGTGAGCAGGCCCAATTTCCTCATCCCCGTCATCTTCCATCATAGCATTGAATTCATCAACGGACATGTTTTCAATGCCCAGTCCGGACTCTCGAAGCGCGTTCTCGTCCATTATCGTCAGCTGCGAAGAGCTGGGCAAGAACAAAGGTTCTTGGGGCCGTAGCTGAGATGGCTGACCGTCCATCATGAAACGGCTGTCCATATCCACCCGAGCGGCCGTGCTCTCTATTGGTGGAGGTACAGCAGAAGACGCCCTCTTGATCCCAGAAAGTAGTGACGGCGGTGGCATTGATGATCTTAGAGATACATCATCTCGAGCCATTGAGACGCGGTCAGTGTGCTGTACAACTTTCATGGGCTTCTTGAAACGACCTGACACATCTCCAGGAGTGTCCTCTCGTATTCGTTTCTTCACAGGTTGTGGTGTATGTCGGCCATGCTGACTGGGAGAGATCTGTACTTGACTCGTGGAGATGACGAAGAGGGTTTCAAAGTTGTCTCCCTCCACGTCGATAAAAAGGGGTGCAGCCGGAGTGGTAAAGCGGAGATCAAGACACAGCGCTGATGCTTCGGCGAACGCAATGGTAGCCTTGACGAAAGGGAAAGAGAGGTCGCGTCAAATAGAGTCCACAGGTTTCTGTCGGCAGAATGTGTTTACATTGAATTCTCGCAGATGGAATGCAAGAATAATGGGTGTAGAGTCGAGATTGTAGACGTCAAACTCGTCTGCACTGATCGTGAGTTCGGTAGATAGCTGGGCTTTCCCTACAAGTTTACCACAAAGTCAATTCGATGGATAACGTGGGTAGTTGAGCCCGAACCTTTACTATCAATAGAGGACTCCAGGCTCTTGACTTGTACTTCCGTGTCTCCGAAGTTCCAGATGAGTTGTGGGTCTGCCTTGATGCCCTTTGCTAGCGGGAAGTGTTCAATTATCTCCCTCATAGCCCTAGGGCCAATGGTCAAGAGGGATTCGTCCGTCGTGTCTGGGATGCCAGGAGCCAAAAGAGAGGATGGGGTCATAAGGACGAGTTTATGTGTTTTTACAACACCTAAAGCAGCAGTCAATAACCAGTCAGCAGCGCGTTTGCTACAAACAGACGACATCGCGTGCGCACCATGTTTGCAATGAAGTCGCACAACTAGCCTACTTTCCAAACTATCCTCATCGTCTGTGTCTGGGTTCTCTCCTTCCACGATCGATATCTCGCACTTTTCGACCGAGCTATCTCCAAAATGATGCTTCAATATTGAGAGTAATGCCTACGACGAAACTTCCTTCAGCGTATGTAGAACGCAAGCAAGAACATCCAGAAACGAACCTTGGTCATCAGCTGTCCTGTAACATGTTCTAATTCATCAAGCCCGACATTTGCAGTCGACGAATTTCCAACTCTGTACCTTGAGAAGAACTGGCGAGAGTATCGAAAGCGACAATAGGCCGACTTAGAGGAGTTGGTGCATGACATGGATAACGTCTCGGACGTGGCATATATAGTGAGCTCTTCCCCGTATCTCGATAGGCACGTAAGCGCCCTCGTAAAAGCTAGACCAAGTTCGAGTAAGAAGAGGAAAAACGGAGCGCGATTTAGGACCCTACGTTTTAAAGCATGGGAGTCGAAAGAAACCTGCATTGTTGACGTGAGCTCAACAAGCGCCCGTTGTAGACGCGACTCACGCGTTCCCGCGGTTGATCATGATCATCGAATGGCTTGTTATTTACGAACAAAACGTGCAAACCGTGGCTGATAGCATTCTCAAAATGAGTGATACTGACGTGTTTTAGTATCTACAGTAGAACCTATAGCCTATTAAGCCAACATCACCCTTAAGATGTCGAACGTTTTCCAGCTTGTTGAAGCAGCCATTCGAGCCCTAGGTGGAAATCTTCGCGAAGTTTGACGGCTTGCTTGATGTCAAAAAAAGCATTCTCGAAACCATGAGAGACGCCGGGGTACCTAAGAATGGGTGGATTAGCGTGAAAATCTGTCTCTCGCCACCGTGATGCATACACTACGAGCTTGGTCGGGACCCCTGCTTCCTTTAGCACTTTTTCATATAGTAGTCCCTCATCACGCAACGGGTCCAGGCCGCAAACCTGAATAAAAGCAGGAGGCAGGCCCTTGTGGGTCGTAAGAAGTAGAGGAGAGACCCTTGGATCGGTCGGTGGACCGTTATAGATTTCTGTGAACAACAAAAATGGTGAGAACTTTCCATGGCGCGAAAACGTCAGTGACGACGAACCTTGGAACTTGACGAGAAAATCTTTGGTCATTTGAGGCGCGTCTTTATTCTGCTCTAATGACAACAGGGATGACTTGTATCTGGCCACATGGTGTCGAGCGTGAATCTGAACTCGAACAATCTTCACAACTTACTTTTCCGGGTAGGCTTGAGGATGAACTATGTTAGGGACGTGAAGTAACTGACCGGTGATTGGCTTGTCCTTGTAGAAATCGTCATTTCGGGTGATGAAGGAAAGCACTGCAGCTAAATTTCCGCCTGCTGATGCCCCTCCTAGGATGAAGCCTTTCTCCAAAGACGCGTTGAATGCCTCTGGGCGCGAGCCGACCTGTCATATAACATACAGCGCCGTCAGCGGACATGCGTTGATTGATGGCCAAAGGCAGACTAGTTCGCACATATCTCAAAGCTGCGGTCAAGTCATTGACAGCTGTGGGGAATGGATGCTCGGGAGCTAGTCTGGTTAAAAGGTCTTTAACATCCACTAATCCGTTTAGTCTATGAAAGGTATGGGTCCTTACCGATATTCGCAGTTAACAATAGAAATACGAAGTTTCACACTTGCAATCCGAAGTTTGTAGTCGTCCATCTGGACATCTCCCAACAAAAACCCTAACCGTTGATTCAAATCTCAATCACTAAACAAAGTGGGAAATCACTTGCGGCTGAACTCACCTCCGCCATGGATCCAGAACAATAATGGGAACGTATCTTCATCGCCGCGTGGAACTGGAGCAATATGTCTTGCCAGTACCTTTGCTCCATCCCCGACGTCGATGTAGTGGTCTTTGACGGTGTATTCATCGCCTAGAAGATAGTTTTCAGCGAAGACAGTAAACCTGATTGGAGGAAGTGAAGATTGTAATGCTTACTCTTGGGTAAAAGGGGGCCGTAATTGCGCTGGACGATCTGAGAAGCGAACTGCTCATAGCCTTTTCGCACTGCATCTATCGACGTGTTCTCGTCGAAGACAAAAGGCGGGATAGATGATAGTAAGGGGGCGAGCTCCGGGTCGACCTCAGACAGATGAGAATACTCGGCCATTGAGAAATGGTACAGCAGGTGACCAACGTTGCTCCCTTATAAGTATTTTGTGGGGTATCTGGAAAGCGCCGATTCGATCCGACACGAATGGAGTCTTACCGACAAATGGATGTGGCGAAATACCAGTGGAAAATTCAATAGCAACATTTCGCGAAAATAAGGAGGTAGGGCAACCCCCGTCTGGACGAATCGCATCGACTTTTCCATGAGCGTCCCGATGGTAGCCGTCTGAAATGGATTAGCTACGCCTTGCGTGACTTACCAAGACTTACCAGCGCGTCGAATGTCAGCGCACAATTAGTATGCGTACTATTTTCCACCTATCCAGAGTACTACCCCACAAAACAGCCCACAAAGGTAATCTCAGGCAGCCAACGTGAGCGATGTACTAGGCGCGCTTGGGAACGGCAGCCGCTGTACTCAAGAGCAAACTGCAGAAGAAAGTATGACTGCAAGGGTGTCGCTTGATTCGAGTCCGCGGTCGCAACCTTCTAGAGAGTGTGATTCCAAGTGATTCGTAGACTTGAATTATGTTCTCGAGGTGAGTGATACTGTTGTAAGTTATTAGAAAAGTTAAAAGAGGTCAGGACAACGTGGGAAGAGCTGCGAGTCCACCATCAGAATCCTACGGATTAGATAATCTATAACACCTCCTTCAACGATCTCATTGTCAACCTGACCGTTCCAAAGAGAACAGGCAAGCTGCAACGCAAGAAGAAACCGTCCCTTTCTTTCGTTCTGGGGCTTTCCAACGTAGTGTGTGGTTGAAAAAGGATATCTTGTGGGCCTTGGTGAACCAGTGCGTATTCTCAGCCCTCGATACCAAGTTCTGACAAGCTGATGATCGAGCCATCCCGGGGCCTTCTCGAAAACAGATACATTTGCCTGCTTACTGGAAAGCTCATGAATTGAATCAGACTATCTGATTTTCGGCCTTCACAGCGTGGCGTACGAGCTCCATCATTACGCGGAGGTCATTCGGTTACCACGGCCCATAGGCCATCCACCTGATCTGGCTGAGGCTCAAATTGTACCCCGGCCAATGAAACCCGGTATATCTTCTTGACCGAAATAAAGCCCTCTCCATCATCCCCACGACTCTATGCTACCCTCCAACATGACAGATATACGTGGGCCCAGTATACCCCCAGAGCTCATCTGCAACACTCTCGAATTTGTTCCTCGTCACGACCTTCCTACACTCCGATCGTGTGCCCTGGTCTCGTGGGCATGGTATCACTCTTCCCGGCGCATTCTATTTCGACATATCGCCCTCGAAAACTCGAAAGAAAGCTACGGAATCTGGTTGGAGAGGCTCAAGAGCTCCCCACGTCTCACGAAATTTGTGACCCACATCACTCTCTTGGGCAAACCTCCCGGAGAACTAACATGGGACACCACTTCCGCAATCGAGCTGGCTCAACACTTGAGCCATGTACGCAGCGTTTCCGTCAAATCTTTACACCACCAATTCCACGATGGTCACCGGATATTATTCGAAAACTTACTTGGCCTCCGTACGCTCTACCTACGCGACGTTTCGTTTGAGGGGGCAGCCCAGTTGTTCGAGAATCTTGGGAAAGTGCCGGGGAGGCTCTCCAGCCTGTCCCTCCAGCGAGTAGGAGGCCAGGTGTGGCCAGCCTCTTTTGGAGCACTTTTCTCTGATTCTGGTTACGTTTCGAGTCGCGCAAATCCCGACACTACCTTGCATGATCTGACACTCTCGAGCAGTGAGATGCGCGTGGATGTGTTATCATGGTTGCTCGGGGGCTCCTTCAACCTTTCGCGTCTGCGTTCGTTGGTCCTTTCGGCAGCATCATTCCACTCCGACCACAACGATTCGACGTATTCGAACATCACTTTATTATTGGAAGAGCTTTTCAAGGCTGTAGGCTCCTCCCTTCGGACTCTCACGATAGGCGTACATCGTGAACGTCCTGGTGACAATTCCCATCTCGGTAAGCTATGAGCCTTCTCTACGGCACAATACGGGGCGAACTCAAACCTTTGATAGCCCATATAACATCTAACTCCATGCTCAAGCACCTCCACTCTCTCGACAGGCTCGTCATCGTATCCGAGTGTGCAGGAGTCCTCAGGCCTGCAATTGGGCTAGCGCACGCCACCAAGTTGATACCCCACATTTCGCCTGGAAGCCTCCGCGAAATCGTCATCGCATTGGATCTAAGTATACTCGACTTTCGTGACCTTCCTCGTGTTCGGTCATTACCAGAATGGACGACTCTCGACGAACACATCCATCTCGCGACATACAATTCCTTCCGCCGCCTCTTCATCATCGTTGACTATAACGCCCCGGGAGCACGCGCGACGATGGAGAAAACGATTGAGAGTGTAATCCGAGAAGCTCTACCCAAATCAAATGCCCGGAATGTTCTTGATATTCACGTGGAGGTGTGTACCGAAATCATATGTCCCGACTCTTTGACTGTGCTAACAACATAGCTAGCATTGCCATGCTCCCATGCGAGTAAAGCATAGCTATCTGAAGTGGCTGGCAGGCGATGGATACTAAGAGCGACCGGAACACCAGTACATCGCCTCCGCGCGAGGCTAAAATTTTGCTAAAAATGATCTCGACTTTTGCAAGTACTAAAAAGGGTTGAATGTACATGTAGGCGGGCTACTTAAGCCGGGGTAATACGATACGCTACATTATCATGGGAACCAACCTGGACTGAGAAACTCGATGCAGCCGTATACGTTCCATTCAAGTCCTTTCCGGTCCACATATCATGGAGCTTGAAAGTGCCCGATCCTAAACCTGGGACCTGGGACAGAGCGACCGTCTTTGTGGCGGTGGTGTTCTGAAGGTTGATGATGAGAACGTGTGTTCCCTTGGACGATTTTCCGGCGTAATATTCTGGGGGGTCCGTTACCGGGGCGTTAACCGTAGCATTGAACGGGAGGGCGGATGGGCCGACGGTGGTGTCTTGATGGAATGCCAGCAACTCGGGATTGGTTATGATGCTGATTTGCGCAGCGGAAAGTTTTGAAAGCTAGTTGCTGTGTAAGGAAAACTGTATACAGAAGAGGGAGATTCCAACTAACATCTGTGCCACTAATCCGAAAAGGTAATCAGTTTGTCATATATGGTGATAGGACTGCGAGGGACGTATATGCACTTACAGCAGAATGGGGCTCTTCAGGAAAGCCCAAATTGCGAAGTGGGATCTTTCCTCAACAAGGGAGAGACCGTTGCCTGGTTCGTACATTGGTCCCGTCAGCACCGATAGTCTCTTATGCTCGTAAACATTTATCTGGGCATACCTATCTCCATCATGTCCATGTCATTGTGAGAGTAGAAGTTGTTGACGGATAGATATGGGATGTTGAGCTTGAGGACGCTGAGAATGAAGCTCCAGGTGGGGCTAAAAGCAGAGTAAGAGGGCCGCTGAGATAATGAAGTAGGATGGCAACGTACCTTGAATCGCCCGAAATTCGCCACGAGTGACCCTGTCCCATGTTTTAGCCACTCTTCACGAACCAAATCGGAGTAGACTTACGACCCGGTTGCCCCAAGTCTGTACTTTGGCCTGACCCCAGATACACAGGTTGTATTGGATTGGCCGAGACTGGGCTGCCAGGGCGCCTCTAAAGGTTGTTGGTTTAGCTTCTGCCCGTCCCCAAAGAGGGGGAGCAAGGAACGCACCCCATCAGGCGGAAACGAATGCCTGAGTTCGATTCGCTAAAATTCGAAGTTCGAGCTCTCGGAAGAGGTCCCTGGTCGGAATGTGGACTACTTACTACCAGTCTCCGTTAGGAGGGTTCTAAATTCCGTGTAAGAATACTTCAAACTCGCGATGAGGGTAATGTCTATCTGCGTACCGGGGCATCGGTCCAGTTTGCAGGTATGTTGCAATTGTCTGCGTGAGAGAGTCAGTCTGCTACGCTATAGGACAGGCTCAATCTCTGAAACGTACCATACTTGAGGTAGTCAATTCCCCAAGAGCTGAACGTAGCTGCGTCGAGGTTCTCGTTGGCAAGCGACCCTGGGTATCCAGCACACGTAGCTGTTCCAGCATCACTGGATGGAGAGGTGAGTCGTGAAAGTCGCGTAGCGAGAGCATGCTGACCTGTAAATACCAATCTTCAAACCTAGGGAGTGGACAGTGTTGGCGACACCGGCAATACCGTCTGGGAACTTGGCAGGGTCCGGGACAATGCGTTTGCTAGAGCTATCTCTGGACTTCAAAGACCAGCAATCCTGGGAGAGAGTGATACGTTATTCGCCTGTTACGAAGTCGTAGAAAAAGAACGTACATCGATGTTGATGTACTGGTAACCTGCAGCCTTCAAACCTCGGTCGACGAATGCTTGGGCGGCCGCAACGACTTTTTGCGCGTTGATGTCTGTGCATGCAATAGAGTACCAACGATTGAGTGAATTTAGAAAATGGACCTGGACCTGGAGCTGCTGAGATACGCACCACAACGATAGGCGTTCCATGTGTTCCATCTGGTGAGCGTCAGATTAGCCGCGTGCTTGGTGACCGAGGCCCGCGCCTTACCCCAATGCGGGTGTTTGTCCCGTCTGTCGGGACGGAGGATTGGTGGGCGCTGCGAGAGCCCCGCCGGCTGGAGCAGGAGAACTGCGATGGGGTGAGCACTGGATGAGCATTGTCGGTGGTGAACATTCCCCACCTTGAGGCAACTCGAATGAAGAGGGGAAGAACTGCTATCAGAGATGAAAGCATGGCTGATTGCTGGGATCCATGATAATAGCACCGATATTTAAAGGAGGAGGCAGGTACATAATGGCTTGGTATGAAGCAAGCTGTCTGTAGGCTAAGGCATATCGTCGGGAGAAGGCAGAGAGAATTTGAAATCGAATTGAAATAGGTCACGGGCCGGTCAACTGCCGGCGGTCATTCCTCGAGCGCTTTGCGGGCGCTTGTTATCACCTCCAAGTTCCAACCTACCACCATGATGGGCCCTCGCGATTGGGAGGGTGCCAATTCCACAAAACAGCTAATCTCTCGCTATGAAACGCTCAACTACCCTCCTTTTGTCTCTAAACCAACTAAATCACCTTCATTTTTCAAACGGCTGTCTTCTTTCTCGACAAAAAAGGAGAAGTCAGCTGTACGGCAGTCCTTCCGAAACCTTGTGGGCTTGTTGAAGAAGTCGAACGATGAATTCAAAGCAAAACGTCTTATGAAAACTACTACGACCTCACAAGACTCGAATGCACCCGCCGAGGCCCCGCTTTACATACCACTTGCCATGGATCATGCGGATTCTGGGTCTTCCACAACTTCGACCCGCTCGGGACCGTTGTTATATCTCTCACGTTATTCTTGGACGAATTGCTCAGTTGATCTGGTGAATGCGGATCCACGCCTTTTACTGTCATGGACCACGAGCTCGGGAGCCACAGACCATCATTCCGTCTCTCTGAAATGCTGCGCGGATGTTCGATCCTTGGATCAGAAACAACTTGATGCAGGGGAAATACCGCCACTTCCGAGGAATGAGGATGGCGAGGAATACAAGGCTTTTGAGATTCTGTATCAAGATGAATCAAGAGAAACGTTTGCAGCACTGTCTACGCGAGAACGGGCGCGTTGGGTCAGCACTATCTGGTACGTGCTCAGATCGATATTCAACGCGCCGTTTTCAACGGATCTTCACGCGATAGGGACTCTGTGCTGTCAGATCAGGACGCCAAAAGCGCGTTTCGGCAGATTCTCGCGGAACATCAGGCCCAGGACACCACACAGTCCAGAATTGATGTCGCCAAACCCCTCCCAGAAGCCAGCGAACGTGTGCTACCTGCTGTTCCACTCGATCTAGAAGCCACCGACTCCCGGACAACTGCTCCTGACGGTCTTCCGTTTCACAACGCTTCTCCTGATCTCCCTGTTCACCCGGAACCTCCTGCTCTATCCGTCCACACCAACACCGCACAACTTCAAAGCCCCTCAATCGCGAATCTCAGTACACGCTCAGTGGTCAAGCAACGTCTAGCCCAGATGGAGCGCCAAAACAGCTCGCAGTCCTCTCGATCTGCCCTCTCGCCGAGGAGCCGACATAGTGAACATCCCGTGAACTGTTTTCCCGTGCAGCGTCATGATAGTGGAAGGTTCGACCTGGTGGACTCGATTCTGGGTGGCTATCACGTACAGGCAGAACCTGAGCACGCTATGACCTACCTTGGCATTGGTACCCATCTCTCAGCGTTACAAGATGGCTTGACACGCTTGGCCGATCGCGAGCAGTTGGACGAGAAGTTTTTATCCTTGCAGCTGAATATACAGAACGTCCCGAGGGAGCTGGCTGGGGTAATGGACTCAAGGACCGAGCATGTAGCGACCTCTGTGGACCAAATCAGTCGCATACTCTCCAGTTTTGACAATCGGTCGAGCAATACTCACGCAGTACTCCAATCAATCGAGAACACAATGCAAGAGGTGAAAACAAATCTCAAGGAACGAGTCCTTCTAGACCAACGCTCTGTGCCAAGAGACGGAGATTCTGTCAAAGTCATGCCGGCATTGGAAACGTTACAAAACTCGGTCCTGTCTGAACTCGCTGCAGTACTGCGGAAGCTGGATGACATTACGAAGATAAGTGGTGTTCTGTCAGAAAAGGCGGAAAAACCTCAGCCAAGCCCACCTGTTGCTCCAACTGAGGTGAGCGATTTTCTATAACATTTCCATCAGCTAACGAGCAGCACATTCAGATCGCGGAGATACTCAAACTCCTGAAGGAGGAGGAGGCCAACCGCTCTGCGCAAGCACAACAGCAATCGGATAGCGTTCGGTATCTCAACGAACTCAATGTTGTAAGTCGACTTTCGGCCGCGCATGTAACAGAACAGCACTCATCTGGCGCTGATAGTGGCTGGAAGCCTTTGTGAACAACGGCACCTCGCATATTCAAGGGATGTCGAGCGCTCTAAAACAGCTATGTGATGCACTTGGGTTCGACGCAGCAAGCAGCAAGGATCAAGGCAGGAGCCTAATCTCGGATGTCCAGAAACTTGTTCAAGAAACCCGTCTTCGAGAGCAACACGCTGCTACCTTGCAGGAAACGGTGAGCAGTATTGCGATACATCTAAACTCCAGTGTTGGACACATCCTCTGTAAGTCGCCACCCAACGGTCCGCATTGAATACCCAAACGTTTCCTTCCAGCGCCTCAAGCCATGGCCGATCTGATGCACAAACAAAGGCGAGAACATGAAGGACTGCTCAAAGCACTTACCGCGGGTGAGTACTCCCCCGCCTTCACATCGTCACCATTTACAACTCCGAAAAAGAGTTGTCTCAGGAAATTAGAGGCGAGCGACTTCGCTTCGTCGAAGCCATGAAAGAAGCCACTGCGATCAACGTTCATAGTGCGTATCTCTTGCGAACTGCCGGCTTTGCTACTGATCAGCGGCATAGTGCATGTCGAGGAATTCAAGAAGGAGCTCAAGCGTGAGGTTCAAGGAATGACTCAAGAAGTCAGTCGGTTGCACCAAGAGAAGCAGAATATGGAGAACCAGATTGCTGAACTATTCGCCTTCCACACCAGGCAAAAGACGGGCCCTGTTGTGAGTCCTTCCACGACGTGGAGGAACATTACGCTGAGACAGAACCTACTTCACCTTTCCAGAGAGCCTCCGTTCAGCACAACATTCCCCCTGACTATGGAGGCGCGCCACGGTATCGTGTCGGCCCTTCTTCAGGTCACGGTCGTTAGCATGGAAGTAAGATGTCCTGTATACACATTCAACTATTTCATGTCACTGTTTCCACACTTCAGACTACCGATCAGGGTTTATAGAGCGTGCAGTGGCCGCGATCCGGAAATCTACCGGTATCACAGCGTGTCTAAAGTAGTGAGATGAATGTCAGGCGGGCGAAAACATTGAGGTGAAACCATACTCGTAGTTCTTCTGTAAATCATCGCCATCCATGATCAAGACGTCGCCCTGAATGTAAATGAGGACCCCACGCAGAACGAAGCATAGGCGGAGCTGCTCACATGTCGAAGAATCACCGTAAGGGCAATTTCATTACGGCCAGAGATTCCTCTCCCGCGCCGACGGAAGTGCATGACTGCAGGAGACCCCAATGATAGACCAGCTACTGTAGGTCCGAGACCGGGTTCATCATCTGTGTGAAACTGTGGAGGAAGTGTCAGAAGCAGATCGACCCCTTTCGAAGAGGCCATTTCACTTACCGACATCTTCTGGTCCTCCATGTACGCCGCACTACAGGACTAAAATTAGAGGTCCTTTCGCCCCCTCGGAATAAATCTCACCTCAGAATCTCATTAAATTCTTCGAACTCCCCGCGCTTTGCTTGGACCGTGCGTTTACGGATCAACTCTCGTGCTTTTACAACGGCGCTGGGAGCTCTGTCCCAGGGAACAGTGTTCGCGGCCCCTCCTACGTACTTGGGGAAGATAAGGAGCGATTTCCGCGCATAGATTACCCACATACTTGATATGGTTCGCCGCCTGGAGCAGTCAAGGTTAGAATAAGACAAACGTGGCTCAGGACGGAAAAGAGCACGTACAGTTGTGAGAAAAGTAATGGGTAAGGAGTTCTCCCTGCACTAAGTAGAAGAGCATTAGAGGATACCCAAAGTGGCCAAGGATCATGAACTAACACTTGTGCTAGATTCCGCGAGTCAGATATGTATAGTTGCGAAAGCGACTTGAACGTACGCTTCGCAAAGGCCATCGACGAAATATTAGTTCACCGCTTGTCGCTTGTTCTTGGTATCTGTGACCAGTGAGAATAGTGCATACGATCCGCTGCATGAAACTCACTCTTTGAAAATCTCATTGGCCAAGGCCAAGCCGTCTGGTTTGGTCGTGAGGTGATAGATCCTGCAACTACGACGGGGGTGAGTGGACAATACTTGCCACCGGAAAGGCTCTAACTTACTTTCCATGTGGAAGAAGGTATGTTTCAATTTGTCCTGAGGATACGTCGTCCTTGAACGTCTTGGGCTCAAGCCGCGCGATACCTGAGTACAAGTCGGTATTGAGATCCTTAGAGATATTGATGTTGTCTGCTTTACCAGATGAAGGATTGAGGCTATGCTTGATTGCCACCGTGGTGTTCCTCAATTCATCCGCCAGCCTCGGTCTGCCGCTCACGACGAGCGTATTCTATTGCGTGATACGTCGGTCAGATATCCGGCCAAGACGAGCGCAAGACTCACTTTACAGTTGGAGCATTCCCATTGTTGCCACTTGTACCTGAAAGATCTTGCAGTGAAGTAGAAGAGCGTCGCCTGGATAAGAGTACTCACCGACAGGACAGTTTTCCGCACTCCCTACAATGAAAACCTCTCGTGAAAGAGCGTATGGTCGTCACGCCGTCCGGTGGGGCAGTTATAGGCAAGGGAGGCCGAATATCCCTGTACTCCTCACGTAGAATTGGATGGGATGGAAGAGATGTAAGAAATGAGGGGTTATAATCTAATTCGTCTTCCGGCAAGAAAACCCCATTGCAGGACCAGAATCCGTGGCAGGAGGGATTTAGGCAAGCCCACCCTATCGAGAATACCTGTGGGCTTTGCTCATTGCAGCGGGGGCATTTCAAGTAGAGTTCAGGATCACGAGGCGGCCTGTCAACGAAGAGCAACAGTCAGATGAAACCAGAGCTTGTGGGGAACTCGGACACCAACATCAACTGAGAGAGGAGTTGTGTCCTCAATTTGACTGTGGTCCTTGAGTTAGCGATAATCGCTGAGGAAGGGATAATAAAGAATAACCTGGTGGGTTCCTAAATCGACTGATGTCTTGGGGAGCAGGATAAACAAGCTCAGGCAGCCCCGTCTCCATGGCCGTTTCCACAGATCGGTCATTGCACCACCACCAGGGATCCTCCTAGTAATATGTCAAGATCGAGTATTCATTCCCGGAGTAAACAGACACGAACCTGATCGGCCCATTGAAAGGCAAACTTGTATCGTACCACAGTTTTCGCCCCGACGATCTCTCTTTCAGCTGGACATTGAGATTCGTTACCACATTGAAGCACGATATTCCAAGAACTGTGACATACCCCATACGTGGGAGATATAGTAAAGTCCCAACACCGCATATGAGATACAGGTGCCCTTCAAATTGTACGGGAAGAGCGAATACTTGTGATCGATGAGCAGAACAACGGGAATCTGGTGTTTGAAGTTCTTGACGAGTGCTCGAACAGATTTGTCTTCGGCCAGCTGATCTCCCGGTTCGACGAGCTTGAATTGACCCTTGGAATTTGAAATCGCCTCCGACTTGCCGCCTCTGAGAAAGCGTGGCGTTTCATCGGTGCAGGGGATTCAGTGAGAGGAGAGCTGACGCACCCGTGAGATATGATCAGTTTGCCGCCGTTGAAGAAACCATCACGCCTGAAGAAAAGTTAGGGAGGCAAAACAAAGCAGTTCTCGTCAAAGACTCACTTCGAGGAGAATCCTCCTAGAAGATATCCTTTCACCACCTCCTTGGAGGAGTATACGCCTCCCTGATAAGAGCGAAACCAGTCGAACGATTCACAAACTTCTTGACGAGACTGGACCCAAAGTGAGATCTGTTCATAATTCGTAGAAGGAATAACACATACCACAGACCAGATGGGAGGTGCTCGCCGTAGGATAGGCCTCGTCTCCACCTTGACATCAGCACAGTCGAGTGGGTTATTGCTTGTCTGAAGCTCTTCCGGGCTGATTTCCAACTTGATGGCAATTCCTTCAACCTCAACTTGATGTAGGTCCTGAGCATCTGTTACGGGTACTGGGTATGGAATCTGAATGGGTGGTTCGACTTTTCTAAGCTTGCTTCGTTTGCATTTGTGACCATGGGTGAAATTCCTGCGCAGGAGGAAAGACAACCCTCTACAGTTGTAGTCCTCGTATCGTCGAAACGAAGATGGTTGTTTATGTCGAGATTTCGATTGCCTAAGGCGTATGCTGAGCTTCATGGGCCAACTCGGGGTTGTCGAACAAGGCCCAGGCCAGCGTCAAGAGTCAAGTCGCTCAAAGAGCGAACCGAGAGAATGCATTGCCAGGAATTGTTCGATCCGGTCATGATGGTGATGCACCAATTCAATCCAGTGACAGGCCCGGGCAAAGCTTGGTTGGGCTGCCATCTCAGGTTAGGGTCAGTGAGATTGTGCAAAGGTATCGCTGACGCCGACGGAAACATATCTCAATGAGTGCAAAAATCCGTGAGCATCCCACAGGAAGTTTCTCTATACGAATGAATCGGAATGTATGATAATAATTATCGCTACGCGTCAAAGCACAATTACTTCGAACCAAGCGCGTGTTGCAGCGACTCGTACACATCGGCCTCAATCCGTGCTTGAGCCTTGTCTTCTTCACTTCCGTTGCCGCTGGCTGTTCGGAGAGCTTCTTGGAGGTTTGTACGGACAGCCTGGCAATGACAGTTCGCCCAAAATGAGCCAACAGGCGAAAAGGAAAATGACCGGTACTACGTACCTCTGGAGAGAAAGTGTCGAGTGGTGAGGCTTCAACAGCGTTGATAGTAAGCTTGTTGTTGGGGTGAACGGTAGCAAATCCTCCAGAAACTAAGGCCAGCATACAGATTGTTAGAAGAATTCAGACAAAGGCAACAAAGTAACACGCACTGAACCACTTCTTCGATCCGCTAGACTCAATAACTTCAACAACACCAGGGCGCAAGGGCTCAACGGAAGGAACGTGGTTGGCCAGGATACCCATGTCACCAGTTGCAGCGCAAACGTTCACTTGGACGACATCTGTCGAAGAGAAGATGGACTGAGGCCAGTCAGATTCGGATTGGTCACGAATTTTTGTTGCAGCGCACCTGATGGGGCAAAACGAGGGAAAGCTTGATTTTGTCTGCAGCCTCTGCATATCCACGTCTTGCAACAGTAAAGGCTGAGGGTGCCCGCCGGGCAGCAGAGGTCAAGAGTCGGAGGGAGGCCATAGGAACTTTTGGAGGGAAGGAGAGCTGACAGTACTGGTCGTGTATTTGCGGGTGCCAGTCGGCAAATGCCGGCCACTGCCTATAACTCATCGCGTAAACGGGCGCTTATTGTGATATAACTCGCTGCTTCAAGCTCTGGTTCTAAATCTCCAGCCCCTTGTTGCAAAGATATTGATAATGTACAGTCTATATACCATGTCTAGCCTCAATGTGTATGTATCTCTGTGATCAATGATAGAAAACGATAGCTACGACAACCAACCTATGCAGTGAGAGACCCGCCGTCCCTTTCACCACCGGTATAGTCTTCAGGAAGTAAATCGGCCGCTTTCCGCACCCCTCTTTCACTGAAAGACCGTAAAAATGACAAAAACAACATTAAAGGAACGGATTGCTTACATCTCATCCACGGCAATCATCAAGTCATAATTTATTTCCTGTGTTACGACCGAGTCCTTCGCGTACTGTGGGTGCGATCGAACAAAGTTCCTGATCCAAGTGGCAGCAGTCTGCAGGGACCCTGTTTCGAAGTTTCGCAGTGAATACATAGCAGATACCTCATTGTAAGGGCACTCACCATTTGACCGGCGCCGTACGAGATCAAGGTAGCTCTGGATTTTGGCAAGGTCGCAGGGCTCGACATCCAGTGTGTCCAGATACGCCGTCACCAGACCCAACAGCCCCGGAAAATCCTCTCCCTAAAGAAGGTACATGAAACCGTGAAATACGAACCCGAGATGAAAGCGTTACCTTGCCGTTCATGATTTCATTCATGGTCATTTCCTCGTACTCGTCGTCAACACTTGATGCGTGGAAGCCATTCTCCGGAGGCGGTGGGGTCGGGTAACAGTTGCGAAGCTTCTTTTCCTTCGTGATGGGTGACGAGGACCGAGAGGACAAGGGCGTGCCGTTCGTGAATACATTCTTACGGAAGAAGAACCTCCTGGATTTCACAGCAGCTCGCTCTTGTGCACGAGCCATATTTACATCGACCTGTAAACACGATGAGGCGATATGTCGGGACCCTAAGCAACGAGTTTCAGGCTCACCTTCGAAATGGGGATGTAGAAGTTGAGATTAAAATATAGGATTGCACGAGAGAGGAGAACGATGAACACCGAAAACGCGGCGTTCTCATAGTCGGTGATTTGCACCTCCATGCTTCGAAACTCGACTCGCCACCCAATATTCGAGTTGGGTGGCGGGGGTTTGAAACGCAGGGTCTGCCAATTGGTCGATTGGATGTTCTATATCGATGATGAGATTAGAGCCTAAATTCGTGAAGCGAACGCGATACGTACCTCGAAATGATCGTTACTTGTTTCATCGTCTTGGTCTATTGTTTCGGAAAATACTACGAGCGGGTCCCTAATAAAGAGGTGTGCAATATGCTTAGAAAGGAGGTCATCAATCCCTAGGATGACGAGTGTTAGCTTGATGTCCACGGTCAACAGGAGAACGGAGGTATACCATGATCCCTGAGGCGATCATAAATACCCTCATTGATTGGCAGTGGGTTATCATTATACTCCGGTCGGTTCATCCAATTCTCGGAAAGGTAGAGGTCTACACTGTCGTACCGTGACTTCGGGATCTGGTACCGGTCATTGGAGAGAGGCTTTCGACAATCATTGATAGAATTAGCACGCGGGAAGAAACGAATGAATAGATTGTTTACCTTCAACCCGCGTTCCTCTTCTGTACGATCGTCCACGCTTCCTGCTATAACGTTCCACCGACAATCCACATCGGCAAGATACCCTCTCCATATCGGGCTTGCAGCCGTCAGAGCCAACTGTAAACGATGTCATCATGCATTGTGCAATTTAGAGGACGAACGGCGTTACCATGATCGGACCGACAGGTATCAGAGCGTCGTACAGGCGCCTCGCTTCGACGACATTACATGCCTGGAAGGTCAGTTGCAAGCAGCAGCATCCCATGCCGAAGCCCATCGCGTCCAGGTATATGTGATCGGTGAGTGCAGCTCCATTTTTAGCCTCTGAACGAGCTATACTTGAGCTGTGTGCTGATGAAGAACAGAAAATGACGCTACCTGAATCTTCAGGGTATATATCGCGATCCCAGGGAATTGTTGGGTCGACAAACGGCCGGGGTGTCTTCTCATCGAAATATATCGGGAGATTGATGGCAACTTTGGAACCTCGCCTGCGTCTAATGTTCGCGGTTAGTGTCCTGTCCGCGGGGTTTTCAGTGGCTTGACAGTTACGATAAAGTGAGAACACGAACGGAAAACGCGCGTGGGGATTAGTTATCTCCTGCGGAAGGAACAAGCTGTGACTGGAGACAGCATCACGGGGGTCGTAGTATGGTTCGGTAAACTGTCCCGGGCTCCCAAGGCGCGGGAACGAAGTGAATGTCAGTGGTATCTCGTTTGGGTAGAGATGCTTTCGAGCTAGATTCCGCCTAAAAGAGACATAGGGGGGTCAATCAAGCTGCTGCAATTCTGAAGGGGCAAACTGGCACCTCACCTGTATCGCATGTTCTTTTCAACGCAGAGGAGATCCGAGATGCTACCGGTGTAAGGGGACCCTGGGGTCGATTCAAGCATGTAACGTCCATATTCAGGATGATAGGTTGGGACGACAATCCTGTTTCTTTTTGTCAGCACGGACTCAATGGGCTCAAGCGGCCGGGGTCCTCACGAGGAATCCGTTTCGTTGTTGATATCGTCCACGATTGCACCGAGTTTGGCTAGGATTTCTGTTTGCCTTAAGGATAGCTTTGCATTCTTGTTCTCGTCATCGAGCGAGATCACCATGTATTCGAGCTTGTATTTCAGAAGTCATGAGCCATTGCGTGATTGAGTACTATGTTTGCAACATACCTCATCCCCCCATAGCAATTCGTCGCCGGACTTGTCCTTCACTCGATCCCAAATGTTCAAAAATTGCGTTATGCCATGATCACGAACATGGTCCGCGTACTGTTTAGCATCTTCCCAAGTGAGAGGAGTTCCAAGGTATAGGAGGCCCATCTGTGCCGACTGTCGATGGTGTTGGTTGGTGTGTTAAAGTGTTAAATACAGAGAGTCAAGCCGCAAGAGGAAGACATTTCCCGGTGTCGGTGAAAAGAACCATTTCAAATTGGCGACCGAGAACGCTTTGTAAGTGATTGCTCTTTGATTGCGCAATCTCTCTTTACCTGGTTTGTCAGACACGGGCGATGAGGTGTTGTATTTCCGGACCGGAGAATACAATACGAAAAAACCCCAGCCCCTTTAGGTCCCATTCCTGCTTGATTACTATGGGTTTACTGTACATGAGAGCCTAGCTATAGAGTAGGCCAACCTGTAGAACGGGGTTGATCGCAGGAAATCACGTCGGCATTGAAAAAAAACATCGTCACCGCCGTTTCCCCACCTCCTTCCATATCCGGCTTGCGAGCGTGCAGTCATCTTAGAATCGTGCCAATCATAACTCATCCATTCACTCCGTTTGTGGCCCATTTCAAGCATATCTTCAGTGCAAGAAGAACGTGTCGGAGTGACCTCGTCCATGCCTCTTCTTGATTGAACTGTAGCTTAATCGACACATCGCCAATCTTCTCTCGTGAGATCCTTATGAGAGCGGTTCAGTCCAGCATCAAGGCCCACGCGAATGAAGATGTACTCACTGATGCGGAAAATCTACAGAGGGATCCTGGGATTTGATGTAATCCATCAGACCTTTCAAGCAATCGATAAAAGCGACCATCGCCAGGTCGAACCGACGGTTGTGTAGTAATCGCCCTAAATGACCGGATCCATACAATTCGTAGCTGGCCTTGTCCCCCGTTGTCTTCTCAATGCGTGAAAACGATCCTACGGGTACTAACCGGTAACTGGGGGCAGGATGAGAACAAGTTCTAAGTATGGAACGCGTGGAACCTACTTCTCGAACTTGTAGTCGAGTTTGCGAGCGATCGTATGGAGCAGAAGTAGGGTTTGGCCCCAGGCTGCATTGATTTCCGCCCATTCGACCTGAGCACGCGGTCAGAAACAGTGTCCCGGCAATGACTGAAATAGAAGATGCGAACAGGAACACCTGGCACCCGACCTAGGCGTAGGCCATTAATGGTCCCAAATACCCCATCGTGACCAATACAAAATGCATCGTTATAGACGTTGGTGCGTTCAAGCTTTTCTAACGTAGCTGAATCGGCAGCGTAAGCTGTTCGTAGACTGGCTAGTTGGGCTACTTGCTGGTCGGTGGTGAGCGTGTTGTCATTGTAACTGCGCCAGAAACTAGAGGGGGACAATGTTGGTCCGGGCCATAATGAAATGGATAGACGAAATTCACGAACTTTGCCTCCTCCAGTTCGAGTACCTTCTCCTCTTGTTCTAAATTCCGAAGTTCTTCGTCCAGCGCCTGCCGTTCTCGCTCGGCCTCTATTAGTTGCTCCACGGCCGTCCGCTCCTCAATCTTCATCTTTTCAATCTTTCTCTCCGCCTCTTCCCGGGTAATCCCCTGAGCATCACGTTCCCTTTCCTTCTTCACTTCCTTCTCAAAGGCAATATAGCCATCTCTTTCCTTCCTTGTCTCGTCTAGCTGACGTTGTAAGGCGGCCAACAAAATCTGGGTACATTCCGCACATAGAGGGTGATCGATGTCAGTGCGGTTAGATATTAAGTTGAACAAACGTGTTGTAGAACGAAGGTGATGAGAAAGCGGCGGCGGATGTGGAGGGTTCTGTGGAATAGGGTCCGGCAATTTAGTTGGAGGACTTTTTGCCTTGATCGAACCCTTTTTCTGGCGCGTATTCGGAGGTGTGGTAGGTATGTTGCGAATCATGCTGTCTTGGAGGAGAACAAACGACTCATTGGGCAAAGGAAGAGCTTGCTGCGGCTGCTTTCCCTGTGCTCGAGGTGACATAGACCCACGAGAGGGATCCACCGCGTTCTTCCATACCTCCTTGATTGAAGAGGATGCAGGAATTTGCTCTAATTTCTCTGCTTCAGATGCCCGACGTGCATATGGTGAGGTCGGTGGTGGTAAAGAAGCAACGATCGTATCAAATGCTGAGGGTGCTAAATCTACAATTGAAGAATCGAGCTGAACAATTTGAAAGATGTCAATCAGTGAGTCCGAGGCAAACCAATGAAGAACAGACCTGAAGGGGCTCTTTGCATTGCTGACATACAAGACTCATGGCAAAGCGGTTGTTGTGCTTTGTTTAGGCGGCCTCTTGCTCAACTCTCACGATACCTGGTCTCCCCTTCAACCACCCTGCGGGTCGTGGGTCGCAGGGTTCGCGATACCGCTATTTTCAGTTCTCCGAATCTCTCCTAAGAGCCCACAAATCCGCGCAGTCCACCGAAATAAAAGAGGTCCATGTGCCCTCGGTCCTCAATGATTCACGAACGTTTGAATGGCGACAATATCGGTGATCGAGCCATGCTGAGTGGCACATTTTCGAGTTGCTATTTGTAAGTGGATCGCCGATTCACGATTGCGATTGAGGCCTCGCGGCCTACGCGTTGATTCAACGGTGACGGGTAAAGGATGGATGAGCCACTTTCGAATCTTTGTCTCTACTTTAAAAGCTCTGACTGCAATAGCCATAATCAACAGCTCAAACCACTCAGTCTCCCACCCCCACAGAATCCCCCGCGTGTTACGTGCTCCAGATGGTATGTCCATATCTCAATCGTAACGCGCCAACATCTCAACTAACACCTCTCTAGTCATCAACCCGTCTCTTCGCTGTTGTCGTTGGTATCGACCAATACAAGTCTGGCGACACTTGGAACTTGCAATCCTGCGTCGATGACGCAAAGCGGATCCGTCGCTGGCTCAGAGACGATCTCTCCGTCCCGCGTGAGCAAATCTCTATGCTCTTGGACGAGAATGCCACCAAGGACAACATAGAGATCGTGTTGTCGAACCACCTCCTACGCAATGACGCGATCCAACGCGGAGACGCTATCCTGATCTATTTTGCATGTCACGGAAGCTCGATGAAGGCGCCTTCCGACTGGATAGCTTCCAGGCTCGGAAAGCCTAGCGTCGAAATACTCTGCCCTTATGATCACGATACCAAACACCCGGAAGGCAGGATAGCTGGCATGTCTGCGCCTGCCATGCACGCATTCCTCGAACAGCTCTCAGACGTAAAGGGAGATAACATTACACTCGTGCTTGATTCGTGTTTCTCCCCGCCACATTCCAGTACGCGCGACCGCCAATTCACTCGATGGACCTCCACGAACAAAGCGACTGCTAACGACTTGTTATATGGGTCGTTCACTCCTTCCCAGGGTCCCTACCATCTCTCTTTCCATCACAACCGAGCTCAAACTCATACCACAATTCACGCGGCTAAACTTGGTGGAAGCGTTATCGAGGGAAAGGATGGGGGTAAATTCACGACGTCATTCCTTGAGACCGTCCGCAATACACATCTGCATAGCACACCCCTGCAGTCGCTCATCGTCCGAGTGGATCAGGCTATCGGCGAGGGACAACACGCTCAATGCTTCGGCAAAGGGGCGAGTCTGATGTTGTTCCGAGGGATACCCTTTGTTCAGGACGACCGTTACATCCCCGTTCAGTACCAGACTGAGAAAGGGTTCAAGATCGAGCTAGGATCCCAGCATGGAGTCGTCAAAGGGGGCGAGTTCTCTCTTCACCTCCACAACTATCTAGGCTCGAGGAACCCTTCCATCGCGACGATGGTGATCAGTGATGTGTATCCTACATGGTGCACAGGGAAATCCAAGATACATTACCCGATATCTGCTCTGCCAAAGAGGTGCTGGGCTCTCGTCTACGAACGACCTGTGGTCGGAGCCCTCCTCAAAAAGAGCTGCGCCGCTCTACTACAGAGAATAGGAGTACCCCAATGTCGTTCCGAGGACGCCCACGACTCGCCAAAGAAGGGGATGTCCCGTGCTGTCAGCTTCGAGGACATGCGCTTTAGTCTCGCGAAAAAGGCAAGCTTCGGCATTTTATCCCATGCCTCAAAGAAATCGAGCACTCTTTCGACCTTCTCCAAGCATAGTGATTCTTCGATACCCGTTCAGGCGGCTGCATAGTAGTAGCAAGCGTTCCTCTCGGTCCCAAGCTGGTGCTTGAGGGAGAAAGATACGTTATTCTTCTCCAAGCCCACTAAGCAATTCTGTAACATATGTACGTATGTAACCATCCTTGTAACCTAAGTACTTATGTAGTTTTAATTGGACGACCAACTTGGTGGTGGCTACTTTCTTGTCATTTGATCCGTGACACAAAAGTGATGGTTGTGACTCGTCGTGGCTCGGCCCAGGCTCGGGGCCTAAGCTGAAGCTCCCACCGTTGCTCTTGCGCCCCTGGACTGACCACCACGATTCACGTCGAATAAACCGTCACCACCTATTGACTCATATTCATTTCTGGGGCACCCATGCCCTCTGGTAATGACGAGAAGCATCCCTCTACCGCAACGGAACCACAGGCGTCCCAAGATTCCGCAAGTCTTCTCAAACGTTTGGCTGGTCCTTCATCCGGCAAGGCAGGGCTCACTAAAGACCAGACCGACATCAATCGTATCATAGCAGATGCCTCAAAAGGCTCCAAGTTTTATGAGGCAAGACGTCTCGTGCTACCAAACACGTTACTGTGAATGACCGTTTGATTCAAGAACGAGAAACGTAAAGACAAGGAGTTGACTGAGAAGATAGCGAGGATACTCAAGGAGAGAGATGAGGCTATCAAAGGCGCAGATATGGGTGCGTGGGTTGATTTTGTTGATACCGTTCACCTTCCAATGACCCTTCAAATTTTGAACTCTATAGCCAAGTTGGAACACAACGTCGATCGCATAGTGAGGGCTCCTTAACTAAAACTGCACGTATCGCAGCGGTAAGCTGATAGTCCATTGACAAGATTTCAGAGCTCGAAGCGACGCGGGACCTATCACAAATCATTGTACATGTCGATATGGACGCCTTCTACGCGGTACGTCTTACCGCTCCATTCCCTCGACAGAGCATTCCTGAACACGCCCTCAGAACGTTGAACTCCTCGATAATCCAGAACTCAAGGGAAAACCATTTGGCGTATGCGCTCTTTCTTGCGTCTCTCGACTACTCGATCTCAAATCACACACGAACTAGGTTGGTAAAGGCGTTCTCACCACTGCCTCTTACGAGGCCCGGAAATTTGGTGTAAGGTCTGGAATGGCAGGTTTGTGCGTTATCTCAATACAACTCCAACAAGCTTTCATTCCGCCAGCAGGCTTCATTGCGAAGAAATTGTGTCCCGAGTTGATTCTCCTGCCAATACACCACACGAGGTATTCCGAAATGTCCCATAGGGTCATGGACGTTTTTGCGAGGTACGATCCCAACATGTGTCCTGCTGGGTGTGACGAAGGTTATCTGAAGTAGGACTGTTCCATTCCTGGGCTTATCCCAACTTCTGAAGTCATCCACAGTATCACAGAGTACTGTGCCGACCATGCGATCTCGCCTGAAGAATGTGTACAGGAAATGAGACAGGCGGTGTTTGAGGAGACGAACCTCACAGTCAGCGCAGGGATCGCGCCCAATACTGTAAGTGAAGAATTACCAGTGAGCCTTGCAGACGTTTCTTTCCGCTCACCTTTCCCGCAGATGCTGGCCAAAGTAAGTAAATATCCGAACATTCCTCTGCTCGTGCCTTACTTGGCATCCTGGAATGAACAAGATAAGCTCGGACAAGGTCAGAAAATTTACATCGTTTCAAGCATGGTGTTCATGATCAATACAGAATAAGCCCAACGGACAGTTTCACCTCCCGTTCGAAAGTGAGGCAGTGATAGAGTTCATGAGAAATCTTTCGATCCGTAAAATTCCTGGCATAGGAAGGGTCAACGAGAGACTGCTAGAGTCCATCGGGGTCCAGGTATGTCTTGAGTTTTCTACTTCTTGTCTTCAATTATTGAGTATATCCTCTGATTAGACATGTGGCGATATCTACACTCAACGTGGTGTTATATCCCTCCTGGATAAACATTTCCATCTTCACTATCTCTTACAAACCTACTTGGGCATCGCGTCCAACGTCGTCAAACCTCACACACGCGAAGAACGTAAAAGTATCGGCGCCGAAAGGTTGGCGGCTTTATCCCGAACCCTCTCTTTTTCGTTGACGACTGACTTCAATTCGCATCCCCAGGACGTTCAATCCTCTGCAAGATAAAGATCAGATACTGAAGAAGCTCGAGGAGGTTGCGGCGGAGCTTGAGCATGATATGACCGAAGGTGGCTGGACGGGGCGCACAATAACCCTCAAATATAAGCTAAAATCCTATCAAGGTAAAACGCCTTCCCTATTCTATACACGTCTGGACCTCGAGCCAAATTTCCATAGTCTTCACTCGCGCCAAGTCCTTTGATCGATGGATCACGAAGAAGGAGGAGCTGTTTGCGGTATGTTTTTGGCATCAACCCACAGTTACTTGCAGGGTCTTACTAGTGTGACCACTTTCAGGCAGGCAAGGAACTTTTGTTGCCAGAACTTCCCCTCAGCCTACGCCTCATCGGTCTCCGGCTCACCAAATTAAAGGACTTGAAGGCTTCCGCTGACCCTGAAATTGGGATCAAGAGGGTGCGTCCTGTTGTCCTCCAATTCAAATTTTCATGTCGCTCAAACACCCACCAGTTCTTTAGCACCTTCGACACTGGCTCCGATACTGCGAGAAAACGCACGAAATTGAACACGGATGCGATGTGGTCAACCCATGGGGAGGCAGAAACGGACGCTTCAGAATCAATACCTGTGGAATGGCCTGCCCCGCAGGGGGAAAATAGCATAGGACACGCGCAATTCGATGAAAAAAGCGATGAAGACCTAGTTTCCGTGAAGCTTGAAGGACGTATTCGATCAAGGCCCCCGGTTTCTGCCCCTGTACTTTCCCAAGGACGTGCCCTACAAGGGGAGCACTACACCGCGAAGCCTAAAAGTACAGGCTCCGCCTCACCGCAGCGTTCATCTCCTGGGAAGAGGGAAAGCAATAAGCTATCGACCACTGGGAGCTCAGAAGTCAAAACGGAACAACTTTGTCCCATATGCGCGAAAACTCTGAAGGTCGACAACCAGGGACTGAACGCTCATATCGATTTCTGTCTGAGCCGTGGCGCCATCTCTGAAGCACAAGCTCAAGGGGAGGTTAACACGCATACGAATGAAAGCAGGAATCATACACCGGAAGAGAAGCCTAAATCAAGGAACAAGTCGGATGGATGGAGTTGGTTCATGAAGGACACTGGTAAATCCAAGGGGAAAAATGGACGTTAAGATTTTCTATAGATTACATTTGTATTCGATCCTCATGTGTTGTATTTGTACAGAAAATATTGTATAGCAGTGAATCCGCGTTTCACTTTCCTCTGTGCAACTTGAATGAGGCCTGAACGCCCTTGCCTGCCTTGATGTCCTCCAAACATTCGTCGTCAATTTCCACCAGCTTGGCGGATAACTCCAAGACCTTCGCCTCCAACTCCTTTGGGACGCACACCACACCATCTTCGTCTCCGACGATCCAGTCGCCCGGGTTGACTTCTACGGAAGGAAAAGGAGGAGAGGCTACCGAGTGTGCGTCGTATGGATCGAATGGACTGATCTCTAAAGGCACATTGACTGCAGACGGTCTAGTGAATGGAGACTGACCGACAGTCGAATGGCCTCGAGCAAACACGGGGAAATTCAGTGAACGATGCTCAGCCAGATCTCTACAGCGGCCGGAAATGACGACCCCCAAAGCATTTCGAGCCTGAGCTCCTGCAGTCATCAGGCCACCCCAAACTGCATTTTTAGCATCTGTCAAGCAAAGAAATGAGAATGCAGGTGGCCAAGAGAGCAGAGAGATCGTTCAGCACGTGTGGGAGCATCTATAACAATCACAGAGTTTGGAGGAGCGGTATCGACAAAGTGCTGTTCGAGCTTCGGCGAATCTTTATCGGTTGCATAAACCATCTTGACTGTGTATGCTGGGCCGCAAATCCTAGATGATCCCGAGAAACGTACGATATCTGGGAAATGGCCAGCGGATGCTACGCCCAGTTTGAGCAAAGCATCGGATAGAGTACATGATGAGAACGCGGCGAGTGACATTGAGAGCGACGTGGAACGACGTGGACGATGCTGGGAGAGATCTGGACGTCGTTGGAGGCGATGACCAAGGTGCTTATATCCCAATTTTCTCACGTTCCCAAGTAGCTCATCGACACCTATGACTGCGGTCAGACCCCCTCCTACTCGACCTCACCTTGCAATCCGTTCATCGACTCTCGACAACAACGACTGGGCTGAAGACGACGCCTGGGACAGTACCTCAGACAACGAGAATTCCCCCCGTACCGACAGCAATCTCTCATTCTCGTATACCCATCTCCATGCACCAAATCCTGGCTCATATCCCCCTCGTCCTCAGCTTTCAAATCTCAATCCTTCACAACAGTCGGGCTGGACAATAGTACGAACACCTTCATCGAATGCAGCAGAAGGTTCCTCTTCTCAGGATGATACCGGATCGAATCCACCGCAGGATACTCCAGAACGGGATGCAGACCTTGACGGCGACATGATCTTGGGAGAGCTGGATCCTGAAACCAGTCGTGACCCTGCTCTGTCTATGGCTCCGCCCAGTTCAGCGAAGCTCAGGCAGAGCGAGGGTACGCTGAGGGAAAATCTTGATGAAATTGTGAACGGTGCCTTCTTCCACTTAATCGGCCGTGTGTTATCCACTAATGCTTAGTCTCGTAGATCCATTATACGGTATCCGGAATCGAATGCAGCGTGCGGATACGCAATCTCCGTCAACTCGCAGCCCGAAAGACGCGTTCTCAGAAGACCCCAAAAAGTCAGCAAAGCTAATGCGCGAACGTTCGATACGGACCAATCGTAAACTCAAATTTGTCGACTGTTTATCAAGTCAGGACGTGAGCATAGGTACAGTCTTTCCCTGTCATTTACATGCGTTTCATCTATGTGCTCAAATAATTATCCTAGCTGAGCTCCGAAAATTGGCATGGGCGGGCGTACCATCTGAACTCCGGCCCATGGCATGGCAGCTGTTACTTGTAAGTACCAGTCTTACGTCCCGTACCACTTCCCATATTGAACTCATTCTGTTAGGGCTACTTACCGCTTCCGAGCCCCTCACGTACATCGACTTTGGCGCGCAAACGGAATGAGTATTTGTCGCTCGTGGAGGTCGCTTTCGCCCGAGACCGTGAAGGCCTCGATCAACAAATATGGCATCAAATTGAGATAGATGTTCCGCGGACAAGACCCGGAGTACGCTTATGGATGTATGGGACGACGCAAAGGGTATGATGTTTCCTCGGTCCAAACCATTTCCCTATCGATTGAAACTGCTTCTTCACTAGAGTTTAGAGCGCATTCTTTACGTTTGGGCAATCCGTCATCCAGCCAGCGGCTATGTCCAAGGGATTAACGATCTGGTCACGCCGTTCTTTCAGGTCTTTCTCTCTGCGTATATCGGTATGATTAAACCAGTTTCCGTTGACCAGATCGTTGACCAAGTTCATGTTGGTCATTTTAGAGTCTGACCCTGAGAACTTCGATACTGGCCTTCTCCCGACGAATGTGTTGAATGCTATCGAGGCAGACTCTTTTTGGTGTCTTTCTCGGCTGTTGGACGGCATACAAGACAACTACATCTTTGCACAGCCAGGTATTCAAAGAAGTGTCCGACGCATGGCGGAGCTGGTTGCTCGAATTGATGGTGAGCAATAATCTCTAACCCGGACGGTACGATGTTCTCACAGAACCCTTAACAGCTCCCCTCTATTCTCACTTGGAAGTCCAGAACGTCGAGTTCATGCAGTTCGCCTTCCGCTGGATGAACTGTCTGCTGATGCGAGAAATCAGCGTTCAAAATACCATCCGTATGTGGGATACTTATCTGGTGCGCAGTTATCTACCTACATCTTGGGCGCTTCCCGACTTGATTTCGCGATCAACAGGCAGAAGGCCCAGACGCTTTTTCACAATTCCATCTCTACGTGTGTTCCGCGTTTCTTGTCAAATGGAGCGAAAAGCTCCGACAAATGGACTTTCAGGGTATCATCATGTTTCTACAGTCCCTTCCTACCCAAGATTGGGGAGACCACGAGATCGAACTACTATTGAGTGAAGCCTTCGTTCTTAATTCTGTTTGGCACAACGCACAGAGTCATTTTAATGGGAAATAAAGACGTGTACCTCCTCCGTTGTATTGTTAACTACATATTGTATGGATTATTGTAGGATACCGTTGGTGGGGGCATAGCGGAGGCATCGTTCCTCTTGATACATGTTGACTGATTGCAATTTCAGTTTCTAAGTTATTGCATACAGCGACGTCGATCTAACGTGAGTACATAAAGTGGTATACGCGTACAAGTCCTACAAATACAAGATTATGGATGCATAAGATAGTTGACCGATAAGTATGAAGAGAAGTAATTTATGCTATGACGACAAAGGATGGAATAAGTTAAGCGGTACCTCCAGAGGAGTTGACGAGACATTGATCATCTCTACCGGGGCGTAGTGTGACCGTAGCTGGATGAGTTCGTTGGTGAATTGGGCATGTGCAGTTCGATTTGAGCGGAGACACTCCCGTATACGGCTGAGCCATCCCTTGACGACCCGGAAACGTATGTCGGGAATGGTGTGTGCGCCCTGTCGCTCCTTTCCCTCGCAGAGGGTAAGGAGAGAAACCTGGCCGAGCCAATAAAAGGGAAGTGCGTCTTCCGCGAACGGTATCGATGTCGATTGCGTGTCTGTGCCATAGGAGTGACGCATTTCGCATTGCCAGTTGAGAAGCCAGTTCTGCAACACATTTTGCATCGTGTAGATCTCTGTCCCCGACTTCGAGAGCCCTCCTTGATCGACGCTATCCCAAGCCGCATGCATGTGGACGTATATCCTCGCGAGGGCGCAATGTACCAGAATGTAATGCCCAAACGCCGAAGTATAAGTGGTGACTGCAGACGGCTGCTGCTCAACCAAGCGAGACCAAGCTTGTTGGAGACCGACTCCTTGCAACCGCATGGAAGAGGTGCCATACAGAGACGGTTTCTGTAGGCAATCGTACCATTCTTGTGCGGTGCGAGCGTTCCATAACGCAGGTTCGGAAGGAAGATAGAGATCCGCCGACAAACTGGCGTTTTGTGGCGTTGCAAAGTATATCGACTGGCAGCAATCGTGGAGGTAGAGTAAGCAGCGGACACTGAACATATCTGTCAGGTTTTTGCCATTATCGAAACACGACGACAGCTTACCGTTTAGCGCTTTCAAACCGGATCCAATCATGCCATATGTCATCCAAAGATGCAGTTGGCGGTATCTCTAAAGGAGGTTTCCACTGAAGTAGTTTTTGGAAGGCGGTACTACGGCTGATAATCTATGTCGATCTTTAATGAACATGGAGCGAGGGAACGATGTTGAGGTGACTTACTGTTGCGACCATAGCATGGTACATGGCGGTAGAATGACGTTGGTCAGCCGATTGGTGAAATAATCCGACTGTCTGGATCAATACGAGGGCCAGAGCCATATACATCTGGCTGAGAGGATCGGTTTCCCTCGCCTAGAGAAGAAGAGGGAAGTTCTAGTCGTGATTGTCTAGAACAAACGAATGACACATACTCACAAAGTCCATCATAATGTTTTCCCGACCTTCCTTCAAAACATCGGAGACAAACTTTTCGGACTCTGGGGTCCGAATGTAGAGCGCCCCGCATGCCTGCATCGCCTTGATCAAGGTCTCTGGCTTATCCGTTGGAGTCCAAGTTGGGGTGTGGATCAACGGCAGTTGGTTGATGAAGTCTGCAAGAGGATCTGGTGTTAACTGAGTATCACGTTCTTGTAATGCAGATGGGCACGCACTGAAATGTTCAACTGGCGGTTGAGCAGACTCATTATGGACCGATTGCAGATGCGTTGGTATATGTTGAGGTGATACAGACGGCGGATTGCTGCTCACAAAATCCCCATTCAACGGCGTTCGTGGGGGAGAATATTGGGGTGGAAGGTCGTGCGGTGGTATGATATCAATGTTCCATGTACTATCGAAGGAGTCTGGGAATGGATAGCCTCCGTCTAGGTGGATATCGGGGGGTGAATATCCCAGATCCTCCGCTGCCCAACCAGCCTTGGAAGGAGGGCTGTTCACAAAGACGTCATTGCAGAAGTTCGGCCACTCCGAGGGATTGGCGTCGTTCAAACCGCCTATGTACTCGTAATTGAGACTCGAGTTAGTGAAATTGAATAACGCTGCACTATTATCGACCATGTTTGTCAGGGAGGGATTCATAGCGGTCACAATGTCCGCCGTGGAGGACATTGGCCAAATGTCCGCGGGGGTAGAGCAAATTGATGAACCATCACAGTCGGTCCCGAACAGAATTGAGGAGGCGTCGGACGCTGGCGACATTCTCCGGCCAATGCTCAAGTCGAATTCGAAAGAGCTCCTGCTTGAAGATGAGGAAGAGGAGGAGGAGGAGGAAGAGGAAAGTGGCGAGGAGGATGATGGAATTGACTTCTGCATGATGATGGTTTGTGGCGTTGTGGTAAGGTTCTTTCGTGCCGCGGGTCCCGTCACATATTCACAAGAAATACCTCGGGTCATGCATTTAGAACATGACGGAGTTTTCAAGTCACATCGCGATTTTGCCTTTGCACAGGCTTGACAAGACTTCCGACGCGACCGACTGATTCAACGTTGGTCAACGAGTCGACCTCAAAGTAAAATAAGACTCACAAGCCACCACATATCTTCTTGTGTCGCGTCAAGAGGTCGCTGCGCGTGAACTGAGAGTTACACAACTTGGGGCAGATAATGAGAACCTGGTTGGGTAAAGAGAAACATGAATATCATACCTTGCACACATGAGATCGATCATTCGTGTCTGAGAGGGTTGGGGGCATGACGAGACGAGAGGTGACTTGAGTCAGTGCCACTGGTGGAGAGAGAGGGATGACTTACGGGAACGCATGTGGCGATTCAGGTGTGTTTTGCGAGTGAAGGTTGCCTGACATATTTCGCATTGTTTTGTTGCAGCACGGCGCACAGGAGGGGAAGCAGCTGTAGCTGACATATTGTAGGCGGGAGGCTGGAGGTTTTGAGAGGTTATTCGTCAATCGTAAGCCAGCGTTATAAAGACTCCCGTCTTTGTACTTAGCCATAGTATGATGAATGTCAGCAATGACAGTCAGTTTGATTTGGGATGCCTTTCCCGAGGAGCGGGAGATCTGCCTTACAATATCCCTGCAAGGTCCGCGTTGATCAGCTCCAGGGGAACAAGACCTATACATATGTCCGAGATGATGGACGTCCCCGACCATTCAAATGGAGTAGACCACGCGTGAGATATTTCCATGCGGTGAACACCGATTGTGAGAGTAGGAACAACCAAAAAGTTGCGACTGAATGTCCGTGAAAACAGGAGCACAGGTGTATGCCGAGCCCATGCTCCTCCAAGCGCATCAATAGATCCGCTCCAGATGAGAGCAGCTAGCTACAGCGGCGCAACATCTTGAGCCCAAAGCTGAAGCTCAAAACCAGCCGTAATTGTTTTGGCCGCCCGGCGCGGGCACCGGGGTCCAGCGACAATTGAGTGGAGAGACTCCCAGGACTTCCAAGGACCAACAACCAGAATCGGGAAGGACCAGCGTACCTCCATGGCAAAGGACTGTCGAGATTCAGGCGAACGACATCTCTGCACAGTTGCTGCTCTGAGTAGGCACCCAAGTACCACCACCTATAGTGGCGTCGGGAATGACGTGGACAGACTCCGCCGTTTTATGAAAGAAAGTTCGACAGACCGTACAATTGCCTGTCGTCGTACCTCCCCCGCTGCAGAATAATATGATAACTGTAAGTGGTGCGAATTTCAACGCTACTGCATTTGAGCATCGGGATGACAACAATACTTACATGAAACATGTCTCCGCAGATGAAAAATTCTGGTCGCGACATGCAAAAGGAGCCATCGAAGGCGCTGCATTAGGAATACCATAGGCGCACAAAAGAGTTGTCAAGCAAGCCTCGTCATTGAACCGCAACTTGTAGCTTTGGTTTGGTCGGATTCAATCAGAACGAGAATCGTAGAAGCGAGTCCTACGTCCCGCGAAGCTCTCCTTCGCCTCAAGTCGCGTCTTGAACAGATGAGAGTTCAAGCAGGGGCGAGTTGCTGACCATATCTCTGTACACTGCCAGTGGTCTGAGGCCGCCCAACACTGATACACTATTCCTGATGAATCTCTGTATCTTAGTCAACTCGAGAGGGATAGGCTAATCAACTTTACCTGAAAAAGCATTCCACTGAAGCCGCTTGTATTGAGGCCGCCAGCCACTCGTAAGCGTAAATTAAGACTGAAGTTCCTACCCAGAGGCCGAGGAATTCGAGAGTAGCGTCTCGCGAGGGTGTGTCCGACATCATTCCGATTTTCAATAGCGAACCAACAGAACATGGCAAGGGTGACAGTGATGACAACTGCAGCTCCCTGACATGTTTCTGCTTCATTTCCTTCTTGATGAAACTTTAGAAATAGCAACCAGAGGCCATCCGGAAAAGAAGGACACAAGGGATTGGAGGAAAGTGAATCTGATGACGAACTGGAATCGGACTCAAATTCGGTAATTTCCGGTCAAATGGTGATACGGCGACGGCACAAGCTGATGTTACTTCCAAATGAGGATCTGGCTCCGGACGCAGGGGATCCACTCGGCTCTGGCGTCGACCTCGCTCAAAAAACCGCTTCCAGAGTCTTCCTCAAGGGACCTTTCGCCAAAATATCTTCTGTGTGCAAGCTCCCATGATGGACGTGGGTCTGCCGCCGGCAAACAGTAGAGTCCCTACACCTCGGCGAGACTTCCATATATGGCAGTAACTGTTAACATCAGTTTGTGCTGTACCGGCCCGTCAGCCATGTCGGCAACACTGCCACTGCTGCGCCTTGGTCACCGACAACCCCAGCGACGGCCGTGATTCTAACGGTGACGACGAAGACGACGACGAGCAAAATGGCAGCAGGGGCATCTGGTATGCGCAAGGTCCTTCATAGGACTCCCAAAATTGTTATGAAGTCCTACCGAATTCGCATACCCAACCACTACCACGACAGCCCGCTTCGTATCCGTCCAGTGAGTGTCCCCAGATCGTCTTTGGGACTCGTATTGACTGTCTTCAGTGGTTCATCCTATTCACAGTGATAACCATGCTCTCTCTGGCTGTCTTGGGCTTCACCAACTTTCACGAGGCCCTTCCCTTGGGTGACAAGGTCCTTCGCTTTTTGTGCTTCTCAGTCGCTACATTTGTCTTCTACTTTATCGTGGATGTGGACGAGTGAGTATTTCGTAGTACACCCATTCAATAATCACACTCAATCATTCCGATCTAGACAAGCAAGACGAGTCTGGTTATGGAGAAATTCTGGAATGATCCTGACCATTTTCACCTGTCTATTTTGCGGGGGAATAGTTAGCGAGATCATACAATCCTTCCTTCCAGTTGCGTCCTGAATCATTTCTGGTTTTCTCACTGATCCTCACTCTGCGAAAAGTACAAGCAATTCGAACTCGGGGATGTTGCAGTGGGTCTCGCCTCTCCTGTTCCGAACCGTCTTCTTACCTCAGTTCAGGCAAATCTGCTCGGTTCGACAATCGGGCTTTACTGTGCATTCCATCTAGAAAGATATTACCGACATAGAAGAGAGGTGCGGAATACATCCAGCTCGGACTGAATGCCTAAGTTGACGGAAGGACCCTAGATCGCTCGCCTTTACCGGCCTCTCGATACTGATGAACCAATCTCCGAAGACGATGAAGACTTGGACGCTGATGATGAACTGGTGCTTTCTGGAACCCAGCTATTACCCATCTATCGTAATCGTGGTGCGGTGGGTACCGAAGCGAGAAGCCCAGGCTTATCGTCCAGCGGTCCCTCCAGGAGTACGAAACCCCAGAATAAGGACGGAATCAAACTTCAAGATGTCTGGGATGAACGAGAGGAGCTATTCGGGATCGGAGACGACGACGACGATAGCGACGACTATGGGCACATCAGTCGTGACCAGATATCCAAGAACCCACCACCATCTAAGGCGAACTCACAACCGTCTACATCGTAATATCTGTATCACAACCCTACACTGTATCGCTATAATCTCAATTAACGGTTTCGGCCTCATCCAGATCTACCGACTCGTCGCAATATTCCACCACCTGTCTCAGATGCGATCAATCCCAGTATTCGTTTGTATAGCGGCGAGTGGCAACATCCCCCAAGGAATGAAGAACATTCTTTCCATGCGTCTGTAAGTCTAGAATGCAACGTTCCCGCCGTCGGACATTTTAATCAGGAGAAAAGACACAACCAAAGTAGCATGGTGAAACTGTCCTGGTCGGATAGCCAGAGGATCGATTGATAGTGGACGAGTTTCATTCGTTTTGAATCCCTCATTTTTCCGTGATCATCCTCTAGCGAACAGAGCTTTGTTCTCGCAAGAAGATCGCTCTGATCCAGCCATTTATGTAGCGTGCAAGTACCGCCTGTTCCGTCTATGGGAGGCTAGAGGCTACCTAGATATCTCGGAGTATCACGGCTCACCAAGACTTGGCGTCATTTCGATGGTACGGTATTAAATACAGAGGACTAGGCCTTCCCCTTCAAAGATCTTCGGCGTTTCTAGCCATATGTCCAGGGGCCGCCACGACATGCAAAGCGTCTCCCGAGACAGGTATAACTTGAGGAGAATATATTCCACTATCAGTGCGCAGGTGTGGGCCAAGAGAGTGAGTCTTTTACTTGTAAAACCAAACGTTGGCAGTTCTAAGTGTATCATATGGATGTCGCTATCGTGTTCAAGAGTGACGACCTGAGGAGCTATACTCTATTTTTCCTATACGCTTCCTGCAGAATATGCCAGGACTCTGACAGCGGGGAGAACCCGTTGTATACCCATGATTGGGGATTTCTGATTCACTGGGTGACAGTACCTCTCAGTGTACTTTACTTCAGCAATTTCGTGCGAAGATGGACGTGTTCATTGGGTGGTTGACATCAAATTTCAATCTTTTCTCACAGACCAGCCTGCCGACATGCCTACCACTCGTTGAGTGGTTTGTCCGTCTGCCTGTTCTTAGAGCAATAGCTACATTGGAACCGTGATGACAGAAAGTATTCGACAGCCAATGAATGTTATTCACCGAGCGCCACACTTGCCCGCGATCACTATGGCAATGGTTTGTCTGCTACGTATCCAAAAGGTGGGCCAACGTGTACGAGCTATAGCGGAAAGTCCTCGATGACCCCTAAAGCTACTTACGAACATCTCGCGGGTCTCCTGGTCACCAAGTCATTGCATTCAGTATGGAGTTCCTGACGATCCTGAACGAATGGATCAGTACGAGATTTCCGCTTTCTCATGTTCTCGCAATATCATCGAGTCCCGACGTCGCTTCATTAATGTCAACATTCAAATTTCAAAGGCTCGGCGGAAGATATCTATACGAATACTTGAATGAGATCCATATGCACCACTGCATCCTCCCGACAGGGCGGATATTGATGTTGCAGTTGGTGAACGTTGGTCGACGAGATGTGCTCCATGTGAGGTTTTCTCTCGATGGTGTATTCCCTTGTCAAGCGTGTATTGTTAGGCACCGCCTGAGGAGTTCCTGTCAACGTCCGGCAGAGCTGATCCCCTTCAAACACGGAGGAACCTTTCAAACCTTTCAGGCGTGGCCTAATACACCGATGAAAGAGGCTGGCCCCGATTCGGTTGTGCCGCCGAAAAGAGAACATTGGAAAACTGCGATTGAAGAACCTGCTGTTCACAATCGTCGATGTTATGTCGGATCACTAACAAGATGGCTACATTTATTTATTTACCTACTCGAGGGTATTGACTTACTGTATCAAACCTAAATATTGAACCATAAACATGGAGAAGGAGGAAAGGAAAGAGGAGATAAAAACAAGGTCACCGTATGTTAATCCGCACGTAAAGAGTCCCTGAGCAGCACAGCACGAAGGGAGAAATGATCTAGGCCAAATGGCGAAAGGGAATATTACAGACAGCACGAGTGTCATTTGTACAACAGATAAGAGCATGGAAAGGAAGGGCATTTAATGGCCCGCAGCGACCTTCTTCAGACTCCACCCCATGGGCGTCTTAGCAACCCTTATGGCGAATTGGAGACCTGTGTGGCACGCCCATATGAGCGAAACTATGGAATATACATTAGTGCCGAAGACTTTATCGCACGGCATCCAGCACTTACTGATTAGAATAGGAATCCAGAACAAGACCAGCATCTTGTCCCCCTTGAGGCCTTTCTTTTGTTTCGTTTTGGGTAGGTAATGATACGAAGAAAGGTCCTGTTCGTCGACATGCGAGTGTTGATAAGGGTCAGTTGTGACCCGCTTGCTAGCCGCGTTTCGACTCGATTGGGGACCAACAACAACTTCTTCAGATTGAGACGTCGATGCCACAGGCTCTTCGACGGCCGCACTGTCCGGCCCAGACCGTCTTCTGACCAGCTGTGATTGAGGAGGATTCTGAGGTTCCGCCCGGGGCGTATACTCTGGTGGTGCTTCCTCAGTCTGCTCTCGTTGCTGCCAAAGCATCCACTTCTCCCACAATGCTCCCCACTCTCTCATTGCAGGTTTCTCGTTGTCTTCAGCATTGCCGGCGGGTCCGCCGGTAAAGAGGGCCGGAAGCATGACGGGGAACGCCAACGCAGGTATAGGCAAATTGGGGAGGCCGACCGGTAGATTCGGTAGGGCGGGTGCACCGGGCAGCTGAGCCATGGTACGTTGGAGCATGTTCAGGAACGACAAGGCCTGTTTCTCGTCCGCGCCAAAATCTGCCGGCTCTTTCTCTTTCTCCTTCTCGGCTGCGGCTTCCTTCTCTTTGCTCATCAACTGGATTTGGGGAGTGGGGTCAGTTGCAGTCCGTTCCTCCTTGTCCTTCCTCAACGTTCTCTTCATCTGTTTCCTTCTCTTCCTCACTCGATCCCTGACGGAATCGCTATCTTCGTCGTCGGCATCCTCGTCCTCAGCGTCTCCCCACCACTCATTCTCATCACCCTCAGCCCGGGGAGTCTCCTCTTGACCATCCTCGTCTACAGCGGCGGCCCGTTCCATCGAAAGTCCATCCAAGACTTGTGAAACGTCGCTGCCTCCAACTTCCTCTGCTGTCTTTCCTGAAGCATCCACAACCTCACGGTCTGTTCCTGCATTGAGCAATATCCTCAAACAATCCACCCGGCGCTCCCGGTCTTCTTCATTTTCCCCAAACCGGAAGCACGCAAAATGCAATGCAGTCCAGCCGTTCTTATCCCTCCTATCAACTTCCCCATCTCCTTCCCACCGGTCAATGAGGAACTGAAGCAGCTTGGGATACCCGATATACGCTGCTAAATGCAGCAGGGTTTGACCAGCCCGGGTAACATGGCGAAGAGCCTCATGCATGGTCTTCCCCTTTACTGAAGGAGAATCAACCGGGACATCAAGCAACGACAAAAATCCAACAACAAGGTTCTCCAGATCCGAAGTCGCCGTGAACAGCGCGTTCATAATCGAAGCCGTGTTCCCGGTCCCAGTATTTGAGCCCGTCGAACTGTTGCCCTGGTTCGCAGAGTCTCCAGTAGCACCACCAGCACCAACGATCCGCATCGCAACATTCTTCGCGTCCTCAATCTTCCCCGTCATCTTCAATCCCACAACCTGCAAAGCCAACTCCATCAACGCTCTGTCACTCTCATCAGAGTACGTGAATAGCGTAGGTTGCTGCCGTTGCTGTTGGAAATCCGGTGGTTTCTCCTCGCCCTTCACCTTGACTTCAACTTCGACAACACCAGCCTCCGCCCTGGGTGGCAGAACACAAACCAACGCGTTATCACTCCATCGCGTTGTGCTTGTAGCCTCAACGCCGCCAAATACACATGTTAACTCGTTCACCAGCGTCATATGGAAGTTAGCCCCAAGAACAGTAACCTCGATTCCTCCGTGGGTAGGCCCGCACGAAGGGATTAGGCGATGTATCGTCGGAGGTAGGGGGGGAGGGATCACAGTAGTGTTAGGATTGTGTGGGAGGTTAGAGAAGAGTGAGAATAGGGGAAGGAGGTCATTGTGATGATTGTTTGCGAAGATGTCAGTGTCAGAGGCGGGGTCGGCGAGCATGGCAACGTCAAGGTCCAGCGACGAGGCTGGTCCAAGATCAGTGGGTGTTATCAAACCATCCGGCGACGACTCCGATTGAGAGTCTTGCGAATGTGAGGTGTAGCCGTAGTTATAGCTCAAGGGAGGTATTTCGGATGAAGAGGGAGGTGTTGCAGCAGCAGAAATCTGCGATAAGATTGTCGCTGGCGAGGGTGGCTGTTCTACGGGTGCTGACATTTCCTGGTCCGCTGCATTAGCGATTCCGACGTCATGATCGTGAGCTGCAGGTGGTGAGGAGGCTGAGGGATCCGGAGAGGGTGCACTGGAAAGCGATAGGCTGGTTTCTCGGGACGACGGAAGGCGGCTCGGTTTTGCAGAAGAATCGTAAGGTTTCGCACGTTTCTTCTTCGACGCGGTTGTCGTGGGACTGGTAGCGATAGCGTCCTTTGTGTTCTTCCTCTTCGAGGGGGCCATGGCGGCGGGGGGACTATGACTTTGCCAATCAATCTGGGTCGGGAACACTGATTGTTGGGCTTGCAATGTCCTGGTCTGATTCCCGCTCTTGTGATCGTCCGTTATCATGATAGGTTTTGTCGTTCCGGATCCCACTACCCGTCCCATAAAGTCGACTAACGTGAGGTTGACATGGAAGCCTACTTTCTCCCTGTGATGGCGACAGTAGCAAGTAATACGCAACGGTAACACTGTCGAGCCATTAGAAAAGTCGATCAGCGGGGAGCAGTTAAACTGGATGATAGATGCAGGATCCTCATGCTTGATCTTTGGGGTTGGGTTCGAAGGGTCGTTGGGGTATTCATCAGCTTCAGAGTCCGATGGCGCCGGCGGTCGAACACGAGCAGCAATCTTCTTTGCGACACGTTTGGCTTCACGAGTTTGACATGATGAGCAACTGACAACGCGATTGTAGGGTTCTGTAGCACAGTTGACGCTGAATGTGAGATACAGAACGTCTTGGGGATCCGGGTCTGCGAACCGCAGCATTTTACGTGGTCAGGGGATCGTCGAGAAGATTGATTCAATGAATACGCACCTATTCTCCCTTGTTTCCTCGACCGACGCTTAGTTGCTGTTCCTTGTGGAAGTTTGAGGTATTTCCATGAGCCCACGCGGTCATATATTGTCGGGTCAGGTGAAGATGACGGATGAGCAAGGTCGATAGTAACTCTTATTTGTGTTTCGACTCGGGATTTGAGGCTGCTCTCTGAGAGACTCGGAAAGATAATAGGAAGGCTGCAGTAATTCAGAATAGAGTAGAAAGAACTAAGCTTAGGTTGACCTACTTGAAGCAGCTTTCCTTCGGAGGCGTGACAACCTTGTGGGCTTTCATTGTACAAGAGTCGAGCTTTCGATGCAAGGGTAGTGGTGGTGGAACTGGCTTAATTCCCAGCGACATTGTTGGGCAACAAGCCGGCTTGTGCTTGCTCTCGTCGTCGTAAGCGTCGCTCTGAATAATGTCGTCGAGGTCGAGCATGTTGAGGAGAGAGTAAAGTTACACAGCCACCTGGCATGTCCAAGTTGCGCTCTGCCGTCAAGCTCGTTTTCTACGGCCACAAAAATTTGACAGAACGACTGGTCAATGTTGTGCTCGATGCACCGTTCAAGACAACAAATGTATCGCCATTCTACTCAGAATTTCCTGTCGATGTAGTCGTCGAACAAGAACATTCAAATAATCCTCCTACCAATGCCAACATTCCCATATGCGTGGTCGATCCACTCTCTAGTTCTTCTCTTCCGACCATTCACAACCCAGATACTATTCTGGTGCTCACTGCAACACCCCCATTCTCACCATACACACCACCTCCTCACGTTCGCACCAGAAAGATATTATTTGTCGACCCGAGTCGCGCACGTTCGGGTTTAGACGCGATCCAATCCAACCCATCGTCCCCTGCAGCAATAGAATTCTACAGACACGAGTTTTCTGGCTCTCGTGTCGGAGATATACTGCGCACTTTGAAGGAATACTTTACAGAATCACCAACTTTGCAAGCCGTCCAGAAACGCACCCGGTTCAGTCAACTAGCCGCTGCAGAGACAGACATCAATGCGTCGCTAGACAAAGCATGCAACCTGCGGGACTTGGCCGAGGAAGAAAGAGAGAAGGCGGTGAAGGAGATACTGGGTGGTGAACCTGTGCGGCATGCAGTCGCCCAGGCCAAGAAGGACATTAAACCGTCAATGGACCGCTTGACATGGTGGAGGATGGTATGGCGTGTGGATGAAATAAGTAACTATGTTCACGACGTTGTCAAGAGAAGTTGGTGCAGGGAGCTCGAGGAACATGTGAGTCAAACCATCAAAACTTTCTGTCCCATATTCACCAAGTTGATTCACAGCTCATCTTCCACTCCGGAAAGCTCACAAACCTCCAACACAAGCTCGAAAGAGAATCACACTCTCTCCTTCCTTCACCCAACTCAGCTTCAACTCCATATCCCGATTCCGTACCTCATATACCCTCCAGTACTATACAAAACCTTCTCCGACAGCAACGTCGGCTCCCCTCGTACCCGTTACTCCCCAATGCTCTCACATCACCTCTCCAAACACGCTTGAAACAACTAACAGCTCCGACCACCAGACTTCATCTCACAGCCCAACGAGCCACACTTGGAATCGGAGCCTCTGTTGCTTCCGGAGTCGGACTCAGCTGGTCGGCATGGTTAGCAACCATGCAACCTCTACATTTCCCGTTATTTGGAAATGTCGAACCAACAACAGCTCTCGGTCTCGGATTTCTTTCCCTCGCAGCCGGAATCCGGTTGACACAAACACGGGTGGAGAAGGCGAAGAAACGATGGTGGGAGGACTTTGACCGTGTCTCAGAAGGGCTAGATAGAGATATAGGGAAGGAAGTTGAAAAGGTGCTGGATGAGAAGGTCCTTGTTATTGTGAGGAAGGCTTGTGCGGAGGTGGACAACTGGGGCAGGGAAGCCAAGGAAGAGGTCGAGAGGAGCAAGGAAGCATTACAGGCTGACGGTCAAGTCCGCAGTGAAAGGACTAGTAGTAGTACTTGATCCTCATATATGACCCTCATGCTGAACGTTGGATGGGAACTTTGCAATGTGCATATATAATGACCACGTCGATTAGCGCCCAAATCAGAGTGAAATTTCAGGCAATGCGCAAACAAGCGCCTATGGCTTCTTCCGCTGACGCGAATCTTGACAGGAACTACCACCACGAATTCGAGCAGATACACAACTTCCGGGATGTGGCGTCTAGTATCAACAGCTATATCCGGTCTCACACTCATTTATCACTTCCAAAGTTAAAAGAGGGACTTCTATTTCGCTCTGGCCGGCTTGATGAAGCGACACAGGTAGATCTCGAAAAACTAGGCTCAGGATTCGCAATCAAGACTGTCATCGATTTGAGGACAAAGTCAGAGCGCGCCCTTGTTAAGAAGAAGCACGAGCCCACAAGAACACCTCAAACAGAGGAGGAGGTCCCTTTACTGCGAGAAGCACAGCCAACACGCTGGCAGACTGTTCGAGTTCACTTCATTGGCCGGCAATATGAACTTCAAATGTTGAAGGAATTTTAGGCTTTGTTCGGGCTATGTACGTTTTAATCACGCATGGTTGTGGGTCCACCGAGCGACTATCATCTCAACGTCAACACTCACGCGATGTACATTACAGTTACGTCGTCTTCCTACTTCTCTTCCGGTTCCGTATGAAAGCAATCCGTACTGTCGGCCACCACGTACTCGGTCCAAAAGGAATGCTTGGACTGAACCTCGACCTACTACAATTTTGCCAGAAGGAGGTCTTACAGGTGCGCAGCCACGCACTCCTTTTGAAATCCCCGAGATGATGAATCGCCACCTCGCAGGCTCTCACCGTCCTCACCAACCCCTCTTCCTACCCTATTCTCGTTCACTGCACACAAGGAAAGGACCGGTCCGGCATCACAATCATGCTCGTTCTCTTCATTCTTCTTCGTCTCGATACCCACGAACCAGACTCCGAGGCATCCATAGTAAAGTTCAACGCCATAAAGCACGATTACACCCTCTCCGGACCCGGCTTATCTCGAATACGTGATACGATGTTGCCTGAAGTGCGAAGCATAGGTATGGATGAAGACTACCTCGGAGCCCCGCCGGTTGTAGTAGACACGGTCTATCGATATCTCGTCGAGAAGTATGGAGGCCCAGAGGCCTATTTAGATATGGTTGGGTTTGGGCCGGAAAAGAGAGAGACCTTGCGGAGCATATTACTCGTGTAGCTGTCTCTTAGACTTACTTTCAATGAGTGGTCATAAAGGGTATTGTTGAAGGTTGAACTTTGAACGTTGAATCACCCTAAACTGGCGCTTTGCCCACATGTCCGGGGTCCGTGCACGGGCGCTAAATGTGGTTCTATTGTTGAGCGCCGCCGAGCTTTTGTTTGCACGTGCTTGTCGCTCGAGGTCATTTCGCGCGTTCACCAACGACCTTGTACTTCAGCACGAGTCCTCCACGATGAAACGAGTGGCCGAGAAACAAATCACAAAAGACGGTGGCTCCGACGTGAGTATGAAGAAATTACCACTCTTAGACGGTGCTTACTCGGTTTCTTCCAACCTAGGACGATGATGAACTAGAGGAAACCAGAGGATTCCAAAAAGCAAACGAGTCCGCACTTGCGGGACGAAAGTGCGTTCATGAAATCATAGATTCTCGTGTCGAACCTCAACACTGATCCAATGTTCTTTACGCTGATAGGATAGCTGGCTTGCCAAAGAGAGGGTTGAAAAAGGTGAATTCCGCGTCGGCAGAGGAGTCAGAAAGTGCAAGTGTAGGTCTATTGGCTTGTTCTCAATCAGGAATGTGGACTCATCCCTAAGGGGCTTTCACAGAAACCTCCAGGGTTGAGTTTTGGTGGATTCCAAGGGTTCGGATCGAATACGTCCAGTTCATTCACCTTCAACTCTCCATCATCGACGGCACCCCCTGTCACAACCTCAATATTTGGTTCCTCAACTGCCTCTCCCACCGCGTCATCCACTGCAAAGGCATTTTCCTCCATTATTGGGGACTCTGCGGTTAATGGAAATTCAAAGCCTATCCAAAAGACCACACCACTTACTTCCCAACCTACAATTCCGGATGTTTCCTCCAGCAAGTCTGTGGAGGATGACGGTGCCACCGAATACTACAGGTCGCTTCGCGGTCTCAACGTTTCTTTCGTGTCAACGATAACGAAGGCAGTCGAGGGAGACCAGTTCGTGGATGTCACTGGCTATCTGGAACAATACAAGTCGCTGAGAAATGACATTAAGCGCAACTACGACCAAAAGAAGTCGAAATCATCTTCCACGACTTCGATCTCTTCTACCACGACCATACCTACGTCCTCATTCTCCACGAGGTCTCAAACTGCGATGCCGACACCTCCTGCCTCTTTCAGCGGGTTCGACAACAAGCCCTTGGCCTCAACCTCCTCCGGTTTAGGGGGAGGGTTCACGCCTACTCTGGGTAGTGCGCCGTCATCCTCATCTCCTTTCTCTTTCCCATCCAGAGCACCGTCGACTTCGACCACAAGCCCTGCTCCTCTACCCTTCGCAGTTACGTCATCAACCACTTCGAGTAGTACAACTACGACTGCGCCTACGACCTTATTCAAGTCCTCTGCGGCTACGACGACAGCCAACCTCTTTGGTACTTCCTCCTCTACACCGTCGACGTCCACCTCCAACCCATTCGGTGCTCCGGCCGCGGGTGGCTTCAGCTTCGGAGCCTCGTCGCCGGACAAAGATAAGTCTGCGTCATCGTCGACGCCCTCCACACCCCCGCCTGCTGGTAAAAGCACATTCAGCGGTTTTGGCACCAAGACATCCCCGGGTGGGGGAAGTATAGGCAATCCAGTCGGCTTCGGCTTTGGTGCTGGAGCTCCCGGTTCTGGTACCTCTCCATTCGGTTTCGGTAATAGCAGTATTCCAACTAGCTCTCCGTTTTCGCTCGGTGCTACAGCTGGCCCTACCCCCCTGGCTTTTGGCCCAAAGCCGGGTGCTGGTGGCTCGTTTTCCTTTGGAAAGGCGCCTGCCACCCCGCCCGCTTCTCAGGAGACGGAAGGAGGAGACACCGGCGAGGGTAGTGGTGCTGGTGTTGCTTCGGGGAGTCAAGGGACTACCGAAAGCCAGGAATCACAGGGAGGTGAAGATGGCGTGGCGATGGGGATGTTCGGCTCCAATCCTCATGACGGGAATGGAGAAGGGGAGGAAAATGAAGACACTGTCCATTCGGTCAAGTCAAAAGTTTACAAGATGAAGAAGGAAGATGGGAAATCCTCATGGGCTGACCTTGGTACGGGTCTGCTCAAGCTGAAGAAGCATAAGACTGGAGAGCAAAGGCGGCTATTACTTCGGAATAGTAGCAACGGGAAGATCAACATTGTACGTGGTTAACGTCCCTCATGTCTTGTGTCTTTCCCGTACTCATCTTGGTCGGTGTGACAGAATTTCAACCTCTACCCTGGCCTTGCGCCCTCTCAAAGTCAGAAGACATTGTCGTTTGTCGGGCATGAGGGTGGGAACGCCCAGGCATACATGATTAGGGTGAAGACCGAGGAGCAAGCTCGGGAACTCAAAGAGGTGTTGGATCGAGAGATTGCTTTTGTAAAATCAAAGTCGACGGATTGAGGTTACAGCATTTCACTTTTTGTTAACGTTCCCCCATCTCGCTACTATCTGATGGATATTAGGACAGTTCATAATCACAAGATCGTTGGGCGAATCTGTCGACTGGTCTCAGTATCGCGGTTTGTCACTTCCCTTCAGTGGTCAATTATTGTATGGTTTGGGAAATCGCACACGAGAACCCTGCTTCTTTTCTTGTTCAGAACGAAAGTCGTGTTATTCAGCCCGGACTTCCCGACGCCGCCGGAGTCCTGTATCATCATGTTTCTCGCCCACGACTTGTGCAAAACAAGCAAGGCTGATCATTCATGGCAAGTGACTCGGACATAGGCACTTAGTCCTGGGTAGCAACCCCGAAAAGGTGAACAGGTGAGCCAAACACGCTGGAAGTTCCCGAAATGAAAAAAGGCGACAAAATCGTCATAGGCCTGCGATTACAATACATAGAGTGGATATCATGTGTGAGGCTATGACATTGAGCGTCAAGTTCTCGAAGGAAGTTCGCCGGACAGCAAGTATGTGGCGTAGGGACAAACAACAAATGCAGATCTAATGCCAGATACAGAGTTAAGACCCCGACAGTACCGGTAAGGTGCACCACAGTTGATCTTGTGCCTTTCCTCCTTTGAGGATTAGGCTTGGGAGCATAAAAACTCGAGCGTTGGGGTCGCAGCTAGGCCAGGCGGGTATGAACTTCATCATCTTCGGGTGGGCCAGGAGGCCTCGGGAACTGACAAGGGTCCGTTGTAGCCAGAGGCCCTATCCCAGAAAGACCATCGACGAGAAACGAGGGTTGGCGGAGCTCAGGGCCGCGGGGAGAAGCTCGCCCATCGCGATTGGCAATGTGAATTAATCCTTCACTTGAACTCAGAATGAAATTGAATGAGTCAGTGCGCCAGATCCAGGCCTACGCAGATCGCAAGTAATGGTGCTTCAACGGTGCTGCGTCGCGGGTGGAAGATCAATTACCCAATGTAGAAGCCGCCTGTAGCTGGGCCCTGCTGAACCTCTTCGACAGCGCCTCGTCAACTTACTTCCATTTCTCGTCCTAATGACGGACCTGTGCTGACGGCGAGAAGGTTCCTGGTACGAGTGCCCACAGCTACTACAATGTGTAATCCAGCATTTTCCGACTCGTGGAAGAGCGAAGTCGGCATGGGGAAAGGGCAGTAGTCGGGAGTTGAATTGTTCTTGAGGTTCCTTGTCCGTTAAATCGAGCAAGATCCTCGGTACTTTAATCACTTACTGAATCTAGAACCCCCATCCATTTACCTAGATTGCTTGAGGATTCCACAAAATCAAAGATGCTCACACAGATCTTTCCATGTTCGTGTGAATGATTGCGATATTTGACGCGGCAGGCACGTACAGATCGCCTGGCGGACCTCGAATGGATCTTATCGCCAATACAGAAGAGGGTAGCTCGAAGTTGAAGAAAGAAGTTGGATGAACGAATCGGAAATTGAATCATTTGCCTTGAAGCGCCGAGTTCCCACGGACCCAGCCTGACTCCCGGGATCTTTAGTGGAACAACAACAAAACCAAAACGTTCGAAAATCGCTCAGATTGACTATCACGGTATAAGCGCGTTCATTCCGATGATCAATCTACGCGCATTTTTCTTTATCTTCGTTTCTTCATTTATCGACTCTGTTTTCGACCATCATTCTTCAGAACTTGCTAAACAAAAATAACGGTTCACAGACCCGGCCACGGGACATTGCTTTTCGACCCTTCCAATATACCACGTAGCTACATCTAAGTCAGCACGCTGTACGGTCCAGCTCGTGTTCCATTGGAGTGGGGCCATTCCTCGGAGTCTGACATGTCCTCTTCGGCGGCCATGAGGTCCTGAGTACACACCGTAATGTCCAGAACCTTCGGATGATGGGAAGCAAAACACAAAGAACGCTCAAAGGTGATTGTTGTATTGCCCGCCTGACAATTCATGAATACCAACTATATCTGTAGTTTCAACTGGCCCGTCGAAGTCTGTCCGTTGGAACGAATGACCTTTTGAGGATCTAGAGACGTGCTTCTACTTCTTTGGGACTCAAGCGTATTCTGACCTCCCGACCTCACCATTGGGGTGACTCCCCCCTGACCGGACACCTGGATCAAACTTTGTACTCATGGTACTCGTCTGGTGTGACAACTGCCGGCTGAGGAAGGACCACTAATATCGTCGAGTCGCGGACCTTCGCCTCGAAAAGCGAAGAAACCGTACCAAGAGAGGACAAGGAGTCCCAGTCAGGCTTCCTTGGTAGACATTGTGTCAAAAACCCTTACCACATAGATCTCCCCTGGTCCCAAGAAGATCCGGGGGGTCTCGCGGGGTAACGAGGTAATGATCTGTTCTATGGACAACTCTCGAGCCAAACCACAACCTTGACTCCTAGAATGCCAACTGTAGCTCCTGTGACGTCCCCTTGCACGCTCTGGCGGTGCGCCCATTCTCGAATTGATATCCGTTATTCCTTTGCAGCTACTGATGACCTCTGGGCTCCCATAGTGCAAAGGGAGTAGTATCCGGTCGGCCTGCTGGCCATTCTCACTGCTCGCATCAAATCATGGATTTTGGAAGCGAAGATTGTTCAGTCTGCTGTCCCTCGCACTCACAAACGCTCGGTTTGGTTCGCACCTTGATACCCAAAGAGTGGCTGGATTCTC